>OV884020.1:64867612-67363862 GCA_930367235.1 Sarcophaga rosellei | reverse complement strand
AATTAAAACTAGAGCAGGCGAGTGCAAGTGAAACATTTACAGCAGAGGGTGCCAGTGAAAAACGGAAAAAAACCGCCATCGAAACTATTTTCTTTTTTTATTTGTTTATTTTCAAAATTCTAAAGGAAATGAAATAATTTTAAAGGATTTCACTTAATAAAGTTCTCTTCAGTTAAATGGAAATGCGAATGAACAAAACCTTCAACCTTCATGGTTATGAGTGGCAATTGAAGTGCCTAATATCCAACCCTAGCATCTAATCCGTCCAAACTTTAACAGGTCCCATGAGTATTGAGTTTAAAATAAGTCTTCTAATACGTTGTTGAAGATCACTTTCGTGACTAGATGACAAGGATGTTAGTAATTTACCAGGGATTCACCTAGTTCCTGTAGAAGTTTTTTTTTATCAAAAGAATCGTTCAATTTATCGTTCGTGCTATACAAGAGATGTTGCACACTGTAGTGTGATATATAAATCCGATACCATTTATGTAACCGTTTTGACTACGATTTCAATTACACGGCCTTCCAACAGTGTGTTCCGAACTTTCGCAGTTGATAACGGCCTTTTTGAAGCTACGTCTGTTACACTACTACGTATGTTATTTATTCAGTCTGTTATGCCAAATCTTAGAATATTTGAACAACAATGGAATGGACTCTGAAACAATTGGCAGCTAACCAAATTTTTCATTGAAATATCATCTTCAGCGATGAGCCTCATTTCTTTATAAAATTGTACGTAAATAAACAAGTTGTTGAACTTGGTACAATATCAATCCTTATGAGACCTAAAATGCGCCCAATGCATCCCGATAAAGTCACTGGCGCCATCATCGGTCCATATTTCTTTGAGAATAACTTTAGCCTTGACAGTTAAGCTGCCATTCGAACACAAGGTTCTTACAAGCCTAAATACAATGTTTTTTTTGTACTATCTAGGGAAGCTGAATCAGATACGTAGAGAAAATAGAGCTACGTTTTGCAGGATCCAAGGCTATATGGGAATTGACGATAATAAGAAGGCAGATAATGATGATTAACGACAAGAATTAGGCTGCCGCGTTAGCAAGGAGGAAAGCTTCCACTAATGGGGCCAAAAACATCCTATGCAGTAAGCAGAAGAAGATGTTTAAAATAAAATACTCCGGAAAGAAAATAATGGTGGGAGATGAAGACTCCTGTCTAAATAAATGGGGTGGAGCCAGTCTAAGCAATACGAGGACACTCCAGAAAAAATCTAAGGTTAGTAACCGACGTGTATAATAGTGCATTGCAGCCTCATGTAACAATTGTCCAGAATGGAGATCGTTTCGAACCCAATACATACAGTACCGTGTAAAATAATAGCAGTGAAAAGTTTTAAGTTAAGCTGTGGTCACATTGAAAAAATATTTGCTTCAAATATGTTTACTCGTATTTGCATTAAATTCTTCTGTAGTTTGTTTGCTGGTCACATTGGCGGGAAATATTTGACAAAATTTATTTTCCCAAATAACAATGAAACAGCAACAAATACAGTTTGGAGCAAACATGTTTTCCCTGCGGTCAGACCGAAGTAAATATTTTTGTTTTCTCATAAACAAAATTTTGTTTCATCAGAAAAAGAGAAACAAACAAAAAGGCACATGACATTAAAAAAAAAAACAGAAACTTCACAAAACGAAAATGAACAAATTCGTTGAATAAAAACACCGGAAATAAGCGGAAAAAATATAACATAAACAAATAAATAAATTCGAAATGGAATATGAAACATTATTTGCGTTAAGTTGCGGAGCAGCTTCTTTGTTAATTTTAAAAGAAGCCAAAACCAATCGCCATATTCTTTGCCAAAAAATAAAGTAAATTCGCACAGCTGTTTAATTGTTTTCTTTTCTACATCAGTGTTGACAACTGACTTGCGTTTAAACGATAAAATATAAAACTTAATACCATATTGTATTGGATGTCGCCATGGTCTAGTAGGTAGTGTGTTAGCTTATTAGACGAATGGCCCGAGTTCGAATCCCAGGTCAGACATCAAAATGAAATATAAAAAAATATTTCTTCGGCGACTTCGTCTCAGCAGATTTCTGGCAAAAACTCTGAGAGTAAAGATTGCCGTGAAAAAGCTTCTCAAAAAATGTCGTTCGGAGTCGATTTTAAACTGTAGGTCCCGCCACTTATGTATAAAATTAACACACACAACATGAGTGGTGTTGAGAAGCTAGGCCGTAAACCTGACTGAAGGGTTGTAATGGCCAATTATGTATGTATGTACGTACATAAAAATTTTGTGCCGTCGAGGACTAGTTTTGGAGATATTGGTCTCTAAGGTCCAGTAGGTTAATCAATTTTTTGTTCCATATAACTTTCTGTAGCAAATTACATGTATGATCTTTCATTTGGTACAAACTTGCATTTAAATAATGTGATAAAATATAATATTTTATTGTTCCTGGTTCATAATGAACTAATGGATCAAAACTTTTAATAAACCTGTCGAAAGGTCTTTACAGTAGTTTTTTTTTAATTTCTACTTTTTATATAAAGTTTATTATTAAAAGTTTTCCGTTTTGGTGATTTTATGAAAAAATTGCATAATTTATTATTAAAAGTGGACAACACTGCAACAGCTGTTATTTACCACTGTTTGCTCTTACAAAATTTTTGCAAAATCAAATATTTATTTGTTCGAAAAAAGGAGCAAATATTTGCCACCGGTGGTCACACTATGGTCACATTAGAGACATTTTTGATTGCAAGCAAACAAATTTGTTTTCTCAAAATCTTGTTTGCAGCCCTAAAATATTTTATGGTCACACTAGAGCAAAGAAAAAAATGATGTTTTACTTCAAATATTTACTCAGTCTGACCGTAGCTTTAGAAATGCAGTTTTTACAGCAAAACCGAAAAACGAGCAGGAGTTATAGAATGTGGTGGAATCATCGTGGCGGGCTATTTCGGTAGAAAGAAGGCAAAAATTGGTTAACTCCATGGGTCGTCGATGCAATGGAGTAACTAAGAATAGAGGATATTCGACAAAATATTAATTTTAAACAATAGTTTTTATTTTTTTTCCTAAATATTTAAAATTCTAAAAAAAACTGCTATTTTTTTTGCAATCATATCATATCATATTCTTAAATAATTTTTAGAATACATACATACATAATTGGCCATTACAACCCTTTAGTCAGGATTACGGCCTAGCTTCTCAATAAAAAATAATAAAAATAAATAATAGGCAATGTCTAACTTAAAACTTTTCACTCCTATTATTTTCCACGGTCCTGTACGTTTTGTGCTCGTGAATATAAATCATCAGAATATATTCTTGCAAAGCAGTGGTTACCATTTCATAGCACAATTGTGAAGGGAGCATTTACACAAATTGCTTATGCTCTTTTATTTAGGAAAAAGAATAACTTTTTATGGACATAAAGTAATACTTTGGAAAAAATGAAAGGTTGGTTAGTAGTAGATGAGGAAATTTGTGAACCAAAATTTTACTCCCACAAATAAATATGTATCTAAAAAACATTCCCTAATTACTAAGTCAATGCTGTATACTTTTATTTATGTTGAAATGAATAATATCGTATATTACTAACACTTTTCTATAGCTCTACACAAAAAAAAATCTCTCAAATTATTTTCTCTCTCCTACTCACTAAACACAAGCAACAAAATTCTTCGTAGCCCCTTGCACTCAAAAGACATTGCAATTTCAAAATATAAAACCGTGAGTGAATCATAACACTAAACAACAACAATGCAATTATATTTACATACGTCATTAAAACAGCATAATGTTGATGAACTTTGAACAGTTCTTTCTCTAATTTTAAGAAAACTAACAACAACAATTGCATTGCAAATGGTTATAGACAGAGAGAGAAAGAGGGAAAACAAAAAAAAAGAGTTTATGAATGAGAGAAATTATAAGCAAAAGTTATTTAAAAATAGAGAGAGGGTATAATAAAAGCATGAACAATCATGTCTACAGCAAACAAAAAAAAATGTAAAATAATCTGTTTGTTGTTGTTTCAAATTCACAAATTTTGGGTGCCTTATACAAAATAGCATCGATTATAAAGAACGTTACTGTTATAATGACATTAAAATTTTGTTATTGTTTTACCTGTTTTCTGTTTCTTCTTCTGCTTTGATGACCAAATTTTCTTCTTTAGCACACATTTTATAACACTTTTATCATACAAACGAACAAACACACGCACTTACACTTACACTTGCGCTCATAAATTTAACACTTTTTTATTGAAATATTGAAAATAATTAACTTTTTTATATAATTATACACTACCACTTACACACGCACACATTTAACACTTTAAACTAATTTTATTTAAATTATTTGATAAACATTTCAACGAATTTTAATTCTTTCTTTCTTTCGAACAATGACGCCAGTTAAACTCTCTAAGTAAACTAACAAAGAGACAAACCAATTAAACTTTGGTGTTGCCATTTTCGGATTTGTCTTCTAAGTACTTATATAGTACAAAAGGACTTTCTAATTTAAAGGTACTTCAACAGTTTACGTATGTAAACATTCAAAAACGTACGAAGATTGGTAAGCATCTTAATACTAAGAAAAAGAGTATTAAGTACTCTCTCTCTCTCTCTCTCTCTCTCTTACACTATGTACGAAAGTTTAGGAAAAAGGTAACACTGTTCACAAACTCAAATAGAGTGCTTATCATTCCATAGCACAATTGTAAAGAGAGAATTCACTCATATTGCTTATGCTCTTTTATTTAGTTGTCGATCAGAATGCGACAAACAGCGTTGTCAACTATAAATTTTCAAAAAGCACCAAACTCGTTAAAAAAACGCGTAATTTTGACAAAAAAACACTAAAACATTATAATATTTATTTTAGTTTTATAACCATTTTATATAACCAGTAAAAAAAATTTACAAACCAAAATTAATATTATTTATTTAACCATTTATTTATTATTTAACCATTTATTTTGCCATTTTAGTATCGTTCGCAATGCATTTTCAATATTTGTCAAAATGTCTGGTTTAGATTCAAATTCTCTAGCTAATGACATGATTTCATCTTTTGTATGGGATAAAACATTATTTACATTGATTACTGAAATTTTGCTTAGCATTTCGTAGTTTTTAGGAAGTCTTAATCTTATTTCTTCTACCAATTTTTTTATTATTTTTTTTTAATTTTTGATTTGGTGTCACTGACATGAAAAGAAAAGCACTAGAAAAAGCACTAGGCACTAACTCGAAAATTATCCGCGTCGAAAGTTTTAAAAAGCACTAAAAACAGTGCTAAAAGCACTGAGTTGACAACACTGGCGACAAATATGTATGCATGTTAATGAATGTTGTAATATTTTTTCAGGTTTACACTCAAAAAATGTTTTATGTTCATGAATACTTCTATATAAATTAAATAAATTTTAAGGTTTAAAAATTAAGGGTTTTAAAAATTAAGGTTTAAAAAAACAAGTAAATAGTTTAAAGTATAATGAAAGATAATAACTTTATTATGGAGATAAAGTAATATTTGTTAAAAAAATAAAAGTGTGGTTAGTAGTAGGTGAGGAAAATTTTGAACCAAAATTTGAAGCCAACAAATAAATATCTAAAAAAAACGTTCCCTGAGTAATAAGTCAAAGATTTATAATTATGTATATCTATGACCATTGTTGCCAATTTGACGTTTTTCCCGTCAGATCTGACGTTTTTGCAATGCCAATTACGGGAAAAAATGCTTTTTAGCGGTTAGCGTGAAATCTAGGAGTTTTTACAGCGCTTTAGCGTTTTTCTACCGGTTTTTCCAAGGTTGAATTATATGATATAAATAATAAAAAATACAACCATATATTTGTATTCAAGAGTCGAATAACGGTTAGTAGAAAAAGTACAGTAGTCGCCGAAGTCTAGTAGGTAGTGTGTTCGCTTATTAGACGTAAAGCCCGGGTTCGAGCTCCAGACCACCATCAAAATGAAATTTCAAAAAAAAATATTTCTTCGGCGACATCTCGTCAGTAGATTTTTGGCAAAAACTCTGAGAGTAAACAAACCTGCCATGAAAAAGTTTCTCAAAAGCTTTGAGTCGACGTTAGACTGTAGGTCCTTCTTCAAGTATAAAATTAAGGCACACAACATAAGTGGTGTGAAAAGCTAGGCCGTAATCCTGACTGAAGGGTTGTGATGGCCAATTATGTATGTATGTATGTACATATGTTAATATGTAGAAAAAATACAAAGCAAAAATCGAAAACATAAAGTTGAAATCTATTTCAAATGAAGGTGATGCTTAAAATGTTGTGTTTCAAATAAGAAAGCAGCAGAAAGAAAAAAAACAAAAAAGTACATGACAAAAAAAAAGATAAAATTGTTACAACATAAATTATATGAATATAATTTTAAAATGTACATTTAAATTAAATATTCTGTTTAAAAAGTTGTAGCACCTCAGTACCCACAAAAGTTTCGAAACGAATGGCTGGACCATTATAAACTAATAGGATGGCTAACAAAAAATTAAAAATATCCTACAAAAACTTTTTGAAAGTATTACAAACGTGCTTTATTCGGAAAGTTGAGCAATTTAATTAATAACAGAGAAACCCAAAAACATAAAACCGCAGCCTCTTTAAGAATAATAAAAAATATGTGTAATTATTTACATTTAATTTTAATTAACGTTAATTTAATATTTTCAATCTATTTATTTGACGGGTTTCTGACGGTTTTGTAAAAATTTAATTTAGCGATTTCTGGCGATTTTTAAAGCCCAATTTGACGGGAAATTTTGAAAAAAATTTGGCAACACTGTCTATGACTGTAAACAAAAAAAATTCTCTCAATTTATTTTCTCTCTCTTACTTACTAGACACAACCAAAACATTTTTTATAACTCCTGTTGGAAAGGCTCTGGCAAGGAAATTGTCCTTGTTAGCACCAAGCAGCATTTTAAAGCTTGCCTGGATAATGGAATTGGAAGAGACATTATAGGGATAGATACCCCATATAAATTGAAAACAGGTTGTATTGTTGCATTTCTGTGGGACCAGACTACAATAACATTAATAACGTAGTCGATTCAACTTTCTAGAGAACAAAATAAAACTGAAGCGTATGTCTAAGAGATAAGAGATGGAGTGTATCCCTGTTTCTGACCTGTTAAGTTAGGAATGCTATCGATCATATAAGTATACTTTTAAGTTTACAAAACGAATGAATTCTTTCAAATATCATATCAAAATATATTTTCTTGTTATTATTTTTTAATAATTAAGATTGTAGAGTCTTTCATAGTTAGCCAAATTTTGGTGACAATTTCTAAGCTTTGAAATGATCAGATTTTGATCATCAAAAAAAAAAAAAAATTAAATAAAAATTAAAAATTAATTTTTGTGGAGTAAAAAAAAACTTCAAAAATTTTTTGTTGATAAAATCATTAGTAGTAACTTAACTTAAATAAATTTGCATAATTAATATGAAAAAAATTAACATTAAAGTGTCACAATAAAATCGATAATCTGAGATCAAAAACAAAGAGCAGATCTGGTTTACATGAATAGGCCGACCTTGAATATCAATTCATATACATACGTATACAAGAGAATGCTATTGGTAATGATTAGCTAAAAAAATCCTCTTTGCTAGGGCTATGTGACGCTAGTGATTAAAGAAATTAGCATAATTATTTATTTATTATTACCAAAATATGAGATGAAACAAAAAAAAAAGTGTGAAAAAATCGTTGCCAATATTTTTTTTTTTTGGTTCAGTGAGTGAGTTTCATATGCAAACTTATTTTTCTCAATTTTATTCCCTTTTACGTTATGCCTCGAATTTTATGGAACAGGAAATTTCATTTTAATTTGAAGCAGATCTTTGATATAAAAGCTGAGCTGAATGTGGCAAAAATCATCATTCAGTTAAGTTTTGCAAAACGCTAAACAAACAATCTTCAAAAATCAAATCAAAATGAAATTCCTCATTGTCTTCGTTGCTCTTTTCGCCATTGCCATGGCCGCTGATGTCGAAGTTGTCAAGTCCAATTCCGATGTAGGACCCGAAAGCTTCAAATACGAGTAAGTATTGCAGAAAAAAAGGATCGTTTCGTTTTCTTACTAAATTTTATTTCTCTTTCCTTGTAAAGATTCGAAACCAGTGATGGTACCAATGCCCAACAGGAAGGTCACTTGAAGAACATTGGCTCTGAAGATGAAGCCATCTCTGTCCAAGGCTCTTACAGATACATCGGTGATGATGGTGTCACCTATGAAGTTAAATATACCGCCGATGAAAACGGTTTCCAACCACAAGGTGCTCATTTGCCCGTTGCCCCCGTAGTTTAAAATTGATTTTTGGTTCCTATTTTTTGTTTTTTGTTAAATTATTTACAAAAACAATGATTGTTTAGTGTTAAAAAAAAGAAAAAATATAAAAAATTATTAAAAAAAAAGCGAACGTTTTTATTCTTCCTTTGTTTCATTAAACCGAATAGCTTTCTGCTTCGAACATATGCCGTTAATTGCTTTGAACTAATTTCGAGCTTAAAATAAGAGCCTCTGCTTGAGTTGCCAGCATACAAAGGATATTCAATGTTTCATAGTTGCTAGCTAGACATGACTCCCATCAAATCAATAAAAAACAGGTGGCGTTTGTTTTTTTTTTCATGCCACAGTTAAGTGAGTCTTGTGAGGCATACCACAAAAAAAAAACCAAACCAAACGATGGCAATTTAAACCTCAACACGAAATTTTGCGATTTTTCAAAATATTCGCATTGAATTCTTTGTTTGGTGGTAGACAGGACTAGACGTAGAGAGCTGGTATGAAATTTTGCTATAAGCAATGTTGCACAATATTGTCATTGGCATGCCACAACATCAAGCTGTACGATTAAGAAGCGTTTGAAAATGACAATTCCTTAAGGCTATACATGTGGTTTTAAGAGTTGGATTAAAGCTCTTAAACTCGTGAAATATTCGTTTTAAATCCATGATACCAAGAAGTTTTGAAGAAATCTAACAAAACTTCATTGATACTGTACTGGTTTAAATGATCTGTTGGCCCATAAAATTGTTCATCTTTGAAGGTGTCAAGTTTGTTCGAAAAGCCTGGTAAACAGGAATAGGTCCACAACCAATAATGAATCATTGATGTAATGCCATGACTTAAAAAAAAGAGGAAATTGTAATATAGTAGATGAGCCCTTTTTTGCATTCTTTATTACTAAGCCTGGTCCACTAATGGTCCAGGATTCCCAGCAATTGTGATGACAAACTTTGCAACTTTAAAAGAAATCAAGCCTGTTGCGAAACGGCGTTTCACTATAGCTTCAAACAATGGAAAAGGCTTTGGAATTGGTGATTTAAATCTGAGTAGAATTGCTTCGAAGGTGATGAAGAGAAATATTGAAAACAAATCTCAGTTCCCCATATTGAAAGTAATATTTTTATGGCTCTTCATAGAGACTACCCCTTTACGAATTGACAAAAGACTGCGATTATCTATTTTCTCAAGCTCCTACTGAAGCTAATTTATGACGAAAATGTTTCTTTACAGACACTAATAACTGGGTCATGCACATAAGAATTGGCAAATTGAAATAGTATCCTGGTAATAGAATACTAATCACCATTTACATATTGAGCTGTATGGTTTGCGTCTTCGCTTACACAGAAGTAAAATTATTCATGAAATATATTGTGAAACTATTTTTAGGATTTTTTTAAGTGTGTCGAATTTTTCACACCGGTTTTTGAAAGTGTGTCAAAACTTTTTCACACCGCTTTTTGAAAGTGCGAATGTATGTCTTTATTCACACCACTTTCAAAAAGCGGTGTGAACAAATTCGACAAATGACCACTGATCTTCTTGAGAATTCTCATATATCTTTGGCCATAAATCGATTCACAAAAAAAAATCGATTTAAATTCAAAATCTCGACTCACAAAATTATTTCAGCTATCCCACTACCACGGTTGGAAAGAGGACCCTCTGGACTATCATTTGCATATAGTCTGTATGGTGTACTATTTCTTATATGTTCCCAAATGGCCACTGATCTTCTAGAGAATTTTTAATAAAAACCATATTTTTGCAAAGGCAATTTCAACAATACCGTATCACTTTCTATGTGTCTATATTGCTGATTATATTAAGACGCATTGGAACATTCCTTTGAGTATGATATGGTACTCAAAGACCGAGTATATGCCCTAAAATTAGCTTCTAAACAAGTGACCTTGTTCAGATGGATACTGTTAATCAGTTAACAGTGCTCGTTAAGAGCACATTTTGCTCTGTTAACAATAAATTTTCCACTGTTAATGCTAAATGTGGCGCTGCTAAAATTTATGGATTGCGTCTTGGGTTTTCAAATTCGAATTTATCTTCACACACATAAATGGAATTGGGTAAGTTACTGAAGCAAGCATTTGTTGGTATAATCACGATCTATAGCGCAGTTAGAAGCTCTGCTGGATTTAAGTCCGTTAAACGTTATAGTGAGGAGAGTATGATTACGACAATGGGAGACAGAACATTCATCAGAGGGCAACGTGATCTGCTAATGTATTGACTGACGGCTTTTTCCCTAAATGACTCGCAACTAGACTGAATGATGTGAATATGTATAGTGTATGGAGTAATTTAGAGGCCAAATATTATATTAAGCGAGTGACCATTTTGTGCTATACATACATACATGCATAATTGGTCATTGCAGGCCTTCAGTCAGGACTACGACCTAGCATCTCACACCACTTATGATGTGTGTGTTCACTTTATACATGAGTGGTGGGACCTACAGTTTAAGGTCGACAGATTCTTTGAGAAAATTTTTCATGGCAATATTATTGACTTCCAAAGTTTTGCCAGAAATTTGCAGAGAGGACGTCGCCGAAGAAATATTTTTTCGCGGAGTTGCCTGACCAGGGGTTTGAACCAAGGCCTTATGTCTAATAAACCAACACACTACCTACAAGTCTACGGCGACCTCATTTTGTGTTTTAAGAAAGAGTGTTTGCTTGTGAAGTAAAATATTTGTAAACAATAGGGAAACTAGACGGGATTTTCCAAGCGGAGGACTAAGCCACCGAAAGATGTGCTCAATTCAACTTGTACCGCAGGAACAAAGAGCGGTAGATAGCAATACTATGCGCCATTCGAGTATGAGACTAAATCGTATGCCATTCGAATAAAGAAGTTTGCTTAGGCATGCTGATTTAGCAAGACAGGAAAAATTTGATATTGGATCCCATATCATTTAAGAACTCATGGTTGGTATAACAATTTAAACCATTGATGCCCATTTCATAGTGCTTTTGCGCAAACTAAAAACACACATATTCTTATTCTCTTTGGTTAGTCGTCACTCAGATAGCGACGAATGCACATGCGTAGCGGGTGTACGATTTTTTTTTGCTTAAAGCACTGAACAAAATTTACTATGATTTACGAAACATATTTTATGATAAAAAATATTGTAGGAATGTAGAGAATATTTAGAAGGCACTATTGTTCTTATCATAGTGATATGAATGATTTTAATGATGGGAAATTTTAAAATTTTTAAACTCAGAGACTAGCGTTTAGCAAAATATTCAACGAAAACAATTTAAAATTAAATTTAAACGGGGTTTGCTGTGTTCAATTTTTTCAAAAAATTTTGGTTCAAAAAATCCGTGTAGAGCGCCTTTAAAACTGTATTTGGAAGCGTTTTCTCAATTGTTTAGATTAAAAAAAATACAATTTCTTTGCGAGTGTTTTCCTTCACATTGTTCTGTTTTTTCCATTTCCTGATAAAGTAGCAGAAAATAAACGAAGCAACATATCTTAAAGCATGTGAATGTCCTCGTCCTTGACTAGGAAATAAAACCACAAAAGAAAATCGACGAGAATCCAAATATGATTTCCCAATACTACACATAATATACGATTTTATTGCTGTACACAAACGAAATACTTGCTTGCCACACATGCCACATGCCATATGCATGTACAATATTACAGAATATTACAAAGGAAAAATAAAAGAAAATCTATAAAAAAATTTGATGTGGTGTTAGTAGTTAGTGGTATAGGTATGGATATGGTAGCATTGGTTGTATATTCGCATTTTGACGCATAACGGTAACCGGAAATATATGCTACATTCTACATATGAGTTACAAGAGTGAGTGAGTGTGTGAGTAAGAGAATGCGTGTAAGCGGAACTTACAATATACAAAAGAAAAAGTGTGAGAGTATATGAGTGTGCTTGTGTGTGTGTTGGTCTATGAAAAAGGATAACATTTATACATTATTTTTATTGTATTGGCATGTTGTGTTAGTATATCTAGAATAGTAAGACTATTAGTGTGTATACGTAATATTTTTATTGTTTTTGTTTTTTCTTCCTCTTCTCCTTCTTCTTTTTGTTTTCCTTTAAACAAATTAATATTCAAGTCAGGTTTGTCGAAAAAGGTACACTTTGCAGTGTAAGTACACGCAAGTAACTGAAAGAATATCGAAAAACAAAGAAGAAGCAGAAGGATTCTTGCCCACTTCCGTATTTCCTTTAATGATTACAGGTAATAAGAAAAGGAAGTTCCACATTTCAAATGCAAACCAACAATAAAGAGCTCCTTTAAAATCTGTTTCAAGGAATTTATTAAAGAAATTAAAGTTTCGCGTTTAACCTGTTTCAAGTTCATTGAGTATTGTTGAGCGGTAATAATGGCTTTTGACACATGCTATAATATTGAATGCATCCACTTTGTTGTCACACAGCGTTTTTTTGGCGTCATTCTCACTCTTACATTGTGACAGCTGACTTGATACCTTTTAAAATTTTCTTATAATTTTTTGACAGATTGTCAAGCCATCATTTCAGTTCTTTGCAATTGTATTTGTGTATGTGTGTGTGCGTGTATGTCATTGTTAAAATCACAATTATTAGATAAACATCATCAAATGAAACGTTAGACAGAGATGCGAAAACGCTTTTCATTTAGATTGCATTTCTAAGAAAAATAAAAAAAAACCTCAACGTATTTTTAATTCAATTCCAGTCCTATGGTTTTTTTCTTCTGTACATGACAGTAACGAGTTAATGGATATGTGGACAGGTTTTTGAAGTATACATCGAAAGCAATGAAGGTAAAAAGTAAATGAATACAGGAAATAAAATACATAATCACACTGTCACTTGAAACTGTCCAACACAATGAATTAAAATTCCAATGCAATCTTATAAGATTAGCTGCTAAAAACTATTGAGCAATAGTGGCAGCAGATGTATTTAGAAAGTAAGATGTTTGGTTTTACTTGACATTAGCATACTCATCTCATAGACAGTGTTAATTATAAGATACGTAGAAAGAATACGTTGTTACATTTTTATTGGCCTCTCCAATGTCTTACCTTTGAAAGAGGGTGTCAGAGAATTCCCATGAAATTGGTGTGTAAAAAACAGAACTCAAATGCTGTTAATATTCTTAAGAAGATTTTAACGGCTATGGTATTGCAAAATACACATCGTTGTTGAATATTATGGAGACCAAATAGTTTAGTAGAAGTAGCCGTAGTCTAGTAGGTAGTATGTTTACTTACTAGGCGGTTCAAAACCCAGGTCAGACATCAAAACGAAAATATGAAAAAATATTTCTTCGGCGGCCTCCTTTCAGCAGATTTCTGGCAAGAACTCTGAGAGCAAATAAAATTGCCACGAAAAGTTTCTCAAAACTCTGTCGTTCGGAGTCGACTTTAAACTGTAGGACCCGCCACTCATGTATAAAATTAACACACAACATTAGTGGTGTGAGAAACTAGATCCATTATCCTGACTGAAGGGTTGAAATGACCAATTACGTTATGTAATAGCTTAGTAGGTTTTGGTTTCTTTCAATGACTTCCTCTCATCAGTCTTCTGGCAAAATACTCAGAAATTATGTAAAATTACCAATGAAAAGTTTCTCAAAATCTGTCGATATTAAACTGTAGGGCCAGCCTCTCATTAGTGGAGAGAGAAACTTGGTTCTAAACCTGACTAAAGGGCTGTAATGACCAATTAAGTTAAAGAAAACTTTTTGGAAGAAAAAGTACGCTAGATATGCACGTAAAAATGTCATGAAAAGTTTCTCAAAATCTGTCGTACGAAGTCGATAACAAACGGAAGGTCCAGCACATTCACATCCACAATACTGGTGGTGTCAGAAGTTACGCCTTAATCCGGACTAAAGAGCTGTAATGACCAATTAAGTAAATGAAAAGTTTTTGGGTGATAAAGTACGCTACATATGCACGTAAAATTGTCATGAAAAGTTTCTCAAAAATCTGTCGTTCGAAGTCGACATTAAGCTGAAAGTCCTGCATGCACTTACGCCCACAAGACTGGTGGTGTGAGAGACTGGGTTGTAATCTGTACTAAAAACTGTAAAGATCAATTAAGTTAAAGAAACCTTTTTAGCAGAAAAAGTACCAAAAAGAAAAGAAAGAATATACCCCCTTAAAGCCATCACAAGGATTTTCGGGTTTTGGTCTTCTTATCACATTCATTGATGATATTTGTGTCCTGAGAGTTGCTTCCTGTTGAAGGTGAACATCTTTTCAATCTATCAGGAGAGTTTTATAGTGCTGTTTGGTTTCATATTGCATTTAATTTATAGAGTTGTGTTATGCAGTACCGCCAGCCACCGGTTCAGAGTCATATGTTCATTGTTGATATTAGTGTCCTGAGTAGTGCTGCTTCCTGATAGTGATAGTGAACGTCTTTTAAATTCTCACGAGAGTTTTATAGTACTTATCTGGTTACATATTCCAGTTGATTTACAGTTTTGTATTATGCAGTAGGCCACCGGTTCAGAGTCATTTGAAAGCAATTGTTGAAGTAAAAATCTACTGTTGTTTGCTTCCACTTAGGCCATGATATAGACCCTGACGGAGAGAATGAAAATTTGGTAAATATTGCTTTCATCCGGCTGCCCCGATGCATATAGCAGTGGAGGTTTGGAAAATCTCTGGAGACCTAACCAAGAGGAAGGTTTTTTTATTAAAAATTTGGCTACGAATTGTTAACTGCATTGAAGTGAAGCTCACGTCGTGGGGGCTTGTTCATTGCTTTTTACGAAGTAAATAAGAAATTTCAGTCGCCGTAGTCTAGTAGCTAGTGTGTTGGCTTATTAGGCGAGAGGCCACAGTTCAAACTCCAGCCTTAGACATCTCGAACAAAACGAAATCTTAAGAAATATTTTTTCGTAGACTTCCTCTCAGCAGATTTCTGCTAAAAATTCTGCGAGTGAATAAACATTGCCATGAAAACGTTTCCCAAAAAAATCTCGTGTATAAAATTAACACACACAACCCTAAGTGGTGTGAGAAGCTAGGTCGTAATCCTGACTGAAGGCTGGATATAAACTCTTTTTCTGAACACTTTAACAACTTAATTTTGTTAACTTTCTTCATTTGTAAACAAAAATGTCAACGAATTCTTAAACTTTTCAATAATTTTTCACAATTTTCCCCACGAAATTTCGTTTTCATTTTTCAAAACTAAAAATGCTTCAATTACGTATGGAATGTCATTAACGGCGGAATTCATGACTTTTAATTACTTCCCCGTTTGGAAGGAAAACCTTCTGATTAATAAACGAATGTTTAAAATACCAACAAAAAATAAAGAAAAAACAAAAAGAAAATTAAAATCCTAAAGTACAGCAAAGAAAATATAAAAAAAAAATACGAAACACGAAATAAAAGTGAAGCGAAATAAATTAAAAGGGGTTTAAACATTAAATGGCCCATAAAAAAACAAGCCCAACAACTTCATTTAAAGCCTTACGAAATAAATTAAAACAATAAAAAAAAACCAAAGAAGAAAAAAATAGGAAAAACGTGAACAATATTGTCAACAAATTAATGATAAAATAGACTCCAAAAGACGTTTGAATTTCTTTGAGTCAACTCGAATAAGAATTTGTTTATAAAACAGACTCTTTATTGAGTCGCTTAAATAATCACAGAATATTCGTATAAAATTCTTAATTTAATACGGGACCAACAAACATTACAAGTAACAACTACGACTACTACTACCACTAATTTATTTATACGCATATATACATACATAACCTAGATTGTATTTGTGGCAACTTTAATAAAATTTAATCAAATGAAATGAAAAACGAAAACGAAAAGAGAATTTCGTTTTTCCTTTTGTTTATTGAGATGACGTTCAAAAAAATATGAATTTTTTACAAACCCTCCACGCAACATACACACACACACACATCATATCAATATTCGTTTTGACTTTAATAGATAACAGTGAGGGTCAAAATAAAAGTAATAAGTTGCTACAAAATTATATTATTTAGATTTAATACACTTGTGTCTCCCATTTTCTAGTAAAAGACAGGAAAATGCTGTTTTCACGACACCGTTTTTGGAAATCCATTTCAGGTCACAATAATAGAAGCCCCTGGCAGCGAGTTGATCGGTAACAAAATGCGCACAAGATTGAGCAGCCCTGAATGCGGGGCCACTATGAATATTTCCCTCATGTCTCTCATGCTTTAGTATGTATTGTGAGTATTTCCCTCATGGATGGAAGATTTCTGTAGATAGTCAAGATGATTTTGAACCCAATTAAGAATTTCACAAAGGCATGGTCATACAGACCCATAAGCTTGTGACGCACAATGTAGAAGCTCTTTGAAAACCCTCATTTTAAATGCTAAAAAGTGTACCACGTATCATCAATTAGGATTTTGGGGAGGAAACACAAAATAACCCATAGATTACAAACATACGAGATAATTTGGCATTTTCTTCAGTCAAGATTACGACCTAGCTTCTCACTCAACTTATGAGAGGGCCTACAGATTTTAAAAAACTTTTCATTGGTAGTTTTACATACTTTCCGAGTTTTTTTCCAGAAGAATTGGGACAGGAAGTCACTGAAAGAAGCCAACACCTACTATACTATTGGGACTTCATATTATACAACAACGATGTGTATTTTTCATCACCGCAGCCGTTAAAAACTTCTTAAGAATGTTAACAGCAATTGAGTTCTGTTTTTTACAAACCAATTTCATGGGAATTCTCTGCCATCTTCTTTCTTTTTTTTTATACATGAGTGACGGGACCTACAGTTTAAAGTCGATTCTGATTGACAGATTTTTTTTGAGGAACTTTTTATGCCAATTTTTATTTACTCAGAGTTTTAGCCAGAAATCTGCTGAGCGGAAGTCGTCCAAAGAAATATTTGTTCACATTTCGTTTTGTTGAGGAATTTGGCATTACGTTTAATAAGCCAACACCATATCTACTTGACTACGGCGACCCATAAATTAGTCAATACAACAAGGAGAGCTTTGGAAGAAAATAAAAAAAAACGTTGCTTAACACGAGGGTCCAATAGTTAAGTTACAACTAAGCTTACTTATAAAAGCTAGTGAAGCTATTAGAAAGCTACATAATTGATCGCAAACTTGTTATTAAAGAAAGTAACTGGGAGAGTTTCGCGCATCTGTCAAACTAGTTGTCATTTATCCAGTCTGTTTTTTTTCAAATCACCATAGAGGACCACAGTGCGTTCGCTGAACAGCCTCTGGAGCATGTGGCAAATGCCCCGAGTTTTCATATTCAGCAATAAGACCCACTTCTTGATGAATTGGTATGAGAACTAAAGCAATTGGCAAATTTGGGACGATACCAATCCATATGAGACTCAAAAGTATCCAAAATATTGTAAAAAACTCACTGTTTGGTGTGGATTTTGGACTCGTAACGTCACCGGCCCATATTTGTTCGGAAACGAGGTATGAGAACGAGGCCATCACTGCCTACTGCAAGCACTATAGGTTAGGTTCTTTTAGCCTAAATTGAATGAGCTAGAGCCCAACAGCATATAGTTGCAACAAGGCGGTGTTACGTGCCACATGACTCATAACACATTAATTATTCGGCACTTAGGACTTAGAGGCATGATCCTTTCAACTAGATGTAATGTGAACTCGCATCGGAGATTGTGTGACTTTTTCTTGTGAGGGTTTCTTCTCAGGTTAATGTACTTGCCATAGTTTGGCAGGTATTGTGTTAGCTTATTAGACCAAAGGCTACGGGTTAAATCCCAGGTCAGACATCTCTGCCAAAAAAAAATGTTGCTTCGGCGACTTCCTCTCAACAAATTTCTAGCAAAAACTCTGAGAGTAAATAAACAAAATTGCCACGAAAAAGTTTCTCAAAAATCCATCGTTCGGAGTCGACTTTAAAACTGTAGATCCCGTCACTCATTTATAAAATTAACACACACACGACATAAGTGACGTGAGAAACTAGGTTTTAATCCTGGGGCCAAATCACCGCATTCGATATCGAGTACTTTATTATCGAAATGTGGTTAACGTGGATCCCGGCAATCGTTATCGTAACGTATCTACTCGAAGTTACACTCGATTTGTAACTGGACATCGAGTTAATAATCGGACTAATCGGAATAAATTACGATCGAGTACCGTGATCCAAGAAATTGTGGCCATCGAAAATAGTGTTTACTCGATTGTGCATTCGATATCGAATGCACAGATTTGGCCCCTGACTGAAGGGTTGTCATGTACGCATGTATATATGTATGTATGTAAATGCCACATTAATGCCATATATGAGTCTTTTAAACGAATAAGAAATTTTGATGATATCACATACACACACTTTGTTTTAAGCAAATTTAAAGACAGGAAGCGCTTAATACAAGAAGTTACAACGCTATCATTCATTTTGGACCACGTCCACAAACACTTCTTAACATAAAGTCTGCAAACGATGTGTTGGTTTTAAATTTTTTAAAAATATATGGAGATTTCAGTGAAGAATTCGTTCCAAATCGTTTATTAATCCCTGTTAACATCTGATATTATTTTAACCACAACTGTATATATTGTATGAATGTCTGTATGCAGATACATATATTAAAAAAAAGAAAATATTTTGATTTAACTAAAAGCCAAAATTCCCTTTCTATAGAAAAGATTTTCTATTTTTTCTTTTTAATTTTTTCTTTCTCCTTCGCTAGTTGTTGTACGTGATCAAATCAAGTTGAAAGGATAAAACCCCACCATCAGTATGTACTATTGTTGTAATTTCCTTGTAATTTATACTCATACATGTATATTGTTTACGTCGATGTGTGCGTATGTGTATGGCTATAATAATTTTTCTTTTTTGGCTTTCTTTGTTCCGCTATTTTCCAATTCTTTTTTTTTCTACGTTTTCTTTGAATCTGGGACAAACAAGAAATTTACGCCACTAGTGGGAACAACAAATGGTTGTAGAGGAAAAAAATTATTGAAATTTTTTAGAAGTTTTGGATTAGCGATTTAAGAATTCATTGATACTCTTTGTGGCAAATTCAATATACAGAGAGCATTGAAATTGTGCTACCTACCACAGCGTGCATTTCAATATTATTTTTCCATGATTGACTTGCATTAACAACAACAACACCCATGATTATCCTGTGCAAGGACACCTTAAGCGTCATCAGTCACATTTAATTGAAATTGTAAAATATTTGGACACAGCATTAGACTTTTAAATAAAAATAATAACAGCAAATGCTGCAACAAATGTAAACACAATAACAACAATACACATACACACCAACCAAACGACTGAAACGTGTACCATGCAGAGATGGGATGTGCTGTGCGGTATAGTAGAATATGAAATGAAAAACTGAAACAGTTTACAAGTGGCCAACTTAATGGTGTGGAGAGAGAGAGAGAGAGAGCTCTTCTCGTTGAATGAGCGCACGGTGATCCTAATAAGAAAACAATGCGGCAATTTAATGCTGCATCATGAGCCCGCCAGCATAGATTTAATTTACCAAAGCCTCTCATGCAACCGTACTACACAATAACAACAACTACAACAACAATTATAATAACAACAGTGACATCATCAGCAAGAGCATACAGTTTTAAAAGAAAGGAAAGGAAGAAATCCGTATAAATTTCTCGTAATAAAAGGAAACGTTTGTTGCAAATCAAAACACACGTGCTATTGCTGCTGCTGCCCTTGCTTCTGCTGCTCATTTCTAAACTACAACTACAACCCAAAACAAAAAAAAACAAAAAAAAAAAAAATCAGCAATTGTGGCTCATTTTAATGGCTAATGGAGGAGTTTCTTTCCCTCAACATTATTTGCGTTTGAGATGATTGACTGTGTGGAGTTTCCCATTGAGACACGTGCGTTTGTTGTTTGATGCAACAACAACAACAACAACAACAACAATATTAAACACTATGCAGCATAAGCTTTAAATGTTTACCCAACTGACTGACTGACTTTAAAATAAAAATAAAAATTTGACGATTTTTTTTTATTCAACGGCCACATTAAATTTTGAAAAATGAAAAACAATTTCAAACATTTCTCTCAGACACGCATAAAACTGGGGAGCAACAAATACACACACGCATGCATACACCCGTACATATGTATGTATATGTGCGGCAAAGAAGGATATATGCATGGGCTTATTGAAATTAAATGAATTGGCAGTATATTCTTAAGGCTTTAATATTAAGTGAGTATGAGTGTCTGTATTTGCCTAACATGTATGTACGTGTAAAGTACGATGTTGCTTGCCTTGTCTTGCCTTGTGGTTTGTGGGTCTTCAGTTTTTAGGATATTTGCACGCGGTCTTAACGGTCTAATCTTAAAAAATGAAATAATTTTTCGTTTTAATACTAAACTTCTACAAACACACACTCCTTCACTTTCAAAAGAAAACAAGGGGTGTCGTCCTTTAGTTTGATTTCATTTCCCTGTCCTTATTTTTTCCAGCATCTCTCTAACACAATGAGCTCGAAATTAACTCACGTACTGGCTCTTCTTTATGTTTTTTTTGTTTTGTTGTTTTTTGTTTCATTTCGTTGTTATTTTTCTTATTCTTCTTGTGCTTCTTTTCAGCCCGTATAGCGAGTGGGCTGCTTCCATGGTTCATTGGTATAAAATTCGAAATCTAGATTGTACGGCGTTTATTTGATTTATACTCCACAGATCTCTCTTTCAAAAGCAATAAAAACAATGTTTCCTGCTATTTTTTGAAACTTTCATGTGCCATAAAATTGGATTAAAGTCATAGACGTTTAATAAATGAATTGAAAGATTTTGAGAGAAAGTCGTTTTAAAAAATACCCAAGGCAGGAGATAATAATGGAAACTTGTTGATTTCAAGGAAAGAGATGTGCTTATCAATCTCGCAGTTTCTGTTCTGGAGGATTTATTGAGAGGTATATACAGTCGTCGGGCGTGTTTAACTAGAGGCCAATGTCTCTCGCTAACTGCTATGAGGTTCCTAAGATGGATTTTGATCAGGTTTAATGTAAATTTTACTCTGCAAATATAACTGTCTGTAATTGGGCTTATTGTCCCATCCTTGTATTGCAAATGAATGAAGTCTGTTTGAAATCATTCGTTTGCTTTCCTGTAGAGGAATACCAATCGCATGTAGGAATTCAATTGAAGTTTTCGTTGTGCCAGCCTTTGCAAGCGCTTCAGCTTGTCTAAGACTGCATACGACTTTTTTGCCTGATCTGAAACCATCAGTGAAGTCTTCTGAAGTCATCAAGTAACAAGCCTTTAAATCTTTTAACTTCACTGGGGCATAACATGCAAGCTATTAAACCTTCTGACTTTATCAACAGACTTGATCTGTAACGCTGACTCGTCAATTTCTTGTTTACAATTTTCTGGATGGAATACAACATCGTCGACGTAGTCTAGTAGGTAGTGTGTTCGCATATTAGACGTAAAGCCCGGGTTCGAGCCCCAGGCCAGACATCAAACCGAAATATGAAAAACAAATATTTCTTCGGCGACTTGATCTCAGCAGATTTCTGTCAAAACTCATGCAAAAGTTTCTCAAAATCTGTCGTTCAGACTTGAAGTTAAACTGTAGGTCCCGCCACTCACGTATAACATTAAAGCACACAACATGAGTGGTGTTGAGAAGCTAGGCCGTAATCCTGATTGAAGGGTTATAATGGCTAATTATGTTTATATGTATACAACATCATCAAAATGTCCGACACGTCTTTTCTAAGTAAAACTCATCCGAAAAGCCCAATTTTCAATGACACTTGCGTATAAATCAGGTTGAATTTTACCAATGGCATGGGTTATATAGGCTTTGTGGACAGACCGCTGTGGTTTATTTTTTATTCGCATTGACTAGCGTCTTAAGAAAACTCCACAAGAAAAAGTCTAACGGGGTCAAATCGCACGATCTCTATGGCCAGTTTACATCACCTCCATGTGAGATGACCATGCCTCCAGAATATTCAATGTGGCATGAGATGTGTGGTACGTAGCGCTGTTCTCTCCGAACCACATGACGTTGGTATTCAGGTGATTCAATTTAAGGCAAAAGAAATTGATAATCATAGGCCTATAATGTGAGTCGTTGACAGTGATGGTCTGCCCAAGGACCGACGGAACGTTTTCAAGGAACGACGGCTCAATGACGCAGCCAGCCCAAAATTCATACCAAACGGTGAATTTTCCAAAATGCCTCTCATATGGCTTGTTATCGTTCCCCAATTCAACAATTTTGTTTGTTCACTTACCTATTCACCTAGAAATGGGCCTCATCCTTGAAGATGATTTTTCGATATAAACTAGGGTCAGTTGTCAACTGCTCTACAGCCCATTTAGTGTATACACGGCGTTGTTTATATCCTTCCATAGTGATTTGGCAGAACAGACTGAATAAATAACAAAAAAATTTGACTTATTTCTTTACAAACCCTTAGCCAGGATTACAACCCAGGTTCTAGACTAGCCGCCGTACTCTAGAAGGTAGTGAGTTGGCATATTTGACAATAGACCGTGGTTCAAAACCCAGTTCAGACATTTCGAACAAAACGAAATATGAAAATAATTAATTTGACAGATGTAGCTAAAACAACATGACCGTTCTGGACTGATAAAGTTCAAAAGTTCACTTTTAATAAATATTTTGCATGTACTCCTGTGCTGATTAGTTAAATAGAACACGGAGATTTAGAATATTCGCAGCGTAAACTCGCAACGATTTAAGTAATCTCTTAAAGCTCTTTAACAAGTTTTTGTTATTACTTTAATATGAAGGATTTTACCCAGCAGTTATTGCGAAAATTGGAAAAGTGATGTATCCATCATCAATTCACTCTGCTCTCTCTCTCCGTCTCTCTCATATTCGCTCTCCTCTCGCCTCATGTCTATAAATGTCCTAATTTTAGATAAATTCTTAAAATAATAACCCCAAGCAGTATGAGTAGTGAGTGAGAGAGTGAGATGTTCTAAACAAATACGAAATAAAAAACCCCAGTGTATGCACTTGGACAAATGCTTCTGCATGATAGACTTTATGGAGTTGGGAAAGCGAAAAACGAAAACTTAAATATAATAAATCAATTAGAAAGCTTGTAACACATTGAGAATTTCTTTCTTTGTAAAACATTACAAGAAATGCTGCCTTTGAATCGGTAATTTCCTAAAAAGTAATCAAATGTTGCAAGCTTAAGCTGATTATATCCAAAAATTAAATGTGGTCTAGAACCAGTAGTCCAGAACTATACATTAAAGTCTTAAGCTGACAGAAAAGGCTTCAGCATTAATGAAAAGAAGACGATATTGCTCCGCAAATCTGATACGGAAATTAGTCGACGTATTCTAGTTTGAAATATCTACGATAACACATCCCTTTCGTGGGAGTGGATGCAAGGCACTTTAGTAAAAATTCCGAAAAAAGACGTGCCAACAGATTGTAAGAACTTAAGGGGCATCATGACATTATGTTTGACGTTAACAGTCTGATGTCAAATCATTTTGGAGCCAACGCCACAATCTGAAGCCAACAAGTTGGATTTTGTTCACAACATTCTTGTCTGGACCATATTACGCCCCTCTCTGCCATTGTGGAACAAAACAATAAACTCCAACAACGCCTTAATGTGGCTTTTGTTGATTTCCGTCGTCGGAAACGTCAGCCCAGCCTACTGGGCTGTATACTACAGCATTTCAGTGTAGAGTGCTGTATAGAAGAACACTTACGGAGCCAGGGTGTATTATGCTCCATTCATGACTCTAGGACTTTAAACGAGGGCATTAGATTGGGTAAGGTGGCGGACCTTGCTTGAAAGAAGAGGTACCCCTTAGGCCAGCATTTAGTCCCACTGTGGTACCACAATCAGTACGCAATCCGGAATTGAACATTCCCTAGAGGAAATAAATCCGAATCCTAAACATATCTTGGTAAGGGTGCCTTGGTAGTCTAGTGGCTAGACTATTAGCATGAGGGTCGTGGGTTCGATTCCCACCAGGTTCTGTAACACTACAACGAGCATATGGTCAAATTACTCCGCTCGTATATAATTAGAATATAATTTGTAATTGTATTGTAATTAATAAAATAAATAAATAAATAGGGTGCCCTGGTAGTCTAGTGGGTAGTGTGCTAGACTATTAGTGTGAGGGTCGTGGGTTCGATTCCCACCAGAGACTCTGGTCTGTGACACTACAACGAGCATATAGTCAAATTACTCCGCTCGTATATAATTAGAATATAATTTGTAATTGTATTGTAATTAATAAAATAAATAAATAAATAAATAAATCTTTGTAATTCAGCAATATTTATATTAGAGAGCTTGGTCAAGGATGTCACAAGGTGAGAGGTTTAAAACCTCCTCTTTTTTATGACAAGATCAGTGCACACATGAGGTATGAGACAATCGCTTCTTTCTCCTTAGACCCACGGCTCAGACAGTTGTAGAAGTAATTTAAAGAAATATAAACTATCTTTAGGCATATCCACCAAAAAGGTAGTGACCCTTTCTTATCCATACGTGTCCAGCAGTATCAAGCCATAATGGATATACCCTCTAGCTTCCAATGAGTATGAACTAACGTAAAAAACGAATGGATAATGTTTAATTCAACTGAGGCAATCGGGAATACCTATGCTCTGTAACATGTCAAAGATTGCGAGCTCCGATTCTGCAATTTCCTACGATGTTGCCTTTGAATGTACCGATAATGAAGACTATAGCAAAGAACGAATATTTTAAATAGGCTTGTCGTGACGTTCAATTTAAGACATTTACGACCTAGCTTCTTATAACACTTATGCTGTGTGTGTTAGTATTATACGATAGTGGCGGAAACTACAGTTTTAAAGTCGATTCCGAATGACAGACTTTTGTGAAACTGAGTTCTTACCAGAAATCTGCTGAAAGGCAGTCGAAGAAATATTATTTTCACGTATTTCGTTTTTGTTAGAAATGTCTAACCTGGAAGTCGCCAGAGAAATATTTGTTTGGATATGTTTGACCTGGGTTTTGAACCGAAGTCTCTTGTCTAATAAGACAACACACTACCTACTAGACAGCGTCAACTTCTTAGGACCTCTTTAGCTCTAGGAAATCTTAGGAATTAACCTGGAAATAGCTGTTGTTTTATGACACAATATAAGATCCTTTCGATTCGTCATTTCCTTGAGCAGTTTTCAATTCTTGTTTATAATTTTTTGTTTTTTCTAGTTTTTTCGTTCATTTTATTTGGCAAATTGTCAGTGGCATTTTGCAGTTGATTTTTGTTTCCATTCTTGTTGTTTTTTTGTCTAACTAAATACTGCCTAAAGGCCTATTATAACCCCAACAAAAAACAAACTCCAGGCAGTTGTATACATACTTCTGCAGTTTCAGCTTTCGTTTTATTTCTTTTTTTTGGTCTTCTGAACTTAAAAATTTCTTTTTACTCCATATCGCAGTATTGAATTGTTTTTGTTCATCTTCTGCTAAACCAAATACGTGACCTTATTTGTGACTATCGATGTGGCAGTATACCGTAGCTGTAAGGAATTTTTTTTTTATCTGGATGTTCCCTTTTTTTGCAACCTAAAACCTCCCCCTTTAGCCTTTGGCAGCAATATTCCTTAAAAAAAAGGATTTAAAACTGTTCCTAGAATAATATTCGAAAGAAATAAAAAGAAACGAGAACGAAAAGAAAACAAAATTCTTTTCAAATGGTGCTCAACAGTTCTCCTTTTTCTGTGTTTTTTATTTGCTTTTCGCTGCTCTTTTTTATGGTTTCTTTGCTGCCTGTTTCAACGTCTTTAACAGTGGCTGTCTAAGCTAATGCTGCTTGCAAATGCTCCCAATTCCTTCCATTTTTTTTCTCAATTTTTAAACGATTTTCTCTGTATGAGTTTTGTGGCCGCCAATACCACGTGTGTATGTGTTTTTGTGTCATTAGGGTTCAATATTGTCATTTCGGATTAAAGTGACATGTGCCATAGGCTGTTCACAAAAATACAAACTAAATGGCATGCCGGTAGAGGGGTACAGGCTTTATTTCGAATCAAACAAAGAAAAAATATGAAATGAAAGGAATACTTGCAAGGTGATTTTCAAAAATATGAATGAAAGAACAAAAAAAAACAGGAAAATCGAATCAAAAATCCATTCAATGAATACATTTGCCAATTCAAGTTCGAAATTGAAAATTGGTTTCTGAAGGTTTCACAGAAAACAAATTCACAAATTCCAATCAAAAAAAAAAAGTAAACTGAAAACTTGTAATATTTTTCCAAGAAAAAGTCAAGTGTAACAAGCATTTTTAGAATTCTTTAAAAAGGAAAATATTCAACAGAAACATGAAACATTTGATGGAGAAAGCCAAAGGCTAGCTAATATTAGACGGTGAGCCGCCTTTGAAGGACAAGATCCCACCAAAACCCATTGTGATATCATATACTTACATAAGCACATAATTGCTCATTACAACCCTTCCGTCAGGATTACGACCTAGCTTCTCACAAAACTTATGTTGTGTGTGTTAATTTTATACATGAAGGGTGGGACCTACAGTTTAAAGTCAACTCCGGACGACAGATTTTTTGA
Source organism: Sarcophaga rosellei (assembly GCA_930367235.1). Classification (NCBI taxonomy): domain Eukaryota; kingdom Metazoa; phylum Arthropoda; class Insecta; order Diptera; family Sarcophagidae; genus Sarcophaga; species Sarcophaga rosellei. The sequence goes on along the minus strand of OV884020.1, from coordinate 67,336,929 downwards.
GAACTATTTTCATAGCAATTTTATTATTCTCAGAGCTTTTGACATCCGCTAAGAGGAAGTCGCCATAGAAATATTTGTTCATATTTCGTTTTGCTGGAGATGCCTGACCTGGGTTTTGAATCGTGGCCTTACGTCTAATGAGCCAACACACTACCTACTATACTATGGCGACTAGACCCACAGCTCCTGCAAAAATCATTGACCGAATGCGAAGTCCATCAGCATGTCTTCTAGAAAAACAGGGGCCCATGAAGTCTCTATTGTGCGATGGATGGCTATGCGATTCAGCGATAGAAGTGAATTAGTTCTCTTCTAATTTGAAATAGTCCAGCAGAGTTTTAAGTATCTGCCTGCTGCCAAAGAGATTGATCCTCCATGCAATATAAATTGACAATACGAGCTTAATTGAGGCAATCGAAAATCTTTTGCTCTGTAACATATCGGCGATTGTAAACTCCGCACCGTCCCTAGCCATTTTATCAGCAATGCAGTTTCCAAGGATATCCTTATGTCCCACAGCACATATCACCACGAAATTTTTATGAAAAATCATTGGCATTGCTGACCAAAGGCAGAAGTCGAATATACTTAATCGCAGCCTCACTGTCTGAGTAAACCAAGCAGCAGGATTACCACCTAGTTTCTCACACCACCCACGTTTTTTGCGTTCATTTTATCTACGAATGGCGTCACTTACAGTTTAACATTGACTTCGAATAACAGATTTAAAAAGCTTTTCATGGCAATTTACTCTCTGAGTTTTTGCTTGGCTGATGAGAAGAATTCACTAGAGGAACATTTTTTGCATATTTCGATTTATTCGTGATATCTAGGCTGGGGTTGGAACCACGGGCTCTCATCTAATAAAGCAACACACTGCTTACTAGACTACGACGAATACAGTAGTCGTAACTGAGTTCCAGAATTTCCAAAGATCGGCACAGGCTATGTTCAATGTATCCCTAGAGACTTCGTATCCCTGGTGACTTCAGACCAACGCTTCCCGGACAAAGTAGCGTAACAACTATAATCAAATCTAGATGCCTGACGCACAGAAGATCAGTTTGAGTAGACAAAAGACTATTTTTAGAATAATATTCAGAGTAATTACATTGCTGGGTACTTCACCAGTTGAGTACACGCTCAGCGTAGGAGGAGGAAGGAGAAGAAAATGAAGGAAGCACCAGGACTTCTACCCTGCGGATGATCTAACTTATGAGTGAGAAACATCACGGATCTAAGTGTCTTCACCAGGATGACACCGCTTGATTTCAGATATAAAAAACGCAAAAATTATAACATCATGATGCATATGTTTATCCTCTTGGATTGATAGCTTCCATCTCCCCACCATCTGGCTTCATTAAACAGTTTTCCATTCTTATTTCTCACTTTACATTTCCTTCATGGTACTCACAAATTAAACAGCAACTGTATGTATATGCCACAAAGTCGGTGGCAATATCACGTAACAAAATAATTACGAATTTCCTTTGGCACAACAATTTATTGATAATCTACGCTACGGTTGCTGCTGCTGTTGTTCTGGCACCGATTTAAAGATAAAAAAGAAATATCAAATCAAACTCATTTCTAAGCAAATGACCACCAAACATGTGAACGGTGTTGCAGTTACGCAAAAAGAGATGGAATACACACTCAACGGGAGACAAGGAGCACAATACAACCACAAAAGATCCTCTAATGTTGTGGTAAGCAAATGTGTCAATGTATGTGTAACTATAAGATGTAATGCGATGTCATCATTTGATTAGCAAAACGCTTACGAGTGAGCAGCTACATACTATCTTAGACGGCCAGAGAAAAGCAAAGAAAAAAAAAATGTCGCATTTACCACAAGACAATTTCGAAAATGCAAAAGTTGGTCAAGACAACACCTCTTTGGTAACAGTGGCAGTGGCAGTAGCCACAGTAGTGGTCGTAGAAACCAAGGATTACAAGTTTGTTACATGCAACATAACTCACACACATATACACACACACACACATACTTCTGCAATAAAATCAAATATAATTTGTGCACTTGCTTAGATGGTTTAGATGGTATATGTGTGTGTTTCTATCTAAACAAGTATCATAAGCAGTTGGCAGTGAATAATGGCAGACAAGTTTAAAGCCGCCAGGCAAATTGCAATCTCATGCTAAACTTTTTTAGAGATGGTGGGGGCAATAAGAGGGTATTCTATGTCTGCAATAAGACTTCTTGCATACGAGAGTATCTTGCAATATGCGTTGCATTTATCTGTTTATGCATAAAAATATGCTTTTTTCTCTAGTTTTTTTTTTAAATACATTTTTTGGTGGCGTTTGAATTAAAAGCGAGTTTTAATGCAACAGCCAATGGCATTCAGTGACAAAAACAAAAAGAAAAAAATATTTATTTATCGCTTGTAAACAATTAACACTAATTAAGTGGAATCAATTATGGGCCTGTGGCTGGCTGGCAGCATAAATAAAATACAAAAAAAAAACATTCAAATGAAATTAATATCCACAGAGAAATACTGAAGAAATCAATTAATTTTCTAATACATGGCCTTAGTTATCCGTATCTCACGTTGTAAAAGTTGCAGCTTGGATCACACTAAAACGCGTGCGTAAGATAATTCTTCTGATATTTAGAAACAGAACAGAAAATATACCATAATCTTTGGCAAGAAAAAAAATCATAAATTAATCAAAAATTAAAGTAAACTATACGGAAATGAGCCTAGGAGAGCGTATGAATGCAAAAATGATTTTAATTGATAATCAAATGCAAGTGATATGGACTTAAGGCTGCAGCAAAAAAAATTAAAAAAAAATACATTGACAAGAACGTTAAATATGACATAAAGAAGTCATTGAGAATCGTTTATCATTTCGAAAAATAAATTTAAAAAAATTAAATTTAAGACATAATTAAATAAGATACATAGTGGGAGATGTCTTGGTTTCACTTACCCCAAATTAAGATAATCCAAACTGCTTACATTTATTATTTGAATGAGCAGGACGAAGTAAACGTTGAACGTTTCAAGTGAAATTTTGGCGGAGGAAGCGCTCCAATGAGGAGAGAATTATTTTATGATTTTAGGGTTTCTGTTTACTTCATTAGCAATATAATCAAGACAATTTTGATCTCTTTTGCACCGAAAACATGTAATTACTCACGGGTAGGTAGATTACGACCGCAACAGATCTGAAATAGAAAATCAAAGAATTCTGGTTAAATATTGAAGTTCAAAACCTTAAAATTTTTAAAAACTCAGTGTACAAAGCAATTCTCAAGACATAAAAAAATAAAATAACAACAACACTACTTAAACAAAAATTTGTCACACCCTCTCCCCTCTTTCTTGTCTCCTGTAACTATCTATCCGGTATTCCAACGCAATGCACTGCACGAATAAAAGTCATCTCCTGAGTGAAGCTCCATGCAAGCTGTGTCAAGATTTTCGAATTTTTTTTGAATATTTTTCTTAATTTTTTTTTTAATAAAATTGCGTTCAAACGAATGTCTTCTTCGATTGCACAATCTACATACATACATACATAATTGGCCATTACAACCCTTCAGTCAGAATTACGGCCTAGCCTCTCACACCACTCATGTTGTGTGTGTTAATTTTTATACTTGAGTGGCGGGACCTACAGTTTAACGTCGACTCCAAACGACAGATTTTGAGAAACTTTTTCATGACAGGTTTTATTTACTCTCAGAGATCTGCTCAGAGGAAGTCGCCGAAGAAATATTTTTTTTTGTTCATATTTCGTTTTGATGTCTGGTCTGGGGCTCAAACCCGGGCTTTACGTCTAATAAGCGAACTCACTACCCACTAGACTACGGATTTAAATTTAGAACACTTTGATGGGTAATCCCATAAAGCAGACAGCATAATCTTAAGTATTTTCCATTATTGACTTAAGTGCACTTATCCTTCAGAAAAGATTGTGATTTGCTTACGATTTCTAAGGCATACAATTATAGTTTGTAACCTGTTCAAAATCCTTTTATTGCTACGAAATACCCGAAACATAGTTTTGATCTCCAATGTTATCTTCCTGTTAACGGAATTCATTTCAGAAAATGTATGCTAAATTCCTGAGAAAATTAAACTACAAACTTGGAATTTAAAAACCGCTCTCACTTTTTATTCCTTAAAAAAAACAAACAACCAAAAGTATTATAAAAACAAATGATTTTGTTTTTCTGCTCCAAATATCTTTACAGACCACCTGACCAAAATTATCTGAACTATTTACCGAATTATCACATGATCTCCTGCATACTTTCCAAGTGATTGAATGAATGTATGCCAGCTAAACTGTTAAAACTTTTGATTTTTTTCGAAACTGTGTTGTCACTGTTTTGCATTCGCAGATGAATTTTAATATTCAGCATGCGTGTGGTCTGGTCTCATTGCAAGCAGTCCCAGTCACAGTCGCAATTCCTTTTCCATTTTCGTTTGTTTCGTTTTTGCAACATTTTGCTCTTTTCATTTAACTTGTCTACTGCTTGGCTGTTACATTTGAATCGAATATTTGGTATTCATTCAAGTAGTTACATATGAGCACATGAGTATACGACGAGTTCACTAAATTCACAAGTCAGTGTGAATTAAATTTGGCATTCGAATCAAAATACTTTTGTGGTACGATATAATACATATGTACATATGTACGTATGTATATGCATTTGCATATGCTTTTTATAAGCATTTATTTAAAGTTTGTTTTCGTTTTTCTTTTATTTTTCCAAACGGTATTTTAAATAAGGTGGCAGTGACAGTGAAAAAATTCGCGCATAAAATATTTGCAAACATTTTTTGTGCATTTTCAAATGCAAAAACTCAACTCTTACTTAACAAATCGTTGTTTAAATAATAAATTAAACGATATCAAGTGTTAACCTGTTGGTTTACTTGGTATACGAGGGTGGTAGCAAAAAGTGTAGATGAATATTTCATAATTATTACATACATACGTGCATAATTGGTCATTACAGCCCCTCAGTCAGGCTTACGACCCAGCTACTCACATCACTTATGTTGTGTGTGTTAATTTTATACATGAGAGGCGGGACATACAGTTTAAAATTCCCTCTGAACGACAGATTTTTGAGAAACTTTTCATGGGAATTTTATTTAGTCTCAGATTTAAGTTTTCAGAAATCTGCTGTGAGGCAGTCGGCCGAGATATATTCTTTTGTATTTCGTTTTGTTGGAGATGTCTGACCTGTCTGTTCAAACCCTGACCTCACGTCTAATAAACCGACACACTACCTACTAGACTACAGAGAATATAACATCTTTCAAATATCAGCCACACCGCATCCGAAATATACTGGCGAACAAATCAGGCAGTAAAATTCAAATGACATAGGTTATGTTGGTATTGAGTACCGCTGTACTTGGTGGCTTAATCGTTGTACCTAGCGCCGTCCGGTTGAAACCATATGTTTTTGGTGTCCAGATTAGTGTAAAAGAAGTTAGTGAAAGCCTGGCCAACGTCGTTTTCAAAGGAATACGGATGCCTCCACTAAAAAATTTGCAAAAGAAGTGAATTTGGTGTCAGTCCAAATTTGACAATTTTGTAAGTACGTCGCACACTGTCGCGATTTCATATAACGAGTGGCCAAAAATAGAAGGAGTAATAGTAGAGTAATGAAATTTGGCACACCTATATTAATTGGTAAAACATAATAATATTTCAAATTTGGTCGTTTAAAGTCAAAGGATTCGGGTCCTTCCCATATATCCTGAAATTAAAAATTGCTATAACTTGGAGGAAAAAAAAGATATGTTAATAAAATTTGGTACACTTATTAGTTTTAATATTCTTAATACTTCCTCCAAATTTCGTTTAATTTGGAGCAAGGACACGCCCACCTTAAAAATGTCCTTTTTCAAAAAAGTATATATCAAAAAAAAAAATATCAAAAAATTTAATACATATATACTTTTTTCGATTCGCAAATTATGATTTAAATGTTTTACTAACTAATTAAAATTTAATTTTCTCGCATTCCGTATATCCTTAGAAAATTTTAAGGATACATTTTTACCATTACCATACCATACTAATTAAACAATATTTTATTAAACAACTTAAAATTTCTTTATGTATATTAAAATATTTAAATTTATACATATAAGTGAAAAGACACTTGTACTTGGTTCCTAATTGAATTTATTTATGTTTAAATAGAAAAACTTACATCACAAATATCTTTACAAAATAGCTTATTATCTTGCCAGGTACTCAACTCCAATAATTACTAATTTTCAAAAGAATGAATTTTAGTTTGTCCTTCTCTATATCTGTTAGAGGTCTTTGAATACGACTATCCACAAATTATTCAATATGATGCAACACATTTGTTGTATTATTTTTCTTAAGCTGAATCTATTGCTCAAAAATATCACGAATCTGCAATGATGCTGACACTAAAAACATTTATAACGCCCACAAAAGCAGTCAGAAGCAGCTGAAATTTATATATGTTAAAGTACATACTTGTGGCAATAAAATATCAAAAAATTTCAAAAGTGATATTGGGTGTTTTTTTTTAATTCACTATTGAAGTTAATAAATGTATGAAAATCTTAATTTTTTGAAGACCTGTACTTTGGCTAAGGATATTTCACATATGATTAATATTTGTAAACAATTATAGCGTTGTAATTACAATTACATACGTGGCTTACAATTCTATTACAAATAATTTAGCCATTACTAAAAGAATTTTTGAATTTTAACTATGACAAAAATATGTAAAATTTCAAGTTTTCGCACCAATTTTCTATATTGAATAATAATTCTTAACTTTGAGATACAATAACTAAAAAACTACGCAAAAGTTTTTAAAAAAATTTTATATATCAACTAATAGAAGTGTTTTATATAAGATAAAGTTAAAAAAATAATGAAATTGCAACATTGATTTTAACCATTTTTGGCCACGCTCGCGACAGTGTGCGTCGTGTCCAGGAAAACGCATAATGGTTAGCACGTCTCGCGATCTCCTTGAGAAACACCCGGCATTCTTTGACAATCTTAAATATTGTGTAGACAATCTTTAGGGACCTAACAGTCATTTTACTGCCAATATATATGCTGATATCACCACACGATGTCCACATGCAAGATAGTACTACAGTAATCGGATAGTGCAAGGCATAATCTAAGATTCAACTGTTCGGGAAAGATTTCACATTCAACTTTTTCATGTGAACTTCAATCGACTTTTCGTCAGTCACATTCATTCATGCATTTTACTTCTACCAGCCGTTGGCGATTTGGTTGCTGGGATCATTGCGCACAATGAGGAGATAACAATTGAAATGACCTTTGCGGCAACTTCGTTATAAAACCAGCCTCGGTTCAATGATAGTAAAGTAAATCTAGCTCAAAACTATAAACAGTTTCCTCTACTCATTCACATAGCCTATAGAAATCACATGAAATTCTTATACCATCTGCTAAGCCTATGTCTAAAGGAGTCATGCTCTCCATTAGTACTTCCATAAATGCCCTTATTTTCCGCCTACTCATGCTTAGATTTAATTTCTTTGCTATAGGACGGAGACTTGGCCATAAGGCTCTTGAAACCTTACAATCCGTTCTAAAGAAGAAGCCAGTCGACTGGTCTCATCGACTTCTTTTCTGTTGTAGCTTCGAAAACTGATAATTAACAGATTAACAATACCCAATATTTTGGCATGACCTTCCATTCATGCTGCAATGGCGTTCGGTGTCTTTGCCGCTTTCACAGACACTTGTTTAGCCAATATGCCTGATGGTAGCCAGAAAAGGAAAATAGACAATGCCTTAGATGATGCACTTATAAGAGCACCTATTAGCGTTTATCTTATCGAGCACCATCCTCAGTTTACGCTTGAACCGCGTTTGATGATACATTTTCGCTGAGTTAGTGTTTAACTTGTGAGAATTAAGAGCTGAAAATGAATAGAGATTTCCATCGATTGAGCAAATAAAAACGAATAGTTAAAATGTGTTGCCACAAGTAAATTAGAACTGAAAGGAAATGCCTGAAGGATGTTCAGACAGATGATGATGAATAAATATGCCGTAAATATATATTTTTTTTGTAAATTTCGCTACTTTGGAAAGCAGATTCTTGCAAAAAAGTAAATGGTTTTTGAAACCCATAACTTAAAATGCAGCACTTTTCATACAACCCTCGTAATAGTTGATAAGTTACAAGCAAGTTTTTTGTGTACTTTTTGGCTGATATATATTTTTGTTGTTACTGTAGTTGGTAACTTCTAATACTTGGCCCCAACAAGTGGTGACCTTGAATAGCTGACTCTGATTGTATTTCAAAAATAAAAACTCAAAGACAAAAACACCAACAAACAAACAAACGTTAGTTAAATTTGGAAAAAAGTGCAAACATACCGAAATACTGTATGCATAAGCAGCATACATACAAATGTACATGCATATCTATGTATGTATATATGTATGCAAGTAAATAATGTATGTATTTGATATTCTTGCAAAGTTCGCTTCAATTTTCCGTTTTTTTTATTCATTTTTCTCAAATTTCGTATATGTTTGTGTGTATTTTTGCGGCCTTTTTCTCTCATTTTTTGGTTGCTTTTTTTCTTTTTTGGAGCTATACATGTGATGTGCTTTGCATATTTTTTATATTTTTGCCACACATATTGCATACGTTCATACATATATACATGCAACAGTATTAGTATGTCTGTCAGTTTATCTGTCTGATTGTCTGCATCTATGCATGTGTGCATATATATGTATGCATGTATGTTCATACAATATTATGCAAATTATAAAATGTCTGGTGCACTAGTTTTTATAATACAACCAAAGCGTACATTGACCTGGTTTTTCTTCGTATATTTTTTTCGTTTTCATTTTTTTTGCAACAAAAAAAATATTACAAATATATTAATAAAACAATAACAACAACAACACCAGCAATAGTTTTATTAGCTAACGAATAGCGCTGTAGTAAACAAATTGACAACAAATTGAGCACAAATTTTCTTACACAATGACTACGAAACAGAAACCAAAACAATTAGAAAAAAAACTCCAAACTTTTCTTATAAAACCCACCAACAACAATCACAGTCTCGGCACTTCAACACCTTCATTAAGCGAACTTCAGTATTACTTTTTCCTTAATAAACGTGTTGCTGTTTTAAAGCAAAATCACTTGAGCGGCTTTACAGATTTGTTTTGCGATAAATTTTCGCTAAAGAAAACACCGAAATAAAGTTAACTTGCAACATGCTTCACTTGCACTGCTACCGCTGCCTTTCCCCCCTTTCCTGCGTTTTATTAAAAAGTAATTCACATCATGATCATGATCATGATCATCATCATCGTCAGCCAACTTCAATCGACTTCATCTATGTTGTCGTCAGCCACATTCATTCATGCAATTTTTGCTTCTTCCTTCAGCCATTGGTTTCGTTGGTTGTTGGCTGTATTATTGCTTACAATGATAATGCCCGGTAGCACTTGCATTGTCGATATCTGTTCAGATCAACTATAAATTTTAGACATGTTTATGAAAAAAAAAACACACACAAAATGATCCTCATGTTTATGGCCTTCTTGAGCAACAGCTACAAGAGTAAAGTTTTGGCTTTGGCAGCCTTTTGTAGGATTTTCGTTGCTGATGGTTTTTTGGTTGTCCTTATCAGTTGATTTGTTCATTGGTGAAGGTTTCTTCTTCCAAAACTTTGAAATAACAACAATATCAACTTAAGATGCGTTTGGTTGTTGTTGTTTTTCTTACAACAACACAGTTTTACTTCCGTTCATAAAAAAAAGAGTTCTTTTAAGAGTATCAAGACCAAGACGAGTGGCTACACTGTAAGAAATCCCTATAATAACTCCACTGAGCCCATTCTCATGCCACACTTCCGCATGCTCCTCAGTATTAACTCCTTTCCAGCACCTGATAGGAACTCAGGTGTTTCATTCTGGAATGCATTAATTGCCTCAAAAGTTCCAAGAATACATTCCGATGATTCATCACTGAATCTACATTTTCAGCTCGAAACGTTCTCCGTTCTGAACAATTGTACTTTGAAACTTCAGTGTCCTGTCTGTCTTAGGATATTCTTGGATAGTCTGATGCATGACTCCAATCTCTCACTTATGGAATTTCCAAACAAGAGTTTCGATTGAATCAAACCTATTTGCATTGAGTAGAGTCTTCATCTCTCTATATTCCTCTTCTTTGAGTATACCTTTCCAAACAACTGTCTCCACTCAAAGAAAGGTTCTGATAACATCGGCGTATAAGCGTAGAACCTTCCCTATTGTCAAGCTTATTTTAATGTCAGAAGCCCGTCAAAAGAGGTTCTTTATTTTCCATATCAAACTGATTCAACTTCCCCAGACAGTCCACACTATCTTCATTTTAACCTTCTAAAAGTCGACCATTCGGATGGCAGCCAGACGGTCAGGTTATGCTGCTATTGAATTAAGCACGTCCTTCGATGGCAAAGAGGAAGAAGATACCTTTGAGCTTCCCCATTGTCTGGGAATATTTCATTCTGGGACCAAAAAATTTTGCTTCATGATTCGTTCTTGTCCCATTCGTATACGACAAAAGGGTCCCAGATTACTCCACTCACTTTTGTTGTTATGTCTCGAAGCAGAGCATTGATTCAATAAATTTTGTGTTAAACTTGTCTCTCATTATCGTAACCATACTCTCCAAAGCTCACTACAGCGGATATCAGACTTCAAATAACAACGATGATGGGAGAAGCTTTGTTGCAATCCTGACTAAACATAAGTGAATAGACTTGTGACGATATTTCAGTTGTCAATAATGCTCGTAGTTCTAATATCATTTGCACAATGTCAAACAACTACTCGATCTATTGTTTTTAACGATATGCAACGATATGAGTCTTACTTTTAATCAAATAGTTTGTTATTTGGCACTTCTGGCCATCAAATGATCAGGCATATCAAAACCTCTGTATGCCCCCTAAGTAGCAAACATTCGTTTGAATATCAATTTTTTATGAGTGGTGCGCTATGATACCGACTCAAAGGAACCATCTAAATTGCTTTTAAAAGCGACAAATGACGTCATATATCCCACATCTTTAGATCTGGCAAAAGCCGCAAGTAAGAAGTATCAGACTATTTTTATAAAACCTCATGCAATACTTTGTTTAATTTCTCTCCGTGTACGCCACAAGATTGAAAACGAAATCAAAGTTGAAAGCCTACTATATTCGTTTGTACTGATATCGCATCGTTTAGTCATTTTTTTGTGCTTATCGTACAACGAAAGCTAAGGCAACAATTGCAATCCAGAAAGCAACAAAAAAAACTACAAGCCACGCCAAGCTATAGTGAAGGGAACCAACCAGGTAACCATGTTGCGATTACATTGAGAGTGCCACTGAAACAAATCAAAACTACTGAAGCCTACTGGTCGATGATACTTGCAAACAGGCAAGGGCACAGGCACAGGCACAGGCACTGGCACTGGCACAAATAAAAGACATGGTCAGCACATGAGAGTTCTTATCTGTTAGCAGACACACACTGCCGTTGGGTAACAACAGACTAAGCAACGCCATAGCCATCCCCAGGGCAAGGCTTGCTACGAATCCGTACGGTGGATGATTGCACAACAAATATTGTTATTAATTTTGTTTTTATTTTTTGTTTTTTTTTTTCTCTTTTTTAAAAAACAAAAATACAACAAAATAAAGCTTTTGTTAAAATAACAACAACAACAACAAGAAGAGCAAAATAAAACAGAACAGAAAAAAATAATTCTTGACACAGTGTCTGTGCATTGCGATTCTTTAAGGTTACAGCATGGATGGGTCCCAATATGTTGGCCATAAAACGGTAGGCATATACACACAGACTTTGTTCTTCTCGTTGCATCACAAACATACAGCGCCCAGCCTAAAGATCACTTATGTGAAGAGAGGGCCTGGTTTGTCGGCTGGCGGGCTGGTTGGTTGGCTGGCTGGCTGGCTGGTAACCACAACGCTTGAGTGCAGTCTTAAGGAGACAACATTTAACGTATATTATTGCAGGCAAATTGTTTAAGTATTTGAATGTACGTCGGTTTGTGTATGTGTGTGTGTGTGTTTATTGTTACCTATAATGCCGCAAGCATTATTTGAATGAAGAGTGCATCATTGAATTGTGTTTTCGGTTGTTGTGGTTGTCCATACTGTCCATACTGATGCTGTTCTCAATTGAATGCATTCGAACAATAATGTTGCTGATGATGGTTCATGAAATATTATTTGCTTAAGGTTGATCGAAAACTCATGTTAAAGCATTGGTTACGTTGGCACTTGCATTTGCCAATATAAACCGAGAGATACACATACTCAAGTAACACTCTGCATATAGCATTTGCAACCTCCACCTTCAACTTAAACTTCACCTGAACCTTAACTCTCTCTCTCTCTATTGCGTTACATTTGCTAGCAATACTTCATGGCATTTAAGCAAGTACCACCACCAACCACCAACAACAATATCTACTCATAAGGTTGCCTACTATGTTGACTTGTCAGCCATAAATAATAAAACGAATTGTATTGGGCGTCCTCCCGATCGAATTGTAATTCATTACTGCTGCAAGAAATCCAACAACAACAACAACAACATTCGGCCACAATCATCAGCGTTGTCTTCAGAATGCAACAACAACCACATTGCAGCAGCACCTTAAGCCCCAAAGCTATTTGAAATAAAATCAAAATATATTCAGATGAGCATGAATTCTATACATCTTTAGATGCACCATCCACACCACCACCATCGTCCATCCAACCATATCCTCATCATTATCGTGTGCAGGCATCATCATCATCATTATTCACAAACAACTGCAGGAGCCAATATTAACATTTTTTGCATACTCACCGTGTATGCTTAACATGCTTGATTGTGTCTGAACAAATGAATGCGTAAACGAACGAATGAATGAATGAATGAACGAATGAATGAATTATTAAGGAAATCAGCAAATGAGTGAATGAATGAAGGAATTGGGTATTCATGAATATTTTGTAGGCTTTTTTTCTTTGGAAGTAATTGAGCGCCAAGTACAAATGCAGAAAACATCACGAAAATTAAAATTTTTAATGAAGTTTTCATAACTCGAAGGCGGTCGGTAAGAAGACGGTTCATTGAAGGGCGTATTCAACTTTGGAAGCAAACCAAAACTTTGCCGTTTCCAGCTGGTCAAACAGCAGTTTCTCAGCTTTAGGATCTGCTAAGGTCGCTAAGTATCCGTAGTCTAGTAGGTACTGTGTTGGCTCTTTAGTTATGAGGCCTAAACCCCAGGTTACACATCTCCAACAAAGCGAAGTGGGAAACAATTTCTTCGGCGACTTCCTCTCAGTAGATTTTTAGCAAAAACTCTGAGGATAAAATAAAATTGCCATGAAAAAGTTTCTCAATAATCTGTCCTTCCGAATCGACTTTAAACTGTAGGTCCCACCGCTCATGTATAAAATTAATATACACAACAAAAAAGGTGTGAGGAACTAGATTGTAATCCTGACTGAAGTGCTGCAATGATTTATGTATGCATATATGTAAGGACAACAATTTAGTATGCCAACCATTTCAAGAGCATTAATTGTCTTTAGCTTTAAGCAAGTTTCCAGTACTTGTCCCCAAGCTATGTGAGCAAAAGATTATTCTAACATTGTAGTGCTGCTAAGCCATTCTCACTAACTTGTGCTGAGGAAAAGTTGAGCAACTATTTTACTCAATGTCCTGGAGTGAGTACATTATTTGGTCCTTACTTTGTATGCCTGTCGAGGTCATCACATGTGTTAAGAAAACAGAACCAATTGCTGTGAGGAATTTCTACCTTCAGATCTTCTTTAACCTCTTAAGTATAGTAGGATATTCGAACATACACCCTCCTAATTCGAACGATAGGTCCGTCCTTTCCACCCAAACACAGCATTTTCATTCATACCTGATTTTCTCGTCCTCATTGATATATTGCATGCATTGGTAACCGAGTCAAAAGGTTCAATTGCCACTTGCTCTGCACTTTCCTCCAGTTTCAGGTCCTACTACTCTATTCTCTATAGCTCCGCAGAAATAGCAACATGGTCCATGTGCGTATGAATGCTATTCAGCTCCCTTAACATTCTTCACCACAGATTCGAGCTTGCAAAGGAATTCAACGGACTCCATGTCCCGTAGTTACTTTCATTACATTCCTCTAGTCAGGATTACAACCTAGGTTCTCACATCACTTGTGCTGTGTTTGTTAATTTTATCAATGAGTTGGGGGATCTACAGTTTAAAATGTACTTCATACGACAGACTTTTTAGAAACTTTTTTTTTGCTAAAAATCAGTCGAAGAAATATTTGCTTTCAGATTTCATTTTGTTGGAGATGTCTGAGCTGATCCGTGGCCTCACTTCTAATATGCCAACATACTACCTACTAGACTACAGTGACTACCGCCGTATCCCCTACTTACTTACTTAACTAGTTACTACAATCCTCTAGTCAGGATAACAACCTAGCTACCCACATCACTCGTGTTGTGTTTATTAGTTTTATGCATCAATTGAGGAACTTGAAGTTTAAAATCGATTATGAACACAGATTTTTAAGAAACTTTTCATAGCAATTTTAGTCATAGTTTAGACTTTTTGCTTAAAGAACTACGTCTTCATACTTTGAATTGTTCGGGATGTCTAAGTCGGAGCTTGAACTACGTGAACGCACCTGCTTAACACACAGATTATCTAATGACTTGTGGAGGATAACATCCATAATATGCATCACATTGTCTTATATTTTAAGGTTTTCATTCATTCACACCGATTCAGTTCCAGTATTCTTTGTTTTTTTAATCGTTTGTAATAAAAGTCGTTTAAAATAAACGTCAAATCTTTCAAAACATATGGTTGGTACGTATGCCGGGCAACATTTGTTATTTCATTTGAAAATACTCTCCGTTTCTCGTTTTATTTAAAAAATAATTGCATTTTTATTTACGTCTTCAATAAATTTTTTTATTTTTTTTCTTTTATTTCACAAAATAATGGCAGATCAACCCCCACAGTACGTTAACATTTCTTTTTTTTTTAGTGATGGCTTTAAGTAGTTGGACGTATGCAAACGCGTCATTTAACTTTTGAAAATAATCGTTTAAAATTATGTTATTCCTACGAAAAAAAAAAAATCCTGCAAAAGGACATGGTATAAAAGAGAAAAAAAAGAGAGAAAAAAACCATCATTTTAGTTCATTTATTGTATTATTATGGCGTTTAACGGCGTTCGATGTTGTTGTCCACGGCATTTCTTTACCATTTCACTGGAGTTTTATGGTTTATTAACAGTTCAAGTACTTTTCGCTTCTGTCTCTAATGCTCGCTGTATGGGAGACACAATTTGAAATTGTTACAAATCGCCTTATGAACGAACCATTTTTTTACACTTGAAACCAATAAAAAATGGTTGAACAGAAATCTCCAGTATTTACAGAAAAAAAGAAAGAATTTCAATACGATTTTCTTTTTTTTTTTTTTTGTAATTTTTATGGCGGCATAATCCCTTTAATTGCTTTATTATTGTAATGACCGTCTATTAAAAAAGATTTGTTTGTGTTTAACAATTGAAAATTTATATCCGCGTATTATTTGAAAATAAAAAGTTCCCTTTGTGGTTCTTATTTTCAATTTGAAGGAAGAGTCAAGCTGAGTATGAGATCCACTTTAATAATTTCGAATTAATTTCATATCAAACTACGTTATTTGCTCACAAACTTAGGATCATTTTTGATCTTTTGTTTCTTGAACTTTGATCGTTGAATCCGGTCATCTTGTTTAAAGCTATATCTGTCCAATTAGTTGTCATTTATTCCGTCTGTTTTTCCAAACCACAATAAACAAACAACCACAGAAAACGGATCCACGCTCCGGGACACCCCATTCTCTCATCTGCCTTGGATTGTCAACCCAGCGAAAGCTGTTTTAACCGGAAGTTTTTTCCCAAGGGTGATACTTCAGGAGACAGCAACAGAGCTGTTACAACAACAACAACCACAGACAAAGATGCCTGAAAGGGCTGTGGAACAGTTGGCAACTGATTTTAGTTTTTATCGAAACTTTGTCTCCAGCTATGAGACGCATTTCTAGAAGAATTAGTACATGAACCAATAAAGTTGTCGAATTTGGGACGATGTCAACTCACATCAGATCCAAGGCTGTCCATGGATCCAGCGTGATTGGTCCATGTTTCTGTTAGAACAACATTGGCGAGGTCATCACTGTTAACAGCGTTAATGATTACTAATTTCTTTTGTTCTGAATTGCATGATCTGGACACTAAAGATATGTGGTTGCAACATTACGGTGCTATGTATTACATAAGTCATGCCATATTGGATATTCTAGGAACTCACATACATTGGTCATTACAAACCCTCAGTTGGGATTACGACCTAGCTTCTCACACTACTTCTATGAAGTTGACAGGAGATAGAATATAATGGAAAACAGAATTAGGTTGGCAGAGCTGGATCATAGAAAGGTAGCTTCTATGCCGTATCAGCGACATACCTACATACATAAAATACATTACATTATTAACAATCCTTCAGTCCGAATTACGACCTAGCTTCTCACGTCACTTATGTTGTGTGTGTTAAATTCATGCATGAGTGGCGGATAAAATCTAATGTCGACTCCGAACGACAGATTTTTGAGGAACTTTTCTGGGCATTTTTATTTATTCTCAGAGCTTTTGCCAGAAATTTACTGAGAAAAAGTCGCCGAAGAAATATTATTTATTTTATTTCGTTTTGTTGGAGATGTCTGTACTGGGGTTTGAACCGAGGCCTCACGCAAACAGTTTATGTATATACAATGTATGTATGCACAACATATATGTAGTTGTGAGTAACATTTCAACGCAACAGCTTCAGCTTCAGCTTCATGCTCAGTTCAGTTTTAATAGCAACTTCGCTATGCAAAATTGAGATGGTCATGTAGAGTATATGCGGCGCCATGCATACTGGTCCATATAATTTATTTAAATATTCATCTGCATATACATATGTTTGTATGTATATGGTATGTAGTACGATATTATATTATGCGGTTATGTTAATGATGTTTGTCATAATCGAAGATATCGTTTCAATGCATGCATGCATAATATTTTATTTGGTTTTATTATTTCATAAAATTATTAATTTTTGTTTCAATTTGTTTCATATATTTGTTTTTTAAATATTAACATCATCAATTACTACTTGCCATTAATTTAAGGAAATAAAAATCAAATGTTGATGACATGTTCTGGAATATCGAGCTGGATTTTTCCATTTTACTAGAAGATTGCTATTGTAACGGTGAAGCTAACAGCCCTAACCAAATTCCAATAGCAATATGTTACGCGCTTGCCACGACCATGAAAAATACGTTGAACCATTATCTTGTGAAATATCTAGAGTCTTATAACCGAACCAGCAGCAGCAGGTCATTAAGCATTTCATATACATATGTATGTATATATTAAGCGGTCTCAACAAAACAAAATTAGCAGGTCAAATGAAATGTTTGTGAAGTTTGCTATGAAAATTAGATTCTTTTGTTACAGTGAATGTTAAGTTAACAGAGACTGTTAAGTGGGTTAGTTAGCTATTGGATAAGGATTCCAAAACAGGTTTGCTAACGGTCAGGTGTTCCTTTAGACCGAAGGTATAGGCGACGAATCTAACTAAATTTAATCAGCAAAATAAAAAGTGCTCTACAGAAATCTGATAAAAATTGACCTAGTGGGGGAAATGGGCCTAGAGGGCCCTCAAATCTCTCAAAGATTCCAAAACAGGTTTTCTTACGGTTGAGCGTTGCTTAAGACCGGAGATATAGATGTCGAAGCTAATTTTTTTTTAGAGTTGACAGACAAAAGTTCTCTATATAAGTCGGGCATAATTGTAGGTATCTTGCGTTGTTTTGTTGATGACTTGCACTTTTTGTCGACGGGTTTGATTTTTGGGTGATGCCTTGCATTCTTTTGAGAGATTACATACATACATACATAATTGGCCATTACAACCCTTCAGTCAGGATTACGGCCTAGCTTCTCAACACCACTCATGTTGTGTGCGTTAATTTTATACATGCGTAGCGGGGCCTACAGTTTAAAGTCGACTCCGAACGACAGTTTTTTTGAGAAGCTTTTCATGGCAATTATTACTCTCAGAGTTTTTGCCAGAAATCTGCTGAGAGGAAGTCGCCGAAGAAATACTTTTTGTATTTTGTTTTTGATGTCTGGCCTGGGATTCGAACTCGGGCCTTTCGTCTAATAAGCCAACACACTACCTACTAGACCACGGCGACTACCTACTCGACCACGGCGGTTGAGAGATTGCTTCCATCTTTTTTGTCGATGACTTGCATTATTTGTTTTACGATGACTTGCATTTTTTCGTCGATGGCTTCCATTTTTTTTAACCGATGACTTGTATTTTTTGGACGATGACTTACATTTTTTGATTGATGAGTTTCGATGATTTGTATTTATTTGGTAGATGACTTGCATTTCTTGGGCGATGACTTAAATTTTTTGGTTGATGACTTGCATTTTTTAGTTGATGACTTGCATTTTGTGGTTGAATTTGCAAATTTTTGGTCGATAATTTGTATTTCTTTAGTAGATGACTTGCATTTTTTGTCGATTACTTGCATTTCTTGGTCGATAACTTTTATTTTTCTGGTCGAAAGCATGCATTTTTTTGTCGATGATAGGCATTTTTTTCGTCGAAGATTTGCATTTCTTTTATAGACGACTTTCAATTGTCGAAAGAAGCATTCAAGCGCCTACTTCAATCCATCTGATCTATTTACACCATTCGCATTCAACCGAGAATGGAATACAATTCTCATGTTTGGTTCGGTGCCTCAAAATCTAGTTGAAGTCTTTTTGTTCGTGTGCAAAAAATGGTAAACACAACTCTATTGAGTCATTTCAGCATCCACGACTTGTGTTTCGCTGTTTTATCGTTACTTCGACAGAATAAGCTCAAGGGAAAAAGGGCTTCTAGCCGTGTATCGTATAGTTTTTGGGGTAATACACGTCTGTCAAGTAGAACGTCTTTCTTTGTGATCGATCGGCCAGTGAATAGCACAATGCATTACAGACGGAATTTGTCCTTCAGTAGCACTAGTCGTAGATTAAATTCTCTTCCTGCAGGAATATTACCCAATGCCTACTAATATAATACTAACGGGTTAACGGATACAAATAATACTAGACTGCACTGTATCAATAAAGACCGACTCCTGTGTGTTTTAGCAAGAGAAACCTAATCTTGAATGACCCTGTTGTCTCCATATAATGTTCAAATATAGTGTGTAAGAAACCAGCCTATTTTAAATAGTGTATGTCACTGGGTTAATCATACAATGACTGCGACAACAACAACAACTGACTCAACAAATTAAAAACAAACAACAACAACAAAAGATATATAAGGAAACAGATAAAAATAACCTAAAAAAAAGAAAAACGTTTAAACACTTGCTTTCGTAATATGAACGGAACGTTAATGATTTCAATTAAATTCAGCCAAAATATATGCACAAATACCCGGCTAATATGACCAAACATTCGGCCTGCCTCACCAACCAGTCAACTTGTGGCAGGCAGGCGGGCAGGCACACAGTGGCAGTAACAATGCCAATGGGAAAAACGCACATACATATATACGTATGCATTCATACATATACATACAACTTTTGTTGTCTGGCAAATGTCTGGGTCAACGTTTTTCGAATATGCAAAGAATATTTTTGAATAAATAATTAATTTTAGTTTATACAAGAGAGTATATTGCTGCTGCTACTGCTACTGTTGCTGCTCAGTTGAACTACCGCCACTAAAAGCAATGAGCGCAAGCAGTCAGTCAATAAATATGCAAGAATTTAAATTTGAATTTGAATAATAATGCCAACCAACCAACCAACATACTATTACGTCCTCTATCATACGTAATATAAACTAAGTTACGTAACGTATTACTTACATATATGTATGTACTTACACAGCAATAGTGTGAACGCTAATGGCAAATGCAAATCATTAAATGAAAAAGCGAACAAAAGAAAGAAGACGAAAAAAAAGGAAAACTTTTTCTCATAATTTGTCTCTATGGAGAGCAAAAATTCAAAAATGAAAATGAAAATGCAAATCATTAATGAAAAGCACAAAAAAAATTATATTAAAACGTCTTATTTTATGAAACAACAACGACAACAACAACTGAAAGAGTTTTTCATTCATACATTCATTCATGCATTCATCTACTCATTTTGAATTCATAACAGCAACAACAAATACACCACAACAGCGGGCATACTTAATAAAGTAGTGGAGATCAGACTCTAGCCATATGGCTTCAATGATACCCTATACTGGCGGTATTATACAAAAGGAAGTGTCACCTTCATTGCTTCACGGTCCCACAAAGATACGCTGAATAAGACGGATGTATAGGGTGGACCATCTATCGGTTTAAATTTGAACCATCGGTTATCGGTTCGAATCTGTTAATACTTATGTCATTCTATTCTGTCACAAAATTCAGTAGATTATCTCCACTGAACGTAATGAATTGATTTACGCTTGAGCAACGTTGGGATTTATTGCCAATTTTCGAATGAAGCTCATTTTCATCTTGATGGTTACGTAAGAAATCAAAATTGCCGTATTTGGGGCTCAGAAAAACCACGTGTGGTCTTACAGAAACCACGAATTTCAAGCGACGGTTTGGTGCGGCTTGTGGAGCGGAGGCATCCTGGGCCAATATTTCTTCGAAAAAGAGGACGGCACAATCATTACGGTCAATGGCGACACACCTATCCCATCACCGATTTATTTGTACCCCCTCTTCGTGGCAACTTGCCACACATCTAATGCCACAATCGATTTATTGTGTCAAACGCTTGATGGCCGTATAATTGGCCGCCAAGAAGCTGCAATTTGACACCGTTGGACTACTTTCAGTGCAGTGTCGTTAAAGAAAAGTGTTATGCCAAGAGATCACAGACAATTGAGCATTTGGAAGACAACATTCGAGATGCCATTGCCGAGATACGACCCCGAAACACTCGAGAAAGTGCACGAAAATTGATCCGCTTGAATAAGGTACTGTGAGGTCAGTCGCGGCAGCCATATGAATGAAATAATATTCCATTTCTCACCGGAACAATTCTACTTCACAACAAAAAAAAAAAAAAAAAAAAAAATAAAATTTATTTTAAAGCGTTTTTGTTTTTTTTTTTCAATTGTTAAATATAAACTTTTAAATGGCCCACCCTATATATTTAGTTTGACAAATCCAAAAGGGCCATGCATTGCGAAACACAACATAATTGGTCATTACACCGTTTCAGTTAGGAGATTATGACGTAGTTTCTCACACCACTTGTGTTGTGTGTGTTAATTTTATACCTAAAGTTTAAAGTCCATTCCGAACGACTGATTTTTTAGAAACTTTTTCATGGCCATTGCATTTAATCTCCGAGTTTTAGCGAGAAATCTGCTGAGAGGAAGTCGCCGAGGAAATATTTTTTTATATTACATTGTGTTGAAGATATCTGACCTGGGGTTTGAACCGAGACCTCATATCTAATAACACTATCTACTAGACTATGGCGACTTTATTTCACAGTTATAGGAACACAACAATTTTTTTTGATCCCTCAGAGTGTTGCAAATATCATGCCAAATGTAAAGTAATTCTTGGCTGTAGGGTATTTAAATTTATTCAATTACGAGTCATAAAGCACAAGCTACACCAGCTACAGCAGCAGCAGCAGCTATAACAGCTGCAGCAAAAAACGCAACTACTGCTGCATTTAGGAGCTGCAGTAAATGAATGATGCGTCTCCGTATAACTTAACTAAATGGCTGAATGGTTGGTTGGTCTGTTTGTCTGGGTTGCCTGCTTGGAAATTTTAATAATTTTTTCAACTTAAAAACATTTGTAATTTGTGTTTCTCCTTTAAAGACAAGACAATCTATACAGACATACATATGTATGTACATACATACATACGTACGTACTCATACATGGATAATTGTAACAATCAAGTTCAAGTTCATCATCATCATTATTATCAACAACAATGTCATTATTGTTGATTGTATTTGTTGCCTGGTTTTTGTTTTTGTTTTTTTTTTTGTTTTTATTGTTATTATTATTAACGTTTGTCGACGTTTAAATGTAAATTTAAATAAAAAGAATTTTGTTTAGTTTTTTTCTTCCAATATATTGTTGCTGGTGGTTGGTGTTTTAAGTGTGTCACACCAAGCAACTCTTATTCATTGGCGGTTTTTAAAATGAATATTTAAAACAAGCCTCCATAATAATTTTGCTGCACTGTACCACTCCTTTGAAATTAAGTCTCAACGTTTTTTTTTTCTGTTTATAATTTGTGGCCTAAAAAGAATGCAAAAAAAATGCAAGACCTGGTACGTGGAATCTGGCTTTAAATAATTAGAGGGCAGGTAGTAATTTGTAAAATAATTTCACTAAATAATTAACAATAATGGTAGACAATATACAAGAAAAATCAAGTAAGTAAGACGCTCAAAAAGCGGGCAAAAATTAATCTTTTTTTTTTAATTTTAAAACTTTTATTGTTTCAAAGAGCAGACCAAGAATCTAGTGTAAACATTTCAAGTGTTAATTAATTCGAATTAATTACAAAACTTTATAATCATAATAAATATTTTGTATTGCAGTTAACTTTCTTGGCCAAGTTAAAGAAAATAATTTTTAATTGGGAAAAAGTGTTAAACTTGTGGTGTGATTTGATTTTTTTTTTGTTTGTTTTTGTATTGCCAAGCCAAAGTCTCAAAGACAAAGTTTATTGTTATTGTTGTTCAATTATGACACATAAATTATTATAATCATAACAATAATAAGAGGACGACTAACAACAACAGCCGCAGCCATGTCTCAGCAACATTGTATGAAAGGAAAACTCGAACTTAACAAGTCAAAACCAAAATTGCTGTGAATAACAACCACTTGTTGTATACAATACAACGTCCAGAGTAGCAATTTTAATAAGTTTTCAACAGAACATAATCAGCAACACAATAGGAGCAGCAAGAACTATTTTATGATAGGTAAGTAGGGATGCAAAAGGATGGGTTAGAGGCGGCAAGATAAATAATTTCAATGCAATTTTAAGATAAGACAAGTTTGCCCACAAATAAAAATAAATAATATTGATGTCCCTGTTGAAAATCACTTCAAATACTTGGGAGTCCACTTAGACCGGCGTCAAACATGGTCCCGCCACATCGAGGCCAAATTAGAGGCCATTAAGCGGAAATCCGCTCAAATGCACTGGATTATTGGTCTTAATTCAACACTAGACCTTGAATACAAGGTTCTTTTATACAAATGCACTATAAAGCCAATATGGACCTACGGTATTCAGCTTTGGGGCAGTGCTTGCGTGTCTAACGTTTTGAAATTGCAAACAAGACAGTCCAAGCTTTTACGACAAATTGTCTGCGCTTCATGGTATATTCGTAACGACAATATCCATAAAGATCTCAACATTCCTACAATTCAGGAATAAATTAAAAAACTCGTCATAAAATACGTCGGTAAACTAATGATTCACCCCAATGCATTGGCAAGGGACCTGATTCAATTCGACGGCCATCAGAGGTTAAAACGGAGTGACACATTCAGCCTCGCTCGACGGCTGCACTGACTCTAATTTCTAATGTAGTATTAGGTATAAGATTAGAATACAATATATAGTTAACACGCTGGTTCTAACTATTAACCTTCAAAACTAGTTTTAAGATTTGAAAACCATTGTAAATTTCATTAAGAAAGATTCAATACTAATAAAAAAAAAGAGAAAAAAATAAATAAATAAAAAAAAAATTTACTTCTGTGTAAAGTTTGTGAACGAAAATTTAATTCCAACGAATAAATATATGAAAAACAATCCCTAATTACTAACTCAAAGAAGCATAATTTTACGTATGTATGTTGAAATGAAAATCAAAACAGCGTATATTATTAACACTTTTCTATAGCTGTAAATAAAAAAAAATTTTCTCAACTCAACTCAAACCAACTCAAATTCTCTTACTCACTCAATCTAAATAAAAAAATTTTGGTAATCTATTGTACTCAATACACATTGCAATTTGAAAATATAGAGCCGTGAATGAATCATAAGAATAAACAACAACAATGCAATTATATTTGCATACGTCATTAAAAGAGCATAATGTTGATGAACTTTGAACAGCTCTTTCTCCAATTTTAAGAAAACCAATAACAACAACTGCGTTGCAAATGCAGTGTTGCCAATTTAGCGCCTTTCGCGCTATATTTAGCGCGTTTCAACCACCAAAAAGTCCCATTTTTTCTCTTTAACGCTTTTTTAAGAAAACGCGCTAGGTTGGCGCTTTTCTATTTGATTTTTTTTAGTTCCCCATTGATTGAATATAGTTCTTTGGGATATAATTTTGAAAAGGATCACGACAAGCCAAGACAATAATATTGAAGGTTATGAAAAAGAATTAGTAGAGACAAATTTAATTAAATTTACTAAAGCTTTAGTGCATAAAATAAGATCAAGATTACCAACTAATATTACAATTAAAAATAAAATATCATTATTTAGTGTCGAAAATATTTTTTCGAATAAGACAAAAGATATCATTGAATTCTTTGGAAGAAGACGATATTGACGAAATGGAAAATTGTCTTAATAATTTAAAATTATGTCAGTGGAAAAATATAAATAATACATAGCAGTTTTGGACTTGTAATTAATTTATTAAGTTTTCCTTTTTCGAACGAAGTAATGTATGCATGTTGGCACGAAGTGTGAACAGTTTGGAATTTATTGAGAAAACAATGAATTAGAGAGACTATTTAAACATTCTAAAGAACAAATTCATGAAAAGTTCGGAAGAATTAAGAATCGCTAAAGTTCATTACTTCCAACATGTCAATGAACCCAATCATACAGCTGCCAATGTGAACATGTGATTTGCCTGCCAAAGGCGACAGGCTTAACACACTTGCACAAAGTTCCGATATGACTCCAAGAGACTATTTAAGAGATCATTTGGAAGAACGGTTACATAGTCGCTAAACCTCAAATAAAAGTTAACCGAAAAACCTGCTCTTGAGTGCATGGCGGCAAATATCAGCAGAAAACACTTAACAATGCCAAATAGGTTAAATTGTGTGATTGACCTTTAGGGATATTCTACTAAATGTAAGGGATAACATTTTCATATATTAGGCCCTGAATTTTAAATTTAGTCTGACTTCTTCTCGGAGGTGCCCACAATTTTTCCGATGCAAAAATAAGGAGTCATCAGAAACTTTTCCCTATTTTCTCTTGTTTTGTGACAAACATTTAAAATGTTTTTGTTTTATAATAAAACAGAAATAAATTAATATAATAAGTATAAAAACTTTAATTATTTATACCGACTTTTGATACATATTTATGGAATTTCTAAAATGTATTGGGACACTGTACATAATAAAAATATTTTTTTAACAATTCCATTAAATTTTCTATTTTTTATTATTTAGCGATTTTTTCTGCGCGTTTTGATTATAGTTAGTTACTAAAATTATTACCTAGCGCTTTTTAACGCCATTTGAGTAGTAGGACCGCGCGTTTTCACCATAAAAAATTGGCTACACTGTGCAAATGGTTATAGTGAGAGAGAGAGAGAAAGAGGGAAAACAAAAAAAGAGTTTATGAATGCCAGAAATTTAAAGCAAAAATTATTTAAAAATAGAGAGAGAGCCTACAAAAGCATGAACAATCATGTTTACAGCACAGTGCTAAAAAATAATCTGATTGTTGTTGTTATAAAAAAATTCACATATTATGGGTGTCTTATACAAAATAGCATCGATTATAAAGAATGTTACTGTTATAATGGCATTAAAGTTTTGTTATTGTTTTACCTCTTTTCTTCTGCTACTTCTGCTTTGATGAAAAATTTTCTTCTTTAACACACATTTTAGAACACTTTTATCATACAAACAAACACACGCACTTACACTTACACTTTCGCTCATAAATTTAACACTTTTTTTATTGATATTGAAAATAATTAACTTTTTTACACTCAATCATACACACTCACGATATTAACACTTTAAACTTATTTTATTTAAATTATATGATAAATATTTAAACGAATTTTAATTCTTTCGCGACAATTAATTATTTTCTATGCCACTCGCACAATCGACGCCAGTTAAACTCTCTAAGTAAACTAACAAAGAGACAAACCAATTAAACTTTAGTATTGCCATCTTCGGATTTTTCTTCTAAGTACTTATATAGTACAAAAGGACTTTCTAATTTAAAAGGTACTTTAACAATTTACATATGTAAACATTGGAAAACGTACGAAAATTGCTAAGCATCTTAATACCAGGAAAAAGAGTATTATGTACTCTCTCTCTCTCCCACACTATGTACGAAAGTTTAGGTAAAAGGTAACACTGTTCACACACTCAAATTGAGTGTTTATCATTTCATAGCACAATTGTAAAGAGAGAATTCTTACATACTGCTTATGCTCTTTTATTTAGTTGTCGATCAGACTGCGACTGTTATAATAATTTTTTTTTCAAGTTTACACTCAAAAAATATTTTATGTTATAAAATACTTGTATTAAAATTCAATGTCTTACATGTTCATAAAAGACATTTTGTTTGGTTTAATATTCAAGTAAATAGTTTAAATGATAAGGAAAGAGGTAATTTTTTTTTTATTTTTTGCAGTCAATTTTAACCGTTTTTTAGATGGGATTCATGATGGTTTCGTTGCTGCTCTCAACAAAACTCGTTTGAATTCGCCCAATGTGAAGGAGAACACATCGCCACATCCAATTTGCCAGATTATCATCAATCGGTCCAATAGTTTTGTTGTCTTTTATGTTCAGTTGTCGTCTTTACCTATTTTCTTTTTCAACAAGTGATGGGGAAGAGAGGCTATCCATTCCCACACTAGCCGTAACCTACACTAGCAGAACAAGGTCTCAGCAAAAGTTTGTTCCTCATTGAAGCATCCAAGTGTCAGTCAGCGAGATTTATCAGGAGTTATCGAGATTTGGCAAATCGAAAGTGGCATTACCCTGTTCCCTAGACAGTACCCTAGACACAACATACAATTTTAAGAGAGGCACCGATCTGTATGCCACAGAATGGAAATATTTAGTGTCCGTGGAGAAACTGGGCAGTTACTTTTAAGGAAAGATATGTTCAGTTCGATTTAGACACGAATTGGATAGGAAAGGACATAGTAAAACTATCTGACAGTTAGACCGCCATCCGAACATGAAGTTGAACATGGAATAGAATGGAAGTTGATAGGAGATGGCATAGAATGGAAAACAGAATTAGGTTGGCAGAGCTGGATGACAGAAAGGTAGCTTCTATGCCGCTGATACATACATACATACATAATTGCTCATTACAACCTTTCAGTCTAGATTACGACCTAGCTTCGCACATCACTTATGTTGTGTGTGTTAATTTTATACATGAGTGGCGGGACCTACAGTTTCAAGTCGACTCCGAATGACAGATTTTTTGAGACTTTTCATGGATTTTTTTTTTAATTTCAGAGTTTTTGCCAGAAACCTGCTGAGAGGAAGTCGCCGAAGAAATACTTTTTTGAACAGCGTTCTCACGTCTAATAAGACAACACACTACCTACTAGACTACGGCGATGCCGTTGAAAGTCCAGAATATTGCAGTGCAGTAGTTAGAGGAGTTTTTAGGGTTGTACTGGCAGAAAGGAAAGTGGAATAAAGTTGGAAAACTCTAAACTTTTTTGGATAAATAAAAAAAATGATTTGAGTAACTCACCCGTATATTAAGAAGTTGCTTGAGGCTAGTTGCTGCAATTGCATGCACAAATAATGCTGGTTTTAGAAGAAGTAAACGCCTGGTTGTTTATGAAACAGTAGGCAAGGAACTTTCCTCACTAACGACGAACAGCAGTCTGAAATAAATAAAAATAAAAAATAAATAAATTGCCCAGAGGTTGTATACAAACTTTATTAAAAAATGAACGTCTTGTTACGAAAATGGAACAATTTAGATCCTGGTGTTTTGCCTTTCCATCGTTTAACATTAAAATTATAAACAAAAGCTACAAAAACAAAACAATGAACTCGTTCACAAATTATCGCATTGCGTAATATAACAGCAAACACCAGCATAATAAAATGGTAAACAAGTAAACAAACTTACAAAAACAAACACTACCAGAGTAAATGTAAACAAAATAAACAAACAACAATAGTGAAAGTAAACAACGATGTTTAGATTTATAGAGATTTCGAAAAGGCGAAGTCACGAACATTTGCCTTCAAGAACATTCATCAGACTGTTTACCCTGCCATATAAAAGGCAAGGTAAAGCAAGCGATTGAGTTAGTAAAAGTTCTCCCAGTGAAAGGGCGGCGTGTCTGAAGAGAGTAATCGTGGTTTGAAGATCTACGTTACAAGGATCTGTCGAATAATTGTCTAGTAGTTGTTATCGTTTATGCAAAGGGTATGAACAGAGGAATAACAAACAAAGCAATTGTTTTTGTTTACATCAAGTAGTGAACATTGGCACAGAGAATTGTGCCAATAATAAAGAATTTTAATTAAAACTAAACACATATTTATTTGTATTTTATTTACAATCTACGAGCTCAGATTTTAAACCAATTTTATTTGTTCTTCAGAAACTATTTTGTTGTTGCCTGTTTCCTTATAATATTTTTAATGGCAACAAATTTAAAATGAAATCCAGATGTTACCATATCACCAAAGACTGATTAAACATAAGAGGATTAAGAAAAATCTATCATTAGGCAATAATGATTGCAACTACAATAATAACAAAAAATGACAGTAAAGTTCTCATGGAACTGGTAGCAAGCAATTCCAAGTAGCATAGACTGTTGTGGTTGTGGTCCTTTGTGACCAAATTAGGAGGCATTATAGTAAAATTTATGTTTTTCTCTATCTAAGCTTAGTAGACATCTACATACGGCCACAACATCATGTCAATCATTAACAGAAATCTGCGACAGTCGAAAAAAAACACAGAAGAAAAAAAATTGTTGAACGAAACTGTTAAAGAATTTTGCTAAGAAATCTTAACAACTGCTTTACAGTGAAATAGTGAAGTACAGCAGTAGAAGCAGCAACATTTAGCAGTTGGTTGTTGTCGTTAGCAACATATCGCCAAAGAGTGTGTTCCTAAGAAAGACAACATCTGTGGCTACTGTTTGTCAGCAACAACAATAAACAGTGACAATAATTCGTAGAATACAATACAACTCCTGTTGATTTCATAGCTGATGCTGGAGGACGACACTACGATGCAGATGATGATGATGATGATGAGGATGATGCTGACAGAGGCTGCTAGTGATGACAAGCCTGTTGACAACTTTAAGCCATGGACTCGTGGCTGCTTTCAAAACGGCATTTCCTCTTTTCTTTCCTCTTTTAGCCACATGTGTTGCCACAACAACAACAAGAACATTTGTCTTGATCCAAAAGAGATCAGATTACAGTTGTTTAGTTGAAGTTGTTAACTGGCATTTGCTGACTTAGCTGCTACTGCACCATTTTAGACACAAATGACCACTACGACCAAACACTACGACATCACACATTTCGAAAAAAAAATATTTTTGTTTTGTTTTGTTTGCCTCAAGGGATTTTAAAGAAGAAGAAAAAAAACACATAACAATGCCAGTGGCCTGCCTGTGTTGCAAATTCTTTAGATTTGACTTGGGTGTTCCAACTGACAAAAGTATGCATTTTTGAACAGATATTTCAGTAATTAAACGTTAAAGAGCGGGTTTTGTTGTTGTTGTTGTTGTTCGATTGGCCACTACGTTCAGAAACGTAGTAGGGCCAGATGAGTTAGCAAGTGAGCAAGTGTGCAATTGAGTGAGTCAAAATGAATGAATGGGTGTCACGCCACACGTGATCTCCAAGAACAATATGACAAAGCCAGGCAGTGATGATGACTGCAATAACGATGACGATCATGCCTGAACAATGATGAAAATAATGATGTGTGAAGGAACGTATGTTAGGTTTGCTGCTTGGCTTGCCTACGATTCCATGCTTATCAATTTCCACTGTATTGAGCCCAGTTGAGCAGTTGCTGTTGTCTGTTTTAGCCAAAGTTTTATGTTTTATTTTTTATCTGATTTAACAATATGATGATGTGACTGTTTAACGCCCAGACAAATTCGTTTCCAGGAATATTTTGTTCAACAATAATGTAAGCACGCGTTTCATGCTTACTAAACTGCAAAACAAAACAACACAAAGGCTGTTAAAAAATAATAAAAAAAAAACCAAATGAAATGAAATGAAATAAAAAGAAAGGAATGGAAAGGAAGCACAATAATGATATTGATAGACGATTAGTTAACAATTGTTTAGCCAACGCTACTCTGTCATTTAACGTCAAGCTCTATGGGCAACACGGCTACGCTGGAGAATTTCAATTTTTTTTTCTTCTGTTTTTTGTTTTTGTTATGGCCTCTGGCGTAACTTCATACCCATTTTTATGGCTGTCTCTAGAGTGCAGTTTTCGTAATGCTCATTTGCTTTAAACACAGGCCTAAATGGAAAAGCAACAACCCCTTCCACAATAGATTTCGCTTTATAACATCGCCTGTTTGTAGGGTTGTGAACCGTTACTTTACTTGGCTATAAATAAATTTTCAAAAAAAAAATTCAAGCCAATATCGATTATTGTTTCTCTCTATGTGTATGTGTATATTACACAATTTAAATTTTCCTATAAACCAGGCTGAGTAGGCCAAAAATTCGAGAAAAACGCAATTTTAAGAAATCGCTCGCTTGTACCGTCGTTTGTTCCCAACATTTAGCACCCCAGTGTGGTTGGTCACGTACAAGATTTTCTTTTTCTCTCTCTCTCTCTCGTTTATTACGTTTTGTTTTGGTTTTTTTTTTTGCTTCATCCTTCCATTCTTATTTTATTCTCTCAATACTGCCTTTAACTGCTAGTTTACTTAGTTTATTGCTGCTATAAGTTGTTTCTTCTTCCCTTAATTTGTATAGCAACTCGTGTCCCCACCTCTTTAAGCTGTGTATGGTCTAAGGGCTATGTGGAGGACACGGATTTCCAGCTGTAGTGTTTGTAATTCTATTGCTCGCATTTGGTTGTATTATTGCTATTGCCATTGCCATTGCTATTGCTACTGCTTTGGGTTTTACATCCATTATTACTGCTGATGCTGGCTCGAATGCTGTTGTTGTTTTTTTTTTTTTTTTTTTCTCAAAAATGTTTCACGCTTTTTTCAACTGTCAGAAATTCGTCCATTTGGAAATTTAATTTTTATTTTTATTTTAATTTTTTGCTCTTCTTTTTTCTAGTTGTTAACAATTTTTTTTCTGTTCCATTGTGTTAAGTATGGCAGAAGCGTAGAACTAAGCAGCGGTGGTAAAAGCAGTTGAGGAATTGTTGATAATATACATATGTATGCATTTTATCAGCTCCATAAGATGATCTACTCTTCTCAATTTAATGATTTTCGAAATTCATGAGACCCTCTATTGTTTACAATTCCTAAACTGTGTAGAAATTGTCAGAATTTATCAGTTTTCTTAGAAGAAATATTGTCTTCCACTAAAGCTTTGAAATGCTGCTCGATTTCAACAATGCCATACAGGTTCCAAGAATGCCATACAGGTTCCATTGATTAATTCCCATCGTCACAGAAACACAGAACAGTGTTGAGCTCGAGTTGGCATTCATTTTCAATAACTGCACCCAGAGCCTACTGTGTGGCCTGTCAAGAGAGCAGTTATGAACCTGAGACTATTTCTTGACAGTCTGATCATTTGCCATGAAAAAGTTTCTCAACACAAATCTGTCGTTCAGAGTCGACTTTAAACTGTAGGTTCCGTTTCTCATGTATAAAATTAACAAATACAGCATAAGCGGCGTGAGAAGCTAGTTTGCAGTCCTGGCTGAAGGGTTGTAATGTCCAATCATGCTATGTATATACTCAGATGCATGATTCAGTCTCCACTTTTTGTAATTTCTTAACAAAAGTTTTGATTGCCTTGCACATACATGGTTTGATGAGAGTCTTTGCATCTCTTTATATACCCTTTCATTAAGTATACCTTTATAAACGGCCGCACCCACAACCGGCATCGAAGTTGCCCTTCTTTTCGATTTAACATCATAAAGAGCCGACTGCTTGGATATCAGCCTGATTGTCAAAGCGTAGTGCACAGGTCTTTTATACCTTCTATCCAAATTGAATTGAGCATATCTGTCGAAGTCATCGTAGTCTAGTAGGTAGTGCGTTGGCTTATTAGACATGAGGCCTCGGTTCAAACCACAGGTCAGACACTTCCAACAAAACGAAATTTGAATATTTCTTTGGCGTCTGCCTCTCAGCAGATTTTTGGCAAAAACTGAGAGAATAAATAAAAAAAATAGCCATGAATAGTTTCCAAAAAATTCGTCGTTCGTAGTCGACTTTAAATTGTAGGGCCATCCACTCATGTATACAAATTAACACACACAATATAAGTGGTATGGGAAGCTAGGTTGTAATACTGTTTGATGAGTTGTAATGACCATTTATGTTATGATGGATGAATGTATGTTTGCATCTCTTTTTATTCCCTTTCGTTGAGCATAACTTTTGAAACGGCCGCACCCCAAACATCATAAGAGTCAAGTACTTGAATAACGGACCGAATGTCAGATAGTATCCATATTGAATGGACAATATCTTTCGATAACACTGTCTCTTGCCTGCAAAATACGTGAGAGTTTCCCCAGGTTTTGGAATATTTCAATCTGGAACCAAAAATAACCGCTCTTTTCCCAAGATCCGTTCTTGAATCATATGTCACAAAATCTTGTATGACACAAAATAGTTCCTCTTTTAAGAGAGTTTCAGACTTTCCATTAAATTTATGTAGTTCCTAAGTCTCGCTACGAAACACGTACAATGCTATGGAACAAGTTCCACTGCCCTTGGCATATTAACACACGCTAGTCTCTGTATCTTTTCCAATCTGCCAAGGCAATTTCCCCACAGATTATCACAAGGAAACCAACAATAATGCGTACCATAGTGACGCAAATTGCCCCTTCTTTCTAAATTTGACTACCCCACTGTAATACTAGATTTTTAAAGTTATAAAAGAGTCGAAATTTAAACAAAAAAAGCACAAACAGGGAATGAGTATGTCAAAAAAAAAAAAAGGAGAAAAATAAATAAAACACGACGCAAAAAAGGAAAGCATTTCCATTATTTTCACATGTACGTGCTTTAAACCATAAAAAAATCTTAAACATACGCACCCATGCCAGCTCTATGCGGTGGATAGAAAGCCTTTAAAATACAGCACATAGTCGTATTCGACGTAAATAATATAATTTCCATAGGCCTTCTGCTATAGAGAACGTATCCTTAGAAGCTTCACTTTAAAATTCTTCATACAGGCCTGCATACACTCACACCGTATAAGTATTTATGTACTCTCCTCTTGTGGGTATGTAGTATAAGGAGAAGCATATTCAGACAATACACAATACTCACTCATATTAGTATGTTTATGTATGTGTGTATATTTGAGAGAGTATTTGTTTGAAGGATATTTAAAATCATAAAATTACATGAAAATGGAAATTGTTAACAATTTACACAGAAATTATTATTCATTATAATATTTGTTGTTGTTGTCGTTTTTTTTATATGAAGTGCACACATGTCAGCTCAGTTTAGTTCCAACCCAAGCCTGCAAGTATTTATTTACGAGTATCAAGATTTGCAATTGAACAATAAGACGTTCCGAAATATCTGGCAGATTTTCCTTTCATAATATATTTCACAACAACAATAACAAAAATGAGCATGAAAATTCATAATTTATTTACGAGAGAATATAAAGCATATATTATTTGTTGCTATTGTTGTTGTTGTATGAGTTGTATTTGTTTAGAAAATCATTTCACATTGTTATGACCACATGTATTATCATATACTCTAAGGAATTTGAATAAAGCACGACTGATTTATTTTCCATGAAAATTGATAATATGTAGCAGCCTGATACATACACACATACATACATAACTGATCAATACAACCCTTCAATCAGGATTATGACCTAGCTTCCTACACCACTTATGCTGTGTGTGTTAATTTTATACATGAGTCGCAGGACCTACAGTATAAAGTCGACTGCGAACGACAGATTTCTGAGAAACTTTTCAAGTAAATAAATAATATTTACTCTCAGACCTTTTGCCAGAAATCTGCTGAGACTAAGACGCCGAAGAAATATTTGGTTGCGTGTGTCTAACCTGGGCTTCGAACCATGGCCTCACGTCTGATAAGCCAACACACTACCGACTACACTACGACAACTTCTGGAGATATTAACGTCTTTAATAATTCTTGCCCCAACGTGTATTATCGATGAAAGTAAAGTAATGTCAAGCCCAAAATGGTGTTTGACACCGCGCTCATTGTAAATAAATTGTGCATCAATCATCTCGTCAATCAGTCTTGTCAATCATAGACATACCACGTGAAGGAACCGGATTGTTGTTGATTACGTGGACTTACGTCTAATAAGCCAACACATATAGGGTGGACCATCTATCGGACTACACTACGACAACTTCTGGAGATACTAACGTCTCTAATAATTTTCGCCCCAACATGTATTATCGAAGGAAGTAATATAATGTCAGACCCAAAATGGCCTTTGACACCGCGCTCATTGTAAATAAATAGTGCATCAATCATCTCGTCAATCAGTCTTGTCAATCAGTATTTTCAATCACAGACATACTACATGAATTAACCGGATCTGTTGATTAAATCGAGTTATATTAGCATATAATTATAAGCTTTTAGCACTCTATATCTCCCATACGCCCATACATTAAAGTTGGTGATCAAATGCAGGTTCTAGTTTTGTATATGTCAATCCTGTATTTCTATCCAGTTTCAGAGTCAAGTCCCCATTGAAGCTGAGAAATGTTTTCAAAATAAACAAAGTTTCCCTAACTCAGTGATGCAATTGTAATTCCAGGTAAAAAAACAGTTGCAAACAAAAAAATTCTTATTTGATTAAAGGCTTTGCCCTACATAAGGGAATTGTTTTGTACTCATGGACGATTATTAAAAGCTTCAATAGATTTATCAGTAGTTTGATGACTTAAAATTTATTCTAACTGAGAAGAGCTGACTCGTATTCCATTTGTGCATGGTGTTGGAATTCTTGACAGTGACTTACAGGAGAAATGGAAGAAGGTTAGCACACCATCCACTGGATTACAGGGGCTTTATATAGGGCGGACCATCTATCGGTTTACATTTGAACCATCTGTTATCGGTTCGAATCTGGCAATACTTATGTCATCCTATTCTGTGATAAAGTTCAGTATTGTATCTCCACTGAATGTAATGAATCGATTTCCACTTGAATATCTTCGGGATTTATTGACCCCACTAGAAACTCCGCGATGATGTCGAAAAATCGTCTTTTCGAATGAAGCTCATTTCCATATTTTGGGCGTAGAAAATCCAAGCGTGGTTTGCAGAAGCCAATGCACGAATTACGAGTGACTGTTTGGTGTGGCTTGTGAAGCGTAGGCATCATTAGTCCATATTTATTTGAAAATGGTTGATCGCAACCATTACGGTAGTAATGTGTGAACGATGTTTGGTTTGAACAGGATGGTGCAACTTTCCACACATATTATTCCCCAATCGATTTATTGCGTTAAACGTTCGATGCGCATATAATTAGCCGAAATGGTGATGTCAATTGGCCCTCAAGAAGCTACGATTTGATACCGTTGGACAATTTTCTGTGGGGCGCCGTTAAAGAAAAGTGTTGTGTCAGCAAACCAGAGACAATTGAGCATTTGGAGGCCAACATTCGTGATGCCATTGCCAAGATACAACGAAAGAAGTACTTGGAAATTTGTCCGATCGAATGAGTTACTGTGAGGCCAGCCGCGGTAGCCATATGAATGAAAAGAATTTCCATTTCTAACCGAAACAATTGTACTTCAGAACAAAAGAATAAATTTGGCAGATATATAAATGTTTTTGTTTTCTAGCATTTTTAAATTTAAACTTTTAAATCACCCACTCTATACATTAATTTCCAGGTCACATTTATGTTTTGCAAACATATTTTCCTATTTACCTCATTATCCAAAGACCAGTCTTCAGGCCTATGTACTGATAGAATTGTATCGATCTTTAGCGAGTTTGACCAAAGAAAGTCAACTTGCAGTAGATGATTATCTCTCAAGCCCATTAAACAAAGGGAATTCCTTCTTGAACGTTAATCCTGAACATAGAATACCATTTTGGCTTAAAGTCGTTATTACTCATCTTTCATTGACACTTTCTTCAATTAACTCATGCTTAAATGGTTTTAACCAAGTTGTTTTAAACAAGATTTTATGGACTATTTAGCTCCTAAACAATACAGCTTTTGCTTCATGTTGCATAAGTTGCGTACTTGTCACGATCTGTGTTAGAATTTTATTCATTTCCAATTGGAATTTCGCTCAATACCGAATGGTATATGGTATACAAATCTTTTCTGTATCCTTGCTTGCTCATATGGCTTCAAAACAATCACAATCTCTTCTGCCTCTATTAATATGTGTCTCTCAGTGTAAATTAATTTTGTAGCCACAAATATTCTACCATTTTGACCAGAAATCTATTCAATTTACTAAACAAGACCAAGAGGAATTTGGTAAATGCAGCTCTCAATAAGCCCAGAGAGGTATGTATACAAATATTCGGTTTCCAAGAATATTTAAACTTTTCCATGTGCTCGTACGTATTTTATTAATATTTTTGAAGACGTTGCAGGAGGAGGAGAAGGAGCAGGAGAGGGAGGACAATAGAATAGAAATTATTTCAAGCGGAAAAAAATTCAAAATTAAACATAAACGTTACAGGATATGACAATGTATTTACAAGAACAACAACAACAACAACAACAACGACAACGAGAACAATAACTTAAGTTAACCGAACCGTTCTGCACTGTACCGAAAAGAGACAACCAACCAAGCAACCAGCCAACCAACAATGCCACATAATATTACAATAACAAATTCATTTTGTTATTGTTTTTGGTTTCGGTTTCAAATTTTTTTTGTTGTCTTTTTTATTATTTTTAATATTTTATTTAATTTTTTTTCCGACTATTTTTTTTAAGGTCCTATATTACTGGAACTCCTTTTTTTAGCCTTCCTTGTTGTTGTTGCTGCCATTGTTGCTTATTGTCCAGCATAAATCTTGCCCGGTTGCCACTGTTTTCGTTTTCTGGTTGGCCAGGGGGAAAGGAGTTTATTATACAAAAACGTCTACAATAACAAAAAAAAACAACAATGAAGACAAAAGCCATGGACAATGGAAACAAAAGAGAACAAAAAAAAAAAGTGAACTAACGAAATGAAATGAAAGGACAATACAAGTGTATTTATTATAAAATGTGTAGGTGGTATACTAAAGTATGTATGTAGTTGAGTATGTGTTTGTATAGAAATGTTTAAGTACAACAAATGTTTCAAGATATAATAACTTCCGGTAATTTTGGCTTTTATTTTAGAAAATATTTTAAAAACTACACACACAGAAAAACCGGACACACTGTGTTAAGCCAAGATTTTTAAAGATGAGCTTACAATGTTCGATAAATACTTCGAATAGTTATCGAATTTTTTGAAAATTTTTTTCAGTTTCCAATTTTGTGTGCCTATCTTACTACAAGTAATTAAAGACAGTAAAATAAGTATTTAAGCCAGGCTTTTCTTCAGCTTTATATGCAATTTTATTAAACATTCTGATAAGTTTCTCATTTTTCATTTCATCATTTATGAAATGAGTAAATTTTCTTGCTATTCGATAGGGATTCGTTTAAGTCACACAACGAACTTGTTTCTGTATCAAAAAATACTCCCAAGAACACTCAGGAAACGTTGAATTTGTATAAACCAATTGTTTCCACATAGGGATAGTGCGACTGAGGACGGAATTTTGAAAATTTAGAAACTGCGTATATTCAGCCACGAATAGACGTAAAAAAATTTCCTCGACAACACATTCATGTCCTCTACAAGAAGCACGGAAATTGCCTAAAAAATATTTCTTAAAAACACATTGATGTCCTCTAGGAGAAAGACAGAAACTACGTAAAAAAGATATGATCCTCGAGAATACATTTCTCTTGTTCCCTACAGCACAATCCATTGCACTGGCCATCGGAAAGTAAAACACAAGCCACATTGTGATGGCGTTTCCCTACCGCCAATAAGCTTCAAAATAGATTTCAAGCGACTAGCCCATGTATGAGAGTTGTAATTCATTTTAAGACGGCTATAAATGTAGTAAATAGTAAGGAGGACCAGATGGAGTTGTGATCAGATGTAATCTCGCAAAGGCATGATCTGCGATCAAATGAACGTCAAAAGAACGACTAAGATTATTGGCATTTCTAAACCAGTAGATTAGATTGGAAGTTAAAGACAATGAATCATTAATTAAAATTAGAAATCGAGTTTAAGTCAGAACAGAACCTAGCACTTCCATGAACTTAATATGAACTCATCTGATGGCATCATATTTAAAATATCTCTTATAACGCGATGCTTGTAGAATCTCGAAATACATAAAAAGGAGTGAATACCGACACCACAAACAAGTTTCAATTGAAGTGTACTCTGTTAAATACCACAGCTTTGTTCTCACTAAATCATCTGATAAACTAGTTCTAGGTTTCTGATAGTAATTACTAGAGATCACCACTAGAATGTTCCTTGCAGAAATCGTATTGCCTGCCGCTGATTCTAAATATTTCACCAGGTGGTGGCTAGTTATACTTCCCATAACCTAGGAAATTCCTTTTAGACCGTAGTTTACGAGCCTTAAGTCTCAATCTTTATGGGGATTTTGGACGTTACACTAAAAATCAGTCAGCAAAATGGAAAATTAGTGGCAGAAGCAAGCAGAGAAAAGCAATGCTTCCAGATTAGTGCTAGAATTACATCCCGCAGAAATGTCTTGCTTATATTGAGAGGCTTAAATACTCAAATTGCTGGTCATTCAATAAATGCTGAGACTTTTAATGAAAAACTTCTCATAAGAAAATCTGGGGTCCGCTTGTAGTAAATGACAGTGTCCTAGTAGATTAATATTTTGAGACGGTTTCATATGTAGTTTTTTTGACGATCAAACCAATAATGACACAAAATTATCCTAGTATTACTTGCCCAATGATTGCATTTAACATTTATCATTCTTTTAAAGACTGGATTGCGTCATATGTCATCGGTTTTTAGATAGATATGTTGCTATGCCATGCAATGTTTACCTCCTTATAAAGTAGGCAAATATGCATCTATGACTGTATTTCTCTGTATTATCTCTATTTCTCTTCTCTCTATTCTCTGTATTTCGTTTTGGATCGGGATCTGTATGAGTTCCTGATACCGAATAAATAGCAAAAGAGGATTGGTTTTGTGAAACCTCCATGGCTTAAAAGAAAGTATTTTAAGAACCAAAAATTCGTAGTACGCCTTGCTTCAGTAGAAACTACAGTAGAAACTTGAAATATGCGCACAGAACTCTGCAGGCATTGGAATCACAAAGCTTATTAAGCCCCTTCTGAATTGATAGCAAACGTGGCTTTTTCTACATAATCGTTAACATTTTCATGACTCTTTCAAATTGAAATCCTGTGATACTATTAATCCGCAGTAGCTTTACTTTTATTACTTAAACTTACTTGAAGTCTTTCTATATGTTTGGATTATAATTTTACCTTCATATACATCAATTTCGTTAAGCGTATGACGTTTAATATGGTAAATACAGTAAAGTAATGCAAGGATAACGTTTTATAACACAATGAAACTGTTGTTGTTGTTGTTGTATTGTGTTGCGCTTTGTCGGGTGTCATTGTAATGGTCATGGTTTAGTGTAGTGGCTCAGCTTCCGGTTGTTAGTAAATCATTCCATTAAATTACCTCATGTGTACCATAACAATAAGATGGTCATTTGGTCGTTGTGGTTTATGAATTTTATGAAGTCCTTTACAACAACAGCAACAACAACAACAACAATGCACACAATTGTTATGACGGTGATTATGGTTAAAAGGAATTTCATAAAAAAAAACGAAAGAAAACAAAAGAAAATAAAAAGAAAATCAAAATCTGATGATATTCAGTATAGTTTCAAATTGTATGACTGTGATGAGAGTATACATATTTGCCAAAGAATAATGATGTCGTAAGACTCTCTGATCGTCTGAGAGACTTAAGAATACAACAATGAAAATATAAACGTAAGATTCTAATGGATTGAAATCATTTGAAAATATTTGCAGCACACACACAGACACACATCCGCAAACACATCTCATCATTGTCACTGTGACACCCACTGTCACGTTTAGAGTGTGTTTTCGAAACGGAAACTGATTTACATTTACGGTTGACGTTAATTTGTTGTTTTTTTTTTACTTTTTATTGTTATTTTGTTGTTAGAGGTGTTGATGTTGTTGTTGTTTTTATTGCAATTATTATAAAGAATTTGTTTTGTTTTTATTTTCTATTTTAAAACCAATGACGACGACAAATTGAATTAAGAAATGATTTCCTTTAAATGCTTATACAACAACAAGAACAACAACAATTGCGGCAGCTACACATCCGCACAATTCAAATTGGAATAAAAAAACAAGTCAAGAAAGAAGAGAGGGTTGGGAACACCACCTAAACATAAGAAATGGAAACGAAGAAAAATAATAGAAACAGAGGGGAAAAATGGGTTGAGGTGAAATTGAAGTAATTGAAGAACCATTGAGGCAAAAGATCAGTTCCAGGAATATGCAATAGATGGCAGTTAAATGTATGAAATTTCCACTGCCGCTTTCAAAATATTCTAAAAGACTGTGGCAAAAGGAATAAATCACAACAAAGAGGGTTGAACATGGAAGTTGCTGAGGATCACTGAATCTCTTGTATTTCAAAATTTTAAAAATCCACCCTTATTTGGCGATAGTAAATGGCATTCTTTGCCAAAAATATCACTGGAAGTGTGCAAATTTATAGTTGGTTGTCAGAAATATTGAATGGAAAGAGTACTATATTGGAATTGTAAAGATATATGCATACATACATACATATGTACATAAGTCTTGATGTATCTACCTGGATAACATGCATAGAAAGCAGTGGTGTTATGTAATCAAATTGGGGTTGTTTTTGAAATCGATTCATAATTGATCAGTTTACATAACTATATAAAACAAAAAACCTTGTGGTTGTAACTCATTTTCATTTTGTTTGAATATGTATACAACCTAGTTTCTCATACCACTTATGTATGTGTGTATTCATTTCACACATGAGTGCCGAAACCTACAGTTTAAAGTCGATTCCGAAAGACAAATTTTTTTGACAAACTTTTTCATGGCAATTTTATTTCTTCTCAGAGCTCTGCCAGAAATGTGCTGAAAGGAAGTAACCGAAGAAATATTTTTTCTTACTTCGTTTTGTTGGACATGTCTGACCTAGGGTTTGAACCGATGCCGGATGTCTAATAAGCCAACACACTACCTACTAGATTACGGCCACTTAATGTTGGGTTTGATCTAACAGAATCTGCTCAACGATCAATAATATCTTCACAACATGACTTGCATTCATTAATATCTACAGCGTCTGTCCAATTTCAATGTACATACTCGTATTTCTTGCTTTAT
Source organism: Sarcophaga rosellei (assembly GCA_930367235.1). NCBI lineage: Eukaryota > Metazoa > Arthropoda > Insecta > Diptera > Sarcophagidae > Sarcophaga > Sarcophaga rosellei. The sequence goes on along the minus strand of OV884020.1, from coordinate 67,295,020 downwards.
TCAGTTTGAATATCATTGTGGTTTTCCTTTCATCATTACTGCCTAACGATACTTAGTAAAGAAAATTAATGGCTTAATCTGACAGCTGCATACTCTCTTAAAAAAAGGGACTATTTATGGGTATGCGAGCCACAAGCAGAAATTTTCGACTCCAAGTTAAATATTTAAAGCCTGTGGAGAATATCGCGAGTTGCTAACAAGTGAAAGTTTACGTGATCGAAAGATGTGCTGAACAGGAAGTATAAAAGACGGAACATAGCAGTACTCAGCGCTTATAATGTTGATTCGAGATTAAAAAGAAAAGTTGAGTCAGCAAGCCAGGCCTGAATAATCGACAACAGATCAGCTTCCTAAGGTGGAGAAGAAGAGTTTAGAAGAGAAAAGCTCTGAGAGTACACAAATTGCCATGAAAAAGATTTTCAAATCGATCGTCCAGAATCAGCATTAAACTGCAAGACGCAGCATACATACATAATTGATCATTACAACCCATCAGTCAGAACTACTACCTAGTTTCTCACACCATAGATACATACATACATACATACATAATTGGCCATTATAACCCGTCAGTCAGGATTACGGCCTAGCTTCTCACACCACTCATGTTGTGTGCGTTAATTTTATACGTGAGTGGCGGAACCTATAGTTCAACGTCGACTCGGAACGACAGATTTTTGAGAAATTTTTTCAAGGCAGGTTTATTTACTCTCAGAGTTTTTGTCCGAAATATTTTTTTATTTCGTTTTGTTGCAGACGTTTGATCTGGGGCTAATAAGTCAACTAGACTACTGCGATTAATCCCGTCTGACGGATAGGCCTCTATTTTAGCACTCGACTTTTATAAGGTTAAATCGATGACAGTAAGTAATTGTGGAACTGGACCGGTTACTGGGTCTTGGAACTTGAAGGAGACATTGTAGGCATAAAGTGTAAAATTCCAGGGGAGTACAATAAATCGTATGGCATATCTGCACGAGAATATATTGTCGTCACCAACGAAAAGGCCACCAGCGCCCATGTATATATAATTATTGATTAGATTTTTGGTTTGAAGTATGACAAATTCCTGGATTAACTATTGTTTTTAACCCCCTATTTGTGTATCAATTATTTGATTTGTGTAAAAAATTTCTCAAAACCTTTGAACCCTTTCAGCATACGACGATTTCTTAACAGTTCGAAGGTGTGTTTAAATTTTGGCAACCGTTTCTCAATGCTTGTCAAATAAAACCAATAAAGAACAACAGAAATATGTACAGAAACGCTGATTTTTATTGCCAGTTTAAAACGATTCGTCAGCGTTTTTCGTTCATGTTATTTTTTTTGCAATACCAAAGGAATCCTTTTTAATTTGTTTGCGTTTATGTTCGTGTGTCTTTTTCTTGGGTTTTAGTGGGTGCGTGAAATGCTCTCCTCCGGTTGTTTGCAATATTTTACATGTTTGCAATGTTTGATACAACAACAACAACAACAAGACAAATATAAAGAATTTCTTTTCCAATATCATCCTTTTATTGTTTACTGCTGTTGTAGTTGTTTTGTGTGTTCTTTCCTATTTTTTCACATTTTTCTCTTCACTCGTGTTGTTTTTTAGAAAATATTGTCACTTAACAACACCCAAGAGTCCTGTTGTTGGTATTGTTGGGTTTGATTTCGTTGTAAATTTTTTAGATTTTTTTTCATATGTGGAGCAGTTTCATTTTTTTTTTGTATTCGTTTGCGTTCATGTATTTCGCTGACAGGACAAACACGCTCAGTAAGAAGAACAGCATCATCCTGCTTAAAATAACAATCCAATAACAAGTATGTGTATAAGTATAGGTATCTACATATGTATGTATAAGTATGTATGTGTTTGTAATGTCAATATTATCTGTAAAAGTATAGATAGAAAGGGTTATTCAATACAGTTCACCTCTTATGCCCTGCTCCACAGCCACTTGCTTATGTGATCCTTTTTCGTTTATTATTTGCCGGAGTATGCAAAATGAAAGAAAACGAAAGAAAATAAAGAAAATATTTACAATATTTGTTTTCTTTTTTTTGTATTGCTGTTGTTGTCATTTTTATAGCATATTATTATTATTGTTGTTGTTGTTGTAGTTGTTATTGTTCTGATTTGATTGCTGTTGCTCCTTTCTACTGTTGTGGCTGGCTGCTGCTGTTGCTGTTGATTATTTCATAGACATGAGTAGGTGTGATTTTATAGCATTTTTATATGTGCGTTGACATTTGTTGAACACATTCATGGCACAGTAGAAAAAGAAATTGAAAAAAATTTCAATAAAAAAGTTGGGAAAGAATTTTAAATTTCACATGCAATTCGAAAGGATAAAAACGATGAAATTTCGAACAGCAGCAGCAGCATTAGCAATAACAAGAGTATCTTCAACTCTAGGAATTTATTTTTTACGACCAGATTTTAGTTGGTTTTGTCATGTTTTTTTTTTACTTCCACCATGTATGTCATGGTGCAACAAGTCAAAGGATTTTTAAACAATTGAAAATATGTTTTCTTGTATTTTTTATTTTCTTTGAAGGAATTAAATTTTTTTAACTCACAGCCATAACAAATAAAGTCAATGAAATCATTTCTTTTATCTTCTTACACTTTTGTAAATGAAATAAAAATTTTTTTTTTGATTTAATAAAATTAAAATCCTACTACTCGTCTACAACACTTAAGAGGATAATGAATTAATAAAACTCGTCATATTAAAATCATGTTTTTCCAAGAGCAAATTGTTAAAATTGTTTCACATTTACAGGGAATAAAAGCAAACTTTTATTATTTAATCGTATTACTGATTTAGACGTGTGATCTTAAATTTCTTCTGTTTCAAAATAACTCTTTGCTTCAAGGCTTTAAAGAATACTCACGCATCGTATTGCTCTTCAAAGGTTCAACCAATAAGTAGAGTTTAATAGCCTTTAACTATTAACATCTGATGCCATCTCTTTCGCCACTTAAAAGCCTAAACTGTATCTAAAACATCGAATCCACTTCCTTTCCTATTTTGAGGATACATAAATAATTGGTCATTACAACCAAGTTTATCAGACCACTTATGTTATGTGTGTTAATGAGTGTAATGAGTGCCGGGACCTACAGTTTAAAGTCGATTCCGAAAAACTGACTTTTTTGAGAAACTTTTCATGGCTATTTCTATTTACTCTCAGATTTTTTACCAGAAATCTGCTGTAAGATAATCCATGAGAGATAATCAACCGAGGCGTCATGTCCAATAAGCCAACACTGTACCTACTAGAGTATGGCTATTAGATTACTCTATTAATTTTCGTTACTAAGAGTCGTTGAGAAGCACAAAGATTTTCTGAGGCGATCCTGATGGAAGGAAAACCACGAGTATATTGAAAGTAAATAAAGGCGACTTGAGTACACTTATATGCGTCGTTATAAAAGACTCCGCCTTAGAAGTATACTTAAAAAGGGATCGGCACTGTAGGTAATAATGACTGCAGGACATGTGATGCAGAAGATAAGTAAATTTGCTTAAAATACAGAAAGAGTATTTGGTACCTAAGCGTTAAAAATGATGCTGATAAAACAGAAAATTAAAAACCAGAATTACAGCGTTATTCTGGGTCTTAAGTCTGAATATTTAGGCGAAAGAATAAGAAAAAAATGAAAAATGGTACACGCTTTTATTTATAATTATTTAGTCAATTCACACAAGCCGTTGTATCATTGTATTCATTGTATTGTTGGAAGAACATACAATAGTGTATGATTGTTGTTGATAATTTTCATATAAAAATCCGATACACTTATACACATTTTTTGCATATGTTTTTAAAAGTTGTATTGGTTTCGTGCTATCAAATTGTGTGAATAAAAAAAATGTGCATATGTTCTCATATGTTTTTAAAAAGTTGTTTGGTTTCGGGATATCAAATTATTTGAATGCCACGAAATACACAATACAGCATAGCATTGAGCGTTCATAAACAAACAAATGTATTCAATACAACATACACGATACAAAGTTGTGTGAATTGCCCAATTATTTATAATTTTCTATACGAATTTGAAAACTGAGGACTGCATGTTAGTCCTTAATTAGATTTATTCAGTTTATATTACAGAATATAAAGCATTCCATCTTGTATTATATAGTAAACTTTATAGATTTTGCATTACGCCACATGTGCCTAGATTATACAATTTACAAGCCATCATATTCATTTCAAGAGGGTATACAGTTGGTTTTGAAAATGTATTTTCAATGGTTTTTTAAATATGATTCTTAATAAGTGTTTGTAGTATGAAATCCCCCAATAACCTCTTCAAATGAGAATCAATTACCCTCAACATCAAACAAATGACATTCTAAATATCATAATTTTCAAGAAAAATTCATTCCTTTGAATATAAAAATTCTTCCTTAAAGGCCAGAAGAAAAAAATCCAATAAAAATTCTATAAAATGCATTAAAAATAGATTTCCATAGATTTCCCATAGATTTTTCATTGATTTCAAGTCAACACTTCAACAACATGTCACACTAATAAGCCCCTGCAATGCGCATAACACCTGATCGCAAAGCTTGTGTTTGGAATCAATTAAAGGCAAGTGGTATCAATGAGCGAAGAACATTAGTGAACATGTAAGCTAGACTCCTCGGTCATCATAAGTACGTCTAAATATGGGCGACTCACTTGAATGCTTTTTTTATTCAGTTTTTTTATTGGTTTTTACCTTCTTTGTTTGTTGAACAAAATAGTGATGGAAAGCAAGCTTAACAAGCCCATACGTTAACACAAATCATTCGAATACAGAAAAATGGTTAATTAATCAAGTGGAAAACATGTGTTTTTACACCAACTCAATCACCATCATTACAGGCGCTCCACTCGTTTATTTATTGTTTAAACGGCGAGCATTATTATGCGCAATTATTTAAATGATCAGAAGAAAAAATTAAAACAAAAACAAAATTGTACTGAAATGCAACGAAATGGAGGGAAAAAATTATTGTTTCTCTAGAGTACAACAACAATTGTTTAATAAAATTAATGCACATGTGAAATGAAAAATGAAAACAATCAATGGCAGATTCATTTCAATTCCAAATGAATTCTAAAATATCTGCAACGAATACACACCATTATTGTAAAAGCAAAGCAAAGCAAAGCAAAGCAAAGCACAATAAGTAAACGGCTAGCGAACGAGCATATGAATACACAACGGCCGGCCGGCAAGTGTAGAGAAAAACCTCAACTGAATTATTCATAATTGAAAATGAAAATTATACAGCCACATGCAACATGCAACATTGTATTGCATGTGACATTAAAGTGAATAAAATTGAAAAAAAAGAAAAAAATTATCATCCAAACCAGGTACTTTACCAAGAAATCAAACAACCAGAGAGCCAGCCATCGAACCTACTAACCAACCAACCATCCATCGATCCATCCAGCCTGCTCACAGCCAGCTTAGAATTATTCAAACTGGAGAAAAATTATGATTATTTTATGCGACCGACAATGATGAGTTGGTTGGCAAGGTCTTGCTCTTCATTTCATTTCAATATTTTTTTTTTCAGTTTTTTCTCCATGTTTCGTAAGGAAATAAAGACAAAAACAAAAACAAAAACAACGAAAAAGAAAAATTAATTATTCATTAAATATTGTTATTAATAAAAATACAACAACAATTCCAACAACTCCAACTCGCAACATCATAAAGTTAAAAGAGAAAAAATTCACTCAAAATTCTCATTTCATACCACCATCAACCATTGGCAACTGCTTTTTATTCTTTAATATGCTGCCGCCGTTGCTGTTACCATCACACTAGTAGTTCAGTAGGTCAAGCAGCATTACCAGCAGTGGCAGCAGTAGCACTAGCAACATTGTTGCTTCTCGTATAACAAGAGAAAGAGGGATAGCGAAAAAAAAAAATTCAAATTAATTCTGCAAAAAAAGAAACACTCGTTGGACGCATAACAATTAAAGTCATACAGAAAATACCCAAACGAAACGGTGCCGCAATCCAAAAGGAGTCATCTCTGCAAATATGGACAATGATACACAAGGAGAAAAAAAAACGAAATATACACACGCACGCATACTCAAAAATGGAAATTAAATAAAAAGTGGCATATTATTAGCACCAGCACCCATCTTGCTGAGATTCATCACATTATGCAAACGGTAGATAATGGTGGAAGGCAAGGAACGCTATACAAGGCAGCCTCAAGTCACACTCAAATTGAAAATAATAAACAAATCTGTGGTTACATGCGTACATAATTCGATATTACAACCCTTTAGTTAGATTTACAAACTAGCTTCTCACACCACTTCTATTTTGTGAGTTACTTTTGTACATGCGTGGCGAGACCTACAGTTTAAATTCGATTCCGAATGACAGGTTTTTGAGAAACTTTTCATGGCAATTTTATAAATTTTCAGAGTTTTTGCCAGAAATCTGCTGAGAGGAAGTCACCGAAGAAGTACTTTCTCATATTTCGTTTAGTTTAGTCTGACCTGGGGTTTGAACCATGGCCTCAAGTGTAATAAGCCAACACACTACCCACTAGACTATGGCAACTACAGCCTGTGGTTACTGATGATGAAATGTAGACCACTAAGTGCAACGTTAAATAGAAACAAGGACAATCGAAGTTAAGATAAAGTTAAGGATCACAAAGCTTCTGAATGTTGTTTAAAGTTCCTACTATGCAATCAGATTTTAAACAAAAGAATTATAAAAATCTGTTCCATCAGACCACAGTTTGCTAAACACAGAATTCGGTTGGAAGGTTCAAGCATTCAATTTATACCATCGACTTGTTATCATGTGTCTATGGCTTCTTCAAGAGAAGGTTGTTAAAATCAATGGAGACTGCAATTTCTAAAATAAAGTTTCAATAGAATTATAGGATATTCCAACAGGGACTTTCGCGCTTTAACAACCATCAAGAGGAAGTTTGATCTGTCATTTATTTCCAAAAACTTCTGGGGAGATCCTTTGCCAACAGGCAAACGATAAGACTTTTCGGTCTTTTAAAATTCGAAAAGCTTCTTAGCAACGATATACCTTGGACGTTAGCCAATAATATAGTCTTCAAAACACTATTATTCCATACAAGTAAAATGAAATGTTTCTTACGACAATCTTACAACAGAGTTACGATCCCTAATCGTTTTTATTTTCAAAACAATCTATACAGACAAGTCTATACAGACGTTTCTAAACTTGAGAATGGGTATGACGTAGGATACTTCCCGAAGGTCTTAAAACTAAGATATCTCTTCGCCTTTTCAATTGTACTGTGTTTCTCGTATGGTTGCGATAGTTTAGTAGGTAGAGTGTTTGCTTATTGAATGCTAACCCGTAGTTCAAACCCCAATTCACTTATTTCGAACAAAACGAAATAAATGGGAAAATGTTTTAAGGGGACTTCCTCTCAATACTCTTCTGAAAGAAAAACTCTGAAATTGCCACGAGAAGCTACACAAAAATTCTGTCGTGCAGTGTCGACTTTAAACTGCAGATCCTGCCACTCATTTATAAAATTAACACACACATAACATAAGTGGTGGTGTGCAGACCTTGCGCTGACCAACTTCCTCCTTTTCTCTGATTTTGGTGGAACTTGGTTAGTACAGGGCCTGCGTTCACCCGTGGCATCACAACGGGCCGCTATGCGTGCTCAAGTGAGCTTTGTGATATCAGAGCTACCACTCCGACCTAACCTAACTAACATAAGTGGTGTGAGAAGCCAGGTCGTAATCCTGCCTAAATGGTTGTAATAACCACTTAAGTGGGTGAGTTGCTGGCACAGGAAACTAACACCAATCATGCTGGTCAGCTACTGATTGTGGCTAAGTAATCGCCGACTATTCAAATTTCTATTGGCTCTGGCAGCCAAGCAGTAATAATATCTATTTTGAATGCAATTTTCAGGTCTATTCTAGTTTCCATATGTTACAACTCCCCTGATCAATTCTCGCAGCAGTTTTGTGTCAGTTTAATATGGATTCCCGGTCACAGATATATCCTAAGCAATTGTGGAATTGACTGACTTACTAGAGCACTATCAAAACCTACCGAATATGAATCCACAAATGAGTACAGGTGTGCCTCTTATCTCTGCTAATCTGTCTACTAGGTAGAGACATTTATTGATCCTCGACTAAGAAACTATCGTGCTTCATTGCTTGACTGCCACTTCCATAATTAAATGAGAAGAACAATAATTTACTACCTAGTAGCAGGAACATCTCTGTTAGTATATCGATTCTCACAAGCCTTTAAGTAATGTGGAGAGACATTCAATTGACCTATGCAGAGTTTGTAGATCGGTTGAGAGAGTAAAAAATATTGTCCGCATACGAATTATACTTCTCTCACTTGGTTCGTAATTTCTTGATAGGCTGGTTTTGTGCTTGATTCTACGAGAGACATTATTTACATGCAAGAAACTGATGGCGGGTGTCATCAACGGTTAGTTAAGGTTTGTCATGTGATATCACAACAGAGAGCTCTGATTGCAAAAAGCTGTCAGTCACTTGACAATGAGTTCTGGAACATCGCTTCATGTGGTATCACAAGGGACTGCTGCTTATGCTCAAGAGTGGTTTGATTTAATAAAGCTGTCACTCGCTTCTATCCTATCCTGTCTTTAATGATGCTTTGCTTAGTCAACAAGACTTACATGAATCTAAAAATTGTTCGAACAATTTTTGAAATCGATTGCCACTACATTGCCATATTTTAGTAGGTAGGGTGCTGACTTATTAGACGTGTGGCCTAGGTTCAAACCCAGGATCAGACGACTCCAACAGAACGAAATTAAAAAAAAAAAAAAATATTTGTTCGGTGCCTTCCTCTCAGCAGCTTTCTATTAAAAACCACTCTGAGAGTAAATAAAATTGCCATGAAAAGTTTCTCAAAAATCTTACGTTCGGAATCGCCTTTAAACTGTAGGTCCCACCACTCATATATAAAATAATCACTCACACCATAAGTGGTGTGGGAAGCTAGGTCGTAATCCACTGAAGGGTTATAATGACCAATTATGTATATGTATATGGTATGTATGCATGTATGCGTAAGCTGGCAACCATAAATTTCCTATGTTGCCTAGTGTTCGTTATTACAAAATGTAATAGTGTTTTCACACCAAAAGTTAAAACCTGATTTTAGCATTAAAACCATAATCAGCTGATTTTGCGTTCACACTGCAAATTTTCTTAAATCAGGTTTTAACTTTCATACATTCATGACGCAACAGAAATGTTTTTGTTTAAGAAAAAACAAAAAATATGAAAAATTAAGAAATAATATTAATATTATTGTTAAAATATTGTTATTTATTATTGTTGTAGCATTCATTATTTGAAATTTTACATTTTTATACAACCGGCTTTCTATATTTTTACATTTGTTTTGTTTTTATTTTGTTTTTATTTAATTTTTATCAGCTGTTTTTACCATTTCAGAGCTGGTAGCTCTGATTTAGTACATAAAACAAGGTTGTATTTCATAAAATCAACTTAAAACCAATTCAAAAAAGGTTTTAAGTTGATTTTAACACAATAATTTTGTATGGTAAAAGCAGGTTTTATTTTTGATTTTAACGTTAAAACCAACTTTTGCGTTAAAACCACTCGGTGTGAAAACACTATAAAGTGTAGGGTGTGCATAATGTTTCACTTACCGTTAATTGTAATTACAAATTAACTCGAAACTGTTTTTAAGTATCCTTTGGGGTGTAAGATACACGAGAGTAAAGAAAAAAAAACAAAAAATTTATTTGATATTCATGAGTAATTTGTACGAGTAGCTTGTTGCTGCAACCAACAAGTACTACAACAACTACTGTTGCCAGTTAGTTTATAAAGGCGATAATCGAATGTGTACGTATACGAGTATAGAGAGTTTTAAACATTTGAACCACAAGTCGAGAGTAACAACAAAAAAAAACACACAGTTTTAAAGCTGTACACAAAATGGTAAATTAACATAATATTAGAATTGGTAATTACTATGGCGCCTAGTCAAACATGAGCTAAACAAGGGAATTAAAATGAACAAAAAAAAAACAAACTCGATAAGAAGAAGAGAAAGAATCTAAAAAAATATTACTGAAGCATAATTTATGCGGAAGCCACAAAAAATCAACAGTCAAGCAACAATGCAAACCACTTATGTACATACGTACTTACTTCATAAGGCAATAGCTTGCCATCAGAGAGTAAAACCAGCATTTGGAAGTTGCGCATGCGTCGTGTTTAATTAAAAATGCAAACTGAAGTCGTTTCTCTAGGTTTTTATTTGATTGTGGATTTAAGCACAAGCCTTTCTGCTTTTAGTGGGCAATGCTTGGCAATAAAGGACACTTTGGCACATTAGGCCCTGTAGAAAATTGTTTTGAAAAGCGCGTGCTTACCATTTGATTAGAGTTTGAAGATGAAAAACAATTTTTTTTTGACAAAATTTGTTCGAACCGTGTTTCATAAGCGTTTAACCGCAACAACTATTTTGTTAAGGCCTATCACTGTCAAAGTCATCTTCTCGTTTAAACATCATCGTCATGATCCTGATGAATTATTCAAAGAAATTTTTTTTAAAACAATGCTGCTGCCTATATTGCCTGGCTGACTAGCAATTCCTAACTCCAATAAACACGTTTTATTGAAATGCAGCCGCAACTTTTTTTTTTTTGGTTCTAAAGGGGGTTTTTTGTTTTTGTTTAATAAATCTATGCCGTCGTCCATTTGAAATTTAAATGTTTTTGGAATTTGTTTTGTCTTCCTTCCTTCTGGTTTCAATATTTTTGTCTGAATTTTATGTTTTTTTTTGTTTTGCTTTCAGTGTCTGTTTGCTTAAATATTTTTCTCGCATTTTCATGTTGATTATGCGCATAATTTTTGACTGGCTCTGTCATTTTGGTGTTGTTGTTGTTGTGGTTATTGTTTCTTTAATGTTTTGTTTACAATTCTTTACTTTTTGTTGCCAAGAATGGTGGCAACACAACTTATCATTCATTCAACTCAGTATGTTAAATACAATATGTTGTTGTTGTTTTATTTGTTTAATTTATTTAAAAAATTCTTTGTTGTTGTTGTTGTTGATATTGTTACCTACTTAATTCGTGTGATGAAGTTATAATTTGTGCCACACAATAAAAAAAATGTTGTCTGTTTTAATTTGTTTTTCATTTTTTGTTTTTTTTTTCCTTCAAGTATTTGTAACGACCTTGACCTTAATTATGCAAACGGCATAATTTGTTTTTTTTTCAAGCAAATGGAAAGAAAAAACCTTCCTTCAAAACAATTAACATAATTTTTTGGAATAATCGTTTGTCTTGTGGCAAAAGGATTAGCATTTGTTTTGCATACATTTCAAGTGGGTTTTTAATTGATTTGTTTAAAGCTTCCTCAGTTACTCAGTTTTTGTTGAAATTTATGACTTGAAATAAAAAATTATGATCATAAGGAATACCTGTTTAAGTCTCAAAATACAAATTTGAATTCAATAAAAATTTTACTGCATTTGAGAAATTTTGAAGGATGAGGCGCACCTTTACCATTCATACTTTGCAACATTTCACAACGGCACCGCTGACCGTACTCTGTCGTCGTTCGCGAAAACCCATGTGGGTCATAAATAAAAAATGATTGCCGCGCATATGAGGCATTAGCCTCTGTGGTCCAATAAGTAACTGCAATACTTACACGATATATAGTCGCCGTAGTCTAGTAGTTATTACGTTGTTGGCTTACTAGACTTGAGGCCATAGTTCAAATCCCAGGGGGGGGGGTATCCATTTCGATTCACTCTTCTCAACACACTTCTGTATCCAGTTTATAATTAGAACTGTTTTGTCAAGCTTCTTGACTTTTTAAGATTTTGCTTAGAATTGCAAATGTTGGGATTGATTAAGAAACTTCAAGTTTAAACAAATATTTCGGAGACTATAGTAACATCTGTTACTTTAATGTAATCTTTCCTTTTCATTTAATGTGCCGTTTTCTGAGATCCTTGAACTCACCACTTTCCTTGCATAAACTCTAAAAAGCAAGTAAAATGAAAAGTTTTGTTCGTTATCGACTTTAAACTGTGGGTGACTCCACTTATAGATAAAATAAACACACATAACATGAGTGGTGTGAGAAGTCTGTTCGAAAATCGCCCTTCGTTCAATCGAGAGGAATATTCGCAATGTGGTGGATAAATTCGAGTCCAATAGTTCAGTAAATAATCGATCAACACCCGTATGTCGACAAAACGCAAGATCTGCCCAAACACAGCAGCTATCAATAAGAGTTTAAGAGAGAATCCGAGGTGTCGAGGTGAGTGTCATCTTCAGCGATGAGGTCCTATTCTGGTTTAATATGGGACAACACAACACCACTTACAAGATACAAGAGCCTTCAATGCATCTCGAAAAATTCACTGTTTGGTGTGGATTTTAGGCTGAAGGCGTCATTGGTTCATATTTCTTCAAGAACAACATTGGCTATAGTTCGGCGATTACCAATTTATTTTGATCTCGATTGGACACCAACAATATGTGGTCTCAACAGAGTATTGCATTGGATCTTGAATTAAGGGCACTGTCATAACATGGAGATGATGTAGTCTTGGTACTGAGATCGTGCGATTTGACCTCGATAGACTTTATCATGTGGGGTCTTATGGGTGTCGCAGGTGCCTGTGAATAAGTTATAAGCTATAGCGGTGTTTAAGGAAAACATACTCGATAATTCCTAATTATAATTCCTTCTAATTTATATGTCAACGTTATGGATAATTCGACATTTCGTATGCGTTTCACTCAGAGAAGCCGTGACGGACATTTGAACGATGTTATATTCCTTACATTAAAGCATCACTAGATCTTTCAAATGAACAATACCTATCCCGTTTTGTTTAAGTTTAAAGATTGGAATCGTTTAATGAAAGACGTGACGTGATATATTATGTTTATAGCAACAGTGTGGGAGTAAAGGATTTGAAAGATGTTGAATATTACGATCCTTTCATAGATTAGAAGTATGCTTAGAAGAGCTTTTCGCATATCCAAATAAATTCTTGTTCATAAAAAATTTATAATTTCGTGTGTAATTTCAGTACTGCGGAAGACAACTCTTTTGAATTAAAAAAAAATTTTTTTATTCCTTCAGGCTCTGTAATGAACCCTTTTTACCATAACGAACGAAGCTTAGCATAAAATGTAACTGAAATTAATGAAATAAAAATCTTTAAAAACTATACATGTTACATATCATTGTAGTTTCCTTTTCAATTTCTAAGTTGGGATCAGCTTTTGTTACAGGGAGTTGCATGTGTACTGTACTAAGGCATTTTCAAATAAATCTCTAAGTAAACCGGATATAAAAAAACTTAAAAAAAGAAAACGTAATAAATTGCTGTTTTCCTTGTTTTCCATAGAAGAATAGAAATCGGAATGGAAAAAAACTCTTTTCTTGCTTTCATTTTCTTTTATGGCTGCGCATGTGCATTTGGAACACATGGCTTGGCATGCAAATTTTCATGCTCAATTCAAGACAATGAATTGTCGTTACTTTGTATACCTTTTACTTGCAATTTGATTAACGATTTTGTAAAGAATAAAAAAAATTAAAAAAGAAAATTCATATGAAATTTAAGATTTGCAAACAACAAGTAAAAGATTTCAATGAATAAAAAAAAGAGCGAAATAATTTGCACCCTTTGCTGAAGGCAGGAAGTACATGTTGTTCTTGAATTTTTTTTAGAGGTGAAGGTACATATTTTATGCATAAATTAACGATCAATAAGATCGTTAATGCAAATTCATTTCATTTCATTTACATGTTAAAAGGTTGTCACCCAATAAAAATTTGCATATCAGCCCCTTCTTTCCTTTTTGTTTTTCTTTAATTTCATAATCAATAGGCAACCTTTAAGCCGCCTAGAGAAAATTGGCACATTTGCTAAAAAAAAACAACAAAGAATAGTAAAGAATAGCAAAAAAACCTTTTGTTTGTTAAGATCGTTGCCTATTGAAAATTGCGTTGATTTAATAAAAGATTAAATAAGCAAAAGAACACGTGAAGTGACTGAAGGCTTTCACCCTTAAATTTCTGCCAGAGAGATACCGGGCACCCAACTTATGAAATTTTCAAACAAATCTACTTGGGTTGCTGACATCTTTTAGACACATTGAAAACAAACACGAACACCAGAAGCAAAAAAATTTTAAAAAGAAAAATTCTTGTACAATGAACCCAAACGACCTTTTGCTTAAGTGTGTTTGTATCAACGTAATATCCTGAGCCCATGTAAAACTGCTCTGTATGGGTATGGGTGTTCGAGTAAGTGACTGACTGCTGATAGACTCTGGTTTTAAATTTCGAAATTTGCATGAGAATGGCAAAAATGACACACAACTGGGATCTTCTTTATTTTTTTTTTTCTTTTTCGTGATCATTTTCCGTTGAGGGACTAAAACTAGAAAAGAAAAATTGTTTAACCCTTTTGCAGTGTCTTAAGGAAAAAAGGGGTTGATTTTCGTTTGTTGCCTTCTTTAAGTTTCAATGTTTGTCTAGGATAATACACACATGCAAATATTGTTTGAAATATTTGCTGAATGCGAAATGCGTTTAAGCCAGCCTGAAGATGAGTATTCAAATAAGGGAAGAAGACACTTTCAACACAACACAACACAACCCAGCTCATATGATCTTGTGCAACGCAAAACACAAAAACATAAAAAGAGGGGTTGATTACACAATTTGCCTAAAGATGAGCGCTGATCGCTGTGTCGAGTGACCTTTTTTGCATAAAAATTTAAATTTTCTCAAGCTTTAGATTGCCAGTAACAAACGTATGCAAGAAAGAAAAACATAAAAAGGGGTAAAAAGCAATTTCTCTTTAGTAAGGAAAAAAAAAATGTAAATTCTGTTCCCATGAAAATTTTGTTTTTATCGAAAACATCACCTTGTTGTTGGGTTCACCTTTGTCTGCAACTCAAAGGACATTAGATAAATAAATACCTTCAATAAGGAAGATGCAATCAAGGATAATAAATTACCAAACACACAGTTCGATCGTGTTTGTTCCTCTCTTTCTTTTATTTGGCATGCAAAAATTTAATTTAAATTTCCTTTAACCCCAGCACATCGTTTTGCATTTTGTCTAAGCTTAGCTCACTCACTCAACCCATTTGTTATAAGAGTATACTGCGCATATTTATTGCAAAAATATTAACAACAACACAAAAGAAGGATGTTCATATCCTTTGTTTGAATAGATACAAATACAAAAAATAAAAGAAAACAAAGTCTTCCGAAATTGTCTCTTCACTGTCTTTACCGCTTGTAACGTATTTTCTTTAGTTTTCATTGATAATTTTTTTCAAAATCTTGAATATCGATTAGATTGTAATTGTTTTTTTGTTGTTTTTTATTTTTGCATTCAATAACGAAATTTATTCAAAATGATCGTGGGAATGTTTTCGTTTCAGTTTGCAAAAATATTCGTATATCCTTTGAATGATAAAGTAGCAGCGATGACACTTAAAATCTAATCTCAGTGGTAAGGATAATTTGAAATGACGGTTACAAAAAAAAAAACCCATTTCGAATCAATAAATGCCTTCACTTAATGCAGAAATAGTCAGAGAAGTTTAACGGAAAATTTTTTATTATTTGAGATGAAATATGCCAACAACTGCTGCATTAAGTATTGTGCTAACATCCACAAATTTTATAATCATTGGCAAGAAGACCTTTAAGAATTCCGTTGCTAATGTGCCAGTAATGAATGCAATTTTGCTTTTATCTCCATAACGCTGGCGTATAAATCAGGATGAATTTGAATTATGAATTCTGGGCTATGTTTTCTTGTAGGCCTGTGACTAATTCACATGCACCTGCGACACCCATTTGACCCCACACGAAAAAGCCTCTTTGATCTGGATAGACTCAGGCACGATCTCAGTGGCTAGACTACATTACCTCCACGTTATGACAGTGTCCTCAGTTTATGATACATTCCAACACCACATATTATTGGTGTCCCGATCATCTAATTCAGACTAAAAGAAATTGGTTATCGCCGAACTACATCCAACGTTGTTCTTAAAGAAATATGGACCAATTACGCCTTCAGCCTAAAGTTCACACCAAACAGTGACTATTTCAAGATGCATTGAAGTCTCTTGTATCTTATGTGGCGTTGTATTGTCCCATGTTAAACCAGAAAATGACCACATCGCTGAAGATGACTTTGCGTTGGAAATTATAGTCAGTTACGTAGTGCTCCAGAGCCCATTCACCAAACACATGTCGTTGTCTATGGTCGTCTACCTTCAGTGCCTGTGTCAGTTGAATTTTGTACGAGTGCAGGCCTTAATTACATACATATACACATAATTGGCCATTAAAACCCTTCAGTCAGGATTACGGCCTAGCTTCTCACACCACTCATGTTGTGTGATTTAATTTTATACTTGAGTGGCGGGACCTACAGTTTAACGTCGACTCCGAACGACAGATTTTTGAGAAACTTTTTCATGGCAGGTTTATTTACTCTCAGAGTTTTTGCCAGCAATCTGCTGAGAGAAAGTCGCAGAGGAAATATTTTTTTTTTTTCATATTTCGGGTTGATGTCGAACCCGGGCTTTACGTCTAATAAGCGAACACACTACCTACTAGACTACGGCCAATACGGCCTTAATTGCGACATAAAATTCACCAAGTTGTAGTCTGCAAAAGATCGAGTTCATACGGCTATTGATCGATTGCTTACAGAACTATTGGACTCGAATTTATCCACCACATTGCGAATATTCCGCTCGGTAGAATGAAGAGCGAAGAACGCGCTTTGCCAGAACAGAGCAACCATTTTGATAAAACAGTTTTTAGTCATTGAATTCTCCATTCATTCCGGGGTTATTGGGTAGTGGGCATAAATTTAACAGACGTAGCTTCAACATGGTGGGCGTTATCAAACGTCTATGTTCAGAAGTCTCTGTTGCATTGATATAAAAAGGGATTACGCCAATTTAAATTACTGTTTTCTTTGATTACTAAGCTTAGCAAAAAAAGAAGGGAACCTCTTAAAATGTATTTAATTTCCATATTCCCTATTACATATAAATATACAGAATAGGTCTTTACAACCCTTCCGTCAGGATTACGACTTAGATTCTCTCAGCACTTATTTTGTGTGTGTTAATTTGTACACATGAGTGGCGAGACTTACGATTTAAAGTCGATTCCGAACGACATATTTTTGAGAAACTTTTCATGACAATTTTTTTTATTAACTCTCAGGGTTACAATATGTAGATTCTGTAACGATTAGAATGGATCAGCGGAACCCATTCTTGGAACCTATGGAGCATTAATGCATCCTAAGAAGAAACCCTTCGTTACATATCAAGCGCTAGGCAGAGAATTGTTATTGTTGATGCTGAGCAGCATCCTGAAATTTATCAGGGCAATTGGCTTAGAGGTGACATTAAAGGTGTACCATATAAAGTTGTGGGAGAATACAATACATCTTATGGTAGCATCACTATGGCACCTCATCACGACGTTAATAATGATAATAATAATCAAAAAGTTCCTCACCACTGCACTAAACACAAAAAGAATTCTTCTATAATCATAAGGCCTAGGTTTTTTTTTTGACAAAAATCTGCTGAGAGGTAGACGCCGAAGAAATATTTTTTCATATTTCGCTTAGTTGGAGGTGAACCGGGGTTTGAACTGAGGCCTCACATCTAATAAGCCAACACACTACCTGCTAGCCTATGGCGACTACCTATATTCTACTTATTCCCTATTCCACTGCCATAAATCCTAGTAGAACTTCCAACCTAACTTCAAATCAACATTTTTTTCGTTTCTACATGGTGTTTCGTTCTACATGGTATTCTTCATCGTATTAAATAATTTTAAAAATGTTCTGAAAAACATGAACCAAATTCCAAATTATAAACTCCAAAAACCCAACCAGAAAACAGTGAATAAAAACTCAATAAAGGAACCCGAAAAAAAGTACCATAAGGACAGTGAATATCTGAAAGGATTTACAACAACTGCTCAAAATTTCTAAAATTTTGTCAATTTAGAAATGAATTTGATTTATAAATCTGTCTCTCTCTCTTTTTCTCCCTCCCCCTTCTCATACAGTTGCAATTAAAGATAGCGAACGAACGACAAGCAGTTATTAAGTAAATATTCATTCAATTTCATTAATTTTAATCCTTTAACCGCAACCAATTGAAAACAACGTTCCGTTAAGTCAACCTCAACGAAAGAGTAAACAACCCCATCTCTATCGCACCGACAAGTTTTCATTTAATTTTTCATATTTTCAATGTTTTTGTTGGTGTTGCTGTTGATTCTACATCAAGTTCATTATCATTTTGGTGGAACCCCCTCCTCAAATTAAGCATGTAAACAAATCAACAACAATAAACGATTTGAAAAAAAGATAAATATAGTATATGGCTGGCGTATATACATACATACATATATACTCAAGGATTTCAACCGCTCTTGTTTGGCTTAAATTATGTACAAAGCAGTCGAATCCTTTGCTAAAGGAGTATATGGCGTTCAGACTTCTTTATGAATGAAAAATGAAATGAAAAATCAGGCAAAAATAACTCCTTCTGTTTAGAATTTTAAGCAAGAGTAGCGCGTTAAGTCAACAACAATTGTTGCAAACGTCAACAGAAAAATAACAACACATTGGGCAGAGATATAAAGGAGTGCTTTCGTTCAAGATGAATTTGGAATGTACATATTTTATGATACGATTGCATTGATAGCCCATAGACTTAGAAACTGCATTGCAGGTCAGCCTAGCATTTCACCTGCTATTGATTTCTGGAAGCCAATGGAGAACAAACGGAAGTTGAAAACCCGTTTACAAAAGCCAAAATTTTTAAAACCTTGTGGTACTTGGATCTCTGTCCTAATCGATAGCAATCGGGTTTGTGTCATCTAAGGGTCTGCGCCACTTGAGTAGAAGAAACCTCATCCTCCCCGTGCTTCTTTACGGAGTAGAGGCATGAGCACTATTAAGCACTGATGCGGCAGCCTTGAGAGTAATTGAGGGAAAAGTCCTACGTATGATCTTCGGTCCAGTTCACACTGGCAATGTTTTCTGCATTCGACTATGGACGTTGTGCCGTGTATTAACATCCAGCTGCTCCTCTAACTCTGTCATGTCGTTAGAATGGAGGAGGATGCTCCGGCAAGACAGGCATTTAATGCGAAAATTTGTTTGCGTTGGAATGACCAAATCGAGGAAGCCTTGTCATCGATTGATGTGATCAACTAGCGAAGGCGCGGAAATGCGGAATTTGTTTGCGTTAGAACGACGAAATCGAGGAAGCCTTGTCATCGATTGATGTGACCAACTAGCGAAGGCGCGCAAAAAGCAAAGGCGTCTGGAAGGATGTGTTAAGACAGAACGAAATCCCTTAATCAGGTTGTTAATAGTTAATTATGGTAAGCAAGTGAGGGTCTGCTGAGCGTGAGGCCAATTCAACACCATTTGGTGTGTCTTATCGCCACGTTTATGTTATATTCCTTTAGTGAATCCTTGTTGTATCGCATAGGCATCATTCCATAAATACGGTAATGTCTGTAAATCTTTTTTAATAAGCGGAATATACGTATGTTTACAAACATACACATCTAATTGGTCATTACAACCCCTCAGTCAGGATTACGACCTAGCTTCTCACACCGCTTAGGCCGTGTGTGTTAATTTTATCCATAAGTGAAGAGGTCTACAGTTTAAAGTTGAATCTGTACGACAGATTTTTGAGAAACGGAAACATCCCGCAACTCATGTGTAAATTCAGCACACACAACATAAGTGGTGTGACAAGCTAGGTCGTCTTCCTATCTGAAGGGGAGTTAGTAATGACGAATTATGGATGTACATATTTCTGATCTATTTTCAAAAATCAATTCATTCCTTGCATCTATTGAAATTGGGAACAGTAGCGACGTATTAACCTTTTTAAATTATTTGTTTTGCGTTTTGTTTATTGTTTGACTTTTTAGCTCAACTGTGTGTATATGTTTAACATTCTCAACTCTTCTTGACTTCAATTGTGCAGTTGTTGTGTTATTTTGAATTTGCCACATACAAATATAACAACAAAAACAATAAACCAAAAAACAATTGTTTCTCCTGCAATTCTCACAAATTCTAAAAAAAAGAGTGGAAAAAAGAAACCAAAAAACAAAAAGAGATACAAAAAAAAAAGATATTTTCCTGTGATTAAAAAGGCTGGCAAATCAGAAAAGATTTTCGATTCTGTTGTTTTTGTTTGCTTCTGCCACAATAAAACAATGAACGAAAAACGGCAACAAAATGTTGCACCCGCACTCATAACTCACGTACAGACAACAAACAAAGCAAACACACACACATGCTTTTATAATCAGAAGTAAATGTAAATAAAAGTGCTCTCCTCTATTGTTTTGCGTATTAATCTTTATTCGTGTCTTTCTCTCTCTATCTCTCTCTTTTACACTGTACTGTAGATGAGGATGTGTATGTATGTATGTGTACAAACGAAAATAAAAATCTGTTTCTGTGTTGTGTTGTATAGGAAAAAAGGGTTAAACAGGAAACATTTGTCATGAAGAAAAAAAAACCATTCAATACACAGTTAAAGAAATACACTCACATACATATGTACGAATCTGTATGTATAAATGCATATGTGTATAAGTGTTATTCCCACAACACAAATAATTGTACATATTAATCTGTTAAGATTTATGAAATTATTATTGATTTTGATTTTCGTTTTTATTTTTGTAATCTTATCAAACGGGGATTAAAATCTTTCACAATGTCTAGGGACTTAAACATTGGAAAATAATTTCTGTTCGTCTATAACAGATCCAATTGATAAGAGAGTCACTTGTGGTGGAAAATGCTGCAGAAGTATGCTGAGGAGGACATTAGTGTCGTCCAGTAAAAATCACAAAAGAACACTGCTACGAAAATGGAAATGGTTTAACATTAAAATTATAAACAAGAGCTGCAAAAACAATGAACTTGTTTACAAATTATCGCACTGCGTAATATGACAACAAACACCAGTAAAACAAAATAATAAACAAGTAAACAAAAATATACCATATAACAAAATACAGAATGCAACAACGATGTTTATATTTATAGAGATCTCGAGAAGGCAAAGGCATGAATATTCGCCCTTAAAGAACATTCATCAGACTGTTTACGTTGCCATATAAAAAGCAAGACAAATCAGGCAACTGAGTTACTAAAGTTCAGTCAGTCTTGTGGGAAGACGCAGTGCGTTTGAAGAAAGTAATCGTGGTTTGAAGATCTGCGTAAGAAATAATCGAATGTCATATAATTCTCTAGTAATTGTTATTGTTTATGCAAAGGGTGTAAACAGAGGAATAACAAACAAAGCAACTGTTGTTGTTACATCAAGTTGTGAAAAGTGGCACGCAGAATTGTGCGAATAATAAAGAATTTTAATTATAACTAAACACAATTTATTTTATTTTATTTGCAATCTAAGAGCTCAAATTTTTAACGTTTTTAAAAGGTAAAAACGTAACAATATGATGAATCTAAAAGAAGTTGACACGTAAAGATGAATTCAATTCTTAACGAAATTTTCGAATTTTTATATTTAAATACTTCAGGCATTTATTTAAAGAAGTTCGACCAACTTTCTGGTACGGATTCCGCGACAAAACAACGTCTTGGTTTTGATGGCAAGAACAACTCCAGGTTAAGTTTGGATAGCTAAGGGCAATTTGCAGCGAAAGCTTACTGCATCGGGCGAAACGAAGGGGACGGTTTCATGTTTGGTCATATTATGCAGATGCCTTCAGAACTGTTTTCTGTATAAGATCCCAGGAATCTTTCACTCTGTCATTCCATGTCTTACTATCTATCTTTGAAATTTAAATTTTCTCTCCTCTGATCTTCTATTAAAGCAAATACTGAGTTGGTAATAATGGTGAACAATCCTGGCCCAATCTTAATTGTGGAGATGCTACTTCTTTCCGCAAAAGGTTTGGTTAGGCTTACTTGTGAAATTTGTTCAGTGAGCTAAAATTTAATACCGACAGAATATAACATCCACAAACCAGCTGCTGCAGACACTAGACTGAAATCATATTCAAACAATTTGTCTTCCTTTAAAAAAAACCCGCTTAAACTTATATGATTCCTTTCTGAATTCAATATTCGATATTAGAATTCCAACAGAAGGCTTCTGGTCTAAAAATCGGAGGTACCCCATCGCACAATAGAGCTTTATATAGATGGCTCTTAGATGAATGACAGAATGGGCTGTGCTCTGTTGCTTGATGAATGGTGAGATTTTCCCTGAAAATCTCTTGATTTACTTGGACTGCCAGGCTGCGATTAAGTCCGTAATGAACTTACTACTTCCGCCATTGTCCATGTTGTCTAAGGGAAATTTTGGATTTTTGAAAGGTAGGTTTGTTGCAAATTGTATTGTAGGGCCGGTCTGCAGCTCATAATCTCCTACATGTTATGGGACATAGGTACTCGGAATATTTCAGTTAAATTGGAAATTATATACTCATTTCAGGGCGAACCTTAGGCGAATATTACTAGACGTGATACGTATGTCCTTAAATCCCAAAGCTATTCATCACATAAAAATTATCCTCACAGGCCACTATTGTTTTGTTAGACATGTCGAAAACGGGGCTTTTTGGCAAATGAGATCTGCAGGAGCTGTGCGTCTAATACGGATTGATCTGTGGTCTTGTCATAAAAAGACTGTGGTTTTTGATTACTCACTTTTAGACATCCTACTTACTTACTGGAATAGCAAGACCTACTTTAAACTTCGATTGGTCTTCGCTTAGAATACAGATTATGGCATCAAAATGGGTATAAATGCTGACCTAATTGGGATCTTGTCTTGAGAGGTCAGTGAAGGTGGTGAAAGTGCTTACTTTGTACCAAACTTTTTCGAATGCTTATGAGGACATCAACAACAGTTTTTGTTTTCTTAAATGCTAGTGTTTTAGCTTACCTGTGGGTTTGTTCAACAGTGCTGTTCTGTTCTGCTGTAACCGAATTGATGATCTGGGATACATTCCGTTACATTTACAATTGCAGTTCTTCAAAGTGCTTTGGGCCGTTATAACCCTGTTGCCATAAGTTTTTTGCTGGGCTTTGTAAAATTTCCACTGAAAAAAAAAACAAATGTAAGCATTAAATATGAAAAGAATAATTTTAATTGCTATTACAGGCAGAACAATAAACATCTTGTTAGTGATTATGTCTACGCCAGAAGCTTTATTCTTATTGAGGACAATAATTGAAATTCAAAACCTAAAGATTGTGTTCTCAGGGGCTCATCGAATAAATTCTCTTCATCGTGTCTCTTCCGCAACTACCAGTGGAGTTTCGAAAAGAAGGTTTAGACCGAACACTTCTCTTAAGATTCCTAGTCGCTTACCTTAATAAATAATTTGCATCTTGAGTGGCATCAACAAGAATTTTCAAATATTTGTGGGAAGTGACGCTATAATGGGTGCACGGTTGTTTTAAGCGTTTTATAGATTCTGTAAGCAACATATATATTGGTCCGTATTTTCATTAGCCTCAGTCCGTAGGACTTCATTGATAACACAAAGTCTCTTAACGATTCAAATAATTTCCATTGCTCTACAACATATGAATCGAATACTCCCTCCTCTGTTTTGCTTAATAAGTTTTGTTATAAAATTCAAGTTTTGTGTGTGTGTATATGTGTATTTCAGTATGTGTGTGTGTATATATTCTGACACATTTACAAATTCTAAGAACTTAATTTGAAAATCAGTTCATAATCAATTTAAATCCTACACATGAAGTTTATTGTCTCGATTCCAAGCAATAATTTCTGGCAAATATTTATTGTTGTTGTTGTTGTTATGCCCTGTGCTAAAATAACAGTCAGACAGACAAATAAACGAAGTCATTACATGGGCCATAATTAATATAATTGACATATTTTTGGGTATGGTTTTGTAATTGAAATGAAATTTTTCACACAAAAAATGAATAAAAAATACACAGAAACTGCAAATGAATGAAAGAAAGAGATAGAAAATCAAGTACATACATATATAGAGTGAGAGAGAACCCAAATGAAACAGTTTAAGCCTGAATAAAAAAACAAAAACCAACAACGGCAGAACGGCAGGAGTTGAAAAGTTTAGAATGACGTGCAGTCTAGTCTTGCAAAAACAATTGTGAGCGGGCCAACAAAAAAAATCTCTCTTACAACAACAACAACACTAACAGTAATATGTAATAAGAATAAGAAACACACCTTGAAAGCTGTCAAATTTTAGCACATGTACCGAAACTCAACTCAAATTCAACTCAAAGCAACAAAACCAACAAAAACAATTCTGACTGCCCAAGAAAATGTGAAGCTGCTGCAAGAGCTTTTCATATCAAAAGTAATAACAAAAAAAAAATACCACTAAACAATGGCAATAAAAAGTGCGTGGACTGATTATGGTCTTATTACTCGGAGCTGCAATAGCTGTCGGGAAAACAATGCGAATTAAATCATAAAAATTCTCGCATATATGTACGTACGTGGTGGTGGTAACACAGTCAACTAAGTATCTGCCGCTTTCGTTGACTATCTGCCTCAATTGCCAGGCATTCAGTCAAATGCCAGTTGCCTAAGCATAAGACTGTCGTTTGTTGATGATCTTCAATGAGCTGTTAAACAATCAACGATTAAACGTCATTCATAACTGTCAGCTTCATTGTGCTCTTATTCGCACTGTCTGAACTGAAGAAAATCAAGCGCGAAGAAAAAAAAATACGATTTTAAGCTTGAATTCATTCATAAGTTAAGCAGAAACGCACACACACACACACAATGTATGATATTATGTTGAAGCCCTTTTGCCTTATAAGGCATGATTCAACACAGCGATTACAGCGCTGAGCCAAATCAGATGATGTTTAACGTGCCTACTTCTGCTCTTGGCTGCCTGGCAAAAATACTCTTTTCAAAAAACGCGTCGGTGTTTATCAACCCACTATTTGGGTTTGTAAAGCAAAATCTTCTCAGTTTTTTTAGATTTTTTTTTGCTTAATATTCCTGCGTAAAAAACGTATGTCGCGCATATATACGCCTGCGTCTAAGGCGGTGTCAAGAGTGTCGGCAGTGGCGGCTTACAATAAAGTTACACTAGGCCTCCTCATCATCAGCGGTAGAATCTTCATCTTTGCGTGGCAGTCAGCCAGGCAGCATCATTATGATTTTGTTTTCTTTTTTAGTTTTTTTTTGCAGTTTTTTGTTGTTGTCGTTGTTCTTCGTCTTCTTCATCTTCATCACTTTTTGTTTCAGTGATTCAGTGTGTAGAGCATTAAAGAGACGCGCTCTTCAAGTAATTTTATTTAATCTACGTCGGATCACACTGTTTTATAACACGATTCGTTTTTGAATTGGCTTTTACCAGCCAGCATTGATTCCTGTCTGCCATTTGGTATATCCCGTGTTATTTTATCTTGGCACGTTCTTTTGCGGGTTTTTGCGGCTAAAAAGCAAGCAAAATTATTTGTCTTTGACTCATAAATGCTTAAACAGAACACTAAAGCCGGAGAGGAATATTTCCAGGTGATTGAAAGTGTTTTAAAAATACCCTGCAGTACAGATGCAATAATGCTTTTAGTGACCACAGACTATTAACAGGATTGACTTACAGACGCTCAAAACTGAAACTACTTCACACGAAACTTGAGCACGACATTTAAACATTATTTAATTTGAGATTGTATGGAAGCAAAAACTGTCCATAGAAAAGTTTATCGCCAGGGGTATAGTAAAAATAAGTCCATTATCCACCAAGGAAATTGAAAGCAAATAGTTTCACTTATAAGGTAATTCTAGTATGTCTCAATGTGGGCCGAAAAAGCTTTTAGCGAAATGAAGCTATTGTCAACGCTTTGTCATACAATCCCTAGTTTGTAACTTGTTGGTCATTGCTTCCCTCAGACGGTATAATTGTTGACAGCGCAGATGCAAAATAGTATGGCTCCGTAGTGGTTTAGCCATATTTGAATTCAATCTTATTCGCTTAACATTTTTGTAAATGTTCCAGATGTAATCGCCGTAGTCTAGTAGGTAGTTTGTTCGCTTATTAGACGTAAAGCCCAGGTTCGAGCCCCAGGCCAGACATCAAAACGAAATACATATAAAAAAATTTTTTCTTAGCGACTTTCTCTCAGTAGATTTATGTCTAAAAATTTTGACAGTAAATAAACCGGCCATGAATAAGTTTCTCAAAAAATCTGTCGTTCGGAGTCGACGTTAAACTGTAGCTCTCGCAACTATAGTATAAAATTAAGGCACACAACATGAGTGATGTGAGAAGCTAGGCCGTAATCCTGACTGAAGGGTTGTAATGGCCAATTATGTATGTATGCTCCATATATAGTTTCTACCAACTGTGACATCCGATCTTTGACATTTGAGAACGGCCACCTTGTTGAAGCTACATGTGTCAAATTAGTTGTCATTCTTTCAATCGGTTCTGCTAAATCACCATAGATAACCATAGACAATGACGTGTATACGTTGATTTGGCTCTGCAGCAGCCATATGATGCGGTCCAATTCTGGAGGAATAGGTAAGTGAACACATAAGATTCAAAAACGTTCAATGCATCCGTATAACTGGTCATAACTACCCTTCAGTCAGGATTACAACCTAGCTTCTAACACCACATACATATGTTGTGTGAGTTAATTTTATACGTGGCGAGACCAACAGATTAAAGTCGACTTCGAATGACAGATTTTTGTTACGAAATCTGTCAATTGCTATTTCCTCTCCGAGTTTTTGCTAGAAATCTGATAAGAGGAAGTCGCCAAACATACTTCGATTTGAAAGAGATGCTCGACCTGGGGTTTGAACCGTGGCCTAATGTGCAATTCGCCTACTAGACGATGGCAAATTCATGCGTTCAATACATACCGCTTAATCACACCATATTTAATTTAGAACGATGTTGGCCATCACTTTGGAAGAGGAGTACTATAGGTCGATGAATTTCAATTTTTTTTTTTATTTGAAATGGATGATCTGGACACCAACGACTAGTGGTTTTTGCGCACGTGCGATATGTGAGCATGGTCGTCTCACGCAAAAATAATGTGAAGTGGGTATCGAGATCATGCTATTTGACCCATTTAAATCTTTTCTTAAGGTTTAGCCACTTAAGTTTCAGTAACACCGGTGCCCGAGTCTTAATTTTAGAAGACTGGGATAATATATGCGAGGAGTATAATATTCCTAGCTTGCTTGCTTAAGTGCAAATAGTTGTTCCATTTGTCTAATATCGATTAATTGTGGTATAGACTCCTAAGGATCAGTACAATTACTAGGTATTACATGAAGTCATAAGGGAGTTATGATTATTGAAAAAATTCCATCTAATGGCAGCTAGGCAGTTATGGAGGGAAATTTATTAAAAAGAAGTTTTTCTTCTGATGATTTTTTGTCATAATTAATGAAGCTGATTAAACATTAGGGGCATTTAATAATACTGCATATTCTCTATGTCTAATCAATTGCTATTCTATTCTCTTTACTTACTTCGAGAAAGTGACTAATAGCCTCAGTTGCTTGTAAATCATGTGGAAGGCAAACACTGCCTGCAAAAGTTCTAACAGGCATTTACTTACGCCCATCGATAGCCCTCATTAATACCGAACAGAGGACAGTCTATTACTAATATTGTTGCACAGATGTGCTAAAGTATGAAAACCAAGTGATCTATTGTTGTGATAAAACGTATGGGGACAACGGAAGCTATGTTAACCTGTCGAACCTAATAGATGACGAGTGTAGGGTACTCAATGGATTCAGCTAAAATACTTCTTAAACAAGATTCTGTAGAGAAATTAAGCTTTAAATTTCAAATTGAAAGTCTTATGCCTTAAGAGTCTCTAAAAGATTTCCTTTCATAAGAATGTATTGCGGCAATCAATAGTTTGCTCTACGCAATGTTTTAATGAATGAATGACTGAATGAATGAAGACTTGATATCAATTCCATTATTTTTGTTTGTACTTTTTTTAAGTTTAAATAAAGTGTTGAATGTCATCTCAAATGCGAACTATTCATGAGCATGCATGGGTATGAGAGAAAGAGGAAGTTAAAAATTTGTTCAAGAATTTTTCAATTTCAATTATTTGTGTTGGTTGGCTTGGATTACTGGCTGTTTGGCTTCAGTGGATGCGTACAATGAATGTCTATCTCTCTCTGTGTGTATTTGAATTGAATGCTTGTGGTTGATTGACACGATCGTGATTTACACCATTTCTGGGTGCGTAAAGCACCTACAAATATAATCATTTAAAAATGTTTATTACTTTAATGCCAATTCTTGACGAGTTCTTTTTGTTCGTCTTCTATTAGTTTTTCTCTTTTTTTTTTAATTTTTAAGTATTTGCTAAAGATGTTGGCATGGCAAAAAAATAAGAGGTGACAGAATGGTAAATTGCCGGCTGACATTCAGAAAATTTATTTCTTGAATTCGAGTCTGAGAGTTTTAAAAGCCATTAAATGCTTATTTTACACACTTTATTTAAACACGTCCTGGAATGTTGTTTTTTATTTTGTTTTGCTTTTCAAGATTTAAAAGGGTTTGCTTAACAGATGGCATTGGCAAGCAATTATGAAATATAATATCAGCAATCTGACAGCCTCCTCCTCTGTCGAACAGGTCTAGTGCCACCCTATTTACTTGAGGTCCTGTTGTTCGACATCTAAATACAAATCTCTACTAGCATTCGGTACCAGAATAAGACTTAGCGATCTATTTCCTCGCTGGCTTAGGGCCATATTAAGGAAGAAGTAGCAACGATGTCAGCATCAAAAAATTATGGAACAAATAAGTCGATAAGGAATCATGAATCAAGAAGAGGAATACAATGGAGTATTCATAGGCTTAACAAATTGTCTAGGCTAATCCAAGCATGTTAAGTTTACTAAAATGAGAGCCTCTACTGCTACGAATTACAGGTCAAATGGTCTTACTCCGGAGAATTCTCTGCTCCAAAGAGCTTGCAACTGTTATATTCCTCCAACCTTTGATGGATTGCATGGAGAAAGCATACATACATATATAATTGCTCATTACAATTCTTTAGTCAGGATTACAACCTAGCTTCTTACAACACCCATGTTGTGTATGTTAATTTCATCCATTAGCGGCGAGATCTACAGTTTCAAGTCGCCACCGAACGATAGATTTTTGAGAAACTTTTTCATGGCAATTTTATTTTATTTGCAGAGTTTTTGCTAGAAATCTGCATATAGACAGAAGACGAAAAATATTTTTTTTTATTTCGTTTGAACCGTGGCCTTACGTCTAATAAGTAAGACGTCATACTAACTACAGCGAATTCTAGACTGCATAGAGAAAGCTGTGTCGTTGTAATTTTATCAAAACAGGCATCTAAGGCTCTCGTGGAATTGAGGCACAAACTGATCACATATCATGTACGGCGGCATGAACAAGGGCAAGAAACGTTATGAATATAAAACGCTATGCTGAAAAACTTACGTTCCCAAGTACGACGTAGCGTTGCAGTTGATACTCATCAAAGTAGTTGGGTTTTAAATTCATACGTCTTAATTGATAGATAGCGATGGAGTGATGACAACCTCGAAAGTACGATCACCCCCTGTTGCTCAAGAAAGGTGAACACAGAATATGGAGAAGCATTACCGTGCTGAGTATTATTACTCAACGTTTAGTAGAATATACATCACCGAGTACGGGAAATGAACAAGCAAGACTGTGAGCGCAACGAACGTACATTGAGATCGTTATGACACAGCACATCATAGACGAGCAGGCCGTTAAATGGCGTGCTCAGCTATAAATCTGTTTATAGATGTTAAGGAAACCATTAAACACTACTACGACACTACAGTGCAAAGGAATATCAGAAAAAACATAACGGCAGTACGCTACATGGACAGCACCTTAGTATAGAGAATGCCGTGAGATATCATACCTTATTTATCCAAGCATTCCGAAAAACTGGAATGTTAAAGGGTTTTGCCTGGTTCCTCATCAACATTCTTAAAATTAAACTTACGCATAACATCAACACCTACTATCGCCATCCGATAACTGTGAACGTTACAGCAATTAACACTGTGAGTCTGTTCTGATATTTCGGTAATTGTGGAGCTGAAAAAACTGACAGACCCGTATAAGCAAATGTCTCGAAGTTTTTAGTTCAACGGAGGACGTATGAAGACCGATACACAATTTAAAAAGACTACAAAGTGTTCCGAGAAATCACTTTTTGACATTTGGCATTTAACAATACGAGTAGTCTAGTAAGTAATGTGTTGGCTTACTAGACGAGAGCTTATGAGTTCAAGCCCCAGCCTAGATATCTCAATTAAAACGAAATATTAAAAAAATATTTCCTTCGACGTCTTCCTTTTAGTCTTTCTGCAAACCGTGAAAATTTTCTCAAATCTGGTATTCGGCGTTGACGATATACTGTAGGTGTCGCCACTTGTGGATAAGATTAACACACATATACATTAATGGTGTGAGAAGCTAGATTGCAATCCCCACTGAAGTATTGCGAAGGATAGTTAATTAAGTAACAATGCGAATAGAGACATGTAGCGAGAGAGTTATAGTGCGATACTCATTAGCAAAACAACGACTTTCATGACTTTGAAAACATACATGTAGTCGCTGTAGTCTAGTAGGAAGGTGTTCGCTTATGTGCCGTAAAAGCCCGGGTTTGAGCCCCAGGCCAGACAACGAAATATGAAAAAAAACATATTTCTTCGGCGACTGCCTCTCAGCAGATTTCTAACAAAAACTCTGAGAGTGAATAAACCTGTCTTGAAATGGTTTCTCAAAATCTGTCGTTCGGAGTCGACGTTAAACTGTAGGTGCCGCACTCACGCATAAAATTAAGGCAC
The DNA here is from genome assembly GCA_930367235.1 of Sarcophaga rosellei. Classification (NCBI taxonomy): domain Eukaryota; kingdom Metazoa; phylum Arthropoda; class Insecta; order Diptera; family Sarcophagidae; genus Sarcophaga; species Sarcophaga rosellei. The sequence goes on along the minus strand of OV884020.1, from coordinate 67,264,004 downwards.
ACAACATGTGTGATGTAAGAAGCTAGGCCGTAATCCTGACTGAAGGGTTGTAATGGCCAATTATGTGTGTTTGATTATAAAATGCCTCTTGTAATCAAGTGACTCTTCTGAGTTTGAGTCAAACAAAGGTCGAGTTAGAGATCAATGTAAAAACACCTCTTTTTAGTAGTATTTGTACATTCAAATCCATGGGAATATGGTTATAAGACCAACTTCAAAATTTCAACTTCACTTAAGTAATGTAAAGAATAAGGAAGGTACTATCAAGTCCTGGTTTTATTCAAAGACAATGTCAAGACTAGATTAAACCACGAATTCTTCTGTTTAAAAACTAAAATCAAAACAAACAGTTAACGAGAGCTAAGGCAAAGCAAATCAACAAGTCATCACCTTGAAAATCCATTCGAGTTTCAAAGAATAAGCCGCTATATTGGGAACTGATTAGCCCGTTAGGCTCTCTATGGCCATACACTTATCATGTAAAAATTTTTACTTTCAATTTACTTTCAATTAAGCTGTGCTATCAGTACATATGTGGGTATAATAGGCTTCACATAAGCCACAACTACAAAAACAAATATTTATCTGACAACAACGAGGAAAAATATCATTGAAATGTATGACAGAAATAGAAGAACACGGACAGAAAGCAGAAAACAAAAAACGAAATTTAAGTATGTCAAGTATTTTATGCCGGTGTAATTTACGATTAATTAATTACCATTAAATGCTAAAGACAGTGGTTAATAGCGGAGAGTAAAACCCGGGAAAATATACGCTTAGGTTTGAAGGCATAAACGTAACCACAAAAAAAAAAAACAGAAAATTGAAAATAAAAACGTTACTTAGCCAGTGTCAAACAAAAAAAAAAATTCAACGAAAAATTTAACGACATGTGGTAATTGAGGTGATACCACCAAAAGTCACTCAGCCAGCTAGTCATACATACCGGCGAGGCATATATGTATGTATGTACTGTTGCCAATGGCTTGCCACCGATAGGTATGACAACATTATACACATAACATGCCTTACATACGTACATATTTTCTGCTTGTTATGAGGTTTTCATGTTCGTTACGCTTTTAGACCAATTTTGTTATTGTTGTTGTTGTTATTGCTTTAACTACAAACAAATTTTTCCACTTTTTTTTCTTTCTCTCTCTTTGAAGTATAAGGGAAACACCTTGCGGTACTTGACAATATGAATACTTTTTCTATATCAAGCCACAGAATACCACTTTAAGGGCTAAAAAAAAACAAACACCAAAGCCAACAACATCAAAACAATCAACCAACCAACCAACAAGCCAAGGTATGCAACCCTTAGCTGTGGCAACACAAACTCAAACAGAAACAAACGAAAGAAAAAAAAACTTAAAACGCGATAAGGAAATAAAAAGTCTTTTTAAATACCAACAACAACAACAATTTATACGCTCTATATGGTAGGGATCTGTTTAGGGTAAATATCATAAAGAGACAACAACAGAACAGTACTACGGACATATTAACAAATAGGCCGGGAGACTAACAGACAGCTAAACAGACAGGCATGTGTAGTTTAAGAAACGCATAGTATCCCGCCGTTGGGGGTTTTATACAAGTGAACAAAAACAACAACAAATTTTCTTTCCTTTTTTTAGTTTTAAATTCAACACTTTTTTTGCTGTTTTTTTTTTGTTTTCTTATTGTTCAAAATTTGTTTTCTTGTATTCCGTTGTTTTGGAGGAGCGTCATGTCAAACAGATACGAGCATAATTAATGAGCTTTTTATGGGTTATTGAACCGCAAAATGTATGACGACAATATTCAACGTAAAAAATTGTTTTCTTTTTCTTTCCGTTTTCTTTTCTCTTTTTTTTCACCAGGTTCCTTCTTTAATTGGCGTGTCAAGAAAGTAATTTCATGAAGACATTGTTCCCCGCCTGGGGTTAAAGAGCAATAACCATCACCAGGATCAATTATTTCTCCAAATAACACAAACATTTAAGTGAGTTTGTTCCAATATCTTAAAATCGCCTTAGAAAAGCTATTAAAGTCAGTTCACAGCGCGAAGCATGGTTTGTTAAGGCGCACTTAGTACAAAAATAGACATCTATTTACTAGCACGACAAGTCCCCAGCATTATTGTAAAGGCGCAGGAGTAGTAAGTCTAAAAATTTAGACTGGCTATACGAATTTACAATCAAACCGTGGTTTGCTGGAAGAAATCATCAAACTCGATATGCGAGTATTATAAGGATGGTGGCGATCATGATTATAGGTACCCTTCGAACATGATTACTACTTAGACTGAACTGAGCTAGCAACGAAACTATGGAGTACTTTTTTGTCATTGCCTCCTCAAGCTTTTCACAAATTTTAGGGATTACAAGCTTACTCGAAACTAAGATTGGAATGCCTTAATAATGAGCGTTTAGTAAGTCTACCGAAGCTTAGGTGTATGAACATAGACATGAGACTGTTGGTTGGTCTCCTCTACTTCAACATACATACATACATACATAATTGATCATTACAACCCTTCAGTTCGGATTACGATCTGTAGGCTCAGCAGAAGTGATGCCACGGTTCAAATCCCTGATCAGACATCTCCAACGACAAGAAATATTTTTTCATGTTCTACGGCGACTTCCTCTCAGAAGATTACTGGCAAAAACTCTGAGAATAGAAAAAATTGCCATTAAAAGTTTCTGCAAAAATCTCGCCACTCATGGATAAAATTAACACACATACAACGTAAGTGGCGTGAAAGGCTAGTAAGTGACGTGAAAGCTAGCCTGACTGAAGGCTTTTAATGACCAATTATCAATGCATGTAGTTGACGCTGCACGAATACAGTACATCGATATAAGCACAATTACCGACAATAAAAGGCCAGTAGAACTTGAGTACATTACATTTAAGATTGCAAAAAGAATGCCGGGTGTCTTTAGGGCAGAAAGCGAGGCATTGAACGCTGGAATTTATATGGGTCCCTTGATGTAGAGACATTTAAAGTACCAATAAAGCTCACACGTTTTCAAAATATGGCACAACAGTAAATTCTATTGAAGTCATATATAAAATTAGCATTCCTCTACAGAGGAGCAAACAAAAGGTTTCACAGAAACTTCATTCATTTGTAAAAGAAAAATGGAATGCAGAGAGACCAGACAGATCTGGCCAGCTGTGGATAAATGCAAAACAGAATTTGCAGTAAACCTGAATAGATTCTAGGGATCTTAGGGACCTTATAGTACTTATAACAAGATGCTAGCATATGTGTACAAGCGCCTTACAACGACGTCTACAAAAGAAGAGAACACTCCATTTTCTCTGTCAATATCTGGAGTTTGGAACATAAGAAAGAGAATTCTTTGACACTTAAAATTCAATGACAGAACATAGCTTGTCAAAGGCGATTTGAATAAAAATCTCTCTTTCAGAAACTATCGGAATGAGTGATAATGCAGCAACAAGAAATTTTATATGACGGTGTAAATAATATTGGTGTTACAACGAGACTTAATAGTACTCAAGTGATCTCATTGAGATGGCTGCCAATTGAACTTAACCTAACCTAACTTAGGCTAGATTCAAAACAAATAAAGCCAATCGAATGCTTATGGTGAGTCCAGGAATCACTCTAAGCCCACACGTATGGAAAATTATTGTTCTTTATGTTTATGTGCGGTTTTCAATGTAGCCTTCGAAAATACTTAGTCTTGATTGACTCATAAGTTTATCAATCTTGTTCCCTTCAAACTGCTCCCAAGCCTATATCTTTTTATCGACTATAAGACAGCATTTGATAGCCGAATAAGAGCTCAGACAGGGCAGTACAGCTCCGTCAAGGTAGGTTAGAACTTTCCAGAAACTTTTGATACCATTCGAAACTTCAACTTCTTCAACTTAGTCATGCAGAGTATTCTGCAGAAGGTGTGGCGAAATCGTTGCTTATGGGCAATTAGGATGCGCAATGTATTGGTGCCTCTGGTTACAACGTATAACTATACCTTCGAAGTTCTCTGCTCTGTTGAATCTGCCGTCAACACTGTAATATGAAACATAATTGGTAATATTTAGCCTTTCGACCTGCGGCCAAATTTCTGAATTCTGAAGGATATCCTCCTGTCTACAGTCATCATATGAAACCTACTTTAATTTCTTAAACGGTCTATTGGTATAGCTTTAGACATATCCATACCATCGATGGATATTCCAAGCCATGAGGAATTATTGTGAATTCTAACAATGAATCTGTTGTTAGCATTCTCAGAATATTCGGTTTCCGCAACATAGAGTTTGAACTGTGTCGTCCCATTAATGCACAACTTCAAAGCAAAAATCCTAGCTGTTCTCTAGGCAATAGTAAACATAGTCAACCTAACATAATCAGAAGTTGATTTGCTTAATGTGCTCATCACAATCTCCAACATGCATAGCTTTATAAGATACGCACAGCTTTATAAGACAAATGCTTAAAATTTATGGAATAAATTGTTTTCATGTAAAACATTCTAACGAAATTAGTTCTTCCCCCAGCCAATAATTAAAGAAAAGTGTGTAGAAGTTGTTGTTGTTTGACAAACTATGACTTAAGAGTAGAGAAGTGAATACTACAAGTGCTACTCCTAGAACACTTTTGCCGCTATTTTCTTGCCAAGTGTATAAAAAAGTTTACAAAGTGGATCTGGAGAAGAGTCGGTCGTGTCAAGTAGTGTATGAAACTACATAGAATGGAAGTAAAACCGTCAATGCAAATAATAACACAAATAAATTATTGCCGCTATATAACTACTTAGAACAAACTGGCAATAGGCTTTCAATTTTGTTTATTCCGTGAGTAAATAAGCGTAGAAAAGGGAGACAATATGTTTATAGTGTTGATTAGGAAGTCATAAGCCAGCAACAAGAAAAACAGAAAAAAAGGAAAGACAGAAAACGGCTGCAGTTGCGGTTGCGCTTGGTTACTTTCGCATAAAACCGAAACAGTTGACAATAAATTTAAAGTTTATTGCTGCGACATTTTAGTCAAGTCAGTTAGTTTATCGACTCATACTTTGGCAGCGATTAAACGTTCTACACAAAGACATTCACTCATGCATATGCCACTTTAGCAATACACGTCTATAAAGTAATTAAATGGTGGAAAGAAACAAACACATATAAATAGAAGTTCAACGATATCAATGAAATGAAACCTTTGGCAAGGTGAAACGTCCATCAGAAATATTACGTACGACACTCAGTTGCTTTAAATGTTTTAAAACAATGGCAATTGAAATTCATATTGAAATTGAGAATATCAATCGCATATTTTGAGTATTTTATTGTATTTGATTTGGTTAAAGAAGTCGTTTAATTAACGTCTACCATACATGTTAGCATTTACGTTCATCGATTATCGATAAAATTCATTTACTTTGTAAAACATCCAAGAGGAACCTGCTTTAACGATAATAAAAACAGCTGGAATTTGTTCTTACAAACGTGTTGTTTGAACGATTAAAATGACTCACCAAAACACTGAAGTTGCCTGAAGCTTATCAGTGATAACTCCATCATCGACACACAGTCCCCGCCAATTCTAAAGGATACCCAGAAAAGTCTAGTCGACATACATCTTGTCATTGTCGCCTATAAGGTTGCATTCAATAGCCCAATAAGACATCCTACCCATTGCCTGATCTTGGTTTTCCAACGAAGCTAATAAGGCTGTGTTAAGAGACTCCAGCAGCTCCGTCAAGGTAGGTAAAGACTTTTCTGAAGCTTTTGATATCGTGCTAGCTTTCAACTCCTTCAACTTCGTCATGGAGAGTGTCCTGCGTAAGGCAGACCGATGTCACCGCTTGATACTGTGCGAAGTTTCATACAATATGGCCCTTACCATGCAACCACGGCAGCCTCGTCAAGGAGAGTATTCCGCAGAGGACTTGAGTTCTTTGCAATGGTATTTTTGTTAACAGAAATTTTCAGCTGCTTAATCACGCCGGCAATATCGGCATATATTACTAATACCAAGCAATATGTTATCGCTGCCTGTAGTTGTATAGACTGTAAGTCTTGCAACATGGGTCTGGCAGTAAATGAGGGCAATACATTGTATATGTCATAGACCAGTAGAGACGATGAGTGTACGGTCCTTTCTTATGGTCGTCGGCTATACCTTCGATATCGCCAAAGATGTCAGTTTAGGCTTAGAATTACTAAGTGCAATTATGGTCTCAATGGGCTATTGGTTAGCAGAGGCCAATTTCGTGTTACGAAACTAATGCTCTAGAAAATATTGAAGAGAAGTATTCAACACAAGGTTTTTGATTCAGTGCGAGATGTCAATGATTGTGCGACTATTTCTGAATTGTATGGAATTTTCAAGAACATGGATATCAATATCCAGCGATTATAATGGATTTGTTGGGATCAAAAAAGCTATTCAGTGGAGACGGGTATGCAAGATGGATATATTTGTACAAAAACATTATGATCTATTCTAATGACCGAGATGAATCATATTTTTGGGAAGTATAGGGTCTTCAGACAGGTACTTCAGAACTTTGACGCTTGATAAAGACCATCTTGTGGAAGATACATAAAATTAGTTGGCATTACTACAGATTTCATAATACATTGGATATTCCGCATGAACGATTTCAGATCATGGTCATCTCAAGTGGAGATACTGTATAATGGTCACAGAGATAATAGGTTTTAACACCGATAGACTTTTTCTTGATAGGTTTTTTATGTTGCAGTGGTATGCAAATAAACCACAAACCACAGTGATTCTCAAAATAATCAGAACCGAATATGATTTATCCTCCAGAGACATAAGAAATTAGGCATTTCGGATGCGCTTCATCCAGAGAAGCCGTCACCCATGTGGCATCATCAATCTCCAGCAAAACCTCCAGGTCAGACAATCTCTAGCTAGCCGGAGATTTCCGCTCACCAGATTTTTGGCAAAAACTCTGAAGACAAATAAAATTGCCGTGAAAATTTCGGAGTCGAGTGTAAACTGTAGGTTCCGCCACTCATGTATAAAATTAATAGACACCACAGAAGCTAGGTCGTATTCCTGACTGAATGTTTGTAATGACCAATTATATGTGTACTTGGTATCAATAGGTCTTTTAAACGAATAAAAAATTTCAACAATGTCTAGTATTGTATGATGACCTAGTATTATAATATTTAGGGGCATTTAGGGTAGCATTTTTCATTATATTTGGTTGAGTTTGCCATCTCCGAATTCGTCTGCCTAGCTACCCATTAATAGCATTTCATTTCTTTTAATTTCCCTCAAAAATTACTTTCGTAATGTAACCAAGAGATGATTTTGTCCCTAAAATAGTAAAATTTACGACCGAAAAAATACTTTCGAATGTTAAATTATATTCGAATAAAACAACAATAAACAATAAAGATAACAATATCGACTGACTACCATCATTACAAGAAACAAACGACTTGTACTTAAATTTCATTTAGAGAAGCCTTGCTATGAACTCTCCATATCCTTTTTTATTGCCATGAAAACTTAAGCATTACAAGTGATTTTCAGTTCATAAGCGGGGACGGGGTTAACTGGATGCTCTTAACATTGTTATCTAGAAAGGCACAACTATCAAGACCCATTGCCACTGCCACAGCCATTGCCACATAGAGGGAAATCAACTTTAGAATCCTAAAATACTGCTGCTGCAAGACAATCTTGATAAGGAAATCATACGCAAAATATACGCACAACATTTGGATATTTGACAGACCAACACCAAACACTTTCATTTGCTACATACAAATTTTTGAAAAAAAGGGTAAACTGGGGAGACAGAGAGGCAGATGAAGGCGATGATCAAAAAGAGTTGAAACGTTTAAAATTAATTTGCGAGGAAAAGTGAAAATAAAAAACAAAAAAGAAAAATAATTCTATGATTACACAAATGAAAATTAAGCGTAAAATACGTATGTATAGGCAGGCAGGCAGGCAGTCAGGCAGGCTGGCAGGCTGGCAGTGAGGGTAAGAGTAAAAGATAAAGACAATCAAATGAAATGAAATGTCCTTAGGGTCCTGTTAATAATAACGCTGTTATTAATGAGCACAAAGAGCATAAATAATTACAAACTTTAAAACAATGATTATAAACACACATACAAAAGTACAGATGTATAGTAACCAGCCCGGCAAAGCCTTGAAATAAGCACAATTACTGGATGGAAGATTTTGAATAGGCAAGTGGGTGGATGGCAAAGTTAATGGCCATAATAAGGCCTTGCAGGGTGGAGTATAGGCTTTAAACTTTGTCGAGAAGAGAAGTTTATTAATTTTAATTGGCCTCTCTCTCAACAACAACAATTTATGCAATAAATTATCTTTAAAACATTAAGAAGAAAACAAAATAAAAAGAAAAAGGTGGGCTTCATTCAGTTCAATGTGTTGTATGTTTTAATCCCAAATATTCCTAGAATTCCATGGCTCTCTGCTGTTGCAGCCTACATGCATGCATGCATTGCCAGACAATGTCATCTTTTTTTGTTTGTTTCAATTGTTTTTCTGTTTTATTTTTTGTTGTTGTTATTATTGTAGCATTTGCTTGCTGAAGGAGACAAATGGCTTGAGACGTTTGTATACGTTTTAAGGGTAGGCCGGCTCAATCCAATCCAATGTATTTGGCATGATTTTTCAGTTTCTTTGGCAATTGATTGCTTGCTTAGCTACATATATTGAGTGCGAGTATGTAAAAATTTTAACAGACATTCTGCCATCATCGTCATTGTATAGTTCATCATCAAACGCACCTACTCAATGCCAAAGCGACTGTTTTTCCTTTTTTTTTCTGTTCAAACAAAAGGACTTTTGGAGCAAAAGCACGCACAAAAATTAAAGAATTGAAATTGAAAAGAGACACACACATGGAAGAGAAAGAAAAAAACTTAACGCACTTTCCTATAGATGATATGGCATTGGTATGGCATGGTCTGTCTGAATATCGTTTTTCATTATGTATTGTCTGATTGAGTCCAAAAATATTTTTGTATTTTGTATTATGAATTATTGTTGTTGTTGTAAAATATTATGAAATGTTAAATGGCTGTAGAAGACATGTACGCATGTATCAGAAGAAGAATATATCAGAAATATTTACAAACACACACATCTAAACTGCAGAAACGTGCATATCGTTTTGTATAAAACGAAGGAGATATGATCTTTTTGCGTACGTTTAATCATCACATCAATAGGCCAACAGCACCAATCTTTACTGTATATATATGTGGTTGGTTTGAAAAGGCATTGAATTTGTGGTATTTATGAATGTTTGTTAACTGCTTGTGAGCGAAATCGATGACGATTACGCAAACTTAAGAGAATTCTGGTTTTGCAGTGCCAGCGTTTTCAGCCTTGATATGGGACCTTCGTTTACTGGGATAATTTTATACAAGAAGTTTGAAGCTTACATGATTAAGAGCGATGTTTCGAAAGATTCGATAAACTCCTTGATGGCTGCGCTGTTTTTACTGACGGGTCGAAGAGGGAGACGGGCTCGATGGAGTGTTCCTTATTCTTTGGACAAACATCAGAGATTCATAAGCGCTACCGGCGGAATGTACTGTTCCGGCGCAGATCATTAAGGCTACCAAAGTGGTCAAAAAACACAATTTATATGGGAAGTAGGGGCAACATCAAAGGCTATGAGAGGACAAGTTTTTATATTACATCTGATCTGAGGGTGTACATAAAAGGTTGCTAAGTAACCTCATGTCACATTATCAGATTGAAATATGGGATATGCGTTTGTACCTGAAGTGAAGCCACAAGGACGACCGTCTACGTCGTGTTTTTACTGATTGTGACAGCTGAACACGTTCTTGAAGCAAGGTTTGTTAAATTGCCATTTATGCAGTCTATTTTGCCAAACCGCAATGGACGTATGAAATGTATATACAACAACAGGCGTAAATAATAAAATTGTTGTATTAAGATGGCTGTTCCGTTCGATTATTGTAACGCACGCTTCGTTCATTTCACGATTGCCTTAATAGTCCAAACATTTCAGAATGAATGGGTACTATAGAACACACAGAATTTTCAAATTCGGGACGAGATTCCTACACACGACATCCTAGAGCATCTAATACATCCTAAAAAAGTTACTGTTGAGTAGGGATTTTAGGCTATCGATCACTCAGGTTCACGCTAGCATGGGCTACTGTTGGTCGATGATTATCAACTTCTTTTGGCCTAAATTGAGTGATTGAGACTTCAACGAAATATGGTGTGAAGTTAAGTATCACATAGTTTCGGGGACTCTCTAAAAGTGTCCTTCAACTGCAAATGGAAGTTGCTTGACACATATGTTAACTTATCCGCTATGCATATACATATACATACATAATCAACATAACCCTTCAGCTAGAATTACGATCCAGCTTCTCACACCACTTATGCTGTGTGTGTAAGTTATACACACGAGTGATGGGACTTACAGTTTAAAGTCGATTCCGAACGACAGATTTTTGAGAAACTTTTCATGTCAAGTTTGTTTTATCTCTCTCAGAGTTTTTGCCCGAAATCTGCTGAGGAGAAGTCGCCGAAGAAATGTTGTAGTTTAGTTGGAGAAGTCTAACCTGTGGTACCTATAATTTAAAGCCGATTCCGAACGACAGACTTTTTGAGAAACTTCTCATGAAAATTTTATTTACTCTCCAGAGTTTTTGCCAGACATCTGCTGAGAGAAAGTCGCCGAAGAAATATTTTAGTTTAGTTGGAGATGTCTGACCTGGGGTTTGAACCGTAGCCTTACGTCTAATAAGCCAATACACTACCTGCTAGACTACTTCTAACTTGTCCACTATGGCTCCATGAAAAAACGGAGTTATCTCAGTGTATGACAAATTTATTGGATGACTTATTATACGACCCTCGTATCTTACTTCAGTATAGAAGATAAAGAACGAAAAATGTTCATTCGAAATAGAATATTATGAGGCCATCCAACGAGACGAAGACGAATTGTATTGAAAAATCTCTTCAATCGCGTTAGTTGAGGATATGTAAGTTACTCGCTTGTTCTCCACTTTTTTTTTTTTTTTTTTTGTTATTGTTGTTGGTATCGGTTAATATTGTGTTTTTGAAGGCATTTAAAAATTGTCGTTTCAGTTTCAATATTTGCGGCTGGGCTGTTGTTATAGCTGCTGCTGTTCCTTAGTGTTGAGTGACTATTTTGGATACACCGTGTTTGATTGTTCGTTTGGCTGTTGTGGGGTACGTTTTGGGTTTTGAATTGTATGTGACACTCGATTCGATTCGATACTATTCTGGGGTCTTCTTTCTTTATTGTATTCATGTTTTCTTGTATTATTTTCAGTTGCGTAAAGTCAATGCTCCTTCTGTGGAAGCACGTACACTTTTTTGTATTTTATTGTAGTTGTTGTTGTTGTTGTTGTCATTCTTTTGTACACAGCAAAATGACAAACGTTTCAAATAGGGTTTTATGTGTGTTTCATTTTATTTCGATTCTTCTTCGTTTTTTTTTAGCTGTTTTGTACTACTGTGTACAGAGTTTACAAAACTACACAACGAAGGAATGTTTCAGCCAACGCTTTCATATCATAATGTACTCATCACCATCACCATTATCATCATCATCGTCATCGTCATCATCGTCACCATTGGCATTGTCATTGCCGGAGTAGAAGTTTTCGTTGTTGACGTTCGCCGTTATTGCTGTACGTAACGTCGTCAAAAACATTGTCATCGTAGCTCATCAGTATCATCATCGTCATCATCATCGTCATCATCATCATCATCATCAACGTCGTTACCGTCAGCTTCATGGCTTCAGTTACAAAACCCAATACAGCAAAACGATTGTTAAACGTACTTTTCAACGCATATAGGCTGCGTTATAGGCGGTAGATCACGTTTGGCGAAGGCTTCCGGTCGACGAGCAGCAGCTATAAAACCAAAAAGCAACAACAACAACACAGCAATACTACAACCAACAAACATAAGAACATTTTATATGCCAACGCTTGTATTATTCACTCAGAGAACTCGAGCTCAGCAGCGGTCATTGGAAGAATTCTATTCTTATACATACGTACGTACAAACGAGTATTATAGCCGTTTGGGGCGTCCTAAACGCGCACTATTTTAAAAGGCACGTCATTTTAAGAGGGTTTTTGTTTTTTTCCACTTTTTTTTCAAACCTGCCAAAAGCAGTAAAAATTATTTGTTTATTCGTATATATGTACATACGTACATACAATATTATTGAGGGATATCAACCAAATGCGAGTACGAGTACGAAACAACATTTATTCGTATTCGTATTCCAAAAACTCCCATACAACAAATGTCACCAACTACTTACTTACTACGCGCACCGAAACGTATTAAGAGAGTCTCTAAAAATTACGTGATTTTTCAAAAGCGGAAAAAATTTCAACAAAATTATTGGAGACCATGCAGTCAGTTGAACAGCGAACATTTAATGAGTCTTTGTTTTCGATTAACAAAAAATTATAAAGAATTTTACCCGGATGAACGAGGCCATTATATATTCAATTTAATATTGATTAATTAATATTGTGTTGTTGGAAGAGAATATGGGAACTCAAACATTTAAATAAAATATCCAAACGAAGGTTTCTTACTTGAAGTCTAATTGGAATTTACAAGAGAGACGTCTATCAAGAAGTTTTATAGGCGTTTGCCTAGGCCACTGCATTCAGTTTTATCCACCATTAAATATTTAATCTCTTTTCCAGCTAAGGAATATGATGCTGCAGCCATCGAGAGGCTTTCTGAGAGCTTCATCCTGTTATATGAAAGACCACATTTTTTTCTCCTCATAAGTTTTTCTTATTGTCTGCACTAATCTATGGGTTTGTTGAGTAACCATTTTGATTAGCCATGTTGATTAGCCATATTGAAGTCGCCATAGTCTAGTAGGCAGTGTGTTTGCTTATTAGACGTGAGGCCACAGTTCAGACCCCAACGCAGACATCTCCAACTAAACGAAATACAAAAAAAAAATATTTCTTCAGCGTTTGCTTCTCAGCAGATTTCCATGAAGGGTTTCTCAAAAATTCGTTCGGAATCGGAATCGTTTAGCAATTTTACACGTACAAAATAAGGCTATGATGTTTACATCTCTGCCAAAAACTGTGTGAGTAAATAAAAAATTTGCCATTAAAAGCTTCTCAAAAAATCTGTCATTCGTTGTCGACTTTAAACTGTAGATTTCGGCACTCATGTCTAAAATCAACACACACAACATGAGTGTTATGAGAAGCTAGGTTGTAATCCTGACTGAAGGGTAGTAATGACCAGTTATGTTTATTGATTAGCTCCTAATAATATCGCCATTTTGATAATAGCTGTTTTGAGATTGTTAATAATAAGCGAAGGTTCTTCTCTAGGGTGGTCCTTGCGAGACTTTGATACCGTCTACACTATTACAACCTACCACTTTTGCGGGTAATATTCAAGTAGAAAGAGTGCATTAAGAATTAAATAAGTATCCTTATTGCTGTGCTATGAACTTCAATAAGCATTTTATTGCCTTGCAATGAGTCCAGCAATAACACACGGACTCAAAATATGAAGGAAGCGTGTTGAAGGAATACCAACAGTTAAAACCAAATTGATCATGTTGTTATAGGAAAAAGGGATGAATGCAGTCCTCAGATGATTTTACATTTTTCAGTATCACTTCTCCTTCAACTGCCAGATTTATTTCGTAAGTATGGGTTGTATATGACAGGTCGTTTAAGGTCTCTAGCAAGATGGCACAACGAATAGTTTGAGTCTGAGAGTTCTTTTGGTGCTCTCTAAACTTTAAACTCATTAAGACCTATTTTATGCGGTTGAAAGCAAAGCACCGATGTGATGTTTGAGAGTTGATTAGTTTCATGGTGAACCTACAACTTGAAATTAGTTTTAGGCAGCTTTGATCACCCCAACAACCTCTAGAATCTTCTGTCTATCTGAAGACTTGAAAGTTAGCTGTCCACTCAAAACTATGTCTAACAGCATTGTAGATATTTTTCGAAACATCAGATGAACTCCAGATATAATAAGACCGTTTCCCTTTAAGATATGTTTGGAATATTCATTCATTGTTACTGAAGATTCATGGAAGTTGCTATATTTTTCCGAAGGCGACTAAGCCGAGAATATTACCAAGATTTGAAAAAACTGTTCAATGACTTGAAAAATTTGCCTTGAGGACTTTTGTAATTGTATAAAATGGAATGAAGTCGCCCTGGTGTAGTAGGTAGTGTGTTGGCTTATTAGACGAAAGTCCCGAGTTCGAATCCCAGGTCAGACATCAAAACGAAAATATGAAAATATTTCTTCGGCGACTTCCTCTCAGCAGATTTCTGGCAAAAACTCTGCGAGTAAAAATTGCCATGAAAAGCTTCTCAAAAAATCTGTCATTCGTTGTCGACTTTAAAATGTAGGTCCCGCCACTCATGTATAAAATTAACGCACACAACATGAGTGGTGTTGAGGAGCTAGGCCGTAATCCTGACTGAAGGGTTGTAATGGCCAATTATATATGTATTATGTATGTATGTATAAAATAGAACAAGAAATGTTAAATACATTTCTTAACATCAAAGGGTGTCTCGGATACAAGCTTTCAAAGAATTTTTCTTCTGAGAGAAGAAAATATTTGAAATGCTTTCCATAAGAAGATTCTCATATAGTTCATCAGTTTTCTATCATCGTTGGGAAATGTGGATTACATTTCTGGCGTAATAAGGTTGTTCATTGGTTGTACCAATTTATCAGTCATAGCTTCATAGCGGGGCCTCATTTAATAGTTTCTTTGCCGAACATATTACATCCGATTTGAAAGTCTTTTAAAGGAAGATCCCTATTGAGTGTTATTTGGATCCAAGAGCGGTGGTACCTACAGTCTAATGACGAGTCCGAATAATAAAGGTTTGAAAACGAAACACTTATTATTCTCTTGAAACGTCGGATATGGCTCGAAAAAATTTTCTTGTTGAGAAGAGTTCTATTCACACAATTCGCACACAGAAGCCAAACATATGGGCCTCGCTTTCAACACCCGAATAAATTCCCATTTTATTTTACAACTTAACAACAATTTTTGCTTAACTTTAACAATTTTTTTTTAAAACAACTACACTCATACGTGTAAACCCCTTATTTAACTTCAATTTTAATTGTAGAAAAGAAACGAATTTCCCCAGACAATTGTCAAATAGACCACAATAATGATTTTTTTTCTGGTTGTTACACCAAACCCATGCCACAATTTACGAACCCAACGAACTCTAACACTCTAACAAGGTGCCAAATGTCCTCGGTTAGTTAAAATTTTGAAAGAAAAAAACAACGAAATACGAAAGAAACAACAGCAAATGAACTTTTATTATACCACACATCGTAAAATAACAGTAACATACGAGTTACAAAAATGCAAAAATCATACGGGAAACATACATATACACACAACCACATAACATAACACATTTACAATAGAGAATAGACACTCACACATACATGCTGAATCATGTGTAATGTGTTTAAAACGTATATTTAAAGTACAAAAGGGTTAAACAGTACGTTACGCATCTGCCCCAGGAAAAGAGTTTTTGTTGGGCTCCCAAAAGGGCTGTTTTGGTGTGGTGTGCCACACCAAAGGCAGACTGAAAAAACGTCAGCCGCCGTAAATGATAGTGAATAAAAATTGTTATCAGAAAAATAGGTCTACAACAATTGCAATTTTATGACCCCATGATGTCGTATGTGTAGAATTGTCACGGCACAACATTAAAACATTATGCGGAAATGTACTTACAACTGACATTAATATTAGGTTGGGGTAAAGAGTTGCATCGTAATGTAATGTGAGATTGCCCGCCAGCATGAATAGATCCGCAAGTGTCTTGAAAAAACAACATACACTAGACTACTGATAGCAAGCTGTGAAGCTTATTCAAATGGTATCGATCTTCGACTGAAGTCGGCTGCAGTTGAAATTCGCAGGATCTATTTGCGAAAAGATAAGTAGAGGTAGAGACGCCACTAGACCAAATAATAGAGTGGAAAATTCGCCTCACTACTCACAGTCTATAGGTCATAGAAATGACATTAGAAAAGGGAAGGTAAGTAAACCCTAAAAAGTCATCAAAGAAAATTCTGTATATTTAAACTGAATGAGATCACATGATCTACGCTCTGTGTAGGTCAAATTGATTGACACATGAAAAATATGATAGATAGGCCAGATATGACACTGAAGTCGTCGTAGGCTAGTCGTTAGTGTGTTGGCTTACTAGACATGAGGCCATGGTTCAAACCCAAGCCCAAACATCTGGAACAAAAAAGGAAGTATGAAAATATTTCTTCAGCAATTCCCTCTCAGCAGACTTCTGGCAAAAACTATGGGGGTAAATAAAATTGCCACGAAAAGTTTTCCAAAAAGCTCTCGTTCGGAGCGGACATTAAACTGTAGGTCCCGTCAGGGCAGTAATAACCAATTCTGTATGTATGTATGCAAGACCCCATAGTGCCACTGAAATCATTCGAAGCTTCGGAGCAAGCCATTTAGACTCCTAACCATTCTTCTATACTAGCAGCCTAGGTGCTTAATTTTTCTTTCATAAAACGTTTGTAAAGTACCTTACAAAAGAGAAAGGGTTTCATCCTTTTCCTCTTATTCATAATTTCTGCCAAAGTCATTGATCATGTGGCCGAGATCAATGCATAATTCTTTGGAGTTTAAGCAGACTTTTCCTGCGCATTTGCTCCATAATTGGCTCAAGTAGAGCTACTGTATTATTAATTCTGAACTTACAGGTCCTCAATAGAGTGCTCAAGCCACTGCAAAGGTAGATTCAATCGATCTTCAGTTTCCCGGAATTTAACTAGATTTCATTATTCTGTCATTGCTTGAAGGCTTCATGGTAGAAAGTATACATACAACGCTTCAGTCAGGATTACAATCTAGCTTCTTACACCATCCATGTTGTGTGTGGTAATTTTATGCATGAGTGGCAGGACCTACAGTTTAATGTTGACTTCGATCGACAGATTCTTTGAGAAACTTTCCATGATAATTTTATTTACTCTCAGAGTCTCTGAGTGGAAGTCACCGAAGAAATATTTTTCATATTTTGATTTGATCCTGATGTCTGACCTAGAGTTTGAAATGTGGCCTCATGTCTAATAAGCCAACACACTATCTACTAGACTACGGCGACTTAAATATGGCTAATCAACATAACTAACAAGATAACTAATTGCTAATCAATATGATCAAGATGGCTAATCAAGATGGTTAATCAATATGGCTGATCACCATGGCTAACATGGCTTCAGGAAAAAAACATGCGCTGTTGATCAGTCCCATAGATTAGTGCAGACAATAAGAAAAGCTTATGAGGAGAAAAAATGTGGTGTGTATAACATTTTGAAACTGTCAGAAAGCCTCGTTTCGCTTTGATGTCTGCCCTGGGGTTTGGACCTCGGCCTCACATCTAACAAGCCAACATACTACCTACTAGACTACGGTGACTTCAAAAAAGAAAGTATGGCAATATGTTTTTCAGAGTTATTATCATTCAATATCCATTTGGAAGGCGCTATAATGAAAGTACTACATCTGCTAATCTCGAAAGTATGCCTCAACAACAAATTTTATAAATTTATAGAAAAATAATAGTTTTCTTTTTACTAACCCTTACAGTCGAGGAATGGTTTCTTCCTCTGCCACATCCCTACAAAAAAATTATTAGTCTCCTGGTCAAGATCAATGCG
The DNA here is from genome assembly GCA_930367235.1 of Sarcophaga rosellei. Lineage (NCBI taxonomy): Eukaryota > Metazoa > Arthropoda > Insecta > Diptera > Sarcophagidae > Sarcophaga > Sarcophaga rosellei. Next base: position 67,246,213 of record OV884020.1, on the reverse strand, counting down.
TGTACGCTAAGTGTACAATGGATTTTTTAATGCCCCTTATATTCGAGAAGAGTCCGAATATTCATTTAATTTAACGGATATTAATTTTTCTCCTACCCAATATTTAAATACATGCAAAAAGTGCCAACATTTGGGACAATTTATTTTTGATTACACTGAAGAAGAACAAAAAAAAACAACACACGAAAAGCATATAAAAAGATAAAAATTTCCAAGATTTAAGGACTTTAAGTTTTTGAAAGAAAGAAAAAAAAACGCTAAAAACCCAATAAATTTTCCAATTTTTTTTTCATGGCAATGATAAGAAAATTTCAAACACGATGAACTTTACTTAACCATATCTGAAAGTGATAAGAAAAGCTTAAAAGTATGAAAAAGGAAGCAGCGTGTCAACTACAATTCAACTTAAATGCTGTCAAATAAAGTAAGAAAAAAATAATACAAAACGCTTTTTGTTAAACAAAAATCTCCAAAAACAAATTAAACAATCATTTATCATTTTTTAAAAGTTTATTTCTCCCATCCCCCTCTCTCTATCTATCACTCTCTTCCTTAAATCACTCGCTGTAGGGGGAACTTATATATTGTTGCTTTTGTTGGGAGAAAACTTTTCCTTTCGTTTAGTTTTTACTTTTTTTGTTTGTTTTTGTTTTTATTGTCGTTTACACCAAACAAGTGCAGGTAAATTTATCCAAAAAAAAATTTCCATATTTTTGCTTAAAAAACATTGAAAATCAACACAAAAAATATTTACGGCTTTAAATAAAAATTTTTTGTTCCTTTTTTTTGTTTTTTTATTTATTTTTATTTTAAAGTTGTTGTATAATAAACCTGACCTACAACAATAACTTTTTTACGTTTGTAAAAAATTGTTTTCTTCTTCTTCTTTATCGTATAAAATTAAATGCTACAAGTGTCTGTACAAATACGAGAGTACGAGTACATGAGTAGTAAAAATAAAAAAAAATTTCAATTCAAACTTCCATAAGTCAAATTCAAAAATTATGCAAAATTATTTAAATTTAATGATGGCGTCGTTACACCAATACACATACACACACTGACAGATACACAGAAACACTTTCACACATATGTATGTATGCAGACTTAAAAGGCGTTAAAACAGCCGTACAAAATAGTCAGAGAGACAGTCAGACAGACAGCCAAAGTGCCATTGAATAATATGTAATGCAAACGTTTTTAGAATAATTCTCTATAACTTTAAAAAGCCACGAAGTGTTATTTTTTTATACGGCAACTGAGTCTCGTTTTCACTGCTTAAAATGTCATGCCAAAACAAAATTTTTTTTTCAAAATAAGTACTAAAATAACACACGTACATGCATACATTGATACATATTTGGTTAAGGAACAAATATCTGATTTTTATATCGTCAATGAGTTTGAAATAAAACAAAAAAAAAACAAAAAGAACTCTGCCGGATATGAGCCGCAATATTATTTTTATAGACGACAATATTTCTTTTATAGAACTCAAGAATTGCCATTTATGAACAATAATTTTAGGCTTCCGTCTTGCTGTCAATTCTAGTGTTGTTGACGCATTTATTTTTTGCAAAGAAATATTAAAGTGAGACAGTTTACTGTCTCAGGTCTGAAAAGGTCTTTATCTAGCCGAATTCATATGAATTTGCTTTGGTCTTTATCCAATTTTAAGAAAACTAACAACAACAATTGCATTGCAAAAAAGAGTTTATGAATGAGAGAAATTAAAAGCAAAAGTTATTTAAAAATATTGAGAGAACATAACAAAATCATGAACAATCATGTTTACAGCAAACAGTGGTAAAAAAATTATTTGATTGTTGTTGTTATAAAAAAATTCACACTCATTTTGAGTGCCTTATATAAAATAGCATCGATTATTAAGAACTTTACTGTTATAATGGCATTAAAGTTTTGTTATTGTTTTACCTGTTTTCTGTTTCTTCTTCTGCTTTGATGACCAACTTTTCTTCTTTAGCACACATTTTATAACACTTTTATCATACAAAGAAACAAACACACGCACTTACACTTACACTTTCGCTCATAAATTTAACACTTTTTTTATTGAAATATTGAAAATAATTAACTTTTTTATATAATTTTACACTAACACTTACACACACATATACTTAACACTTTAAACTTATTTTATTTAAATTATATGATAAATATTTCAACGAATTTTAATTTTTTCGCGACAATTAATAATTTTCGATACCACTCGAGCAATGACGCCAGTTAAACCAGAGCCCGGCAGCTCTTGCTATTGGTCAGTTGTGCGAGAGCGAAAAATAAGAAAAGAGAAAAATTTATACTCTTAAATTCACTACAATGCAGGCATGGAAACTTTACATTTTTAAATGGTGGTATTTTAATTAAAAATAAAATAATGTAGAAATAAAATTCGTAAAATTCGTTTAGACTTTGATTATATCGATTTAAGAAAGCATTTTAGATTAAAATTTGTTTTTTTTTTGGAAATATAAATTTCTTAATGCTGGCGGTCAGTTCATTTTTTAAAATATCAAGATATACTTCCTTAGATAGGCAGATATGCCTTTGTAGTAATTAAAATAGACCAATTGTATAATATTCTTTGAAACTCGTCTTCCTGGCATTTTTTGTATTCAAATATAAGGACACGTGTTGCATTAAGAACGATCACTTTATTACTAAGACCTTGTTTGCCACTTTCACATCCCATATCATTTGTAAAAAACCCAAAATGCACAACATTTTTGGGAAATAACGTCATTTTTTATTATCTTCGTTCAATATGCAAAGATTTTTTTGACACCCATTATACGGTGTAAACTTCTTTTGTTGTTGTTATTATTGTAATCATTACAATGTAATGTGTGGGGCTATTAGAAAACTATTAGCTCCTTATAGTCGTAAACAAATATAGTAAGAAAATGTGTGCAATAATAAAAAAGTAGGTAAAGGTCAGAGACTCTTCAGTCTTCGCGAAGAGGTCATTCTTTATTTTGAAAATAATTCTGAAATGGAAATTAACGACTTACTGAAGTCTTTAAAAGACCCTAATTTTATTTTAGATTTAGGATTTCTAACTGATATTACAGAATTTGTGAATCACTTGAATCTTCAGTTACAAGGCAAAAAAAAAACATTTTTGAACTTGTTTACGCAGTTAAACTATTCACAAATAAACTTGAAATGTTAATAACTAATTTAAAAAACAAAAATTTAAATACTTTTAAAAGAACTGCAGAAGTTTTCAATGAAAATTTAAAGTTTAAATTAGATGAATATGTAGAAGTACTTGAAAATTTATTAACAAATTTCAAAAATCGTTTTAGCGATTTTTCAAAAATAGAACATCTAATTGAATTACATAATAATCCATTGTTATGTAATATAAACAATCAATCAAATGAAATTAAAGTTGAACTTGATCAAATGAAAAACGATGTATCATTACCATTAGCAAATGGTATCGAATTTTGGAAAAAAGTTGATGAAAAAATTTACCCAAAAACAAAAAATGAAATTTTGAAATTATATTCGATGTTTGGTTCAACTTATATTTGCGAATTCTCCTTTTCATTTTTAAAATTAATAAAAACCAAAACTGGAAACAGTTTATCTGACAATAATATTGAAAATCTACTTAGGATAAAATGTTGTCCATATTCTATTAATATTGATGAAGTTATAAACAATACAGTATGAATGTGTTACATAACTTTATATATTTTTATTTTTTATGAATAGTTAAGTTATTTTTGTTTTAGAACTTAGAACTTTTTGTAAATAATTCTCCTTTCTAATCAAAATTTTCGCAATTTTTTATAGAAGATTTTTGAAAAATACTTCTTTTTTATGTGTACATAGTTTTTATGAATAGTAAAATATAAGTTGTTTTTGTTTTATTAAATTTGTTTTACTAAATTAGAATAATTTATTTTGAAAAAGGCTATAATTCTAAAAACGCACACCATACGCTGATGTTAAAAACATTAAGTTTTCCATCCCTGCATTAGCAGAAACATGCGACAACACAACCTCTTTCAATGGATGCTCAAATGAGACTGAGTGTATTTTTGATCGTGAGAGAACGTTGTTGTAAATTTAATAATGGCTGACATGCACGCGTGCATAGGTTTTGCCGGGCTCTGAGTTAAACTCTCTAAGCAAACGGTGAACTAACAAGAGACAAATCAATTAAACTTTAGTGTTGCCATCTTCGGATTTGTGTTGGAAGTAATTATATAGTACACAAAAGGACTTTCTAATTTAAAGGTACTTTAACAGTTTACATATGTAAACATTGAAAAACGCACGAAAATTGCGAAGCATATTAATACCAAGAAAAATAGTATTAAGTACTCTCTCTCTCTCTCCCACTCATATTCTATGCACTTATGTACGAAAGTTTAGGAAACAGGTAACACTGTTCACACACTCAATGTGAAGAGAGAATTCGCACAATTTGCTTATGCTCTCTTATTTGGTTGTCGATCAGACTGCGACTGTTATAATATTTTTTTGTTTTCAGGTTTACACTCAAAAAAGTTTTATGTGAAAAAGCATGTGTATAAAAATTAAACGTCCTACATATTCTTAAAAGAAATTTTGATTGCTTTAATATTTAAGTAACTAATTTAAATTATAAAGGAAAGAGAATAATTTTTTATTTATTTTTTGCAGTAAATTTTAACATATTTTAGACCGGAGGCCCTCACCCGTACAGCCTTAATCTGTAACTAATTGCACTATGAGGTTAACATGTACATCCCGTTTGACGAGAGGATTCATCAGACTGTTTACCCTGCCATATAAAAGGCAGGGCAAAGTTCAGTCAGCCTTGTGTGAAGACGCGGCGTATTTGAAGAGAGTAAACGTGGTTTGAAAATCGCCGTTACAAAGATCTGTCGAACAATTGTCTAGTAATTGTTATTGTTTATGCAAAGGGTGTAAACAGATTAATAGCAAACAAAGCAATTGTTGTTGCTTACATAAAGTTGTGAACAGTGGCACACAGAATTGTGCGAATAATAAAGAATTTTAATTAAAACTAAATACAGATTTATTTTTATTTAATTTGCAATCTACGAGCTCATATTTTAAGCGTTTTTAAATGGTAAAAACGTAACAATGCGATTATTACGTAAGTTGTACACAAATCTATATCTAGATATACAGGCAGCCTTGATCTGACAACGAAAATGAGCAGATGAACTGGTTAATTCAAGATCTGTCTTGCCAGTATTGGGAAAAAGTTCGATTGAAATAATTTTAAGTAGAAGCGCGAAGGAGTTGAGATTTATTTTAGGAATCCAAGCTGTATGACCTTTTTAGAGTCTGATTTCTGTAGACTATGTAAAAACGCAGAAACTGTGGATCTATACCACTGTCCTTGTCTGTAGGTACGTAGGCAGAAATTTCTGGGTAGTAAATTTGTTAAGAAACTGATAGAACTGAACAGCTACAGGCTTATAACATTCATAAACGTGATTGACAGGCTAAGGGGATGTCTTTAGTTGGACAATATAGCACCTTCTGACATAATGGTTATGGGATGCCTCGTTATCTGTGTAAGCCCAGACATCAAAACAAAGAAAATATAAAAAAAATTCTGACAAAAACTCACAAGTGTAAAAGAAACTGCCATTGAAAGTTTCACAGAAATCTATCGTTCAGAGTCGACTTTAAACTGTAGGTCGCGCCACACATACAGCTATGGACATTAAATTAGCACAAAACTTCGTCATAAAAATAATCATATTTTTTATAGTATTTTAGGTCTACTCATAAAAAAATGTAAACATAGGAACTTAAAATACATATTCTTCTTTAAAAAGAAACAAAAATGTTGACGATATTGCTAGTCGTCTGCTCATTAAGACCAGAAACGTACCAAACGCCAGATTTTAGCTGGACAGTAAAATAGCACAAATTAAAATTTCTGGAATAAAAATGATGTGCTTTAATAAATATAGTAAAAATATTAATGTATTCAGCTTATTTGATTAATATTTAGTACAATAGTCCCTATTTTCAATCGCCGCGTGGCATCTACGGGACAATGTTCTTCGGGAAAGTTCTTTGGGAATCGAGTACCAAGCGTTCCGTATTCCAATGCTCAAATCGTCCAAATTTTTGTACTTTTGTTGAGCAATTGTACATTTCACATCGTTCTAGGGGGTTTTCAATCGAGTTTAAGCCAAAACCTTGCGATGGCCAATCTAAAACGGGAATGTGCTCTTCATAAAATCAATCCTTTGCCTGCTTAGATGTGTGCTTGGGGCCGCTATCTTGCATAAATATGAATAAAACTGGCATGTATTTAAAAGCTTATGGTTCCGTTTTGTTCTTTATATTGTCCAAATACTGATAACAGTCCATTTTTTCATTAATTTTTACAATGGGACTTACACCGTACCTTGAAAACGCTCCCCTCACCATTGTGTTTCCTCGAACATGTGTTATGGTCCTTTGACCATAGCGTAGATTGAATGTCTGATATTTTGGCCAGTGAACAACCACTCTACCATCCGGTCCCATACGATTTACCTTTGTTTCATCACTCCAAAATATTTTTTTCCAGAATGGGAGGTCTTTAGCATTGTGAGTGCGAGCAAACGTTAAACGCTTGAATATATTTTTCTTTTGGTAGAAGTGGCTTCTTTCGGCAAGAGCGTCCAAAGAGCTTTTTGTGATTAAGACGTCTTTATAGGAGCCTGTCCGATAAATTTAATCTGAATTGGGAGTTAATTTCGTTCAAAATATCGCGTGACGACATGAAAAGCTCCTTCTTTGATTTCCGGACAATAGCACGACCAACGATTTCGGTTTGTTTTCTTGACACGTGGCCTTCAATTTTGTTTTCTGCGACATTATTCTGTTTGGTTTAAAGGAAATGATGACGTTATAAATCATTTTTCGCTAGCAATTCGAAATTTCGGCAATTTCAGCCACCTTTTTCAGATTATGCCACAAGTTAACGATAATGCGCTTCTCCTCTGGTGAGTAATCTTTTCCACGTACAATTTTTTTCAAAAATTACTTTAAATGCCACAAAATTGAAAGAATATACCATAAAAATAAAAATACTCGAACAAAACTTGTACCTAAAACACTTTTAGGCACGTTGTGCTAATTTACTGTCCAGCTCGAATTTAGGTACCGATACAAATTAGCAGTCAAAACAAAAAATATATACGATAATGGTAATATTTTTTGGTTAGCAACAGCTAGATGTGATCGTGCAACATTGCAGACCAAAACAACTGGCCTAATTACGATACAAATGAGAAAAAAATCACAATCAAAGTATATATGGATTTTGTGCTAATTTAATGTCCATAGCTGTACATATATGAAATTAACGCACACAACATAAGTAGTTTAAAAAGCTAGGGCGTAATCCTGATTGAAGGATTGTAATGACAAATCATGTATGTATGTATTGAACAAATCGAATTTAGTCAGCTCAATATTTAGAAAATGCTTATTTATGTATATACAACCGCATCGATGAAGCATTAGAGGCTTTTTAGGAACAAATGCATTGAATGTTGATATGAGGACATTGCATTGATATGAGGATTCAAAAGAATTCATGTCTGAACATTGCAGAAATAGGACAAGAACCTAAAAATAGAACCAGAATGCATAAAAAATTTATCGTATGCGAAGATAACTAGATGGCACGTAAAACTAAGACAAAGTCCTGCATCAAAGTACACCAGACATTAGGCTTCAACTTACTTAACGTACGCAAGCGAAGTGCTCATATGAGTTTTGGCAAAGGATTGGAACTTGATATGGCATGTCCGAAGTGAGGTTTGATGGGAACAAAGGTGTTGAAAGTTGACAGGATAATGAATAAGGAATTGCATTTAACTAGAAAAAGCTAGAAAAGGACGTTTTACAGTCGTTCAAATACCATCAAAATAACGACTCTAAGAACAATTCGTGTTAAATTCAAAAGTGGATAAAATAGATCAACAGCTGCCATTAAATGTCATTGACCAAGAAGCTGGAAAACCATATCTAGGCCAAGAATGTAAACTTTTTTTTAAACTAAAAAACGTAAATAAAGTTGCACTGCAAGCCCTTTCTTTATGTTGCTGTAGGTCAATATGTAAAATTCACATTGGCATTTACGCAATAGCAATACATACATACATCCATACATACATACATACGTACATACATTGTAATGATGATAATAAAAAAATTAATTCATTGGCACACATAAATTTACATACAAAATCTTATAATAATGTAAGTAAGTGTTTAACTTCAACACAATCATTTGCACCATTTATTATGATGATTTTATTTTGAATTTTGCCACACATACATACATATATACATGCACTCAATACAGCAATCATGCTACCGCTGTTTTAATGCCGCATTAAATTTTAACTTTTTTTTCTTGAGTTTTTGTTCCTCTTTTGGGGAAGTATTTTAACAAAAACACAGTAGCAGAAGCCACAAACGAAGCCGAAGCCGAAGCAACAGTCAACCATTTACATATTTTAGCATATTTATTTTTTTGCTTCTTCTTCTTTCTTTTTGCTTTTACATCGATTTTTGCATAATTTTTTCAAGGTCACATGGTGTAATGCATATATTAGCATATTCTTAAAAAAAAAAACGCACACACATACTAGCAAACATACACACACACATACACACACTCCTCTATATATTCATTCATTCATTCATACGTAGTACATTCATTCAGAATATATTAAATAAAGAGCAACTCTACTCACTTTCGTAGGAATTTCTCCCTGTAAGTCTGTGTAGGGACTGTTACAGGATGAATACGAGTTTGTTTTTATGAAATTTGCAATTGTAATAAAACAACAACAACAGCAACAACAACAAAATACATTAAGTTTTTAGACCCAAAATGAAGAGAAATTTAACCATGACTGCTGGCTCACTGTAATAAAATTGTTGGAAAAATGTTTCATTTCATTTCATTTTATGCGTTTCACACGCAAATTTTTAAAAAATTTGTTTCTTTCTTTCTGCTATAAATCTTAAAAGGCTTGTTTTTATTGTATGGCAATAATAAATAATAATTTTTATTAATCTAATCGAGTAACGCTACACGGCTTGATAAAACTCTATTAAAACCCTTTAATTGTTGTTCTGTTACAAGTAATTGAAAAAGTTTTTACATGTTTTTTTTTTTTTTTTTTTTTTTTTGTTCGCAATTCTGTTGATTTAAAACTTGTTTCAAAAATGTCATGCAATTTCTCAATTTTTTATTTTGCTTTTTTGCTCTCTTCAAGCTTTATATTGTAAAAAAAGGGGGAACTCAATTCAACATTTCGTTTGCAACACTGCAATAAAATCATGCTGTTTTAATGTAAATTTACTGAAATTATTTTCAGAATTAGAAGGCGGATAATTTTGAATATAGATCGTATATAATGCTGACTGCATTTCCTACAAAGACGACATTTGAAAGTCAGAATGTGTTCCTGGCGAGCTTAGAGAAAGCGTTATCATTAATATGCTAGTCAATAAATCTTAAAAAGTCATACATACATACCAGAGATCAGCAATGAGTATTCAAAAATATGAGTAGATTCGAAACATTCTCCTACTTTCAGATACTTATACGCATTCATACTTATTTTAATATCATACTCATACTACTCATATTTAAAGTTGAAAATAGTCATCGTACTCACACTTAACAATACGCATGATGTTGTCGATTTCGACTCTCCCTTACTCAGCATTTACAAGAATCACAAAATAAGGTTGTGTGTTTGCTTCGCTAGCTGTCTTTGTCTTTTTCTTTCTTCTTTTTTTGTAAATGCAACAACAACAACAAAGATTGTAAATTTTTATGTATGATTCGAATCACACGAATCATTTATGAGTATTATAAGTATTTTCTAAATTTATGAATCTGAATGAGAAGGCGTATGAATCAAACATACTTCGAATGTTATAAGTTTGATGTCAACGCTGTACTCATACTCATTGCAAACTGTACTTATAAATCAATATTGTAGTGAGTACGAATGAATCAGAGAAGTTAAATTTCAATACTGTTGACTTGAGTACTAATGAGTAGCGAAAAAACGATTCATTGCTGATCTCTGATACATAGATAATTGGGTCATTACAACCCTTCAGTCAAGAAAGATTACAACCTAGCTGTGTGTGTGTTAATCTTATCCATAAGTGGCGCAACCTACAGTTTAAAGTCGACTCCGAAGGACAGATTTTTTTTAGAAGTTTTTCATGGTAAAATTTTTATTTAATACTCAGAGTTATTGCCAGAAATCTGCCGAATGGAAGTCTCCAAAGAAATATTCAAATTTCGTTTTGTTCGAGAAGTCAGAATTGGGGTTTTAGCCGTGGTCTCACGTCTAATATTTTATCACACTGCATACTAGACAACGGCGTCTTCCCTTTCATGTTTTGGAACTCATTTACGCATTAGGTTTAGCTGGGAAGAAGCCACTGTACTAATATCACTGTACTAAAAGTGGCTTGCCTTCACTCGAAGACGTATTTGTGCGTTGTGACCTTTCAGAAAAAGAAAAGAGAAAAATGGGAACTAACTGAAAATAAAAACAACACCTGAGGGAAGAAGAGATGAAAAAGTCAGGCTTAGAAAAATTGAAAAACAATGAAAAGTAGAAGAGAAAATAAGTAATGGAAATGGGAAAAATAAAAAAATTTTTAAGATATATAGAGAGAAAAGAGAATTGGCATGTTATTGTTCGAGTGAGAATTGTAATTGTGCGATGGATGGTCATGAGATTTAAAGGTAGCAGTGACTTGATCCTCTTCTTATTTATAAGTTTCCTTAGAAGTCTAGAAATATTACACGGTAATCTTTTGCTGTCAACGACATTGAGAATGCCTGAAAAATGAGTATGCATAATATCCAATTAACTATGGCAGTCGGAATACCTATGCCCTGTAACATGTCGGAGATTGCGAGCTGCATCCAGGCCTGGTCACTAATGCAACGATATTTCTATTTTCCGGAACCCTTCACAAAATTTTATACATTCATAGGTAAGTACACCAGCTGAAGCATATATTGGAGAAATTTTGTTATAAAGTTTCAAATAAGGCGAGAGAATCTTTTTAAAGTCGCACTGCAAGAACTGATTAAAGAATATTTTATTAAAAAAACAAATTTCGAACAATCGAACCGTAAACAGAAGTAATTAATTAAAAATTATTTCATTACATTATTGTACAGCCTATAACAGTCGACTTAAGTAAATGAAACGAAATGAAAAATTATTTTGACGTTGAACAACTTCTGTTTTAATTTACGGCTGTTCTCCCACAGCAATGGTTTCAGGTGGTCTCTAGAAAAATGTGGTTTTAACACCTCCATACAAATCATTTTAAGAAAATTTCAAAGAACTTATAAACTGACAATTAAGGTCAATATATTACATTTAATTACAGAATTAATTTAAAACTAATTTAAACAGTTTGAAGAAAAAGTGGACAAACGCTTGGATTTGGTAGAGCCTAAATAAACCACAGATTTTATATATTTCTTACCTCCTTCATAAGGCGATCCAAGATAGCATTATTAAGGTAAAATTTCTGGCTTAATTCTATTCTTGATTTACAGAAGCTTTTGAATGATAATTGAACTTTCTTAACCTAACATGAACCCTTTTTCTGTGACACGTCTTAAGATTCTTAACAACTTATTTAATTTTGATTCACTTTGATTCACCTAACCAAAGTAACTAATTTGTCCATTTTCCCTTTTGCAATGTTCTCATGGGCCTTGGGAGACAACAACAAATTCCTGATGAGCTTATGTTTCTTAACATTTTCATAAAAGGATATGTGAACGCAATTTTTTTGTTTGCTGTTGCTCATCTACAATTGATTTCAATTGTATTGGCTGTGTTTGTTGTACATTTAATAAAGCATTCCTTAATGTAAAATACAATACAACGCAACACACATTGTACATGATTAAAGCATGTCAATGTTAAATAAAAAAAAATTCTTTGTATCGTTGAGATTTTCATGTTCAACTGGATGTCGAGTGATGTTGTTGCCTGATTACTTGAACAGAAAAATCTCATCGTATTGACAACAGAATCTATAAGCCAGCATCAGTTACCACGGGAACAGTTTTTGGTTTTTTTTCTAACAAGGCAGCCAGCAACATGTTTCAATTCGACAACATCTGCAACAATAAACACACAAACCAAGGAGAAGGAGAGGGATTTTTCTGAAATGGGGAAAAATGTTTTTCGCGCTTGTCTGCCAAATTATGACAAGTGAAAAACGAAATGGCGCCTGTTACTGGAAGAACAAAAAAAAAAGTAGAAAAAATTGAAAAAATAGAAAATAAATCTCCAGCGACACAAATGTTACGCCAACAGCCAGGCGGGCAGGCAGGCAGGCAGGCAGTACAGCAGATATTACGACAACATGTCAATACCACCGCAAAATAAAAAACAAACTTTTTTTCCATTTTTTTCAGAAACATGCTCAGAAACAAGGCTCACAAATACTTGGTGGAAGAACAAAATATTGGAATGGAAAATGAAACATGGACCAGAACATGTGTAAAATGGTTGATTGTTACTACATGTGGCAACAACATCAACAAAATGTTCATTTAATGTTGTATTGTTGGTTAGGAAAATATGAAAAATCCATGTAAACGCAGTTGCTTAATGCTGCTGAAGGCGATGATGATGATGATGATGATGATTCTTCTAAAGTTAGACCAACAACATCAGCAACAACAACAGCTTAAATCTACCGCAAATTGTTGCCGCAAAAAGTTGGTTGGTAACGGCCGTTACCGTTATGGCAAAAATAATTCAATGGAGAGCAGGGGAAAACACCATTCAACCACTGAAAGGAAAGGAACAAAACGGAACTTTTCTTCAACAGAATTGTTTTTCAATTTCTGTTTTTTTTCCACGTTTTTTGATTGAACGAAAAAAAAAACTTTGGGGTTCATGTCAGTATATTTTTTTTCGCTTTTCAATTTAATTTCCTTTTAATAAACGACACATTGAGTGTTAGTTACACATTTTCTTTCGAACGAGTCAAGTTTATTTGTGTATGAAAATCAGTGATTGTCTCGACCGTAACCACCAACCACGCCATAAAGTTCTCAACCACTGTTCATATGTCATTTACAGCTGTGTCGCCGCCATTTATGCACCACAAACATACACCCACACACACACACACACAATCATCATCAGTGTCAGTGTGTAATAGAAATGTTGATGGATTACTTGTCAGGAAGTCAGAAAGTTATTCCACTTCTGCATTTAATAAAGTCTTACAAAACAACGAAACATATATTGGATGCCCCAATCTAAAACCATTTAATGATACCAGACTCTAGGGCAAATTGACAATTGAAATTGAGAGAAACATTATTTACTCACATTGGAAATAAATACTTAAATCGTTACTTGGATTGTCGTTCAGTTTTGCGATTAAGGGGGAAAGTGGTGTCAAAAGTACTAAAAAAAAGTACTTTAGTTTTATACTCTAAAACATTTAAGAAATACTTCTTATTGTACGTTGTCTTCTTTGTCATTTTATCATGAGGTTCGATGACGTTGGCAGCCGCCGCAAAGAGCAAAACTTACTTGCATGCTATAAGGTTTCATTGTAATACCGATAGTACCTATGCCATCACACAAATAGTACCTAATAGCGGGCATTCCTCAACCATCACGTTGTCTTAATAAATTCTAGAAACCAAGTGCCAAGTCATATCAAGTCCACCACTTTCTCGCCATTACAACTTCTGTAGAAATCGTTGTGATTTATTCAAATGCTCGGGGAGTGTGCATTCAGAGATAAATGCCCCGTCATAAGGTGCAATGAGGTTTTAAAATGGACTAGCTTCTGCCCTTCTACAGAGGAATAGTAATCTCACATATGAATTCATGAGAATTTTCTGTCGTAGCCTTTGCTATGGCCTTACCTGTAATTGGCTCGTGTCCTATCTTGCTATCTTCTGAAGAGACACCCGATATTTGCAGACTTGCAACTCGAAAGTGCTTAAAGCAAATCAATAAAAAAAAAAAATAAGACCAGAGTAGGATGATACTAATCCTGACAATTTCTACTTATCGTATTATACCTTGTCTCGACTAAATAAGAGAATCATTATCGTTAAACTACTCAAAAAGGATATTCCAGAGAACGCAGAAACTGGAGCAGTGAATAAGTGTGGACCATGAGGATACGGATTTTAAAAATCCCAGGGTTCACCACATCATTTAATACAGCCGATCAGAACTAACTTACTTACTTACTTAAATGATCGTTACAAGCATTTAGTCAGGATTACAACCTAGCTTTTCTCACCACCCATGTTGTGTTTGTTAATTTTGTTATTCATGAGTGGCAGGACCTTCAGTTTAAAGATGACTCCGAACGATAGATTTTTTGGAGAAACTTTTAATGGCAATTCTATGCTAATATTTAGCATTTCTCGGCCTGAATACAACAACGACGGAGGGGAACAGATATGCTAAGGTTAACCCCCTTGGAAAAAATTCCACTGTCTAGGTTTTTTTCCAAGTGTGGAACCCTTCATGTATACCACAGCATCCAGAGCAAACCATATCAGAGACTAGCAGTCTCTGCACGGAATTCTATTGTTAAATCTCTTATTAAAGCTAGGGTCAGACATGATATAATCCCCAAGTGTGAGTATGATGAGAGATAATGCCACTGCCTAGCTTTTTTTTCAAGTGTAGAAACGCTTCGTGTATACTTCCACGGCATCCGCAGAGCAAACCATACCACAGACTAGTATTCTTTGCATAGAATTCTCATGAAATCTCTTATTGAGACTAGGTTCAGACGTGAGATCCTCAGATAATATAGGGGACTGTCTAAAGAGAATAATGAGCTAGAGCGACAGAAAGTGCTGCCTTTTGTCCGGCATGTAATCTAGATTGAAGCCAATTAAGCATAAATTTTTGAAGGTGCCGTAGTTTGGTAGGTACTGTGTTGACTTATTAGACGTGAGGCCACGGTTCAAACCCCAGGTTAGACATTTCGAATCGCAATATGAAACATATTTCTTGGGTGACTTCCTCTCAGCAGATTTCTGGCAAAAACTCTCAGAGCAAATAAAATTATCATGAAAGAGTTTCTCGAAAAAATCTGTCGTTCGGAATTGACTTCAAACTGTAGATCCTGTCACTCGTGTGATAGAAGATAGGTCGTAATCCTAAGTGAAGGGTTGTAAAGATAAATTATTAATGTATGTATATGAGCTTTTGAAGGATTAGTGCGTAATCTTCTCAAACTAACTTTGATTCCTTTAAGTGCAAATTGGGGTAAAGACTTGGCAACAGCATTGTATCAGTTTGGCATTGGATTGACATGAGGTTTGAATTCGTTTCAGAAACTACCAGTTGTAACCACAATACTCATGCGAAATTAAAGTTTGATGGATAGTGCCAGTGGGCACGTACCCGCCTCTGCAATACCTTAGTAGTAGACTTTCTTGATACGTCATTGGCTTGATTTCATAGCAATAGCAACAAATCTCGAAAAACAGATATTTAATAATAATATTTATAATGTTTAAAATTTCCAATCGGGTCACTTAACGAAGCTTTGTTCTGCTGTATTGCTTTAGAAAATAAAAATACAAACCAATTTAAACCCATAATGATTGTGTTTGTGTTTCATAAAAGTGTTAAAAATTTGTCGCCCATTTTGCCACACTGACAAACAATTATTAATTGAAGCCCATTACGACTTAAGCAGCAGCCAGTCAGCCACCTCCTCAAAACCACAATCTAATTATGGTACACAAATGCGAGCAATTTGCGATCGATTGCAACAATTGTTATTGAAACCTATTGTTCTTGGGATACAATTTCTTAAATAAACACACACGAAACACACCAACCAATACAATAAAACATATACGAGACCAACATGCAACATAAACAACATGTCACAAAGATCATTATCGCTGAGAAGCCAAAGCCAAAAATGCATGGACAATTGTTAAGGATCACAAACAACAACAACAACAAGCATAACAAAATAATTTCAAGAAATGGAAGAGAAGGAAAAAAAAACGATCTTATGGCAGACAGGCTAACAGGGGATCATTCTACCGTAAAGAAAAGGAAAAAAAAAAACAATAACAATAACAAGATCATTGAAAAACTAAAAGCAAACAATTGTTAAAAACCATTTCAACGACACAGCATTTAGTGAAGGTAGAGCAAAAGGACATACACAATGTGTTTGGATGGTTGAAAGAGCGTGTAAATTTTATAAACATGTAAGACAACAATTAGGACTTAGGATACCTTTGTATTCGTATTGTTGTTGTTGTTAACGTTTTAAAGACCTTTTTTTTAACTCAATTTTAACTACAGTTTCTACACATTTTTGGTAAGAAAACTAACGAAAGAAAAAAGGGTGGTTAACGTACGAGCCGAGTGTATAACAGACAAGTGATGGTGGTGGTGATGGTGGTGGCAGTGCTGAAAACCGATACATTACGATGCGGTTTACTGAGCAGGTGTCAATGTTAAATGGCGGTTAAAATAAAAAAGTCATAAATTAAAATCATAAAAATAATAAAACGCAACATGATCACCTTTGCCTAACATACATACATACATATGTACGTAAGCAAAAACAAGAAAAATAGAGACTTCATGGCGTGCAGTAACAGTCTTAAGTAACTTGAAAATGTTTTTTTTAAATAAGGCTGTTTAATTACAAAAACAAAACAGAAAACAACACTAAACAGTGGAACTTGTTCTTGTAACTTATAATTGAACACGTTTACATTGATGTAATTGCGGTTATGACAAGGCCTACTTAAAAGCTGGTACACACCGAGTGCAAGGATAGAATAACAAACCATACCATCATAGTTATCTTTAATGTAATGAATAGACTGAATGCTATAAAAGAAAATTTTAAAAGTCATACAGACTTTCTGCATAGAAAAGTTTTCATATGGAACTGTTCATTTCTTTTGAAAATTTTCTAAACTTTCAAGGAATTATAACACAACGATCATGCTAATGTGGAGAATAAGTTCCACAAACATTTGGAATTCCAAAGAAAAATGATTCTTCAGTACACTTTGAAGATCTAATGCTACCAGTAGTAGTGATTTCTATCACAGAAAAAAAACACAAAATAATTGTCAGTCAGACTAAAAGGCATTTATTTTAACGACAAGACAAAACACGACAATAAAAAAACAATGATTTCATGCACAGCATACAGTACAAATACTTTCTACGATCACTTGACTTGATGGTATGTTGATAGTGAACAAATATTGATTAACGTCGAGTTTAAAAAATCTTAACAAACAAATATGTAAACAATCAAACAAAACTACCCAACAGTCTAGCTTACAATCGGTTATATATTAGCCATTAGCGAACATTGCCAGCCAGCCAGTCAGCCAGCCAACTAACAATGGCAAATAAATGACAAAATAAACACAGGCAACTAAAGATAAATACAACAATAACAACAAAAAATACTTACATAGCTAATAACCGATCTTAAAACAATATTATCTCCCGAATTTCTTGCGAAACTTCAAATAAACTCTTCTCTATCACACAAAAAAAAAAAAGAAGAAAAATTCTTCATTACATCGTTCGTTAAGAGTGCTGGGCATAAAAAAAATTTAAACACCCTACAGTTAATGGTGTTGTTGCTGTTGATTGATCTTGGAAATTCTCTTTGTAACCCAAATATTTGCAAACAATTTTCCTGCATAAAACTAATGCAGCATACAGGGCTGTTGCTAAATTTTAATTATTTTCAATCAGGAAAAAAACATTTTTGTAGAGACTTTGTAGAAAACTCAGCTCTTTTATTATTCCTTGAGATCCCTAAATTCTTGTACACTATAACTGCACAAAGCACCTGCTTTTTCTTACTCAGTTTCGTGTTTTTTGCTGTCTTATTCTATTGGATCTTTCATTTAAAGCTGCCTTTAAATTTAAATAAAACAATGTGAGTGTGAGACATCATCGAAATTTTTCATTCATTCGAATGACCTCTTAATGCCACTATGTGTGGCAGTGTGTTGGCTTATCAGACATGGGACCACGGTTCAATCCTCCGGTAAGACATCTCTGACAAAACAGAATAGGAAAGAATATTTCTGCGGCGACTTTCTCTCAGCAGTTTGACATAAAAATTGCCATGAAAAGTTTCTTAAAAATCTGTCGGTCGAAATCGACTGTAAACTGAAGGTCTCACCATTCATGTATGAAATGAACACACACAACATAAGTGGTCTGAGAAACTAGGTCGTAACCCTGACTGAGGGATTGTAATGTCCAACTATGTATGTGTGGCACATTACATACATAACTGATTATTACAACCCTTCAGTCAGGATTACGTCCTAGCTTCTCACACCACTCATGTTGTGTGCCTTAATTTTATACTTGAGTGGTGGGACCTACAGTTTAACGTCGACTCCGAAAGAAGGACTTTGAGAAACTTTTTCATGGCAGGTTTATTTACTCCCCGAGTTTTTGCCAGAAATCTGCTGAGAGGTAGTTGCCGAAGAAATATTTTTTTTTTCATATTTCTTTTTGATGTCTGGCCTGGGGATCGAATCCGGGCTTTACGTCTAATAAGCAAATGCACTACCTACTAGACTACGGCGACTTTGTGGCACATTATATCGTTTAAATGTTTGCTAATACATCTGTCATTGGTAGCGATTCGAAATGTCCAATTTTCAATAACTCAGGCTTATAAATTAGCCTCAATTTGACCGAAAACAAAGGCTATGGCAGATATGAGGAGCGCTGCGGTTTGTGGATTGAAAAATTCGCACAAGAATATATCTAACGCTGTCAAGTCAGAGGATCTCCGTGGCTAATTTATATCTCCTCCACGTTTGACGTGGACGCTGGTGCAAAAAAATATTCAACGTGGCATGAGCTGTGTTTCACATTGCGAATAGTTCTCTCGGTAGGACGATTAATGGCGATTATGGCGATTTATGGGCCATGCAAACATTAGGAAAAAACAATTTTATTATTTGCATGCTTCCATGCCCTTGTGAACCTAAATCCAAAGACATTCGAGATTCGTGTACAATTTTAGATGTGAAATATATGTACGTTCTTCAAGAATCTATGACGGATATACACAACGGTAGTCATTATAGTGAATATTTCTGTATAGTTAGTAATACAGCAATTGAGCAGTACCAGGGACAATCTAGGATTATGTTGTTCAGAAAAGATTACACACTCGAGTTTAACGTGTGATTTGAATCCTTCAGTGAATACTTGGATGACGTCCTCTGGTATATGGAAACCATTATCATGAAAGGATTTTTCCGGTAACTTTGTTGTGAAACTAGTATAAAATGAAAGTTTAGGTATCGTGTGATCAAAATGTATATTCGGATCAACTATACCCAAGATTTTCGTATGACCATAGCTTTTTTATGTTTCCATTCCACTGTGGTGCTCAAGGACAAGTCTGACGTTCGCAGCCACTTGTCTAGTAGTAGCCAGTTAAGGATAGTAAACTATTCTTTAGACGATGATGATCTAAGAGTTTTTTTTAACAAGTTCGCCACCAACCATGATTCTTTCTCTCTGAAATCAGTCACCGAAATCCGGCCTCATGGAATAGTGTGGCTTTGATTACGGACAGCTTTTTATTTTTAACCGTCTTAAAAATTATTGATTGTGTGTGGATTCCCCACATATGTTGTGTTAAATCCTATTAAGGAAAAATCATCATCTCGAACCAAACTGATCTTATGTTGAATGAGTTCGTTTTCCTTTTTTCTCTCGACTGGTTTTATTTCCTTTCAAATCAAAAGATTTTCATTAGAAAATTAAACTTGAGCCTAAACATATCTATATATGCACGGATTAATTAAAATTTTTCAATATTTTCAGTGTCATCAACTTGTGAGGGACCCTTAGAATTCTTAGTTCAATTTCCTACACCTTTCCTTCGATCTTTATTTTATTCCTTCTTGTAGCAAACATCGTAACTAATACAGCCTCCAACTCTAACGTCTACTGTAAGTAATTGCTGCACTAGTTTGGGGAGACAACATGAGGGTTCCAGCAATTACCTCATTGAGCTCTCAATGAGTTGTGCGTAAGACAAGTACCCAAACTGTCTACAATGTTCGATAAGCAAACAAATCCAAGAAATGCAAATAAATACTACGACTTTAAACAGAAACTTGGTCACTATAACCATGGCAATGTTAATCGGTCAACCAAATAGTAGACAAACAAAACGATTCAATGAATTAACAACAACAACAACGAAAAAACAGATATTTGGTCTTAGAAGAATGAAAAGAGAGAGATGGCAGATATACAGTGCACTCCAGCATTGATCATACAAAATTTGGAAATTTGAAACTGGAAAGTGCTAATAAATCATGTCATCATTAGATTGTAAGTAGTTGTTGTTGTTGTTCTTGTTGTTACAGAAATCCATCACACTTGTTTGCCTACAAAAAAAAAGGGGGAAGAAAAATCAAGAAATATAGGGCGTTTCCAAGTAATTTTCAATTTTCTTTTGACAGACTCTGTCTGATACACAGAAGATGATCATCCTCCTAGAAAACCTAGTTGTAATAAGAAATTTCAGAGTAAAATTGTGTGACAGTAAATATTTATTCTTTTTGATTGTTGTTGTTGCCTTTATAAGCAGGTGTTAATTGCTGGGATATAAGCACACGCTCGAAACCCCTTTCTTTTTGAGAAATTTTTTTTTTCTGTTTTTCTTTTTAAACCAATTGAATGCATTTGAATGCAAAACGGAGAGATCACCACTATTCAGGTGTGTTTTTTTGTAATGGACTCGTTAAGTAATTCTTCGGAAGCTTCGCTTTTATTTGTTTGTGAATTCAACTGAAGTTTTACTGTGAACTGTGACTTTTCGTACCTTCTCTCATTGGAAGGTGGTAATGGATTTTTGTCTTCGTCTTCATCTTCTTCTACCTTTTTGTCGTTTGTCGTTTTTTTTTCTTCATTTATTGTATCTCCTAAATGAGTTGGAATCTAGAAAAAGTTCTGTTAACTGGAGGTGTTAATGTGAAAATTCTCAGAAATTAATGAAGTTTTTCTCTATAGGCTGAAGGCAATGATATCTGTTGTTAAAACTTTGTTATTAACAAGGAAATTAAAAATACACAGTATTTGGAGCATAAGAGTACATTGACATTTTGCTACAGTCCTGTAAACAAGGGCATGCGAATGACAAAAGATTATAAACTACGGGTATAAAAGGCCACTTCAGTTGGAAATCTTGAAAATAAAGATGGAAAAAAAACAATGATTGTTTGGAGGGAATTCTATAAAAGTTTCCCAAAATTAAATGTTTCATCAGGTAACAGACATACATACATAATTGGCCATTACAACCCTTCAGTCAAGATTACGACCTAGCTTCTCACAACACTCATATTGTGTGCGTTAATTTTATACTTGAGTGGCGGGACCTACAGTTTAACATCGAATCCGAAAGACAGATTTTGAGAAACTTTTTCATGGCAGGTTTATTTGCTCTCAGAGTTTTTGCCAGAAATCTGCTGAGAGCTAGTCGCCGAAGAAATATTTTTTTTTTCATATTTCGTTTTGATGTCTGGCCTGGGGCTCGAACCCGGGCTTTTCGTCTGATAAGCGAACACACTACCTACTAGACTACGTAACAACATTTCCTTTAGCGATTAACTTTTTGGTACACTCAGTGCTTAGGTGAACAGGCAAAATTATAGTACATGGAGCTTGGAGACCACAGAAATGATTGTGAAGCAGAACATTACATTCAGAAAAGATGATAGTTTTGTTACGGTCTGAATATATATCATTGGGCCGTGCATTACGAGTTATCAGGGTAACCGTCTCTCCAGAGCGCCGTACATAATTGGTCATTACAAACCTTCAGTTAGGATTACGACTCAGTTTCTCACACCAATTATGTTGTGTGTGTTATTCTTAAGCATGAGTGGCAAATTTTTATTTACTCTCAGAGAGTTTTTGCCAGAAATTCGCTAAGAGGACGTCGCCGAAGAAATATTTTTTTCATATTTCGTTTGATTGGAAATGCCTGATCTGGGACCAACACACTGCCTACTAGATTACGGCGACTTTAGAAGTACATTACATTCAGAAATGATTACCGTTTGGCTGTGGTCTTAAGTTACTATTGTACTAAAAAGGAGTTATCAGGGTTACCGTCTTTTTGGGGCGCCTTGGACATAAGCATAAGCTTATGTTTTTTTTCCACAATTTGTGATTATAAACTGGTCACTATATGGTTTCATCAACCCAAATGCAAAACGAACACACGATCGATTCCAAAGGGTTCTATCTTAACCCATACGGTGTTCAGCTCACGCTCAGCGATGAAGGTTTTATTTCGCTCAGTGGTTACGTGAACTGGTAAAATTATCGCACATGGAGCCTGGACAACACAGAACTGCTTGTGGAGGAGACATTCTGAAAAGATTACCGTTTGGTATGATGATATCATTGGGCCGCACTGTACTAAAAAGGAGTTATCAGGATTATTGTTTATTCAAAGCACCGTGGCCATATGATTGTCAATTTAAGATTAAGAACTGGTCGGTATATGATTCCATCAAGCCAGTGTCACAGTCCGATTACACGATCGATTTTGATACATGTTTCTAGAAAAAGGAATTTCATGTTTTGGCAACATCAATTAGACATTTTAATGTGTCACTACATCAAATGCCGTATCTAAGCGGACAATCCATCAATGTTGCGGCATTTGAAAACTTACAGTCGTCAAGTTATAATCGAGATAAAAGTGATGATCTTGAGACTATAATTTCGCTGAACTTGAATTTGGTACATAATGACGAGAAAGAGGCCTTTAAATGAAATGAAATTTTTTTGTTGAAATCATTGCTTTTTGTGTGTTATATGGGACTCTACTTTAAGAACCAAGAAATTTTTTCAGCGGTTTCGTTCAATTTTCATGCTTCTGTCTAGAGCGTAAAGACAGTCATTCCAAAAAAGAAAATTATTTCTTTGGAGACTTCCTTTCAGCTGATTTCTGGCAAAAATTCGGAGAGTAAATAAATTTGCCATGAAAAAAAAATCTATAGTTCGGAATCGACTTTACACTGTAGGTCCCGCTACTCTTGTATAAAAATTAACGCACACAACCTGAGTGGTGCAAGAAGCTAGTTTGTAATCCCAACTGAAGTATGTATTGTATTTACCAATTTTGAATGTATGTATGTATCACAGCTAGAATAAATCAATTCCTCGGAGTTTCTTTTGCAAATAAAATTTTTTTCAAAAACAATTTCTTCTCAACATACCGAGTGTTTAGCTCACTTACAGTATCGGAATGCATAACTTGTGTTTATTATTTAAATTAATAAAAAAGAAAAAAAAAAAAAGATTATGTTTTATTAATTTAATTACCATTACAATGTATGGATATATGTATGTAAGTGGAGTAGAAAATAAAACCAGTAGTTAGTTCTCAGTTTAAGTGGCAACATTTTTAATCCAATTTCTTAATTGCTGTGCTAAGCTATGTATATGCAGTGCTGAGCTGAGCTGTCTGATACGCCTCGAGTAATACAGAAATTAATCCCTTTTAAAAATAAACAATTTATTACATTTGTTTTCAAAGTTCCAATAGTTGTATGCAAAAAAAAAACAAGAAAACTTTGTTTAAGCCTCTAACCAGTTCTATTAATTTTGTATTTAAGCCTGGTTTACAATTAATTTCGTTTTAATACTGTGATGGTGATTATACCCGCTTGCGTCTGCTGCAAGCATTGCTTATTTTAGTTATGAGTGGATGTTGTTAATTTGTTTATAGATTTTCTATTTATATTTTACTACTATTTTATCTAATAATTGTTGTTGTTGTTTTAATAAAATAATTTATTATCTTTTATAATAAATAAATGTACAAGTGAGACTTACATAAAAACTTGGTGTTTGTTGGCAGCTACTAGATGGTGGAATAATCAAGTGACAAGTCACCTGTAGCTGATGTCTATTCGTGTGACTGACTGTATGACTTTGTGACGAGTATAAAAAAATTCTCTTAAATGTGGATCTGTTATTACATGCTTGGGATGGT
Organism: Sarcophaga rosellei; assembly: GCA_930367235.1. Taxonomy (NCBI): domain Eukaryota; kingdom Metazoa; phylum Arthropoda; class Insecta; order Diptera; family Sarcophagidae; genus Sarcophaga; species Sarcophaga rosellei. The sequence goes on along the minus strand of OV884020.1, from coordinate 67,222,078 downwards.
TGGCGTTGGAGACACTTGTATGGCGTTCTAAGCCATTTTCGTTTTATAGGAAATCGTTTACGGCTACTTATTGGAAAATTAAATCTAAAAAGAAACAAAAAAAAAAAAAACAAAAAACAATAAAACACTCAATTAAACGACAAATAATTTTTAAAGAATTTTCTATTCTAATAAAAAATTGCAAAAAAAAAAATCATCAGAAAAAAAGTTCAATTCAAACAAGTTTTACTTGTTCTGTGATAAGTTTTCTACGATTATTTATTTATTTATTAAAATGATAAAAAAAAATAATAATAAATAATTAATAAAACCAATAAGAAAGAAAAATAACAACATTTAACGTATAAATAAGAGAAGATAAATTATTGAGGAAATTCTAATTAAATAAACACACAGTAAATGGCAGGCAGAATGTGATTAATTTTTAAACACATTGGGATTTTTTTTGTTTTTTGTTTACAGGTTTTAACAGAGAAACTGAAATTCCAGAGTATTTCAATGAACAACGTTTAGAAAAATTTCGACCAGACCTAGCTTACTATTTCCTACGATTCCATAGTCAAGCAATGGTTCGTAATCAAAATTCTTCCACTGTAATCTGCCATATGAGAATTATATTAATCCTGCAAATTTTGTTTTTATTAAACTAGCTTTATTAAACTAGACACCTCACTCCACTTCGATGCGTGATCTGAATCCATCAGTGAATATTTTCATGCTATTCTCAGGATGGCCAGGAGCTTTAATTATAAACAAGATTTGGGAATAACAATAACTTCCATACTTCCATGCTCTTGTGGCATACATACATACATACATAATTGGCCATTACAACCCTTCAGTCAGGATTACGGCGTAGCTTCTCAACACCACTCATGTTGTGTGCGTTAATTTTATACGTGAGTGGCGGGACCTACAGTTTAAAGTCGACTCCGAACGACAGATTTTTTGAGAAGCTTTTTCATGGCAATTTTTACTCTCAGAGTTTTTGCCAGAAATCTACTGAGAGGAAGTCGCCGAAGAAATATTTTTTCATATTTCATTTTGATGTCTGACCTGGGATTCGAACTCGGGCCTTTCGTCTAATAAGCCAACACACTACCTACTAGACCACGGCGACTTGTGGCATTCGGTCTTTTAGCCTCATTTACAGTCACTTGTTTCGCCCATATGTCCAACGAAATATGCCAATTAAGGAAAGTAAAGAATGTGAAAGCCGTCGTAGTCTAGTAGGTAGAGTGTTGGCTTAATAGACGTGAGTCCTCGATTAAAGCCGCAAGTCAGACATCGCCACTAAAACGATATATGAACAAATATTTCTTCTGCAACATACTCTCAGCAGATTTCTGGCAAAAATTCTAAGAATAAAATAAAATTGCCATGAAAAATTTCTCAAAAATCTGGCATTTGGAGTTGACTTTAAACTGCAGGTCCCGCCACTCATGTATAAAATAAACACACACAACGTAAAAGGTATGAGAAGCTATGTATGTCGTCGTCATGACTAAACGCTTATAATGAGGCGGCATCTGTTGTCCATTCCAGAACAGGCTTCAGAATTTCCGAAAGTACGTAAATAAAACACATATAAAATATTTTTTTTCAAGTTATTTCCTTTTTATTGTAAAGTTTGAACGTTGACATTATGTGTGAGGCACTACATCATTTAAATGACTTCCACGTGAAGTGTTGCAAGCATTGATTCTTTTAAGGGAATTTTCGACCACTTTTTGATACATATTGGGCGGTATCTCAGCCAGTAAGGTCCAATCACACCTTCGGACCAAAGAGCGCACCAAACAGTGACTTTTTCTGGATGTAATGGCCTCTCTTCAATTACTTGAGGATTATCTCTCAGAACCCCAAATACGACAATTTTGTTTTGTTAACATACCCACCGAGTGTGAAATGTGCTTCATCGCTGAAGAAAATTTTGTTCGAAAAATTGCCGATACGTGGCTGTGGCAGAATCACCATTTTTGTAGTAGGTTTTGATAATCCATTTTCGTCAATGTCAGACTTTCAACTGAAAACAAAAAAATTGGTTTTACAACTTAGTTTGACAGATGTCGAATTCCAGTCCCATACTTTTGAAACCACGAAATGGATAGCCCTATACTTTTCGAAACTTTGCCTGTAGACGTTACTAGCACCTTATTAGCGTAAGCGATAGTCGCACGGTATGTTCGTTAATGGCTTACAGCAGAGAATACTAAGACACGTAATTAAAATTATTTTGACAAATTATGCTGTCAAAAACGGTATTTTAACCGCCAAATAGGTGATAAGCGTCGATTTGTCTTGCTAGACAAGCTAAGCAGTTTAAACGTTTTATTGAAGAAAACTTTTGGAGGAATATTATTCGTGAGAATATTGCATTGCAAGATGACCAGATGGAAGTCGCCGTAGTCTAGTAGGTAGTGTGTTGGCGTATTAGACGTAAAGCCCGAGTTCATATCCCACGTCAGACATCAAAACGAAATATGAAAAAAAATATTCCTTCGGTGAGTTCCTCTCAGCAGATTTCTGACGAAAACTCGGAGAGTAACTAAACCTGCCATGAAAAAGTTTCTCATAAAAAATCTGTCGTACGGAGTCGACGTTAATATGTAGGTCCCGCCACTTACGTATAAAATTAAGGCACACAACATGCAGTGGTGTGAGAAGCTTGACCGTAATCCTGACTGAAGGGTTGTAATGGCCAATTATGAATCGATTTGGTTGAATCGTTCGATTTGTAGCATGAGGGGTAACAATTTCGAATTATAAAAATATTGTATTTATTTCAATTAACCCTTTTCTTATTATAATTTTTTTTTTCTTTTTTAATTAACATTGCATTTAAATTTCATAATTTTTCGTTTATTTTTTTTCTAATTTGAACACAAAAAATTTAATGGCCTTCTAATAATTTAACACTTTGCTAAGATGTTAAATGCCAAATAAAAATGGTTGCAAATAATATTCAAAGAAAACAAAATCTAGTGCTTTTTTTCTTGATTTGTGAAAAAATATTCAAGTTTTTTTTTTGGGGTTTTGGTTTTTATGTGAAAAGCAAAAGAACGTTTGTAAACAGCAGGTGCAATTTATGTTCTCATGTCATAATTTGAGCAACAAAAAAAATTAAAAAAAAGGAAAAACGTTTTCGAAAAAAATTTAATTAACAATTGGCGTCAAATGTTTATGGCTTAAAAACGAAATTGTCGTACAACAAGAACAAGAACAAGGAAAAACAAATTCAAATGCCCGTAAAGCTGCTAAATGCTGCTGCTGCTGCTGCTGTTAAAGTTGTGTGTTCGTTGCATGATGTTGCATGTTAGATTGTAGCCAAGGAACAAGAAAAAGGAGTCCAAAAAAAGGGTTGCTATTATTCACTTTTATTTTTTATTTTTTGTTGTTGTTCTTTGCCCCATATTTTTTTATTGTTATTTTGTTCGTTATTATTTTATATTGTTCGTAATAAAATAAAAAAACGAAATCATTTTTTCAAGATTCGCGTGCCAATCAACAATTGTTGGTGCTGGAAAATTAAATTGAGATGAAATCAAATGAAAAAAATACGAAGAATAGGGCTCTACAAGCAAAACAGAAAGAAATTTAAATTTCAGACAAAAAAAAAACAAAAAACAAAGCAACACAAGGTTTTTATTTCTATCAAAAAGCGTGCTAAATTTGAAAACAATTTAATAATTTGTGTTGCTTTTTTCCTCATATTTTCACAATGAAATTTACGCACTTTTTTACTCAGTCTATGCAAATTATAAACATGCGTATGTACATACATACAAAATATACTCATCATACTTTGATGCACAGCAAGCATCTTATGGTGTATTTAGTTTTTTTTTATTTTTATTTTCGTTCATCATTATTTGTCCTAGACACCCTGCAGTTATACGAGTATGATGAAGATCAAATTCGTTAGTTAGACAGACAGACGTCTAACTAATAATGTTACTCTCTTGTTTCTCTATCGATATCATCATCTGCTCCATCATCATTATGATCGCGATACATTAACGATAATAAAACACACGGCGGTGGCGGCGGCGCTCAATGATTACGATGACGATGACGATGACGATGTCCCGCTGCCATTAAATGGCCCAAAAATATGAAATTTGCATAATTATGGGTTTATCTTGTTAAATTGGACGTCTGTATCTGTAACTTTATAATTTGATGTGCATACACACACGCACACACACATGAATGAATGTGTTTAGTACAAAAGGCCAACAAAAGCCGGAGCAAAAAAAGTAGGCGACCACAAGTAACCAAAAGAAACAGAAAAAGAAAAACTTGAAAAAACAAGGTACCATGAAGCAGGGGTTGGACAAGTTCTAATTAGAAATTGATCGTTTTGAATAGGTGGAGTGTAAAAAATGTGTTGGCCAGTAATTACAATTTGCTAGAGCATACGACCAGAGACTATATGGTAAGCGGTAATAACATACGATATTTAATTTAAATATGAAAAGGGGTGCCTGCATTTCATAATTCGAACTTAGAATAGCACGCCTATTAAATACATTCGTCGTAGTGAAAGAAATTTAAATATTTTAAGATGATACTTGAAACCAATAATCACACGACATACTACAGTTTGTGGAAAAAGATCATTGTTCTTAAAGATCTCTTAAAGAAAATATGAACTTAAAGGCCAAAGGTTTTGAATTTCAAAACAAAATGAACACTTTGACCTCAAGGAGTACACAATATTGTCCTTTTCAGTTTCAGAATTTATGCGTGGCTGAAAATAGCTGATTCGCTACATCTATTCTGACAATTTTCGCCTCGAATGGCAGACTTCAATGAAAACAATAAAATTCTAAATGTTTGACCGACACATATGTAAGTATGATTTTGTTTACCCAGAAGCTAAACTTTGTCCAAAAAATTGTTTAGAAGTTCAATGCATAAAACTGAACAGAAAAAGAGGTCCAATCCATAGGTCATACATACATACATGTACGGCTAATACAATAAATATTCAAACACTGAATTTTTCTATGCGAGCCTCAACTAACTCGATTTATTTCTGAAGCGAATTGCGAGTGGTGCTGAAACCTTGGATACTTACTTGATTGGGATTTCGACACACGAAAAAGGTGGCCAAACAACGATTTAAGATCAGGTTTTAGTTTATAGGAGATTTCCAACAGCCATACTCTTGAGGCATTCTAATGTTTACAACAAGTTGTACAGAAGTTGTAAAGGAAAGAAAGGAAGTAAATATGTTCGGTCAGTGCAATAGTATTCCATCTACATATATTGGACGAGAGTCGCCTCTAAAAAATAAAATTTTTTGTAGTGTTGCTCTAACGTAATATAAAGAAAATTATTCGTTTCTCTTGCTCTAAACTGAAACAATTATAAAATTCTTCACAAATCCCGCCCCATTTTCACACTTTAATGTGAGATATTCTGTTGGCTTACAATGAGAATGAAATTCTCAAAATCACATACTGTATGTGATCTTGATTGTCGTGTATTCAACATATTCATATCAAACGTAGTGTTTGTTATATAAGAGTACTCTTTACTATATATATATATATATATATATATATACAGTATTGTTCGAAACCTAAGCAACTTTTTCCCACTAAGTAATAATAGACTCATATCTTATCTTTAAATAAATTTATAGAAAATATTTATTTTATTTACTATTATACAATGTGGTTATAACCTAAAAATAACAACAAAAATTATATTCCATTTCTTTTGAAGTTATAATAAAATAAAAACAAAATTAACTTAAAAATTCGCTGTTCAAATCCTAAGCAACTTTTAATATTTGGTATGATATCCTTTGTTTCTTACGACCTCAGCGAATCTCTCTCTGCTTTGTAGACATATATATATATATATACAGTATTGTTCGAAACCTAAGCAACTTTTTCCCACTAAGTACTCATGGTCGTATATGTTCTCTTTAAATAGATTAATGAAAGATTTCCCTTTTATTTATTATTATACATATAGTCTACGTACTAATAATAACAACAAAAAATAAATTTTATCTCTTTGGAAGTAATTATAAAACAAAAATTATTTCAAAAACATAAACAAAATTAACCCAAAAACAGATACAAAAACAAATACAAAATTAACCCAAAAACAAATACAAAAATTAACCCTAAAACAAATACCCATTTCTCGCCTCTTCTCGCTTCTCGCTTCCTCTCGCGTCTCGCTTCTTACATGCGTCACATCCGTTACATTCGTCACATCCGTTACATACATCACATCCGTTACAAACGTCACATCCGTTACATGCGTTACAGCCGTTACATGCGTTACATACGTCCAATCCGTCAACTATGACGTGCATCATAACTATGAGTGCATCATATCTATGATGTGCATCACATCTTGTGCATCATGCATCATAACTATGATGTGCATCGTATCTTGCGCATCATATCTATGATGTGCATCATAACTATGATGTGCATCATATCTTGTGCATCATGCATCATATCTATGGTGTGCATCATAACTATGATGTGCATCATATCCTGTGCATCATGCATCATATCTATGATGTGCATCATAACTATGATGTGCATCATGCATCATAAGCTGTGCATCATGCATCATACATCATAAGCTGTGCATCATGCATCATAAGTTGTGCATCATGCGTCATAAGTTGTGCATCATGCATCATATCTATGATGTGCATCATAACTATGATGTTTTTTTTTTTTTTTTTTATAGCTTTACGAGCTAAAGGTTGGGAATCTTCAAAAGACATTGGTAGCCCGGCCTACCAATGTGCACGATTCGCCGCAAGACTTACTCTCGGCTTGCTAAGCGCCTGCGTACTAAACCCAACCTCGTTCGTCACACTTTCAACCATTTGCCCCCCCCCGGGACCACAATCAAGTATTACTTCGGGGGGGTGGAGATTCAGCGAGTGCTGCCTTCTGATTCTGCTGATCTTGCTCTCTCAGCCAATCTTTGCCGCATCAAAACCCTCCTCGCGAAAACACATACTGCGTTCCAGTTATCACTTGAGGTTAGCATTAGCCTAACCACATTATCGGGTGTTACCTGGGATCCTAATGTCCTCACCAGGCAAATTCGTTGATCGTCGTACCGCGGGCAGGTAAAGAAAACATGCTCCGCCGTCTCCTTCTCATTACGGCATTCTGGGCATGCTTCATCTACGTCGTGTCCATACTTATAGAGGTATGCTCTATAACATCCGTGGCCCGTTAGCAACTGTGTCAGGTGGAAGTTCACCTGGCCGTGTTTCCTTTTGGTCCATTCGCCTATACTTGGGATGAGTCTGTAGGTCCATCTTCCTTTGCTGGAATTGGACCAGTCTTGTTGCCATCTATCCATGGCATCGTCAACTATTTGCACGGGGTTTAAAAGATTCGTCCCCCTCCTTGCATCCTGTTTCCTCTTCTCTACGTCTACTACTAGTTTCAGGGGCATCATTCCCGCTATCACTAGTGCTGCATCAGTAGACACCGTCCGGAAGGCGGAGATTACCCTGAGAGCTGACCTCCTGTGGGCCGTTTCAATTCCTGCTCTATAGGTCCTCCTATCCATAGCCTCGGCCCATATAGGGGCTGCATATATGGCGACCGATGTCACTACCTTCATCAGTAGCCGTCTTCTCTCCTGTTTCGGGCCTCCTAGGTTAGGCATTAATCGGGCAAGTGCACATGTCGTCGCCGCACATTTCTCACCGATGTACGTCAAGTGTTCCTTAAACGTGAGCCTGTTATCAATCATCACTCCCAAGTATTTAATCGCCTGCTTTGATGTTATGCGCTGGTCACCCACCGTTATGGTAATAAATTCAATCCTCTTTCTACTGCTTACAAGTAGGACATCTGTTTTGTGGTCAGCAAGTTTGAGACCTTTTTCTGTTATCCAGCTTCTGACCGTGCCCACCGCAATGTTACACGTTCTCACCAATTCGTCTTGTTTTCCTCTTATCACCAGGGCAATATCGTCCGCAAATCCAATGATCTGTGCACCTCTAGGGAGTCTAAGCCTCAGTACACCGTCATACATGACGTTCCACAATATAGGGCCCAGGACGGAACCCTGTGGGACGCCCGCAGTCACCGCGTAAGACTTTCTGCCGTCGTTCGTGTCGTATATGAGTACTCTATCCTTAAAATAGTCCTTAATTAGTTCCACTAAGTAGTTCGGTACGCCCTTTTCATCCAGGGCAGCTAACGTGGCATCCCAATCCGCAGAGTTGAATGCATTCTTGACGTCCAAGGTGATGATAGCGCAATACTCCTTATCGCCCTCCAGCCAACGCTCACCGCTGATGGCGTCCTTTGCCACTGTCACTACTGTTTCTATTGCATCCAAGGTGGAACGTGCTTTCCGGAAGCCAAATTGGCGATCCGACAGGCCTTCTCCCTCTAGAAATGCTTCTAGTCTCCTACAGATTATCCTCTCCAAAAGTTTCCCGGCTGTGTCTATCATACAGAGCGGGCGGTATCCCGAGGCATCCTGTGCGTTGTTACCCTTCGGAATGAGAACCAGCCTCTGCCTTTTCCATATCCTAGGGAACGTTCTCTCCTGGATACAAGCATTAAAAACTTGCCTAAACAGCTCAGTATTACTCTCAATGGCTGCTTTAAGAGCGATGTTTGGGATCCCGTCAATCCCCGGTGTCTTATTTAGTTTCATCTCCTTGCAGGCCGCCTCAAATTCCTGGCTGCTGACTTCGGTGATTTCCTCTGGAGACCTCATGTCTCGCACGGAGTACGTAATCTCGGCCTTCTGCGGAAAAAGGCTCCTGACGATTGATTGCAGCTCAAGAGCACACGTCGTTGCTGGTGGTCGGAAGCAGTTCAGCTTTCTCATCACCACCTTATATCCAGTTCCCCAGGGATTCTCGTCCACATCGGCGCACATTTCCTTGTAGCATCTTCTCTTGCTGTGTGCAATGGCCCCATTAAGGCTGGCCCTACACCTTCTATACATTTCCCGTAGTTCAGCAAATTCATCACGGCCTCTGGCCCTTTGGAAAAGCCGCCGTGCGCGATTACATTTACGCCTTAGGTCCGCTATATCCGCGTTCCACCAGTAGACGTGTTTCTTTCCAGACATATGGCGCCTCCTTGCCATAGAAACGTTGCAAGCCTCCGTTATGGAGCGCATAAGTCCCGTCGCCTTGTCATTCGCGTTCCCGAATAACCGAATGTCCTCCAATGCGAGGACGAAGGTTTCCCTGTCAAAGGTGGAGTCCTTCCAAAGAGGGTTCGGCGGTGCGGCAGGAACGTTGTGTCCCGTAGAGCGTTCCCGAATTTCGAAAATGATTGCCTGGTGATCACTATGTGTGTAGATGTCAGACACCGACCAGGTAGATGAGGACGCCAGGGAGTCGCTGACAAATGTCAGGTCAATTTTTGAGCAGCGTCCATTCCTCGAGAATGTATCCTTGTCACCACTATTAAGTAACACAACCTCCAACGTTGCAAATGCGTCGAGTAAGCATTCTCCTCTTGTGTTAGTGCATGCCGAGCCCCATTCAACAGCCCAAGCATTGAAATCCCCGGCAATTACCACAGGTCTCACGTTCCTTGCTTCCTTAACGATGTCATCTATTCTGCGTCTAAAGTCTTCTATTGAAAGGCTAGGGGGAAGATAACAGCTGAAGAAATGTACCCCATTAACGGTGCATTTCACAAAGCTCTCCCACCTGTCGTCGACATTCCCCACTGGGAATTTACCACAGGACCATATCGAAGCCTTGTTGCATTTGCTGGTTATCCAACGTTGGTTTCCAGATGTTCTGTAGTGCTCGCTCAGTATTGACAAGTCTATTCTCTGCTCCCGTACAGTCTGCTTAAGCAGCTCCTGCGCCGCTTCGCAATGGTTCAAGTTCAACTGCAGAACTCTCATTTACCCGCGCCTGTTAGCTTCCGTCGTGCCGCCAGATAGTGTGCGCACTTATGTCCTCCGGTGATATGTTTCACGTCAGCGTCTGGATCGCCTCTGCAGAGAAGGCAGTGGGGGTCACGCCCACAAGCCTTGGCAAGGTGACCCTGCGAACCGCACTTGAAGCAGTGTTTGGACCAGTCGCTATTGCTGCGACACTTTCCAGCTACATGCCCGAAATCTAAGCACTTGTAACATCTCCTTGGGGTCAGCTTCCTCAACAAACGGCAAACTGTCCACCCTACACGCAGTTTGCCAACTTCCTCGGCCCTGCGTGCCATCTTCGTGGGGATTGCAAGTATCGCCGTCCTAGTGCCTCCCGGAACGCTTCTGATCGTCTTGAGAGCCGACGGTTGTATTTCGCCGATTTGGTCCTTCCATGCGGCGATTATTTCCTCCTCAGTTGTAACCTCGTCCAGGTATCTCAATTCGAAAGTGGCCTCCTCTGTTATCGTTCTGACCTCTATCTCTTCTGCCAGTAAGTTCTTCAGCTTAGCACGGTGCGTCTCCGTAGCCACCTCGGCTGATCTTCTAAATTCCAAGAGGATTTCGCCCTTTTGTGTCTTCTTCACGAGCTGAACATCCTCCCCGACTGATTTAAGTTCCGGGGCGTTTCTTACCTTCCTTAGAATGTCCGCAAAGGATAGCTTCTCAGTTGGCTTTATAATAACTGCATCCGGTCTTGGAGGTTTTCTGCGCTTCCTAGTTTTCAAGATCCAATCATTTTGCTCTTGAGTGTCTTTCTCTGTCGCTGCAGGCACTACCATAGTCTGGTTCGAAGTGGTTGCTGGTCTCCCTGCCGAGTCGCTACTTCTAGCCTCAGCGGCAGGCTTGACTTGTCCACGAGGACGGATTGTCCTGGTCTTCTTAGATGGTGTTCCCCTTGGTTTCTCCAATTCTTCTCTCTGCCTCTTCGGACCACAAGGTGTCTGCTGTTGTAGGATCGTCTGAGTGCTCCTATCATTGGTTCTGACCTTTTTCTCTTGTTCCGCTACTTTATCCTTAGCGGCTTGCTGGTAAAGTGACGATATAGAGGCCACTAAATCACGCATTGCTTGGTGTATGGACCTTCTTCCTCCGCCCATCATCTCCACGAGTTCGGAAATTCTATCGCCTAGTTTGGTGAATTCATCAACCTCTTTTTCAGGAACTTTGTTCCTCTGCAGCTCCGGTGGTGACGAGTGCGATCGCTCGCCATTCTGCTTCAGCGGTGGTGAGTGGAGCAGCCTCGAAGCCCTCCGGAAAGGGTTCAGGAAAGGGCTGTCCTGCTGGGTCTCCTTTGCACCTTCGGTGCCGGCTGGAGAAGTAGCGCCTGTAAAATTACGTAGATTGTTCTTATTTGTATTAAATTCCATTCTGTTGGGTCCCAACTTGGGGCCGTTATCTTGGATTCGTTGTGTAGTTACCCTTATTGTGGTCCCATGGTTATCTTTGCAATGCAGGGAGGCCATGCGAGGGTTGACACAAGTCCTCATGAGAGCTTGTGTTCAGAGCCAGACCGGGAGCTAAACAGAAGAGATTCTTAACTGCCCCTACACCCCAACTCAACGGGACGAGTCCAAGATCGTTCCCCAAGGCTTGCCAGGTTTTAACGGGACGGAGACGGATGGTGCATTAGCCTGAAAGCCGTCTGGACCAGATGTCACTCCAGCCCATATTGGTAACAGAATACCCCATCCGCCAGCCCATGTCATCAAATCAAAATATTGCAGTGTAGTCCAGTATACCATAATCAGAATCTTACTGGTATCAATTCTGATGCCTATACGACTAGGCTCCGATCGTCACATCCGTTAGAAGCATGCATGATTCCCACGGTGCTATCGTGTTACCACGGTAGTTCAACACTTTGAGCGGCATTGTTTCGCTTTAAAGCATCAGTGTCATTGGGTATATGCCAGACTTTTCATCCGCACCCTCTACCTCTGCCCTCCCATTTAGTCGCCTTTTACGACAAGCAGGGAACCACTGTGGTAGAATTCTAATCCGCTACCACACGGCGATCATAACTATGATGTGCATGATGCATGCATCATAAGTTGGGCATCATGCATCATAAGCTGTGCATCATGCATCATAAGCTGTGCATCATGCACCATAAGTTGTGCATCAGAAGTTATGCATCATGCATCATAAGTTGTGCATCATGCATCATGCATCATAAGCTGTGCATCATGCATCATGCATCACGCAACATAAGTTGTGCATCATGCATCATGCATAATAAGCTGTGCATCATGCATCATAAGCTGTGCATCATGCATCATAAGCTGTGCATCATGCATCATAAGTTGTGCATATGCATCATGCATCATAAGCTGTGCATCATGCATCATGCATCATGAGCTGTGCATCATGCATCATAAGTTGTGCATCATGCATCATAAGCTGTGCATCATGCATCATGCATCATAAGTTGTGCATCATGCATCATAAGCCGTGCATCATGCATCATGCATCACGCAACATAAGTAGTGCATCATGCATCATGCATCATGAGCTGTGCATCATGAGCTGTGCATCATGCATCATAAGTTGTGCATCATGCATCATGCATCATAAGCTGTGCATCATGCATCATGCATCATAAGCTGTGCATCATGCATCATACATCATAAGCTGTGCATCATGCATCATAAGTTGTGCATCATGCATCATGCATCATAAGCTGTGCATCATGCATCATGCATCATAAGTTGTGCATCATGCATCATGCATCATAAGCTGTGCATCATGCATCATGCATCATAAGCTGTGCATCATGCATCATACATCATAAGCTGTGCATCATGCATCATAAGTTGTGCATCATGCATCATGCATCATAAGCTGTGCATCATGCATCATGCATCATAAGTTGTGCATCATGCATCATAAGCTGTGCATCATGCATCATAAGCTGTGCATCATGCATCATAAGCTGTGCATCATGCATCATAAGTTGTGCATCATGCATCATGCATCATAAGTTGTGCATCATGCATCATGCATCATAAGCTGTGCATCATGCATCATGCATCATAAGCTGTGCATCATGCATCATAAGTTGTGCATCATGCATCATGCACCATAAGTTGTGCATCATAAGTTATGCATCATGCATCATAAGCTGTGCATCATGCATCATAAGTTGTGCATCATGCATCATAAGCCGCGCATCATGCATCATGCATCATAACCTGTGCATCATGCATCATAAGTTGTGCATCATGCGTCATAAGCCGCGCATCATGCATCATGCATCATCAGCTGTGCATCATGCATCATGCATCATAAGTTGTGCATCATGCATCATAAGCCGTGCATCATGCATCATGCATCACGCAACATAAGTAGTGCATCATGCATCATGCATCATACGCTGTGCATCATGCATCATAAGCTGTGCATCATGCATCATGCATCATAAGTTGTGCATCATGCATCATGCATCATAAGCTGTGCATCATGCATCATGCATCATAAGCTGTGCATCATGCATCATACATCATAAGCTGTGCATCATGCATCATAAGTTGTGCATCATGCATCATGCATCATAAGCTGTGCATCATGCATCATGCATCATAAGTTGTGCATCATGCATCATAAGCTGTGCATCATGCATCATAAGCTGTGCATCATGCATCATAAGCTGTGCATCATGCATCATGCATCATAAGTTGTGCATCATGCATCATGCATCATAAGCTGTGCATCATGCATCATGCATCATAAGCTGTGCATCATGCATCATACATCATAAGCTGTGCATCATGCATCATAAGTTGTGCATCATGCATCATGCATCATAAGCTGTGCATCATGCATCATAAGTTGTGCATCATGCATCATAAGCTGTGCATCATGCATCATAAGCCGCGCATCATGCATCATAAGCTGTGCATCATGCATCATGCATCATAAGTTGTGCATCATGCATCATAAGCCGTGCATCATGCATCATGCATCACGCAACATAAGTAGTGCATCATGCATCATGCATCATGAGCTGTGCATCATGAGCTGTGCATCATGCATCATAAGTTGTGCATCATGCATCATAAGCTGTGCATCATGCATCATGCATCATAAGTTGTGCATCATGCATCATGCATCATAAGCTGTGCATCATGCATCATGCATCATAAGCTGTGCATCATGCATCATACATCATAAGCTGTGCATCATGCATCATGCATCATAAGTTGTGCATCATGCATCATGCATCATAAGCTGTGCATCATGCATCATGCATCATGCATCATAAGCTGTGCATCATGCATCATAAGTTGTGCATCATGCATCATGCACCATAAGTTGTGCATCATAAGTTATGCATCATGCATCATAAGCTGTGCATCATGCATCATAAGTTGTGCATCATGCATCATAAGCCGCGCATCATGCACCATGCATCATAAGCTGTGCATCATGCATCATAAGTTGTACATCATGCATCATAAGCCGTAATGATGCATCATGCATCATAAGCTGTGCATCATGCATCATACGCTGTGCATCATGCATCACGCATCATAAGTTGTGCATCATGCATCATGCATCATAAGCTGTGCATCATGCATCATGCATTCATGCATCATAAGTTGTGCATCATAAGTTATGCATCATGCATCATAAGCTGTGCATCATGCATCATAAGCTGTGCATCATGCATCATAAGTTGTGCATCATGCATAACTTATGATGCACAACTTATGATGCGTGATGCGTGATGCATGATGCATGATGCACAACTTATGATGCGTGATGCGTGATGCATGATGCATGATGCACAACTTATGATGCGTGATGCGTGATGCATGATGCACAGCGTATGATGCATGATGCACAGCTTATGATGCATGATGAATGATGCACAACTTATGACGCATGATGCACAACTTATGATGCATGATGCACAGCTTATGATGCATGATGCACGATGCACAACTTACGATGCACAACTTACGATGCATGATGCATGATGCACTGCTTATGATGCATGATGCATGACGCACAGCTTATGATGCATGATGCACAACTTATGATGCGTGATGCATGATGCACAGCTTATGATGCATGATGCATGATGCATAACTTATGATGCACAACTTATGATGCATGATGCACAGCTTATGATGCATGATGCACGGCTTATGATGCATGATGCACAACTTATGATGCATGATGCACAGCTTATGATGCATGATGCACAGCTTATGATGCATGATGCATGATGCACAACTTATGATGCATGATGCACAGCTTATGATGCATGATGCACAGCTTATGATGCATGATGCACAGCTTATGATGCATGATGCATGATGCATAACTTATGATGCGTGATGCGTGATGCATGATGCACAGCTTATGATGCATGATGCACAACTTATGATGCATGATGCACAGCTTATGATGCATGATGCACAGCTTATGATTCATGATGCATGATGCACAACTCATGATGCATGATGCACAGCTTATGATGCATGATGCATAACTTATGATGCACAACTTATGATGCATGATGCACCGCTTATGATGCATGATGCACAGCTTATGATGCATGATGCATGATGCATAACTTATGATGCACAACTTATGATGCATGAATGCATGATGCATAACTTATGATGCACAACTTATGATGCATGAATGCATGATGCATAACTTATGATGCGTGATGCGTGATGCATGATGCACAGCTTATGATGCATGATGCATGATGCACAACTTATGACGCATGATGCACAACTTATGATGCATGATGCACAGCTTATGATGCATGATGCACGATGCACAACTTACGATGCATGATGCATGATGCACTGCTTATGATGCATGATGCATGATGCACAGCTTATGATGCATGATGCACAACTTATGATGCGTGATGCGTGATGCATCAGGCACAGCTTATGATGCATGATGCATGATGCACAACTTATGATGCGTGATGCGTGATGCATGATGTACAGCTTATGATGCATGATGCACAACTTATGATGCATGATGCACAGCTTATGATGCATGATGCACGGCTTATGATGCATGATGCACAACTTATGATGCATGATGCACAGCTTATGATGCATGATGCACAGCTTATGATTCATGATGCATGATGCACAACTTATGATAAGCAGTGCATCATGCATCGTAAGTTGTGCATCGTGCATCATGCATCATACGCTGTGCATCATGCATCATAAGTTGTGCATCATGCGTCATAAGTTGTGCATCATGCATCATGCATCATAAGCTGTGCATCATGCATCATAAGCTGTGCATCATGCATCATGCATCATACGCTGTGCATCATGCATCATAAGTTGTGCATCATGTCCATGATGATATGGTGGGACGCAGACAGCCACAGTAAGCCTTAATGCAGACGCTGCAGCTATTCTTCTGAAGGAAGGTAGAATTAGAATCGGCTGGGTCATATGCAGGATTCGCGAGAGGAACATTCCCATGAAATGCTTCCGATGCTTGCAATTTGGACATATAGCCCGTCAGTGCGGGAGTAAAGTTGACCGCTCGGGAGCATGCCGCAAGTGTGGACAGGACGGTCACGTTGCTCGGAATTGCGAACGGGAACCACTATGCATGTTCTGCAAAGTGGATAACCCGAAATCCGCCAACCATATCGCGGGGAGCGGAAAGTGTCCGCAATTTCTGAGAGCTCTTAAATCACGTTCCAGGAGATGAGGTTAATACAAATTAATCTGAACCATTGCGAAGCAGCCCAGGACCTATTGGTCCAGAGAGTAAAGGAGGAGAATATCGATGTCGCAATCATAAGCGAACCGTATAGGGTGCCGAGGAATAATACTTGGATCACGGACGGATCTACCACTGCGGCTATATGGATTCGTGGTTCATTACCCTTCCAGCAAACCTATGCGCGGGACACTGGTTTCGTTATGGCCAAGATAATGGGAGTTTTCATCTATAGCTGTTACGCCCCCCCGAGGTGGTCAATGGATGAGTTCCAGCATATGTTGGAAAGACTGGCGTCACACGTGCGCCTGAACACCCCCGTTATTATTGGAGGAGACTTCAACGCTTGGGCGACCGAATGGGGTAGTAGGTATACTAACGCCAGGGGTCGCTGCCTCTTGGAAACATTTGCTTCCCTTCCTGTGGCGCTGATGAATGACGGAAGAGGAAGCACATTTAGGAGAGCTGGATCGAGCTCGATAATAGACTTGTCGTTTGTGAGCGATGGCCTTGTTTCACGGACTGCGTGGAGGCTAACTGAGGACTTCACGAATAGTGACCATCAGGCAATCGTGATGACGGTTACTGGGCGCAACACGAGAACACACGGATTGCCGAACTTTACGGGACCTAAATGGAAGGACTCCCGCTTTGACGAGGAGACGTACAGATTGATGTTGTCGTCTTCTCGGACGACTGGCAGCACGGTCGAGGAAATGGTGAACGGCGTATACGACATGCTCAACACTGCATGTGATGCTGCTATGCCAAGGAGGACTATATGCAGGGGACGTACCCCCTGCTACTGGTGGAATGACGAAATTCGAAATCTGCGGTCGGCATGCTTTGGGGCGAGAAGAAGGGCCCAGCGCACGAGAGGAAGACCGACATGGGAAGCCGAACGTGCTGCATATGAAGATCTAAGGCATCAACTTAGAAGAGCCATTAAAAGGAGCAAGAAACTATCCTTTCAGCGGATATGCCAGGAGGCTGACGTCAATCCTTTTGGGACGGCGTACCGAGTCGTCTGCACGAAAATCGGAGCTCGGGAACAGCCTAAACTGGGTTGTCCAGTTTTGCTACGGGAAATTATTGGTACATTATTCCCACGGGGCCAGCCCTACACTTTTATAAGTAGGGAGCCGGAGGCCGCTCATACCATACCCGAGGTAACGGCAGAGGAGGTACTTGCAGCATGCACTGGAATAGGAGATAGGAAAACACCGGGGCCAGACGGAATCCCGAACAGGGCACTTAAGGCGGCTATCCGGATTAGACCGAATATGTTCGCCAAGGTGTTCCACAGGTGCTTCGTCGAGGGTGTTTTTCCACGTAGATGGAAGGAGCAGAAATTCGTTCTCATTCCAAAACCTGGCAAACCACCAGGGGAACCATCATCGTATCGTCCCATCTGCCTACTTGACACGATGGGAAAAATACTGGAGAGGATAATATACAATCGACTACTGACATGTGCCGAGGCAAGAGGAGCTCTCTCGGACCTGCAATACGGATTTAGGAAGGGACGGTCCACTGTTGACGCCATAAGGAGGGTGGTCGACATTGCAAAAGACGCAATAGAAGGAGAAAGATGGAGATTTGGCACCAAGGAATACTGTGCGGTTGTCACCCTTGACGTTAAAAACGCGTTCAACTCAGCGAATTGGGGGCGGATTATGAGAGCCCTCTTTAACATGGCTACGCCGCCATACTTAATGGAGATTCTGAACAATTACTTTCAGGACAGGAAAGTAATATACCTAACGGATGAAGGAGAGAAGGAATACGTAGTGACGGCGGGTGTCCCGCAGGGCTCTGTACTTGGGCCACTACTGTGGAACATTATGTACGATGGTGTACTTCGACTACGATTGCCAAACGGGACTACAATTGTGGGCTTTGCAGATGACATTGCCATAGTCTCGGTGGCTAAGACGGTAGCGGAAATAGAGGAGAAAACGAACACAGCGATTCGAAATGTTGGAGCATGGCTGGATGAGGCAGGTTTGACACTTGCTGCACATAAAACGGAGGCCGTCTTGATAAGCGGCCGGAAGATAGTGGAGAAAATGGAAGTGACCGTTGGAGGCACTAGGATCGAATCAAAGAGAGCGATAAAATACCTGGGAGTGATTATCGACGACAGGTTGAATTTCAAGGAGCACGTGAAATACATCGGCGAAAAGGCGTCTGTAACACAGGGAGCACTGGCGAGGATGATGCCAAATATTGGAGGACCAGGTCCATTCAAAAGGAGAATAATTTCGGCGGTTGTAACGTCGATAATGCTATATGCATGCCCAATATGGTCGGAGGCACTCTCCGTGGGCACGACAAGGAGAATACTGTCCTCGGTGTATCGTTTAAGCGCGATTAGACGGATAAGTGGCTTCAGGACAGTATCTGATGAAGCGGTATTGGTATTGGCAAAGACAATACCGATAGACATATTGGCGGATGAGATGAGGAGGATATACTTTCGCCGTCTCGAGTATCCAGAAGAAATAGCAACTATAAAAGCAGAGGAACGAAGGACTTCCATGCACAGATGGCAGTCACGATGGGAGAGCAGTTTAAAGGGAAGATGGACATTTCGCCTTGTCCCTGACGTAACCCTTTGGATGAAGGACAAATATTGCGAGCTGAACTATTACGTGACCCAGTTCCTAATTGGTCATGGGTGCTTCAGGAAGTACCTGCACAGATTTGGTCATGACACTTCCCCTATATGCCCAAACTGTGTAGATGAGGAGGAAGATGCGGAGCATATTCTAACATGCTGCCCCAGATTTAGATGGCCCGGAGAAACGAGTTTAGGACCAAACCGGCTAATGGAAGAGCTGATGAACTGTAGGAACCTATGGAGCCAATATAGCCAGAGAATGGCTGAAGTTATGATAGAACTCCGTAGACTAGAGAAACGGAGGCGAAATTTGCCTTAACGTGATGAAGCTTTCGAGCTAACCAGCCCTCCGCGAAGTAATACCTTACGGCAGTCCCGCGGGGGGAGAGTGGTTGAAGTGTGTAGGGGGTGGGTTTAGTACGTAGGCACCAGTGATGGTGAATCGTGCACTCTTTTGTTGGAACAAAAGTGTCTTTAGAAGATTCCCACCTCATCATATCTTCTGCATCATGCATTTTTGGGTGCCAGCAGAATTCTCGAGCGCGAATTCACTAAATTTGTGAATACTGTCGCTAATGACATTGCCCAAAAGCAATACATTTGTCTCTGCTGGACCCCAGAGTGTAGGAAATTAAGTGGCAATGATCAAGGCAGACGAGTTTGTTAAGAGTGCATAGTGGGAAGATGGATAGAGGTGAAGACTGTTTTCAAATCAAATGGTAGAGATTTGAATTACGTATCAAACTATTCAGAAATGAGTACTGTAGACTTAAAAGGGCATCTCTAACGAATAGGGAACCTTCTGTGGAAGTCTTAAGGTCTTATATTTTTATTGTCTTCATTAAAAATAAAATATTTCAGTAGCCATTAGCTACAGTCTTTCTATTTACAATGTGTTTGTATACCTTTTTTCCGTCATTTGATTTATAATCCTCAACATCGAGGACGCCACATTTTGACAACTTTCCAAGGTGGTAACACCTGATGGTGACAACCGCACTACACAACAAAAAAAAAAAAAAAAAAAAAAACACACACAGAGGACAAAACTTTGAAAACATGACTTTAAAAATAATCGAATTGCAGGAAATTCAATTCTTATCATAGATCTTCTATAATTTTTGATACAACAACAACAACTGTAGCAACAACTATCAGAAGAAAAAATTAAAAAAAGAATAGAATTAAAGAGAGACATGTGTAAATACCAATATAAAAAATGTTTTTTTTTCCTTTTTCTTTTTTTGTTGTCTTTTGCTTTGAAGAAATAAACGCGCAGGTGTTACACATCGCATCCAATAGCTGATTGTATGTAAAACTTGAGTATTTTGTTTTGTTTTTGACTACCTTTGTCTACTGCCAGCATTCTAACCAATCTACTAACACTGTTTACTGGATGTTCTCAACAATGGAATTTAAAAAAATTATTTATTTTTTATTCGTAAAAGATTAAATGTTAGCGTTTACCCCCAGAGATGGGTAATTTTACGATGGAATATTTTGCATTGCAATTGCAAATTGCGTCTGTTGTATGTACGTTAATTGTCTTCGGTTGCATGTTCAAATTGCACTTGTCACCAAGCCTATCTACTTATACAAGCGACTGTCCGACTGACTGTGCTGTACTAAAGCAAATACTTCGAAATGGTAATGCTGCTGCATGCTGTACTGCATGTCACAACAGTTCATTTGGTTTTTTGGATTTCAAACACTGACTGAATCAGCTGTGCTGTGTAAAGAACGGGTTTTACAACTTTTGCCATTTAAGTCGGTCAAAATGATTGAACGATCGCTTAAGCAGCTGACTATTTAAACAAGTGCTAATTGTTAAGAGATCCCATCCCTCTACCGCTACCTCATTGAGATTATTGCTTTCTTGTCTATGATTTACTAAAGCACTTTACAACAGATTTCCAGAAATAATTGGAAAATAATATTTATTGTACAGTCATAATAGCTGTTTGTAATTAAAGCGATAAAATTTATTAAAAAAAAAAAAACAAAAAAAAAAAAAAAACAATAAATATTAAAATTATTATTAGATAATAAACAACATGTACATATGTATGTATGTACACTTGTACACTTGTTTGCAAAAATTCACTTAGTACAGGGTAATTCAATTTCGAATTTCTTTTTCAAACTGCAAATTGAAAGCGTTTGCTGTTGCCAGCAAATTTATGAACGATCAGTAATCTCTGATAAATGTTCAAAGTACCCTAGCCCTGTTCCATCGGGTGAAAATTTTGATAACATTGCTTGAAAAGGATCCATCCATTGCAAGCTGAATTTTGTGTTTTATGGCCACAACTATTTTTGATTTATTTGTATAAAATCCACCATATACACACATAGTTGGTCACTACAATCCTTTAATCAAGATTACAACCTATGTAGCTTCGCACATCACTTATGTTGTGTGTGTTAATTTGTATATATGAATTGTATACATGACGACAGATTTTTTAAGAAACTTTTCATGGCAATTTTATTTATTCTCAGAGTTTGAGACAGAAATCTGATTAGAGCAAGTCGCCGAAAAAATATTTTGTCATATTTTGTTTAGTTGGAGATGCCTGACACTACCTACTAGACCACGGCGACTTCATCTACCATATATGGCAGTCCAATAGTTTTAGAACTAGTATGTGAAGCTCCAATATCCAATATATATATCATACACACATACATACATACATAATTGATTACTACAATCCTTTAGCCAGGATCATGACCTAGTTTCTCACAGCACTTATGTTTATGTTATGAGTGGAGGGACCTACAGTTTAAAGTCGTCTCTGAACGATGGATTTTGCAAAAACTTTTCATATCAAATTTTTTATTTGCTCTCAGAGAGACAGCCACCGAAGAAATTTTCTTTTTTTTTTCTGTGTATTTTATTTTATTGAAGATGTCTGACCTGGGGCTTGAACCGAGGCCTCACGTCTAATAGGCCAACACACTACCTATCTATCATTCACAGTCGACCATAAAGGAATTTCAAATACGCTCCTTATCATTATCTGTGACGGTAATCGCTGGGTAATTGCCGATATTTGGGAATCATTTACTGTTATATTTAAAGGTGAGACCCTGTCACAAAAAATTTTTCACGGGGGAATTTTTGAATAGGAAAAATGGCAATCATATCAGCTATAACAGCAGCGGTAGTAAGAGATTGGCTTGTTAAAATTTATGAAAAAAAACTTTTAAATTCTAAACAGATATAAAACTCCACTTTCTCTAATGAAATCAAATAAAATAAAACGTTAGAATATACAGAAACAAAGATGAAAATTAAAAATTCTTTCCTCTGATGCGTATGGGATCACCTGCTTATGAGACGATTGTTCTTAAGTTTCACATTAAAATTCCTTTCAACAAAGCCGGGCGTATTCTTTTAAGGTCAATGATGGTCTTTAATTCATTTGTTGTTTTCATTCTTAATTTTGTTGTTGTTGTTTTTCTATTCTAAATTAAACAAACGTTTGAATTAGGGAGAGAGAGAGAGAGTTGTCGGCGGTAAAGTGCTTGTGACTAAACACTATTATTAAGGGTCACAAATCAATGAAGACTTTATCGTTTTAAAACATGAGGCTAAATTACCAGCTAAAAAGAAAAAAACAAAACAAAACAGAGCCTTTTGAATAAAGCCAAAAAAGAAGAAACAAGCCATTTAAGATTCTTTTTTTTCTGTTGGAAATAATAATAACAGCAGTGATGGAAAAAAGGTCGTAAGATATTATTAAAACAACAACTACAATTAGAAAAATACTAAGAGACTGAAGAAAAAAAAACACTAAAATTGATTAGAAATTCGTTAAACTTTCCCACAAAACTAAAAAAAAAAAGAAAATCTAAAAAAAAGAGACAGAAAACGAACTTCAAAACTAAACAAAAAAAAAAACCGTAACGAAGAAACTAACAAAAACGACAGAAAAAAAAATAGAAACTAAAATGCAATCCGCGACTAAATTTATTGAAACAACATTAGTGCGGCGAGCTCAGCTCGATTTGAATACAAAAAACAGAAAAAAATGAAAAGAAATCGTATAGCATTTAAAGGGTCTTTCTTCTTCTTCTTTTTTCGATGGGGAATATTAACCTGGACATTACAGATTTGTCGTTACGAAAATTGAATGAAAAAACAAAAAAAAAACACAAAAGAACAGGTAAAGAAAGAAATTTACAACCAACAGACAACAAAAAAAAAATGTGAAACAGATACCGCGCATTTACAACAATAACAACAATAAACATCAACAACAAAAATAACAACAACAACAACATCAAAAAATATTTGGTCAAATAGATTTCTGGTGCACCAGCCAAACAATCTTCCAAACAGCCAGCATTGCCAAGAGCCACCAAAAAAACACAAAAAAATCCATTTGAAACCCAAAAAAAAATAATATCAGCGACACAAGAAACACCCCAGGAAGCTGGAGGCAACCAACACACACACACACTTTTCCAGCAAGCCATCGCAATAATGAATGCCATGCCCCAACAGCGCGAGTTATCAACAGTGCAAGCATTTATGCATTCCGTTGGACACAGAAGAAAAAAGCGTGTATCGGATGGAATCCCTTTTTCTCATTTACAAACGACCCAACAACGAATGGATCTGAAACAATACAACAGACAGACAAAAACAAAACAACAACAACAACAAAAAAGAAAAGGGAAATAAAAACGAAAAAAAATGCCGAAAACTCATAAATTTGAAGTTTTTCACCTCTTTTTTGTCTTGTTTTGCTTTGTTTTCTTTTTTTTTTTTTAATCTGTGGAAAGAAATTTCCTTTTGACAGCTACCAGTGTCCATAACCTCGTTTTTACAAATGAACTGAAAAGCATAGCAAAGAACCAGTGAAGCGGTCAATATATGGTACCAGGCAATAAGGAAATTTAAAAGCCCTACACACACAATATTTTTCATTTCAAGTTTCGAAGAGAACAAATCCGATTTAGGTTCGCCACAGAAAATCAGTTGCGAGCAATGATGAGTACGCAGCCCCATTAGCGTAAAACAGCAAAAGCTCTGATTTTTTCCCACAATTCTGGGCGCAACGTGCCTTACACTTTACGCCACATTGGATTATCTGTACGAGTAATTTTGTGGGCATGATCATTTCACATGGCGGTAATATGATCTAGTCACCGGAAACGTGTGACGACTCGATTACATGTTTTCTTGTGGGTTTATCCTCAGTCGGAGTTGTATGCGATCAAGCTACAAAAGTGGTCCTCAAAGCCAATGCAACCCATGCCATCTGTCAAATTCAACCTGGTGTATGTGCCAGAATCATGGAAATTTGAATATTTCGAATGCAGTCCCCCCAGAGAAGCCTTTGCTGACATTTGCACACATAATGGCATCAGTAGGTCTTTTAAACGAATTGAAATTTAAAGATAGGAAAGCTTAATGATTGATCCTATATAAGCCATGCGGCTTGTGAAATGACGAACACTATTGTATTTTATCTGGTCTGGTTCTCAGTCCAATATAAAGAAGTTTCAGCCGACTACACTTGAGCTTTGTGTCACAAATCGAATAATGCACGAATACCAGCAGAGCGAAACACGGAAAGTTATGAAGTTACCGCCGCAGCTTTTCAATGATGCTTAGACCTATATTTGTAGCAAATGCTTCACATCATAAAAGGTATCGTGGAGTTAACAGAGCTGTTTTTCGATATTGCCATGGACTCATGTTGTAGTATTAGAAGCAATGTCTAACGACATATTGGTATTGGAAAGATTTTAAGCACAAATACCGGAAATCCTTTTGACAACAGCGAGTTTCTAGCTTATGCTTAGCCTTATTGCTACTTTGTGAGCATCAATTCTACAAGCGATGGAACACGTCAGAATATTACGAGCCGCATTGGAAGCAAATCCGTCGTGTGCAGCACTATCACATAATATAAGAAACCAAATACCGCCATATAGCAACTACCAATGTGGGTCTCTCGAAGTCACCGTAGTCTAGGTATTGTGTTGGCTTATTAGACATGAGGCCTCGGTTCAAACCAAAAAAACATCTCCAACTAAAAGAAATATAAAAAGTATGTCTTCTGCGACTTCTTCTCAGCAGATGTGTAGCACAAAAAAAGATCCACACCAAACAGTGACTTTTTTGCGTTGCATTTGGGATTTGAAGTCATTCAAGATTGGTGTGTGGTATAAAAGAATTGGCTTCTGCCCCCAAAAAATTACATTGAAAAGCATATAAATAAAGTTTTAACACATAAAGTAGTTCAGGACATGGACGATATGTGCAGATTCCAAGGTTCAAAGTATTTTTATACTAAACTTACGTTACAAGCAGTGGTGTTGTCGAGCCGGAACGCTCCGGAACGTCGTTCCGGTACTTCCTTTTTGGACAGGAACGCGTTCCGGAACTAAAGATGATTTCTGATAAAGAGAATTGGCTGACGTTTTGAAAAAAAAATTAAAATGAATTGCTGATTTTTTTTTCTAATTTTTGACGAATTTTTATATGTATTTTTATAAACAAGGGTTTGAACCGAACCCGAACCGGAACGAACAGGCTTGTTTTTTCGAACAGTGAGCCGGAGTCCGGAAAGTTTTTTCTGCTGAACCGGAACGCGTTCCGGGAAAAAAAAAATTAGCACAACACCACTGGTTACAAGCCATATACTAAGTTGATCACACCTTTCTGTTACACAAAGTTGACCACACTGTCCGCTACAACAATAGACGAAAAAAAATATTCGAAAAGAGAGAAAAAGAGAAAGAGAGATTGAGATAGAACGCAAATAGCGTTATAAATTAAAACTCGAATTAAGTTTAGTACCAGAGTAGGAAATCATATCAGAGTTTCTATTTTCCCCAAAAAAAAAAGACAAAAAAATTAAAAAAAAAGACAAAAAAATTAAAAAAAAAGACAAAAAAATTTAAAAAAAATAGACTTGTATGCCGGCACAGAATTTTAGAAACAAACAAACGGAATTACACTTCTTGGGGAAGATCCTAAAAAAAAGAAGAAACCAAACATAGAACAGAAACGAATCTTCTTAATTGTTGCATGTTGTAGTGGAGTTGTATGTGGATGTGTTGTGGATAAAAATGTTGTCTTCGTTTTCGTAGATAAAAACCAAAAATTTAAGTCACTTAAAAATATGATCCAAAAAGTATGGTAAGATAAACTGATAAAACAAAAGTGCGGTAACCAGTAGAGAAAAAAAAATTGAAAAAGAAAGGCTTAAATGCACATTCAGATACAAAGGATTTGAAAAAGTTTGTTTTTAAATCATGTAAAGGAGATATTGTACGATTGCTGGCACTAATGGATTCTCTTAATGGCACAAGCATTTATCTGTTAAAACATATTTTTGAAACGAATTATTTTGTAAACAATTCATGCAAGTTTAAGCTGCGTTTAGATCTTCTAAAGACTTGATCATAAAAATCTTTTCCGAAATGTCCAATTTTCCATGACTCAGGCGCATAAATCATTTTGAATTTGATCGATTGCATGGGTTACGTTGGTTTTGAGGAGCAGCCTACTGGCTTAACAAAACCATACATAACATACATACATAATTAGCCATTACAACCCTTCAGTCAGGACTACGGCCTAGCTCCTCAACACCACTCGTTAATTTTATACATGAGTGGCGGGACCGACAGTTTAAAGTCTACTCCGAACGACAGATTTTTTGAGAAGCTTTTCATGGCAATTTTTACTCAGAGTTTTTGCCAGAAATCTGCTGAGAGGAAGATGCCGAAGAAATATTTTCGTTTTGATGTCTGACCTGGGATTCGAACTCGGGACTTTCATCTAATAAGCCAACACACTACCTAATAGACCACGGCGACTACCTACTTAACAAAAATTCTAACGAGATGAAAGCGCTCGATTACGGCTGGACATTAATTGTGTGCTATATAGTGCCGTCATTTTGAAACCACATGTCGTTGATGTCCAGATTATCCAATTTGGTCCAATTGAAGTTGATAATCAGCGACAACAAATATTCCTCAAACTTTTGTAGTATTCCAGACTTGAATCACAATCTTCGTATTACTCTAACCACCATTGCACTATATTCGAATTGTACTCCAAAGGAACCCTTATAGAGCCCAATTCGTCCATTGTTTGAATTCCAGAAAGTTACAAGCTGCCGCCACCGCCCACCCTCCAAATACTAATTTATTTAGTTATGCTTAAATAGCAATTAACTAAATGAGAATTACTTTTGTTTATATCATTTGACCGAACGACTATATAATTAAGTACACAAACGATTGTTACACTTAAATAGTATTCTATGTGTGTGAGTGCGTGTGAAGACAAATTCGACAAAACCTCTGTAACCAATGTAAATATTAACAGAGGAATGTTATGTGTTTAACAGAATAAACAATATTCATATATAAACATGGTGCCTTCAGTATCCAATGATTAGAAATCGGACGATAGAATTAATATGTGTTGCTCTATAAAAAAAAATTATTCTCCAAACGTTACATTGTTAGATAGATTCTGTAAAACTTTTATACAATGCTGTTGAAAATAATTATTACGACTCCAGAGAGGATGATGTTTAATTGTAGAAGATTAGGATGTGATGGAAGCATCAGGCTATGTAGTCTAAAGATTCCATAATGCAATCCTATTAGTGTTATACCCCAAATTGTATTGCAATTCGAGAGATTTGGAGCAGGCTTAGCTCTCTCGGTAATATTAAATGTGTTTGCTTGCATTGTCTTTTATTCTTCCCTCACCATATTTCGACGTTGTTCTTTACTGTGTGTTACATCGCACCTTAACAACTTCTTACTTAAGTGATCACTAGAACTTTTATTGTGTTTTATTTTTACCCATAAAAAGCGGGACTTAGAGTTTAACATCGACTCCGAACCAGAATTCCGAAGAGTTTCAAGTTGTTGCCTACAGCGCTCAGCGTTGATTGCGATGGTCTGGCCAAAACTTCGTTCTCAAAGGAATATGAACTGCCAGTTAAAAAAAAACACACTTCGTTTCGCTTGGAATTTTATTTGGATTGGTATCGTCCCAAATTCTACAATTTTATTTGGCCATGAACCCATTCATCCAGAAATGGACCTAATCGTTGAATATGGCCTTCGATGAAAATTAGGGTCCGTTGCCACCTCCTTCAGACCATCTTCAGCTAACATACGTCCTTGTCTATGGCGATTTGGCAAACGTCTTAACAGAAATATCTTCAACAAGGTGGACTTTGACCCGTAACCTTATGTCTAATAAGCAAGTACACTACCTACTGGACAACGGGACTTCAGTGTCAGTGTAATCCACAATAAAACGAGCAAGAGGCTATGGAACTAAGAATTGGATCTCTACCACCAAAAAACATCGTGGAGAAGATGTAAGGAGAAGAAATCAGTTGGAATTGTAGCAAATTTTTGTGCGAAACTGTTTAAAAGGACGAAATTTGGCATTGACAGAACGTGACAAAAGGGTTTGCCACCAAAGACAAAACGACACTGGGCCAAGTAGCCAAACGGTAGCCATTTCTAAGCTGTGAAAAGCCTTGCGAGGTGGTCAGACTCTCTCAGCAATAGAAGTGGTTTTATGACGATATTGTAAAGGCCTCGGTTCAGAGCCCAGGTCAGACATCTCCCACTAAATGAAATATGAAGATTTCTGGCATGTGAGACTAAATAAAATTGCTATGCCCATGGAAACTGTGGTGCGGAGTCGACTTTAAACTGTAGGTCCCGCCACTCATGTATAAAATTAACACTTGCAACATAACTGATGCGAGAAGCGAGGTCGTAATCCTGACTGAAGGGTTGTAGTAACAAATGTTGGAAGACCTGATAACTACTTTCCGTGTAATCCATGATACAACAAGCGAGAGGCCATGCAAATAAAAATTTGTTTTCAAACACTAAAAAACATCGTGGAGGAAATGGAAACGTGACAACTTCTTGTGAGAAGCTGTAAGAAGCAAACGCATCACCAGATGGCCTGACTCGTTGGGAAATGTAAGTGGTTTTAAGACGATATTGTCGAAATGATGGAGTCCAATATAACTTCTATGGATATAAGGAATTTCCATTCTCGCCAGTAGGTAGGGATACAATTTACATAAATTAGGGACCATGAAGTTCTGATTTATTTACTCTCGTAATACAGATCATTAAAAAAACTCCTTTATTTGCTGTCCACTATTTATGCCTGCATTTAATAAATTATTTAAAAAATTTTTATCAACTATTGGCATAAAATAATGACAATAAAAAAATTAAAATTTTTAAAATTAATTGCAGACTGAATCACTAATAAAGACAGCATTAATCTGAGAGTGTTTTAAGATTTAGAAGCTTAAAGCCATAAATATTTAACGTATTTTTTTGTTTTTGTTTTTTTTTTTATAATTCTAATAATGGTGACTAATAATTTAAATTCTTATACGTTTGTTTTTGTTGTAGCACATTATATAAAATGACTCAGAAGTGAGATTTTTTGTTTTTTTTTTTGTTTTTGTTTACAATAAAATGTTAAATAATTCCCTAATAAACAAAAGCAACGAGCAGCAATAACAACATTTACAACAATATAGAACAAGTTAAGGTAAGAGGTAGTAAACATGTACAACTACATACATACATACATATGTGTACAAGGTAGTGTGTGGGTAGAAAAATATCGTCAAACCTTTAAATGCATGGCATTAAAAGCAAATAAACAAACAAACGTCCCTCCAAACGATCCATTCGAGATTGACAGTCAGTTTTTGCTTGTAAATACATTTCAAAATGAATTTGATGTTGTTGCTGTTGTTGTGGTTGTATAATGCAATGAAGCCTGGAAAAGATTTTTAAATATTTTATTTGTGCAAATTTACAAACAAACGAACCAAATCAAGGGCAGGGGCTTACATTACTACCTATACATACATAGCTTATGATGACAGAGCCGGAGACACTGGCTTGTAAAATAAAATCTAAGAAAAGTAAGCAGAGTAATGTCATAAAATCAACTCAAACGGTGTGTAATTAAAACAATTTTACGTAACATTTAATTGATTTGAACGAGAAAATAATAAAAAAAAAATTTAAAAAAAATAAAAAAATTGTGAATTTTAACTGGAAAACTGTGTAGTGATTTGCAGCAAAACGTTGTTAAAAACTTAAAATTTTTTTTGACTTCTCTTAAATCGTTCATCTACTACGCAATTAACGCACTATTATCAGAGAGAAGTTTTTTTTCAATCAATTTCAATCGCTTACGAATCCAGTTTGCCACCGTGATTAACAGAAAAATCTATAACACGTGCACTGGTTGATTCACACACATAAAACGACAACAAAAATATTTTCAATTTCAAGTCAATAAAACGAAAAAAATTTTTTTTTAAGAACTAAGAAACACCAGGCAGGCTTTTGATAAAACTGGCTTAAATAACATAATCATTCGATTTGACAATTATTGAGCATACATATTTTTTTTTATTTGTTTTTATTGTATTTAATATTGTATACATTTTATTTTGTTTTTCTAGTTTTTCGAAAACAAAAAACAACAACAACAAAAAATCTACTTTCAACTGGAATTCTTTACAACAATTTATCTTAAGCAGGTGTTCTGTTATGTCCACATGACATTGTTAATGTTTTTTTTAATATTTTTTTTATATAAAATGCAATAAAAAAAATTGCTTGAATTGATAAACTAGAACATCTCGTTTGACACAAAGAACACTACTTATTTCAGAATACTTTCGTTTAAACCTTTATTTCCTTAAACAAGTCCTAAACAAAACATTCTGAAGCATTGCAAGGCTTTCTTATTGCCTCTGATGTATCATAGCATCACAGCAAATAAATTAATTCTGGCTTAAGCCATTAAAATAGGGCATTACCAGAGCCGTTCTAGCCCTTTATAAGTTTCATTTGTATTTGAAATATTTGTTGGGATTTGCAACTTGTAGTTTTTTTTATAAAAATTTCAATTTCCTAAGAATTTCATTGCTAAAGCCAGATTTCTTGGAAATCAAAAACGTTTATAAAACGAAAACGTTAACGCCATATATTGTATTGTATTTGACACTTTATATGGAAACAAATAAATGCTAATCAAAAATTTTGCCATATGTAAACAAATATGTTGTCAGGTAGCCGATACGTACCAGTGACATTTTAAATTAAATCATTACAACGTTTACGCTTTCAATCTGATACCGTGTTGACAATTGAAAAAAAATTTAATAAAACATTGTCATCAGGTAATGTCGTTTAAAAATTAATTATTGTTTACTATTAAGCCTTTTATTCCCTTTATCTTTCAAATAATCAGTTATTAAAAAGGTAACTCAGGATACATTAAGCTCTTTTCTTCGACACTCAGAGGTCAAACTCAAAGCAAACCATGCCAAACTTAAGAGATAGTGAGAATACAGTCAAAGAAAAAAGTCTACATACATCGGTGTATTTGTATTATGTATGTATATTAGAGCGACTCACCAAAAAAAGTGCTCGATGTACCCTCCTAAAAATGAACCTTGGACTTTTTTAAGATGACATTTAAAATATTTCGGCTCCAGCTTTGACCTCTCGTGAGCTGGACCATTTTGAAAAAGGGTCTATTTTTGTATGTTTTGTTAATTTGAGAATCTGTTTCCTTACCAACATATACAATATGGGTGTCATAAGAAAGGTTTTTTCAATGCGCGTCCAACTGTATATACAATTTGTCCAAGGACGAACATCCATGTCCTTTTTTTAATGATATTCTGTTAAAAAGAACGGTTTTCGAATTTTTTCTTCGGGGTTGTTTGTAATAAAATAACCAAATTAACATATTTTAATCTTTAGTTGATTTAATTAAATACGGGTCTTAGCTTTTTTTGAAATTCGCCCTAGTTTGCGTTTTTTGAGTATAGTTTTGTAAATATAAACAAAAAAATGTAATACCTTTTTTTAATTTGGGAAAAAAATATGCCCACAAAAAGTCGTGGATCATTTCTTTTTTTCTTTCTTTAGTCCTATTTTCATCCAAACATCATCTAGAAACTAAATCCGTCATCATATTAGAGTTAATTTGGTTAGAAAAGAAGAAAAGAAAAAATTCAAAAACCGTTTTTTTTACAGAATATCCTTAAAAACGGACATGGATGATTGTCCGTGGACAAATTGTATATACCGCTGGACGCGCCTTGAAAAAACCTTTCTTATGACACCCATACTCTATATGTTGGTTAGGAAACAAATTCTCAAATTAACAAAACATACAAAAATAGACCCTTTTTCAAAATGGTCCAGCTCACGAGAGGTCAAAGCTAGAGCCGAAATATTTTAGACGCCATCTCAAAAGAGTCCAAGGTTAATTTTGAGGGGGGTACATCGAGCACGAATTTTGCTTCCATACAACTTGAGTCGCTCTAATGTATATGTATTATATATGTATATATGTGTATACATGTATTTCTTTCATATTCGTTTTGTTCTTCAAACATTCTTGACTGTAAATGCCTGAAACAACTCTATAACATATTTTTCAATTTGATAAAGAAAGTGCCTCTAATGTGTAAAACATTCAAAGAGTGGTCAAAAAAATATGTAAGCAACTAAAACGGCTATAACAAGTAAGACTACTGTGCATCAGCGTAGTGCTCGATCTCTTGAAAACATTGCTGCTGTAGACGATAGTAGTGACAGTTCGGCGTTGTCTTGAACAAATTCAAATATCACGAAGCACTTAATGAAGCCGCCGTAGGCTAGTAGGTAGTGTGTTGGCTTATTAGATGTGAAGCTACGGTTAAACCAGAGCCAGGGTACAACAAAACGAAATACAAAAACAAGGAATATGGCGGCTTCCTCTCGGCAGATTACTGGCAACCTAACTCTGAGGATAAAATATTGTAAGTTGCCATGAAAAGCTGTAGGTCCCGTCTCTCATGTATAAAATTAACAGACATAACATGAGTGGTGTGAATAGCTATGTCGTAATTCTGACTAAAGGGTTGTATGCGTTCACCTTCGTGCGTACAAATCTCAACCTATACAGGATCCCATACCAAAAGACTATGTCAACTTCGAGAATTCTTTCAATGTTATCTTATCCAATGAAGTTATCCTATACGATGAACAACTGTTCGCCGTGAATTTTGATCTGGCGGCGGTTTAGCCTTACATTTTTGAAGATGATGCCACAATTTCAGTGACTATGGTAACGAGGTAACATAATAACGGATTGCATGTTGCCTTAACTAGACGTGAATCTGAACATCTGGGCGGCCCCACCTGCCATGCTGCGTTTGCAACAATTTCCAGAATGAAATTCTGACCTCAATTGACCATCATTATTATATATAACAAGGCATTCTTACGACGCTCGTGGGTCTAATGCCGAATGATCCACGGAATGACAAAAGCCAGCATCTGTTGAGGGTCCTAGACTCCACTACATTGTACTCTGCTCTGAATTAGGAATGTCCCCCATACGCATATGCTGGATAACAATCGAAGAGCCAATTGCTGTAATATCCGGGAATATGGCTATAGATATTCATGTGAGAGACCTTAACCTCTGTTCTAACATGAGAGGACAAGGCCGCCATAGGAAAGGAAATCAAAGAAGCATTCACACAATATAATAGAGAATGGCAGTAAAGTGAGATATGATCTTCTGTCTTGTGTCCAAATGTAGATTCCAGGACCGCACGATGAACTGAGATTACTACTTTAGACAGATCCTGTTCAAACATGGTTGGTGGATCTTTTGAAATCAATAAATAATACTGAGGAATTGATAAACGATGAAATACTTCAACCATAAAAACATTTATTGTGACGACGGCAAGCATATCATTTCTTGCCACCAGCCAACGACGCGCAAATCTCATTAACCCACGAAATCCACAGAGTTTGAAAATTTAAAAATTCTTGTTCCTTACACTTCCTTTGCTGTCTACTTTCAATAGCGCTTAGTAAAACTTAGCGAGTTCCTAAAATCAGCTACAACTTAAGGAAAGAAAAGAACAGAAAAAAACGAACAAAATTCCGTCCGTCTTATGTGTGTTATTTGCCGTTGGAACACAGTGGCAAAACATGCAAATGAGTCTTAATTAACTTGTTGCACGCCTTTGTCCAACATTTAACAAGACCTACAAACTAGAAATGAAACCAACAAAAACAAAAAAAATGCGACAACAACTCGCAACAGACAACAACAACAGCAACAACTACATGCTGATGATGGAAAACAAGGAAAAGGAATATAAACCACCCGTAAAGTAGTCATACAAACAGAAGGTGTACAATCTCAGTCAATTTACGAAACATGCCACTTCTGTATCATTCTAAATGACAAAAAAAAAAAAACAAAAACAAAAAAACAGACGCAAAACAAACGAAATGGAAAAGAAAAAAGGAAAAATAAAACTAAACAACATTGGCAGTGGCAAGAACTGCAACAAACATTTGCAATCAGACACACACACACAGTCTTTCTTATTTAAATCAGCAACAACAGCAACAACAACTACAGCAGCAATGAAAGCGACAATATTATCAACAACATTGTTAAAGAAGTAGCAACAGCAATGATTGTGGTTTTATTGTTGCTTTTGTTGTTGTTGTTGTTGTTGTCATTCATTGTGTTGTATATTGCGAAACTGTTGCATTTAACAATCAGAGAAATTACTTTAATGCCGCACATGTTAAAACTTACTGCTGTTGCTGTTGTTGTCGCTGGTTAAAACAACACAAGTGACCTTTTGAGATAGAGATACACCAACAACAACTACAACAACAACAGAAAAAATTCGGTTGCATATACTCAAAAACTCAAGAGTGCCAGTGGCAGTAGCATTAATACGATTCATTTGTTGTTATTTTAAGTTTTAAAGTTTTGTCTGTCTGTAAGTGATCTTTATGTCTCTTTATTTTATTTCCCTTATTCTTTTTTTTTGTTTTGTTCTTATCATTGTCATCATCATCATGTTAAGTTTGTGGTACTTTTTGGCAACTTTTTTGTTGTTGCTGGTTGCTTTAAAAGCAAATTTATGTTAATGAATCAACCAAAAACAAAATAAACAAAATTGTGAATGAAAGTATGAATGAAATGTAAGAAAAGGTGACCATATTAAAATACAATTAAACAAAATTACTAAAATATACAGATAACATTTAGTTCCTGCATAATTGTTTTGGAAACCGGATCGAATCTCACAACAGATGCCAATACAGTACATATTATAATGTGTTATCGATAAATTAAGGAACAGCATCTGGCATCATTTGCGAATTCGACTAGACTAAGTAAGTTTAGTTCTCTCTTTCAGCCGGAACCATGCGCTATAGAAAGAGTGAATAATCTGATACGCCGCGTCTTTCATTAAGCGCTGCCTATCTTTCAATTTAAAAGAAACCAATGTGTTTGCGTCAATCGCATTGGAAATGTCCAATGCCCACGTAGAACCACCATACAGTTTAAACTATATATTGTTGGTGAGCAGATTAGTCCAATTCAGAGCAAAAGATGTCGGTAATCATTTACCTACAGTACTCGCTTTCTATGGTATATTGACCCGTCAGACCAAAAACCACACCAAACAGTGACTTTTTCGGATGCATTGGCTGCTCCCATTTATCTAGAAATTGTTGAACTCATTGCTAAAATGATTTTTCAAAGAAAATTAGGCCCATTCAGAGAACACACGCATTGAATTTGGTAGTCTACCTTCAGTTGAACTTTGTATGAGTACAGGACTAAAATACGTTACAAAATCTGTCAAGTTGTCAAGTCTGCGAAATATTGAGTTCTTGTGACGACAGGCAATGTTTTCGGTAGATCTTGTGTTTCATTATCGTATATACATATACTGGTTGATCGTGGTCGCCGTAGTCTAGTAGGCAGTGTGTTCGCTTATTAGACGAAAAAACAGTGTGCGAGCCCCAGGCCAGACATCAAAAAAAAATATTTCTTCGGCGACTTCCTCTCAGCAGATTTCTGGCAAAAACTCTGAGAGTTTCTTCTAAGATATCTTCTAAGATATCCACCGCAATTCTTTAAAAAGCTAAATTAAACAGAACTTTGCTATTGTTGATCACTTTTTAAACATCTGGTCACCTTGTCAAGACACAAAGATATGTGCTCAGTCAATTTATCCTTTTCACATCGTTTAAAAGAGCCTCACATTTTCCCAAAAAGGCTTCCAAAAAAATTTTTTTTTGCAACATCATTTCCGGTGTCTTATTTGAACTTTGGCGCCGAAATTCACAAGGAAGAATTGATTTGAGATTTGTTTCTGAGTGTGCTTTTGTTCTTCGTCCTGTCTTTCCTTTATCTTATTTTGATTGTTTCAAAGAAATTTAATTAAAAAATCTTCCAAATAAAACAAAGCACGGCCAACAAAAATCAATAACAACTGATAACAAGTAGGAATTAAGCTACTGGTTTTACTTGCAACACACAGAAACAGAAACAGAAGCTTCAGCAAAATACAGATTCATTTTGCTGATAAAAGGAAAATTATTTTCAAAAAAAAAAAAAAATATTGAAATACATATGAGGCGAGAATTATTTCTGAAATTTGTGGTGAGACAATGGCAATAATTAATGGATTTAAAGAACATGCTAAACTGCTATTGCAGCTTAAGAATCTTTCATTATCGATAAGCTAATGTGGCATTTAGCACTTCAGAAGTCTTCATTTGAGAACAGCAGGAGGGGGGTCTCATTAAAAGATTTTGCTAATCTTGTGTGGTTTTCCTTTTCCTTTCGGAGCAAAGATTGACAATAATCCTCATAACGGACACATAATTTTAATTGTTTAATGAGCGTATTTTATTTATTTCCTTAAAATGTGATCGAACAAGGCACTGTATGTACATATAAGGCACTGTAGGTTTAGGCGGAAGTGTTGTGTTTTGTGTGGAATTTATCCTTCTTTTCAAAGGATACTCGTCAACAGAGCGATCGTTTTTAAAAAAGAAAGGACATGTTCACGCCTATTTTTGTGAGGAAAAAAACATAAGAAATTTAACACTTTTTTGTGTGTTACACATTAACATACACACATAGTCGGAAGTAAAAACCCTTACAAAACTGTAGAAAATAACACGAAAAAAAGTCAAGTAAAGAAATTCTTTTTTTTTCTAATGAACAATGACAACCAAATATGGATGACACAAGTAATTAGCTACTGTTGGTTTGTTTGTCTCTATTTATTGGTCTTCTTTTCATATTTCTTCTTTCATCTTATCTTGGGAAAATATCTTTGGCACGTTTCAATCTATCAGAACCCTTTTGTGGCTTCTCAGGAACCCAGCGTCGCAGTTCAATGGTAATAATATTCCAGAAATTTTCTATAGAATTCTAAGAAGGTTCACCAGTATGCCATGTGTAGTAGAACGTGCCTACAATTAAAGCAGCCTCTTAAGAGATAGAGAGAGATTTTAATTATAATTTTATGCAGATTTATTCGAATATGATTTTATTTAAGAACGCTGCCTAATATGAATGCGTATGTCGCGTGCCAGTAGCATTCTGTAGATTTGTCTGAAGGTTTTTATAAAAAATATTTCAAAGAATTACTGAAAGTAGACAAATTGATGTTGGACTTACAGGTATTTGGGGGTGAAGTCCTTGAATATAAAAAATATTTGTCCATTCCATTCAATGCCAAGGCTAAACCAGATCGTCAGAATATTTCGCATGCCCCAGCGGTGTTATTCTACAGACTGCTTTGGTAGGATATATAGACTATGTGGTCAATGCAGCAGAGGTGTAGTATTACGCTACAAGTAAGGAGTTAAGGTCTTCGGAAATGAATTAAAGTTTAAAGTCGACTCCGTACAACAGAATTTTGGGAAACTTTTCATGGAAATTTTTATTTATACTCCGAGTTTTTGCCAGAAATCTGCTGAGAGGCGGTAGCCAAAGAAAAATTGTTTCATATTTCGTTTTGTTGAAGGTGTCTGACCTGGAGTTTGAACCGTGACGTCAACACATTAACTACTAAACTAAGGCGACATTCATTCATTGAGGAAATGTATGTATGTTCACAGAACATCGCAAAGACCTTTAAGAGCTATAAGCACTGGACTTGCAATCACAGAAGAGCATCAACTTGAGGGAAGGGTGAACTCGTGGAATAATCGTACCCTATTAACCGTAACCGAGTACATATGTGACTTACACGTGGACATATAGAAACCATGTATCGCTTATATAGTATGTCCCATCATGCAGGAGTTTACGGATGCAATTAGAAGTCTCAAGGGGAACAAATCTCAAAGTGTTGAACTGAGCTCATAAAGTATGACCCGAATAGTAAGGCTATAATAAAACTCCCAATCACTTGGACATTCTGGCAAAGGAAAATTTTAATATGTAAATATAAAGAAATCCCTGTGAAACTCGTATAATTGATGACTAGAAGCAATAGATGTACGATGGCCTGCCACCTGTGGTAGAGCCCTCGATAGCGGCAGAGTAATTGTTTAGCTTGTGTCGATTGCAGACTCGCTGAAATGGTCTTCATTATGGAAACGATATTTGTCTACTGGCACACAGCTACTCGAATCTAACTGCAAATTTACGAAGCATTTATGATGACACAGACTCCACAGAATTTGGAATATGTACATGTTCTGAAGCCAAAAACGTTTCGAATCAATGCGTGCTTCCAGGACTCAGAACAATACCAATGTATGGTATTGGCTTTATATCAGCCAATTGTGTTAATGTCGGCATCTTACAACAATATTATCGCTCTTCCGCCGCTCCATTTCCTGCAAGTCTTAAATCTAATTGTGGACAACAACCTCTAACAAGTTGAGGTTACGGTAATTCTCTAACAAGTTTGAGAGATACTCTCCAAAAGTGTATAAAACAATCTGACAGAATATTTGAGGCGTTCATTGTAAGTATATTGCCCTACTTTGAGAGAACATAACATATAGGCAAGTGTTGCTATGGGAAATTCTTTTTTATTATACTCTATAGCCTTCTACTTTTGTTCAGAACAAACCGTTCAAACCAGGTCCAAAAAGA
The DNA here is from genome assembly GCA_930367235.1 of Sarcophaga rosellei. Taxonomy (NCBI): domain Eukaryota; kingdom Metazoa; phylum Arthropoda; class Insecta; order Diptera; family Sarcophagidae; genus Sarcophaga; species Sarcophaga rosellei. The sequence goes on along the minus strand of OV884020.1, from coordinate 67,182,800 downwards.
ATATAAGCGGCTAATGTAACTATACTGCTGGCGTAAACTATACATAGTTGGAATGTTAGAAAACTTTTTGGGATATTTTCAATCCATTTAAAGCTTCATCAGCTCTAATTACATTTCTTACATCAAGTAATGGTGCGCTTCATTTGCGTCTACAGTAGTTTAGTTAGTTTCGGTTACTTTTTGGTGGCTTCATTGGCTTCCATGGCTTTCATGGCCCTCATCCTAGTCTACGATGTACAAGCAGATTCCATACTTGTGTTATTTGAATCGATGTCTACATTGGAACTACCAGTTAGAAGAAAATTTATATTGGAAGGCAAATTTATTTTATTGATTCTCTTCTTGAACTCCAAACCTTTTCACAAAACAAAATGTGGTTTCCCTACCAAATACAATCTTTAAAATCGAAGACAATTAAAAACTATTTGGAAAATAAAAAGTCCTTTAACTGCTGCAGACAATATTTTGAAAATTAAAAATTAATGAAAACCAAGAACGAAAACATAAATACGAAATCGATCTCCTGTCGTGCTGAATATGTCTTTTAACACTAATCCCTCAAAACACGCCTCATAAGCGTTTTATTTGTTCTCTTCATACAATAATGCCAAAGGAAACCCGAAAGATTTCATTAATGTTGTCACATTTGCAATGTTGTTGTTGTTGCTGCTGTTATGATTGATAGTTTTTACAACAAAAAAAAATTGCAGCAAAAATCTCCTTCGATACGATAGATAGATAGATGACAAGGTATTGCCATATTTCCCTTAATCTCTACAAAATGTGACCTTTTCTGTGACAAAAATCGCCCTGCCGTATCAGCACGAGGGTTGTTTTTCAGTGTTTTTTTTTACAAATTATTATGAAACAATATAAGCGTAAGGCATTATGGTGCTAATTATGCCCATATGTCAGGTACAATAAGAGTAATAAGAAGAGTTTTTTTTGTTGCTCCTCTCCTTTGTCTCTACTAATGCACGCAAAATTTTGGGCGTTTTTTTGCTCTCTGTTACGCTTAAAAGTGTGAAAATCTTGCATATGCTAGAAATTCAGATTTGCCTTGAATTCTTTTATTCGAAAGAGAGCCGAGAGTTTTTTTGCTTTTCTAAGACGTTTACTACTGGTTTTCTATCGTTTTGCACATTCGTTTCAGTTTTGTTGATTTGTGGTTTTGTTTTTGTTTCTGCTGGTTGTTGTTATTGTTGTTTTTGTAATTTTGTTTTTTTGCTTCACAGGTGTTAAATTGGAAAATAACTGAATAGATTAAATGTGGCTTTTAACAGTCAAGTGTTATTTAAACAGGCGCCTCTATTATTAAATTGATTAATTGCACAAACAACATTCTAATACATAATCATAGCACGGAATGGAGCACAAATTGTTTACAAATGGGGAGGACGAAAAGTAAAACGATAAAGTAGAAAGGGACCTTGTTGAACCAGAGAATTTGTTTCGAAATCATGGAGTAAAATCTTAGCCATACCGTTGTGAGGTTTCTGGTCCTTCACAAGCAGTTCATCATGCAGTGGCAGTATTGAGACAGATAGTTTCATTCTGTGCAACATTTCTGGAATTTTCTTCTAAACTCACTGAGCACAATACCCAATTTTCTAATATGAGGCTTTATACATATGACTCCAACTACCATTCTTAGGTGGCCTACATGAATTCCAGTCAATGCAGAAGATCTCTACATAGGGAGAATCCCACCCAATTCAGTTGGAAAAAAACGGTAATGCTTTACACGATTGAAAAACACAATCCTTTCTAGAGATGTATACTTTCCTCATATTGAAGTAGTTTGTCAATCAGACATCAAGAAGGCAAAGAGAAAATAAGAAGAGAAAATTTTGCTCTAAACTTTAGAGTCTAGAGTCTTTAGAGTCTAAAGAGAAATGTTTAAGAAGATGCCTAAGTGTAGTTATTCTCAAACTGTTGACATCAGTCCTTTAGCTACGTGAAAAATTTTACGTAAGGGTATCAGACGCCGTTATCTAATAGGTAGTGTGTTGGCTTATTAGACGTGAGGTCACAGTTCAAACCCCAGATCAGACATCTCCAACAAAACGCAATATATATAAAAAAAAATAGACTTTCGGCAATAACCCTGAGAGTAAATAAAATTATCATGAAAAGTTTCTCAAAATTCTGTCATTCGGACTCGAGTTTAAACTGAAGGTGCCGCCACTTATGTATAAAATCAACACACGCAACGTGAATGGTGTAAGAAGCTAGGTTCTAATCCTGACTGAAGGGTTGTAAGGACCGATGTTACGTATATGCACAATCCTTCCTGGAGAAGTTTGATAGAGGTTCGTTAATGGTTCTCAGATTTAAATTGCCAGAAATCTGCTGAGAGACAGTCGCCGAAGACTGTTTTATTGAGCTGGGGCCTTATTAGACATGAGTACAACACACTACCTACTATACTACGGCGATTAAGTGGTAATAACTGCTCATTGTGGTTCAAGCGAAAACTATTGGCTTTGAGTTGGCGGTCTTGACATCTACTGTATCCAAAGTTGTAATTGTGTTACGCAATTGTGGGTTTTGTTTGGTTGGGTTTTATAAATAATGGAATGGTCAAAGAATGGATATACTACTTAAGCATTGCAGAGAGTTCCTCAATTCAAAATACTCTGAGAGGGTTTTTAAAGCTCTTTGACGCCCATGTAAAAGTATTGGCTTTAAGTTAATAACTTCTAATAGATAATCTTAAAATATAGCGAAGGGAAAACAAAAAGTTTACGTACTTCTTTATCGCTATACATGCCTTTGATCAAAAGAGAGAGAGAGAACACTGCATTCCTGAAATTTATAAAGGTTACTGGTTTAGACTCTACCCGATAATGATCTCATGAATCAACAGAAGTGTGATTAATCTTAACATAACATATGTATATTCATAATTGGTTAGGATTACGCTTCCCACACCACATACATATATGTTGTGTGCATTAATTTGTATACATCAGGACCTACAGCTTCAAGTCGATTCCGAATGACAGATTCTTGAAGTAAAGGGCTATCCATTTCGTGGTTTCAAAAGTATGGGACTGGAATTCGACATCTGTCAAACTAAGTTATGAAACCAATTTTTTTCTTTTCAGTTGAAAGTCTGACATTGACGAAAATGTATCGCTTAACTATCACATTAATAAATAAAATTGTCGTATTTGGGGTTCTGAGAATCCTCAAGCAATTGAAGAGAGGCCATTACATCCAGAAAAAGTCACTGTTTGGTGCGTTCCTTGGTCCGAAGGTGTGATTGGACCTAACTTCTTCGAAAACGACGATGGAACGACTGACACCGTCAATTCGGAGCGTTATGGTCATATGATAACCGACTTTTTTTGCCTGCTATTGAAGAATACGACTTGAAAAATATGTGGTTTCAACAAGACGGTGCCACATGCCACACAACTCGAGCGAATATGGCCTTATTGCAAGAGACATTTCCTGGCCGCGTAATTTCTCGTCGTGGCGATATCAACTGGTCACCATGATCATGCGATTTGACGCCATTAGACTTTTTTTTGTGGGACTACGCGAAAGACCGTGTTTATGCAGATAAACCTTCAACTCTTGAGCACTTAAAAACCAACATTCGTCAAGTCATGGCTGAGATACCGCCCAATATGTGTCAAAAACTGGTCGAAAATTACCTCAAAAGAATCAATGCTTGCAACACTTCGCGTGCAGGTCATTTAAATGATGTAGTGTTTCACACATAATGTCAACATTCAAACTTTACAATAAAAAAAGAAATATCATGAAAAAAATATTTTATACGTGTTTTATTTACGTTTACTTTGGAAACCACGAAATGGATAACCCGATACTTTTTGTGGCAACTTTTATTTACTCTCCGAAGTTTTTGGCAGAAATCGATTTGATCCAGATATCTGTCCTGGATTGAAAAACTTCTATACAGTAGGCGTCAGAAAAGAATGTAATAAGGACTATCGAAAAATGAAAAGATTTTGCAACCTAATAAAGGTTTTCAAGACAAATCTGATTAATTGCAGCAACAAAGTTTTCTTTTTCTTTCACTTTTCTATTACAAATTAAACGAAGGAAATGCTTTAATTTCAATTTTAATTTGTTGCAACTGCCACAAATAGAAACAAATTACATGTGACCACATTAAAGGCGCTTATATTTCTTAATCGCATTGATTATTTCCTCTTTACCATACATTATTTTCATGAAGGCAGACAAAAAGATTTATTGTTTAAGAGAAAGAAAAAAAGAGACTTCTTCCTCATTAGACATTGACAATAGCGTAAAACCCACGAGCCAAAACAACAACAACAACAAAAAACAAATAAAAATATTCATTTAAAAATTTCTCTTTCTTTAGTTTTCTTACGCAAATTTCAAGCAAAAACAAAAAAAAACGAAAGTAAAAAATAAATCAAACTAAACGCAACTTTCCGTTGCATTTCTATTGTGGCACCCGTTGAAGCTGAAGGGAATCATCAAGTGGAATAAAATCACAGCATCCGTTCAGATTTATTTGGTTTTTTTTCCCCATTTTTTCACAATTTTTTTAAAATTTTCTATCAGTAATAGACGACACAAATGACAACAAAGACGATAACATCACTCGATAATACACTTGCAAATTTTGCAACTGAGAGAAGAAAGAAACAACAACAACAATGTGAAAAGAAAAAAAAGAACATCTTTTTCAGATCAGTTTGGTCTCAGTTTGAATGGTTGGTTGGTTGGTTGGCTGGCTGTTGGGCTACGTCCAATAACATGGGACTCCCATTGTTGTGTCAACTTACATTGTGTCACTATTTGTCATGTGACAATGTTTGTTTGTTCGTTTGCTACGCTATAGTGGAACGAAAAAAGCTTTCGTAGCTACCCCAGCTCTGTGTGTGCACTTACAAGCACTTTTTTTCTTTCTAGATTTGAATTGCATTGAGTCAATTGAATGGGAGAATTAAATTCAAGTGAATTTGATGTAAACGTGCATCAAGCTACAGCGGCAGCAGCACCAAAAAACAAACAAACAAACAACTGCAACCCATGTCATGTAAGTGGGTCAAATAGTACTTAAAACTTAAAAAAAAACAAAATCTCTTTAGAAAAAATGATTTCTATAGCCAAGCACAATGCAACAACAACAGCAACTAAAGTCTAGAACTAAACAACACACAAAATGTGTAGCAAGCAAGTAAATGTACAAGTAGTTGCCATAAAATCCATGAAGTAAAAAACAAAAGAAACAAAAAATTATGGGTTTCGCTTATGAAAAGCGCCATCATTTAGTAAAACACAGTAGCTGTTGCCATTATCAACTCAACAATTGGGTAAATGCAACACCAACAACAACATTAGCAACAGCAACAATAATAAGGACAACATTAAAGCAATGTTTTTAACTTCCTCATCATTTTCGTTGAGCTTTTTAAACATCTTGAGCAAATAATCTCTTTGGCGAAATTGTTACCATAGATGGTAGCTGGCATAGACTAAGGGGCGGACAGACAGACAGACAATCAAACAGATAAACAAAACCAAGTAAACAATACATTTTTTTATGAATTCTTGGTATTCCCATAAACGGAGATTTCTTTCAGTTGATAGGACCAACAACAATAATAATATTATTATTAATAGCAACAACATTTACTTCTCGTCCCAATGTTCGAAAATTATAGCACAATCACTTAAACTCACGATCAGCAAAATATGATTGCTTTAGCCAGCTACTGGCCACGCCATGCCATGCCATGGAAAAATCGCCAAAAAAAAGAAAACATTTAATTTTTTTAACAAAAACAATAAAAGAAACAAACAAAACGTTTGGCACAGTGGGACGGAGAGCGCATTTTGAGAAAAAAAAAAGAAAATGCTTCTGGTTACAGTGCTTTGGACTTGTGGACAACTTACATACATACTATATGCATAATTTGTTGTTAGAACCATTTAGCCAGGATTACTACCTAGCTTATCACACCACTTATGTGTCTGTAAATTTTATACATGGCCGACGGGACCTACTGTCTAAAATTGACTCCGAACGACAGCTTCTCATGGCAATTTTATTTACTCTCAGAGTTTATCGCAGAATTCTGCGGAGAGGAAGTCGCCTAAGAAATATTTTTTTTCCATTTTTATACCACAGTCGTCCATTTTCTATATTCCTGGAACCATGTAGAACTTCTGCTGACGATACTTAGATCTGTAATGTCCTTTACCTATAGATTATTTAGATCGTCTGCATAGTAGACACCGAGTTGCTTTCTCCTTCTCCGACATATCGGTGGGGCATGTAGCCAATAGGTGAGTGTCAATAATGCAATGTCCAGTGATGACTCAAATCACCATTCTGAGCTTATATGGGCTTTGGACATACTTTCATTTTGCCCTCTAATCGGCTTTGAATTGTCAATTAGAACATCTGTAAATAGATTCCTAATATAGAGAAATCATTGGAGAGTTCGATTGTTGTGACACACTTGGCCAGTTCACCTGTTCTGCAATTACCTAGAGTACCACTATTTCCAGAAACCCAAACCCTTAAGATAAGAATGTCGTAGAGCTACGATATCTCGTTTAGAGATTTGGAACAATCTTTAACCATCTATATATACTTTCTAGAGATATTTATATTATTAATAATCTCTTTCGCCGTCTGTATACACGACAGTTTCGTCTGCAAGACCTTGCGATAATGCGATATTTAAGGTTGACTCAATAGGAATGCACTTTTTCATTTAAACACATATATAAAGAAAGCGTCTGATCCGAGAAGAAGAAAGAAAAACTGGAAAGAACAGCATCGTAGAAATATGTCAAACTTAAAACTTGATAACAGAGCGATGTCGATCTAGACGATGATAGACTCTTTGAGTAGGATGGTCAATGAAAAATATATTTTAGGGACACAGCACAGTCAAATCTGCAGTGCTATCTTCCTATTATTCAATTATTTTTATCTAAACTGTGGGATAATATCCTATCGGCCGATTGGAACCTATTGTCAACACCAATTCATTTCATCACAGTATATGTTACGCGTAACGCCTTTAACTCTTGGATGCATCCACACATGCAATTCCACAACTATAGTATATTCTTCGAATTTGTAACATCTTGACACAGTCATTTAGCCCATTGTGCAAATAAACGATCAACAAAATATTCGTTTAGCTACTGATATTTTGCAATTGCCCAGCACGACTGGGATGGTGAGTGGAAGGAAGCCGTAATACAGAAGAGATCCTTTTGTTGTCATGTGATACCTTTAAATCAACAAATTCAACCTGGTTGCTGACTGCTGTTGTCCGTTGTCTGTTGTCTTGCTGCATGCTACCTCAACAAATTCAATGTTCAATAGAAAATAAAAACGAAAAATGAAAAACGAAAAACAATGTGAAAGAGAAGAAAACATTACAGCATCAGTTTTTAGTGTTTATTGTCTAAACAAAACGACGTAAAAATCGAAATCGAAATAAGTTTTATTGAATAATTTTTCATTTGTTTCCAAAAAAAAAAGAAAACAATGTTTGCAACCCTTTTCAGCGTCTCTGTCTCACTTTATTTCAAGAAGCAAGTCTTGAGCAGAAAGGACTGCAGCAATACAAACTGAAGTTAGCTCAAGTGCTAAGCTACAGCAGTAGTCGTCGTCCAATGTAACAGTCAGTGGCTTCTGATTCTGATTGTGAATACATATTGCACTTCATTCTGCCTGCATGTTGCCCAATTGCCGTGGTTTGGTTGCTTCATGTTGTTGCTGGCCAGTTCAGTTCAGTTCAGCCAGTTTTGATTGTTTTTATTACGAGTATTATAATTTTCTTTCTGCTGCTGTTGTTGTTGTTGTTGTTGTTGTTATTATTGTCTTTCCTTTAAGAATCTGTTGAATCGTTTGTCTGTCCGACTATATGGCTGTCTGAATTGGCTTGTTGTGATCTTGAGTGGGGCATAAACGGGATGAATTGGTAGTTTTTACTGTCTCTGGCTGCTAAAGTAGCCGTTTGATTCTTACATTTATTTTTTTGTGTTTTTATTTGCTTCTCTTCTCTTCTTTTTGTTTCGTTTACTTTCGTTTGTATTATTTTTGGGAAGCCGTCAAAACAATAAAGTCCAAAACGAGCGAACAATGTAAATGTTGAGTCATGATTTTGCTGTTAAAAGGGGCGCTCACCGATCAACACGATCGACAATACTGATGCTGCTGCTGATGTCGATGATGATGATGATGATGCTACCGCTGCTGTTCTTGCCCTGTTGGCTGGTCTCCGTATTTTTTTTTTTTTTTTTTATTGTTTTCATCCATTGACGACATTGAGTGTCTTCCTAAAGGACTTTATAAGAGCTTTTCAGTTCTGTTTAGTTTTTCTTGAATGTTTTTCTTTACTTTTGTAATGTGCTGCAGTGTGTGTTGTGTTGTGGTGTTGACTGTTTGATGTTGTTGTTTGACTTTTAGGTAGCGCAGCAATAACAACTGCAAACTGAACAACTGATACTGCCACAATAAGTACACGGTTTACCTTTTAGAGGTTGGTGGGTTTCCTTTTAAGAGGCACTGGTGTGATGTTGCCAGTGCTGCCATTAACAATGGAGGGAAAACTAACCAGCCACTTAGGCCACATCCATTGTTATTTGTTGTTATTATTGTTGCTTGATTTTAATATAAACATTGTTAAAGATCTCCTAGGTTTCGTTTCGTTTCTATTTGTGCTATATTTGCTCTACGAAGTGGTCAGAGTTTGGAAAGTAAACTTATTTTGTGCGGTTTGAACCGTGGCCTGATGTCTAATAAGCCAACACACTACCAACTAGACTACAGCGACTGCTATCTCCGAACACAATGGAAGAAAACCTCTATCGAGCACAACCAGAGATTGTCCACCTCTTATATGGCACTTCTCTGAGAATGAATTTTTAATAAAATTGCCTGAGACGAGAGCTGACTGCAAAGGGTGGGTCTACGACGTAGTACTGAAGGCAAGAGGGAAAGTTGTTGATACTCTGTTGGATATCATTTAAAGAGGTCTTAAGACTGTAAGTAGATAGTTCACGGGGTTCTAGGGGAACAAACCGCAAATTATGCTCTGAATGCATGCTACGAGGAGCATATTCTTTGGGTAAGCAGAACGAAATTAAAAACAGATCGGATCGGAAGTGCATAAGATAGAGAAGCTAGCATGAGTTAGCAAGACCCTAACAATGAGAAGCAATGGTGTGAATGGAGTCACTTCTGAATTTAAGTTCATTGATTGACTGACAGCTTTCTTGATAACTGTGGGATGTGCAGAACCAGCACATGATCATGCATTATACATCAGAGGCAGACATACTGAATGAACGAATAGAATGGTCACTCCATACGCTTTTACATATCGAATCATACTTTCGTACACGAATGATATACAAAAACAAATTGCAACGCAAGAGTGGCTGAGTTCAGTCTCGTAGTGAATTAATCGGAGAGCATGGGGAAATTCGCTGACATCTTTTAACGGAAGCCTGTGCCATCCAAAACTACACTGAATTCAACTTGGACAAAGAGTATGTATGTACAAAAGACTAGACATACCAGTACTATCAAACTGTTAGGAACATCACGGCTCTAATAAGGTTAACTCGAGAATAGAATGGGACTGTCTTTACAAGTTGAAATAGCTTTGTTGGGGATACCACCTTTGCTCTATACCACGTCATATGAGAATTCATAACAATGAGCACACCGAAAGGCTTGCTAGGAGCAAAGACTTCATGACGCTTAAGGGGTTCAGAACTTTTTTGAAGAGTTCAATGTCTTGAAAATCAAAGTAAATAGCAAGCGTAATTGACAAAAGCCATAGTCTAGTAGATAGAGTATTGCTGAAAAGCCACGGTTCAAACCTCAGATAAGGCAACTCGATCAAAACGAAATATGAAAAATATTTCTTTGGCAAATTCCTCTCAGTAAGTTTCTGGCAAAACCTCAGAGAGTAGAATAAAATTGATATGAAAAGTTTCTCAAAAAATCTGTCATTCGGAGTCGACTTTAAACTGTAGGTCGTATAAAATTAACAGACTCAGCATAAGTGGTATGAGAAACAAGGTAGTTATCCTGACTAAAGTATTGTATTTGAGAATTCATGTTAATGAGCAGACAGAAGCTTAACTTATTTTTGTAGAATTGAAGTCAAATCAATTTATTTCATCATCCGATTAAATGGTGACCTTTTTCCTGATAGTCTAACTGTACCCATAAAAGGGTTTTCTAACAAGCCACTGCATTTGTATATATTCCCTACCCTGTTTTTAGCACCATTTCCAATTTCAACCAACAACTAGGCTTTTGCCAAACGCTCTCTAAACGAGAAAACGTTAATAAAAATAAGAATGAAAGAAAAAAAGGAAGACAATTGAATGCAATTTTACAAAAACAAGCATCAAATTATTAAATGCAAAATTTTACAAAAAAATATTGTTGTAGTTCTACTTGCAACAAACACGACACAAATCTCTAAACAGAACCCACAAAAAAAATCGGAAAATTTGGAAAATAAGGCAACATTACGACAACAACAGAGGACGTTAATAATTTCTTTATACTTCAAACAAATAAAAGAAGTCAAAAACATGTCTTAGATAAACACTAAATAAATACCAAATACGTTGCAACATTAATAGGCAATCTATTCCCAAAACACAAGTCCCGTAAGGCTTAAGGCCATCATTATAATAAAACAACACAAAATAATTGTAAGAATGCAAGCAAGAGGAAGAGAAAGAGAAAGAATTTGTTGTTGTTAACAACAACAGAACAATTTCAAATCAAAATGCCACAAAAGGATTTTACCAACTGCTGACTGACTGACTGGTAATTTTTAATAATTTCCACCAAAACCAAAGAAAAAAAAGGTTACAACAACACCGTCAAATAGTCAAATTGGCACGTAATTGTGGAAACAGTTTTAAGACTTCGTTACGTTTGAGACTTTCTTCCCCCAAAAAAAGGCATAAAGAAGCAGAAGTAGAAGCAAAAAGAGTTTCGTATTGAAATTTAACTGAGCTTTTGACCTTGGCACTCGCCAGTGCTAGTGGCAGTGACAGTGTGCTTGAAGTTGCAAATGTGAGTTGGGGCATAAGCATCAAACCAAGAAATGTCATTCACAAACAACGTATAGGCAGTTTCCACCAAACCTTAAAGCTAAACTCAGTATCTCAACGTCTGTCCCGAGTGCTGCTTTTGTTTCAGTTTTTGCACAGGAAAAAAATTTAAAAAAAAATCGAAAAAAACTTGACAAAAAGACAAAAGAAAGCGGTACCGTTTTGTGTGAATGCATTGCGAATGATATTGCGGCACACAAAGCAAAAATGCCGCCAGTTTTTGTTGCCGCTAGTTTTTTTCATCTGATTTTTCCTGTTAACCGCCTTCAACATTTAAGTTGAGAGATTATGCTCAGATTCTTCATCCTGGCCGCCTTTTGTCGCCTTGTTTTTTGTGTCATTTTAAGCTTTTTTTCGGCTCAAAAAGTAGCAGAAAATTTACGCAAAGACGTGTGCTAAACACGAGGCTTCCACGAACTGTGCTTGAATGTTGCTGATATTTGTTGCTTTCCCGTTTGCTACAAAATGCTGCGTAGCAAATGTTTTATGGCTTAAACATGTTTTAAACAAAAAAACAGAACCAAGACAACAGCAAAAAAATTCACAAATATTTGTGCAAAAATATGACAAAATTGTTGTGTTTTGCAAACGAAAGCTTTATTTTTCAAATTCAATTTCAATGTCCTCAGAACAATATCCATCTAAACAAAGGATTTCTTATTTCTATTGTTGCCTACACAATGCACACACACACACACACACACAATACTTGCCACAAATTCTTTCAAAATAAGCATCCGATCATGTTCACTTCAAAATGTGAATCGTTTTCAAAAACAAGACCATCTTTATTGCTACCATAAACCAAAATAACAGTAAAAATAGAATATATTCTCATTTATCCAACGAAATTAATAGGGCTCCACACAAAAGACAGAACAAAAAAAAAAACATCGACTTTTAAGTCATAATTACGACGCTAAATGAGCTCTGAAGCAGCTGGCAACTGACCTCAATTTTCATTTAAAAATCTTTCTCAGCCATGAGACCCATTTCTGTATGGACATACATACATACATAATTGGCCATTACAACCCTTTAGTCAGGATTACGGCCTAGATTCTCATATCACTCATGTTGTGTGCCTTAATTTTATACTTGAGTGGCGGGACATACAGTTTAAAGTCGACTCCGAACGACAGATTTTTTGAGATGCTTTTCTTGGCAATTTTATTTACTCTCAGAGTTTTTGCCAGAAATCTGCTGAGAGGAAGTCGCCGAAGAAATATTTCGTTTCATATTTCGTTTTGATGTCTGGCTTGGGGCTCGAACCCGGGTTTTACGTTTAATAAGCGAACGCACTACCTTCTAGGCTACGGCGACTACGATAAGAATCCACATGAAATTCAAGAGCATCTAATGCATTTCGAAAAAATCATTGTCTGGTGTGGATTTTGGGTTGGCGGCGCTATACTTCAATATTTCTTTGAGAACGATATTGATCAAGTCATCCCTGTCAACGGCAACCACTATAGAACGATAACTACGAACATCTGTGGGCCTGAATTAGATAATCTGGGCACCAATTTGATAATTCAACACATACTATGCACGAGACATTTGAGCACATTATCATTTCACGTAGAGGTAATGTGAACTGCCAACTGAGAAAGTGCGATTCGAATCTGCTTCGACAAGTTGGATATTCTACACGAACTATTTGAGGTCTTGATCATCTCAGACATAGACTCGTCAGTAGATTTTTTAAACGAACAAGAAATTATTATAACATTGACAACGGGAACCTATCGTACAGAAGGTAGGTATAGGTGGCCGTCCCCCCAAGGAATCGGATTGACGCCCTTAGGCATCATGGGGCCAACTGTGATACCACAGTTCATGCCAACTATCCTCTAGTCCTAGAGACTTAGAGCTTCCAATGAAGCGACCCAAAGTGCCGACATCAATGTTCGACAAAGCACCTAGATCATCGATGTAGTAAGCATATCCTACAGAATGATGATTCAGATTTTTTTGAATTTAAGCCCAGAACCATGGAGAATTTGTTTAACTTAATCGAAGACAAGTCTAACACGAGATTCTTCAGGGAGCAGGGGAGACCTATGCAAATTGAACTACTGACAGAACATCCCTTAACAATCATTTGTGTTTTTCGGAAATACTTTGTAGTGAGGATGAACAAAAAGAGTGAAAAGAGGAGAGCGACCACACATGCTGTGGTACGCAGATATGTATGTCAATGACATATACGTGGTACAGAAGCGAGGCTATTTGATCACCGAGTTAAATTGTATGGAAGCCATAGAGAATATAGCGAGTTTCTTACAAGCGAAGGTTTACATAATTGAAAGATGTGCTGAACAATAAGTACAAACGACGGCACATAGCAGTACTCAGCATCTACGAAGTTGATTAGAGAATACAAGGGAAATTTGAGTCAAGACGGCAGACTTCGATAACCAATAACAGGTCTGATTTCTTAGATGGAGTATGAAGAGTTTGGAGGAGAAAAGCTCTCAGAGTACATTAGTTGCCATTAAAAAATTCTAAAATTGACTGGGTTCGACGTTAAACTGTAGGTCGCATTATAAGTGGTTAAAATTAACACACCACAAATTACAACCTTCAGTCAGGACTACAACCTAGCTTCTCACACCACATATATGTTGTGTGTAATAATTTTATTTATGAGTGGCGGGACCTAAAGTTTAAAGTGGACTCTGAACGACAGATTTTTTTTTGAGAAACTTTTCATGGCAAATTTTTTATTAACTGTCAGAGTTTTTGCCAGAAATCTGTTGAGAGGAAATTGACGAAGAAATATTTTTTCGTATTTGATATTGTTGGAGATGTCTGACCTGGAGTATGAACCGTGGCCTGACGTCTAATAAGCCAACACACTACCTGTAGACCTACATAGAGATATTTGAGATTATTTTGGATTTAAGCTCATAATCACAGAGATTTTTATTCGAGAGAGAGAGCGACACGTTATCAGGGAGCAGGGTAGACCTAGAAATTCGAATGACTGATAGAATCTCCGTTAACCGTTGTCTTTGATTTTTAGAAATGCTTCATTAAGAGCGGTAGGCTGATGGGTCAAGATTATATACTGATAGAGGAGGGAGCGCATTAGACCTCAGAGTTAAATTTTCAAAGCCCAAATGACTCCAACTAAAGGGTCTCTTCATCGAAAATTATGCTCAAATAATTGACGTTTTTCTAATACAATTTATTACTATACCACGTGCAATTTCTAGCTTGAAAGGAAGCTAGCGCTGTCAATATAACTTCAATCATATTTGTAATGATCAGCGGCTTCTTTTTTATATTTTCTTGGCTGCACTTTTACCAATTCAAGCTGCAATAAGAGCCAATTATCAAAAACCAGAGTTGAACAAAAAATTCAAGACAAAAATATTTAAAAAAATTCCCTTTTATTGAGCCAACTTTTATGCTAGTTTTAAAACCCTATTAATTCTATGATTTTGTATTAAAAATTGAAATGATTTTTAAATCAGAATCATAAAATCAATCACAACGTATGTATATGTCATGCTTGCATCATTGTGTAGGCCATAATAAATGCAAACGATTTAAACTTGATTTTTTTATGGTCTTTAGATAGACTCCATCTGATGCATATACATATGTATGTATGTATGTACATAAGTCATGTCATAAACAGGTGATAAGAAATGAGGTCAGTTGTATAGGTCTTTACTTCGAAAACAAACAAAGAAATCCATAAAAAGACTTTCGTTTTCCATCACTTAAAATACATTCTATGCCATCCCATGCATCTATCTAGCCATGGTCCCACCGTATCTAGCCAAACGATGATTTATTAATTTATCGAAAATATTTTTAATTGAGAAAGAAAAAGGGTTGCCCCTATGACCACAATTGTGAACTCAGGCAATAACGTAAAGAAAACGACACGCAAATACTCCTCTGCCGCTTTTACACACACACACACACTTATATGCGTGCGTTCGAGCTGAGCTAAGAAACTGGGTTAATAGTTCAGATTGATGCAACAGCGAACATTAAATTTGAAGGCAATATATACGTACGTTGGACAGACAGACGGTGTAGTAAAGAAACACGCACTGCATCAAAGTCAATCATCATCAGCTGCAGCCGCAGCTACAACTACAGCTGCAGCAGCAGTAAAAACTGCAATGCCTACAATGTGTTTTAGCTGCGCTGCACGCGCCAGTGTCGGTTGTATCATAGAATTAAATGCGAAATTCATGCCCGTGCTGATCCAAATCAAGAAACAAGAGCAGAGTATAACAACAACAACAACAAAATAAAAGCGTTGAAATGAAATGAAATTAATTGAATAACAAGCATTGAATGCAATTTTATCTCTCTTGTCGTTATTGCAACGGCCCACAAAAAAAGGAAGAAAATAAGTGGAAAAAAAAACAAATAAAAGCTCACTGAAGATGATCTTTCTGATCGTTTTTAAGAAGAAAACGAAAAATTAACAGAAAAACACAAGAGAAAATGAAATAAAATTATGAGAAGGAGAAAAAAATGAGTAAAAAATTGGGTCATTTAAGTGTGTGTAAAAGGAACCATAATGGACAGAGGGATAGGCGGACAGACGATCAAATGATCTGGATACAGTAGCAGTTTTCAATAATCGCATGAATGTCACAAAATGTTTGGATGCCAAACGTATTATCCAAACCATATACCCACATCTACTACTGGCAGTCAGACAGATAGCCAGACGTACGTACCATTTTAAAAATCAGAGTAATTTTGTTTTGCCAAGCACGTGTCGATCATTAAAAATTGAACAAAAAAAAAAAACGCAGAGAAAAAAACGCAGAATATAATGATACAAATCGATAACGAAAATTACTGAGTCAAAGAAAACGTACTTAATCGAGTGAAAATCAATTCATTTGAAGAATGTTTTCGAGAGCAGTCTTAAAGCTGATGCTGACGTTGATGGCGATGGCGATGATGATGTTGATGTCGATGATATTGTGGATTGATAATGATAAATAAAAATTAATATGTTTCGTTTCATTTCGATTCGTTTCGTTTCGTTCAATTATCAATCAATTATGGAATGGCGTATTTAAGCGCCAAATACGTGTACATTTTTATGAAATTTATTACAAATTATTTCACAAAACGTATGTAAGTATTACATTCCATAATAATGATGAT
This sequence comes from Sarcophaga rosellei, assembly GCA_930367235.1. Lineage (NCBI taxonomy): Eukaryota > Metazoa > Arthropoda > Insecta > Diptera > Sarcophagidae > Sarcophaga > Sarcophaga rosellei. The sequence continues at coordinate 67,166,522 of OV884020.1, read as the reverse complement.
CATTTTCTCAATCGTCTACGCACAACATAATATTTCTGTTTAATATGAGATCAATGATAATCACAACAATAATTTAATTAAAATTTTTAAATCGTTTTTGATATGATTTTCCAAGAAACTTAAAAATGTAGCTTAAAGACGATTACTATTTCGTTACTACAATTAATTATTTAATTGGAAATGAAACACTACCTACATAAATGAAAATATTTTACTTTACATAGTCATTCATTGATTCATAAAAATATTATGAAACGATTATAAAAATAACTTTGTAGTCACTGCCGCCTAGTATAGTGGGTTGGTTTATTAAACATGAGCCACGGTTCATATCCCTACAAAAAATAGTCTAGTGTGGTTAAATCGCATGATCTTGACGACCAAAAAGTGCTTTAAATCGGGGAATTATTTTCTGATCTCTGAATAGAATCTTGGTATCACCTGGATCATGTAGCACCATTCCATTGTGTACAAAATGCTCCATTGCTTAAATGCTCATCATTCTTCGAGAAGTATGGCACTATGATGCTCACAAAACGCGCTAAAGAATCCATTTTTCAAAGTATATTGGCAGCTTTTGGTTCTCGCAAATGTACACGTTGAGTCAAATATGAATTACGTCACTTTTCGATTGGAAAATGTATCGTCATTCAACTTTCCTGAGGCCCATTTATCAAACAAACGACTTTATGGTAGGTCACCCATTTTTAATTCTTACAGCAGCTGTGTTTTATATAGCTACACAACGAGGTGTTTACGTAAAATCTCAAGGCTAGTACACCAGCAGCAATGTTCTCCTCGATAGGTACTCTTCGCGACTAGACTAAGTCAACGTAGTGTAGTAGGCAGTGTGTTCGTTTATAAGACAAGAGCCCGTGATTCAAACTCCAACTCAGGCATATCGAACGAAAACGAAATACGAAAAAATATTTCTTAGGCGACTTGCTCTCCGCAGATTTGTGGAAATAAAATTGCCATGAAAAGCTCCTCAAAAATCTGTCGTTCGTAGTCGACTTAAAACCAGGTCGTAATCCTAACTCAAGGGTTGTACTATCCAATTAAATAAGTAAGTACATACATACATACATACGTAATTGGGCATTACAACCCTTCAGTCAGGATTACGGCCTAGCTTCTCACACCACTCATGTTGTGTGCCTTGATTTTATACTTGAGTGGCGGGACCTACAGTTTAACGTCGACTCCGAACGACAGATTTTTGAGAAACTTTTTCATGGCAGATTTATTTACTCTCAGAGTTTTTGCCAGAAATCTGCTGAGAGGTAGTCGCCGAAAAAATATTTTTTTTCATATTTCGTTTTGATGTCTAGCCTGGGGCTCGAACCCGGGCTTTTCGTCGACTACGGCGACTTCAATTAGGTGTATCACTAAAAAATATTCATAACCTTAGTCACTGGCATCATCAACTGTAGCACTCGTTACTATTTTGAATTATTAACTCGTGAATTATGGTTAGGCTCCTGAGTAGAGACGTTAACAGAGCCACTTCATATTCATCCTTAATAAGCTTCAGCTGAATTGATCTGAATTAATGATCTGAATCATGCGTTTTTGGCTTCTATTCGAAAACCTAACCGAGTTATCACATTCAGAAAAACATCAGCGATTTGTTAAGAATTTTGAAAACGGTGCGATTGATATTTCCATGACCGCGTATTATCATTGAAATATCACGAGACAAATTTGACAACTAAGACTCATATACAACGCATTTGAATTTTTTAAGTAGAACAAATTTGAAAACAGCTCAAGTGGAGTTGAATAGGATACAGCGGCTGCCGTATACATTGCAATGAGAACCTGTCCTTCAGTGGCGCTGAAGTCTCTTTTGGATTCATGTCCGTTTTATATAGTAGTGACAATTAGACAAATCGAGAGTCTGACAGTTCCCTGCTTAACTATCCCCTCGACGGCATCGGTAAACCGTATGATTTTGAAAAATACAATACAAAATTAGCCTACCCTTGTAGGAGCGAGTTGATATAGTGGGTCAGTAATGAAGGTGGTCTTGGAAACCAAAGTCTTCACCATCGAAGTTATGCTTTCGCAAATTATCTGAAACTCAGGCACATGGAGCATTTGGTTCTTAGGAAGGTTATTTGAAAATTGTATGGGTCTACTAGGACACGCTGTATTAAGCTAAGCAGAAGAAGTATTGCCACTATCTGCAAGAACTCAGGCCATGTGAGAATTCAAGGCAATTCGAAAACAGATTTCTTATGAGTCAAAGAGCTTCCATAGTAATGGTGTGACTAGAACCTATCTGTGAAGTGAAACGAGAAGTTTTTGAAGTGTGTTCTTGCTGAAAGCGAAGATGGAGAGAACGGCAAATAAGTTTGAGACTATTAAAACTATTATTGGGTAACTGCAATAAGAAGAGATTTGTGTCATGTATCAGATCATCTAGGATTAACCTGAATCAGTAGAACTTATACTTGAAACCGGTGCGGTATAAGTACAGGCAGGAAGTTTACCTGACTGAGAGCGAGCAATATACATCAGTTAGTCAGCGCAATAGGATCAGGAAAGACGGTATAGAGATACCCTATATATAGATAGATTGAGGGGAGTACAATTTATCTGCAGGTCGGAGTACTCTATACCTCTATACAACAGTTATAGCAATACTGAGATCCTCGCATCAGTATTTTGAAATTATCGGTGAATTCCCAGGGTTTTTCGCGATTCTGAAATATTTTCTGGAATGAAACTTTATCCCTATTTAGGGACTATTCTAATACCGGCCACTCATAAAATCTTGAAAAAGCCACATTGCCAGCACTTGTTTTGAGACTAAATTAAGAAATAAATGCTGATGCCGATAACAACAATTTAAGAAGCAAATGTGCAGTGCGTACGCAGCCACATCTATTAAAATGATGTTGATGCTGATGCTGACGTTAACGGCGACAATGCAGTTGCTTGTTTATGTTACAAAATACTACCTCGAGAGATACGATAAATGCGAGAAGAGCTATTAAATAAATTATAGTATTTGAAGAAGATGAAGAAGAAGAAGATGATGATGGAGATCTGTTACAAGTATTTATCTGTCTGTCCCACAATCTGAGCAGAAGGCCATTGTGTGAGAGTGTATGTATGTGCGTGTGTGTTATGAATATAGGTTTTTATGAGAATAAGATGAAGAATAAGAAAGCCTTTGGGAGCCGAGGTCAATTAAGTGAAACAACTTTGAACTTGTTGATCTTGTCACAAATTAAGTTAAAATCTTCCAATGAAGACAAATACTCACTCGGGCACATATGTTATGTATGTTGGATGCTGAGAAGTTTAACCAAATTATGATCATCATCACCAGCATCATGTTCATAATGTGGTGGTTGACAATGATAATCAACAGCAAATAGTAACAATTTATCTTATGCGTATGCGTATGCGTACGTACGTACGTATGTGTTGTATTTCTATTAGAAATACGATAGAAAGACATAAGATTTATGAACACTATTGAGCCTAATTTTTTACCTATAAATTGTCAAGCCAAAGCTCTCAATCAAGTTGTATTCACAGCCACAATCATCGTCGCTTCGTTGTTGTTTTGTAATGATTTACGGTGTTGTTACGAAACTTTAATGTGAACGACTTTCTCATACGAAAATGTCATAAAAGTTCATATCAAATCGAATTGATTGTGAGGGGAAACGGACTCGAATACATTGTGATTTTTAACGATTTTATGAGAGCAATCATCATGGCGTTTTTACTCGCTAATCGTACACATTGAAAGCACATAAAGCATGAAAAGTGTACTGAGGCAGAGGTTACGAGGTTTTCTAGGTTATGTGCGTGAGAGATTCGAGAGATTTTTCTCACAAAATTTAATTAATAGAACGAGTGTTTTTAGAACAAAAAAATTGATTAAATTTGAAATTGTTTGAAAACCAAAACAAATCGAACAAATGTTGGACAAAATTACTTATTTATTTAGCTAGGAAATCTCTTTAAATTTTTAAACAATTAATAAGTCTTTAGCACTCCTTTAAATACGTTGACTAGCATATGATTTAATCGTTTTAATAATACAAATAATCTTTGCTGAGTTCTATTAAAGTTTTCTTTTCATAATAAAACTGACAGTTCAACAATTCACCCAAAATATCATAAATTTACTGTCTGTTGTTGCCAACAACATTAAACTGTTGCTTGTTGCTTGTTGCTCGTGGCCCACATTTAAATTCACTGCAAGATATGTAAGCAACCCGTATATTCCTTTTAATATGCAATTCGGTTTTGTTTTCAAACTGGCACCATAATTCTAAAGTTTTCTGCCACCAAGGGCTGTGCTTGTCACAGCTTTTGATATGAACGAAGCACCCACACTGTCTGCTCGAAGACGTATTTGAAAATATTGCATATGGCAGTTGACAACGAATATTATTAGCACTTCATAAAACCTTTTTTTATATATGTTAGTACTTTACCGATTTTATGTGTTTAAATAGTTGTGAGAGTTCTGAGTTTGCTTGCTTTTGGCCTTTTCCAATCACTCATCGCATGTTTGAAATCCACTGCAAGCTTAGAATCATACACCCTACGAAGCGATTCAAAATTTCTTTTATACCAAATGAAAGAGCCTTAGAGAAGCTATAACACATCAACTTCTAACTAGGAGCAGAGGCAGATATGATCAAAGGATATGCTGTAAAGGATTCTAGCACCGGCCATTACTAGCCAGTTTAATGCCGTGAAAACTTAAGCGACAAGGTATTCAAAATATTTATCCTTTTCGTTACTTGATAAAACTGACGCAAAGGACCTCCGCAATTTTCCCTTTATTCCTTTACTATGCCTCAGTTTTCACATTTTCATCGAAAAAAGTTGTGGGTGTACTATAAAAGGAGTTCGAACTGCAGCAGATCCATTTGTCGTTTTCCAGTAACAAAGTCCTCTATGAAAATGCATTGGGTGTAGTGGAGAAGAAGTGTAGTGGTGAAGTGGCCTTTCCTAAGAAAGCTTCTCAAAACACTGTCGTTCGGTATCGACTTTAAACTGTAAGTCCGCCACTCATGTATAAAATTGACACATACAACATAAGTGGTGTGAGAAACTAGGTCGTAATCTGGCCTAATGGGTTTTAATGACCAATTATGTATGTGTGCATGATTAAAGGATCAAGAAACGAAATTATATACCAGACTTTCCCTATTTTTAGAGCAGCAAACGCTAAACCTAAGGGTTTACAAATTACGTCACAGAGTCCATAAACGAAATAGAAAACATGTATTTCAATTGGTTTATCAAAGACCATGATGGAAGGAATCAGCCTAATTCAGAACCTTAAACATGCCCATGCTTGGCATGACAAATATCGACCATATTGCATGACTTATAAGGATCGTAAGGGACACGAAAGCGTCTGCATACTCCACATTAAGCCACAAATAATACAACGATTATCAACAAGGTTGGAAATGAGGTTTTAAATGATCAGAAATTCTGATTTAATTTCAAGAGGCGCAGATAAAGTGTAAATCATTTGGATAGAACCTGTATCTGGAGAATAATTTTAAGGATCTTACTTAGGGTCACTGATTCTTCGAATGCTTACTTTACATCAGTGCTACTTGAAGGAGTTAAGTATTCTATTTGCCAGAAATATAATTTCAGGAACCATAAATAAATTATTTAAATGACTGCCTACGATCCGAAAGGCTTCCCCAAACAAAATGCCATTCACTTCAGTCACGGTCTATGTGTGCCAATTTCTTAGCCATTGTTGTTTGGAATGATTGGGTAAATATGGTGTTGAAAAAATTAATGCCTGATGAATAACTGAATGAATGTTCTACAAAAAAAAAATGGTTACCCTACGCTGTATATGTTGCATTATTTGTTGGTAGTTACTTGGCCTTAAATTGTGTAAATGTTTGCTGTTGTTATTACTTATATTATACAATTGTTGTAGTTATTGTTGTTGTTGCTGTTATATTTTATTGTTTAGAAATGTATGCCCGCTGTTGTGACATGACATCAACTTTTATGTCATTTTAACTTCATTTGATAGGAAAAAAAACAAATAAATTTCCATTTGGTTTTTTTTATTTTCAACATATTTTTTTGTTGTTGTTGATATTTTTTTATTTTTATTTCATTTGATTTGAGGTTTTATTAGTTGTTGTTGTTGTTGTTGTTATTGTTGTTATTGTTAAGATTTGTTTTGTTAACCTTTTTTCTGTTTTTATTTTATTAAAAAAAAATATTTGAATTTATATTCCTGTTGCAACACCAAAAGACAGACAACGACAGACAGTAACAGATTAACCTTGACTTTCACTTTTGAATACAACGGCAACGACGACGACAACGACAACGACTACTACTGCTGCATTAATATGGAGAACGACGTCATTGGTTTTGCAGCTACAGCAAACAGGCAACGACATCAACCCGGAATTTTATGTCGGAGTCCTCGTCACTAATAAAATTGTTGTTCTTTTTTTTTTTTGTTTCTCCCTCAGTTGCATGTATTTGTGTTATGAACTGAACTTTTATTTCTGCAGAGGTTATGGTATGCCACACACATACACACATCCTTAAATAATAATCAGCTGCTGTAGGGAGTTCATTGTCTATTGCATTGGTATGCCATACCGTTACCCTTACGAACTGCTTAAAGTCCTGTCAAAAGTATAATTTTTCCTGTTCAGTTGTGTACGCCAACAGCCCAGTACACACAGCACAGCTCATCATGCATGCTACACGCTTAACTTTTATTGATCGAGTTGCATCATATGTATACATAAGCACACACACCCACATCCACATCAACATGTCTTTTTATAAAGGTAGGCTACTATATACTGTATGTATGTATATGCCCTCTCATATCCCCATACCATACATACATGTATCCTTTCATGAATCCTTTCAACCATTTTTTCTGTCGTCGTGTTCCTTATTCTTCATGCTCATAATTTGTATGCATGTCTTAACTCCTTCCAGCTGTAGTAAATTGTTGTTGTTGCTGCTGCTTCTGTTGCTGTTGTTGTATATACATATTTTAGTATGCCGCGCTATATTCGTCCTTGGCGTGTTGGTATTTGTTAGAAAATTTTTACTCAAAATTTGTTTGGCTTGTCTGGCAGCCTGACTGCCATTTTTTTCCCTATTTAACTGCAAACAAAAAAACAAGCGAAACTCTTACACACACACACACACATACTCACTTACACTATAAACAAGTGAAAGGAGTAGAAATGAAAGAAAAAAAACTGAAAAAAATTTTACAATTTTTGAATAATTCATATCGAGTCACAGGACATTCAAAACATGCTATGCATACCAAATATTAACTAAAAAGTCCTTTTTAATACACACACAATCACACAAACACGCTCACGCGTTCACTCACACTTGGATGGAAGGCTTGGTTGGCTGTCTATTTGCTCAAATAAATGAATGAATGAATGAATGAGCAAAAGAAGCAATGAAAACAATGTTTCTGAGAGAGAGAGAGAGAGCGAGAGAATTTATGCCTGATAGATGCGTTGCTCTTAAAAAACTTTCTTTATTGTGCAAGTATTTGTTGCTGTTCAATTTCCGTTGCTGCAATGAGAATCAGTTGTAGACGACATGCGTTGCAATCAGAGTTGCCAAAGTATTTAAAATGTTATGGAAAAAGAAGTCTACTAGGTTTAGAAATAAAATTAAAAAAAAAAACAAGAAGACCTTCTAATTCACTCTCACTGATACAAAATCTTTCGATTTAAAATGTTTACGAATAAAATTGCGGACTTGTTATTCTGTTGTCCAACTCTGAATGATAGTTGGCGTCTATATAGATAACTCCCTGTCTCCTTCTGAAAGGCTTTAGTATCAAACCCTCTCCCAGTGAAGATAATTTCCTGCCTTCTTCTAAAAGGCTTAAACATGGCACAAGTCCCAAGTATGATTTGCTTTCTGTATCACTGGATATTGAAATTGAGTATGAGTTTGAGTTGCCTAGCAAAAGTCTAGGTTTTGGTTGAAAGAGTGTCGCATCACCGTATAACGAATTCTATGCCTTTACCCAGAGACCCATTGGTCCAATTTGACTCTTCATATAAGAGAACAAATAAGGAAAGAGGGAAAAGAAACACAGGAAGTGGACAGCAGAGGGGAAAAAATCAGAAAAAGGAAGAAGGCGGAAAATAAACTTTTTCTTCTGAAGATAATATCGTAGTGAATCAATTCTGGCAATGAACTACATTAGATTCTTCTAATTCTTTAGAGCTGCCAGTTTCTCAACAAGTTATTTTGTGTATGCTTCACATAACCTACAGAAATGTATTCGTATTCCATCTACTAATCCTATGTGTAAAGGGCCCATGTCCTGTTAGTACTCATAAAGTAGATCTCATCTCCCGTCTACTCCTTCTTGGGATTAGTTTCGTAACTACAGTTTTGACCAGGAGGCTTTTGCAGCCATACAGTTCGTTCTTCATCTTCCGAACTTTGTCTGAATAATTCCAAATAAAGCTATACCTTGCAAAAGCTTATATTTTTCATGCCCGTTTGGCTTGAGAAGCTTCTCTGCTTCTCTTTATTTCTCTAAAAATTCTCTTCGGAATTCCTTCTTTACAGAAAGGCGGCGTAGTAGCTTACCTCCTGGCAAATTTGTCCGCCTAATTATTTCCGCTGATTTTATCACATGAGAGTACTGGTTTGTCCTTACTTTACTCATCTGTTGTGGTTTAACAACGCAGACACTGTCTTACTAATCTCGAGTCAACCTCATACCAAGCATAGAGCATATATGACAGCTATCAGATATTTTGCTTTGCCTGGTCTAAGTTGAATCAAATACATCTTTCGAGGACATAAGTTATGGTTGCTGAATACATTGCTGTAAACTCCATACGTCTGTTTGACTCATTCACATACCACAGGACAGCTCCTCTCTTAATAGAGTATGTATACTATAGATGGCACTATTCACTCTTAATACTCTGGCTCTTTGCAAAGCATTGTCCAAAGACACAGAATTTTCAGTCTGACAACAATCTCTCTCCCTCATATCTTATCACATTTTAAAGAATCTTCCATTATCCTAACCATAGTATTTATGGCTCTAGTTTTCATTAAAGAGTTACGAGGAAGCTTTGATTTCATTCAACCGAAAATGTAAATCAAAAGGAAACTCAAATCAATTTGAGTCTTACATCTTAAGGAAGTCGCCGTGGTCTAGTAAAAGGCCCGAGTTCGAATCCCAGGTCAGACATCAAAATGAAAAATATTTCTTCGGCGACTTCCTCTCAGTAGATTTCTGGCAAAAACTCTGAGAGTAAAAATTGCCATGAAAAGCTTCTCAAAAAATCTGTCGTTCGGAGTCGACTTCAAACTGTAGGTCCCGCCACTCATGTATAAAATTAACGCACACAACATGAGTGATGTCGAGAAGCCAGGCCGTAATCCTGACTGCAGGGTTGTAATGGCCAATTATATATATGTATATGTCTCTTAAGGAAAGCATATTTCAGATTCTATTCTCACAATATTCTCCAAATCCTACCATCAAACACAAAACAAATCCTATCAAATTACCAAACTTAGCCAAGTCACTAGTTCGTTGTTCGCCTTGTATTTACAAAGTACTGTGGCATCCACAACTTTCTCCCAAGCACGCGCATTGCCACACTGAGAGATTGAATTCATAACAATACATCCTGGAGAAGAGACAAATGAAAAATGGCTTTCAGGAAACCAAAAACAACAACTAATTGCGAAAAAAAAACGAAAAAGATTATCAGCACATATGCGTGCATAGATTACCAAATGAGTGAATGTCCTGTATTCCTATGGATGGCCAACAACAACAACAAAAGCACAAAACGAATGTAAAACAAATACAGAGGAAACGGAATACATGAAAAAAAAAACAAAACAAATATTCAACACGAAGCGACCTCGTTACAAATGGGAATCGTCGTCAAAACAAACAGTTAACCTTGTATTGAATATGCTGAGTTGAAAGCCAACTAGGCAAATAACACAACACACACATACAGACACAGATGCATATACAACGACTTATTTGGTATGCAAACAGTGCAATAATAAAACGTTACCCATACTCATACACACTTATGCCATAACTGTTTGCAATACTAGTGCTGAGATGAGGAAACACAACAAAATCGTGCCCTATTGTAGAGCATTTCGAAAGAGAAATACGAAGAAAAAAGTGCATTTGATGTTTGTAAGTACAAAATAAAAAAAAGGATAAAATTCCTTATGAAACAACAATAAACGTTGAAGGAGTGGAGGACTCATCATCATCATTTCTTGTAGAGAAATTGGCTCGTTATTATGGTCTGGTTGTTCAATAAAAACTCACATTAAATACACACGCTGCTGTTAGTAGCGAAGAGCAAAAAGGATAAAAGCAACAACAACAACAACAACAAAAACAAAACAGAAGTTAGAAATAAAGAAAAACAAGGTGTTAGAGGTTAATGACACTTGTACGCTAGGGCACGTAAATTTCAAGTGCATCCAGGCACAGGTAAGGGGTTGAAACACAATGTCTTCTTGATAGAAAAAGCCGTGAGAAAAAGGATCAAAATTAACATCAAAAGACAGGCAGCACAAAACAGTGCAAACAATGCACTGTTCTATAACCATAAAAAAAGAGTTTAAAACACCAAAATACACCTGCATGGTGTATCTTCAACTGTTTGTGTTACTGCTTTACTACTACATTGTAGAGGCATGTTGCATGTTCTGTGATCCTTAAACCAATGAATGATGCAAATTGATAAACAGGCCTCTGAATTGTAGTTTTGAAGAAAAAGAAAACAAAATTTTATTCAATGATGTGAAGCGATATGATGTAATGTGATGTGATGTCAAAAAACAATCATTTGTAATGATATTAATCTGTGAAATTGTTTCACGTTGGTTTGTTTTTTATGTTTATTGTTGTTTTCTTTTTGGTTAAAATAATGCCAACAAAAAATGTTACTTAGCGTTTCCCTTCATGTCATTTGAACCTGTCATAGAAGGTTGTGCAACTGTTTGATAATCGCAAATTAACAGTTAGATTTGCTTTTGCCAGTAACGGTTGAGCTGAGAACATTGAAAAAATTCCCATGACTACAGCAGGACAAATTATTGTAATTTATCTTGAACATCAGTTATGGGGAGCTTCCCATTTTAACAGCAAGTGTGAGAGAAGTGCGTGAGAAGCAATAAATGCACCTGCTTGGTTTGAGCAATTTACGAAAATCACAGCTTATACGGAATGCTTATGGAAGTACACCAATACCCCGGTTTGCGTCGCTAATTGGGACTGAAAAAATGAGACGAACACCGAAACGACGCAAACTGAAGCAGAATTTTCAATTTCAACTTTCAGACTGAACTTCACCCCACGACATATAATTCGAAACTAATAACTACGCTTAACATGTAAACAACGCACACCTGCAAATTTGCTTTCTACTAAACGGGGAATCCCCTTTTTCTGCTTTAGCTTTGTAAAAACATTTTCATATCAACGACGCAAATCGAAGCATTACGACGCAACTTCGAAGCCATGCGACGCAAACTGAAACAAAAACGACGCAACATTGAAATTCCAGAAACTTAAAAAAAGACGCAACTTCGAAGCGACGCAACCTGAAGCGCCGCAAATCGGGGTATTGGTGTATTTTAAATTCATAAGTACAGCAGTTTGTGATTGATGCTCTAAGTCTACTCTCTTTTCAATCAAATGCAGCATAATTCAGCAAAATCATTAGAAATGGAAAAATACTTCTCTATTCGATCACGTACTCATAGCACTTAAATTTCTGAAAATTTTAAGAACTTAAATTCTCATACTTTTCAAAGCAGCTATTTTCCTAGGCTTGAATAACAGATCATTTCTATGACAGAGTCTTTCAGTACGAGTTCTTTTTATTTGCGAACGATCCGATCTGTCTTTTCATTTGGTTATTTGGCTTAAGAGCTTTCACATAAAAGGTGAGTAAACGACACTAATTTTAATGAAGATCAATAAAGTGCTTCTGTTAAAAAGAAATTTTTTAAGTAGATAAGTGGGTACGTTGAAGGAAAGGAACCAACCATAGGTATCATGCCAATCGGAATATACCGGAGCCATCTAGCAGACTTATTATACGGTCACCACTGAGGAATACCAACAGTCCGTTCCAAAGGAAGTCTTTAGACTATACAAACTTATTTTGCTTCTTCGAGTGCACTGCCATCAAGCAGGCTTTATGTGCGTTTATAATTATAGGACACCAACCGTTCTTTCTATAGGAAATCTTCATCTTGTATAAACTTATTTTGCTTTTACGAGGCCACTGAAAATGGAAATTCAATGTAATGTTCGCTGAAACCAGCATATTTTTAAATTGTTGCAAGAAGCATTCAAGTACAATGGCTTTTTAAGAGACTGCAAGGAATACTTAATTTCATTTGATCTCCTTACTTTTTACACTACCTGCATCTAAAGTACATCCAAACGAAATTGTAATACAACTCTTATTCGTGAGAAAGTGCCTCTAAAGTCTACTTTTTGACGGCAAAGGTTCTTACTTGTGATAGTAAGGTCGCCGAAGTCTAGTGGGTACAGTGAGGCATCATTTCAAACTCCAGGTCGAAGTGTAGTAGATAGCAGGACACTGTTAGCTTATTAGATGTAAGGCCGCGGGTGAAAAAGTCAAGACATCTCCAACAAAACGAAATATGAAAAAATATTTCTTCGGCGTCTGCCTCTTAGTAAATTTCTGGCAAAAACTCTGAGAGTAAATAAAAAATTTGCAATGAAAAGTTTATCAAAATAATTTGTCATTCTGAGTCGACTTTATACTGTAGGTTCCGCCACTCACGTATAAAATTAACACACACACAACATAAGTGATGTGAGAATCTAGGGCGCAATCCTGACTGAAATGTTTTAATGACAAATTATGTACGTATGTATGTAAGGTATCCAACCTTATTGATTCATTAGAATACGTTCGCAATATGGTTTGAGATTCGCTATTTTAGCCTTACTTCAATGGCATGTGCTCGAGGGAAGTAAAGGAACCTTTTCACGAAATCGTAATCCGTTTGTGATCGATTGGCCAGTAGATCGCACAATGCATAACATACAGAATTCGTTCACATATGGAACTGCCTTCCTGCAAAGATCTTTCAAATCAAATATCCAAAAACTACTACCTCTTTCCTCTCTTCTATAGCTTATTTTCTTAATTCCAATACAATGACCTTCATGAATAGGGACCATTCCCTTAGTGTTGGTCTAAGAAAAAAAAAATCCAATTTTATCCACTTTTTATTTAAATTTTAAAGGAAGTACATTGAATTAGAAATTTACCCGCCAGTTATCTATGTATTATTGCTTTCTGAGGGCGACTTGATACTTGGTTCTGATCCCCCAGTCTGCCACTTCTACGGCCTCTTATCTAAATGGGTCGGGGAGGAAGAGCAGAGACATTGGGGGGATGGATCGAGAAGTTACGTGTCTATGGACTGCTACAGACAGTGATAGAACAGATTTGAAGTCAATTATTGGCTTCATTACAGAGCAGACCGAGATTAGATCGCTAACAACGAGCTGGAACCGCTCCCAGCCGGACAATTGCAGGGTATGTTGAGATGTGGAGGAATTGGAAACTATCTTCTTCTTCTGCAACTGTCGAGCCTTTAGTGGGTTGAGGTTGAGGATCCCGGGCAGGGGCCGTAACCTCTCAAACTTAACCTAACCTACAAATACTTCTATATACTGATCCGTAACACACTTGAATCATTCTAATGGAAGTTTAGTAGCTTTTTTGGCTTTAATGTTAAAATTTAATACCTGCTCACAAAAATCAATTCGTGAATAGTTCAGACACTGTAAATATTCCTCTTAGACAAAGTCGATCTATAAAACGATTTTTTTTAATGTTAAAAACATTTAAAACTAAAACTAATTTAGAAACCTTTAACAGGCTTGTAGGTATAATTTAAATTGTGCATGTGTGCTTCAGTACTTTTTTAGTTTTCTTATAACAGGTCTGTTCTGGAAATTATGTTCTGTAAATACGAGGTTATAGTGGAGGTTTATCAAATTTTTTTAATCTTGAATAAAAACTACAATTCTTTTTAAATATCCCGAATTGTTTAATTCCTAGACTTACTTACATACACGCATACGCACATGCATAATTGGTCATTACAATCCTTCCGTCTGGATTACAACCTAACTTCTCACACTAATTACGCTGTGTATGTTAATATTATACATGATTGGCTGGACCTACAGCTTAAAGTCGACTCCGAACGATAGATTTTTGTTGAGAAACTTTTCATGGCGATTTTATTGCATTTAGCCTCAGAGTTTTTGCCAGAAATCTACTGAAAGGACGTAACCGAAGAAATATTTTTTATACTTCGATTTGTTCCAGACGTCTGGCCTGGGGTTTGAACCTACTACCTATCTACTAGACTACGGGAAGTTCAATTCTTAGACGTTTTATTTCATTTTAAATTTTTTGAAGAGATGAACTGAAATCTACCTTACAAAACATGCAGAACAGGGCTGTTGAGTTTTTCTATCCAATGTGAGCTCTAGCAAGTGACCTTTTTGTTTATTATTTTTTTTTTTCATTTAAATGATCACGCTGATGATGTTGATGATTTTTCTATGTTTTTGTTGTTGTTGCTTATAGACAATCTTTCTATTTTATTCCCCATAATGGGCAGTGTATTGTCGAACATTCATTCGATTTCTTGTATAAAAGATGACATTTTTTTTCTGAAATGTTTTTAGTTGTGTTTTTTTTTTTCGTTTGGTCTCTTTTATTAGATCGAATACAATAACAACAACAACAAGAAGATTTTTCTATAAAATCAATTAAAGTGAACAGGTGCGTAGACCAATGAAAAACAAATGTAAACTTCAGTCACAATACTTAAAAAGTGAAACAAAAATGTTTGAAATTATAAAACAAGAACAATACAACAACAAAACTTCAAATCTTATTTCAATATTTATAACCTCGAGGCTGGATTGAAATATGGGTCAAATGTAATAAAACATGTCGCGATGACAAATGGATATTAACGTTTTTGGAGCACATTTTTTATTTGTTTTTCACTTATAAGTTATATGGCCATCAGGCATGGATTCAAGGCACTGATTTACTGTCTAATACAAGACTTGTTGCGGTGTAAAACAGTATCAGCAAATGGGACAAATTTTCTTTGCGAATGAATACACACATACATATATAACCACACATACATACATAAGATTACGACCTAGCTTCTCAACACCACTTATGTTGTGTGCGTTAATTTTATACATGAGTGGTGGGACCTACAGTTTTTAAAGTCGACTTCGAACGACAGATTCTTGAGAAACTTTTCATGCCAATTTTTATTTACTCTTAGAGTTTTTACCAGAAATCTGCTGAGACGAATAGCCGAAGATATATTTTTTTTTTCATATTTCGTTTTGATGTCTGACGTGGGGTTTGAACCGTGGCCTTACGTCTAATACGTCAGCACACTACCTACTAGATTATTGCGAACGAATAACCTCTGAGTAAATGTGATTCTCGGCACTCATATTTAAGTGTTCATCTTATCTAGAAATACATCAACGCGTTATTCTTACCAAATCAGTACATATCGGATCTCTGACGAAGCGCTTTCCATCTTTAAATTTAAACAAAGTGTGTATTAGACATCATCATCATTTCATATTCGCTTAGCAGATCTATTTATACCCTTTATGTGGAATATAAAATCGTTTAAATGTCCAAATAGAGCGCAATCAAAAAGCCCAATTTTCCATAACTTATGCACATAAATTTGATTTGACCTCCAAAGGAGATGACCATGCCCCAAATTCCTCGTGCAAAATATCTGTTGAAACCACATTTCTTTGGGTCTCAAGTTTACGAATTCATGCCACTAGGACTTGGTATTCATTGACCTATAGTGTTTGGCGGTGGCAGTAATAGACTGCCAATCATCGTTTTCATAGAAATATGGTCCCGCGATACTGTCAACCCATAATCCAACTCAAACATTGACTTTTTTACAATGCATTGAACGTTGTTATATATCATGTGGACTTGTATCGTCCTGAATGCGACAATTTCCAGAAGTAGACATCATCTATGAAAATTAGGATTGCGCGTTGGCACATCAGTATTTATGGTCGCTTACTTTGAGTTTCTGAGTTGGTTGAGTTTTGTATGGGTGCAAGCCCACGTAATGACGCAAAATACTCCAAACTGCAGCCTGCGAAATGCCTAGTTCTTGTAAGTAACACAAAATCTATTGCCCTAGATTCATCTGCATTTTTTTACAATGACAACTAATTTGACAGATGTAACTTCAATACGATAGCTATTATCACCTATCCGAAATTCTTGTTTGAAAAAGCGATATATTACCACACAGGACTGTACCCAATGTACACCACAGTCTAGGTAGTGTGTTAGCTTATTAGAGGCATGGCCGTGTTTTAAACTTAAGACATCTTGAACAAAACGAAATATGAAAACAAATATTTTTACGGCGACTTCCTCTCAGCAGTCTTCTGGCAAAGACCATGAAAATTTTCTCAAAAATATGTCGTTCGAAATCGACTTTAAGCTGTATCTCCCGCTACTCATGCATAAAAATTAACACACACAACATTAGTGATATGAGGAGCTAGGTTGTATTTTTGATTAAAGGGTTGTAATGACCAATTATGTAAGTAAGCAATGTACCTAAGATTACTTGTAACTGATTCCTGAATCGAAACTTATGTCTCAGCTAGTACGTAAAAGTTGCAAAGATCCCCTAAGTCTCCAGCATATGAGACTGTGCCGAACAGCAGCTAAAGAGAGCGGAATACAAGCTTGGAGAAAATTGATTTTCTAGTTTAGTTATCGAAAGAAAACTACCGAAGGCGATTCTAAATCTTGTATACAATTAAAGGTAGAAGATTTCCAGCTGCATGTACGCCTACAACATGGCATTGAAAAATTAAAAATTTTTTTTGCTGCCTATAGGGTACACATCCACAACTGGCAGCTCCCCTGTGTTACGAAACACATAAGACATGGAGATTGGTGAAGCCCACAAAATTATCACTATTAGAGCCATAACTGTATAAAGCAAGGTACTTCACTTGGTTATCTAAATCATTCCCGAAGATAGTTACCACCCTAATAATGAAAATAACGAAGAAGAACTAAAACGACCTGTTGCTTTTTGTTACACGTTATGGCCTATTGTACTTAAAATACAAAAACTCAAGTAGTTTTGTTTTTTTTGATTTCCATTTTTTTTTTTCATTTTTCTTTCTTTGTTTATTCGTTAGAGCATGTTTATGCAAGACAAGTGGAAGCATAAGCACAAGATGAAGAAGAGAAGAGGAAGAAAAATTTATTTGTTTGAATTTGAATGCCCTTTGGCCTATAATTTATAACAACCGATTGTAAGACTAAGAAATAATCACAATAATCACTACAAATAATAATACTCTGCCACCAGAAAAAAAAGAAAAAGAATAAAAGAAAACCAAACTAGAGGAGTCAAAAGCTAAGTTTTAAATACATATTGATTTCGATTTGGCAGCATTATGAGGTAAAAAAAGAAGGGTCCGTCTTGGTTGGTTTTGTTAGATGATGGGCGATTATAATCGTCAACCTTAATATCATTATGATGGTTAACGTGATTAACTTGATCATGATTACGGTCTTAGTTAAATATTTTATTGTTTAATGTTGCTGTTGTTGTTGTTGTAGTTTTTTTTATTACCTTAAAAACAAACTTGTTTTTAATTTGTAAACTTTGCTTCACATTTAATAAAAACAGAAAAAAATAAGTTTTTTGGCTGAAAACAAAACACACCAACGTGAAGCAAACAAAACTTAAAAAAGTCTAGAGGTTTCAGATTTCATTTCGTAATCAAAATAAAATACGACCACATTATTTAGTTGCCCTCCCCTTTTTAAAATAAACAAAATACAACAACCACAAATTGAAAATAAATATTTGAAAAAAAAACTTTTTTAATTTACAAACACGAATCGAACATTTTTAAACAAGACAACCCAAAAGAGATGTTTTTTTTTCAAAATCTTTCCTTCAAAAAATAAAAACCGAAATTGAAAAAAATCCAAAAAAAAATTGTGAGTGAAAGCTTTTCCCTTTGACTAGAGAAATTTATTGGTTGAGTTAAGAACACAGAAAAACGACGATCAAAATTTACATAAAAACGTTATCAAATAAAGATTTCGTAGTCGTTTAAAGGTTTCTGGGCTAAATTGCAGTCAACGTGGAATGCAATGCAGGTCATTGGAGTTTTTGAGTTGTCCAAGTATGACAACTTAAAGTAAGCATCAATGTTAGAGGTTTTAAGGTCATATTAAGTGCATTACCCATACACCTGTTCGAAGCTATGAAAACTTTATTGAAGCTTGAAAGTTTTTGTTATTTTAGTAGCGAATTTAAATGCCAAAATTTGCATATTGCCGACGTTACCACTGCATCCTACGCAATACGCTAAAGGGATCTAGTAAGATAGCCGATCTGTGTCACCTCGTAAATGATTTCTGTAGAAGCTGCAGAGATGAGGAGGAAGATGTTCCCTATTGGGAACATGCCCGGCACTATGTCAAAGGCGAAAAAGAGACATATTGGTGCCTACAACATCGATGACCTTAGTGACCTTAGCGAACATTGACATCGGCAGTTTGAGTCACTTCATTGGAAGCTCTAAGTGGTTCCAGGACTAGGGGATAATTGATGAAACACAATGGGCCCCATATGGCTTATGTGCATCCATCCGTATTTCTTAGGTGGACGGCCATCTCTGCCTACCATCTACCTACTTAGATAACCCTTGGTTTAAACCTTTAAAGAGTCCTTAAAGGAGGAGGAGGCCACTATCTATGCTTGGCTTGACATAGAGAGCGGATTAGATAAAAGTTCTCAAAAGATTATAAGCTAGGCGTTCGAAAGAAAGGGTGTAGATATCCAGCTGAATGGTAAAGCTCTTATATATACGATCTACTAAAACATAAGCACGAAATGTGGTAGTAAACGTTGGCGCCTGCAGCCATTGTCTTTAGGATGGGACACTTTCAGCACTACAGTGAAGCTTGCCTGTGTATGAACTCCTAACGAAACTATCTGAGGCAGGCATGCAGGCATCGACTACCAAAAGAATGCAGAGAATGGTAAAGCCTTGACGGTTAAAGCAGAGATTGTAAGTCGCTGATGCATGTCAAAGGGGTGCCAAAAGAATACAGATGATAGAGTCTTGATAGTTAAAGGAGAGATTGTAAGTCGCTTTTACATGTCAAAGGAAGCAAAGATAAGCCTAATCAGGAGTACAATATTACAGCCTCTCAAAAAATGATGGAGATTTCCTAAAAATCTAACTCCAGGGTGACATAATATCACAGAAACTAAAGGTAAAATATCTGGAAATGTCACTGGACAGTAAATTAATATGGAGAGCAAATGAAGCGAGTATTTCAAGAAAGGCCAGACATGCCAGAATGATATGCCAAAGATTGGGAGCGAAATTCTGGAAATGTAACCCACTGGCTGTATACCATGATGGTCAAATTAAAAGTAACCAATGGGGTCAATATCTAGGCAGGCAGAATAGCTCAAATAGAGTTCAACAAGATACAGAGATTAAAGTGTGACACTGGAATCTCCGTGACCAAACCAATCGGGTGTGCAGATAAGTCCCTTCTTAACTGTTAGCATTTTGAGGTATACAGTTGAACCAACAACATATCTTGGGACATGTATGGAAGTTTTTGGTCCAAGAATGAAATATTTCGAGCTCATGGGAACACATGCGGGTATCTGCCAAACGGAAATATATGTATGTCATCAGAAGATGGGCATAGAAGGTACAAAGTGTAAGGCAACTATTTGACAGATACTTTCTGCTGGTTGTTAAATCATGTCAGAATTCATGACAATCCGCAGGCAGACGTCGCTGACGATCCAGGCTGATGTTTAAACATACAGCTTGTGTGTAGTAAACCACCACACAACATAATTGACTACGGCGATCACTGACCGTAAAAACAGACGCCTACGTTAAATGAAGGTAAAGATTTCACCTTGACTTCATTATGGGCAGTGAAATTGATGTCACTTTGGTAGTCAAGCGTAGAATTTTTCTATTCAAACAGGCGTTATTATTGGCTCATTAGGCAATTAACTAGCAAAGACGTATCACAAGAGAGGATCCTAATGCTTTACAAGTCATTCATACTCTCTGCGTGGCCCTAGGGCGCAGAAGAATCATGATAGTTATTACGCACCAACGCTGATGCCTTGCATAGAATTTTTCTTGCCAAACAGCTGCTGTTTTTGGCTCAATAGGCAAATAACTAGCCAAGGCGAGGCTCGAGCGAGGATCCCAATCCCTTTCTAAAGCGCAGAAGCTCGAAAGCTATTGCATGCCGAGACAGATGCCTTGGGAGTATACAAAGAAAAAGCCCGACACGTTATCTGCGATCCAGTGCGACTTGGCAATGATTTCCGCATCAGAATGTACAAAATGCTGAGCTTTAAGACCTCCTTAATGACATGAGCGTCGTTCAAAGCATAAAAACGAACATCTGAAGAACGAAAGAGAAAATTATGTTGGGGTTATCGCCATTCGTTCAATAATTCTACGAAATATCTTCTTGCTGAGATATCAACGCATCAAACTACTCCGAAGTGTATAATTTTATATAAAATTTGCTTTCAATTCCCACTGCTAATCAATAGAAAAAGTTACAATTGAAAAAAAAACGTTAATAAATCTGCGCAATTAAAGTCCATTTGCTAGTACTGGACATGTTTTTTTAATTCTTTTAAATTTTAACATTAAGCAGCTATACTAATAGCAATAACAACAACAACAACAACTATTATTATAAAATAACAGTAATAACAAATAGTAATTATATTAAAATACATACAAGCACAATACATGCATAGTCATTTTGTTCATACAGGCATTGGACTCTTAATTGTCCGTCCGAACTGGATGTACATATGTATGTGTGTCTGCCTGCCATAGTCATCATTTCATTATTGAATGATTAAATTTGCAGTTTTGATGCTGTTGTAAATCATTTTATAATTGAACACTTATTGATTGACAAACATACATACATACATACGTACATACATACATGAGTTTATTTTTTATTTTTTTATTATTGTTGTTGTCGTCGCTATTGTGTTTCTCTTGTTTTTTTTCTGCTGCTGCTTTGGAATTTAATGAACCATTTAATAATCATTATTTTAATTAAAGCGTTAATGCTTTTTTTTACAACAACAACAACAAGAATAATAATAGTAATAGCAATAACAATAGCAACTAATATTAATTATAATACAACAATCAAAACAACAAGACCAACAATAATAAGAAGAATTATTAAACAAAACTATCAACTGACATACCTATGGCACATACCCGTACATAAAGTGAATGTATGAGTGTGCAGAGGTAGGCTATAATTTTGTTATTTTATAATTAAACATTTTAAACGACAATAATACAATATTAACAACAACAACAAAAATATAATAATGATCGGCAGCGATAATTTTCACCTCAAATCCAACAAACACAGGTCGAAGCAATATAACACAGACAGACGGCGACTAATGGAATGCTGGGCACAACACAAATATACCAGCGCTTACACATATATGATTGGTCATTACAACCCTTCACTCAAGACTATGACCTAGCTTCTCACACCAATTATGTTGTGTGTGTGTTAATTTTATACATGGGTGGCGGCATCTACAGTTTAAAGTCGACTCTGAAGGAGAAATTTTTGAAAAACTTTTTCATGGCAATTTTGTTTCACTTACTCTCAGAGTTTTTGCCAGGAATCTGCTGAGAGGCAGACGCCGAAAAAAAAAATTTTTTTTCATATTTCGTTTTACTGCAGATGTCTAGCCTGGGTTTTGAGCAGTGGCTTCACGTCTAATAAGCCAACACACCATTTACTAGACTACGGCTATGGCAGCGCATAGTTCTTCCTAATTCATGGCGAATTTAGTATAAAGATGTAACTCTTAAGCCCTACATTGTTGAATTTTTTTAAGAATGGAATGCAACTCGAATGCGCAGGGTAGAGCACTCATAGTTTTCTACAAAAAAAAAAAATTATTTTTTCCGACAAAGCTTTCTTCATTTTCAATATGTAGAAAAGCCTTCATAAGGCTCTTCCTTATATACAGAGTGGTACTGTATTAGATTCCGTGGTACTGCTTTGCGAGCGGTAAAGAGACTGTGTTGAAAGGCGCTTTGCTCTAAGAATGGTTGATTATATTTCCCTTGTGACGCTTCTTCAAGCTGATCAATCAGTTGATAAGATAGAGAATGAACCCCTCATAGTAGAATGGGAAATGTTACACAATCTCAAGGCTTCTATGGTCTAGGTTAGACAGTTCTACAACGAAATGGCTCCCGTTTGTCTGGGCCCGCGTCGGTTAAGCACTTGTTGTTGAGAATTTCATCACTTCCATTAACCGGCTAATGATTGCGTTTATCTTCCTCACTTTTTCCTATTCATTTTAGTTTCTTCCTCACTTCTAGATCTCTTCAGTAAGCTTTATCTCTTTTCTTGATCTTTTCTATTGTTTTTCTTGTACCTGTTTTAATTTTGCGCCGCATTGCTGGAGATGGTCGTTTCTGGTCCCCAGCTCGAAACCTCTAGCCTCCAACCAATAATGTTAGATTCCATCTTTTGAGGTGTATACCGATAGTTCCAAAAATACTGGATAGAGTAGGACATAGGTTCAAACATTAGACCTTCGTATAGACTGCCTGATCATTGCAGTGTTTAACAGATGGGGATGGGGGTTGTGCGATGTTTCATGAAAATCTCTTACTTCACTCGGACAGCCAGTTTGCGAACAAATCCTTCTTGAACATAACCTGATGCCTAACCTTGTCCATTGTTGCGAGGAATTTCTCAAAGAAATTTGGGATTATTTAAAGGTAACTCTTATATGGGTTACAGCACAACGGTATATGGGAATGGAATGGAATGAAAATGGGATTGGTAATGGACTAGACTATGTGATATGCCTATTACATGGCATAGCAGTTAGGATTTTATCAGTTAAAATGGGAATTTGTTGACAGCCTGATGGTATGTGGAACATAATTCGGCTCTGATGGGCTGATAAGAATAAAAAGCAGGCTGAGTGTGTTCTATCGTCTATCCATCACAGTAGTGTAGTTCCTACAGGCCATAGGTCTCTTAGAAATTTTGAAATTTTCTAGAATAACTCTGCAGGAGCTGTGGATCTAAAGAGGAGGGAGAACATATTTCTCAGCCACAGTTTCAATTGCCGGCTTTTACTAGGAAGAAATGGATGTCCTGAATTTTTATTTTCTATCATCTGTGATTGAACTATTGAAGAAAGGATTAATGCTCCAGCAAGACTAAATTTGGAGTTGCAACGATTTTCTATAGAGACTGTTTGATTCCCGGCTTGGATAGAAGCACTGAGAACACATGATTTTTTTTAAAGTTTGCTTTACCCTTTTAAGCAACTTATTGAGTATCAGGCGTTACTAAATAAAAAAGCAAATTATTTGTTAATTATTAAGTGAAATAAAATTTATTACACTTTTATGTCAAATAAAACAAACCCAACCAGCCAAGCCAGCCAAACCGTTCCCCTAAAAGTATAATTCATTTGACAATTTAAAAGGCAAGCAACACTCATTTACAGACGAAAATCAACCAAAAACTAGCACCCACACGCTGGCAAAATGAAAAATAACGAAATCAAGACTCATAGCCCAAGAGAGTGGCATGATCACACTCTGCGGCAAACGTTAAGACGACGCAACAATTGAAAATTGGTCCACAATGTAAAAGTGCGTGGTGATGCATGTTTTCTTTACTTCTTTAAATTTTTTTTTCGTTTGTTTTTTAGGTCGCCAACCCAGACGCATGTCATCTATCACTTAGACGCGAGTTATTACATGTGCTCATCATAAACAAAATAATGATAAGCAGACAAAGAGTTAACACATGTGTTCATCATAAACAAAATAATGATAAGCGGACATAGATAACGAACAAAGGACCATATAATCAAAATACATTTTATTGATAGCACAGGTAGCAGTTATTTCCCATATGAACTATTACCTAATTATCATACGAACCATTATCTAATAAACAAGGAAATTATTTTGTAAACTCTTATCTCATAATTCTAAGAAAAACAATAACATATTTTGTAACAAAGAAATAAAAATCTATATATAGCGGATAGGAAACAAATGTAAAGGCAGTCTTAAGAAAGTAATACGAATAAATTAAACACGTTTCGGTGTTAAGAAAAAATACTTTTTTTTTACTCAATTTCTTCACCTGAAGGAATTAACTGGGGGCTCAACCGGGATACGAGTGAAAAAATCTTGTATTCCCAGCCAAAAATTCCACGATCCTGAAGAAGGATAAAATAAAATTCCTGAAAAATCGGAAAACAAAATTTAAGTAAAATAAAATAAACCAACCTAAAAAATAAAAAACTGAGAAAAAATATAAAACTGAATTAAATAAAAAATAGAAAAAAGAAAAGACAAATAAAAAAACTTATACAAAAGTCTGCGTGGAAGAGTGAACATTTCCTGAAAATAAAAATTCGAACTGGATTCCCGAAGGAAACGCCAAGAAATTTTTTATTCATCGCGGGAAGTAAATATAAATATGGCCGAAACTGCAGCACTCCAAGCCCACATCAATGCTTTAACAGAGCAGTTAAAAGCATTAAAGACTGATTTTGAGTCATTAAAAAATCAGACACCTTTTCCAATAACCACAGTGCCGACAATGCCTGCACTCAAACCACAGATATCAACGGCAAAACAAATTAATGTGGAAATTTTCAAATCCTTGCCAACGTTCGATGGAACGGAAGGAGAATATAATCCTTGGAGAAGCCAAGTCTGGACCCAAATGGAAAATATTAGGCAATTTATGGACAGCTCAGAATATTATAACTGTGTATGCATAATCCGCACAAAAATCACTGGAGCTGCTTCGAAAGTTCTGTCAGTCAATGGAACCGAGCTTAATTTTTACGCCATCATAAATCGATTAGACTATACATACTCGGATAAAAGACCACTGTATGTATTAAAGGATAACATGCTCAGAATCAAACAAGGAAATAAATCTTTAACTGAATTCCACGACGAGATTCACCAAGCCTTGACTCTTATTCAACAAAAAATTGAGTCAACGGATGAAAGGAAGAGAGCTACACGACTAGCAGATATAAATGACGATGCAATACGAACCTTCATCATGGGCTTACGTAGCAACTACACAAGGGGAATATTATATGCAAACAATCCCAAGAGTCTGGGGGAGGCTTATGCAATCGCTTGTACCATCTATCATGATAACCAAGACAGTCATTTTGAAAACACATCTACAAGACGACAGGAATATCGCAATGACCAACGGCATACACATCAACAACTGAGACCAGCATACCATGTCCGGCAACAGTATCACAATCACCCATCACCAAGTCGTAATTATATCGAGCCAATGAAAGTCGACAGTTCAACGCAATTCAGAAGACCCACAAA
Organism: Sarcophaga rosellei; assembly: GCA_930367235.1. Classification (NCBI taxonomy): domain Eukaryota; kingdom Metazoa; phylum Arthropoda; class Insecta; order Diptera; family Sarcophagidae; genus Sarcophaga; species Sarcophaga rosellei. Next base: position 67,140,892 of record OV884020.1, on the reverse strand, counting down.
CTTCCCACATCAACAAAAATGGAATAACAGCAATTCTCCACCAAACAACGCGGTACACCAAAACCCATTTCGGAACAACAACCAAATGCCGATGAAGAGAGACAGAAATCCTTCATCGTACAATTTCAACTCCAACAAAGTTCAGCGTGTGCACCAGACAAAAGATGAGGATCTTCAGTCAATCCAACCTCAATACTCAGAAGATGACTTCGAAACCGGAAGTGCTTTTTTAGGCGAATGAATGGTCTACCATGCCTACAACGAACTTGCAGAGAAACAGGTAGATCAGTAAATATTTTAATAGATACAGGTGCTACAAATAATTATATAAGTTCCAGATGTAAGATAGGGAAACCCATAAAGATAAACCCTGTAAAGGTCAAAACACTTCATGGATATTCCATGGTAAATACAAAAAAAGTAATAACTCTTTTTAATCACCATTTAACGTTTTATGTAACAGAAGCACTTCAAGAATTCGATATGCTACTCGGTGAGCAAGGTCTACGAACAGTAAAAGCAGAAATAAATCTCTTCGACTATTGTCTTAAATATAAATATAGAAAGGAAATAAAGAACGAACAGAAAATAAATTTTACCATAAATAATGAGACATTTAGGGAAGAAATTGAAAAAATAATGCAGGAAAATAATACAACAACTGAAAATTTACCCTTTACTACAAAAATTCAAGCCTCTATTAGGACAAAATCAGAGGATCCCATTTATGTTAAACAATACCCCTATCCAATGTCGGATAATGACTTTATTAATAATGAAATAAATAAACTATTAGATAATAAAATTATACAGCCAAGTAGGAGTCCGTACAATTCCCCCATTTGGACAGTCGCAAAAAAGGGTACCGATGATCAAGGTAAACCCAAAAGACGAATGGTAGTTGATTTCCAGAAGCTAAATGCTCAGACAATCACTGACCGCTACCCAATCCCTGATGTTGGAATGACAATCCAGAACTTAGGCAAAGCAAGAGTATTCACTACATTAGACTTAGAATCCGGATTTCACCAAATCCTTATAAAAGAATCAGACAGGGAAAAAACAGCATTCAGTGTGAATGGCGCAAAGTATGAATTTTTAAGGATGCCTTTTGGACTCAAAAACGCTCCATCAATTTTTCAACGATGCGTAGACGATATTCTCCGTCCATATATAGGAAAATTTGCATATGTATACATAGACGACGTATTAATATATTCTTCTTCACCCGAAGAACACATGGAGCACATCCGCACTATAGTTAATGCACTCCACAATGCAAATATGAAAATATCTAATGAGAAATCACATTTCTTCCAGGATTCTGTTGAATACTTAGGACATATTATAAAATATAACAAAATAACAGTAGATCCAAAAAAGATAGAAACAATAAAAAATTATCCCATTCCTACGAATTTGAAAGAACTTAGGTCATTTTTAGGTTTAGCAAGTTATTATAGGAAATTTATCCAAAACTTCGCAGCAATCGTAAAACCACTAACAGTACATCTCAGAGGAGAAAATGGTGGAATTAGTAAGAATAAAAGTGCAAAAGTCAAAATAAAACTGGACGAACCAGCATTAGAAGCATTAAATAAAATAAAAGAAGCTCTTCAAGCACAAGTTGAATTATTCCAACCCGAATTTAATAAGCCATTTGATTTAACCACAGATGCAAGTAATTTTGCTATCGGTGCAGTACTCTCCCAAAATAAAAAACCTATAGCATTTATTTCACGAACTTTAAACGAAACAGAACAGAATTATAGTACGAACGAGAAAGAATTATTAGCCATCGTATGGGCTTTACAAAAACTTAGGAATTACCTTTACGGTATCGCTGACTTAACAATCTACACGGATCACCAGTCTTTAATTTTCTCCATTTCGGATAAAAATCCCAATGCTAAACTTAAAAGATGGAAAAATTTTATTGAAGAATACGGCGCGAAATTAGTGTACAAACCGGGTCATCAAAATATTGTTGCAGACGCTTTATCTCGTCAACAGATATATAATACATCCAGCTGTTCACAACATTCAGCACAAAGTTCACCAACAGAAGGCATTCGAAGAGTTAAGCAACCTCTAAATGCTTTTAAAAATCAAATAATACCCATATATGATGAAAATATATTGATTGAAATAGATACACAAACAATTTTCCCAGATCGTGTTAGGCATACTGTATATTATAAAACAAAAAACGAATTGATAAATAGACTTAAACAAATAGTAAACCCAAAAGTGCAGAACGCATTGAAATTAAACGAAGAAACATTATTTCATCTACAAGATGACATTATCGCTACATTCTCGCATGAATTGTTCGTTATAGCACAAACACAATTAGAAGACGTAACTGATTTAGACAAACAGAAAGAGATAATAATACAAATTCATAGGAGAGCACATAGAAATTACAAGAACAATGCCCAGGAAATCGGATTAACTTACTATTGGCCTAACATCCGACAGATGTGTAAAAAAGAATGTATAGATTGTAATATTTGCCTACAAAATAAATATGAAAGAAGACCAAATAAACAACCAATAGGGAAAACACCAATACCCACAAAAGTAGGAGAATACATTCAGATGGACATATTTTACATGAACAACGAAACATACATTAGCACAATTGATAAATACTCCAAATTTTGTTATCTACATAGAATACAGAACAAATTAAACTGTCATGAACACATCGAAGAAATTTTCACACAAATATACCCAAATGCCAAACATTTAATGACTGATAACGAAAATGTTTTTGTTGGTATAGTAGCAAAAAATGTATACGAACGTTTATTAATACAACATACAGTAACGCCTATTCACCATTCGACAACCAACAGTCAAGTTGAACGTGTCCACAGCACTCTAATTGAAATCTCAACAGCTTTAGCACAACAAAATAGCACCTCACCACGAGACGAATTATTCAATGCAGTAAGGCAATACAACAAAACGATCCACTCCACAACAGGATACAGACCGGAGGACGTCTTTTTCAATAGAGAAAGATACACTGACATTAAAGAAAGGCTCGAGGACAAGCAAGAGAAACTACTCAAATATCATAATAAGAACCGGCATTCGATAAGCTACAAGGAAGGTGACATAATTTACGCCAAGACACACCGCCGCAATAAAAATATAATCAAGTACCTACAACATAAGGTAAAAGAAGACCGTGGGGACACGATCCTAACCACGAAGGGTAAGGTTATTCATAAAGATAGTATACGCAGACAAGCCGCACCATGCATAAATCAGCAGGAATCTTGATATTGTTTTTTGTAACAATAAATTGCGATAGAATAACTGACTTAACAGACAGAAAATACGTTCTAGTGGAAACAGACCCCGCATACCTATATGATAGTACAGCATATTTGTATCACATAACTAACCTAACAAAAATACTTAGACCATATGAAAACATTAAACGAAATTTGTACAATATTGAACAAAGTCAGGAAGAACATATATTAATAAGCAGAATTGAATCATTGAAGACACAACTAATACCGAATACATACCGCGCAAAAAGAGCACTAAACTTTCTAGGATCAATACTAAAATTTGTCACTGGTACACCAGATCATGACGACTTGATCGAAATAAAAACAGGACTATATCAATTAATAGAAAATAACAATAAACAAAAAATAATAAATTCACGATTTGAAAAAATATTAGAAACACTAGACCCCGATATTATTTCAGACACTTTGATACTCAACGAGGTATATCGAGAACTTGAAGCCGTAACGAATACAATAAACTTTGCAAAAAATGGAAATTTTTATTCAGGTACACTAAATTTAAACGACATAAAAGAAATCATATCTAATGAAGCTTTTGATCTACCATTAATAAATATTTTAGAGTATTCAGATATTCATGTTTGTTTTCTTAACCAAGCTATAATTACAATTTATAAATATCCTATATTAAAAAATGTATGTAAACTATATAAAATATACCCACTAGCATATAAGCATGGAAAATTATTATTAGATAAAGAAATTGCTGTTTGTAACAATAATTATACCTCAGTAAATAAATGTAAAAACTACATAGGAACTAATATTTGTAAAATTAAGAAAACCAATAACTGTACCATAAATATATTAGAAAATAAGCCAGCTAAATGCGACATAGTTCAGGAAAATAATGCACCACTCACAATCCTTGAGAACGGCTACATCCTTACTGATGATGAACATATTTGGAATGGTCAAATAATTAAAGGTCCTAAACTAATCCAATTTAATATTTCAACAAATATAGATGCAAAAGATTACTTCAACCATCAAAAGAAATTAAGAGAAGCTATACATAAAAAACACGATGAGGAAATGGAAATCCTTCGTATTCTATCTTCAAACTCTAACCATAAATTTTCAAATATACAAGAAATGTCGAAATATCTAATCTCTATAGAACGCCATCCCGTGAAATACACCATTTATTGTACACTCAGCATCGTTGGAATTATACTGTGTGCATACATAATAACAAAATCCGTCAACCACTACAGAGAAATAAAACAATCACAAAGAAAAAGACTTGCTGAACAAATTTACGAAATGGAATTAACAAGATTGAGAGCAGAAATGAATCTTATGTGAAAAAGTGAGGACACTTTGTTTTAAGAAGGAGGGGAGTTATTACATGTGCTCATCATAAACAAAATAATGATAAGCAGACAAAGAGTTAACACATGTGTTCATCATAAACAAAATAATGATAAGCGGACATAGATAACGAACAAAGGACCATATAATCAAAATACATTTTATTGATAGCACAGGTAGCAGTTATTTCCCATATGAACTATTACCTAATTATCATACGAACCATTATCTAATAAACAAGGAAATTATTTTGTAAACTCTTATCTCATAATTCTAAGAAAAACAATAACATATTTTGTAACAAAGAAATAAAAATCTATATATAGCGGATAGGAAACAAATGTAAAGGCAGTCTTAAGAAAGTAATACGAATAAATTAAACACGTTTCGGTGTTAAGAAAAAATACTTTTTTTTTACTCAATTTCTTCACCTGAAGGAATTAACTCGCGCGCGGGCTTATTTTGTTGTATTAACGAAAGCGTAAACGAAACCGAAATTGAAATAGAAAAACAAGCCCAAAACAATGGCTTTTATTTCTATAATATTTACAAACAATTTTTTGGTTTTGGTTTTGTTTTGTAAAGGAAGCCAATATTGTGAGTGAGTGTGTGTAGAAGATTGGTGATGAAAATCAAACAGAGCTTTAAGAGAACAATGGCAAACAGAAAAAAGAAAAATTAGTTGCATGCAACAAATACAATAACACACTAAAACACAGCACACCATACCAATCAGACATTTGTAGGTTGTTTCAGAAAGACAGAAAAAATGCAAAAAAAAAGAAAATATATACGAATACGAGTGCCTTGTAGAAGGAGTTTTTGAAATTTTATTTCATTTTTGTTGAACTAGACATGAAAGCAGACGAACTGACATAAATCACAGCAACAGTCAAATAAACAGTCATCCATCCAGCCATTCATCCTGTAAGCCAGCAAGCCAGCCAGCCAGCCAACATCCACAAGACACAAGAGAACCCTTCTACGTTCAACAACAAAAAAGGGAAAAAGCAACGGCAACATCAACAATTGTTGATTGTTGTTAAAAGGAAACAAGGAATATTGCTGTTGTTGGAGTTATTTAACATCATATTGCCAACATATTGTTGTTGTTGTTGCTGCTGCATTGTTTTAACAACCAAAGCAACATTATTTTGATACGTTTTTATTTTTTTTTTTTATTCAAAATGTACGTACGCATGTATGCAAAAAGACGTTCAATTTTACTTGTGGTAGCATAGCAATAGAGTGGCATGATGATTATGATGCTCCTTCAACGGCTTGAGTATAATTTTTGTTTTTTGATTTTTATGGCGTTATTTTCATTGTTTCATCAATATCATCATATTTTTATGCCACAATACTCGTGTGTGTACACTTTATGAACCCTTCTTGCCAAAACTAAAACCCGATTCATTATGACCAAAAACAGATTTGAGTTCTTCTTTGGTTTTTTTTTTTTTGTTTTTTCTTAATTTTCATACTTTTTGTCAACGTTGTATAGCATGCTAAAGGGTTTTTTTCTTTTTAGTCCTAAACAGATGCACACAGACACACAAATTATGGCCAATTTTGGTAAGCACATCAAGGCATTGTTTTCGCTTTTTATGGCAATTATAAGTGGCTGGTTGTTCTTGTTTTTTTTTTTTCATTATCAAAAATATGCGAATTTTTGTAAAGTATGTATTATACATATGTACACATACAGTGAGCATCAAAAAAAAAGCTGTACACTACTAGGATAAAATGCTAACAATCACCAAACTCAACTTTTACCACTTAAGGAGAGTGCTCGAATAAATTTGACAATATTTCGAAATTTTTTTTGAAAATTTTTTTGTTTCAATTTAACTGTAAATAACTGGAATTTATTAATGTATAGTTTCTTTTGGTGCTCACTGTATATATGTACATATTATTTTTACTTGTATTATACATACAATATATGTATACATTAAATGCCTGTGATCATATTTTAAAATTTTTAAGAATTTTTACGAAAATATTTCTTTCGCGAAGCATAGAATCGATTACGGAAGTTTATTTAAACGTATAGTTTTCACTGACTGATGGACTAACAACTGCTTCAGTCCCTTATAAAATCTACAAATATTTTGCGTCACAGCTTACTGTGAGCAAGTATTAAAACCGGAAGAGCTTAATCATGACTCGAACAATTTCTAGACTGACTTCCCGTTGAGTTAAGGGCCAATAAATTAAATCTCGATTTTACAACTATTTTAACAGGATTTCTACTAGATGAAATATCTCCACAGCTACACAGGCAGATCACATTTCTATTACCAGAAGTTTACATTACCTCCAGCCTTATTCCTTTTTTAATAATAGATTCGTCAATTGCATCTTGTATGACCTCCGAATATGGGCTTACAAGGTAAAAAAACCTGTACCAATCTGTAGCAATGACGTGTGTAAATCGAAGGGAAAGACTTTCATTTTATAGCAACGGATAGTAGAATATGTTACAAAGTAATCGTATTCAGTAATTTTAAAGCCTTACATGCGGACACAATATTATTGGTTACGTTAGCTTCTCATAGACTGAAACTAACTCGAAACTCAACAAAACCCTTCAGGGTACTGGCATACAATATTACCTCATGAAATAGGCATATTGCTCATTCATTACTCCTCTTTTTTATGAGTTTGTTACTGTTGACGAATGTTTGTTTCCAGCGAAAATATTGTCAGCGTTAAGATCATACGTAAAATGACTCTTATCAACATATACTATTATAGCGTCATTAAACAAATCAATACAAGTCCCTCTTATCGACCCGATGCAGCTGTTTTGGAAGAAAAGTGGTACGCAAAGTCTTCGGTTCAGTGCAACTCTGCACCGACATGGACATATCAGTCAGATGCAGGATGATGTCTCGACGTGAGGAAAAATCAAATTGTGGCGGCTACGTCATCGATTGGTGTGACCAACTGATAAAAGCGAACACAAAGTAGATGCACCAGGAATTACTATTTAAGTAAGTAAGTAACCACTGACGGCATCCTAGAAGAAGTCCTTGGCCTATGTTGGGGTAAAAACTCAAATAAATTTTAATTTCACAATAGCGTTAGTATGTGCCGTAGTATAATACAGATAGTGCTTGATTACAAACCTGACAAATCAAACGATACAAGTTTGATCAACAACTAATAGACATAGAAAGCCTACAGAGTCTTGCCTTCCAGAGACTTCATAAGTAGGTCAAACAGTGCCTTACATACATGCATACATAATTGATCATTACAACTCTTCTAGGTCCTGACTAGTTTCTCACACCATTTATGTTGTGTGAGTTAATTTTATACATGAATGGCGGAACCTACAGGTTAAAGTCGATTCCGAACGACTGATTTTCTTGAGGAACTTGCTGAGAGGAAGTTACCGACGAAATATTTTTTATATTCCGTTTTGTTGGAGATCTCTGACCTGGGGTTGGACCGTGGCCTCACGTCTAATAAGCCAACACACTACCTACTAGATTACGGTAACTTCAAAGCTAATTTGCAATATTTTACTTTCAAAAGAGAAGACCCTGTTGGAAGATTGAAAACAGAATTGAAGATAAAATGGTAAGTTAGGTTTAACTGACCTCAATGGGTCAAATGGCTAAATTGGGTCCTATAAGGTCCCATTAAATTGAATTTCCATTCGTTTACCGAATCGTTTAATGATAATGAAGTTCACAGTTTGCTTAGGCAGAAACTATAGCTGTTGGCTATTATTAGTTTCCAAGTATTATCTGCCTTCACAATGGATTAATAGATTATGAAAAGTATATATTGAAAAGCAATGTTGCTTGCAATTATAACGTGATGACAACCATAATCTTACTTGTACGTCAGATAGGCTTTATGATTGTATTTTATTTACAATTTATTTTACATTCAAAATATGTTTACCCGTATCATATTAATTTTTTTCTACATGTTTATGCAGATTTTTTTTTATAAACAAAACAAAACAATTCTTAATTATAAATAATAAAAATAATATGAATAATTATTCAATATGCTTATGAGTTGTCTTTAAGAAAATTTGTTAGCCAGTTTGTCTACGGATTTTCTGGTGGGTTTAATGCCAAAGCCAAAGCTAATAAGACATCATTTGTTTGTTTGCTTGTTTTTTTATTTTTTTATTTTATTAATTTGTTAAGGATTTAAATAATAATTATAATAAGAATTATAATAATAGTATGCATTAATGATAACAAGACTAATGTTTTATTATTTTTTTTTTTATTTTTTTTTTTTAATAATAAACGTGATGAATGACAAATGATTTGCTTGACAGTTGTGGATTTGTTTATTCGTTAATTCATTCATTTATTGCTGTGTTGTTCATACATTTATTCATCGTTTGCTGTTCCATTCATACATTTATTCATATGTTTGTAGGTTGCTAGTTCTGGTGCTGTTAATATTTGTTTCTTCTTATTTAATTTAAATTTTTCTTATTATTAAATTATTAAAATTAATTATTAACGGTATTTTGTGTTTGCCGCTGCTAATGCTCTCTTGTCTGTTTAATATTTTAATTTTTAAATTTTTTTTAATTTTTATAAATAAAAAACAAAAGTTGTTTATTTTAATTTGTTTTTGTTGGTATTTTGTGTTATTTTTTATTTTAATTTTTTATTTTTTTTTTGTCTTATAAATTTTGATGATGAATATCTAATTGTTGTGTGAGTAAGTCGTTATTGTCGTAGGTCAGTCCATCATATCACACACAGTTTATAACAAACACTCTAATGGTAGAGTGTGAAAAAATTTCAAAAAAAAACTCGAAAAAAAACAGAAATGAACAGAAATTAATAATTAATGAAACGGGTGGGTGGTTTTTATATGTTTTGTATGAATTTAATTCAAATAAATTAAACAATATTTATTGTATAAAAAGTCTTTGAATTTGAATATTTGTTTGAAATCGCTCCACATTAAATGTGTATGCATTTATTTATTTTCGTTTTGTTTTGAACTTTTTTTTTTTTTTAATAATTTTTCTCACGCTTTAAATAACGCTGGTGGGCACATAAAAAAATATTTTTGTTTTTCAAAAGAAGTTTGAATTTCTGAAATAGTTTAAATTTTAATCGCCTAATAAAATGCAATGCCAGGCATGATATAAAATTAACACAGAAGATAAAAAAAAGAAACATAACAAAACATTTTTGAAATGCATCTCACAAATGAATTTTAACAGTATCTTAATGTCATTGTTTAAAAGATTAAACAGATAAATATATAAGTCGACGAGTTAATTAGAGCATAACCCTCTTGCTGACAGAAAATAGTTCGGCACATCCGATCGGGCAAAAAACACACCGTTGAAAAGCAAAGTACTGCGGAAATTACAACAATCAATACAATTATCAGTAAAGTGCTTATCGCTCAAATTTTGATATACATTTGATAGACTGTCTGGTCGGAGCAATCACTGTGTATGTTTGTATACTTAACCTACACTTTAAGTGAGGCAAAGGAGAACATCTTCTTTCTTTTTTTCCTCAAGATCTTCAAAGCAATAAAAATTCTAAGTAAGCCTGGAACTCACAACAACTAAAACCATCTTGGTATCCGAAATTATCAGACGATGCACAGCATTACGCTCAAATGCCATATTCATTACAGTTTAGTTATCCGTTTACAGTCCTCATCAAATGTTTTGCTAACCAGCTGCCAACAAGGCTGAAGCTGCAGTTGCTGAGACACACTATACGCTCTCGATTCTGTCAGCTCCACACAAAACTCATTCAACAAACAGTTGGTCGGTATTTCACTAGCCATTCGATGGGCAAATCTCGGTAATTAGATTTTTAAATATTGGTGTGCACGAGGTTCTTTGACAAATCAGTTGTATTCGTAAGTGTTACGAGTTCATGTTAATTCGGTGCAAGTATTTCAGAAACACTCATGATCATACAAATTCTGTGTGATGCGCTAACCCAGTTTGACGTGTGGTTTTGTAATCTACATTTGATCACAAGTTATAATTACTTTCGTTTATCTATTATTATGACTCGTCTCTATAGATTGCTAACCATCCTCTGATTTCGGTTCATATGAAGGCGCTGCATCTTGTACACTAATTACCTCTTCGGACACTGTTCAGCATGTGAAGAACTCTCAAAAGAGAAAATTTAAGAACAGTATTATCTATTGAATAAAATAAAGTGTAGGTGAGATATCATTGGAATTTTATATTTGTTTGGAAGACCTATTTATGGCCGAAGTATATAATATAATATCGCCCAAATGTCCGCCACGGCTTCTCTGAGTGGAGTGTATTCAAAATTTGTAATTTTCCACGGCTCTGGCACATAAATCAGGCAGAATTTTACCGAAAGATCGGTTTTTGTTGGCTTTAAGAAACGCTGTAGTTTCTGGCTTATTCGCATACTCCTGAGAGTTTACAACCTTATAAGAGAAAGATTTGCGCGATGCAATTCCACGATTTCGGTAGCCAATATACTTGAGGCAACCATGTCCTTAAAAAATATGCGATGGAGCTCTGTGGCAAATAATCCTTTTGAAACTATAAGTCGTTGGTGTCCAAATCATACAATTCATCATCGACCAATTGTGCTCTCTATTGACAGTGATGAACTGTTGAATGTCGTTCTCCAAGAAATACGCACCGTTGCCGCCGCCAACTCAAAATCCTCATCAAACATTGACTTATCCGGATTGCATTGGACACACTTGAATTTTTGTGGAAAATTCATTCAGAAATGGGTCTCATCAAAGAGAGTGATTTTTCGATGAACATTAGAATCATTTGCCAACTGCTCAAGAATCAATTCAGCAAACAACGGCGTGTGTTGACTGTGGTCGCTTATAGTGATTTGGCAAAATAGACTGAATAAATGACACAACTAATTTAACTGATGTAGCTTTAACAAAATGGCCGTTTTGAACTGTCAAAGTTCGGATTTCAAAGTTGGAACACACAATGGAAAATTTTCACATATGCCTTTATTGAAATTGGGAAGAGCAGGGAAAAGTTCGTAATCATTATCAGAAAACGCATTTTTTTTTTCTACCAGAAAATAACCAATATCATGTGGCCCATCAATGACTAGGTTAGGTTAGGTCGGAGTGGTAGCTCTGATATCACAAAGCTCACTTGAGCACGCATAGCGGCCCGTTGTGATGCCACGGGTGAACGCAGTCCCTGTACTAACCGAGTTCCACCAAAATCATGGAAAAGGAAGAAGTTGGTCAGCGCAAGGGCTGCACAACAAAAGCACGACTACCCCGCACTGGAAAACCAGCCAGAAAGTTTGATGAACGAAGCTATATCCTTGATGTCAATAGATGATAGCTCCGTTAAGCTAACAAGGAATGGGGAGCCAAATATCTGCACCTAGCAAGAGTGGGCACTGGCAAATAAAGTGAACAACAGTCTCCTCTTCCTCAGTGGACCTGCATCCACGGCAGAAGTCGTTGAAAGGGAGCCTCATTATTTCCGCGTGTCTACCCATGACGTAATGACCAGTAAGCACGGCCACTGTAGTCGAGATGACATCACGACCTTCTATCCATCTTGGGCCAGGTGAGTCTAGCGGTGGAGCAGGACTCCTCATTGACCCAGGATAGGTTGGCGTCCCGAAAGAGCTCGTTGGCCCATCAATGACTACTTTACAGCCAATATTTGCATCTTCAATATAGAATATCTTGCCATCACGTAAGTCAACAGGGGGAGTAATTGGGGAATAGAAAATCTATTAGGTTCCCAAGCTGCTGCACCAATAAAGAAAATTATTTGTTGTTTGACAAACCGTTGCAGTGGAAGCTAAAGTTCAAGTTACACCATTCGTATTCCTACAATAATACGAGTAATTTTTGTACAACGCTATTGTCTTTCTGTACATCTTCATAAACCTAAAGATGTAGTCAGAATATAAAGCACTAATTGAATAGGAAACCATCCCTTGAACGATGTATGCAGAACATACTGTTGAAATGCGATCTGAGTAGAATAAGAACGTGCCGTTAAACGATCTAAACAACTGGTCATAATATTTCAAATATAACTAGAAAATTAATGTAATTTTATAATAGAAACTGATAAATAAGCATTAAAATATTCTCTAACAATTATAAAATCATTCAGAAAATAATGGCGCTTTCAAGTAAAAAAAAATTGTATTAAAAACAAAGGGATAAACATACAAACATTGCTAACAAACATTGAAAAAATTTCAACAATTCTTTTGTGCAAATACAGACAGACTACAGACCACAGCAATTTAACATATTTTGTTCATTAATTAAAATGTAAGAATAAATCGAAATCGAAGCAAAAAAAATAAAAAGTAAAAATTATTTTAAAATGTTAATGAAATATTAATGAAATACTACCACCAAGCATTGCCTTTGCTTCTGCTGCTTCAACAACAAGGCAAATATTGAAAAAAAAACGAAACGAAATCATTCATTAAAAATCTTAAGAATTAAAAGAAATTCAAACACTGAATAAATAAATGCGCCAAGGCGCGTGCGTACGCCTTTTTAAGAAATCCAAACCAATGCGAAATCATTATTCAATCATTCTTCAATCATATGCGTTGTATTCATATTCATATTCATTATTCTTAATGAATATTTTAACACTTAAGACAGTAGACGAATAAAAATTAAAAAAAAATACAAAAACAAATAATAATTATTTGTTTTGTTTTTGTTTTATTTTTGTTTCTTACATTTATTAATAAATTAACACCAACAACAGTGTTAATTAACAACAATAACAACAACAATAATAACAATAAGGCCTACCAATGCCTAACATCATTATTATTATTGTTGTTATCATTATTAATAATTTTCTAATTATGGCAATAGAAATAACAACAACAACAACAGCAACAATAACAACAAATATTATTTGAAATAATAATTCCATTTAATAATGATGATGATATTTCATTATGATTATGTTCATAAATGGTAATTGCAGAACGAGACTGTTTTCATTGTATGTGTTTTGTTTTGTTGTTTCTTTAATTGATCCCCACTGTTATAGGCATCCGAATGCAAAAATCAATGTTTTATCACTTCATCGTTGCCATGGATTTTATTATTGATCCGTATTGATTCCATTGTAAATGGTTGGCAACGATACTGAAACGATTTGTTAAAACATTGTTAAGCACAGCAGGAAGGCACATCTCTTAAGATGATGTGAAACACTTCACTTTTGTATACACTCAGAAAAATTGCACAGTTCCGTGAAAGATGTTTCAAAAAACGTTCAATTGCAATGCTAACCTAAATGATAAGAATGGTAGCTAAGTAAACGTGAATTGACTACAATAACAGGCAATTGTGAGTGGAGTTAAATTCTACTTTGTTTTATATCCTGATGTATAACCACATGATAACATCACTGCAAATGAAAATGGATGCATACTATAGAGTAGTCGTGTGTTGGCTTATTAGACGTGAGACAAAAATCTGAAAATCTCTGGTGACTTCCTCTCAGCAGATTTCTGGCAACGTAACTCTAAGGCTCAAATAAAATTGTCATGAAAAAGTCTCTCTCAAAAAATCTTTCGTTTGGAATTGATTTTCAACTGTAGGTTCTCCACCACTCATGTATAAAATTAGCACACACAACAGCAATAGTGTGAGAATCAATTAAAGTTGAAGTAAAGGTTCATATTTATCTCCTTGGGTTCATGATAGTCTTCAGTGTTAGTGAAGTCAATGACAATTTTTCGACAAAATCATATTCCCGAATAGAAAGCATTTTCATCTGAATGGCCTTATGAATACACAAAATTTTAAATTTACTGCTCACCTATCTTCATGCAATCCATGAGAACGAATTCACGCACATAACAAGCAACTGTTTGGTGCGGATTTTGGTTTGGCGGTATTAGTGACCCTTGCTTTCTCACTATGAAGATGAAATTGCAGTGACCGTCAAAAGCATTCGTTAGAGAATAACGGAATATTTGCAGCCTTAATTGCACGGCATGGGCCTGGACGACAGCACCACGCTTGCAGCAATCGATTTATAGAACAAAATATTTCAAGAAATTCCAATGGCAACTGTTTACCAAGATCATTCGATTTAATGCCGTGAGAAACAATCCGAGATTCAACTTGTCATCGGTGAGATACAGCTATACATACATAAATAATTCACCATTACAACCCTTCTGTCAGCATTACGACCTAGCTTCTCACACCACTTATGCTGTGTGTGTGTTAAGTTTATACATGAGTGGCTAGAACTACAGTTCAAAGTCGACTTCGAACGACAGATGTATTTTTAAGAAATTTTTCATGGCAATTTTGTTTAATTTCAGAGTTACGTTGCCAGAAATCTGCTGAGAGGCAGACGCCGAAGAAGCATTTTTGTGTGCTCTGTTTTGTTGGAAATACCTGACAAGGGGTTTAAACCGTGGCCTCGCGTCTAATAAACCAATACACTATCTACTAGATTACGGCGACAACAGAAGCAGTTCCTATGCAAAAATCCGAGATCCAACTCATTGTCGGCAAGTTACGGCCACATCTCTGTGAAAAAGTCGTGGGAAAGTGCATTCTTAGTGAGACACGCTTTACCATAACTGTGGAGAAAACTTGTTCCAATTAGGCTAGGCTAGGCCAGAGACAAAGATTTAGTTTACACCTATGGAAACATATGCCTAAAGCCGGTGGAGTAATAGAAGGTTTTAGTTAAGGAGGACTTTTTGCTGTGAAGTAATAAAAAGTCAAAGGTCATATAATAACTAGCTTGAATCGCTTTTTTCAAAAAGTCCATAAGGACTTTAATTCATTTAATGAATTTAATTTGTGGTCCCCTCACATTATAATTCAACGAACATTTTTCTTTGAGGGTTGATTGCCAAGCGTAGTCAAGTCATACTTAACAATCAATCAACTTTTTATTTAACTGACTGTAGTTTTTATTCTATGTTCGCAATCATCATCACAACGAAAGCAGGAGAACAAAAATTGGCTAAATCATCACCTTTCAGTCTGGATGATTGAATGGAATGAATGAAAGACAACTTATCCACTTCTGCACCCACATACCACATAGAGGATGTTAAGGACGCAACAGTGTGCTGTCATTGTGCGCATATGCAAATACAATACCAATATGTATACGGCAAATAAATTTCCATATTGATGCATGAATGAATGAGTAAATGAATGAACAAATGAATGTTTTTATATAAAGATTTGCTTCTTTTTTTGTTGTTGTTGTTGTGTTGTTTTTTAATATTGTTATTGTTGTTGTTGTTGTCGTTATTATTCATATAACCAAAACGGAAATTGACTTGATTACCAAAACAAACAAATTGAAATGGCTAGAATGGTGGTGGCATGAATGAATTGTTATATGAATACTGAAATGAATGAAAGAATAAATGAGTGAATGAATGAAAATGATCACTTAAGAAAACAAATTGAAATTGAAACCGAGTATTAGAGAATGTAAACGAGAAATATATTTCGTACTTCAATCATGCAGCCACAATAACAACGACGATGACTGACGACGATCTGTAAATGATAGACATTCCGAGTTGTATTATGTTGCCACAAACAAGCAAACGATACGAGAGCGTCTTTATAACACATGAATGATGGGCTTTTAAGTTGCCTATAAACAGTATTTGGTTTGGTTACATTGCCTGCCAGAGAAGAGCCAGTTAAGACCTGTTCTTCTAGAAACAAAACAGAAAAAATACTTTCATTTAATGACTACTACTTTGATGATGACGATCATCATTTTATAATCATCATCATCATCATCATCATTTAAATGCTGCATGTTATTAAATTGAAAGAAACTTAAAATACATATCTTGTGTGAGGCTATTTTGATATTAAATGCAGCAACTGACCAACTGACTGACTAACTGTTGCCGTGTGTGTGTGATTGACTGCTTGGCTAAGCTCATCATGACTGATTACAATCGATTAATTATTATGCCAAGATAGCAAGTAATTAGATATGATGGGATTTCATTTCGCTTACATTTCTATCCCCACCACAACAGCCAGCAATTTCAACTAAACGGCATAATTTATTATAAATTTTATATTGCGCGCCTATTCTCGCACACACATGCATCTCCAAAGAGGAAGTTTTTCTTCTCGATTTCAATTTTTTTTTTTTTTTTTGTAAGTCGAGTGCGTGCATGTGTCATTAATACTACACATGGCGGCGATAACTCCATCTAACATTTGGGCCATCCATGTGTGTGGCCGGTTTAAATGGGTCTTTAAAATGCCATTAAAATCTCTTTTTAATTTGAAATTAAATTTAAACAAATATTTTCAAATAAATCTTCGATTTCAAATGAGGATATTGATGATGATGATAACGATGATGATCATGGCGATTTAAAGCTGAGTTTGAAATTTATTTTTTAAATCGTGCATAAAATTTGTATTTCGTTACACTTGAAATCTCTATAAGAGAGAATACCTGTTTAACGTCTTATTTTAGGAATTTTTTTGTTTATAACTTCCTAAAGCAATTACTCAAGACTGAATTACTGTCAAATCGAATTCGTTCTGGCAATAAAATTATTTTCAATCTGCGTTTAATATTTAAGAATCAATCATGAAAACGATTTGTTTCAAAAAAAAAAAAAAGGTGGAATTGAAATGACCTACAACCAGAGGGGCTAGAATTTAAATAAAAGAAATGTTATCTCAAAGCATGTTATCTCAAGGAATGTTATCTCAACATTAGTGCTTTAGAAAGCCTACAGAATTGTCCACAAAATCATCGGTAGATTGCGAAGACTATTTTTTTGGATTGGAGATTTCACATTAGAATTCCACGTTGGAAAGACTGTTCCTTTTACTAGGCATTCTTTGGAATTCTTTAAGGACGCTATGAATCTAAGAATATCTCTTGGCCTTTTTGACCACTGTAATATATTTTAGGCCCCGGTAATAACCATCAATCACGTTGCTAAGTGATGCCGTGTAAGGGATCCTCGATCACAATTCAATTTCTGTTCTCAGCTAAATGACAATCCGAGCTCTTTCGATTGCAACCTTTAGGTCCAATTGGTTGACATATGGCTCAGCTCTCTTGGTTGATTCTCACGAAGGTGAAACTAATTTGGGTCAATGATCATAACAACAACTGCAGCAGATATGAGTATTGAAATCCCTTTTTCCGTCATGAGGCTGAATATTAGCTGTGAGAAGCTAGGTTATAATGCTGACTGAAGGGTTGTAAGGACTAATTATGTATGTATGTATGTATGTGTACTTATGGGCTGTTGACAAATCTTGGGCTCGGGAAGAATCTTAATTTACAGACAGACTGATCTAGAAATTGAAGCTGACTCCTGACAGAAGGATTGTAACGACCAATTAGGTATGTATGCGTGGGCTGACAAATCTTGGGCTGAGGAAAAATCTTAATTTCTGGACAAAATCATCTGGAAATTAATTACAACGTAAAGACATCACCGTAGTCGACTAGGTAGCGTGTTGGCTTATTAGACGTGAAGCTGCGTTAGATTAGCGAGAAAGTGTAAGCCAAATGAGAGAAGTCTGCATAGAACTAAAAAGGGACGTTGGCCTTCTTTCTTTTTAATCGATCTACAAGCCCTGCGCAAGTCATTTGTAGGTAAAGAAAGTCTCTGCTCTTGCCATCCAATGATCTGTGAGATCAAATACAGTGATGGAGATGTCCCAACACACATACGTACATAATATAACACACATATGACCTAAATTCTCACACCACGTATATGGTGTCTGTTCATTTTATACAAGAGTGACGGGTCCTACAGATCAAAGTCGACTGTGTATGAGAGATTTTTGAGAAACTTTTTCATGGCACGTTTTTTTTTTATTCTCAGAGTTTTTACCAGAAATCTGGTATTTCGTTTTGTTGGAAAAGTCTGACCTGGAGTTGGAACCGAGGCCTCACGTTTGATAAGCCAACATACTACCTACTAGGCTATGGGGATAACAATACTTTAGTCAAAATATAGTGTGCTTTGGCTCCAGCTAAGTAAAATTTAAGCAGAGGACTTATAAGGACTCGTTAGACCTAAAATCATTACGAACAACATTAAACCTTTATAGCTGAGAAATGGCGGTATTACGATTGTACGGAATTAATATTCAAAATGGCCATAGGCTTACCAAAGCAATTAAAATTGATTCAGAGATCAAAGCATTCATTTCAATCTTTTTTAAAGCTATTACCTATGGAACAAGACATTTTGCTTAATGTCGGGACATTAAAGCATTGCAGCAGAGTGAAAACAAAGTATGTAGTTTCATAGTGGAAATCACTTGTTGCTTGAAATATTCTTAAAGCTTAGACCCCTGGGTAATACATGCTCTAGTCAGGCTTCTTTCAAACACACACCAGAGAGTGAACATATTTTTTTTTTTTGTTCGAAAACATTCCAAAGTGTCAATAAATCTTTAATTTCGAAAATAAGTTTTCTCTTCTAGGGTTACAGTTTTTAATCAAATAAAAAAGAAGAAGAACAAGAAGAAGATGAAAAAAACTTTATTGTGATCGAAGAACATAAATTTTGTTTGAGCATCTGTATCTGCTTAATTTATCAATAAAAATGAAAATTTCATTGATCGTTTACAAAAAAGAAAAAGAAAGAAAGAAAAGAAATGTGTTGTTTGTAGATAAAGATCAAAAGAAAAGAAAGTTTAAAATTACCAACGCATGCACGGCATGGCATGGATTAGAGAAGATCTTTTAGGCAGCTTTAGCTGAAGTCCATAGTTGCGGACTTAAGGCAGAGCAGACTTTTAGCTTAAATGTTGTGCGTATAATATTGATTAAATGACGACTCTGTACAACTACAATAACAATAAAAAAAAAATAAAAATAAAAAGTGTCACCATCATTTCGAAAATATGTATATATTTCGATGGTCAAATAACACAATAAAATGTTCCAAACTAACAGCAACAACAACGACACTAACAGTAACAGTAACAAATATTTTAAAACAAGCACAGCTTTATAGAGGCTCATTTGATTACCTTTTTTTTTGGATTTTTTTTTTTGTTCAACCATATCTATCGTTTGATTTTGAACATCTTTTGGTGGACTTGTCACTGAGCACACACTAACAATAACAACAACAGCGACAACAAAAAGCTAATGATGAAATTTATTACCCAGAGCCACACAAAACAAAACAAAACAACAGAGCACCAAACCTAATCAAGGTTTTTCAATTTGAAAAAAAAATCAAACGAATTTGAAATGAAATCAAATGAAACTGAACTGAGCTAAGCAAAGCTGA
Organism: Sarcophaga rosellei; assembly: GCA_930367235.1. NCBI lineage: Eukaryota > Metazoa > Arthropoda > Insecta > Diptera > Sarcophagidae > Sarcophaga > Sarcophaga rosellei. The sequence continues at coordinate 67,120,944 of OV884020.1, read as the reverse complement.
TATAAAAACTAAAATTAAGCCAAACTAACTGACTAGCCGCTTTAAAGGCATACGTATCACATGGACAGATACAACAGCCATCTCAGCCATCACCGTCCTGTCTGGCTACCCGGCCAGCTGTACTAGCCATTATCTATCTATCTATGTATACTAGGGGCCCTTTTTGTATGTATGTTGCTTGTGTTAGAAGCGTAGTTTAAACTGTTTTTAGATGTCAAGTCGTTACAAAATATAGGCATGTGTGTGTGTGTATATGTTTTAATATTATTATTATTATAAATGTTGTTGTTGTTGTCCAATAGGGGGATTTTATTTTATTTCATCTTATTGTTGTTGTTGTTTTTGTTGTATTTAACAGGTTGTCATTTATTTTCAGATTTCTAGATTTTTTTTTATTATTTTTTTTCTTTTTTTTTCTCATTTGATTTTATTTCGAAAACTATTTTGAAATGAACTTGTTTTACCCACAAACAACTACACACACACACTGACACTCACATAGGCACAAACACATACACATACACATATATACAATCGGGATGAAATAGCAGTAAAATAGTTTAAAGACCACATTTTATCTTCAAGTGTGGCTTAAAAATTTGAATTTCGCTATTTTGGAAAGTTACAATAAATTTTTCGATTTTTTTTTAAGTTTTTTTGTTTAAATCTTTTATTTTTTTAGTTTATGTCCACCAAAAACTAGTCTTTTATTTCTTTAAATTTAAAAAAAAAAACAACGACAACAACAATGTAAAATATTAAACGGCTCAGACCTATTGTCGATAAATTTTAATGGCAGACTCTTTAATGACCAACACAGTGGTTCAAATGGCCAGTATGTTTTGGCAAATGTTTGGAATAATTTAATAAATAAATAATACTTGGTACAATATCTTAATATTGTTTTTATAGTTTGTAAATCCATTAATCTAAGATTTGTTTACAGGACACATCCACTTACCTTTGTTTAACTGGAAAATACTTGATTAAAGGAATCTGAAATAAAGCGAAAAGAAAATATTAAATCCGATAAGAGCTTGAAGATACTTTATGATGAGACCAAGCTACTTCCACGAACTAAAGGAATAATAAAAAAACTACTACTTTATTATCTAATCAAAGTCAATGAACATATTTTTGTTGTTTTAATTTAAAAAGCCTTTGTTAGGCCTTCTTTAGATATGTTAGAGAAAATAACATCCGTATCATTGTTAAAATACATACATACTTACATAATTTGTTCACTACAATCCTTCAGTCAGGATGTTGTGTGTGTGTTAATTTTATTCATGAGTTGCGGGACTTACAATTTAAAGTCGACTCCGAACGACAAATTTTTTTTTACTCTCAGAGATTTTGCCAGAAATCTGCCGAAGAAATATTTTTTTCATATTTCCTTTTGTTGACGATGTCTGAACTGGCGATTGAACCGTGGCTTCATGTCTACCTACTAAACTACTACGGCTTCAAATATCAGAGTTAATTTTCCTATTGCGATTTTGGCAAATGATAAAGCAATGTTGAAGAGCCTAAAGTGTCTTCCACACTTTTTTACTGGTACTGGATTTGTTTGTTGGATTCATTTGTACATGAAGGAGTTAATGTAATATATTGACAATGCAGACAATATCTGCCCTTTTACCCAGTAGTTTGATGATATACAAAGGTTCGATACCTTAACGTTACCGTCGAATAACTTCCATACTTCCGTATCGCATACGTATCGCTCAGTGTTCGATGCCTTCTCAAATCTTCGCAGCACCAATTGGAAAGACCTAGGCCTTAATACCGAAGTCAACCATAGAATATACAATGCCCAGACCGCATACCATTCCCTGCACATAATATGAAGATCAAACATAAACAAACAACCAAATCTAAAAACCTTCAACTGTAGTATCAATTGATCGATAGTTCTGTATGGTTGTACAACCAGCATGGAACATAACTCCTAGTAAAACGCAGAAGACTACAATTCTTCTACAGACAGAATTTGGTATGTGTGAAATTTTAATTTGTAAAAATTTTGAGACATATGCTGTCTTAGGCTAAACAAACTATGAATGCTGTGAATTTTGTAAGAGAAACTGCTCCTAGGGCCACTGTGGAAGGAAAATCTGAAAAAAGCAGTATTGCGTTACTGTACTAGTGGAACTAACGCCACGACAGTACAGATCGTTAGATCTCAGCTTGAATCAATTAGTTTACTCCTGACTGATCATAAGACGAATGCGATCCAAAGTAGTAGATTTACTTTGAGGTTGAACATCGATACGTTCCCAAGAAAATGTCTTGGTGTCATGATTGTTACCCGTTTATACTGTAATGTGCATTTATCGTTTAAGGGGGCCTAATACATAAACTCCACAATATCTTCAGAGAGTGCTGGTTATTGGAGCGATGATGAGCATTATTTTATCTGCCTCGTGAAAGCTCTCTTAATTCGTTAGCTTGGTATTCCCACCATATAAATTGTCTCTTCTGCATATTTGTAGTGCATTCCGGACCTTTTCTCACGAGAACATGATATCTACATACGTACTATATATCTGATAAGCACAAAAAATGCTACTGACTGTTCTGTGGACTTGTGTGTAACTAAGCGGACTTTGATCGGGTTTATTGATTTCTCTACCAGTGTAATTTCTCTACAGCATAGGGTATCGAGGTGTTTTATTAAATTGCAGGTGTATTATTATATAAATGGATAAAGTTTAAATAATTTTTGACCACTAGCAATCCACTTAAATTAGATCAGGTATAGTAACTTTCATATTAAGTGAAAGGTAGTTCAATAGAGACGTGTAAAGTACAGTTGTGTAGTTCACCAACGAACTAGTTCAATTGAGCTATTCATACAATTGAGCTAAGAAAGCCTGTCAGAATAATGAGTTCTTTTAGCTCCGTAATCATGACTCTCTTATTCTCGTTTCTTATTCGTTCATTTCATTCGTGAAATGTGTGACATTTCTATTGAAGAGCGCGGAACTGTTTAAAAGTACTGAACTAAATAAAAATAAAGAACGACCTAGTGAACTAGAAAGAGCGAACAGTCAAGGGTCTCTAACGAACCCAACTCTAGTGTAAAGTGGTAGTGTGTCGAAGTGTTTTATTATATTACAGTCTAATACTCTTGTAATTTTTGTATCAGAATCTTTTGATGATTTGTGTTAATGTGTGGATAAAATGGCTGTAGTCCTGTTTTAACCACTGTGGTTCAATATATTGTACTGCTTCGATATTGTTTTCTATAATTTCATTAATACAACAAATAATATTTGATTTTTATTTATTGGATTTCATCTTCATTTAGATTTTTTTGCCATCGATATATTTTTATGTTTTTTTTTTGTTTTTATTTAGGATGGTGGTTTCATTTTAATGAACTTCAAATTGTTTCTGTTTTTTTTTTCTTTTTTTTTCTTCTAATTTTAATATGTTTTTTGATATTTTTTCCGTTTTTTTTGTTTTTTTGTTTTTATTTTTCTAATTTATTTTAACGTATTTTAATAATAACAACTATAACAACAACAACAACACAAAAATATTTGCATAAATTTAATTTTGTCAAAAGAATTAGAAGAGCATTTTATATGTTAATTTATGGAATTTGATAAAACAAACCGAATAACGAAAAACGAATCAAATTTATTTTTGATTTCAAATGTTGAAACGTTTTTTTTCTCGATATATTTTTATCAGTTTGTTGTAGTTGTTGTTGTAATAATATATTGATATTGACAATTTAATAAAATTTAATATGTTTTTTGTGGACAACACTACACATGCTGAACAAACTGTACATCACGACAATGTGAATTTGGAATAAACAGGTCGATTATTTTCAAATATGATTAGCAATTTTGCAAAGAATAATTCTGTGGCGAAATATTTAATGGAATAGATTTCTATAAGCCTATGATAGACTATTTCTTAAATAAGTTCAATGAAATCATTATGAGTGGAATTCACTGAATTATTAAAAAAACATCTTGGGAAATATGCTTGGAGATGACAACACATTCATTAAAAAATCATTGGATTCTAAAGCGCGAATTTACATTTGAAAGCACACTTCAAACATAACATCACAGGTCTTCCTCTATGATTTATTACCGTTTGAAGTATAAAGTTTTAATTTTTGTAAATTTAAATGACAATAAAAGCTTACAAACTCTGGCCATGGCATAAGCCCTCTTGTTTACACTCATAAAACAATTGTTTACACGAACTAAAAAATGTCAAAAATTTCAACAAAAATTTTTACCAGATTTCCTAGGCCTATTCTGTTAATTTCTTAACATCCATGCCGTAAACAATGAAAAATATTCCATAACGATTTATAGGATTTCCAGTAAAACAATAATAATAATTTGTAAAAAATTAATCGAATCAATAAAAAATATTTAATTGCATTGCAACAATAAAATTCGTTAAAACAATTAAAATTTTAATTGAATATAACATTTCATATTGATATGGAATTAATTCCATTTCAATACTATTTCAATATAATTTGAATATAATTGTGCGAATTAAACACTTTCATGAGCAATTTTAAAGTGCAAGATTTTTAATTTTATTTTTTATTTTTTTTATTTTCAATTTAACTTGTGATTTATCAATTGACCGCATTTAATCATTCGTAATAATAATTTGATTTATTTATTTGTTTACTTTTTACTCTTTTCTCACAAGTGTTTAAATAATTACAAAATCCCAAGTATAGACACCCAGACAAATAATGATTGGCAATTTATTTATAATTATTGTTATTAACTGTAAATAAATTAGTTTACGTCTACGAAAAAAACAAAAACCACCGAAAAGGGTGTAAACAATGCTACATATTGAAAAGGTATTTGACAACAATAAAACTAGACTTTGATTATCAACAGGTTTTTAAGAAAATTTCTTAATCACGTGTTAATAATTAAATGCAGACAGAGTTCCATTCCAGAAGTGTTTAACTTAGAAGAGGCTTAAATGTTTCTCAAGCCATATACATACATAATTGGCCATTACAACCCTTTAGTCAGGTTTACGACCTAACTTCGCACACGTACGTATACGTGAGTAGAGGGACCTACAGTTTAACGTCTACTCCGAACGACAGATTTTTGAGAAACTTTTTCGTGGCAATTTTATATACTCTCAGAGTTTTTGCCAGAAATCTGCTGAGAGGAAGTCTGACCTGGGATTTGAACTCGGGCCTTACATCTAATAAGCCAACACACTACCTACTAGGCTATGGCGAGTTCGTCCAGCCGTATGGTGACAACAAATAACGAATATGTTGAAGAAATGAAGGAAATTATAATGGGCAATTGCAATTCGCAATACATTGGTCATTACAACCTTCAGTCCGGACTACGAACTAGCTTCTCACACCACTAATATTTATGTTATGAGTGACGGCACCTACAATTTAAAGTCAACACTGAACGATAGATTTTTTTGAGAAACTTCTCGAGGCAATGTTATTCTTAATTCTCAAAGTTTTGACAGAAATTTGCTGAGAGTCAGTCGCCGAACTTTGTCTGACTTAGGGTTCGAACCGTGGCCTCACGTCTAATAAGCCAACACACTACCTATTAGACTACGGCGATTTCAAACTACTAACAACGTCAGTATTTCGATATCTCGCGTCATGTATTATTTAAAAATGTTTTGGCAGTGACCAGCGTGTTTTAGGAGCGAGGTACTATTGAAAGATATTCTGATAGCGATCCTGATTTGGTCAAAACAGTACTTAACGCTAACAAATTCTGATCGCGACGCCTAATAATTCTAATCTCTGAGACCATAACGTTGACAATGATTACAAAGTTCGACTAAACATAAACGCTTTGATTACAGTTTCTTTTCCGACTATATTGGCATAGTAGCCGACGTAGGCCAGTAGGTAGTGTGCTGACTAATTCGAAGTAAGACCGCGATTCAAACCCCTGGACAGGCATCTAGAATGAAACGAAATAGGAAAAATATTTCTTTGGCGACTAACTCTCAGGAGATTCCTGGCAAAAACTGTAGCTCTTCGCCACTCATGTATAAAATTAACACACACACAACATATGTACGTGTTGTGAAAAGCTAGGTCGTAAACCTGACTCAAGGGTTGTAATGACTAATTGTATATGTATGTAGAGGCGTAATATATCAGCAGTTGTTACTATAAAATCGTGTGATCAATAAAGAACATTATCTTGAAACAGTGCATAATTTGCAAGAAGATAATATTTTCCAGTAAGATCACATAGCTTGTCGCAGAGTAGTGAAATAATCACAAAAATCTGCTACAGAAAGATGCTTTTCTTTAGCGCAGAAACAGCTCAATATTCCTCCAACAAGCGCCTTACAATATTTTTTTAGCGACCAAAAGATTTATTTAACTGTTCTTTAACCGTCTGTGTTTTTGCCGGATGTGTCCCTGAAGCAACTAACCTTAAATTTTTATCGAAAAACCATCGTCCGCGTTAAGGGCTATTTCTCGATGAATAGGAACGAATACAAATAAGTTTTCGAATTTATTGTGATTCTATCCCGAAAAAAGTCATTGTTTGGTGTGGATTCATACCACATTTGTTTGAGAATAACGTTGGCTTAGCCTTCATTGTCAGCAGCGGGTCCTATATGCCTGAACTGGATGATATGGATACCAACGAATGGGATTTCAACAGGATAGCGGCAAGTGCCACATAGCTAATGCCACATTAAATATTCAGCAGAAGCAATTTGAGGGCATGATCATCTCACGTGAAAGTGATCTGAATTGGCCATCGGGGTCATACGATTTTAGCCCACAAGATATTTTTGTTGGATTTTTTTGGCAAAAGCTCGGAGAGTAAATAAAATTACCATGAAAAATTTCTCAAAAATCTGTGGTTCGGAGTCGACTTTAAACTGTAGGTTCCGCCACTCATGTATGAAATTAACTGAAGGATTGTAATGACCAATTATGTATGTATGTATGTATTGAAACGAATAAAATCTGCGTTGCAGATAGAACGGCTTATCATCCATCCAATCTTGTCAAACATTGCCTAATATTTGCCTCTGACATAACAACTCTCTTTGACTGCAATATGCTGTGATCTTTCTTGCATAAATGTTCCTAATAGATTAATTATTTTCTTTTAAAAATATTTTATTTACAAATCTATTCATTGTGCACCCACTTTAATTGGCTGCACAATCATGCTTTTGCCAGACGCAAAGGAAAAAAATCAACGCCTTGTAGTAACTCATCAAATTATTCAGCGAAGCGTCAAGTTATTCTTTAACTTTTATTAATAATTTCACAATTAAACCACACAATCTTCTTAAATTTATTAAAACAAAATTAAAAAAATCAACAACAACAACAACAATCTTGATAATAAAAAAATAAAACAGAAAAAAAGCTGTTGATTGCAAATCATATGATGTAATTGGACAGATTTTATGCAATTTTTCCTATAAAAACTGGGGGGTTTTACAACAACGGTGATTCCATAAAGCTCTTAAACTATTTATATAAAATTTATATACAGTACAGTGGGACAAAAGAAAATAAAATTTTAAATTCACCATTTGAAGGCATACTTGGGGGGCCTCTGCTCAAATTCATTGCACTGTTATTAGCTATTTTGGTCCACAAATGATATATGCAATGTACGCGATATTCTATTTTTATTTTATTTTTTTTTGTTTGTTTATAAATTTTCATGACTCTCTTAACGAAAACAACCACAACAATAACAACAAAAACGAATTAATAATAATAATAATGTATTGTTGCTGTTATTGTTGTTAAATAATAAATATTTGTTGTTACTCATACGCCTGGGAAGCAGTTTTAATTGAAATAATTGCACGTTGAGTTAATTAAACGTTGAATAATGTAATTGAAAATATATTTTTATATTGTTGTTGTAGTCTTGTTGTAGTTGTTGTAGTTGTTGTGTGTTTTTTGTTTTTTTTTTTAGCTCAGGTATACAAAAAATCTTTATTGTACAATATAAAGAAAGAATAGTTGTAATGATAACAACTGCAACTGCAACCGCAAACTACAACAACCAGTAGAATTACAACAACAATAACAACAATTATGAAACTATGGAATCTAATTTTTAATAACGATTATTCCGTTGTCTACTCAACAGATTCTGCTTGCTAAATAGCAATGCAACAAACAAAAAACAAACAACAAGTATGGAACGACATTTTCATGCCCTACAACGTAAAAAAAATTATTGAAATTCTCGTTCCAACTAAAGAGTCTTCCAATATGGATTTTTGGTCATCTTGTTGCAGGTACATCCTAGAAATACCTTTAGACCATCATAACCAAAGACATGTATTCGCCTGAATGGACACTGGAACACAAAAAACCATTTTCAACGATGAGGGCCATTTCTGGCTTCGTGAACCAACAAAATTCTTGAATTTTTAATGAAACCTATCTACATAAATTCCAATGGCGCTCCCCCATCAATGGAACTTGAATCGACTATCAAGAACCATGTTTATTGTTGTAAAAGTGTACTGTACTATACGACTTTATATTCAAATCATCTCTATTCTAAGGTTTCCTTTACCAAAAAAGGAATCATCAAACCAGGTTCGAAAATATTATGCGAATCGTGGTCCGTCAACAGGTAGAACTATGTCGTCTAAGGTATTACTTACTGTCCTCAACTGGTTACAACTGAACATGTTGGCGAAGCAAGCAGTTGCGAATGCGGCGAATAGATCACATGAGCATTGAAGTACAGAAACTGTGGTCATGCCACAATCTACAGTTGATTTGGATATACATATCTATCGACTACACAATACCTGAACTTGCTTTCGATCCTGGCTTTACAACAAAGATTCCGGATTAATCTCTTTATGATAAAGGTTTATACCTCTCAAAGTACGTTATCCAATTGTTCCCTGATGTACTCGAATTACGTGACTATGTCTGATGTCGATTCATTTTAAAACAATTAAATTGTAAATTATCCCTTGAGCTAACCGATGAAAAATTGCCGTAATGGGAATCAGGTATCAGAGTATATCGAGTGCTTATGTTCACATATTTACTCTTTATATCACCAATGGCCACAAAATCCTTAATAATTGAGTACTTTACATCCAAGACTGTCCACGAATGCTAGGCATCTTCAGAGAAGATAGCCAGATATTTGACAGGGTACCTAGACACAAGAATATTCAAGGTAAGAGCAAAGTCGCTGTGCTTGCAAAGGCTGGCGCAATGGAAAATTAAGTTGAATGCATACATGGGATTCGCATTCTTCTATAGAGGACCAAGCAAGTGCTCTCACACAAATTTCATTCATTTGCAAAATAAAGATGGAATAATGAATTTGCATTAAAGCTGACCAGATTTCATCTTAGGATAGTCTTTGTGTGTTCATGAGCCGGGAATACCTTACACAGTCACTTCCACAGAAACCATAACGATGAGAATGAACAGGAAACAACAGAATATCTTCTCTAGCATTTGCCAAGCTTGGAAACATTAGAACTAGAATACTAAATCACCCAAAACTTATTGACAGAACGTCTGTATCTAAGGACATGGATTTAAATGAAATCCACACCTTCATGACACTATCGCTATGGTTGAGAGACGCTAAACTGGAGTTCGTATTATATGACGAAATATGTAGCGAAGTCGTCGTAGTCTAGTAGGTAGAGTGTTGACTTATTGCACGTGAGGTTACGATTCAAACACATCTCCAATGAAACGAAATATGAAAAAAAAATTCTTCGACGACTTCCTCTCAGCAGAATTGTTGCAGAAGCTCTGAGAGTAAATAAAATTGTCATCAAAACTTGCTCAAAAATCTGTCATTCGGAATCGACTTTAAACAATAGGTCCCGCCACTCATGTATAAAATTAACACACACAACATAAATGGTTTTAAAATCTAGGTCGTAATCCTAGATAATCCTAACTGAAGGGTTGTAATGTTCAATTATATGTATATGTAATATGTATGTTTGTCGGTGTTACATCAAGACTTTGCAGAACCTTAGCAAGCTGCATTCATTGCGTCGATCTCAAATTCCTTCTAACCTAACCTAGATCTGTATCTGTTGGATTTATAGGGCATTTCATGATCAATTCTTTCTCTAGATATTAGCAACAAAGTGATTGCATTACATTAACAGAAAAACATTATAAACTTGATAGCTGTCCCTTTGTAGCTTTTAAAGTCGTTGTAGATTGGTAGGTAGTGTGTTGGCTTATAAGACGTGAGACCAAAGTTCAAGCGCCAGGTCAGACATCTCCAACAAAACGAAATAATAACAAATATTTCTTCAACGTCTGCCGCTCAACAGATTTCTGGCGAAAGCTCTGAGAGCAAATAAAATTGTCACGAAGAGTTTCTCAAAAATCTGTCGTTTGTGTTACTTTAAATTGTAGGTCCCGCTGCGCATATATAACACATACAACATAAGTGGTGTAAAAATCTAGGTCATAATCCTGACCGAAGGGTCAATTATGTATATATGCTGAGTAAAACTAAAAAACAATGGTTTCTAGAGGTACAAATTACAAAAGACTGTAGGAGTCTATCCTTTATATTAGGGGCCTGTGGAGCTGGTGCCTATAAATTAAGAGCAACGCGACACTTAAGTACCACATTTCTAGCCGAACATATCCATCCATCTTGTTTAATAATTTTTCTTTTCTTTTTTTCGATTTTCATCAATACTTTACAGGGGTATTATACTCACATGTGAGGTTTTTTTTCTTTTCATTATCGTTTTATCTCGAAGAATAAATACAATATTTAACGTATTTTTTCTGTTTTTTCCTTATTCTTTCTAAATACCACATAAATGTGTTTATTTTGTAGAATAGACAAACAACAACAACGATAAAAAATAAAAATAAATAAACGTTAAAAGCATTTAATTATACACTGTATTACCGACTTGTATGAGTATTTTTTTTTAGATTTTTTTCTTTTGATTCGCATTAAATAATTGGTGATTATTAAAGTATTTTGTGTTCATAAATAGATTCATTGTTTTCTGATGGATTTTGTTTTTTTTTTTTCAATGGGTATTAATTTAATAAATTTAATATGATTAAATCTTTAAATTTAATATTTAACTGCATAATTAATTCGTTATGCCAGCATACTACATATATACAGAGACGACGAGGCACAACATGTTTGTGGCATGAATATAAAGTGGGAGTGTTACAAGAAAAACAAATCAAGAAAATCTAAAGAAAATTTAAAAAATTCAATAATGCTGTGTAACCACCACACATAAAATTATTAAAAATGAAACAACAACAACAAAAAAAAATACAAAAATAATATGACTAATCAGACATTAAACTGTGTTAAGCATAAACTGATTGAATCAAATTTATTTCTAAGCATATGACAAAGTTTTTCAATTGCTTTAGTCAGAATTACGGCAAAAGCAATAACAACTATCGAATATTGAGCTTGGGCCCTAGTAAACTGCCTATTCGATATTACCATTCCATGTGTTATAATTACTTAAGGCCGCGCAAGAAGTTATTTTAGTAAGAAATCTATTCTATTTTCTTCTCCCTTCTCTTCTCCAGCTGATGTGATTCAAAAGAAATATTATCCTCTACGCCTGAATTCTAAGTAAAAACCTGGGCAACATCATACACAAATTATTGATTGACTGATTTATAAAAATAAAACATTTTGATTGCATTAAACGATCATGTAAGTAATTTACTAACGAATATATGATCTAAAAGTCACCGTAGTCTAGTACGTACTGTAGTTCCCACTCCACAGAAAGGTTCTAACCTCATCAGTTTCCCTGTCTGCTTATTTAGGCATAGTTCTCCATGATCTGGTATCCTATCTAACTGTTACAGCTTCTCCAGACGGTGCTATACTATCGTCAATTTAACCTCATAAGAAATGAATGTTTGGATGACGGTCTGTCTCTCAAATAGTATTATTATGTTCCATCTTATGTACCCTCTATCCAAGTTGAATTGAGAATATCTTTTAATGGCATAGACTTCATCTTGGCGATACCTCCGATGAATTCAAAATTAGCATAATTTGTTGGTCGTATGATTAAAGAGCCAAAAAACCAAATTATATATCAGATCCAACCTATTTTTAGAGCAGCTACGACTGGGTGGGTAGGCTAAGGGTTTATCATCCTTGACGACAGAGCCCGTAATCCAAACATACATATCTGCAGAAAACATCACTTCAATTGACTTATCAAAGACCAAACGGAGGGGATCAATCTAATTCAGAACCTTTAATACGATTCCGCATTTGGATTATTGAAGCATCAAACTACCAGTATAAGTCTGGCTAAGTTTCTTTTAATGCCCATTATTGGCAAAAAAATATCGACCATATTATATCACTTACATATAAGCACCATAAGGGACACAAAAGTATTCCCATACTCCACATTTAGCCACAAGGGACAAAACGTAGCCATGGTCTAGAAGATACTGTGTAGGCTTATTAGACGTGAGGCCACGGCTCAAACCCCAGGTCAGACATCTCCAGCAAAACGAAATATGAAAGAAAAAATATTTCTTCAGCTAGTTTCTCTCAGCAGATTTCTGGCAAAAACTCTTAAGAGTAAAATAAAATTGCCATGAAAAGTTTCTTAAAAATTCTTCGTTCGCGTCGACTTTAAATTGTAGGTCCCTCTGCGCATGTATGAAATTAACACACACACACAACATAAGTGTTGGGAAGAGCTAGGTCACAATCCTGCCTGAAGGATTGTAGTGACCAATTATGTATGTACGTACGGAATAAGAAATTTACAGAGAATGTCGCCTATGTCAGGATTTACTCTGTAAGCCCACTTCTTTGTAATTCATGTTATCTTTTGGGAAACCAATCCTCTGTATGCATAGATCGTTTCGTCCTTATGATGCGAATGTCTAAGGACCATATACTGTATGATACAGAGCAATCACTTTTTGTAATTGCTGCGCATATTACATCCTAGGGAAGGGAATATAAAGTAGAGACAAAGAGAGAGCAATTCGTAAGCTACGACGTGCACAGCAATGGTAAATAAATTTTGAAATCGTGTTCAAATTGTATCTAACCGCAGAAGATATATAGTTTGAGCAAATATTTTCTGTAGAAACTGCCACCATGTGGGAATAAATGCAGCTTAAGAAGAAGCGTTTCCTTGATGACTCCATAGGTACCCGCAAGGAGAAGCCTGAGTAAATTTAAAATTCAGAGCCCTAATAGTACATGAAAATATTATCCCTTGTATTTAGTAGAATATCCATTAAGGGCAAGCACTCCATTTAACCCATTTGGAATTGAATGTACAACTTTTGTTTAGTGCATTCTGATGTACCATGTATCATGATGGCAAGTTTTTCGGTTGACTTTTGCTTGAGGTTTAGCGATTACATAACCGTTCTTTCAAATGATCTCCTAAATACTCTCCTGAAGTCATATCGGGACTTTGTGCAAAAGTACTAAGCCTGTGGGGACTTTTTTTTGCCAAAATATATTGCCGTATTAAGACTTTTGCTGTCCACTGTATGTATTCCGATTGCCTTCCTTAAGCTACGTATGCTTCTCTTACTTTACAGAGACGAACAAGATCCTTAATAGCAGGAAGTTAAATGAAATATTGCTATAATCTGTTGGACTTGTATGGATAAAAAGAGGTCTGGTTATGGTATTTTCTGTCTTTAAATCTCATGGATAGTATTCAGATAGATTCCTGCAGAACTTCTGAAGAGCAGGAAGTCTCATTCGCTTGTAATGAATAGGAGATGGTTTTTAATCTCTCATTTGCTATCATCCTTGACAGGACAATGCAATATAAGATTGCTACCAAGCGGTTTTTTTGTAGGGAATGTATGATCCCAATGAATCTAAACTCTGGGAACTTTTCCATTCAAGGACTAGGCGCTTTCTAATCCTCTAGACTAACTTAAATAAAAATCTTCTCTATGAAACGTTCGGCTTACTTTATGGACACGCTAACCATTAATTTGTTTTCAATTCCATTTGAATTTATGACAACATTTGCCACTTAAGCAGACTTAAAGACATTAAAACACGCAAAAGCTATGTTAAGAAACAATGGAAACAAAAGAAGATAGAAAACGAAAACAAAAAGTCATGTTTAATAAATTTATTGAATTAAAAAATTATTATCAATTCGACGACCATACAATAAAATTAATAGTCAAACGTTTTCATTTCATTTATTGATTTTCAAATAAAGTTTGAATCGTTTTTTTTTATTATTTTTTGGGTGGCTAAAACGCTTTTTAGCCGTTTATTATTTTGTTTAAATGGTTTCTTGTGGTTGTTGTTGTTGCTGTTTGTGAATTGTTATTTGTTATCTTCTGGTTTATTAGCGATATTTAAACGTCACCAGATTTCATAATTAATTTTTATCGTTTTATTGTGTTGCTATTTTTCAAAGATTTCAAATAAATAAACGTACGTACGTACACATATGTACATACGTACATGGACAAACTGATATTAATTTGTCGTGTGTTTTACGTAAAAATTAAAGAAAAAAATATATAAAAATTGTATCGCATAATTATGTATAAAAATGACCAATAAATTTCCATATTTAGCGAAGGTCGTCAACACTTGTGGCTCAAATTCGAGCGATGAGCGACGAACGGTTCAGTTAAAGTCTTGTTTTTCTAATTTTCTACGTTGTCTCAGCCCTAGGTTCAGCAATGTGAACCTCAACGGCATTTGACAAATAAACAACATGCATTTCATATGCGAAGATGTTATAAATAAAATAAAATGAAAGAAAAAAAAACGAATAGAAACTCTAATAAATTTTATTAAATATGCGTATTAAATAAGGGTTATAAGCCAATTAAGAGTGAATGTTATCTAAATTATAGCCAAGAAACACTTTTAATCGCTTGAATTAGAAATAAATTAAAAAAACGTATGTATGTATGTATTTATGTCGATGCAAAACGGTCACAAATTTTCATTAAGTATTCATGATTTCATGATTTAAAACAGTTTGTTAAGCCGGCAACCGTAAATTTTTTTATTAAAAATCATGTGCAATAAACAGTTTAAAATAGTTGTCCGATTTTATTTGGCAAAACAGAATATTTTCTAATAATGGCATGCGATATTAGAATTAGAAACGGGATTTCGTAGAAACTGGTACACAAATGAGAACGCTAGTGTTGAGGTTTCACGTCTGAAGCGTGAGCTTAGTCGTAGTAGAGTATGTATAGCCAGGCGGCTATCAGGGCTCTGAGTTCCAACGTGATGAACTCCAAGACTGTCGCAGATATGTCAACGAGATAGCGAAATGATACGATATCCATATCATATGGGTACCAGGGCACAGTGGTATTCCGGGTAACTGCAGACCTGAGGAACTTTCCAGGCAGAGCACGACCATCGAACTCTAAGATGAATTCTCGACTCTGGGCATTCCTAAGATAACCTGTAGGCTCATAATTCAAAATGCAATCGTCGATTTCGTCAACGACAGATGGGTGGCCTGGGACACGTGTAGAATGGCTTTGTAAAATCTGGATGAGGGGCGCTCAGTGTTGTTATCGGGGTCATTACGGGGCATTGTATTATGGGTACTCATGCAAGGCACATTGGTCTTAGACTCCTTGCTAACGATTTCTGCAGAAGCTACAGAGAGAAATGAGGAAAAGGAGCATACTGTCCTTCATCTGCATGATACATGCCCCGCTCTTTGCCAGAGGAGAAAGAAGTACTTGTGTGCTTCCTACATGGATGATCTGGAGGAATATCAAGGATTAACATTGGCAGCTTAAATCGCTTCATCAGGAGCTCCGAGTGGTTTCGAGACTAAAGGATAACGAAAAACTGTCATAAAACAATAGGCTCTATGTGGCCTAAATGAGTACATCCAGTTCTCTTGGATGGGCAGCCACCTTTACCTACCTACCTACCTACCATGTATTTCTTTAATTGTCCGAATGTCATTTGAGGAACGCTTCTGGTGTGTTTGCAGGTAGTTTTTGACCATGTTGTCGCAATTTTCGGGGGTTTTGATTTTTAACATAGGCCCACAAAAGAACATCGATCCGCAAATCGCATAATTTTGTAGGCCAGTTGACGTTGTCAAAACTTGAAATATTTCTCACAGCATTTGGACTTAGCTTTTTACACCACTTATGCTGTGTGTATTAATTTTCTGCTTAAGTGTAGGGACCACAGTTTAATGTCGACTCCGAACGACTGAAACTCTTAGTGGCAATTCTATTTAGTCTCAGAGTATTTGCCAGAAGACTACTGAGAGGTAGTCACCAAAGAAATATTTTCATATTGATGTCTGACCTATGGTTCGAACCGTGGCCTCACATCTAATAAACTAACACACTACCTACTAGACAACGGTGACTTTTAAGCATAACATCACACAAAAATGCCTCCAATGATTTCATTTGTTCTAAGCAAATAAGCCTACAAATAGATCTCGAGTATATAAGAGAGAGTTGAATCAACTGACAATTAAACTTTCGAAAATACTTTCCTTAAAGTTCTTCAAATTTCGATAAGCTGAGAGTGTATGAAAAGGATTTTATTCATCAAACGATCATAAAAATTATGACCAAACTGTGTACAGAGCATTATCAACGCCTCAATTGGTTCTACTTAAAATTTGAATATTTGTTTATTGTAGTGAGACTACTTTCTATGCCTCATTATTTTTAGGCCACAAAAAGTATAACAAAGATCTCTGTCTCGGTACCTTTAACCTTTCTTCTATTGGTTAAGTCATCTTCCAAAATAATAATGAAATAAGTGATTATGTTGTTCGAAATCTACACACTCATTTTATATGTGTCAGTATATTTAATCGATTGGCAAATAATAAATTTGTTGAAAACAAATATTCGAATATCATACGTAATTAATAATCAAAAAGAAATCACACTCACTTAATTATGTCACTCACTTCCTTAGGCTAATTTCTTCTAAAAATCTTCCACAGATTCTGGGAAATCCTCATGTGACATGTGACTTTTAAGATCATTTTTCATACGAGATACCCTACATTAGTACAGATAGCAAAGGTGAATTGTGTAGCCACTTACTGACTTGTGAAGAATTTTATCTTCTATTTGGCTTTTCAATGTAAATTATTTCAGTATCAAAAAAAAAAGATTCGTGACATGTGAAAATAACAAAAATACTTACTAAGATTTGACATTTCAGCTTGAATTGCCTCAAAACCGTTGCATTTTGTTATCAAATGCGTTTCACAAATTACGTCCATTTTATGATGATTATAAAACAAGCTACTCTAGGTGTTGTGAAAAAATTTCTCATAAGTGTCACTAATCCATATGCGAAGCATACCTACCTTACTTACTTAACGGGTATTACAACCCCTTAGTTAGGATTACAACCTAGCTTCACAACAACGCCTAAGAGGTGTGTGTTAATTTTATCCATCTACAATGTAACATTGATTCCGAACGATAGAGATACATTATTTACTCATAGAAGAGTGCTGGAGGAAGTCCCCGAAATTTTTCATATTTCATTTTCGTTCGATATGCCTGAATTGGAGTTCGAACCAACACACTGCTGTTTCTTAGCTGTTAGCTAAGAAAACAAGACACTGCCTACTAGACTACGATGACTTAGTCTAGTCACGAAGAGTACCTATCGAGGAGAACATTGATGGTGTACCAGCCTGTGAAAATTAAGATTTGTTGGGGTTGTGTTATTTGATCACCTTTTTATGCAAGCACCTCGGTGTGTGTGCGGCCCTTGGTTCCCTAGAGGAGTAAAAGGAACATACTATATACATATATATATCTCGGTGTGTAGCCATACAAAACATAGCTGCTGTTAGAACTAAAGATAGGTAGGACGTACCATAAAGCCGTTTGTTTGGTAAATGACCCTGAAGAAAGTTGAATGACGATCCATTTTCCAATCGAAACTCGTACATTTGCCATGTTTGGTACGTAGACCAGCAAGAGCTGCCAATGCACCTTGAACAATTGATTGCTTTTTACGCCTCTGTGAGCGTCATAGTGCAATACTTCTCCAAGAATGATGAGCATTTAAGCAATGGAGCATTTTGTCTATATGGAATGGGTGCCACATGGTCTACGACATGCAATATCATGGTCCTATTAAGAGATCAAGAATTAATTTCCCGTTTAAAAGCACTTCTTGGCCATCAAGATCATGCGATTGGACCCCACTAGATATGAGCATCATGGTGCCATACTTCTCCAAGAATGATGAAAAACGTATCGCCAATGGAGCATTGAAGCAATGGAATGATTTCAATAAGACGGTGCTACATGATCCAATTAAGAGATCAGGAATAAATTCTCCATTTTAGAGCACTTCATAGCCGTCAGATTCAAACTATTTGACCACATTGGACTACTTTTTGTACTGATATGTGAAGTCTCTGGGGCGATATAGGGTATCATACGGTGAACATTCTCACTTGTTCCGAGAGCTTTAGCAAAATTATAAAAAAAAAAAATTATTCCAAAAGAAAATCAAAAGCAAAAGGAAAGAAACAAAAAAATTGAAAAAGTGGAATGAAAATTGCTAAACAACAGCAGCAAAGACAATATTATCGAAAAATCAATTCAATATTCAAATTGAAAGCCACGCTTGATTACGATGACTATGATGATGGCTTTGCTGCTTATGATAGTGATGGCCAGTTCAGTCCGATACGCTTAATTTTGAATGTTTTTTTTTTTGCGTTTTAAAAGCGTCTGTAGATTTTTTTGGCAAGGCACGTGTTGAGAGTGTTGATATTTTATGTCTTTTGGCCATGTTTGTGTCTACAATTTCTGCTTCTTTTTTTGTATTTTTTTTATTGGCTTTGCTTTTGGTGACGTATTTAGTTAAAAGGAAATATTAGTGATTAGCAATGCTAAGGGCATGACAAAATAAGGTTAATTTAAGACGGCGTTGTGTTTTTTTTCAGTTTCAGTTTCTGTTTGTTTTTAATTGTTTCATCATTTCGGTATTTCGTAAAAGACATCTTGTTAAAAAAAAAATACAAAAACAACAACATAAACTTTTAATTAAAGAATTTAACATAAAAACAGTTTTTGGTTTTTAATTTCTTTGAAAATTGTGAGAAAAATTTTTAAGAACCCCCCTTATGTTAGCAAGAAGCCTATAAACAATTTTATTTCATTTTAATTTCTCATAAAATTAATCAACATTTCTTCTAATCGTTTTCTCTCTCTCTCTCTCTCCTTCTTGCATTCTTTTTTTAATCAAACAGGAAGGGCAGATGGGGGACGAAAGGTTTCATTTTTGTAATTTATTTGGTGACAATCAAAAAAAAAAAAAGAGTCTTTTCCATGTAAAATAAAATGAAATAAAAAACGAGAATCAAACCATCAAATAAATGCTAGCCAAAGTCAAATCAATAAAAGACGCTATAAATTGGCCATAAAAAGTGGAGAAGACATTGATAGCAATTTTCATCAAAACAAACCAAAGAAATCTTCGTTAACCACACTTTATCCCAGTCAAAACTGTGACTCTTAAAACATTATGTGATCAAATATACTTGGACGGTATTTAGTTTGAATAAAAGGCCAATTGAGTTAACACAGTTAAGGCTTACAAATTAAATCGCATACTCCTTAAAACAGAAGACTTCAAATGAAACAATTTTCATACTTTTTTATACGATGATAACGTTGTACGCGTTTATCAAGAGCCTTTAGGGAGGTAGGTAGAAGTGGCTGTCCCCTCGATGGAGTCATGAGCGGACACACTTAGGCCGCACACAGGGAACATTGTGATACCAGAGTTTCACATTCTTCCTTAGTCCAGGAAACACTCGAAAAATTCGATGAAGCGGCTCAGGCTGCCAAATGCCAATATGTATGACACTTCATCCAGATCCTCCATGAAGTAGGTCATCCAGGTGCCTCTTTCTCCTCCGATCAAGCGCCGGGCATGTACACATTAGTCGAACAACAGTCCCATCTTCCTCCTCATCTCCACAGTTTCTGCAGAAATTATTTGCAAAGTCCAAGACCAACACGCCCCGCATGCGTTCCTATAATACAATGCCCCGTAATAATCCCGATAACAGTTCTGAGCCTACTTCTTTGGAGCTTAAGCAGAGCCGCAGTGCAACTCTTATCCACATTTGGCCAAATTTTCTGCGCCGATCTGCCCGTGTCCGTAGCTGCACATCTACTGCTGACAAGGTCCACGAATGCATTGTCAATTATATGCTTGCAGGTACCCAAAGAGATCCCTAATTTAGAGAACTCATTAGAGAGTTCGATGGTAGTGCTCCTTTTTTGGCCAGTTCATCCGCTCTGCAGTTATCGGAAATGTCCCTATGTCCCGATATTAAGAGCCTTTAAATATCGTTTAATTTCTTTTGTGTATGTGGCTACTCTGAAATTTGACAGCTGTCACTGTCAAATTTATTCCGATTATTAAAAATGAAGAACTTTACGATTAAACAACGCCTTATAATTGTCTAATTTCTTGTTACAAAGGTTTGGAAAAGTTATGCTAAAACCGATCGCAAAGATCACGAAAAATTTTCCAGTCAAGTCACGAAAGTTCATCTGAGGAAATTTTTAGAAACTGGATCGGTTATGAACAGTAAGACTTCTAGGCATGAAACGCTACTGTCGGTCTCTTTGAAACATTACTGCATTAAACAAGAGTGTCACCGAAAACCCGAAAATTCCGCATTGTTCCCAAGAACTGCAAACCTCACAGAGGACTACTCAGCGAATTTTGACAAAAGGCATCTACCATACTACGTACTCACGACTCAAGCCACCAAACCATGGAAAGTTCCGGCAGTACACAAAATTGTCTAATTTAGGGCTTAGGAATCATTCTTAAAACTAGCAATAGTCAAGCAGACAGTGTGTTGAATGGTGGTGGATAGTGTGTTGAAACATGGTTCAACCTCTGGTTCAGACCTCTCGAACAAAACGAAATATACAACTACTCGTTGCCATTAATACCGACGGTCCTCCTCGAGATTAAATTAAGAATTACGACGAGATTTTTTAATCAGAATACTGATGGATAAAAATGGAGACGAAATCGCCGTAGTCTAGTATGTAGTTGCCTTATCAAATGTGAGGCCAAGGTTCAAACCCCAGGTCAGAAAAAATATTTCTTCGACGACATCCTCTCATCAGATTTCTGGCAAAAACTCTCAAAGTAGAATAAAATTGCCACGAAAAGTTTCTCAAAAAATCTGTCCTTCGCTATCGACTTCTGTAGATCCCGCCACTCATATATGAAATTAACACACACAACAGAAGTGGTGTAAGAATCTAGGTCGTAGTCCTGACTAAAAGGCTGTAATGACCAATTATGTATGTATGTGTGTCTTATAAGGCGTAGGGAAAATAAATCCAATACTTTTGCAAACAATTTAAACTGTCTGATGGTTTCAATAATCTCGTTGCAATCAATACAGTTTTGTTCGACACCTAGTGTCAATTTAAAGTCAATTCCATAGTTACGGAGAAGCTCACCACAAAGGAAAAATAATCGATATTCATGAGGATTCTACTGAAGCGAGTTTCCTGTCACCAAAATTGTTGGCCACAAACATGAGACAGATTCTGACATTAATGATATTCTAGAAATCTGATGCCAAATACTACCAATATATTTAATCGGGTGTGGCCATAAAGGAACACAATTTCTCTTCTAATGGTCAAGACTGGCCACTTGTGAATATTTTCTAATTGAAGCAAACTTTAGTAACATCAAACGCTTGTGCTAATTTCTAATCATATTTGAGATAAATATTAAAAAGGCATGAGTACATCGCGCACCCAATTTTGATTTATTCTTACAATCCTTCACCCATTTTTGTACAAGAAAAGTTACGGACCAAAAACCTAAATTTCAAACACATTGCTTAAGTTGATCTCTCTTTAATGTTGATTTAGAAACTGTTTGAAATGGTTTGCATCAACAATAGCTGGTGGTGGCAGCAAAAGCAGTCAATAAATAAACCCCCCACCAATAACACTCTAAAAACGGAGAAAGTTTATGCCATTTGAATACAATTGATGGGTGAGGCAAATGCGTTGCCCGATTTAAATTTCTTTCTTTTTTTTTCTTTTCTTTTCTTTTTTCTCAGGTTTTTAATGACCACAAGTGTAGGTCAGTTTGAAATAAACAACAACAAAAACTACAAGAAATATGTATTTAATGGTTGACAATTTCAACAGAAAATAGAAAAGAAATGAAGAATCGAAAATCAAAAACTATGGGAATATTTCAATAAATTTAACGAAAGTTTTAGAACACAAATGTAGTGATTGGTTAAAAAAACTTACAACAAATAATTTATGGCCTAAAACAGTGAAATTAATAAGACTTTGACACTCGATTTGCATAAATCAACAGCCAATTTAGAATTTTTCTCATAAACAACGTAAGCAAATAAATAAAATTTTATTTAAATTTTCTTCAGACCTCTAGAGTAAGCCTTTACATGGACAAATACATTCATGCAACTCTTTTTGATTTGCAATTCAAAGTAATGCAAGATTTCTTTCATAAACTTTCCCTGTGTAAATGCCTTTCAGAAAGTCAAGCAATCATTTGTGCAAATGTAAATAAGAATTGAACGAACAGCTTCATTAGTGACTGCAAGAACAAATAAAAAATAAAAATTCCAAAACAGTAGAAATGAAATTGAAACTGAAATTGAAATTGAAAGAAAAAACCAAGAAAATTACCGGCATGCATGCCTGTGGCGTTATTTTATTTACGAACTAACAAGATAGGGCGACGGACAGACAGCCCTGGACAGTTTTGAAGTCTTTCAAATTGTCTGGCATTGCATGTGTTACTGAAATTGTAATGACGATCGTCATCAGCTGCATCATGAAATGATTTTTGAGGATGTTCTGAACGAACGCATTTTAGACTAAAAACTCATTACCCAAGTGCAACCACAAATCATGCATTTAACGCCTTCGTAGTATGGCATTAAAAACGCCTGCTAAAGCCACCAAATAAAACGCACATAATAAATATCCCAAAGGCTTCTTTATTTTTATTTATTTATTTTTTTTTCAACTCCAAACAAGTGGACTTGAAACACTTTTGCAATGCCTTTTTTTTTATTTTTTTTATTTTTTTTATTTCTTTTATTTCTTTAGCTGTTGCAACTTTACGTCAACACATTACGTGAGCTTAAGTTGAACACAACAGCCATGCAACCCATGTACAATCCCCTTTAACTGCTTAACCAACAAACAGCATCAGTTACAGCAAAGAAAACATTCGTTGTGTTATGAAGATGTCAGCGAAATGATACTTAAATCTTAATCATCATCAGAAATACCGAAAATCAACAAAAAAATTAAATCGCCTGGCCAAAGCAGCAGCCATAAAATGTTCGCCAAAAAAAAAAGAAAATCCGTTTATCTAAATACACTGTTAAAAAAACAAGGGGCGTACGGATTAAGATGGACAGATTTGCTTAAATCCCGACTTTAACGAAAAATAATCTACGTTTGAAGGAGTACTAAACGCGCCATTGACTTCTTTGAAAGCTTTTTAATTTACAGATTTTCCGCAAGCTACTGCTTTACCCAGAATTCCTCGAAATAAATAATGTTCACTTCAAAACTAAAATGGAATCTGGTACGCCTGATGTAGGGCTATCGATTTCGTGGTTTGAAAAGTATGAGACTGGAATTTGACATCTGTCAAACTAAGTTGTGAAATCAATTTTTTTCTTTTCAGTTGAAAGTCTGACATTGACGAAAATGGATCGCTTAACTATCACACAACGCATAAAAATTAGCAAAACCTACTACAAAAATGATGATTCTGCCACAGCCACGTATCGTGCAAAATTTTCTTCAGCGATGAAGCACATTTCACACTCGCTGGGTATGTTAATAAACAAAATTGTCGTATTTGGGGTTCTGAGAATCCTCAAGTAATTGAAGAGAGGCCATTACATCCAGAAAAAGTCACTGCTTGGTGCGCTCTTTGGTTCGAAGGTGTGATTGGACCTTACTTCTTCGAAAACGACCATGAAACGACTGTCACCGTCAATTCGGAGCGTTATGGTCATATGATAACCGACTTTTTTTTTGCCTGCTATTGAAGAATACGACTTGGAGAATATGTGGTTTCAACAAGACGGTGCCACATGCCACACAACTCGAGCGAATATGGCTTTATTGCAAGAGACATTTCCTGGCCGCGTAATTTCTCGTCGTGGCGATATCAACTCGTCACCAAGATCATGCGATTCGACACCATTAGACTTTTTTTTGTGGGACTACGCGAAAGACCGTGTTTATGCAGATAAACCTTCAACTCTTGAGCACTTAAAAACCAACATTCGTCAAGTTATGGCTGAGATAGCGCCCAAAATGTGTCAAAAACTGGTCGAAAATTACCTCAAAAGAATCAATGCTTGCAACACTTCGCGTGGAGGTCATTTAAATGATGTATTGTTTCACACATAATGTCAACGTTCAAACTTTACAATAAAAAAGAAATATCATGAAAAAAATATTTTATATGTGTTTTATTTACGTTTACTTTGGAAACCACGAAATGGATAACCCGATATGAATTGCACGAATATGTCGTACAAAATTTGATGGCAGCGGGGGACGAACAGTGCCCAGTATACGCAAGTTTATTGCCAAAGTTCCTGAAACTGGTTTCATTGCAGAAGCGCTAAAACGTAAGCGTGCTCGAACAATGCGTACACCCGAAAACAACGAAGCTTGTCGTCAACATCAACTTGTCATCGTTCTCAAGAATTTCACGCACCAGCTTACGTCGAATTTTGCGAAAAGATCTCGGTATGACGCCTTACAAAGTTCAATTGGTTAAAAGAGTTAAAGCCACATAATCATCCGCTTCGTTTTTGCTGCGCTAGATGCACCAACGAGAAACCTCACGACGATGTCGATTTTACAAATCGAATCTTGGCAAAGTTGCCGTGCCGTATTTGTGGCTCAGAAAACAAACAACGTAGCCATACAGAAGCCAATGCACCCATTACGACTGGCTGTTTGGTGTGGCTTGTGGAGCAGAGGCATCATTGGCCCATATTTCTTTGAAAATGAGGCCAGCGCAACCATTACTGTCAATTTAGACACCTAGCGCACCATAATAACCGATTTTTTTGTTTCCGCTCTTCATGGTATTGATGTGAACGATATTTGGTTTCAACAGGATAGTGCAACTTGCCACACATCTCATGCCACAATCGATTTATTGCGTCAAACATTTGATGGCCGTTTAATTAGCCGAAATGGTGACAACAATTGGCCACCAAGAAGCTGCGGCCTATTTTCTATAGGGGCGCCGTTAAAAAAAAAAAACTGTTATGCCTACAAACAAGAGGTAATTGAGCATTTTAAGGCCAACATTCGTGATGCCCTTGCCGAGATACGACCCCATACACTCGAAAAAGTGCACGAAAATTAGTCCGATGGAAAGAGGTACTCTGACGGCAGCCGCTCTTTCATAGTCCAGCAAATGTAACCATGAAAGCTTAGCTATTAAGAGAAATTGTGCTATATTATGGCCACACCAGATGGCATAATGTTTGGCATCACATTCTAGAACCTGCTTAGTTTCAAACAATCAATATTAAGGCCAGGCAACAAGAACTTGCTAGAGGAAATTCAACCGAGTCCAAATTATTAATTTTAAGAGAGCTCGTTCAAGTCATAATCCTCCGTCTTTTTCTGACAACAGGAGGGCACTGATACCCGAGGTGAACGACAGTTTCTTCCGCAAACCCACAGTCCTTGCAAAAGTCATTTAAAAGAATAACAAGGCTTTCAGCATACCCACAAATCAGACCGTGGCCCGTGGAAAACGCTTAGTACCTTTTAAAAATTTCCCGTATCTTTTTTTCATTTCGGCAAATATTTTGCTTTCAGTGTGTTGCTGCTATAACAAGTGATCACGAAGATGCCATTGATTTCATTTAACAAGCCTTACCAAAATGTAAAGAAGAGAGGACGACCTAAACAAGGTAAACAAACACAAGCAAACACACACACACACACAAAAAAATATTTCGCACAATTACCTAAGAATTTTTAAATAAACACTCTACTCTACTCTACGCCACACTGCTCAGCTAATGGAATTGTTGTAAACCAAATAAAAAAAACAACAAGAAACCCCAAGATCAACAATAAAATTCGAAAATCAAAGACCCAAAGATAACAAAAAAAACAAAAAGACCCACAAAGCAAATAATCAAAAGAAGAAATAAAACTGAAGCTTCTTCTTAAACTATCACACTATCTCGTTGCCAAAGAGAGAGAGAGGATCACTTTAAGACTGTGAATGGTAAATCAACAATAAATAGAAGGCGTGTAAAATGTCCGCTGTGCAATGCCAAAAAGAAGTGAGGAAATCAATGCAAAAATTATGTAAAAAGAGAAAAAGGAAAACAATCAAACAAACAACTATCATCACCATTAACATGGCCAACATCAACGTCACCATCAGCATCACCATAAGCAACACCATCACCATCATCATCATTATTATTAGCAGGCACAGTCGTCAGCTTCATTATCCAACACAGCAATCCAACACCTTAAATGCAAGACTTAAGAGCCCACAAAAACCATAAACATGTGGCGCTTTCATGTCAAAATGAGTCTTGCAGTTAATGATTACACGGAGGGGATCTGCCACAGATCTCTTCATTTAGTTGATGCTCGCTCTCTTTGGCCAACAGAATAATTTGATTTTTATAGCCCACAGTTATCACTTCTTTTTCCTCATCCTCTTATTTGTTTTTTTTTCTGAAGGCCTGTTAAAAGGCTTACTTCCATTTCATTTCGTTTCTTTTTATAGCTGAAAATACCTGCGGAGGATCGGCGTTATAAAAACAAACATTTTAAGATTTGCATGCCACAGAAATAAAAAACGAACCAAAGAAGGAAAAAAATACACGATCTCCGCATGAATGAATCGAAATCTATTTATTGGCTTGTGGTGTCGTCTATTGCCTTTTCGCAATTCCAGGATTTCAATTAAAAACGTTGATTGTCACACTTGAAGTGTTTCATTCGTTTTTTATTACGACTGTAGACATTAAAAGACATCAAGCAATGATGTAAAACGAATAAGTGGGTGAATTGATAAGTTTGTTTAGAACTGATTACAAAATGAATTTTCCTTCAATGATGCCATAGGATAGCTCAAAGTAGGAATGTTTTAAAGCTTATTTTGCATATATGTTATAATTCCCATTGAGTTCATGTTCATGTACTATCTACTGTACTTTAGGTCTTCGTTTTATGAAGTATTCCTATAGTGTCTCTTCTCATCCTACTACCCAGACATATTTCAGGTTGTTGTTCGTTCTTAGTAAAGATAACTCTCTGCTTAGTATTTTCTACGTATCCCAGGTGTACTCTTCGGACATGAATCAATCCGCATAGGTTCCTAGTATGTGTTCTGGTGATTCATGCTGGCCTCATCACAAAATGTATATGCTGGCGTCAAGTCCATGCACTCACACTAAAGCATTATTTACATACATACATACATACATACATACATAATTGGCCATTACAACCCGTCAATCAGGATTACAGCCTAGCTTCTCATAGCATTACTTGCTATACGTAATTGGCTCTGACCTTCTATTAAAACAACCGGGGCTATAGCCATGCTGCAATATTCAGAAACTTTAGACACATTTGGGTCGATTGCATGGTTCCTTTTATATTATATTCTGGTCTGATGATCCGAAGGTCCTCAGGTATAACTATATCGACAGAGTGTAGGCTAGCTTGATCACAGCAGTACCGATTGCCTCACTTAAACTCGGTATTCTCTGGTCATATTACAGATAAGCTCACCTTCGTTGGGAAAAGGAGGGTACATGGGGAGTCGTCTTAAATCTACCAATCAGCTGATAAGGACTGAAACAGCGATCGCAATCAGTAATATGTTACAAGGCGTTGCGATTGCCTCAAATCCTTCTCTCCTCAAAGGCTATACTTTGCAGGATTGCGGTTGTCACAGATCATTTCCTCTTTGGAAGGCTTGCCAATAGACTTGGCATTCTCTCTAATCACTTTCAAAAGAGCCGAGGACCTGATGAAAAAAAGATTATCTTTGATTATGAGCAAAGTTGCTACTGAACTCGCTGTCTTAGTAGGACCTTAGCCTCCAAGTATTGCTTGCTTTCTATTACATTATCAATTAACCCTCGTCATTAAGATAAACTATGCAATAAAAATTCCAGATCTCTTTTTAATTGTAGGCCCCTGTTAATCAGAAAAATAAAAAACAAAAACAAGAGGAAGGAATTTATTGAGAACGTAATAAATGACTTTCGCGACAATTATTTTCGTAATAATCTTTAGGAGAAAATGGAATTTAAAAAAAAAAACAAGTTCCATTCACACCTTCGGTTAATGATAGTGATCGTTAAGCAAGCGGTTATCATTTTAACGATGCCCGCTTCTCTTAAATTCTTAATTATCGATTTTTTATGATTGCACATTAAACGTAATCGTATGCGTTGTTTAATGGCAATCAAATGAATGACGTTAAAATTTTTATTTTTGTTTTCAAATCAGATCTTAAAATCTCTTTTTAAAATTGTACCGTTTTCTTCTTCTTCTTTTTATTAAAAAGAAATTAAAATTGTTTTTTTTTAATCATTCATGCATGTGGTCATTTAAACCAAGAGTTCCAAACAAATCTTTATGGACTCATGAATACTTGAAGAGTCCATGCGTACGTGTATGTTGTAGGAAAACACAACATTTTGTTGCAGAATTTATTTCTTTAAAATGAAATCAATTTCAACCCGTGCAAAACAACAAAAACAGAAAACAAAAAACCAAAAAACAGGCGAAGTAAAGAAATCATCAGCTAAACAGTCAGTAAATAAAGAACAAAACATGCACCTTCCAAATGTGAAAATTTCAATAAATTTTCTTTACGTTGCCATAAATCCCTATAATGGCCCATAATCAATATTTACTTGGTCTTACAACGAGAACATGTTCTTGTCTTCCACAACAAATTTTTTCCTCTTTTTTTTGGTTTCTGACGATTTTGCCATAACAATTCATCGGTTCGTATAACCTGCGTATTTGTTAACAATTCGCAAACAACACATGTTTAAATAAAAAACCAAAAAAAAAAAAAGCAAAGAAAATACAGGGTGTGCATACGCATGTATGCATTATTTTATATGATCATGAAGTACAACACTCCTCTAGAAATAAAAAATCCCTAAAAAATTAAAAACAACTTAACAAACATTAAACCAGAGCTGTTAAAGAGTCTTATCATGGCAGGCTTGAAAAGACTTTGTGTCTTGTCTTTCTAGGATCGGGTACATGCTTCCAAGCAAGTAAGCAAATGACGCATATCATGAAGAAGTTTTAAACAGAAAGCTGAGGAATAACAGTTCAATGTAGAAAAAACATAACTCATATGGAAGTAGGAATCAAAGCCAGAATTAGTGAGGAAGCAGGATTGGGAATTGGAGTAGGAACAGGTGCAGAACTATGAATGAAACTGAGGATAGATGTATGAATACAATCTGGGAATGTACATACATACATACATAACTGGCCATTACAACCCTTCAGTCAGGATTACGGCCTAGTTTCTCATACCACACATGTTGTGTGCCTTAATTTTATACTTGAGTGGCGGGATCTACAGTTTAACGTCGACTCCGTACGACAGATTTTGAGAAACTTATTCATGGCAGCTTTCTTTACTCTCGGAGTTTTTGTCAGAAATCTGCTGAGAGGAAGTCGTCGAAGAAATATTTTCATATTTCGTTTTGATGTCTGGCCTGGGGCTCGAACCCGGGTTTTACGTCTAGTAAGCCAACATACTAAGGCGCCTTCAACCCAAGAATTATACACTGGATGTACAATAAGATGATCAGGCCAATAGCACCCTATGAGACACGATTGTGTGCATATAGCTCAGAATGGAGGTGAACAGCTCAGAATTGAGTTGAAAAGCACAGCATGGAGTTGAATAAGAAACAGACACACTGTCAGATATAAACGAGGCAATTAAAATTTGCTTTATAGCGGTGCTGGGTGCTTTACTAGAACTAAGTATATTACCCTGTAGTAGTAGTAGTAAATTGCAGAGCTATGAGAACTTGGCTTGATGGGAGAAAAGTCTATCACGCGTTTCATTAAATACCTGCTAACCCTCTATATTTAAAAAAATTCTTCACAACAAGACTGAGTAATAAAAGTTAATGGAACTTTGCACGAAACGTACCATTCGTATAGTAACCGAATGGATTGAGGACAGATATTCGGAAGCCATGGATATCTTCTAAGGAATGAAAAAGGACGCGGAAATATCAATAACATCTGTCACACTCAGCTCATATGGTGTTAACTAGAGAATATTATGGGACTGTGGGGATATTCATCGACATGTGTAGGGAAAGAGTTTGCGAGGAGGGAAGCTCTCACACCGTTAACATGACAAGAACCTTTCAATAGAGTAGAGAGTAGAGGTGTTCAGAAGGATATACTTGGCAAAAGTGTAGATGTGATAAGGCGAATACTAATCGCAACTCAAATGGGCATGAGGCAAACTTTTGTTGGGTAAATACAAGACAGACTTTCTGGAAGTTGCTTGCAGGTATTAAGCGACCATCGGCATTGTAAATTTAAAAAATACATGGTGAAAATAGGGATCATCTCAAGGCCAAAAAACAAATTCTGTAATGCAGTCAGAACAGTATGAAGAACACTACGAAAAATATAAGTATGTACATATAACATAAGTTGTCCCTTCTAGCACCGAACAACTTTGTGCGGATTGTCAGGGCAACATAATTAAGAGAATGTCTCTTCAAGGAAATTCAATATATATTTATTTATTTACTTATTAATTATAATACAATTACAAATTATATATAATTATTATTACGAGCTGAGTTACTTAGACCATGTGCTCGGTGTAGAGTAACAGACCAGAGCCTCTGGAGGGAATCGAACCCACGACCTTCACACCAACAGTCTAGCACACTACCCACTAGACTACCAGGGCGCCCAAATTCAATATAAAGAGAGTGCAATACAACATGTTATGGTTTGATGAAGAGGCAGTCGATAAGACTTTCTATAAATTCTCAATAAAGTTTAAAGACTCGCCCGAATTGGTACAAAGAGAATGAAATCTGAAATTTGGCACACAATCTAGCCAGCAGACACAGTGTGTTATAGGCACTCCTCGGCCAAATCGATACTGACTTTTTTAATATATGGACAACAGGATTTCCGCATCCGATCTAATAGTGATCCGTATGAGCTCCTCAACGACATAGACGTATTAATACCGAGCGGCTGCGCTGGCTCGGTCATGTCGTTCGAATGAAGGAGGATGATCCGGCGAGGATGCTGCGGATGTCGGCGACCTTGTAGTCGTTGGAAGGACCAAATCGAGGAAGCCCTGTAATCGATTGGTGTGACCTGCTGGCGTAGGCGCGCATGAAGTACAGGCGCCTGGAAGGATGTGTTGCGGCAGGCCGAAATCCGTTAATCGGGTTGTTAATGGCCAATTAAGTAAGTAAGTAATTGGGCAACAGGATGATAGAATGAATTAAGTGGCACGGATCTAATGACCTTATTGCAGCTATGATAGGTAGTTTGATAGAAACGATATCTAGAGATGGCTAGGTTGTGGTCTCCGGCGTAAACTGCATCACACATGACTAGAAGATAGATATGGAAACAGGTATAGGGAGTTTTCTTTAAAGGTGTAAGGATTTTAGAGTCAATTGGTATACCCTGCTGATCTGTTTTTCAAGCGAAAGTATTCAGCATTAAAGACTGATAGATCTTAGACTTAGTGTTATTTGCGTTTGATTGCTACGAATAACATATTTTTTCTAAATTGTTGAGCATGCTTCCAGCCCAAAAAAAAAAAAAAAACAGGCTGTTCAGTTCATTTGCCAAAGAAAATTTCCTCACAACCGATCCCGTTTACATTACCAAATTAAAAATCAAAAAAAAGAGAGTTTAAAAATCGAATTCATTACTTGGCATACTGACTTCAATAAGAAATTCATCTTGCATTACTACAAACACGATTTTCACAAATGTTGGCAATTATTTATCAGCCAATGAAGTCAACAAAAAAACAACAAAAGCTTCGAACACAACCTACAACAGCAATGAAAATTCCCAAAAGCAACAATAGCCAGCCACAGCGCAAATACTGGCGTTGAAATTGAGGGAATCCTTCTTGTAGATTTATTTACTAGTTTGATGTCATTTGTTTAAGCAGCTCTTTCTTGAGCTCGTTTTTGTTTCGTTGCGTTGCGTTGCGTTTACAGTTGGGGCACTTTTAAAGGGTACGTCCTCCTCCTTCTGACCACATTTGAACTTCGCTAAATGCTCGAATAGGAGTTTATTGATGGTGCCAATGCTGGATGATGAAGATGAGGACGTGTTTGGTTTAATTTTTGTTTTTTGTTTTTTTTTGTGTTTTTGTACTTGAAACAATTGAGCAGTAAATATTGAGATTTATGAGGCATGTTTATACATTTGATGTAACCCAACTTAACCAAGTGTTAAGCAATAATTCTTTAACGTTGGCCAGAGAGCAAAAAAAAACCAAAAAACAAAAACAAGAGCAAAACCAAAAATTATTGACGTTCAAAATGTGGGATTCCTTGATTTTTACCACAAGGAAGTGTTACTTCTTCTCTTCAAAAGGTTTTTGTGCAGTTTAAAGAGGCTAATAAAGGTGATAAACAAACAAATGTTTGACAACTCTGTACCGATTGTAATGCTTTTATGCTATAGATTCAGTATCTGATTTTCATCATTTCTAAAGATAAATTGAATGTTATTTCGAAATTTGGAACAAAAAATCCTCTTTTTTTTTGGAAGCACTTAAGCAGTTTGTCCATTGAAAAGAAAGAATTTAACTGGAGTGGAATCCTCACAGACCAAAGAACCCTTCAAGACGTTCGATATTCCAATATCTATGACAGCGTAATATAATATAACAGCAACCAACCATACAAGATGGAAGTGCTTTGTGGGAGCCATGTGCTCCCAAGGGGGATAATGAAATTAATCTTATCCAAATACTTCGGCTTTATAGACACGGCAATCACAACTGAAACTAAAGCTTACCTTTTTCTCTATGTCTCTAAAGTCCAGTGTAAGATGAATCTTATCTAGAAAGGAGTTACAACTGACGGCAAAGGATTATTATGGATATGAGAAGAGAAACTGTCGAATGACAGATCAGGAAAGCAGTAGTTTACTTCGCAGTGCTAGGAGGTGCTCAACATTCACACCCTTGTAACCCTTTAGTCAGGATTATGACCTAGTTTCTAACATCACTTATGTTGTGTGTGTTAATTGTATCTCTAAGTAGTGAGACCTACAGTTTAAAGTCAATTTCGAAGGAAAGATTTTTCATGCCATTTTTATTTACTCTCAGAGTTTTTGCCAGAAATCTGCTGAGAGGAAGTAGCGAAGAAATTTTAGATACACAATATAAAATCGCTGTGACCAGCATATCAACAAAAGCACAGTGAGTATCTGGGACTCAGACCACTAATCTTTATTACAGCTCTATTCCATGCTGGTTTTAGAAATCGTATATGTCCAAGTGTTTTGTCAGCTAGAGGAGCGGAAAATTCATCGTCTTGTGCATTCTAGTGAAGACTACACCGACTGTTTAGTTCACACTATCTAGCAAACGCCGTCGACATTGATTCCAGTCCAAGTATTTAATACGTACAGGAAAAGCAAAGTATGCAAGAGGGTGTTTATAGCAGATTTTCATATGGCTATCATGGCCTTGGTACCATGACATCTCCTGAGGTACTATATGCTCTGAAATCTTAAGACAGTGAATTTCATATCCTGAGGCCTTAGCATTGTTAAGGCCTTTAGCAAGAAATAGCACGTATTCCCTACAGTTTAGTGTTCTTTTAATATCTACAATAAGGTCTTTTTAAAGCGCTTCCTGTCTTCAAATTTAAATTAAACAAAATCTGAGTGAGATATCATCGACATGGCCGTCCTGCCTTCTTTGTGTGGGACAGCATTCGAAATGTTAGCTTTCCATTACTTTGGCCCATAAATCAATTTGAATTTTAACACTGTGGTTTATGGCTCCCAAAACTCTCGTGATTAACGTCAAATGCGAAATAAGCTATGTATCACGCAACGACGTTCTGTTGAAACCACTAGTCATTGGGGTCCTAATCATCCAAAAGAAGTTGGTATCCATTGACCTGTTGTGGTCAACATTGACAGTATTGACCTGACCAATGCTGTTCCCAACAATATATATAGAAAGGCCTCGTCGGTCCACATCAAATTGTTCAAAATGCATTGGACCATCTTAGAGCTCAAGTGGAATCAAAATTGTTTCTCTTCAGATATGGACCTTATAACTGATGATGATTTTTCAATAAAAATTATGCCAACTACTCCAGAGCCCAATCAGTGAAAAACCAGACCGAAGAAATGATAAGTAATTTGACACATGTAGCTTCAACAAGACTTTTGAACGATCAGTCGAACTGAAACTACATTTGGTAACTACATTTATCTATAGAAAGAGTTCTAGTGATGACTGTCTATATAGAAGATGGAAAGATGTTGAAGTTGAATAGCCCAGAATAGAGTTGAACAGCTCAGAATGAAGTTAAACAGCTCAGGATTGAGTTGTATAAGAAACAGACATTGTCAGGTATAAACGAGGCAATGAAAATCTGTTCTATAGCGATACTGGGTGCTTTACTAGAGTTAAGTCTATTACCCTGTCGTAGTAGTAAAGTTCAGAGCTATGAGAACTTGGGAGAAAAGTCTGTCACGAGATTTATAAGCACTTTTAAAAAATTTTTCGCAACAAGACTAAGTAATAAGATTGAATGGAACTTTTCACGAAACGTACCATTCTAAGGAATGAAAAAGGACGCGGAAATATCAATACCATCTGCCGCACCGCCATCCGCACACTCAGCTTATATGGTGTTAACTCGAGAATATTATGGGACTGCGGGGATATTCATGGACATGAGAAGGGAAATGAGTTTGGGAGGAGGGAAGCTCTCACGCCGTTAACATGACCAGAACCTTTCAGTAGAGTAGGTAGAGATGTTTAGAAGGATAAATTTGGCAAACGTGAAGATGTGATAAGGCGAATACTAATCGCAACTCAAATGGAAACGGAATGAAATGTATTCTGTGTTTCTATAAACCAACTACATTCAGCTCTACTACCCATATAAGCGATGGTTAAAAAATTTTATTCTGATGCTAAAGGATTGGGAACATCTGACTATTTTTTCAGTAGATCGTACTCTAACTTGATAGAACACAGGAATTTAAAGGCTTTTAAAATTTAATTTAAAATTACTAAACAAAATTAAAAAATGTTTGATTCTTAAAACCTTAAAGAGGAAATCATGTTTCATTCAAAATGACAGTAAAAAAAAAAGAAACGAAATTTTTTCTTTTCAACGACATGCAAATATTCTCATATTTTTTTTTAATTTTTTTTTTATTTAATTTTTTTTAATAACTTTTATGGGTGTGTCAGAGTTATACTAACGGTTTTGCATTGTTCATTTTGTTTGTTTTTTTTTTTGTAACTGATTTTCTACAACATTTTCGTTTTTTTTTATTTGTGTTCAACTGATTTATTTTGTTTGTTGCGCTGTGTTCTCGAGTTCTTTAACAGAAAAACAAACAAAAAACTATGAAAACCAGCAGAACAAAGAAGCAAAAAACCAAAAACAAAACAAAAAATCTATTTTAGAGTATAAAAAAACAAACAATCCACAACTGTAAATTTCTTTTAAGCCATGATTTAAAAACGCAGTCAAGTCAGTCAGTTCTTTTAATTCATCAGCAAAAATTGTTTGTTTGTTTGTTTGCCTGGGTGACCCACTAAAGTCCATAATTCAAATGGAAATGACATGTGACTACCACTACACACCACACAGAACAATACAGGAATGGGGAATGGTTACTGCCTGCTATGAAGCAAACACCCTGAACGATGGGAGAGGGGGGGAACAAACTGGAAGAAAATAAAAGAAACGTTTGAGCATGCGTACTTCAAACGAAGTGTTGAGTAGAACAGAAACAAAGAATAATAATCAGAACGCCTTCTGTAAAGTCACAGTAATGGCAGTTTTGATTCTAAAACAAATTTCAAGTACTTGAGTAACGAATAGGTTATGAGCTACACAGTTTGACTTTAGAATTTAGAAATTTTCCTCAGTGCAATGCTAACAGCTTACATATAACAGCGCTACATATTTTTAACACCACACATCATGGGTGGTGTGAGAAGCTAGATTGTATTCCTAACTAAAGAGCTGTAATGAACTGCTCAGATTACTTGAACAATACCAAAATATTTCTTTGTGCGACTTTCTCTCAGCAGCCTTCTGGCAACGATTCTGAGAGTAAATAAAATTGTCGTGAAAATATTCTCAAATATCTGTCGTTCAAAGTCGCCGTAAAACTGTAAGTCCCACACACATTATGGGTGGTGTGAGAAGCTAGGTTGTCATCCTGACTAAAGAGTTGTAATGACCACTTAAGTAAGTAAGTACTATAGGCTAGGTTGGGTACGAGTTAATTGGATACACCAAAACACAAAACCACGGAACTAGGTTTACCACGGAACCCTAATTAAACGGAGTCTGCCACACAATAAACCTGTAATCTTTGTAGAGTTTCTAATGGCTCTATAGCTTTAAATCAGTGAAACTCATGAAAGAAGAATATCCCACTTTCATCAAGCATGGAAGGTGTCTTACACTTTCCTGTTTATCTAAGCCCTGAGCATTGAAAAGAGACAATGTCCGGAGTCCAGAGAGTAGTGAGGGCTCTTCCATCTTCATCAGTAGGCATGGGCGTTTGCTCTCAAAATGAGCCCATAACTGCCTAATTAACCGGCAAGCACTTATCTACTATTCGATATCTGTATCGCAGCATGCAAATGTTTGACTTTACAGAAGCCTAAAGGCCTTCTCAATTCAGTGAAATCTCTTTTTTCTGAGCTCCGGACCCATATGATCTGAATATTAAATGGCTTAGCTCCTTAAGATACGAATGAGAGTCCAAGCCAGCTCTTGCTTTCATAAACAGAGATTTCAAGGCATCAATCAACAGGCCGTTTGTCCGTACAGATATTTACCAAATTCTTCACAAAGCCTATATGATCTCATATCATTTTGCTTGAAGCATCAAATTCTATTATTTCTTGCTTTGAGAAGTTTCCCACTTGAAAATTTATAACCCCAAATTGAGGTTACGGCACACAATTAAGGGATGAGAAGACCAACTCTTTTCACCACAGAAGTCAGGACCATATTATCGATAATTTTTTACATAAAATAGAATTTTTGTAACTGTTGTTCCAAGAAAAATTAAGATTTGGATATGGTACCTCTCTATAGTATAGAAAAGCACCAGAGAGGTACTTAATTATACATTTTTTTTAACCGAAAACATTCCTGTTCTTCATCTCAAACATATTTTGTTGATTTCAAAAGCTGCTCTAAAACTTTTGGAAAATTATTTAAATTTTATGCATAAAAAGGTACTTAGAAAAGTACCTTAGAAAAGTACATTTTTAAATAATAAAAAATAAGTGCCATAGATTGAATAAAATTCCATTTCAAGAATTTCCCATAATTGAAGTGAATAAAAACAATTGAAAGAGGAGAGAACAATTTCTATGTTTTGAAGAAAATTAAAAAGTACCTTAAACGGTACTCAATTGTTTAACAAAACAGAGAGACATACTGCCTATAAAGTAGTGCGCATAATGGGCAAAATCACGGCGCCTAAACTGTAATCAAGACTGGTGGAACTAATTGTTCAACAGCTTTTCAAAGTAAATTTTCAACAAATTTTTTTTCTTTGCATGAAACAAAGAACTGCATTTATAACTATCGGGTGCAATGTAGGCGTTCTTAAAGAATTTTTGCATAAAACATTGAAAAAAGAAATAAAAAATAAAAAAACATGAAAAATATATTAAACAAAATATAATTAAAAAATAGATAGAAAACCTTGAAAGTAAGAAAAGGGCTTGAAGACATTTAAATTAGTTTTTTTATGTTTTTTTTTCTTTTTTTGGTGTAATTAAATGGCCTAAAACAAATGACTACTGTTTTAAATATTTTAACCTTTCGATTTCTACGAGACAGATAAAACTAAAATAAAAACTCATAAAATAATCATTAATTTTGTGTGGTTTTTTGTCTTCTTCTTTTTGTGAATATTTATTTGTGTATTTATTTGCCCTAAAGATTTATGACAGACTACTGTTTGTCTGTTGGTTTTGAATTCAGTTTAAAATGTGAAACTAAATCACAGTAAATTCAATAACAATAATAACAACAATAACAGTGTCAAATATAAAATTTACTAAACTTTCCTCTCCTTATTTAATTGAGAAGAAAACAAATAAATTTTCTTTGCATTTAATTTTAATTCCTCATATTGATTTATTAACTATTAACAATGAGGGAGTGTTCTATGTGTAAAACCCATCATCATTTTAATCATCATCAGTTCCTCTAAATAAACGTTATAGAATGCACTTCTTTTTTTTAATTGTTATAGAATCTATAAAAACCAGTTAAAATGTCATACTGATGCTTATTAACCATAAACAAAGGCAATAGCAACTATACTTTTGCTCACTCAATACACCACCTGTTTAAAAAATATTGTAGTCATCTTTAACGACGACACATCATCATTTGCTGACAAGTCAAACGTATTAACCTATATCTACCTAAGGCTACATTTTTGGAACAGTTTTTTGGTGCATGGAATTCTAAGAGTAAACAACTTGTTTTTCATCACCGAAATTTATTGTGTGAATCCTCTTTGCTAAATATTTTGAAAGGAAATATATTGTTAGGTTTTTACCTTTTAAAAATGTTTAAAATATGAGTTCGTAGATTGTTAATAAAATAAAAATAAATTTATGTTTAGTTGTAATTAAAATTCTTTATTATTCGCACAATTCTGTGTGCCACAACTTGATGTAAACAACAACAATTGCTCTTCTTTGTTATTCCTCTGTTTACTCCCTTTGCATAAAAAATAACAATCACTAAACAATTATTCGACAGATCTTTGTAACGGAGATCGTAAAACCACGATTACTTTCTTCAATGGCACCGCGTCTTCACACAAGACTGACTGAACTTCACTCAATCACTCGCCTGCTTTGGCTTGCCTTTTATATGCCTTTTAAAGGCAAATGTTCGTAACTTCTCCTTCTCGGAATCTCTATAAATGTAAACATCCATTATTGTTGTTTGTGTATTTTGTTTACATTTATTCTTGCAGTATTGTTTGTGGATTTTTGTTTACTTGTTTACCATTTTTTTATGCTAGTGTATGTTGCTATATTAAGCAGTACGGTACGATAATTTGTAAACAGTGTTGTTTACTACATTGTGTTGTTTTCGTAGCTTTTGTTTATAATTTCCATGTTAAGCAATGTAAAAGCAAAACACCAGTATTTAGATTCTTCATTTTCTTAATAATATCTTGGTATGATATGGGTTAAAAGTATTGCAAAAAATTCTCATCAATTTTATTACCGGCATATACAAGGAAATGTAATTTTTTTAAACTGTCATTCACTTAACCTACTAAAAATACATTACCTACTAATACTATCGGGTGAACCATCAATCGGTTTAAATATGAACCATCCCTTATTGGTTGGAGCCAAGACGTGAGCGTGGTTTAAGAGCTGAAGCCCCATGACCATCCGCTTCATTTTCACTTCGCTAGATGGGCCAAGAAAAAACTGCACAGTGATTGTCGATTTTCTCAAAAAATCATGTTTTCGAATGAAGCTCATTTTCAACCTGATGGGTACGTTACTAAGCAAAATTGCAGTATTTGGGGATCAGAAGACCCACACATGGTCTTACAGAAGCCAATGTTGCGGCTTGTGGAGCAAAGACATCATCGGCCCATATTTTTTTGAAAATAAGACCAGCGCAACCATTACGGTCAATGGAGACACCTAGCGTATCATACTAACCGATTTTTTTGTACCTACTCTTCATGGCATTGATGTCAACGATGTTTGTTTTCAACAGCATGGTGCAACTTGCCGAATATCTCATGCCACAATAAATTTATTGCATCAAACGTTTGACAGCCATATAATAAGCCGAAATAGTGATGTCAATTGGCCCTCAAGAAGCGATTTGACACCGTTGGACTATTTTCTATAGGGGCGCCGTTAAAAAAAAATGTTATGCCGACAAGCCAGAGAAAATTGAGCATTTGAAGGCTAACATTCATGATATCATTGCCGAGATAAGACACCATACACTCTATAAAGTGCGCGAAAATTGGTGCGTTCGAATGAGGTACGTAGCCATCCACGGCATATATATGAATGAAATAATATATAATTTCCAAACGGGAAATTTCAAACCATTTTTGTTTTATTCCATAACATAATTGGTCTTTGCAACCATTTAGTCAGGATTACGACCTAGCTTCACAAACCACATATGTTGTGTGTGTTAATTTTATTGGGCGGGACCTACAGTTTAAAGTCGATTCCGAACGACAGATTTTTGAGAAACTTTTCATGGCAAATTTTATTTACTCTGAGTGTTTTTGCCACAAATCTGCTGAGAAAAAGCAGCCGAAGAAATATTTTATCAAATTTCATTTTGGAAATGTTTGACCTGCAGTTTGAACTGTGGTCTCATGTCTAATAAGCCAACACACTACCTAATAAACTACTGCGACTTTTTTTGGTTTCTAGCATTTTTAAATTTAAACTATTAAGTGGCCTACCCTTTACAAAAGAGTTGATTCTTTTAAATCAAATATGCCGACGATTTCAATTATTTACCTTCTATCTTATCTGGTAACACCGATCAGGAAAATTAATTGAATCCTTAGCAATAATTCCTAAAAGTTGGAAACAAAAAAGACCCAATTGCCGTATATGGAACCATAGAATGTGGAGTTTTCTAGAAGTTAATGCATCACTATGAATGTGGTTGTTTGATGGCGTCAAAAAGATTACGTCTCTTCATTTATGTATCGCACTGCGACCAGTAGTGAAATATTGTAAAAATCCCAATGAATTATTTGTAGAATTGCAAAAATAAGATTTCATTTCATTTCCATTCTATGGCTTAGTTATTATTAAAAAAAATACATTAAAATAATAAGAAGCTTTTTCTAAGAAATCGTTTCAACTAACTCAGTGTACATATCAACAAGTCTAGTGGGAAGAACATTTTTTAATATGAGTTCAAAAACCCCTTGTATAGGTATGTGTGCATTATTTATTAATTAATAAAATAGTGCAAATAATTAATAACGAAATAATTAAATATTTTGTTTATTTTTTTTCATTTCATTTCAATAATATTTACATTTCAATGAGGGGTAATTCCACTTGGCTAGTCTTATAAGTATTTTGCGAGATTTTTTTTTTTAATATTGTATTTTTTTTTTTGTGTGTGTGTTTTTTTTATTTAAATTAATAATTTTAATATTAATTTTTATTATTATTAATATTATTATTTCAAGTCAACTGTAAGTATGTAATAATCGTTAAAACAATATAAAAATAACGATAAAATTTATTTTTCAAAAAAAAAAAAAAACGAATCAGTTTACAAAAACACAACAGCAACGACAATAATAAAATTAAAAACAAAATACAATAAAAACAAGTCGCAATTATAGGCACCCTGTATACCATAAAGTGGTCATTAAAAGCAGTATTTTACTTGCAATTTCATGACACACACATTTCAAACGTAATACGCTTGAATAAATTAAAGAAAATAATTTTAATTCGTTATTTTTTTTTTAAGATTTAAAGGCCGTAAAAACTCCCACAAAAAATCTAAAAAAATATATCTCTTCCCATGGATTTTCAATGTACAATGATGTAGCCAGTAATACAAACAGTAAGTAATAGCACACTGTGTAGGGTGTTTTACAAATCTATTTCCATTATTTCCAATATTTATTTATCATTAATTTATTAATATTTTTATTTAATTAATTAATAATTCTTTTATTTAAAAATTAATATGTTTTTTTTTTTGTTATTATTACACATCGTTACACCAATACATTTCTAATTAAATAAACACAAGAAGAAAAAAAATTCATTTAATTTTAAATTTAATAATCGCTTAAATGATCACATGTCAATAAGGGAAGAACATGAAAAAAAACATTTAATTGTTCATCACGAATCAATTAATTCATCATTAATAATTGCAATTAATTTATAAATTAACCGTTAAATAGTATATTGTAACAAAGTTACAACGAATAATTAAAGTCGGCTGCTTATATTCCAATGAAAATTTTAAAGCCTAGCTTCCCCGTTAATTGGAAAAAAACTGGAACGCTAAACTTGGGGGTTTTCTAAACTTCATATTGTGGTTTTAATGGGAGCGTAATGGCACAGGTTATATCCTCCAACAGAAACTTCCTAATCTTAACAGTTACTAGCCACCAATCTTGTTGAAGCTAAATTTGTCAAATTACATAAATAGCAGATATCAGCAATGATTATTCTAAAAGATGAGTAGTATCGAATCATACTCATAATTTCTGATACTTATACGCATTCATACTTATTTTAATATCATGGGCTCTA
This sequence comes from Sarcophaga rosellei, assembly GCA_930367235.1. Classification (NCBI taxonomy): domain Eukaryota; kingdom Metazoa; phylum Arthropoda; class Insecta; order Diptera; family Sarcophagidae; genus Sarcophaga; species Sarcophaga rosellei. Next base: position 67,078,246 of record OV884020.1, on the reverse strand, counting down.
CTCATATTCAAAGTTTTATGTATTCATCATATTCATACTTAACAACACGTATGATGTTGTTCATTTCGACTCTCCATAACTCAACATATACACGAATCACAAAATAAGTATGAATCGCATACGAACACTAAAATACTCACTAAAATGTTGTATGTTTGCTCTGATTGCTGCTTTGTCTTTTTTTGTAAATGCAACAACAACTAAGACTGTATAAGTATTTTTCTAAAGTTATGAATCTAACTGAGTAGGCTTATGAATCCAACAATCGAATTGTTACTCATTGCTACCTGTACTTATAAATCAACGCTGCAGTGAGTACGAATAAATCAGAATAGTTAAATTTCAATATTGTTGATTCACTTATATTCAAAATTTCTTGGGTGATTATAAGGTAGCGATAAAAGGAATCATTACTGATCTCTGGTACATACATACATAATTGGTCATTACAACACTATAGTCAGGATTACAACCCTAGTTTCTCACACTACTTATGTTGTGTTTGTTAATTTTATACATGAGTGGCGGGCCTTACAGTTTATAGGTGACCCCTAACGCCAGATTTCTGAAAATTTTGAGATTTTTCATGACAATTTTTATTTACTTTCTAGAGTTTTTGTCCGAAATCTGCTGAAAGCAAAACCGCCAAAGAAATATCTTTTTTTTCATATTTCGTTTAATTGGGGATGTCTGACTCGGTGTTTTAACCGTGGTCTCACGTCTAATAAGCCAACAAACTATCTACTAGACTACGACTACGATTTCTGTATATTAGTCAAATTAGTTCCTATTTATTCAAGTCTGTTTAGTCAAATCACCATGGACGACCATGTACAACAACGTGTGTTCGTTAAACGGCCCTAACTAAACCTCATTTTCATCGAAAAATCATCTCCAATAACGAGTTCCATTTCTGGACGAATAAGTACATTCGCAAGAGATCCAAAAGGAGCCAATGCACCCTGGAAAAACTTCCAGTTGCTTGTGACTTTTGATCTGACTGCGTCCTCGATATATATTACTATGAAACATTTGCTAGGCCATCACTGCCATCAGCGTGCTCGTATAGTTCGGTGATAATCAAATTTTTTTGGACTGAATTGGATGATCTGAACACTAACGGCATGTTGTGTCAACAGGACTGCGTGCTAAGTGCCACACACCTCATGCAACATGGGATATTCCACACGAGCGATTTGATGGCATATAACCTCTATATATAGTCACCTCTACTAGAGATGATGTGAAAAGGCCATCGTAATCGTACAATTTGACTCCGTTGAAACTTTTCTTAAGGGGTTTTCTAAGTTGCAAGGGTAAGCAGGCAAGCCATAAACCACGTACCGCACGTCATCGGACAAATTCAGTTTGATTTATGTCCTTATCTCCTGAACCGTAGTACAATAATTGGGTAGAGCAAGGATATATGGAAGGCAGAACTTTTCACAAAAGATTCCACAAAGTAAGTAGATTCCACTAGTATGAACTGGTTCTGTCCGTGTCAGAACTTGGACGAAGTTCTCTGGGAGGCATAAACTATTATCATCGTGGTATCCCTTCGATATATTTGTTTGAAAACCATGATCGATAGCGAGTTGAAGTGTTCTGTAGCCAGTAGAGATTTCTAGAGATTGGCAAAGGAAAGATGGAGAAATATCTCCTTTGCGTAAAGGCCTCACACACCGGGCCCGCTTTGGAAAAATAAAGAAAAAAATTTGTCTTGAACGTAAGCAGAGGACATCTGAGAAATCTCACAGCAGTTGACTGCTGATTGCATCTTTCAACGACTCCTACAGAAGCTGTAATGAGGAGGAAGAAAAAGAAATCGTTTTCCATGTCATTGTCCGGCACTGAAACGGAAGCTGAAACGAAGTGTTCTTGTGCATCCAGAATTCATTGAACGAACTGGATTTGAATAGAAACTACACATTCATAAAACTGTACATACATACATACATACCTATTTGGTCACTACAACCCTTTAGTCAGTATTACAAACTAGCTTCTTAAGCCACTTATGCTGCGTGCTAATTTCATACATGAGCGTATGGGCTTTACAGTTTGAAGTCGACTCCTTGCGACAGATTTATTGGTAAACTTTTCATGCCAATTTTATTTATTTCCAGAGTTTTTGCCAGAGGTTTGCTGAGAGGTAGTCGCCCAAGAAACATTCTTTTTTTTATTTCGTTTTCTTGGAGATGAATGACCTGGACTGACCTGGACCCGTGACCTTACACGTCCAATAAGCCAACACACTACCTACTAGACTACGGCTACCATAAACTGTTGCAATATTTTAGTAAAATGCCGGTATAGATACAGTCAGTATCACAAAGGGTCATTCAAAGAGCTCTAGTAAGCTAAGCTTTTTTAAGGCGGCTGCCATTTTATCCAGAACTAAGCTGGCTGACCTAACCTTGATAATCATTGTCGAATGAAAATTTATAACAACTTATAGAAATAAAAAACACTTTCATAAACTTTTCTTGTTTGCCTTTACCATTTCGCTAACTTATCAATTAACCCTCGCTTAAGTTATACGACTTAAATGTTGTCACAAAATTTATAAAATTCTTCGAAGGTAATTCCCAACAATTATAAACGAAATGAAATTCAAAACTTGTACTTATAAACGCAGTAATATTGACACAGTTTAAATGGCGTAACATTTATTTAAAAGAAAAAAACAATTTTAAACATTTGAAACAACAACATTGACAACAACAACAACAAAATTGTTGGTGACAATAAATTGAACAAGTTAACGACGACAAATAATTTGTTCAATAAAAACTTGATTCTATTAAACGAATTTAACACTTGGTGACAACAACTACAACTAAAGCAATAACAACATAATTTAACAACAACAACAATAATAATATTAACAAGAAACAACAACCATTAAAAATTAATTATGAAATCGCCTAAAAATGTTTTTGAAAATGTTGTCGTTTTTTGTCTTCATTTTTAAGTGCATAAATCATAGATGGGCACTTTGCAGTACCAGTAAAATTCCAGTAAAAATTGATTTTTACTGATTACTGAAAAAAATTTCAGTATTCAGTAAAATTTTACTGTTAATGAAATCTAAATTTAAATGAAATTTATATGAAATTGAAATGAAAAAAAGTAAAATTTTATTGTTAATGCAATCTAAATTTAAATGCAATTTAAATGAAATTTAAATGAAATTTAGATTGCATTAACAGTAAAATTTTACTGAATACTGAAATTTTTTTCAGTAATCAGTAAAAATCAATTTTTACTGAAATTTTACTGGTACTGCAAAGTGCCCATCTATGGCATAAATGCAGGTATTAAGATTGGACTTCTTGGTGTTATTGGATGTTGTTTAGAGCTGTTTTGAAGTTTTGCTTTTAAGCAGCCACAACAACACTAACAACTAAAATGTAGTAAGTTTAGTTGACATTTGGCAAAAACATAAGAAGGTCGACTGGGGCATATTTCAATTTCAATTTCAATTTTTAAATATTTTTTAAATTTTTTTTATTTTTTTATTTTGCCAATTCCATATTAAAATAAATAAAATAAACAAAACAAATAACATGGCTTGTAGTATAGTTTTTGATTTTTTGCAAATTCATACAACAACAAGAACAAACAACATTATGAAGATATAAAATTTATTTAAAACGCTACTGTGAATAAGAAAATCATACGCGTACACACGTAAATTCAATTTATTTTGGATAGTTTTTCTAATTCAATATCTATTAACCATTACACGTACCCTGTCCCGCCACTGTTGAATGAGGTTCGGTGGTATAGATATCACAGGGTGTTTTAAGTTTGAGTTTATTTATTTTATATAATACAGTCGTTATGGTAATGACCTGCTGTATATCATAATTCAGCAATGGCTATTGTCTCTGTAGTTGTTAGCGATTTTGAAAAAGTTATCGGTATTCTAAGATAACTGCTAATACGGAGCGCATTAGCAAAATCGCCCAAAATGAAATCATAGATATTGTTACGAAACGAAAAACGAAAAAATTTAGATACTGGTGTTTTGCTTTTACATCGTTTAACATTAAAATTACAAAGAAAAGCTACATAAACAAAACAATGAACTTGTTTACAAATTGTGGCACTGCTTAATAACTACAACAAACAAACCCCAGCATAAAAAATGGTAAACAAGTAAACAAAAATATACCAACAATATATATACAATAATAAATGTAAGCAACGGTGTTTTCATTTATAGAGAACGTTCGCCTTCAAGAACATTCATCAGACTGTTTACTTGCCACATAAAAGACAAGGCAAAGGAGGCGACTCAGTTAGTAAAATTTCAGTCAGTTTTGTGTGAAGATGCGGTGTGTTTGAAGACAGTAATCGTAGTTTGAAGATATCCGTTACAAAAATCTGTCGAAAATTGCTTATTTATTGTTATTGTTTATGCCAAGGGTATAAACAGAGGAATAACAAAGAAAAGCAATTGTTGTTGTTTATATAAAGTTGTGAATAGTGGAATTGTACGAATAATAACGAATTTTAATTAAAACTAAACACAAATTTATTTTTATTTTATTTCCAATCTACGAGCTCATATTTTAAACGATTTTAAAAGATAAAAACGTAAGAATATATATTGAATCCTTTTACAGCACCACATGTTGGCGTATTTTATATAGAGGAAATGGTGTTCCAAATTGGTGATTGACGGAGTAAAGTCACGGATTATGGGGAAGAAATTATTTGTGCCTCAATGGACTAGTACCATAAAGGACCTCAACTACACCGGTGATATAAGGAGAATACGGTAGAGCAACTAAAATAGGCTTTAAAATAAACAGTCTCTGACCACCGGTTATGAGATCTTGCACTTCAAACATACCGGGAAACAATTTTCAAGAACTATGTGGCTTTCTGGACTGTAAATGACATCAGCTGTTTGATAAAAAGAAAACATTGAAATTCGACAGGCAACTGAACTATTGACGGATTCAATTCTGCTCAGACAACTCAACAGGCAGTAACCCAAAAAGTTTCCTTTCTTTTATCATTGAGACAAACTTGATGAAGTTCCAATACACCACACAACAGATGGAAATGATCCTTACTTATCAATACAAAATAATATTTGTTCACTTTGCTGCTGACAGCAGGAAGGTACGTGTTGTATTGATGGGCTCTGCAAGACTAATATGGATCAGAAGAGAACTGATTGCCTTCTGTCCTTGAAACGCATGACCATTCATCGCACAATTGCGAAGGAGAAGAGTCTGTCTTTCATCTCATATTTCAGTATTCAGCTCTTACCATGAATAGACGGTAGAGGTTCTTAACTTCTGATTTTCTATCGTCTTTGCAGGAACTCTAAAAAACAAATTTGGGTACATATTTCCCAATATTTGTCTTATGTCTTTGTTTGATGTCTTATGGGGAATGTTTGATTCCAGGTTGTGTACTAATTGTGCTATAACAACATGTCTAAATTCTACCCTAAGTTTAGCTCAATCGAAAAAATTAAGTTGATTTACTCGGTACAAGACTTTTAATTAAAGGAACGCACTAAGCAAATGTCTGGTATTCAGCGTGTTGACGTGGTTCAAACGCCAGCTCAGACATCTCGTACATATCGAAGTATGAAAAGAAATATTTCTTTTAGCGACTTATTGTCATTAAAAATTCTTTTAAATGTGTCCTCCGGAGTTGATATTAAACTGTATGTTCCACCAATCATGACTAAATTAACATACACAATATGGGTGGTGTGAGAAGCTAGAGTGTAATCCTGACTAAACGATTGTAATGAGCAATTCGACAAGTAACATATGACACATGACCACGAGCTGCGTCGATAACTCTTTATTAGCATTGAGCAAAATTTTGCTAAAAAAAAAGCAATATTAATCTAATATTAGGGTACCCTTTCCACTCATGGCATTGTTTAAAACACACTTTAGTCTATTGAGTCAGTTTTCCATAACCTACAGCTGGAAATGGTCTCTTGTTTAACGACACTTTTTAAAACAACTGTTGATGCAATGTGGCTTTAATTAGGGGAAGCAACATGCTACAGCTCGTAGGTAGTCTGCTGGCTTATTAAACGTAAAGCCATGGTTCAAACTCCAGGTCAAAACGAATATGAAAAAATATTTCTTCGGCGTCTGCTTCGTAGCAAATTTCCGGCGACTTAGCTCTGAGAGTATATAAAATTACCATGAAAAGTTTCATAAAAAAAACTGTCGTTCGAAGTCGACTTAAAACTGTAGGTCCCACCACTCATATATAAAATTAACACACATAACATAAGTGTTGCGAAAATCTAGATCGTAATCCTTACTAAAGGGTATTAATGGCTAATTATGTATGTATGTAACACGCTACACAGCACATGTAGAATCGATATTGCTTAGAAGATTGATTTTACGAAATTTTGAACTTTTAGAAGTTGACGGCTATGATCTCTAGATTTCACACCTCTGGAGCTATTACCAGGATCCACTGTATTTAAACAAACCACACTGAATTGTGCCCTTGAAGTACAATATTCTATTTGGAATTAAGAAAATTTGATCAAAAGTATTTTTAAAAATCATTAACAATTGCACAAAAATATTTGACATGTGTAAGTAGATAACAAATATCATATTTATATTTGAAAAATGAAATCGAACTTTAAAGACCCTATACATATATGGTAGATACTTTGATATTCGCATACTTTGATATTCAAACAGGCATTTAAATATGTTCCGACAGACTTGCAAACATTGTAGACAGTTTTGTTTTTGTTGTTTTTTTTTTTCTATTTTAGTATGTTTATCTAAAATTTTTCTACAAAAAAATACTGCAAAAATTGTTGTTGTATTTAATAAAAAACAGAAGAAATAAAACCTGCCAACAATAACAACAACCAGATACAATATTTCAATATTTACCAAGTCAAGTTGGTCGTATGTCAGCCAGCCAGCCAGCCAGCCACAGAGCCATTAAACAAAGTAACTTAACTTTAAAGGTGACTGACAGTCATAACGACTAACTACAACAACAACTGCAACATTTTAAGCATGTTTGGTAGAATAAGTAAACACTACTCGTCACCCCTATTCATAAATGCATATGTCTGCCTGCCCCACACTCATACTTAAAATGTTATCAGTTGTAGTCGTTTGCTTTTTTCTAACCATTTTTGCTTAAAACCCAGAAGAAAAAACCCGATGCAAAAAAACTTACGCCGCTTTTTAAATTATTGAGAGAAGCTTGTTGCAGCTATGCAACTGCATTGATTTGAAAAAAAAAACACAATAACAACTACAACAACAACTAGAAAAAAGTGGTAATAAGTTGGTGAAAAAGAAAAAAACACACAGCCAAACAACTAATCACGGTCAAGTGCAATGCATGCGACACTATACTATGTACGAGTGAGAGACAGAATGAAAAACATTTTCCAATGACAGCAAATGAAATAAAATTCCTCCAAAAACTTTGAAAACAAAATTATTGAAAAGAAATTTAAAAGAATGTTATCATTAGAAATCATATGTGAGTGTTATGATGCAAAAATGATATGATGGTATGTTCGGATGTGTATGATGGGCATGACGTGGATGAAGCGTGTCCATCATGTCTAAATACAAGCGAAACAGCGGCGCATATATTCTTTGCTTGCCCGCGCTACCAATACTGACGAAATTTCCTGGAGAGGACGATCGGAACCGAGCTACCAATGTCTTTTGAAGATTCCCAGCCTTTAGCTCGCATAGCTATAAAAAAAATTTTCAGATGGGTGACCACCATCAGGTTCATAACTTTGACTTGGCATACATAATTGTTCTTCTGAAAGGCTAATTCGAATAACAATGAATTGTTTTCAGATCACGTGAAACGCCGAACAGGGACTGAACAAAATGTTCTATCACTTTATGGAAGACTCTTAACGAAAAAGATCTGATTTTAAAAGTTTTCAAGCTTTCCATTTGTGCTAGAGATCATCATATTTCCATTGAAACTTTGTTGTCCATTAAAAATCATTTTTGGTTGAACGGGTACGTAAATAAGAAGAAGTGAGAAAGAGAGAGCGAGAGAGTCCACCATTTAGAAAGCCGTGCAATGCATTTTGGTAGCAGGATTTTTTCTGAAACCTCTTGATTAATTCTGTCAGTCAGGCAGTGCTGGAGCCCTTCACGAACATATTGTGCAAGATACTTGAATGCTTAAAATTTCTCAGAGATATTTCGAATCATTTAAAAATAACTCTCATATGGAATTACGTACGTAGAAACATGCTAATGAACTGGCCAGAGCAAGTACAGAGCTCGCAATCTCCGAGATTTTACAGGGCATAACTATTTTGACTACTTACTGACACTCTTACTGACTTACTTACTGACTTATTTAATTTTTCGTTACAACTCTTAAGTTAGGATTACGATCTAGCCTCTTACACCACTTACGCTGTGTGCTTTTTATTATATCCATAAGTGGCGGGACACTGTAACGTCGATTCCGAAGGCTAGATTTTTGAAAAACTTTGCGTGGAAATTTTATTTACTCTTTAGAGTTTTTATCAGAAATCTGCTGAGAGAAAGACGCAGAGGAAATATTTTTGTTTTTCATATTTCGTTTAATTGGAAATGTCTGTCCTGAGATTTAAATCGTGGCTTCACGTCTAATAAATCAATACACTGCCTGCTAGACTACGGCGACTTTAATTCTATTGCGATTGACTCAGTTAATTTGGAAATTATTTAGTCGTTAAAAACAAGACACATGCTATACAATGAGGTTCTGCTGGAAACCTGTGGATAAGAAGAGGAGGAGCAACTCACTTTTGTCTTTAAGTTGCATGACCATCTACAGCACAATAGCGATCCTTACAGGCTACTGGCCTTTTGGTAGGCATACTGAAAGACTTACCATTCCGGCAACTGACTTTTGCAGAGGCTGAGACTGTATATCTGACACCTTATATGTCAGTGCACTGCTCGTGTTATGAAAAGACCGAGGTTTTTGATCTCTCATTTTCTGACATGCTTGACCGAACTCTTTGAAAATGATTTAAAATCTTTGATGAATGAAATTCATCCAAATGGAATGAGACAAATAAATAAACTAAACACATATTGAACTTGTAAGCCACGTTTACATAAAAGTCTGTGTTTTCATAAGAAGTATTCCTTAATTCTTAATGCCTGGTTCTTTACACCAACATGTTTGTATTTTAAATATTTCTTGCAAAGAATTCACTCTCTTACAGCTCTGTTTCTTTGCCATTAAGTGCATGAATATACATTGCAAGTGGGTTTTATGTTATGTTTGTCAATTTGATTGTAAACAGGCAGCAAATAACAGCCATTAAATGCGTTTTTTTCTTGTTCTTTGATAAATATTTAAATTTATTATGAATTTATTTTTAATTCTTTTGCATTGAATGTTAATAATCAAACACTGGTATGTATATTGATATTGAATTTTATTGATTTAGGAAATTTAATTTCTTTTGAATACCACTTCCCATAACAGTCGTCTACTCTGTTATATTATTGATATCAACTGTTAATTAATCATACAAATTAAATATAAAACGCAATGAAATTATTTAAAGAATGAAAGATCACTTACAAACGTATGTATGTATGTATATACTTTCTTCGTTTTTTTCTCTTCTTAAAATATGCAAAAAAAATTTTATGATCAGTTATTTATGGCGCATGCGCAGCACATTATCACGTGCCAAATTAAAAATAAATTTAATTTTGATTGTTTTTTTTTTTTGTCTTTTGCAATTCAACTCAACGATTGCATTTAAAAAGTTATGGCATAGTAAAGTATTGATTTTCCAATGATTAAGTAATAAAATATTTGAAAAAAATCTGTAATTCACCGCCTTTAAACGCTAATTATTGAAAGTTTTTTCTGTGTTTCTGGTAAAAAAAAACCTCCATTCAATTTTATTTTCTACTAAAAACAAAAGAAACTTTAAACTTTAATATGGTGTCTCTCTCTTTGTTTTTTTTTCTCTCTGATGATACCAGCCATTCCAAGCCAGCCAAAGCAGCAGCAGTCAGCCATCCATCCATCCATTCATTCATTTATTCATCCATCTATCCATTCAACTACACACCACTCTCTTTCTTCTTTACACTTCTGTTCTGCTTTTTTTTTTTTTGGTATTGTATGGAGAGTTTGCGTGTTTTTCTGCGTGCATACAACCGTGTCAATAATTACCCGTGGGACCAGACCCCCAAAGCAATACCAGAGACCAACCGACTATGGGTATTAAAACAAAAACAACAATAACAATAGCAGCAACAGCAACAACAACAACAAACGAAAAAAAAAGAAAATTAAAAGCTGCGCATTCAAAGATCCACTAAAGGAAAGGAAACAATCGCACTGCCGGCCATGTCAGTGAAACTACCAAAAAAAATTAAAAAAAACTTCCAAAATTACTACTGATAAGCGAGCGAAATGTATGGAAGAAACAACTGAAATGAAAATAGAAAGAAATACACTGTAAATAATAAATACACTGATAAAAATAATACTCAGGTTTACACAGAACGAAATCCTAATGTATGTTAGGCTATTAGAAAAAGCAATTTGGGAATGAAGTTTCCACTTCGATGTCAAAGAAAATATATGGATACTATGTGACAGCCTACGAAAATTACAGAAATCTTTTTGAATGGTTCAACGAAATCTATTTTAATAGAACAGAGTTGGAAATGAAAAGAGGCAGTTTTTAAACAACAGCCTGAAAAGTCATTTCTTTCGGGATAACGTCGAAGGAAATATGATCTAGTGATGCCTCCATCTAATGATACATCATGCCCTGCAAGCAATTGCTTTTCCACAATCCATTCTGAATTCTCTAGGTCCCTTAAATTACAATTTTGATTGGGTACATAACCACTGAATCAGAAATCCTGTTGCTCTAGCAATCAAACAATATATCTACTGCGCTGTAAATAGCTAGTCGCCTTCAATTGTTACGTTAATTTGACCTTACATTGATTTTTTCGTTAATTATATATTTTGAATAAAATAAAGTCTGTGTGAGATGTCACCGAAATTTTTTACTTCTAACACCTCTCGATGCCATTATGTGAGGAGTATAACACTGTGCAAATCTCTCTCACGGTTCCTCTTATCTTCTGTGACTCTGCCACACAAACCAGGTTGAATATGACCGCGGGGGTGAGTTATGTAAGCTTCGAGCGCCTCTGTGGTTTGTGGCTTCTCGCATACACATGCTACTTAAGAAAACTGCAAAAGGAAAAGTCTAACAGAGTCAAATTGCATAATCTCGGTAGCAAACTAACGTCACCACCTCTCGGGATCACCATGATCGTCCGGAATGAACAATCTGGCATGAGCTGTGTGACATGTAGCGACGTGCTGCTGAAACCTCATGTAATTCAATTGAAGCCAAAAGAAGTTGGTAGTCATCGACCTATAGTGCTCGCCGTTGGCAGGGATATGTTGGCCAACGGCGTTCTCAAAGAAATAGATGACTTAGATCAGCTAAGACAGAAAGAAATATAGAGCCTAGTATCTCCAAAATGAAGTAGTGTTGCCACTTTGATACCCATACTGGGCGAAAACTAGCTCAAATTCAAGAACATTTATAGAGAACTCGGTGGATTTACAGACACAAACAAGCTCAAAATGTTTGTCAAATCATACATAGCGACGATATACAGGCCTGATCTCTATAATCCTGTCAATTCTTAACACAGTATTGCTTGAAAATTGGCCACATTAGGATATCTACTTTTGTAGTCAGTTTTATCTGTTCGTACGCGTTTTTTATCTCTTAAAAATTCCAAATGCAGACCTCTTACTAAATAAATCAACCTGCAGATTAAAGGTATTTAACAGCTGAAAAATTTGTCACCAGATCAGCGGTTTTGTTACAAGAAATTTAACATTCAAATCTTAACAAACCAATGATAATGCTAAGTACTAAATTTCATTCAATTCCAAGGTCGAAATCGGATTGAGTGCACCAAAAATCTTTGCAAAAGGTATTTTTTAGTTACTGGGCTATTAATTTTTGGAAATTTTGTCGATTTGTGCAATTATTTACTTGATGTTATTTTGTTTATTATAACAATTCAAGCAGAGTTTTAAAGGAAGCAAATCAATAACTTTTATTTATAATGAAATTGATATTTATACAGTGCTACCACGAAAATATAGAACGAAAAAAATCATCTGGCAACTTTACATTGATTAATTGAACAGGAACTTCATAAAAGTCCACATAGTGTAAAGGATATGGTCTTAAGACTGAAATAAAAAAGTTCACCGATATTCAGAAGATCGACGAAAAACCAAACATCAGTACCATGTACCATATTCGTGTCGATCGTTGCAGTGAAAGATAAAGCCTTGAAAAAGATCAAAATTTTCAATAGAACACTACAAAAAGTACCTCCAGGAGTATTATAGAATGAATCAGTGGCAATTCCATTGCAACGTACAGCGGTGTTGGAGTCTGGTAGGTAGAGCATTGGTTCTTTAGACGGGAGCCCGCATTAGAAACGCCTGCTCAGACGTCCGCACAACACGAAATATGAAAGAAATCTATCTTTCGGTATATTCTGCTCAGCAGACTACTGGCAAAAACTCTGAGAGTAAATGAAATTGCTGTGAAAGGTTTCTCAAATAAAGACATACATACAGCTATGATTCCCAAAAAATTCTTATTTCATTATAGTGCCTCGACCTTGCTATTACGTACCGAATTGGTTGCAGTAGTGGATCGTTTTGATTTCATATTCAGATAATTTCATGCACATTTCGGGCTGTATGTCAGCAATAACTTGCCAAATGTTGGTTTCCAAAGGTTCCAACATTAATATGTTATCTGGGTACATATGCTACATATGCTATTATAGAAACGTGTAATGCTGTGAAGCCAAAATGGCTTATATTGTGTGGCTCGTTACATTGTATTGTTGACACCAAAGTTCATAATCTTCAACTTCTGGCCAAACAAAAAAACTGGCTGTCATACAGTCACAATGTGCTGGATCGACGGTAACGGTTCTCTCATAATGCACACTAAACAATCACTTCTTCCAAATGCAATGGCATTTCCAAAATAATGTTTAGGTTGTCCGAGAGCTGGATCAGCTGGATTTAGTAAATTTATTAGGACTTCGACATTATATGGAGATGAAAATCCAAATGCTAAATATGCCATAAAAAGCCCTAAGATAGGTCCAATCACTGAGAATGCTTTGGTATTGAGAACTACAAATTATCCACAATACTTTCTCTATCAGAAATGATATTTTTAACAGTATGTACATGGTGCTGATGCAAAAACCTGACTACATCTGCCAGTCTCTTCAAATTTCTTTGTAATCTTGTTAATCCCTTGCAGAGTAGATCGATTATGCTGACCGTAAGCTCCATATAATGCTCGAAATCACCACTTTTACAGGCAGTTTGAACTATTTTAATGCATTCCTCGGGTCACAGGCCTTTCAAGAAAAAGATATTTAGCAGATGACAGCCTTGCCGGACTGGTGATTCCGATATAGGCACAATTTTATGATTCGGAAAAAACTTTTCGACATTTACCAAAAACCAGTGAGAAATAAGTTTTAAGTTTTTTTTAACATCCAAATAGAGAAGATGCTTACATGAGGATTGATGAGTGTATGAATAAGTCGTTAATGATTTCATCTATTTAAAGCTCTGCTTACAATAAGAAATAGAATTAGAAAAAGAGAGTGCCAAAAATTTAGATTTAGATTGGGAATCATTTTTTATGTTGCGCTTTGTTTTTGAGTCTCTGTTTTCTATTTTTTTTTTGTTTGTTGTTTTTTAGTGACTGAATGGCTAAATGGCTGACTCGATTTGATTTTTTGGCTAAAACTGCTACAACAACAGTATGGAATACGTAACATAATGTAACATAAAGAAACAGTGTATGTGTCTAACCAACCAAACAACCAACCAACCAGCCAGCCAGCCAACCATCCATATGAGAATCTATGGATGGATGTAAGTAAGATTGTATGTAAAATGTGTACGAATTATGTACAGCGGCAGTAACAACAACACTTTATACAAGCCAAGTTAAAATGTAAAAGCCATTGTTAAAAATACTTTTTGTTAGTTGTTGTTGTTATTGTTATTGTTGGTTGGTTGGCTTGTTTTTTTTGTCAAAATGTGTATCTTTTTTACGTCTTTTTTGGTTTGAAGTGTGGAAAAAAATTTTTTTTATGAATTTTTTCTATTCTGCTGTTCTGCTGTTCTGTTCTGTTCTGTTCTGCTGTTGCTTTTTGTTGGGTTTGAATTTTTGAAATGTTATGGACTGGACTGGATTGGATTGGTTTTTGCTTTGCTTTGCTTACAGCATAGAATGGCAAAGGGAATGGTATTGGGAATGAGAATAGGAATGGGAATGGCAGTGAATGCTTGGCATTACTCGCATATTGTTGTTGTAGTCATAGTAATACAACAATGTGGCCATCATTGTTAACTCTCTGTTAGCAATGTAGACGCTTGCTTGTAGCTGTTACTGTGGTTGTTGTAACAAACAGAGAAAAACACTTCAAAAGCCAAAATATAACAGAAAAAATACAGCAAAATGGCGTTTTCTAGCGGGTGGTTTAAAAAAAAAATTTTTTTTGTTTTTTCATTAAACAACAGCAACAACAATAGAAAAGGAAAACTTCTATGGAAAATACCAAAAAAAAAAAAAGAAAACAAAAAAAAATTAAATAAAATGCGTTATTTATGAGCGACGAAAATGAAAAAAAAAAACAAGCCAAGTTAACAAACTGAAACATGTTATTAAAATTAAACAAAAGGAAGAACGAGAACAGGGAAAAAAAAGAATAAATGAAAATACCAGGGAAATTCAGTAAATAAATGGCTACATTTCACTGGTATTGTTCTTTACGAAAAATTTATAATTTGATAATGAAAAGTAACGAAAAACAACAAAAAATAGCAGAGAAAGACACACAAAGACAAACGCTGTAAAACAACGCAGTCATTAGCAGTGCCTTTAGGGAATTACGTTCCAATTTTTGTATCCCTATGTCCCTCCATTTAATGTCTAACTAAACTAAACTGCATAGAACTAACGTGTATGTACATAAGTACATGTATTGGTCTCACCCACATAACGAAAATCCACTAACAAAATATGTATTACCGCTAGTCCTTCAAACATGCTTGTGTGGATAGTGTGTTAAAATTTAAATGTTTGAACATGTTCTGTTAAAACACAACAATGTACAGAAAAATATTAATAAGACACCAACAACAACATGTCATCATCAACAACAACAACAATAAAACAAAATATGTTTTCTATTAAACGTGCCAAAATTTGAGGAAAAATGAAAGGCTGCTGTTGACGCCTTGAATCTTTTTCTAAATTTATCACACGCTTATATGTGAGTGTGTTTACTTTTCAATAAAATTCATGACGAATTGTCGAAGAATTTAAGGATTAAAGTGCGTGAGGTAAACACCATTTCCAACAAATATTTTTTGTAAAATTTAAATCCGCAAACATCAGAAATTTTAAAGCGTAATCTGTTAGAGTTGTTGTGCTAGAGAAACGACAAGAAGGTCATATAGAGGAGTACAAAACTACTTAAGGCTTCCTGTGTTACAGAACTGCGTTGTCCATGTCGACGAATTTAAGAATTAAAGTGACAGAGGTAAACACCATCTCCAACAAAAAAAATTTTTTTAAAGCTTGAATCATTTTAAGATCCGCAAATATCACAGATTTTAAGGCGTAATCAGTTAAAATCGTAGTGCCAGAGCAACGACAAAAAAGCCATATAGAGGAGTACAAGACCATTTTAGGCTTCCTGTGTTACAGTACAGCATTGCCCATGACTAGGAAGAGGCAACTTGCCATGATGTTTAAGAACCTAAAGATCCGTTGAGAAATTTTGATTGTTTTGGGCTAGATTGAGTCGTGATATTTAGTCGTTGTCTATTGGTTCCTGAGAGCATGAATTTGGTTTGTTTACGTGAAAGAATTATTATTCAACAAACTAGTATGGGTATCACAGTGGCAATTCTACTTGCACAGAACGTCACAGTGAAAAGCGAGCAAAAGGTCGATGACTACCAATTTCTTTTGGTCTGAATTGGATAATCGGGACACCAGGACAGCGATAAGTGCCACACAACTCATGTCACATTGGATACTCAGCAGAAACGATTTGAGAAGAAGATTATCTCAAGTGGAATTGATGTCGATTCGGCACTGAAATCGTGCGATTTGACCCCGTTTCCAGACTTTTTCTTGTGGGGTTTTCTTAAGTTGTATGAGGATAAGCTACAAACCACAACGCACAGCCAATCGATGCCATTTAGACAGATTTATAAGCGAGAGCCATGGAAAATTGTACATTTCTGATGACCTTCCTCCACACAGAGAAGCCATGGCGGATTTTTAAACGATGTTATGCTTCACACATGAAGTCACCGTAGTCTAGACCTGAGACAAGATCAGACATCTCCAACTACATCGGCTTCCTCTCAGAAAATTTTTAGTTAAAACTGTGAGAACTTGTGTAAACAAAATTGCCATGAAAAATCTGTCGTTCGGAGTCGAACGACTCATGTATAAAATTAACACACACAACATAAGAGGTGTGAGAAATCAGGCCGAAGGGTGAAGGGTATGTATGTATGTATACTCCACACATAATGATATCATCCAGCGAATTAAAAAATATTTCGAAGATATCTCACACACACTTTATTTTATTCAAAATTTAAAGATAGAAAGAGCTTAATGAAAGACGCTTTAGGTTTGATTGCCACATAACGTTCTGCGGTTGTACTCATGGGAGAAGCAACAGACAGATCACACAGATTTTAAACAATGCTTTCTTACCCCAGGTACAAAAAAAATATTGCAGAGCTAGGTGAGGCTAAGTTGGGTTGAAGTGGCTGCACACTAAGGTGCGAATACAGCAAAGCACTTGAATACACAATGAATGTTCTGGAATGTAAGAAGTTGGCTAACAGTTACTACAAAGCCCTTATACATGCGGCAACTATGCTGAACTTTAAAGTAGGAGCAATGGATCCGGATTAGATCGTGTTTATCACAATCCACAGATGATTTCTTGTTAGGCTTAGCATTTAACAAACATAGACTAGCAACTAAATGAATTATTGCCTTCCTTTACTAACAATTTTCAAAAGTTATAGGAAACAGTGTAAACTCTATTGAACATATGTTTTCCTTTTTGCCTCCACTAAACATCCTTTTATTGTCAACGGCTTCAAAAATCAATCAATTTAAACTGTCGGTCTTCACACTTTAAAGAATTGCAGCATTAAAGGGTTAAACTTACAACCATGTTGGTTCGTTGGTTAGTTGCCAGTTTAGAAAAATGCTCAACATGTGTGGCAGTAAAATTATTTGGGAAATTGAAAACAAAAATTTTTGTGACTTCAGATCTAAATTTAGATCTCAAAATGCAAACAAAAAATTGTAAAAAAAATGATTTTTTTTTGGATTTTTTGAAAATTCATTTTTAATGCTTTTATATTAAATTGTTAATTAATTAGTATATTAACAGATTTGCGTGAACTTTTATTTCGATTTTGATTTTTTCTGCCAATAAAATTTTTATGAGCGTTTTATTATTAAAAAGAAAACAAATTTAAAGGGGACTTTATATTGATTTCGTTTCGTTTATTGTGTAAACGAATAAGAGCAACAACAAAAAATAATAATAAAATAAAAACAATGCTTTTAATAATATTTATGAATTTAATAAAATTATCAAACAAGTTGAAATTTCTTTTTTTTTTGTTTTTTTTTTTTTTTTTTTTTTTTGAGATTGAAAACGAATTAAATTTTGCCCGTCAGGCCAACATTAAAACTGGTTCAATTAAATCATTAATTGTTAATAAATACAATAATTTATTTATTTGAAGATAATTTAAGTTTTTGTTGTTTTTAATTGACAAATACATCAGGAATATTTACTTTTTATAACGAGTCTCCAGATGATGCAACTTTACATTACGATTTCATCAAACACATGAAAACTTTATTCAAATCATAAATTTTAATTCATAATTATTGTCGTAAGCATTTAAGAAGACGAAATTTAAACCAACGAAAAAAAAACAAGCTTAGGTTCAAACAAAATATTCACCTTTCTGGGTGGTGCTTCTGGTAGGAGTAATGAAAATTCAAAATTTTTAAACGTTTCAGAAGCCACATATTCATTCACTGCGTAATTTATTGCAGTTTTTACACTGTTGAGGATTTTGAAATATCAAAACAAACAAAAAAGGAGAAAAATTGCTAAGGCCACAAAAAACGGCTCTCTTACTTTGTTTCAAAAAACATCGCAATTTGTTAAATCAAACTCCAGAGATTTTATTGTAAGGCATTTCACTTTCAAAATTTTTAAGATACAGATGAAAATCGGTAACATTTTCTATCCGACTTTACTTATGTATATAAAGCCGTATCGTGCAAATGGGCATCTTTACTGGTCATCCGAAAAATTCATTGTCAAGCTAAGTATGTATTCCCAATCATAGGAATGGTTTCAGACATATGATTTAAACATAGATTTCGCACTTAGATTAATTAAAGTTAAACAATTTAAAAATAAAAAATTTTAGCGGACGGGCACCACTCATTAAGAGTATTATGTTGAAACTCGGAAAATAAATTGCGGTACAGAGCAGTGGTAAAGTAGTGTTTGTGTAACTTAGATGTGAATCTATTTATGTCGTATGTGGTAAAAATAACTTCTGTAAAAAGAGTGTTTCACATACGGATAGTATGTCTAAAGAACTAACTTTCTCTATAATGCATTGAGCATTACATTGGACAATCGACCACAGATGTATGTTCTGTACAAGAAAGTCGAGTATTATCCAAAAAAAACATATGACTTTCGAAATTTTTCCCAAAAAATCTGTAATCGAAAAGCTTCAAAATAGACTATAAATCACCAGCCTATACATTTCATTTGTATTCCATTAAATAAAGAATTGAAGGAAAATAAGGCTTTAAGGTAACATTTCTTATCAGAAAGTTATACTCTAAATTGTAGTAAAAACAAAAGCACTAATCTTCTCGTATTGATTTTAGTAATCAGCACCTCATGTTAAAGCATAAATGTGATTAAATCACGTAACATTAGATAACTGTACGCTTAGATACAACGGCTAGGACGACGGTCATTTTGGTTCAAAGCATTTGTCAATTTCTTTAAACGAGAATACTTAATGGAAGACTCTCTTATAACTAGAAATAATATAAATAATTTTTTTTTTTTTTTTTTGAGTAAGTTAATCCTATTTTTCAAAATTCATACCAATTTTTTACGGATTCTACAATATTCTTTAATAATTTTCACTGATTAAAGATCAGAAAAATTTTATGTATTAGCTTCCTATGGTAGGATAAACAAATTCACTACCTGATGTAACAAGATATCCATATCCATATCCACCGCAAGTAATATGTAAGTGAACAGCTTCTTTGTGCGACGTGTGCAGATGGCTCACTAAATCAAGAATTTGAAAATTGATCAGCAATTTGGAAGTCTTTACCAGGAAATTGATTAAAGCCAGACAACACATAGGTTTTGTCTCCACCTAATTAGTCTTTAAATTTCTACGTGGAACTTTTTGAAATTTAAATGACATAAGAAGAGTCTCTTTTCAAAGTTTCATACCATTTTGGCATTTAGGCTTTTTTCTTTCAAGCGGGATTAAGCTATTCAGGGATCGAAACAGTGTATGCCTTTTGACTTGTTTCACTTAGGTGCCGTCGCTTTTGATAATGTCATGTAAAAAACCAGGCGTTGTCGTATCGCAATGATCCGTCGCAAATGATAACTAAAACTAGAAGTCGCCGTAGTTTAGTGTGTGTTGGCTTAGTAGACGTGAGGCCTTAGTCTAAACCACGCAAAAAAAGAATACTTCCTTGGCGACTTCCTCTCAGCAGATTTCTGGCAACTTAACTCTGAGCGTAAACAAAATTGCCAATGAAAAGTTTTTCAAAAATCTGTCGTTCGGAATCGACTTTAAACTGAAGGTCCGGACACTCATCTATAAAATTAACGCAAACAATTTAAGCGCTGTGAGGCAAAGTTTTTCTGTAAGTTTGATGGGATAGAAACGTCAATAGAGAGCAAGTATGGACTTACAGAAAATGAAAGCAATTTGAAATTTACATTGAAGCTTAATATTGATTCGAATTAACACGCATTTTGAAGTAGGTCTAGTAGTTAGTGTGTTGGCTTATTAAAGGATAGCGCGTGGTGGTGTGAGAAGCTAAGTTTTAATTCTGACTAAAAGGTTGTTATAATCAATTTAGGTAAGTAAGTGAGCAATGCGCATATTAACACGATTATACTGTATGTGATCACTTAGGAATTTGAAAACGATTACAGGCGTTAAGAAATTTAGAGAAGATATGGCAAAAATATATTCGGAATAAATTATTTTCTAGATATCGGAGTATATATCTACAATAATTTGTTTTTATAAAAATAAAAAAATTACGGAGTTGTCAATAAAAACTTAATGAATCACAACTGTAGTAAATGGTAAATACGTATGTCTGTAAATATATTTATGATAGATTATAATAAGACCCATTGTGCAATAGAACTACAACTATTTCGATTATGAAATAAATAAGTTTTTTTTGTTAAAATTTTTTTTAAATAATATTTATTTGTTTTTTTTTAGATTTTTTTATTTTATTTTTTTTTATGTTTTGTATAGAATGTTTGTTGTTGTTGTTGGTGGTGGTAAGAACCAATGACTTTATTTTCTTTTTTATGTTTTTATTTTTTTATTTTTATTTCATTTATTTGACGTTATTTAATTCCATTTAATTACTATTTTACAATTTTATTGAAGGAATGCTTTTGTAAATTATTTTTTTTTTATTTAAATTTTTTAATTTATTTTTATATTATAATAATAATTAATTGTTTTAGCCATTTCTTTTATGATTTGTTTTCTTTTTTATTAAATTACCATTAATAATAATAATAATTTCTTTAATAATATAATTTTTTTTTGTTTTCTTTATTTTTAATTTTAATTTTCTTACAAATGTTCAACACTTAAAAATTTGTTTTTGTTTTTGCACAATTATAGTTAAAAAAAAAATATTGTTTTTTTTTTTTGTTTTTTAGGAATTTATTTTTAATTTGTCTTTTTAAGGATTTAAAAAACAAAAACAATAAAAAAAATTTATACAAAATAAGGTTTTTAAATAAAAATAAAAGAAAAGATTTATTTGATTTTAATTTATTTTTTTTTATTAAATTTAAATTAAAAAAGAATTAATTTTTAAAACATTTTTTGTTTGTTTTTTTATTTTATTTTATACAACTTACAATATAAAGAAAAATTTTTATAAATTTTAACTAAGTTTTTTTGTTTTTCTCTCCGTGTATGTATTTCTTATTTTAAAGTTTTTGTTTTAAGAGGCGTATAAATCTGGTTGTGGTTTTGGGAGTTTTTTTTTTGTTGTTGTTAAAAATAACTACAAATTGTTTTTATTTTTTTAAGTTTTTCTTCTATTTTTTTTAAATATTTTTTGTTTAAACCTACAATTTTATCTGTGTTGCAATAATAACTTTGACTAACTCCTTAACCTCCATCCAGTGTTTTTTTTTTAAATCAATTCATCCATCAATCATTGATTTCTATTTATTATTTTTTTTTTAATATTTATTTAGTTTGAATTTGTTTTTCTTTCAATATTTTTTGTGTTTTTATTTATATTTTAATTTTTTGTTTTTAAAATTCTTAATTTAAAAGGGTTTTCCTACATGCTAATGACTTAACTATTTACACAAGAGGGAGTGGTGTGGTATGGTTTTTTTATAAATTTTTTTCTTTTAAATTTTAAAAAATAAATTTACAATTAGAACCATAACAACAGAAATAAAATCACAGGCAAAATTAAAAATAAATATTGAAATTTAAAGGAAATAAATTTTAAAAATTAACAAAAAAAATTTTTTTGTTGTTTTCTAGGGGTTTTCAAGAAGGTTGTTTGTTAAGTTAAGGAAATCAAAGGAAAAAGTGTTAAAAAAAATTAAGTTTTTTCTTTTTGCAAAAATATGTATAAAAAATTACCTTTTTGTTACACTCATTCCGCAATTGTTAAAATTTTTTATTTTTATGTTCTTTGCTTTACTTTTGGCCAACACTTTTTCCTTTTCATTTAACACTGTTTCCTTAACTTTATTATTATTTTTTATTCTCATCTTTTTTTATTTTTTATCTTTTTCCCGTGTTTTTTCTGTTGTTGTTCTTGCTTAAAATTTAATTTTAAACCAACAAAAAAAAAATAAAAAAAAAATTAAATCTTAAATCTTAAACAATAAATTGTTTGTTTATTATGCATTTATTTATTATGTATGTATTATTTTTGTTTATTAATTATAATTCTATAATTTAAAAATTGTTTATAAAACATCACTTTGTAACTCGTTTGATTTGAATTGCCTTTTTTAAGTTTTTCTTTTTCCATCGTTTTTTTAAAAATTATTTTTTTTTAATTTTAAATTTTATTTTTACATTTAAAAAGTTTTTTAAAAACTTTTATGTTCAAAAAGAAAAATATAAGAAAAGAAAAGTAGAAAAAAATTGTGAAAAAGTTCGCTTGTGTAAGTGTTTGTCTGTTAAACATCTTTTTTATCTTTACTTTACACCATTTCCTTTCACGTTGCACACTGGTTTAGTAATTAAAACTTCCCTTCCCTGTAAATTCCTTCTAAACTTTTGAAAAGAAACAAAAAAAAACTCTTCCTTTTTAACTGGGCTAATGTAGGTAATGTAGGAGGGCCAGGGGAGCGCTAAAAATGCTGGACAATAGTTTAAAGTCTTGAGCATAAATTCTTATCGTTCTCTATAGCATCGCGATAACGGATCGCTCCAAACGTTCCTTAAGACGATTCATAACCAAACCATGCGGCTGAGGCTGCTGCAGCGGCAGCAGCTGTTGAATGCTATTCACCCGAACCACCGAACGTATTAAAGTGTCGCACTGCTCCTGGTGCGGCGGCCGCACCGAATTGTAAACTCCATTCGAAGAGGCGGCGAGCATGCAATTGTTGCTGCTGCTGTTGGTGATGGTGATGATGTTGCTGCTGGTGATGGTGTTGATGCAACGAATGTGGATTCAAATTTAAGTGATGCATTCCAGATGCCCCACTTACGCCCAAAGCCGAGGATACCGAGGAGGGTGAGGCCGCTGATGACGAGGCCTGTAGTACACCACTACTGCTGTTGCCACCGGGCGATGCCTGTGGCTGTTGCAGGTGATGGTGTTGGCTGGAGGAGTGCTGTAGAGCCTGATCGCTGGTATGGAACAAATGAGGATGATGGGCGGGATTGAGATGCGGATGTTGATGGTGGTGATGGTGTGCAGCGGCGGCCGCATTGTGATAACGCATGGGATCAATGTACATGGCAGCTGCTGCAGCGGCTGCTATGGACGAGGCTTGTTGTTGCTGCTGTTGTTGCTTCAAGTGCTCATTATCGTTATTGTTATTGTTGTTATTATTATTATTGTTATTATTATTATTGTTGTTGTTATTCGTTGATCCCAGCGGACTTTGTGGCGACATCACATTCGTGGTCATGGTGGCCGACGAACCGGCCGATGAGGAGGGTGTATTGGGGCCGTGCTGTTGCTGATGTGGATTATGTTGTTGTTGTTGGTGTTGCTGCTGTTGTTGTTGCTGTTGTTGTTGGTGTAGGGAGGCAGGAGTAGACGCAGCTGCAGCTGAGTTCGACTCCTGGATTTCTGATTGCTAGTGGGCCGTCAGCTGATGACCCCCGGCCGTTTGCATATTCTGTGGACTCAACATGGGCGGACTGTGGCTGTGACTATGCGTACCCATGGGACTACCATGCATATCGTGATGAGGATGATAACCGCCATGAGCATGCATATGACCCGGTGGCATGCCGTCCATCATATCACCACCCATGGTGTTGGGTGGTGTCATACGTTTCTCTTTTTGCCTACGATTACAGAACCATACTCTCACCACTTCCTTTTCTAGCTGCAAACTGTCGGCCAGCGAGGAAATTTCTTGGGCAGAAGGCTTTGGCTGTTTATGGAAATGCTGTTCGAGCGCTCCTTTAACGCTCACCTCAATGCTGGTGCGCTTCTTGCGTTTTCTGCCCTGAGCGGCTATTTTATCTATGCTAGTCGGTGAACCCGTAGTGGAATCAGCTTCCTCCAGCCATTTTTGTAGCAGAGGTTTCAGTTTGCACATGTTCTTAAAGCTCAGCTGTAAAGCCTCGAAACGGCAGATGGTTGTCTGTGAGAAAACGTTGCCATAAAGGGTGCCTAACGCTAGACCCACATCGGCTTGGGTGAATCCTAATTTTATGCGACGTTGTTTGAATTGTTTGGCAAATGCTTCCAAATCATCGGAGGTGGGTGTATCTTCTTCGCCGCCGCTAACATCACGATCGCCGTGCATGTGATGCGGATGTATAGGCAGAGAAGGCGAATCACCTCTTAAGGCATGATGGAGAGGGGCAACACTTTGATGATGGGCCGGATGAGCGGGATGCAACATTCCGTTCATGGCATGATGATATTGCAACGGTGAACCGCCTGTGGGCGCGTAATGGGCAGCAGCGTGTACAGGGGCATGCCAGGCATGTGGCGAGGCCATGCCCTGTTGTACTCTGTGTTGCTGGGAAAGATGTGACATTTCTTGTTTAACAGCGTCGGCGGGATGATGATGTGAATGGTGAGACTGTAGGGCCCAAGGATCTGTTGGGGGTAAAGAAGTCCAGGGATTTGAGCTGAGACCGCCGGTGGGCGTAACTGAGCTTAGACTGCCTGACACGCCAGCACCAGAACCGCCACCACCACCACCGCCACCTGTGCCTATGGTGTTGGGACTGGGCGATGAGGGCAGCTGATGGTGAGCGGCTGCTGCAGCTGCGGCGGCATGATGATGGTGATGATGTTGCATGTACTTCATTTCACCGGCATCGGCGGCTGAACGCGGCGAAGATGTATGATAACCGCCGCCCAATGCCATATCGAGATCACCGCTTGACGGTGCCATATATGAGGTGGCGGCCATCCCCACCGCTCTAGGGCTGTTCAGGCCCTCCACGCTGGCGGGGTAGGGCTCCAAGTTGGGGCTCAGTTTAACGACTTTGAAAACCGATCTGTCAAAAGAAAGACCAGGGTCCCTATGCTCATTCCACTCAAACCGTGAGGCAACCGTCTTGAAGTCTTGCGTCGTAACGAAATCAAACGAGAATTATTCAGCACAAAAGCTAGTTGAGCGTGGCTTTCCCCCTTAGAAAAAGCAAAGCTCAACTGTGGTTTTTATTTTTATTGTTGTATTTTTTTTAGAGGGCAATACGAGGCCAAAGCAACAAGTTGTTGGCTGATGTTTTTTTCAATTTTTTTTTTCTTGCTTTGCGCCGGGGGTCAGGTGTCTAGAGGTGTAAATATATGTTTTGGAGCAGACCAAAAGTAGAAAAAAATTAAAAACCGACGGCAGTTTTTGGTTGTTTGCTTTCGTAAAGGCAGCGGTAGAGAAACGTTTTAAGTAACTTTGAAAAACAAAACAACTTTTTTTTTTGTTAAACACTTGACATCTTTCGACAATTTTGCTGTTGTTATTATTATTGTTGGTGTTTTTTCTCTCTCTGCTTGTGTATTGAATTTGAACTTTTTTAAATTTATTCCTTTTGTTTTGTTGCAACAACAAATTCTGTTTAATTTTTATTTTATTTTTTTTTTTTAATTTTTTTCAGAACTTTTCTTAGTTTTAAATTTTTTTATTTTCTTATTATTTTTAGATTTGTATGTTTAATAGATAATATTTTAAATATTATTATTCATCACTTTAGTTAATAACTTAAACCCGCGTTTTCTTTTTGAAACCCGATTTACGTTTTCTTTACTCTTTTTCGTTTGGCCGATTTTAAAGAGTTTTATTAGGAAATGTTTGTTTTTGTGATTTCCATTTAAAATTTGTTTGTTTGTTTTTTTTTCTCGAATTTTTTATTGAAATTTTTTCATTTTAATTTTATAACTCTTTATGAAAGAATTTTTTGTTTTGTTTTTTTTTTCTTGCTTATTAACTGATTTTTTTTCTGTGAGTGAACCGTATTGGTTTCAAATATTTCTTGCGAAGTCTTTAATAAATTCACGTGTAAACTCGTAGAGCTATCGAAGTGAACTAACGTCATGCATCGTCAAACGAAGGTACAGAGAGCAAGCAAAAGGCAAGAAACTACTACACCACCAAAACCACTCATACACAAGCAAGCCACATACACACATACACATACATATGCTTAGTAGACTACTAAGAAATAAATGAAGAAACAAAACAGACAAAAAAACACGCAAATATATACACTCTCTGACAGAGCTGGGCTTATAGAAACAAACAAGCAAACAACAGCAACTATGTTTTAAGCACACTAACAACATACATGCATAGTGTAAATACGCATTCACAATAAACAATAACAAAAGCAATAGAAAAAAAAAATAAAAACATTATTCCAGTATAAGCCAGCAAATGCCAATGAGTCTGAAAGAGAACACAAAAACCCTGCTATACAGTGCAAGCAAAAAAGAGCCAACCCGTGCTTGTTGAGTGGTGGTTAAACAAGTAAAAATGAAATGGTTGCTTAGCCTTTCGAGCTAAGTTAAAAAGAGATAGTTTTAGTGGGCAAATAAAATTCATATTGGATTCTGATTTATGTTTAGATTGGTGACTGGAAAGTTAAGTGAGTAACAGAGAGTAAATATTTAAGGGAAGAGCATTTTTAAGTTGTAAATTGAAAACAAAATATGTACAAGAATTTAAAAGAGAGCAAGAGAACTCAATATTTCAAGACAAAATTAAAAATTGGTTTTAAGTTTGTAAACTTGTATGCAAACATACAGCAGCCATAATGCTCTCATGCTCTCTCTCTGTCACCGCATTCAAAAGCAAAACAACTTTAAAGAGCCAGAGTTAACTAAATGGAGCACAAGTAGAGTAGATTTTAAGTCAAATATTCCAATGTTACGCCTATTTTATTACATTTGAAAACACATACATACAATTGTTAGTGTTGTTACACTCTCTTTCTCTAACGCTCTCTGTTTGTGTAGGTATTTTTTGCCATAGCCAGTGTACTACATATGTTGTATTGTATTGTGTGGTGCTGTGCTGTGCTGTGTAGTGACAGTTTTAATTACTGTGTTTACCTTTTGAGTGCTAGAAAGAGAACAGTAACTTTATTATTTAAAAAGGAAAACTAGACACCACGACATGGCAATAAAAAAGAACACCCTCTCTTTGTTAAATTATCGGCAACTGCTAATATCTGCTTAACAGACAGTAGTAGACCACAGCATTCATAGAGAATTTCGTATGAAAAATGAAATTTAAATGCTTAGTTATTTTGGAAATTCTTAATTTTTTTAAGAAATTATCAAAAAAAAATTTTAATAAATAATAATTTCCTTAACGTTTGCCGTTTAAATTGTGTTTGCAAGGCCTAGTATTTGTTGCCGCCAACTTATCTTGTGTAAGTAACTGTTTATTGCTTCCACATTTCCACAAATACTTGTACACATGCACACACATTTGCCTATTAACATAATATTTTGGGCTCTGTTACTGTATTTAACGGCTCTTCAAATGCAGTTGGATTCTGTCTCTTGTTCCTGAAATAGGCGCGTGAAATTTCTTCAAAATAAATTCGAAAAAATTTTAAAAAATGTTGAATCATAAAAACAACAACAACAACAACAAAAGCGTGTAAAAAAAAATTATTTATTAAAAATTATAAATACTAACTGCCAGATTTACATTAACTTGACAATTGTTTAAAAGCCTCATTAAACTTTTGCTTTCATTTATTTAATATTCTTGCTCTTTTGCTCTCTCTCTCTCTTTCTTTCTCTCACTTTATTTATTAAATGCCCAACTGGACTTCCATAAGGAATTGAGTACTACATATTGAGTTAAATGCGTTGATTTTTCTTATGTTCTCTTTTGGATTTCTGTCATCACATTGTTATTGCTGTGGGTGGTGTCACTTACGCTTGACTTATGCTGGCTGTCATTAAAACATTTTATTTGTTTGTTAATAAACCCCCAAAAATTATACATAAATAAGTATGTAAGTGCGTGTGTATAAGTGTGTGTGAGTGTTATTTGTAAATGAAAGATAGTGCGTTAAAATATCTATGTGTGTATGCGGGTGTGTGTGTGTTAAAGTTTTACTTCAAATATATTGTGTTGTTGTCTTGTATTCAAATTGAATTGCAGTTTTCCATTTAAATATGGTCATAATTTGTTTGTTTTAATTAAAATCAAAACAAAAATCAAAAAAAAAATAACACACCTACATTCAAAAATTTAAATAATACATACTGTTAAGCTAAATATAAGTCTTAAAATCATTAAAAAAAAAACCCCAATGCAACAGAATGAAAGCGACAGTGCAGAGTTTAAGTTTGTGGCGGCGGCAAATGTGTGATATTTTTTTAAACAAAACAGAATTCATTTTTCTTTAGAAAAGTTCTTGAAATTATAATAAATTGCTTCAGTTCATCCCTTCTCATACACACTTTATAATCGACTTTAGCCTTTATTGGCAGTGAAAATTGATTAGGCAAAAAGGCTCAATATATTGTGTTATGTTGCAAGGTGGACTATATTTTAGGTTCATTTCTTGATGCTTAAGTTTAAGCTTTAAGTTTGAAGTAAAAGTGAACAGAGATCTCATTGTTTAATACAGTAAGACCCTGCTTAACGCGGGGGATACGTTCCAATAAGTTCCAGCGCTAAACGAAACAGCGTTAAACGAGGCAACTGTAACGCAGGAAAGATGCGTTCGTACTGTGACTGCGACTTCGGAAAATAGTCTGGACTTTATTCTGAACAGACTAACAAAAGAACGTTGAATAAGATACATAGTATACGCCGTTGCTATATAGTGCACCGCTTTTGTACTACCGAGTAATACTGAAACAGCGTTAAGCGGTGTCTTACTGTACAATAAAGTTCCATCAGGACACAAGTGTTATTGTGAGGGTCTACAATAATACCCAGATTTTCTGTTCACGTGTAGTGAAATTGATTTTGAGATTTCATTGTACGTATGACACAATCTCGGCAATTTCACGTCAGAGGTTCTTCAGATTTATTTGAATAAACTTTACTTGTTTCAGAAAAATTTATTCAAATACGTTTAACAAACATTAAAGTAAGCTTTAAACGAAATTCGTTTCCAACAAATTAATTGTGCCGTAGTCTCTGCAAGGCATTATAATTTCTCATGATAGAATAAGCCGTTGGTAAAAAACAATTCCAGTCACATTGTGAAAGAAATATGCTCCATTGTAACCAAGTAGGCATAAAAAGCAATGGATGTACGGCTATTTACATGGAAAATGTTTTTCTTTTTTTTTCACCAACAAAACGTGTTCAGTTCGCCGTATTTAGCAGAACTTTCATTATTTTAATGCGGAAATCCGACTGCTACAGACCAATTGTCAACATTAAATACTTAGCGAGTCGTGCATGGAAGCATTAGTGGCTATAGAATAGTATCGCTGTTTTCTCTCGCGATTTCCTATAATGAGGGGCAGCAAACAAGCTTCATCTTGGCACAATTGATATCTGAATGGCCCAGGTTCCTTAACGGGATTATTCTCGGCACCATCATCAAAGCGCTCACGACATGGCACGCTTGTTTAGTCAAGTTTGATCGGGGCCAACCGAAATGGTTGAATTTCTGAATTTGGTGTTTCCAACGCATACATGGTCATGCTGTATGCCTACATCCGCTCATCTGTGCATCAAATATTTATTTCATTGAATTTTATTCAAATTGAGCGAGCAAGCACAGCTGCCGGATATCGCTGAGAAGCTTATACAGATCAGCTCATTGGTTGCTCTGTTAACGGAAACCGTCGCCAACTCACTCTGCTCTGAAGATCTTGAGTAAAACTCTTTTTCTTGAATAGTTTTTCATTTTGTAAGAATATCTATGCGGTGGGCCTTGGTTGAAAAAACCGAACTTAAAGTCAAATGAATTGGATTGCGATGCAATTAACATTTTTTCCAAGAGAAGTCAAGTGGAGACTACCTTGGAGCGTGATAGAGCTACGAATGAAAACTCAGAGGAAATTGCAGAAATAATGAAATGAAGGAAAAATAGAGAAGCAGGGAGAAGAAAGTTAATATCCGGAAATATTTCTTTAAAATGCGAAAAGCTCAATATAGAGATTGTTTGTATTGCGACGGAGATTTTGATAGCGCAGAACATACATTCTTTAAATGTAGACGATGAAAAAGTAAGAAAATGAAATTGAAAGAGGAAATTGCTCTTGCAACTACTAAAGCTATGGTTGACGAAATGCTACGTGGTAAATAGTAGTGGACAAAAGTGACGAAATATGTATTCCTATGAATGAAGAAGATTGACCACAACAACGACTCTAGTGGCAAGCCACTCATAGCAATGGGAATAATATTTTGGACTCCTGTCCGGAATAATATTTCTGCGATTCTGTATAAAAAATTTCTTTGGTTTTTAGTGAAGATACCAAAAATATTCTTCTACCTTGACATTCATTTATACTCCTTTTTTAATATTTGAAAATATTTCGGAATTTTTCTTTCAATATTTTTTAGCCATGACCTACTCAAGCCCTTTGCGAGAAAACATTCAAAGTTGAGAACACAGAAAAATAATTTTTATTTAATGAACTTTAAATTTAAATTTTAAACAAGAATAAATATTTCCTTTAAAACAAAAAACAAAAAAATTAGGCGAATAACAAATCAATTCAAATGTATGTATAAATTAACACACAAATAAAAACTTTGTATTCAAAATGAAAGGTGCAATTTAAATTATGCCAAGGAAAACGGTGAAAAAGAAGCAAAAGGAACATAAGAATATAAATAAAAAGGAACAAAAAAAATGTTCTTGAACTTGCATGTCTTGCATTAAACTATGAACGGTAGACAAAAATCGCAACAAAAAAAAGAAAAAATTCAATCAAAAATTTAAAAAAAAAAACAACAAAAAAAACTGATTTTAATGAATATTTTGAAAGGAACTTACAAATTCGCAAAACATTAGAATACAATAAAACAATTGAATTACAAAATAAGAAAGAAGAGAAAAAATTGAGGAACTTAAACACTTACACATGCATGCACCTACTAATACACACAAATACTTTTGTTTTCGCATCACACAGAAACTTAAGAACTAGTCTGCTTTAAGGGATAAGTAATATCCAGGTCAACAATTTATTCTTTTGTAAACAAAATACAAATAACAAGCAACAACATAACAATATCCTTAAAAATAAATACCAGCCGAATATAATAAATAATTCATAAATTCACACTTTGATATGCAAAAACAAAAACAAAATATGTGGAGTTTATGTACATGCCCTCTCTTTTGAAAATTATTGAAATTAGTTTTTTTTCAGATGGCCACTCTTTACTAGACGGTGAATATTAAATGGATAATTATGCAAATACACACATACACACATAGGCATTTACTTACAAATTAACCTTAAATACTATGTACTCTGAGTAGAGTACTCTGTATTTAAAAAACAAACACTCTCTGTCTCATACAAACACTTGTGTTTTGTTATTTAGTTTTTTTGTTATTATTATTGTTGTTGTTGTTGTTGTTGTCAAGTATTGCATATATTTTTAAAAATTTTAATTATAAAAACAGAAAATCCTGTTTTTCATAAATATTAAAAGAAGAACAACAAATTACTGAGTGTAAGAAAACAAAAACAAAAAAACCGTAAAAATTATGCTAAATACGCACGCGCCAATGCAACCATTTATAGAGAGCGAGACAACCATGAAGAGAAAAAAAAATCAAAGAAAAATTTAAATATTTCCTTCTGTGTTTGTGTTTTTGTTTTTGTTTTCTTTTCAATATTTTTTAAAAGTTCATACCAACAACAACAACAACAACAACATAAACAAAGCAGGACTTGTTGCATTGAGATTATAATACTCGCTTACACTTCCACACAAAAGAGAACAACAAAAAAATGAAATAAAAAAAACTCAAACTGTATGCTAATCAGTTTAAAATAGTTTCAAAAAAAAAAAAACAAACAAGAAGGAAGAACGGACACAACTCTGGTTATCCTATACTCTTCACTCATCATAAGTGTTTTAATTATGCTCTCTTAGTTTGCATTATGCTCTATTGTTGTGCTTGTGTTTGTGTTTATATTTTTCGTTTTTTTTTACAAAATCTTGTGCCTTTTTTAGTGTTTTTCTTTTTGGCAATTCACTTTTATACATAGTTCACTGTCCTTTTTAAATGCACTGACACTACACTCACACTAGCACAAGCACACACATTTTGTTTAAGAGAATTTTTAACGGTACTTTTAATGAACTTATGAATGAGAATGAAATAAAAATGAAAACATTACTTAAATTACTTTGATTGTTTTTTTCTGGTTCTTGATGATTTATTTTAAAGGAAGCGTTAAGCAGCACAGCCACGATCAAACTAGATTGATCAATCTGCCATTTTTGTGATTGTATTGGTAAAACTGTACTCACACGTACAGAAAACTGTCCTCACACGTACAGGCTGAGAAGAGATTGAAGAATATCAAAATACTTTTGATTTTCGCTACCTGCTCCGCAGAAATTGGAAGCAAATTTGATGTGTGTGCGGGCAATTACTTCAAATTTCATTTTTCTGCAGATTTCGTAGGAGAAACATCACCATCTGGTTCGCGAATGTTTTGAACATGTGTAGCAGAAAATGATAATAAAAATAATAAGAAGTGGATGTTTTGTTTTTGTATATGTATTTTTGTATTTATTTATGATTCGTTATGATCGTTCCTTTATTTTTACTAACTTTGTTTTGTAAAAAAATAATAAAAATTATTTTATTTATAAAATTAAGTCCATTAATAATTTGTTTTAATTGCTTTTATATTATATTTTAAAATCTTGTTTATTTCTCCATAAGTCTCTATAACAATGCGACCAATTGCTCGTTCCGAAATAGCGCTGACAAATTTTAAATCAGAAAAGAAATTGTCTGTAGCAAGAAAACGCAATGTTATAGATTTGATTGATTGATTCGGAGAGATGGCGTCACACATTTGAGTATCTTGTTTTTAAATTTTGGGGCCAACCAAATTTAGAAGTCCCTCATATGTGCCTTCATCCATCCGTAAAAAGTTTTGAAAATCATTTGGAGGACTCAATTTGAGTTCATTGAGAACATTTTGGTGCGTAAATGCATACCTTTTCTTCAACAACTCTTTCATCCAAAGACCCTTCGCAGTTTCTTTTTTTGTTTTTTTAATTGCCTGCGCCAAGGCAATGACTATGAAACAATCATTTGTCATATTAAAAGAAAAAACTAAAAAACAAACAAAAACAAAACAATCTCCCAACCAAAATCCCATATGTTCTTTCAGAAAACCTAAAAAAATGTTTGCAAAAAAAAAAGAAAACCATAAAAGAATTTTTTCCGATGAAAACCATGTGATGTTGTCTTCTCCACAACATTTTTAAAATGAAATTTGAAGGCTGAAATTTGATGTGTTGCTGTGCTGAGTCAAACAAATATTACCAACACATATGCAAAATTTGAACACCAGAATTTGAACGTGGCCGAGGCACTTTAGGCAGAAATAGACAGTAGAAGAAATACATGTGTACATATTTATGCATGGTACACATGATTATTAATGAAAATACATGATTAATCTGTAATGCCATCTCTAGAAAACCAAAACAAGTGGCAACTATTGGAAAAGATGCCTACAAAGAGTTAATTAAGTTAACCATAGTTTTTCACATAAAATTCAAGGAACATTTTTAGATTAAAAGGTAAAGATTTTACCGAACTTTGACAGTTGATAACGGTCATCATGTTGAAGCTACAGTGAGCGCCAAAACTGAGTAAACACCACTGAAATAATTCATTTTCTTAAGATAGCGAGACAAGTACATGAGAATAGTCGAATAAATTTTCAAAAATAAAAACGTTTATTTATTACTTATAAAATGTTAAAACAAAAACAAACATTCATGATAAATGAACTTTTTTTTATACTTAAGAACATAATAGAAAATTTAAAATTATAGTAGGTGTTGACTCCTTATGGCGCTCACTATACATCTGTCAAATTAGTTGTCATTTATTCAATCTATTTAGCATATTACCATTGACGCATACAACTTACTTTATTGATCATTACAAGCCTTTAGTTAGGATTACAACTTAGCTTCTCACGTCAACCATGTTGTGTGTGTGTGTTAGTTTTATCAAGAGAAAGTTTTCATTGCAATTTTATTTACTCTCAGACTTTTTGCCAGAAGACTTTTGAGCAAAAAAGATTTTTAATACTTCGTTTTGTTCGAAATATCTAAGCTGAGTGGAGTATAAAACGCGGTCTCCCATCTAATACGACAACACACTACCCACCAGACTATAGCGCCTACATGGACAAATACAACAAGGGCAAATAATAAAATTGTTTTATCAAAATGGGTGTTCTGCTTAAGGAACAACTTGTGATTTGCTGCGAAAACTCCTTTTTCAGCAATGAGGGCCATTTCAGTGGGCCGATACCAATACACTTGAGATTCAAAGGCATCTAATGCATCTCGAAAAGTCCCTTTTTGGTGTAGATTTTGGTATGGCAGCGCAATCGATCGATATTTCCTTTAGCGTGGATGGTCAGGCCATCACTGTAAATGGCAAGCATTCTATTTCGCTGATTATCAACTTCTTTTGTCCTGTATTAGATGATCATGGACACCAACGACCATGTGGTTTCGACAGGACAGCACTACGTACTACACAGTTCATTCCAAATTGGATATTGGAAATTGTAGTGATTAGAGTCCATACCATGTAACGAGAAGTTGATATGAACTGGCCAACAGAGGCAGCTAGACTATTCCTTGTGAGCTTTTCTTAAGTGGCAGGCGTATGCGAATAAGCACAAACTAAAACGGGCTTTAAAGCCAACAGAACACGTGCCATCCGACAATTTCAGTCTGATTTATGCGCCAGAGTCATGGAAATTTTGATAATTTGGGTGCCATGTTCCAAACATATGGCAACCAATTGGTCTTACAAACGAATGATATCTCATATGGCGATGATAACTCACACATAATTTTTTAATTTAAATAGACAGATAGAAGGCGTTTTATGAAGGGCCCGATATATTATGTACGAGTAATAGAGTGCAATGACCGCTTCTGGTTTGATTGCAGCAAACGGTCTTATTGAGATAGTTTTTGATTGCTTTTTACACATTTCGGGCAATACTACAGCGATAAAGAATAATGCTTCAACGGTCTTCGATATAACAACAGAACAATCGTAGGGTAGTCAAATGACGTCGTTAAAGCGATAAATTAATTTTGCCGAAGTTTCTCATGCAATAAAGAACAATCTGAACTAAAATCCTGTTGATCTAGCACCTAACTAGCACTGTGAACGATAAACTGGATTTAATTATGGATTGAGCTACAAGTTCGAACGCAATATGAACTCGAGTAATTCGTATTATTCGCTAGACTTTGTCTAACAAAAGCGATATTCATGTGGATGCATATTGCAACGATGTATAGGTCCGATCCCATTTTAAATTTAGTCATAATCATGCAAATTTCTTGCCTAGCAATTCTATTAGGATAACCCTAGTGACACCAAAATGCTTGAAATGTGGCTACAGTTCAATCACCACTACTACAGTCAGTTTTCAATATGTTCACGCTTTTTAAACGATCAATATTCGAAAATTCTGTTCATAATTTATATACAATTTGTTTAGACTCAACATACAATTTAAAAGACAAAAAATAATAATCAATGAAATTAATTTTTTATGTACTTACATCATGCATTACTTGTGTTTCTTGTGCTTGATACTCTTCAATCATTATTTCTTAAGTTGGACTTTAAAATCACCATCTGGTGTAGCCCTGCAAAAAAAAAACACACGAAAATAAAAAAAAATTAAACAATTTGCATAATGTTTGTTAAATATTTTAATATTTATTTTTCATGGTTTGTAAACAATTCATTCATTCAGTCACTTATTCATTCATTCATTCATTCAAAGAGTATTTACGCATACTCGTAAATGGATGGCCGTTTAAAAGATTTAATTTCTTTTATGTGATTTTTTGTATGTGTAATGTGTGTGCGTTTTTTTTCACAGTAAATAAATTGAAAAAAAAGAATTTTAAACTAATAACAATATTATTAATAAATAAACACACACACACACACACGAATAAAATTAAAGTAAAAATATTTAACTAAATAAGGAGCGTTTTAGTTGGTCAATATTAAATTATTTTTTTAAGTTTAAATAAAAATTCAAAATAAATATTAATATTCTCTACACTTTTTTCAATTGTTTAGAAAATTGTTTGTAAATAAAAGCAAAACAAATACAACAAAATAAATATATTTTAATACACAAATAAAAAAGTTGTTAAAACACACAATTAATTACTATTTAAGCAACTTATTTAGAATTTCAAAAACATTAAAAAACTTAATTCTGATTTATTTTTGAACATACATATGCCCTAATATAATCGACATATGTATAGAATCCCTGAAAGTTTTTCTACTCCCAGCAGAAAGTTTTATACACATTCTTCTACACTAGTAGGTAATATATTGGCTTATGAGACATGAGGCCACGGTTTAAAACCCATGCTAGACATCAAAACGAAATATGAAAAAATATTTCTTTGGCGACTTCTTCTCAGAAGACTTGTGGCAAAAACTCTAAAAGTAGGAAATAAAATTGTTATGAAAAGTCTCACAAAAATCTGTCTTTCGGACTCGACTTTACACTGTAGGTCCCGCCTCTGATTTATGAAATTAACACACACAACATAAGTAGTGTAAGAAACTAGGTTGAAATCCTGACTGAAGAGTTATAATGACCAATTATGTATGTATTGTTACGAAAATGAAAAATCTAGATACTGGTGTTTTGCCTTTACATCGCTTAACATTAAATTTATAAACAAAAAATACAAAAACAAAACAATGCAGTAAACAAACCTGATTACAAATTGTCGTACTGCTTAATTTAACAACAAACACCAGCACTAAAAATGGTAAACAAGTAAACAAAAATATAACAACAAACACCAGCATGAATAAATGTAAACAACGATGTTTACATTTAAGCAACATTTATAGAGATTTCGAGAAGGTGAAGTAATGAACATTTGCCTTTAAGAACATTCATCAGACTGTTTACAAAAATAAAAGGCAAGGCAAAGCAGACGACTTAGTGAAGTTCAGTTAGTCCGGTATGAAAAGACGGTGCGTTTGAAGAGAGTAAGCGTGGTTTGAAGATTTCCGTTACAAAGATCTGTCCAATAATTGTTTTATAATTGTTATTGTTTATGAAAGGGTATAAACAGAGGAATAGCAAAGAAAGGCAATTGCTGTTGTTTACATCAAGTTGTGAACAATGGCACACAGAATTGTGCGAATAATAAAGACTTTTAATTTAAACGAAATACAAATTTATTTTTATTTTATTTGCAATCTACGAGCTCATATTTTAAATGTTTTTAGAAGTTAAAAACGTAGCAGTATGTATATATGTATGTACATATGTATTGGTGCCGAATATCAAATCTCTTTATAGTCAAACCAGTCCAGGTTAAAACGATATCTTCTGAGTCAAAAAATAAAAACGCAAAAAGTATCAGAGTGAGACAAAAGTTTGGAAAAAGAAGAAGGCTGGACCTAAGCAGAGAATCACTGCCCCTGATAATCATAAGCCTCTATAGAAAGTAATGCTTTCACATTACATACATAATTGGTCATTACATCCCTGCAGTTAGGATTACAACCTAGTTTGTGTGTGTTAATTTTATAAATCGGAGATTTTTAATTCAGATTTTCCGAGAGACTTTTGTATGGCAGTTTTATTCACTCTCATAGTTAGGTTGCCACAAATCGCCGAGAGGTAGACCCCGAAGAACAATTCTTCTTTTTTTGTTATTTCGTGGCCTTACGTCTAATAAACCTACACACTACCTACTAGACTATGGTTATCATTGCATATGTGTGGAAAATATATGACAATATTGTTGAGAAATAAAGAAAATTTTTCCAAAATGTATTGTGTTTTCTTTGTGATGTCGTCTAATTTGAAGATCGATTCAGTGGAATTATGACAATTTAAATTTTCAAGCAAACATCAAATAAACGAACATATGATAACTTTTTTACAAACAAATTTTTCTTAGCATGGATATAAACCATGTAAAATGAAAATTTATAAAAAAAATTCTTTCCGATTTTTTAATTTCCAAACCATTTAATTTGATTATTTCAATTGTAAATTTTAAATGACTGTTCATTTCATTTCAATTTTTTCAATTTTCTAGGCAAAAGCAAAAAACTAAACAAATAATCTGAAATGAACAAAAAAACACGATGAACGTGCATCTAATTAAAGCAAAAAAAAAAAAATTGTACAACGATTAGAACAATAAATAAATAAAAAAGGAAAAGGAAAGGATGAAACAGAAATTGAAAAAATGCAGAGTTTTTATTTCCTAACCAGGTGATCCTTTAATGAACAGCAATTTCCCAACCAAAGTATCGTTTTAATATACACACACACACACACTGTTTAGGCGGCAGGAGATAAATTATTGAACAGCCATCAATACTTTTAAATCGAAAAAAAATCGAATTGTAAATAAAAAACAATAACAACAACATGAAATTTTAAGCTAATTTGCATATTTAGTTGAATAATACGAAAGGGGAATAAGCAGCACAGGCAAACAAAAAAAAAAAAAAAGGAATTCCCCTAAAAAAAAATTGAAGAAAAAAAACATTTTTTTTTTTTGTCAAATCACAAGCAATGAGGCCTAAAATGAAATTGAAATTGAACAACATTTTTTGCAAACATTCACACACATGCATACATGCCCATACATATATGTATACTAATAGTGTTGAACAGGATATTATAACCATGACGGAAAAAAGGAAGAGTTACTCTCAGTTTTTTTTTTGTTTGGTTTGGTTTGGCGCGTATTTAACAATTTTTGCCAGCTAATTTGCATATTAAAGTGGTATGTGTAGTAGACATGTTACTGTATGCATATACATATACATGTGTGTATGGATTTTATGTTAATTTAATTCGTTTTTTTTCCAACAGTTACTGGGGATATTTTTCTTTTTTTGCATGACAGGACTGTAGGTAGTAGGCCTTTAGGTAAATAAAATACAAAAAAAAAGTGAAAGGATTCTTTCTACTTCATCATGAAAATCATTAATAATTAAAAGGATATGCGAATATTGATATGAAAACTTATTAAAGGATTTTTAAATTTTTGCCAACATTTTCTAAATTCAAAGTCCTGTAACTGCCACCCTTTCATATCATGACCTAACTAACTCAGCCGTTGTGGCAGAAAATGCATGATAAACTATCACAATATGTAAAGGATGTACAAATGAGCACCTATGTATAGTATACTCTCGCTGTGGCAGTTTGATTGTCTTTTTAACTGTCATTTCTTTTGTTTTGCTATGCAAACAATACGATTTTAAAATTGAAGTTTGTATCTCCTGTCAGAGACAATTTAATTTGCGTACATGCGTAATGAGAGATCATTTTGTAGACAACATCCTTTAAGGATATTTGGCAATTTTCAAGATGATGTCAACTTGGTGGACGCTGACCCTTTTTTTTGTTTTGCCCAAGTAAATGGCAACTACATGGGGTGGTTTTAAGAAAATGATGCCTTTATGCCCTGATTACATCAAAAAAAAAAAAAAACAGCAAAACGGAGTTCAAAGAAATATCAGAAACAGAAACATTCAGAAGGAGAAAGAATTTCAAATACAAACAATGATGATAATTTAACTCTTTTATGAATATACATAAGCTAACATACACATACGCAGATAAATCCATACTCATAAATAAAACATCATTATCTCTTTATGTCCTTATATTGCAGAAGAAGAAAAAAAAATTTTTGGCGCGCAAAATTTCAATTTTTTTTCTTTATCCCTCAAGACAGCTTAGCCTTGTACATACGCAATTTTCAAATCGTTTCTTTTCTATTCGGTTTTTTATTCTTCTTTTCTTCTTCTTGTTGTTGTTATTATTGTTTTTGCAAAAAAGACGTATTTTTTTAAGATTCACCTTAATTTGCATATTTTTTTTTATTATTGAGTCCTGTAGCAAGGCAAAGGGTTGAGGCTTATGAGCACAAAAACGGTTACTTTTTGGCATTTCGAATTTGCTTGAAAATTAAAAGCCCAGTGCAGTTCATTAAAAACGTAAGCAAGAAGGTTTGATTCACAATTAAAAGGTGCGAATTATTAAATGATATTGGATGATGGAAAAGAAAATTTGCATGTCCTCTTAAAGGAAAATTTTCTTAAGGGTGCTTAAGATTCTACACGATTTGCGCATGAACTGTGCACAACAAATACATTTTTTTTTATTTTAAATTTATTACAGAAATAAAGGCTTGTTAATTAGTTGAAAGAGTTTTTGACATGAGCATTTAAAACTCTCAACTGTATTTGACAATATGAAGGAAAGTTTTTAATTTGAAAGCAGAATTTCATTTCAAATCATAAGGGATTAAATACGGTTTGAATAAGTTTAGTCTCGAAAGCATAATGGCATCTTGGCATAGGTCTCATATCTCACACTGATGTCTCACACTTAAATTTGTTTTATTTAAATTTAAAGACAGGAAGCCGTAAGTCTAACTTGCAACCGCTTTTGAATCGTAGCAATGTTGTCCCAACATCCTCGTTAGAGATGACAGCTTACGGGTGATAAAAAGTCAATCAATTGCAACTGTGCTAAGTGAAAACCTGCTAAGAATGGTAGTCAATTCAAGACCTGCAATCGGAAAGATTTTTTAAAATGAAAAACTCTTAGCCTGAATCTGTATTACCTGGTATTTAGTAATCTTACTTACATACTTAACTGATCACTAGAAGCCTTTAGTCAGCATTACGACCTACCTTCTCACACCAAACACATCGTGTGTGTAAATTTTTATCCATGCGGTTTAAAGTTGACACCGAACGAAAGGTTTTTTATTTACTTTCAGCATTTTAGCCAGGAAGTCGCCGAAGTAGTATTTCGTTTCATTTTTTTCGCGATGTCTAACATGGGGATCTGAAACACCCGCTCAGGTCTAATAACACAATACTCAAAAACAATAAAACACCCGAAATGGACAGCATATCTCCAAATGTACCAAAACCACCAGCAGCTACAAGTGACCACCTTCCAAGCCTTACTATAGGATCGGTCTGAAGAAAAATTCGTTTATAGAATTCAAAGACAGGACGTACGTATATAGAGAAATTAGCGGGCAAGTCGGTTTATGTCCCATCCAGTCAGGTGTTATTAGTCTTTAGATAATAATAAAGCAATCAGTCATATGGAGCTCTCCATTATGTTTAAAATTCATCGACTTTGAGGAGACGTTAGCCGCAATACACATCGCGTATCAATATGGTACACAAGTGACTGCACGATGAAGCTAATTGCCGCCATCTACATCAGGGCATAATCAATTGTCCCATGACCACCAACGTAGGAGCACATTTGTGATGTCTACTACGTTATGTCTGCAATTGAATAAAATTATTCACAGCAGCTTGATAAAAATCGTATCATGGCCTATTGGCATCACCTGGCACTTAAACCACCACATTGAGGATTTATGCTAAGCAGTCTATTTGTTCCCGAATATTTTTGAGGACATGCACCACGAAACTTAACAAAATCGAAGACGAAACTACAACGTGTGGTCTCCTGAAAATCGAAACTGGGAGAATAAGCAACAGACAGCTCACACTTGAAAGATATTCATTCAGTCTTTCTGCCATGCTCCAGGCTTTCTGGAGGCTCGTTAAAAAACAAGGCAATCTTATAGGCGACTGTCTAAAAACTTGTTGTATGTAAGTCGCCGTAGACTAATAGGTAGTGTGTGGACGTGAGGCCACGATTCAAACCTCAGTAATGTAAAAAATATTTCAACGGGGACTTCCTTTCCGCAGATTTCTGGCAAAAACTCAGAGAGAATATAAAATTGCCATAATAAGTTTCACAAAAAACTGTCGTTCGGAGTCGACTTTAAAGTGTAGATGCCGCTATTCGTGTGAGCAGCTAGGTTGTAATCCTGACTGAAATACTGTAATGTCCAATTATGCATGTATGTATGGTCCAAACTACTAAAGTTATTGTTGGCATTATCTAGGACAAGCAAACGTTGTAGGATTGAAGCGAAATTTTGTTGAAAGAAGTGTTATAGTGTTGGGAACATGATCTTATTCTCAAGAACAAGTACATGTGGCGCAGTACATGGTCTACCTCCATAAATATTGATCTACTTCAATGGCTGGTATACAGTCGCGATTGCAAATGAACGGAAAACTTCTGGGAAAGCCTAAAATCTGAAGTTTTTGCATTGGATAGATAGAGTACGATCGTAAATGCTTTAAAAAAGAAAATCGAGGAAATCTGTTTGGGTATTGTAATGCAAACGCTTCAAAATATAGTAAAACATGCTCTGAAGAATTTTAATAAAACTTTTAAATTTAAATTAAAATAAATGGGAATTAAATATGAACAAACTACTGCGGTCAAACGAACTGCAACAATAAAAAATATCTCTTAAAACTTGATTTAAAAAAGGAAAATAATTGGAAGTCTTACTTCATTATAGGCCTTATATGCCTTTAAATGTGTCAAAAAAAAAAAAAATATACGATCTACTTTTATGTCTACCATCATATAGGGTTCAGTAAAAAGTCTGCCTTGTTTTCTGAAAATTACAATGGCCTGCCAATAACAAGGTCACTGAATTACTTGCGATTTCCTCAATAATTTCTTGACGGACCTTTTGTAACCTCAAACCAAGTCGCATAAAAAAAAGAAAACTTCTTCAAATACTCATAAAGAAGGCAACAAAATTTACAAGAAATGTTAACCACAGCCACTGGAAAACGAATAAAACCATGACCAACAAAGCAAAACCATAGAACCGATGCAATTGAAACACTTTCTTTCCGTTGACAAAAAAAAACAGAAAAAAACATCGTATTTGTCTATTTGACTACGGATTAACAACAACATGAATTAAATTGAG
The DNA here is from genome assembly GCA_930367235.1 of Sarcophaga rosellei. Taxonomy (NCBI): domain Eukaryota; kingdom Metazoa; phylum Arthropoda; class Insecta; order Diptera; family Sarcophagidae; genus Sarcophaga; species Sarcophaga rosellei. Next base: position 67,035,017 of record OV884020.1, on the reverse strand, counting down.
CCATGAAAGAACAAACAAAACAAAACAAAAAAACATAAAATTTTAATAGAAAATTCAAATAAAGCGCTGAAATCCAAATCCATTTATAGACAGACGGACTACATTAAGAGACCTTTAGGGGTCATAACAGCAACAACAACAACATTAGAACTTATAATAATTAAAATAAATAACAAAAGGGGTGCATATAATTAACGTAGCCGACCGCGATTTTAAGGAAAATTTTCGAAAAAAAAACTGAAACAGAAACGTCAAATAATGGCTCATCAATATGCAAAATATTTCAAAATTTCCCGTAAAAAACAAATGAAGGCAATAAATTTAAAACAAACAAAAAATGATTTCTTTTTTAACAAAAAAAAAAAGAAAAGAAATTAATAAAGTTGTTTAACTCCCCTTTTACAGAGGCCTACAATATTTATGACAGTTTTATTGTATGGCATTAGGGAATCGTAGTAAAATTTTTCTGCCATTAGTTTGTTCTCCTGCAATCTGGCGGAAATAATGAAAAATATTTCCTAAGAAATGCTTTACGTTTCACTTTAGCGGGGACTTGAACCTTTTAATTGCCACGCCAAAAAAATTCAACGAGTGGTGAATTCATAGAGAAAGAGAGAATGAATTAAAGGAAGTAATTTCTCCTTTTTATTTCAATGACAAACTACCCCCGTTTCGTATGAATTCAATGGAATAGAAAACGGAAGTGTTACAAGCGCAAACTCAAGTTTTTGAATTAAATTTTTAGTTTCATTGTGAGAGAATATCTTATAAGACAAAACAAAGATTTCAAACATAACATGCTCTTTACATGCTCATTACAACCCCTCAGTCAGGATTACAAGATCTAGCTTCTCGCATTACTTTTGAGTGTGTGTTAATTGTCATACATGAGTGGCGAAACCTGCAGTCTAAAATCGACTTCGAACGATAGATTTTTGAGACATTTTTTCATGACAATTTTTTGTTAATCGCAGAGTTTTTGCCAGATATCTGCTGAGAGGAAGTCGCCTATGAAATATTTTTTTTTTTTAATTTCGCTTTGTCTATTAAGGCACACACACTACTGCAAAGCATAGTTACTGTTTCTAATTGGCCCATTCCCTTAAGCGTATAAGCACTATGTGTCGTAATATGCTTGACATATAAGACAAGTGGGGCCAGCAGCTCCTCCCGATAGCAAAAAAATGAAAACAAAAAAGTTAAAAATGATCGAAATTGAAACAAAATGCTTGTGAACATCGTTTGAAAAATAAATTTTTCATTTTATTTGTCCTCTAAAATAAAACAACTACTTCCTGCCCCCTACTACTTCTTATTTAAATCATATTTACGTGATAGGTCATTCTATGTTCATATTAATGGCGAAGATTCTTTCTTTGGAGTTATAAAATCTGGAATCCTCAGGGAAGCGTTCTGGGTCCTATTCTTTATACTATCTACACATCAGATATGCCAATCAACCATGATTTCACTATAGCAACGTATGCAGATGATAGCGCTATTTTGTCTATGGTATACCAATGATTCTTCATCTAAAGCTTCTGAAAGGTTACAAAATCAGCTTAATATTATTGAAACTTGGCTACAAAAATGGAATATGAAAGTCAATACGGAAAAATCAGTTTAAGTTACTTTCACAATAAGAAACTTTATTTAAATGGAAATTATATTCCAAAATCAAATAATGTAAGATATTTAGGACTCCATTTGGATAGAAGACTCACATGGAAAGATCGTGTCAAAGCTAAAAGAGAACATTTAAATATTAAAACAAAGAAAATGTACTGGCTCCTAGGACCAAACTCAGAGTTAAGTTTGGAAAACAAAGTTATTTTATACAAAACTATCTTGAAGCCAGTTTGGACGTATGGTGTTCAACTCTGGGGAACAACTAGCAGTTCTAACGTTGAAATTCTCCAACGATATCAGTCAAAAACATTAAGATTATTGACTAATGCTCCTTGGTTTATAAGCAACAATAGTTTGCACAACGACCTTAAAATACCCACAATAAAGGGGAAATTAACAGATTCAGTGAACGATATCCACAAAGACTAAGTGATCATGAAAATGTGTTAGCTATTACCCTGTTAGACAATAGTGATGAGGTACGAAGGCTTAAGAGATTTCATGTACTTGATCTACCTTTTAGGCGATAATTATTAATACCTATTTTTTCTTTTCCTTCTTTTTTAATTCACTGGAATTTAATAATATAAGTTATTGTTAATTTTTTTAAAAAAATTGCATAATATTTCTTGTAAAATAGATTGCAAATAAATAAATATATAAAAAAAAAATTTTGTCTTCTAAAAAATAAAAACTTTTCATTCATTTCGAATGGGCTCTTGCGCCAGAGCTAGTTTAGTCATTTTGTCATAGAATTTTGCTAACCAATCCACTTGTTTCAAACATAAAAAAACGAAGAAGATCTCAATAGAAAAGCGTTATTTCGTAAATCGTCTTCATAAAAAACGAAGAAGAAAAGAAGAAACCAATAAAATCAAATAAAAAGTGGCCCAAAAGAAAAACTTGTTTCGTTCGTTGCTAATTACGTTTTTCGTTTTCGATTTTCTTTACCACTTTTATGGGTCCCCCCCCCCCAAATTTTGTAACCTAAAATCAAAACGAAAAAACAGAAAAAAAAACAATAAAATTTTATCCCACCGTGAGTATATACACATAAAAGTGGTTAGGTGTATGTCACTAAATAAATAAAATTTTTTATCGCTAAAGTTCAATCATTTGAAATTCTCATCGTTTTTTTTTAGTTTTTTTTATTAGCAGAATCCATATGTAAAATTGAAAGAAAACTGAATTTGTTTTTAAATTGGGTGTTGTTTTTGTTGTTGTTGTTTTCTATTTTATTTTAATTAAAACTGCCATAAACTCATAAATACTCGAATTATAAAATAATTTTACAAACAAAAAAGAAAATAAAAAAACAGAGATTATCTATCTATCGTGGTCATGTGAATCTGAATGCCTAAATGTTGCTCACTCTACTAAAATATAAAAATGATTATTATTATTGTTGTTGTTGTTTTAAAACTATGGGAACCTTTTCGGATAACAAGCCATAAATTAAACAAATATTTCACAAGTGCTTTTACAAGCTAACTTGTAGCAAATGGATAACCCATTTTCACTAATGGGTTGAAAATCTATGCAGGCACTGGTGCTGTGATCCTTTGTGAGAATCTCAGACTGCAGTTTCATTCATAGACTGGCCATGGCTGACCTCACTTCTAATAATGCGGACGTAATTTTTGTTGTTAGTTAAACGTGGTCCTGATAAGAACAATAATATCCTGCTGGTATAATTGCAATTGTTTCGTGACCGTAAGGATTCAATAGAACCATTTTGGGTTGCAGGGCAAAGTGATTTTCGTGGAAACAAAAGGACTGAAGCACTTGATAGAGTGGATTCTCTCGATTGATGATGTGTGATATAGGTGTCATTATTGCTCTCGGGTTGTTCCGCCCACAAGCAACTACATCTTGCCGATTCCTCGGTTGTTTTATTTTCTAAAAGATAGGAGTATGCTGATATCTTAACTTGTATTCACAACGAAGTTTCTTCCTCCTCGTCAAACTTCTTGTAAAAGAGTTCAAAATCTTAATTATGGCCCAACACATATAGGTCGTGTTACAATAGAACCATACATACATACGTACATACATAATAGGCCATTACAACCGTTCAGTCAGGATTACGACCTAGCTTCTCACACCACTCATGTTGTGTGCCTTAATTTTGTACTTGAGAGTGGCGGAACCTACAGTTTAACGTCGACTCCGAACGACAGATTTTTTGAGAAACTTTTTCATTACAGGTTTATTTAATCTCAGAGTGTTTGCCAGAAATCTGCTGAGAGGAAGTCACCTAAGAAATATTTTTTTTCATATTTCGTTTTGATGTCTGGCCTGGGGCTCGCAGCCGGGCTTTTCGTTTAATAAGCGAACACACTACCTACTAGACTACGGCGAATTCAAATAGAATCGCAGAGTGATATTCCAGGAATCGTGAGGGCTGATGCACTAGATAGATTGGTTTCTCTCTCTCTCTCTCTCTCGATTGATATAGTTGTTGTTCCTAATGCTCCACTCTGCTACCATTACGTTCTTATTGGCAAATTACTTCGAGAAATGAAGCAAAGTCGCCGGGAGGATAGATCGGGCTGGTGTATGGCCTTTGGCCATCAGTCGCCAGTGGTAGCTTAAGCTCTTGCTGCTGGAAATCAATAAGTCCAACGTAAGAAGGTTAACACGGCTCCCTACCGAATTATTTGTAATGTCAGATCGCTACAGGAGACTTGGGATCAATCTCATTTAATGTAGAGATAAAGAGAAGTTGAAGATGATTTCCGTCTCTTTGTGAGAGTAGGTTAATTAAACTCATTGTCAAGAACCAATATTCAGGTTCTCTCTTATAAAGGGATTACGCTGGTTGAGATTATTACCACACAGGCTAGTTCGATAACATGTGCAAGCAAATACTGGGGCTCTGAGAAATAATTACGCTGCTGCCCAATAGATCTCGATCTGGAACCATAGGGGTTAACTTGAAAGCATTAGATTTCGTTAGAATCACATGGGACTTTCTATCTGTTAGTGGTCATTGATACACATTTCAATGTGTATTTTCTGGCCCATAGGCCTCAGTCGTCGCAGTAAATGCTGTCTCAATTCAAATTGAATAGGACAACGACTCATACAATATGTGTGAAGACCTGCAAATTGCGAAAACATTCCTGTGGTCTAATTCCTTTTCTCCATTCATGAGTGAGACAGCTAGGCTCTGAAGGAAACAGTGGAGATATCCTGCCTATGAAGAGCATTATCAGTTTCCTATGGATACCAACTGTTTTTATCCTAAGAGGAAAGGTGTTTAGATTCGGCACTATGACCAGATATGACAGGAATACGTATATAATAAACTAGTATTATTGGAATTGGATCGCGTAAAAGATATCTTACAAGGATCCCCTAAAAAGTAGAGTCATCAGCTGGTATAATTGTCGATAACACCGTAGTCAATTGATGGTAATACAAACCAACCTCTTGCTTCAGTTTTAAAACAATTATCGTTTATCAGGCCGTTTTTAATTAACATGTTGTAAATGAAAAAAAAATTAAATTTTAATTATGCGCCCCAAACCATACATTAAATGTCTTAATTAATACGGATATAAAATTAAGGAAAATTCAAAATAAATTACCAAATACAATACATCGTCATAAAATCGGTCATAATCTTTTTTAATAAAAAGCACAATAAAATAAAAGAAAACACAGGCAATAATTGGTAATCTAAGACGACTATGCGATAGGCTACAGTCATAGGATAAAACATTTTGTCTATGATTGAAGGAGATTTCTTTGTCTGTGAAAATTAGTATACTTTGGAGCAGAATGGGTTACAGAATATATACCATAAGGGCGGTAATAAAGGCGTTTATAAAGGCTATAGCCACCATAGTCTAATGGGTAGTGAGTTGGCTTATTAGATGGGAGCTTACGATTTAAACCCAGACAACTCCAATAAAACGAAATATGAAAGAATATTTCTTTGGCGACTGCCTTTCAGCAGACTGCTGGCAAAAACTCTGAGGGTCAAATAAAATTGCCATGAAAAGTTTGCCAAAAAAAAATCAGTCGTTAAGTTGTAGGTCCTTGCCACTTATGGATAAAATTGACTCTCACAACATAAGTGGTGTGAGAAGGTAAGCCGTTATCCGGAGGAAATGGTTGTAATGACCAATTATGTACTTTAAGTCTGGTCAACATAACATCAAACTGCCTTCCTATCTTTGACTGTTGTAGGGTATAAAAAAAACCCGTGTACTTAACAATCAGAGTGTAGGCAGTTAAGGCTTACAATTGACAATAAATTCTTCAAAGTTTTTCTAATTTTTTTCAAATATTTTTTTCTAAGGCTGTTAGTAAACGTACATACGTACGTACATACATATGTTTTCCGAAATCAAGATAATGCCAATGGTCGGATTTATTGTCTCTTAAAGGTACACAAAAATAAAAATTAAGACAACTTAAATAAACTCTTAATTTGTGATCAGATAAACTAGATTAGCCAACCAGCCCTGACTGGTTCCTCCTGTAGGCTGTAGCCAAGAAGCACAGGGGAAAAAAATTCACACAGAATTCAGATTTCAAATCAGTTTGAAAAAAAAAATCTCTCTCGTTTTATGGGCTAATTTGTTTATTTTGTTGTTTTTATTATTGTTACTATTCATGTTGTTGTTGTTGTTGTCGTTGTTGTTATTGCATTTGATTAGCCAAACAAAAAAAACCAACAACAACAAAAATTAACAAGTTTTTTTATGAGCCCAGTTTTATTCCCAACATTATGCGTTAAAAAGCAACAAAACAACAGAAAAAAGCCCAAAACCCCTTACCAAACCAAAACAGTTAAAAAACATAAACCCGATAAGAGTTTTTTGTTGTCGAAATCTTCTTCTTCTTTCGTATAAACGGTTTTGTTATATTTGTCTTGTTAAACCTCTGTATTCGTCTGTCCAATTCCATTTTTATGGCAGTTTTTTTTTCTGTTTTTTTTCTTTCGATTATTTTTTTATATCATTTGAGACAAACTAGAAAAAGCATTAAAAAAACGTTTGTTTTGTTTTTTTTTCGTTGATTTTTGCCAACAACTAAAAAAAATTTGAAAGTTTTTGGAAAGAAATTAATTAAAACGAGGCAATTAAAAAGTGGCTATAATTAGTTGAATCTAAACTTGTTGTTGTTGCTGTTGTTGTAGTTACAAACAATAACACAATGTGTAGGCGAGGGTATTAAACTTTAAAAAACCCACGCACTTTTTGTTTCAGTTTTTTTTTTCATACAAGCGAGCGTATAATCTTAACAAAGTGGTCGTATCTCGCATCAAACTGAAATGGAAGAGACAGAATGATAGATCGTCTTTTAAACTGATTTCCTTCTATTGGCTATTATAATACTTATACGATTTAAATCTATTAAAATGGGTTTTTAGTCACAAATTCAAGTTCTGCTAAAGCAAAAATCCAAATCAAACACACCTGCCATCTATGAATGAACACGAAAAACTAAGACTTCTAAATAAAGATCTAGGAACCAACGACATATTGTTTCAACACGACGGCACTATGTGGCACACAGCTCATGCCACACTAGATATTCTGAATGGTTATCTCATGTGGGCGTGATGTAAACTGGTCACCGAGATCGAGGAATTTTCCCTGTTAGACTTTTTCTAGTGGGGTTTTCTTAAGTCTCAGAAACAACTGCGGTCCGCACAACCAAACATAATCACCGTCATTGAACGTTTTCAGCTTGATAAAAAATTTTAAATTTCGGATGAGCTCCAACCAAAGCAGCTGTGAAGGACATTTAAATCAAGTTATATTCCATACATAATGGCTTCAATAGATACTTTGTTTAAGTAATTTAAGGATAGGACGCTCTTAATGAAAGACCCGATAGTATTTTTGTATTCCTCGATAAGACCTACATACATACATATGTATATACATTATTGGTCATTACAACCCTTCAGTCAGGATTACGACCTAGCTTCTCGCGCCACTTATGCTTAGTGTGTCTTAATTTCATACCTACAGTTTGAAGTCGATTCCAAACGACAGATCTTTGGGAAAGACGTTTCTAAAATAGAATTTTCGGTAGTCGCAGTAATTGCCTTGAACTTCAGTTGTCATATACTTCTTATCGAAATTTGGCAATTCCGTTGTCTTGTTGCGACATGAATATCCTACAAATGGCGGCGATCAACCACCTCTACATACATACATACATAATTGGTCATTACAACCCTTCAGTCAGGATTACGACCTAGCTTCTCGCACCACTTATGCTTAGTGTATGCTAATTTTATACATGCGCAGTGGACCTATAATTTAAAGTCGACTGCGAACAACAGATTTTTTGAGAAACTTTTCATGGCAATTGTATTTACTTTCAGAGTTAAGTTGACAGAAATCTGCTGAGAGGCAGACGCCGAAGAAATATTTGTTCATATTTTGTTTTGATGAAGATCTCTGGCCTGGGGTTTGAACTGTGGTCTCACGTATAAGAAGCCAACACACTATCTACTAGACTACGTGACCTCATTTCAGTTGATTCTAGCTTCACTGAGTAGTTATAATTTTGTACTCCAGAGGGTGATGGGGAAGTCGTTTTATCTCTTCAGACAAAAGCAAGTACATCTTGCTGATTCCTGGGCTGTTTTGTTTTCATAAAAATCAGAATGTTTTGCTATCCTAACTTCTATTCCCAACGAAGTTTCTTAGTCCTCATTGACCTTCTTGTTAAATAGTTCAAAATCTTAATTATGGCCCCGCACATATAAGCCTTGATATCTGATCGTATGTCACAAATGTTGTCCTTTGACAATCTGACATTTATTTGATGGCACATCCGCAAATTTAGTTACCTCTGGAGCTGGGCTAAACCTTCTGCGTTTAATCAAACTCCATAATCAGAGAAATCAAATTTGTACAGTTCCGTAGATTCATTATTTTCAGTGGCCTCAATATACCGATTGCGGAGCACCCCACCTTAATCACACACAAAAACATACATACATACATAGTTGGCCATTACAACCCTTCAGTCAGAATTACGGCCTAGCTTGTCAACACCACTCACGCTGTATGTCTTAATTTTATACTTGAGTGGCGGGACCTACAGTTTAACGTCGACTGCGAACAACAGATTTTTTGAGAAACTTTTTCATGGCAGGTTTATTTACTCTCAGAGCTTTTGCCAGAAATCTGCTGAGAGGAAGTCGCCGAAGAAATATTATTTTTTTCATATTTCGTTTGGATGTCTGGCCTGGGGCTTTACGTCTAATAGGCGAACACACTACCTACTACACTACGGCGTATTCATATACAAAAACTCTCGAGCCTATTAATACACCCCCTAACATATCAAGCAACGTCTTTAAACAATACAATGGAAGACTATCGTCATACAATTGGGCTGAATAACTGATGCACAACGTTTTCAACAATTAGTGAAAATAGTAACAACAACAACAACAACAACATATTACCACATATTTAATTGCACTTTATTGTGTAGTTATTAAGCCAGGATGTCGATGAATATAAACACGACCAAAAATGTATTTTAAAAAAACGCGGCAATTGGCAGTTAAAATCACGCACAGCACAGCACACCACACCATAACGAATTGGTGTGCCTGCCTGGTTCAATTCAATTGTTTTTGCATTTGATTCCATGAACGTTATCACTTTATGTTCATGTTGGCTTATTTGCTGTTGTTGTTGTTGTTGTTGTTGCTTTTTATATATTTATATTATATTGTTTAATTATTTTTGTTTTAACCATGGTCAGGCCAATAAACCATTCAATATCATTGCAATACTCAAATAAACTGTTATTGATGCAACAACAGCTTAACAACACAACATTTAATTGCACCTGTAACATGGAAACATTTCTTATTGTTGCTGCGTTTGCGTATGTGTGTGTGTGTGTGTGTGTTAGAAAATATAATTTAAAGAAAAATTTCAACAAAAAAAAAATAATTTTTTTTATTTGTTTTCGATTTGTGGAGAATGTTTTTTCCACATTTTTTTTTCTTATTTCTGTTTTTTCAGTGGTGAATGTTGAATGCATTTTTGTTGGCTGATCCCTGCAACACGTTTTTCTTAAACAATAAAAACAACAATGACAATAAAAGATATTCGGGCGTTTTCAAAATAGTCAAAACGCCCGTTTTTTTTTAAAACCTCATCAAACAATCGAAAACAAAATAAAAAAAATAATCGTTTAAATAGTTTTTAGCTTTCGAGGGAAAATATAGGGGAAGAATGCGTCTATCATCTCGTCTTGTTAAGGAATTAAAAATCTTTGCAGAGCAATCAATGTAGAGAGCAGAGGAAATATGGGTATGTTTATCGAACTGTTTTTGTAAAACATGGAAGGAGTTCCAATGAAACAGTTTCAAGTCGACTCCGAACGACAGATTTTTGAGAAACTTTTCATGACAATTTTATTTACTGCCACAGTTTTTGCCAGAATACTGCTGAAAGGCAGAAAATTTTTTTTTATCTCGTTTTGAACCGTGGCCTCACGTCTAATAAGCCAACACACTACCTACTACACTACGACGACTTCTGCGAGTACACTCAGGAGTAAATATTTAGTAAAATGTGAGACTAAGGCATGAGCAACCAGGTTCATTACTTACTTACTTATTGCAACTATTACAACCCCTTTAGTTAGGACTACAACCTAGCTTCTCACACCTCTCATGCTGTGGGTATAAGTTTTATCCATAAGTAGGGAGATTTACCGTTTAATGTCAACGAACGATAAATTTAAAAAGGTTTTTATGGCGATTTGAACACACACTAGCCTCTGGGTACAAACGTTTGTAGACTGAGAACATTTCATAATGACCACTGCAAACGCTGTAAGGCGAGAAATAAGTGGAGACCATAAAACATCTGGCCTATCATTGTATCATAGGTAGTGAAACTTACCGTTTAATGTCAATTCCGAACTATAGATTTAAGAAGGTTTTCATGGCGATTCACCCACACAGTTTTTACCAGCAGACTGCTAGCAAGGAAGTAGGTGGTCTGAACACACACTAGCCTCTGGCTACAAACAATTGTAGACTGAGAATACCTCATAGTAACGTCTGTAACAGAGATCAGCAATGAGGACTCAAAAAGATGAGTGGATTCGAATTATACTCATAATTTCTGATACTTATACGCATTCATACCTATTTTAATATCATACTCATTCTACTCAGATTCAAAGTTTGAAGTACTCATCGTCCTCATACTTAACAATATTCATGATCTTGTTGATTTTGACTCTTTTTTACTCAACATTTACAAGAATCACAAAGCAAGTATGATTCGCGCACGAACCCTACAATTCTCACTAAAAAGATGTGTGTTTGCTCTGCTTTCTGTCTTTGTAGTTTTCTTCTTCTTTTTTTGTAAAAGCAACAACAACTGAGAGTGTAAATTTTGATGAATGATTCGAATCATTTATAAGTATCTTTCTAAATTTATGAATCTGAATGAGTAGACGTATGAATCAAATATATTTCGATTGTTATGAATTTGATGTCAACGTTGTACTCATACTCATTGCAACCTGTATTTATAACTCAATGTTGTAGTGAGTACGAATAAATCAGAGTAGTTGAATTACAATACTGTTGACTCACTCATACTCAAAATTTCATGAGTACTTATGAGTAGCGAAAAACGATTCATTGCTGATCTCTGGTGTGTAAACTCTGTAAGGCGAAAAAGAAGTGGGGACCATAAAATATCTAGCCTATCATTGCCTACCGCTTGGAAATCTAAACAGAAGTATCGTTGTGCACCCAGAATTTATTGACAGAATGAGCACAAGCTAAAGTAGATTTGAATCACAATGTTGTGTGAGTGAATTTTATCCGTAAGTGGCGACAGATTTGAGAAATTTTTCATATCAATGGCTTTAAAAGTCAAGCTTTTGTTAGATTGCTGCTGAGAAGGATGTCGTCGGAAGAAATACGTTTTTTTTTATTTTTTTATTTCCCTCTGTTTCAGGATCTCATAACTGAGGTTTGAACTCTCGAGCCCTCGTTTAATAAGCCAACACACTACTCATCAAGGCCGTAATTCTGACTCAAGGATTGTAATGACCAATTATGTATGTATATATGTACTTATCAGACTACAACGACCACAATCTCTACTAGTGCTCCTAAAATATCAAGCGATTTTACGCCAATAACGTCGCAGTGTATTAGTCCAATTGCCTAAGTGGGTAACCATCCCTTTTTGTTACTTAGATGTTAACAACTATTTTGATATCAACACCACCAACAACAACACCACCACCACCACCGCAATCGTTATCATCATCAGCCACAGCACCAGCAACAGCACCACATTGTAAATGTGTATGCTCAGTGCACGTGATTGAACTTGTATTTGCAATTAGAAATTCAAATCACAATTTGTAGATATTTTTTTCTCTCCGGTTTTCTTCTTCTGTCTTTAAGAAACATTTTTACACTGAAGAAGCAGCATTAAGCCAGGCCAACGATTATAATAACAACAGTAAATGGCTGGCAAGTAAACAGATTAAAACGTTTGTATAACTATACTCTGTACATACTTTAAAGCCATCCATTAAAAAAAATATTATTGAGCGTATGTGAAGACACTCTGAAACGATGTATTCAATCGTAGCAGGTTTATTTATTTGTTCATTTGTTTGTCTGTTTGTTTGTTGACTTGATTTTTGAAAGGTTTTCCATCAACATTTTTTTGGTGGCTTTAGAAGAAGACATACGTTTACCCACAAGCAGGCGGCCACAATTCATAAATAAATGTTTTAGATTTCCAAAAAAAAAAATATTTTTCTTTTCGTTTCATTTCGTTTCTTTTCACTTTTTTGCTCACGCACCAATCGTATACAAAACAATTAAACAATAAAATAAGACGACAAATAACAAAAAGGAGACACAAAAAAGAAGTATGGAAAGACTTTTTTTTCATTAATAGATGTATACACATGCACACACACTTCTATTTAAAATAGTTTGAATACAACAACATAACTACCTCAAATACAGAGAATTTTAGAGAAATAGAAATAAGAATGCGGACTAAAACAATTATATCCATAGACGTGCTTGGGGAGTTTTAAGTATTCAGAAGAACAATATAATTTACCAGGCATATGAAATCTCTAGGAAACTTGATAATGATTAGCGTTATCCATGCTAACATAAAGCAGATATTCTTGTTTGCAGTAGTCATACCCTTTGGCACAGAGTTACCTACCGTAAAAAAAATCTTGTCTTTGCTTAGGCTTACGATCTAGCTTCTCACATCACCCAGGTTGTGTGTGTAAAATCCTTACATTAGTGTTGAGACACAGATTATTGATTTTGCCAGAAGACTGTTGAGAAAAACTTGCCGAACGAATCATTTTCTTCATACTTCGTTTTGTTCGGAATGTTTAAGATAAGTTTTGAACCGTTTACTCTCGTCTAATAAGTGAACACAATACATACTGGACTACGGCGACTTCGGTACCATTATCTCAGACTGAAAAATACTACAATGGTCAGGGAGGCGGAGAGATATCCTCAGAACAAACCTTTAAAGATATTTCTGAAGCGTGCCGTATTCTTAAGCTTAATACTGTTCGTGAAGACTTCCACAAAATCTCCGTAGCTGACCAAGTTGGAAGACCTGTGTTCTCTACTTAGAATTCTTGAATCCTATTCAAATTAGATACAGAGGTGGTATAGTAAATATAGGGAGTCGGTGATACTCAGGTATGATGGAGGAGTGTTCAAGCGGTATAATGTGTTAGTATTACAGAATAATTAAGTCGCCGTGGTCTAGTAGTAGTGTGTTGCTTTATTAGACGTGAGGCCACGGTTCAAGCCCCAGGTCCGACATCTCCAACAAAATGAAATACAAAAAATATTTCTACGGCGACTTCCTCTCAGCAGATTTCTTGCAAAAACTCTAGGAGTAAATAAACCTGCAATGAAAAAGTTTTTCAAAAATCGTTCACTCGGAATCGACGTTAAACTATAGGCCACGCCACTCATACATAAAAATTAACGCATACAACATGAGTGGTGTGCGAATGGTTATGATGACCGATTATATATGTATGTACGGGAGAACAATTAAGCTAAAGTCTGAAGTACATGCTGAAAACATTTTGCTTGAAACGGATAGACAGAATGGAATCTACATGACATCCATCCATTCTGAACAGAAAATACAAGGCATCTTGCAAATGAGGTTGAGGACCGTGGGCAGGGGCTCTTTGTCGCGAGCCGACATTATTAAGGCTCTCCATGGATTCATAAATAGGCTGAACTGATTGAGCCGATTGCTAAGGCTTCAAGGTTGCAGTTGCGCTCCCTTGTACGTTTTTGGTCTGTTTCTTTCTGAGTCTTCTTATACACCCTTTTCTACCTCTTCTTCTTCTACAATTTCCTTATCTCCTTTATTATCCTCTCTCTCTCTCTCCTCTAGGACTTATTGCAATGGATCATTTTGACCTCTAGGTAAATGTCATCGGGACCAGTAGACGTCCTCAAACCTAATCTAATCTTGCAAATGAAATTAGCCAAATATTCTATTTTGACTCTTGCCTGAGGTAATACAACTCAATAAAGGCAAACTGATAGCTGATGCACTAACAAAGCAGGCACCAAATTGTTTGTTTAGTATATCGTTAACAGATCCAATATTCTCCTTTAAATTTGTGAAAGAACGAAACAGACTAGACTAACTTATTACAACTTGCCGTTAAAGTTGGATTTAGTTAAAGGTAACTTTAGTTAAAGTGAACTTTAAAGTCACCTTTAACTTCTTTTCGTTATTACAACCTAATGATAATATAAAGTTAAATTTTTCAAAAATATGGCAACGCTGGAGCAATGACAATAACACTGGTCAATTAAATAAGTTCTTTTTAAACGCAGTGGCAGTTTATATTTCGTGTTGCCATATTGAAAATTATATATAATATAGCAAATTCAAACATAAACTTAACTTTAAAGGTTAGAGGTAGGATGAGGTAGAGGCTTAACGTTTACTTCTACCTTATTGTCCACTTATAATAATGAAAAATAATTTATCTTCCCGTTAAAATCCTCCCTTTGATACCGTGAAGTAACTTGTAAAATGGCATGTTTTAGCACCCATTCACTAGGGCCTCGTGTGCATGATAACTCATTGATATCGTCTAATAAAAGTTGCATGCAAGACTCTTGAACCTAAGCCCATAATAATTTTTACAAAGACAGGATCTCTGATGCAAAGAATTTCCTAATCCGATGTTAATAAGCATAAAAAATAAATTTCAGTTTAGGGTACCATATGGTCGGACATACGATCCATTCTAACTAACTTATCTAATTACATACCTTCAATACGTTGTATTATTGGGTAGAAATATGTAAATAAATAATGGAAAGAAAATATACAAACGAAAAAAGTGAAAGAATTTTACTGTTAAAGAAGACACATTAAAAAATAAATAAACAATAGACTTAAGCAACGAACTTGTTAAACAGTGTTGATGGCAAATATTTTTGAAACTGACTTGACAATGATGGAAATTTTTTATTCTTTTTTAAACAAAAATATTTCACTATTTAAACTATTCATAATTTGTTGCTTTCTGTCTTTATGCAAAAATTGTCTTCTTCGAAATCGGAAACAATAGAAAACAAAAGATTTTTTTTGAGACACAAACTTAATGCATTCACTTGCAGGTCATAAACAAATCATAACACAAGCAAAAGAAAACGCATTAAATAAATTTAAAACTGAAATAACAAAAGAAAAGAAACCAAACAATACAATGTTTAAAAGAGGACCCAGAAAAAAAAAATACAAAAGACTTAAGACACAAGCACATTTTATACATTTTTTCAACTCTCCACCCATTGCTTGTAAACGAAAGCAAGCAACTCTATTTTTGTCTAGTCGAAGACAAAGAAACATACATACGAGTATGTACATACATTTGAGCAGACATTATTATTAATGTCTCATATTGACACTTGTTCATGACCTTATCATTGGCCGTATTTGTCTTTGGGCCAAAATCGTAATTTAAGCTGCAAAACACATTTCCTTTTGCAGCAGCATAACTCTCGTAAGCCATTGTAGAACGTGGCAATCGTTTACGTTGCTTACGTTACGTTTGTGCAAATCAATTCATTTCAATTATAATTACAGGGTTTGTCAACAAGCTTAAGGTGAACAAAAACATTTTTATTGAGAATTTTTGGCGGATGTTTTTCCGTTTTTTTCTTTTTGATGGTAAACACCTTAATTTTTTAGATTCTTCTGTGTAGCTGCGCAGAGTATATAACAATCAAAATGCAACTTTATTAAGCAAATTTAAAATAATGATGTTCACAACATTACGATTTTTATCTAAAAGCACTTCCTTCACATTCCCTCTTATAAAAGTATTTCGTTTGCACTTGTCTTTAAACATTTATCTTCCGCTGTTCCAATGCGAACTGAAAAAAAACCGTACCGAAAATAAATAAATGTCAACCCTAAGGTTATTATCGATTTCTTTTAAAACAATAAAAAAAAATAAAAACAGCAAGAACTCGTACCTCCCATTTGACTAGTCAGTCCTAGGCTATAGTCATACATACTCGTACTTTAACTCTTCCTTGGAGTGTGGAAACACCTTAACCACCCTTTAAATAATTTTTCTGCGTTTTCGTTTTGTTGTTCATTGCTTTGTACATTTCCATTTTCATTTTCAGTTCAAAATTTTAATAATAATGATAAAAGAGCTGAAATAAAATGCAATGTAATGCTCGAGGCTGCTGTCAATACAATTCTTTGCCTCTTTCTAGTCTGGCTTTTTTTGTTTTTTTTTTTTTTTTTGGTTTGTGTCTTTGCAACATTATCTATGAATGGATATTTAGGCACACTACATGGGGTCTTTGGGATGGTACACAGGAATGTTCTTTAATGTTTCAGGAATATAACAACGTTAAACTGCAACTCTAGCCACTCAAGGATAAAATTAACACCCACAACATGGGTGGTGAGAAAAGCTAGGTTGTCAGCCTGACTAAATGATTGTACTCACCATATATGTAAATAAGGAATGACCAATATAACAATTCTCACGATAATAATTTAATCAAGTTTTTCAAACAACTGTCCCTTGGGAAAATATCCGAATATAAGCTGCAGTATATCAAATACCTGCTTAGTTTAGCAAACTCGAGCACCCATAGCTGCCCATTGTGATATCACATGAACCGATATGCTAGAAACTAACTGACAAGTCCAGATCAGCATCAGTGCTTCACTTTTATAACATGACTCTCTTAAAGTTAAGCTAAAAACCAATCTGAAAGTTTATTAAATCTAGTGCTCGATATCCAAAAAAGATAGCTCTCTGGGAATATCGTGAAAGAGTGAATCAAATAAGGGATGATTGCGCTAAGCCAAAGACAGACATTGCCAACTAAAGTAAGCAAAATTCTTTTCTTCCTCAACCGATCTATAACTTCTTCAGAAGTTATTAGCAGCTAAGTGAAGTCTCTCCACGTGCCTACATATTTCGAAATGACATGTGAGAATAGATACTGTGACAGAGACGTCGAAATACAATACAGTTAAAGTAATTAGCTGTTACGCTTCCCATTCAATTTAGGATACGTGAGCATGGCATTTATGATAGACTCCAGGACTTGTCACTGGCCAAGAAACAATTTTCCATATGTGGCTTAGTATTCTATGGCAGTGTGACACGTCTTATGTCAGCCAGTTTAGAACTGAAGCTTCCACTTGCAAGAAATCTGATTGTCGTTTGGCTGTCAGAGAGAGTAGATATGCTTACAGTTGGAAATTACTTATTCAGTATCAATTCTGCAACGTGATTTATTGTTATTACATCGAACTGAAATACCGTACAGTAGTCAAGGAGACAGAAAGTTATTCTAATAATACGCAGTCTATCTTATACTAAAAACTATACAAGTCAGAGAACCAGTCTTCTCTGCTTAGAACTTTAGTGTGAAACCTCCAGACAAGGTTCATATGAGATAAAGTCAATTGGGCTCAGGTTTCCTCAGATACGATGGAAGAGTTAACGCAAGACGATATTCGAAACTTAGCAGATAAAAAGGATGACATCCATCATTGAACAGAAAATACGAGGCATCTGGTAAATTAAATTGGCAAGATACTCTATTTTGTCTCTTGCCTGGGATAATACAGGCACTAGTTGCTAACTGCTCTAGAGCTCATGTAGCAAACACACATCGTTGCCATCTGTATTTCACTTTCAGTTCCTGACTCAAAGCATGAAGCAAAATTCGCCAATCTGGGGCTCTGCAAAATGCCGAGTTCTTGTAAGCGACACAAAATCTGCTGTCTCGAATTCCTCTGGTGATGTTTTCTGTAGATCTTACGTTATGTCGAAGTATGCTTGTTAATCGTTCGTTTGCTAAAACAATGAACTCGAATTTATTCAGCATATTGTGACATGGCGCAACAAGCAAAGCTCTTGGTACACATTTTGATAATTTTTGATAAGTTGTTGAATCTACCAACTGTCCATACAGATTTGGTACACATACATACATATGTAATTGCTCATAACAACTCTTCAGTCAGCTTTTCATGACAGTTTTATTTACTCTCAGATGTATGGCAGAAATCTGCCAAGAGGAAGTCGCCGCTGAAATATATTTTCATATTTCGTTTTGTTGGCGATTTCTGCCCTGGGGCTTGAACCCTGGCCTCATGGCTAGTAAGCCAACATACTACCTACTAGACTATGGTAACGACTTTGGTATAACAAACTAAATAAATGACAAATAATTTGACAAAAGTTGCTTTAAAAAGGTGGCCATTGTCAACTGTTGGGAAGATCCTTGTATTCCTTGTATTCCATTAGCAAATATTTGACAGACATTTACAAACTAATTGCAAACTATAATTGACAACAAGATATCATGGTCACATACTAATTGTAAAAGCTAAACTACCTTTTCTACATGTGTACTACCAGTGTAAGTGACCAAATAAAAAGTCTTCAATGGCCGATTAGTTGGTGGTAACCTTAAGAAATAATTAAAAGCTAAAAATTTGCGCCACAACATAACAAGAGGAGCGCTGAGAAATCTAAAACACTAAATTAAAACATAATCCCATAATCTTCTGCAATGCATCGATGATTTCTCTAAAAGATAAAACAACCTCAATAACAACAGCAACAACAACATCTACAATAACAACATGACGAACATAAAAGAAGCCAAAAGCTAACACACACACACACACACACACAGTCGTATAAGACAATAAATAAAGTTTGGTTTATGGTCTTAAATAATAAAGCAACAACAACAACAATAAGCAAAAAAGGCCACAAAGAAAGGAAAATAAACGATAAGAAAAACAAAAACAACAAGAACAACAAAGAAAAGTATTAAAATTTTAATGCATTTGTAGCACGCGCGTGCTTTTAAAGTTGCATTTCATTGCATAGGATTACATTGGATTGCATTGAATTGCATTGGATTGCATACAATTCAATACGTTTCGATTGCCTTATAATTATAAGGTGGTGGTCACTCAATAAAAATTAAAATAAAAACTTTTTAACTTAAAAAAAAAAACAGCAACAACAACGACAACAACACGAAGAAGAAAATAATAACAATATTAATATCAATAATAACAGAGTCGGTGTCAGTATAAATATATGTACGAGTATGTATGCTCAGTTGTCTCGGTTGGTCTATAATAATAAAAAGTACAAAGTAAAGAAAAAAAAAACGACAATGTTTACCTGTTTCCTTATAAAAATCCCCAAAGAGATACCCGCACAAACAGACTGGCAT
Source organism: Sarcophaga rosellei (assembly GCA_930367235.1). Taxonomy (NCBI): domain Eukaryota; kingdom Metazoa; phylum Arthropoda; class Insecta; order Diptera; family Sarcophagidae; genus Sarcophaga; species Sarcophaga rosellei. The sequence continues at coordinate 67,015,579 of OV884020.1, read as the reverse complement.
CAGAAAGAGAGGCGAAACGCGTAAACAACTATTTCCACCTGAAGACATTTACATACCGATCAATGGGCTGCTCACAAACACAGGCACACTTTTGCATACCCTCCTAATCTAAAAGACGTTTAAAAACCAGGCAATAAAAAAGCAATTTTTGCGATAAAGACACACATACACATACAAATACAGCCTTAGTCATTCGGTTTTAGCCAGGCCAAGTAAGTATGAAAAACAAAACAAATTATTTCATTGAAGTTGTTTAAATACGAAATCAAAATCTGTATCTCATAAACGTCAGCAACAATTGCAACTGAAACTGAAACTGTATGAAAAATTATTCATCGACACTTAATAAAATTATGCAAAAACAGACAACAAAAACAAAAACAACAGAAAACAAAATTTTAATAAATTATCACTTATGAAAATGAAAATAATTTTTAATTCTTATTTTTATTTTCTTTATTATTATATTTCAATGGCTAGAGAATATTGAATGAAAATATTCAAATTCAAATTCAAAAACTACTAAACGAGTGTATGTACATATGTAGATGCGAGCCGTTAAGTTAAGAGATAACAAAAGTTGTTCCATAAATTAATGTGACTTAATTAATAAATATTTGTACACATTACGTACGATTGCTTAGAAATTTATGAGCGAATTAAAACACCCAATAGGAAATATTTTGCAAAGTTTGTCATCATTTCAGCGTGCAACAAATTTTTTAAATTACTACACAATGACTAAGAAAGTTTTTACTGAGATACTGGTCCTCCAGTCTTCTTACCAACTATTAGCGATATCGGAACAACCACTCACATACTCATACACACATACATATGTATGTATATTCATTACAACCCTTCAGTCAAGATTACGACGTAGCTTCTCACACCACTTAAATTATGTGCATTAATTTTTATACATGAGTGGCGGGACCTACAGTTTAAAGTTGACTTCGAATGGCAAATTTTTTTGAGAAACTTTTCATGGCAATTTAGTTTTTACCAGAAATCTTCTGAGAGGAAGTCGCCTAGCAAAAATATTCTTCACATTTCGTTTTTTTGGAGATGTCTGACATGCGGTTTGAACAGTGGCCTCACGTCCAATAGGCCAGTATACTACCTTAGTAGTCTAGTGACTACGGCGACTTCAACATACCTATTCAGTAGTCTTTAAGAAAGAAATTTAAATTAAATTAACTTAACGTTGGTCAATAACATAATATACTCGCAATCGCTTTCCGGTCTTCGCCGTTACCATATATCCTGTAGCAGTATATCCTATAGTAGTATATCATGTTGAAGTATCTCCTGTCGCAGTAACTCCTGTAGTAGTATATCATGTAGTGGTATCTCCTGTAGAAATATATCATGTAGTAGTATCTCCTGTCATAGTATCTCCTGTAGTAGTATTCACTGTCTCAAAATGCCACCCTCTAGGCAAATTGTTTTCAGTTTAATTTTATTTGTAAGGCCTTCACCTCAATCAGTTTCTCCTCTTAAGCTTACAATCCTTCACACTTCATATTCAAATTTTCAAAGTCAATTAATGCCACCAACAATTGCCACCACATTCGTAACATACGCCATATATCCTGTAGCAGTATATCCTATAGTAGTATATCATGTTGAAGTATCTCTTGTCGCAGTAACTCCTGTAGTAGTATATCATGTAGTGGTATCTCCTGTAGAAATATATCATGTAGTAGTATCTCCTGTAGTAGTATTCACTGTCTCAAAATGCCACCCTCTAGGCAAATTGTTTTCAGTTTAATTTTATTTGTAAGGCCTTCACCTCAATCAGTTTCTCCTCTTAAGCTTACAATCCTTCACACTTCATATTCAAATTTTCAAAGTCAATTAATGCCACCAACAATTGCCACCACATTCGTAACATACACCTCAATATACTAAAGTTACTTCAAATACCCTTTGCCCCTTTAAAACCATTTCATCGCTCCCAGAGGAGAATATTTAAAACCTACTAGACAGACCCTAAAAACAACTGGTGGCTATGAGAAATTGCTGAAAGCTATCGAAATTTTATAACACAAATAACGCCATCATATTCTACGAAGTCTTCAGGATAATGGTACAGAAACCATCCCTTCGGGCAGTTGAAAAAAAAGGCATTTAAGCCACCATCGCGTTTGAAGTTAAAAAGAATGCCATCGAAGAAATCTATATCGTCTCCCCTAAGTCTATTGTCCTAACAAACTTTAGAAGGTTGTTCAATGTCAACAAAGACAATTCCCTGCTTAGCATCTGATAGGCATCCAAGTGTTTCCTTCCATGAATGTATTCTGATGATTCATTTCATTCTCATAACATATTTTCCTGATTCCAACGCAATGCACTGAATAAGTAGGGGCCATTCAGTGTTGATAAGTGTTGGTGTTGTAAAAAAATTTGGTCTCGAGACAATCCCCATTCTGAATAAGTGTACTCTCCGTGCCCTGTTAAAACACGAGTTACCAACCTCAGGTTACGCCTGAATAGTTTAATGCATGGACCAGATATTGTTATTTGACAACAAAAGTTCTGATTGTCTCAAACCCACTTACAAGCTCGTCTGCTTGATGACTTCCAATAACTCCCACATGATTTGAAACCTAGAAAAGGAGAATTATACCTAACATCTTTGCCTTGAAAATTCAAACTACAAAATTGTCTTTCCATACAGTGCGGTGCACAAGTTTACTCCTTCTATGGGAATTTATAATACGACCAATCATTAAGTAGCAGTGATGGTGGGGGGAATTAAAAAATCTTTGAAATTATTTTCCACACATTCGTATGCCAGTTGTTTATGACAAAATTGATCAAATTTTACAAGAAGACTACAACACACAGTTGAGTGCAACAAAATCAAGATTTTTGTAAATTTCATGTTGGTATTTGTTGTTGTTGTTGTCGTTAATAAACTATTATTATTAACATTAAAGAAAATAAAATACAAAAGAAGAATAAGAATTTAAATTGCGTTGCTGCTGTTGTAGCTGTATGGCTGGCTATTTAAGGTGCCAGCTACTACTACTACTACTGGAAGATGATGGTTCGATTATAAATTGTTGTAATATTTGTTGTACATGGCTACTGTTAAATTATAAACCAGAAAATATCACAACAATAAATTGACGATTGTATCACAAACATTTTTTAAGGATTCCCACATACAATAAAGGCATCATAATGTGTTATAAACAGATGGATGAATGGATGGATGGATGGATGGACGGATGGACGGATGGATGGACGGATGGACGGATGCATGGATCGAATGGATCGATGGATGGCTGAATGCATAGACTAGACCCTTTATGAATGGCTATTAAATTAAAATTTCTGCTGTTGATACTCTGTGCAGCATGAAAACAAAGTGAAAAAAATACAAAATCTAAGGTAATCATCATTTGGTGGTGTTGGCTATGGTTCATTCGGCTTGTCTTTGCATTCTGTTGACGTTAGCAATTCCGCTCACGTACAGCAGTTTATTAAAATAACTTTAAGATGAACAGCCAAACATGACACGTAACACTCGCCCCCTCTCACTGTATAATAGCCCTTCCTTCTTAGCCGGAATCCAGACCATAGAAAATTATTGACGTATAACGACAATATTTTGTTTTTTCTTTCTGATTTCTGTGTTGTACAGGTAAAAAGAAAATTAGTTTAATCAGCAATACAACAACAACAACAGCAACAACAACCACAATAGTGAATATTATTATAAACAACATCAGGTGTTTGTTAATAATTTTCGAGGATCACTTGTAACAACAACCACAAAAGATTTATTTTAAATGAAGACAACAACAACAACAACAACAACATTATCAATATCAATATCAATATTACAACTTAAAAGTAACGCGCTTTATGGCAATATGGCTGGCTGGCTGGGTTCTACACATTTTGCTACCAGTTTTGAGCATTAATTTTTTTCCCTTTATTTCGTTTCGTTTCATTTTAATTTCTCTCATCTTTATTTGAAGATCTTTAGCATGTGATTCATACCTCGCTATGGAACAGTTTCATTCATACATCCAGGCCATCTGAATCAGCCAACATGCCAGACAGAAAGCCATCCGTCTCACATCGCTCTCCATTGTATTCGTGCAATACTTTATTCGCATCGTTGTATATCAAACGCAACATTTCGTATAGAATCGTATGGTGATGCTGGTGGTTGAGAGGCAATTTAAAATGAATTGAGAGAAGAACAAGAGAAGAGAAGACTCTCGACTTCAATTAAAACCTTTTAACAGTATCACGTACTAAGATTGCTTGCTTTTAAAGGCAACACTGCTGATGATATCTTTCAAAGATGACGATGACGATGACGAAGAGGATGATCACCATTGCCAAAGCAATAAGTTTAATAGCGGAAAGATGTCTGCTTTAGTGTTACTATTGTTGTTGTTGTACTTTAATAAACAAATTAAATAAGTTAGAGGTGGAATATTGAAAATATACTCGCATAAATGTAAAGAATTTTTAATATCCTAACACCATTACCATTTGTTTGGCTCTGGCCAACCTGAGACTTGTCTTAAATTATTACATTTTTCCTTAAATATGACAGTGACAATGACTGTCATTATATATTGCTGCTTATGGCGTGAATTCTGTATAAAATTTTTAATTTTTTTTTAACACTTACAAGAGTTTTTTTTTAAATCTGAATCGTAAAAAACTCATAATTTCCTTGTAGTTATCAGTTCTTTAAAAAAGTTTATCACTTTTTTGCGCAATAATAATGACTTTGCAAATGAAGGACATTAAAAGTTTATTACTTAATTGAAGAAGAAAAAAAATGCCAATGAAATTAAAGTGTTGTACGTGTACTTGTCACATAAAAGTCTGCTGATTGTTCTGTTCGAAATAGGAAAGATGTCCAAGAAGATAATGATGAATAATGCCATCTGATCGCTTCTCTTCACATTCTTTGCAGTTCCATCACTTTCCGCAATAATTCACACGATGCACAGAGGCCAATTCGATGTGGAATTAATCCTATTTGACGCTTGAGGAATATTCTTCAGTTTCTCTTGCATAACGCTGAGTCTATGGGAGAGTTCATACAAAGCATCTGCATAATATAGCGACTTAAGTAGAATATCTTCTACACACCTCCACGTGATCTGTTTCTAATCGGACTGATGGAATCTGCATTCATTATTATAAGAATGAATGTCACCGCTGTTGTGGCAAATAATCCTGTCGTACACCTGAAGTGGTTCAGAAGGTTTAGATATTTTAATGTATAACATAGTGCACTCGTGCACCACATAGCGCTTTATCAAAATTCTTTTCAGTGGAATACAAATACATATATCTCCGTTCGGTCCATATACATACATACATACATACATTCATACATACATGGTCATTACAACCCTTCAGTCAGGATTACGACCTAGTTTCTCACACCACCCATGTTCGCTTATCTTTAATAGAAGGCGACGAACAATTTTGATGAGAATTAATTGAAATGACAAGTTTGTTGCTTAAGTCTTTTGTTTTCATTCAGTTGTTCATTTGCATATACATATGTACGTATGTATGTAATATGTCATAAGGAAGATTGTTTCTTGAGTCTTTTAAAGCAGGATTTTCTTTTCTGATTCAATGCTAAACTCCTTAATTTATGGATGCATAGATACATCTGCGGAAGTCGGCGAAGAGGACGACCTTGTACCCGTTGGAAGGACTAAATCGAGGAAGCCCTGTCATCGATTGGTGTGACCAACTGGCGCAGGCGTGCAAGAAGCAGAGGCGCCTGGAAGGATGTGTTGCGGCAGGCCGAAATCCGTTAAACGGGTTGTTATGGCCAATTAAGTAAGTAAGTAAGTAAGTACATGCATACAAATTCTCACACCACTTATGTTGTGTGTGCTAATTTTATACATGACTGACATGATCTACTGTTTAAAGTTTTCAAGAAATCTGCTGAGAGAAAGTCTCCGAAGAAATATTTTTTCATATTTCGTTTTGGTGGAGATGTCTGACTTGTCATGTCTAACAATCCAACACACTACTACTAGACGGCTTTGGTGCATATATATTCCCTATAAATAGAAAAGAAATGTTTTCTCCTGGTTTAAAAAGATATTACATACCAACCCCCTGTTCATTTATTTTTCTGATGTTATCAATTGCTTAATAAGAATCCATATGACATCTTAGTGATTTGCTTGCTTCCACTTCAATTCAAGCCTAAGGCAGATGGGTGAACTACAATTTTTAGACCGGAGTAGCCGTTTTTGATCCCAGAATGCAATATTCCAAGCCCAAGGGGAAACTCGCCTGTATCTTCCAAGCTGACATCTATGGAATCGAAAGATATATGTACTCAATTCAATCTGGATTGGAGGTACAGAAGACGGGACATAGCAATACTATCTGACAATTAGACCACCATACGAGTACTCGTCTCTTATGAAGTTAAGATAGTGGCCTAGGGAAATTGAATCAGCTAGGAAGACAAAATAAGGTCACCCTCTGCTGGGTCGCAATGAGCAAGCAGACGAGCTTGCTCTTATGTAGATTGGCAGCGGATGTGTGGAAAGATATGGTCAGCGAAATTAAAAATAGAGAAAAACAAAGACTCTTCTTAAACCAACTGGGTTTGAAGCAAACAAAACTTGTATTGCGAAATTGCAATTTTGGATGCCCCGATGGACTAGTTGGTAGTGTTGTAAACTTCAAGTGCCGAGGCCGTGGGTTCAATTCCCACCAGAAGCTCTGAGTGTTTGTGATTGTCTGATTATCTGTGATTACTCACACTAGAAAAAAGGAAGTGAGAAAAATGAAACTCTCGAAAGAGTGACGAAAAAAGTTGTCTCACATCATATCTCTCTTTCCTTTCTCCTATAAACTATCTTTCCTGTACACCAACACAATGCACTGCATGTATAAAGGTCATCTCCTGAGTGTTGGTCTGAAAAAAATTAAGAAATCTTGGTCATGCATCGGACGAGCAAGAAACAACTTGAGGTCGACAACCGGGCTTTTGATAGGACACTGTAGACTCAAGATACACTTATTCTTGGGATTGTGACGGTATGTAGATTGCATCATCGCAACACATTCTTGGAATCTGTGGGGACATGAATGCATACAAGAAGGAAACAGTTAAGTGCATATCAGGTGCTAGGCAGGGAATTATTATTGTTGACACCGATCAGATTCGTGAATTCTGTCAGAGCAACAGACTGGGAGGAGACGTTATAGGATCGCCAATAATAATAATGAAAATTTTAAAGCGTTTCGTTCCAAAGCCTTTATATTGCAGCCTCATGTGCACATAGAATTTAAAATCAGATTCAAATTCTCGAGCTAGTTAGCTAACGACAGTTACAGTTGTTTACAAAAATCTTACGTGATTACGTGACACTTTAAGAACAGAAACAACAAAGCTTCACTATGAACTATGAAAAGAAAGAAAGAAATTTTAAAATTCAAATTTTCTTTGAACAAAAATACTTAAGAAAACTCTTTAAAATTTTCTTTTATTATTTGAAGAGAAAATAAATATATTTCAAAAGTAAATGACAATAAAAGTAAGAATTATTGTTAAAAGAATATTAAAAACGTTGTTGGAACAATATTTTCTACAACAATTAAAAGCAGAGCACAGGAACAATGGCATGAATGTGAGTACGAAGAAGACTTGACACGTTCCAAGCTGATCTTCACTCTGTTTTTTTCGTTTTCTTTTTTTTTGTTTTTTAAATGGCTGTGTTACATATTCTTTTGTAATGCAGATAAAAGAAAAACGGCCGCTTAGAAAAAATGTTTTTTTATCAGAATATTTACAAGCTTTTCTTCAAAACGTTCACAAAAAAAAGATTTTTAGTAACAAGCGCCGTTTACGTATAGAATTTATGCGATATTTAGAGTTTTCGAGGTAAACAATTACGGCAAGTAATAAAACTTTATTTTTTCTTGTTTTCTAAACTTTTTCATTTCAAAAATATTTTTATTTATACGGAGTAGTGTACGAAACGAAACTTGACTATTTTAACTGAACTGTTATGCACATACTCGCATATGTTTAAATGAAAAGCAACAACAACAAAATGCAAGACAAAAAAACAAAAAAGAATTTCATTTTATTTTGCAACTTCTTTAGGCTTTTGTTCGAATGCAATCAACGAAACAATATCGGCAACACGTTCAGAAAGTGCACGCAGGAAAGCAAACAACGCTACGTTCCACGTACCGCTTACAAAAATATGCCGCAATGTCACGTTGTTGAAACTTGCGCAAAAAAAAATGGCAAAAAAAATTTAGAAAAGTATGACAGTTAAACTGCAACAACAACAACAACAGCAATGACAATATGAAGAGGGCAAAAAAAATCCAACACTGGACAGTTTTTTCATGCTTTTTTTCGCTGCTGCCAACACATAAACTCATCAAAACCTTCAATGCCTTCAAACATTCTCTACAGGCAATAAAAATAGTGTCAAGCCAAACTTCATTTAAAATGAAAGTCATTCACAGTAACGAAATTTCCAAATAGCCAAGCCATTGAAAAAACATACGAGTACCACGAATTGATTTCATGAAAGCAGTTCAAAAAAATTCTTCAATTTTAATTTTAAAAATTCTTTTCTTTCTTTACTTTCATTTCAAATTCTAAACTAAATTGCTTTTAATTCCCTGAACCCTCAGACACTACTTCCGTTTTAACACTCCCGAAGCAAACCAAGAGCCATCCATCCATCTATTCTGAGCAAAGTAACAAATCAAATGAAAAAAAAAATTCAAAGATCGTTTAAAAGATCTCCAGCGATCGTAATCTTAATTAAAAAAGGAAGTGTACCTTTATGCATTTTAATTAGGATTCTCCCTCTCTCTCTTTCTCAAATCCGAAAACAAAATCAGTGAAATTGATTTCAACCACAAGAAAAAAAATGAAAGTGAATCAAATCGAAAAGAAAAGAAACGCCACTAACAGAATATAGCCAGTACGTTAGCATATGTATGCAATGCAGGAGATTTAAATGCTCTACCTGTGAGGGAGTGCGTGCTTGAGGTGATAATGATGATGAATTTTATTTTGTTTCCTTGAGTATCATAATAAATCGTAATGCCTTTAATCTTAAGTTTAACAAGATTTCAATACAATACAGAACCTAGCAAACAACCTAGCAAGATCCATTCGACAACAACTAAACTGTACTACCTCCCTTCTTGCTCGCAAATTGTTTAGAAATTACCTATGCCATGGGGTTCTCAGCAATTGAAACTGTTCTACGCCTCATTATAGCGTATTTTTAATTGGAATTTGCAATTCTCTCCATACAAAGTCTAACTACCACTACAATTAAAGCCTGCTGATCATTCACAAAGCCTTAGATGTGCTGATTGGATGCTAGAGCAACAGATTTTATCGCGAGTTAATTACATCAACAAGCCAATTTGTCGCACACGGGGGCTCGGAAAACATAGGAGTGAGTGTGGAACTGTATTTTTAAGAAGTAACGCTTTGGTAAGTAGTATGGTCAATCGATATTGTATTTATTCGAAAATTATCTTGATAGGTATGTAGGTCGAAGTAGTAGCTTACTTGAGCACGAATAGAGGCCCGTTGTGACGCCACACGTAAACAAAGGTTCTGTGCTGACCGAGTTGCAGCAAACTAGGGGAAAACGCAAGCGCTGCAGTTTAAGAGCACGACTATCCTACGCTGGAAAACCAGCCTGAAAGTTTAATAAATGAAGCTACATATTTGACATCAATAGAGGATAGCTCCGTTAAGCTAACACGGTTGAAGTCAAATCAGAGCACTATAGCCGTATGATACATAGGTACATACATACATACTTAATTGGTCTTTACAACTCTTCAATTATGATGACGACCTAGCTATTCACACCACTTATGTTTTGTGTGTTAATTTTAGACATGAGTGGCCGGGCCTACAGCTAAAAGTCGACTCCGAACGACAGATTTTTGTTGAGAAACTTTTCATGGCAATTTGCCTTACTCTCAGAGTTTTTGCCAGAAATCTGCTGAGAGAATGTTGGAGATGTCTGACCTGGGGTTTTAACCGTAGCCTCATGACTAATAAGCCAACACACTGCCTACTAGACTACAGCCATCAATAACCGTCGTTTAATGGTCTGCTAGTAGAGGTTATAGGCAGAACAGCATTTGATTTCAAAGTCCACACAACGCGAACGTTTTTTGCTTTATTGCAGCATTACATGGCAGCTATGATAGTAATGAGATGAAGGACTATAGGGTAAAACGGGACAAAATTGAAACCAAATTATTCCTAAATTTTTCTAAAACCACCGGCAGCAAGTACTAAGAATCTAAGGGAAATTAAAATTGCTAATTTCCGATATGCCAATCAGTGGTTTATAATCTTTAACAGGGAAATCCTGTAGTAACCTTATTTAACCTTATGATGTAACATATAAAATTTCGAAATGAAGTATGAAGACTTTTTAATAAAGTAGCAGACATTTCCGAAACTTAAAGAAATTCAAGGGTCATGCCATAGATTTGTTATTCTTAAGCAGTTTTTGGTCCCTTCAAAGTAATCCAAACATTAATAGCACAATTAAGCAACGCATTTTTAAAATCCTCCAAACAGTTCTGATAAGTGATTCAGACTTTCAAAAGTCTCTTCACTTTTAGTGGAGATAATCACAGGAGGCTACATATTATTTTGGGAGTGGTCAAATTGTAATGTTATGTGGTATACTTGCAGTTCATTAGAAATAGTCAACATACCTGGAAAAGAAAAAAAAAAATAAAAAATTATTATTAATAATGTAGTGTAGAGTAAAATTCTTAATGCTTAGCATTTTGTTTTCTAAACTTTAGTGTATCAAAAAAATATTTTTAAAGTATTCTTACTCATATGAATTTCTTAAAACTTTATGCGTCAAGAACTGTTAAGAACGCTGCCTTAATTCTGCAAAAATGTTACTTTTAAATAATTTTCTTCAATTTCCTTCAATAAAGTCATTCATTCTTCTTTTCTTCGAAATTTTATTCAAAAAATGATGCATAACTTAATGAAAAGTCTCCTGCTTATAACTCCAGATGCACTCAGTCACAGTAATCGAAGAGAACACATTTACGTACATTGCGATATTACTAGAGGCACTGTCCTAGAGCTAACTGACGACTCCTTATCGCAATAATTAGCATCGAGGCTTAGCATTAAAGCAAAGCTTTCTTAGAATTAAGCTGAAAACCAGCCTTAAAGAATAATAAATCTAGTGATTGATTGGATATCAAGTGACGACAACTCTGTTAAGCTATCATCAAAGTGAAAACTAAATGAGAGAACCTTGCATCAAGCCAGAGACTAAGAATGCTGTCTTCTTCCTTAAACGATATATAAACTCATCAATATTAACAAGTAAGAAATATCTTTCGATATGACTATCCATTACCCCATGATCCGTGAGAAAAGATAGATCCACAAAAATGCCACTACGGCACAATTTAAATAATTAATTGATATGCTTCCTATCCAATTTAGTTCAGATGAGTCTGACAGTCGAGCATGAATTATTTCTCAGCTCAGTATTTGCAGACATCCAATGGACTATAAACAGTCCTGGAAACGAGAGTTAAGAGATGTACCTCTTTTTGGTTTCCCATCTCTAACAAGGTTATCAAATACAAAATAAAATGGAATCAATCACTGTACCCAGCAGCTTCTACGTGATTGATGCTTTAAACACAATAAACGCATTGCAGCAAACACAGTGATTTTGCAATAACAATTTACTTGTTGTCGCCTGGCATTTAAAATAATCATTTCCTTAAACACCCACCCATATATTCTATTTCTCAGAGATTGCTATGTTTGCTACGTTGCGTTTATAGTGTTTATATCATGATGCGACATTGTCGCGGAAAACGAACACCGAAGTGACATCAAAAGCTGATGTTTTTATATTTGAAAGTCGCGCTCGAAGAATATCAGATTTCCGATTGGATTATTCAAAAAGAATTCTGCTGAATTTCAATTGATTTTTCTCACTCTATGAAGGCGTTTCGTACAGCAATTTTATTGAGGGCTGTCTAGCATAAAGGACATACCGTGAAGAAGTTTAGGTTTGATAAACGCAATAAGAGTTATTGAATCACACATCAGAAAGTGAAGTATAATTGTGTGCCTGTTTTTGAAATTTTTTTTTAATTCCGAGGATTTTGCTTGAAACGATTTAGGAGTGGCTTCAATAGCTTCTGAGTTATTATCAAGGGACAGTTCTTCTTATAAATATAAATCAGGGCTGAAAATGCTTTTTGACCCACGTTACATGCTGAAAACTTCCAACAAATTGCACAGCATCAGCCAATTAAGATGCCAGGATCAACGGCAGCTTTTCATTTCTGATGATTTATGGATCCCTTACTGTCATTGGCATCTTCTCGATTTTCGGCGTAGTGTTTATGACGCTCATTTACACTTCTTATCCCTGATACAATTATAGTAACCTAAAATTAATATTTTAAGTGTGGCACCGCTTTATTAAACCTTGAATTTTCTTATTGAAAAAAAATTAAAAAGAATGTCCAAAAAAAGCATCACGTTAGAATGTTAGACACTAGAATACTCAAATAAAATTTACTAAAAAATAAGTTTAACAAAAAAATTAATAGAATTAACTAACAACTGTTAAGTTAGTTGAAGAAACTGTTCAAACAAAAAAATAATATCTTCAATAAAATCATTTCCAACAACCACCTGCCGTTACAACAAATGTTCGTTCTAATTTTCTGCCGTCTACATGGTAACCAACAACAGTGACAGCATAGCAGGACACATACATTCCTATTGTTGGATGGATGGATGGATCATCGCATATGCAACGAAACAATAAATGTCTTTTTCGTTTTTTTGCTCCTTTCTTTCTCTCCTGGCTTCGCTTACATACTCCATACAATTCGCAAACAGGGTTTGACTATGAATTTTAATGTTCGGCTGACAAACTTGGCCTTCATTTCAACAACCGAAATGAAACAAAAGCAATAACAAACAAAAGCAGAAGCTGAAGCAAACAAACAAAATAAAGAAAACATTGCAAAATTGTTTTTTTCCTTCTTTTTTTGTTTCTGTTTTCTTTTTTTTTTTTTTGCCTTCTTTAAATAAGAAATCAAAAAAGCTGCGTAACATTTTTCACTTGTTGTCATACAATTTATTTTAGTTTGCCGTCCTCAGCTCTAGAACAGTGAGTGATAAAAGTAATGATAGTTAAAGCATGAATGCAGTTTGAATATGAAATAATGTCACATCAAAAGCATTAAACTCTGTTCAATTTATATTATAAATATGCAAGAATGCATTTAGCATACCCGGAATGATGGCAAATGTAGGAGAATCTTTTCATCAATCAATCAATTGAAAACGTTAATGACTAGAATGAACTTAGAATCGATCAATCAGTCAAGAGGGACATGGTATCATAGGACCACCATTCAATATGTCCGCCCTTAGCCCTGATGAAAGCGAATCTCAAGACAAATTGCCATTAGTCTTACGTTGCATCTTCCAACAGGAAACTCTAACAACAGTTGATACCGAAATTTAACAGTTGATAGATGCAGATACATTTGTCAAATTAGTTGTCATTTATTCAAAGTGTTTTATCAAATCACCATGGGCGGATATAGCATTCAACAATACGATCAAATAAAAAAATTATTTTATCAAAATGAGGGTCCCGTGCCGCGTGCTACGTTCATTTTACAATCGCCATAATCGTTCTACCGAGAGGACTTTTCTAATGTGGTGGATAATGTAGAGTCCTTTGGTTCAGTAAACGATCGGCCAATACACATACATATACGAAACCCAAGATCTGCTAAAACATCGCCGCTATCCGTAAAAGTCTTCAGTAGATTTTGTGTCGTTCAAAACAACTCGCTTTTTCATAGATTACATCTTGGCGAATTTTGCATTGTAACTTGGGCCTACGTCCATGTATTATTCAACTGATGCAGCCACTGAAGGTAAAAGACCATAAACAACGAGGTATGTTCGCTGAACAGGCAGTAGAACCGTAGGCAATTGGCCCTAATTTCCATTGAAAATTCGTCTTCAGCGACGAGGCTCATGTCAGAATGAATGGATGTGTGCAAAAACGAAATGGTTGAACTTAGGAGAATACCAATCCATATGAGCTCCCAGAGCCTCCAATATATTTCGTAAAACTCACTGTACGCTTTGGATTATTGGTTGGCGGCATCATTGGTCCATATTTCTTTGAAAACGAGCCATTACTATAAGCGACGAGCACCAAAGGTCGACGATTACCAACTTCTTTTGGCCTCAATTCGATAATAGAGACACCAATGATGTATGTTTTCAACTGATCTGCGCTATGTGCTATATAGCTCATGCCACATGAGATATTCTGCATGAGCGGCATGGTCTGATGTGGAGCTGTTGTAAACTGGCCACCGAGATTGTGGGATTTGACCTTGTTAGAATTTTTCTTATGGGGTTTTCTTGAGTCGCAGGTCCTTGCAAAGGAACCACAAACTACAGAGGTTCTCAAAGCCAACATAATCCATGTCATCAGTCATATTCAGACTGATTTGTACGTCAGAGTCATGGGGAATTTTACATTTTCGATTTGCAGCAACCAGAGAAACAGTGGCATCAATAGGTCTTTCAAACGAATGAATAACTTCGATGATATCTGACATATGTACATATTTGGCCATTACAACCCTTCAGTCAGGAATACGGCCTAGCTTCTCAACACCACTCATGTTGTGTGTGTTAATTTTATACATGAGTGGCGGGATCTACAGTTTAAAGTCGACACCGAACGACAGATTTTTGAGAAAGTTCTCATGGCAATTTTATTTACTCTCAGACATTTTGCCAGAAATCTGCTTAGAGGAAGTCACCGAAGAAATAGTTTTTTATATTTCGTTTTTGATGTCTGATCAGGGATTTGAACTGTGGCTTCGCATCTAATAAGCCAACACACTGGCTACTAGACTACGGCAACTATCTGTCATACACTTTGTTTTATTTAAATTTAAAAGTTAAGTACTTCCTAATAAAGGACCCTTTATTGCGGTCATGACATTTACAGACTTAAGTCACAGCCCTTAGGCGATTACAACAAGAGAAATTGCCTGGAATTATTTTTCCTTCTTCTTCAGCTTTTTAGATTTTGTATCTACTTTTGGTGCTTACAGTGTATATTGACAATATATCTGTCCGTCCAGATGTATGTATGTCTGTTGGTATGTCCACATACACTTGCTACTACTTCTTGTGGTATTTTGTTTTTCATTTTTTTGTTTTGTCTTAGGTTTTTAGCGTTTATTTTATTATATTTTAAGTGTGTGTGTTTTTTCTTTTTTTTTCTTTCAGGCAGACGTCAGCAAGCAACCTGGTAAAAAAAAAAGACAATTTTTGACAATGATAAAATAGTTTAACCTCCGCAATGTGCGCGTTTTGAATTTGAAATTAAAGCTCTTCGGTTGGTTTTTATTTCAGATTTTTTATACGAGCACAGCGAACTACAAACAAAATTTGTTCGATTTCAGTTCAGTTTTCCATTAAAACAAAAGAAAAAAAACCAAAAAGCAGATCACAAAAAAAAACTTATTGACGAAAATCAAAATAAAAAAAAAACTACTTAAAAGACAATATCAAGACGTATTTGTAGGTTTTTTTTAATTTAAAAAAAAAAAAATTTTGTGGGGTTTCTGTCATGGTTTATTTGGGCGATTGTGGCTGGTGGAGGGAGACCCATTCCATAAAAAACGAAATTTACAGAAATTTGTTTATTTGTGTAATTTTTTTTACTTCTTTAATTTGTTGTTGTTGTTGTTGTTGTTATTTTGCTAAAAATTTATTTCATTTTTCTGGTTGGTTGTGATCAATCTAAAGTGCGTGTTTGGACTCAGCAACAAGTAAAAAATACAAGAAACAAAAAAAAAAAAACCAAAATCATAATAAAAAAAATAATAACAACAATAACAATAAAGAAAAAGTAAAAGATACACAGAAATTTTAACAACACAATCGTTTAATCGTATTTAAGATAGAGAATCTATTCATTTATGACCAGTAGCGCTGACAAACAGAGAAAAAAACCCACCAGCCATCATCAACATACCAACCCAACTATGCTTACAATCGCTCTTTAATTTTATTTCAATTTTATTTCGGTTTTTTTTCTTCTGGTTTTTTATTCATAATTTTTATATCATTTGGCTACTAATTCACGTAAATTACTTGAGAGAGTCATGCGTATGCATGCATTTGCTTAACTCCCGCGCATAAGAAGGCGGCTTAGCCTGGGCTTTAAGAAAGAAAAAAAACAACATTTTAATAACCAGCACAACAAAGCCATACAAAAAAAAAATTTTTTTTTCGTTCTTTTTTCTGTTTAAATGTGACAATAAAAATAAAATAATTGCGGCCATAAATAAATTCGTTTAAAAGCCAGTAGTTGTGGCAAAAAAAAACCACAGCAGCGGCAGCAGCGGCAGCCGAGGCAGTAGTATTGAGATTTCTACTGCTAAATTCATGCACATACTATCAACTGCGCATAGACTTCGACTTACTCGTACGTACATAGTACATACGTATTTAGCATATCGGCTGGCTGCTTGCTTGTGTTGTGTTGATGTTTTTATTTTTCGGGTGACATTTGTTGCATATTTTATGTTGAATTTTAATTTAATTTATGCTTCTGTTTTATTTAATTTGCTTTTTCTTGTTTTTTCTTTACCTACAACAACAATAAAATCAACAACAACAACATTCTTTATTCTGTCATACTAGACTTACGTAGACAATTGTGCACCACCACCATTGATGAATTATTTCGATAAAATCGCTATTTTATTGCAACTATTTAAACAAACAAAATAAATTGTTTAACGTGTCAAAATAAAAAATTTGCAATGATTTTTCAATCTTTTATTCTCGCTTATCTTTAAAAGAAGGCGACAAACAACAAATTTGTTGAGAATTCAAATTGAAGTGACAAGTTTGTTTCTTAAGTCATTTGTTTTCATTCAGGTTGTTTGCTGGCAAATATGTATGCCATAAGGAAGTTTGTTTCTTAAGTCTTTTAAAGCAGGATTACATATATACATACATAATTGGTCATTACAATTCTTCAGTCAGGATTACGTCCTAGCTTCTTACACCACCTATGTTGTGCGTGTTAATTTTGAGTGGCGGGACCTACAGCTTAAATGCCGATTCCGAACGACTGATTTTTTATTGTCTGTCAGAATTTTTGCCAGAAATTTGCTGAGAGAAAGTCTCCGAAGAAATATTTTTCATAATTCGTTTGGTTGTAATAAATCCACACATTACCTCCTAGACTACGGCGATTTATGCGAGAACACTCAGGAGGAAATATCCATATCTATTTTTTGTATTTCGTTTTATTGCAGATGTCTGACGTGGAGTTTGAACTGTGTCCTTACGTCTAATTGGCCAACACACCACCTACTACGATGACTACATAATTTATAGGATAAGGAGTGCTTTAAGCGTATTGTTAAACATTTCTTCTAATATTTCAATTACAGTAACGCGATATGCTTGTTACTTAACACATATCCTTGCTGTGTAATTATAATTTATGCGTGAATGTTTTAAAAAAAGGTTAAAAACTTTAATGCTTCAGATCGTACTTAATAGTTATCCTGAATTAAAATCCTGTAAAAACCCATGTTTTCAAGTTTCTTTTTTAAGTTTAAGAGCTGAGGTTTGAATTCAGGGCTTTTGTCTAGATAACCAACATACTACTCACGAGATGAAGCCTAAAGCCAGTTAAGCGAATCAAATTGTAATTTTTCTACACTCCAACTCATAGAGTAAGTTGTTGGATCTATTGTATTGACACTGATGTTCGCTGCATCATCTTTAAATACTCTTAACAAATTCGAATCGTTTTTTAGATACATTTTTGGAAATTATCTACGTAGTGCATAAAATTTCGCAATTTGAATACATTCTGTCGTTTGAATTGGCCCTCGAGAACTCGCAAGAACACTTTGCCGACTTACTTCAGAAGATTTTGTTTATAATTGAAATTAAAAACTAGGCTCTTGCCTCGGTACTGCTACAATACGATCTATTCCACTGCCATCAAACTATATAGAGTATCCCTATAATTTTCTTTCAATTCTAATGCACTAACAAATATCACGATGGTGAACTCCCCATTGTCCTCAAAGACAATTCCCTGTCCAGCATCTAACGTCCAAGTGTTTCCTTTTAGCAAACATTTAATTCTGAAGATTTCTTCTCATCATCACCGAACTTACATTTTGGGGGCCAAAAAGATTGCATTTCTAAACAAGTGATCTTTGAGTATACAGCGCCCGATCAAAACAACCCGTTACTAGCCTCAAATTACTTATAGAGAGTAGTATACACATACATACATATTTGGTCATTACAACACTTCAGTGAGGATTACGACCTAGCTTCTCACACCACTTAGGTTGTGTATGTTAATTTTATATATGAATGGCAGGAGCTACAGTTTAAAATCGAATCCGAACGACAGATTTTTGAGAAACTTTTCATTGGCAATTTTATTTACTCTCAGAGAGGAAGTCGTCGAAGCGCCGAGGTTCCAACACACAAGTTCACGTCTAGTAAGTCTTAACACACTATCTACTAGACTATACTAGATAGCGTTAGAATTGGTTTTGAATAAAGCCAGCGTGAGACAGTTGACTGGATTTCTTATGGAGCACTGCAAGGTTAGCTCGCTGACAACGATCTGGAATAGAACTCTGCTGTACTATTGCAGCCCTTAGAACCAAATCGCGGGAAGAGTCTAGTAAGTAGGCTCGGTGTGGAGTTGCATTTTCAACCGGGTGCTGTGACCCAAAGATCGGAAGGAGTTTTAGATAGGCTCCGCTCCGAACCAAGGGAGAAGTCATGTCCAAATACTTGGCTTCAAATTGGTACTCAGGTGTAGGTGTAGTATGCTACATCTGGGGGCGTTGGTAGACGCATTGAATTTCACCCTGTGCGAAGAGCACCATTGGATTAGGTCAACGCGGACAGGTACTCATGTAAAACCCACCGTCGTTGCAGCCCTAAGCAGGAATTTTTGCCGTGAGGCGATATTAGGTTTGCCCTGAGTTTAATAATGGTGTTTCGGGGGGAATTGGGGAAGCAACAAAATAAAATATTTAGCGAGAATTGGGGTAAATAAAAATACAAAAGTATTAGATTTCAAATAATCAAATTATTATTTTAGTACAAAGAACGTACCTTTCGGGTTGGGGGTTGATCGGGTATTGATTCTTTTCTATTTAATTCTTTATAATTCACAATTAATTTATACTAACACAGGGGTGGTTTATACACTTAAACAAAACTTAAATCTAAACTTAGAAGTAGGGTGGCCAGCGTGAACATCCCGCCCCCCTTGCAACATTGCAACAAGAGGACCGAGCAGTCACCTGGCCAGAGATCAAATTTAACAATTCAGGGTATATTTAGATTAATATTACAATATTATTTGCTCATAAAAATAAAGTAGTTCTGGTATAATATAAGAAATATAGTTTCTAGCTGGTACTGGACATGAGAGCCTGGTTGTGGGTTGTGCTCTGCTTTTCCATTTGATGTGAGTGGGTTCCTTCTTGTTGCCGGCTTTTTCCGGTGAGTTTGTCTCTTAGGCGTTCGAAAATTAGCCTGCGGGGTATTAGATTCTCTGTAAATAAAACGACAAACACACAAGAGAAGGCGAGAAAACGAATTAGTACTGCTTTAGATTAGAAAGCGACACGAGCTTCACAATTGGCCGTATTAGAACGCCACTTGCAGCCACTCGCACTTCGAATCAGGGACGAAATAAATCCATTGGATTCGACCAAATCGCCAATCGCTAGGGGTAATTTGTTATGAGGAATGACAACAAATCGACAACAACAATCCACGTGATTCCAAATGTCAGTGCCTACCTGGTCCACGATAAACGATACTCGATTTGCCGCAAAAGTTGCCCAATGGCACGGGGGTTTTTGAAACCAGGACAGAACGATAGTCGAATCTGTCCCACAATGGCTTTCGATTTGGTAAGATTCAGCTTCTTACAAAGTGAAAATACCATTTTTTGCCAACAGAGTTGCACAGCAGAGCTCTAAACGGGGTAAAGTTTACACTTATACAGGCGGAACTTTGTTTTGGCAACGAGCAAGTGGGTGACAAATTCACCAGACGGGGTTAGGACTCTACTATACAGAATGGCATCATATGCTTTCTTAGAAGCATCACAAATTGCATGAAGTACTTCACACTGAGGGTTAAAATTAACCCAACGGGGGACGTTAATCCTGTCGATGTACGAGTAATCATCGACAAACTCAAGCCAACGTCATGGGTTTCAAACATTCGTCCCAATCTGTTCTGCCTTTACAAATATGTCGCATAAAATAATCTTAGCAACTACGATTTTAGGTGCCACTCACCCAACGGGGTCAAATAGCTTCGGCTATTTGAGAAAAGACAGAACGGTTTGTGACTAGAGAAATAGGGCGTTGGAGCTGGTTTGAAGAAAAACGTTTCAATGCTCGCATTCCAACGAGAAACCCAGAGTTTTAGCGGTGCTGGCGTCTGACATTTTCAAAAATTCGGAATCCAGTGGATATTCGGATAGCTCAAAGGAAAAGATGAATGATGTGATTTAATAACGATTTGATGGGGTAAAGAGTAACTGGGTTAGGAGGAGAATAAAATAGAGTCATAGATCGGCGAGTAGTCTAGGGAAGGGTATTCCCCAAATTGGGTTTTAACCTCGAGGTTCTGTAATAATCCGATCTCATATTTTGAGCAAACGCACCCTTACGAGATGGACCAGGACTCAAGTCCGTAGGGGATTTGGACTTAGAGGGAAACGAATTTGACTGACGTATTTTGCCAGTCACAATCCAACCGAAAACGGTTCGTTGGGCGATCAAAGGGTTGTTGAGGTCCTTTCGAACTCCAGAAAGCATTATCTGGGAGTATACATCTCCACCTAATAGCAAATCCATATGGGCATACTTAAATCCTGTTAACGGAAGTTCGGGTGCATCAAAATCAGCATACTTCGCTAACGAACATGTGGGTAATTGACCAGTGAGCTTTTCAACAACATACGCTTCCGTGGTCAATTTAAATGAGGGATCAATAGGAGATCCTAGCGAAATAGTACAAACTTTTGTTGAGTTTGCTACCACTGCGCCATTAAGGCCCACAACAGTGGCAGCAGGAACCGAATAGGTTGGGAGATCTAGCTTCCGTTGCAATTTTCGAGAGATGAAAGTAGCTTGAGACGCTGGGTCTATCAGAGCTCTCGCAGAAAACATCGCATGATCTAATTCTATATTTACTTGGGCAGTTCCTAACAGAACTGTTGAAGACGGTGTGGACTGTAAACGGATAGAAAAGTTCTGGAAAGAACGGGTAGTAGCGGGTGTCGATGGGCAATAATCCACTTCATTTCGCTTTTGCTCAGGAGGCCGGGGAATTTCTAAAGAGCGATCTGGGGAAAATGGTTTAACGGGGTTGGTTTCAGTCCTCGGTTCCTCCCGGGGGGAAGATTCGCTACGGTGAAGGAGCGAATGATGTTTCTGTTTGCAAATATAGCAAACATTTGAGCTCTGGCATCTCTTGAACTCATGAGAAACGGCCAAACAATTCGTGCAACACTTATGATCTCGAACAGATAATATGCGTTCACTAACCGGCATTCTCAGAAAATCAGAACATAAACGAATAGGGTGGTTCTGACTACAAATTGTACACTTTCCTTGGGATATATTTGGGGCGACAGTCTCATATGTAATGAATTTTCGGGGGCTGTGAGAAATGCCATAGCTGTCATTCCGAACTGCAGATTGGGTAAAATTATGGCTGCCGATAATGTCCGAGACTGATTCCAGAGTTCGATATCTGGCAGTCAGGAACGCATCCATTTTGCTCCACTTGGGTAGGTCTGAGCTAGGACCTTGAGATTGTTCCCAAAGACCTAGGGTGTGTTCGGGGAGTTTCGTGGAGCAAATGTACACAAAAATGATGTCCCAATTCTGAGTTTCTATGCCCAGCAACGATAAATTCGTTATACAATCATTAATCGTTCGTTGCAAACTCTTAATGGACGGGCCAGATTCTCTGGATATTGAAGGGAGGTTGAAAAGAGTTTTCAATTGAGAATTGACCAATACTCTTTTATTCTCGTAACGATCGACGAGATTCTGCCAAGCCATGTCGAAACCATCATTCGTCATGGGGCAAGTTCGTATTATGTCCCTAGCCTCACCTTCAGTTTTCTGTAAAAGATAGTACATCTTTTGAATATTTCCAATATGGGGGTTAGTTCCGTAAATGGCCGAAAACATATCTCTAAATTTTGGCCAAGAAGCATAATCGCCAGAAAAGGTTGGAGTGTCGCATGGGGGAAGGTGAATGGGGACAGTATTAGCAATCGGGTTTGGTGCCTTATTCTTAAGGCTGTCAATCAGTCCGTCAATAAACGAGGCAGATTGAAAATACAAGGTATATCCGGACATATATTTGGCCTTCGTGTCCTTTGTTGAGACTTTGGTGTCTTCGGCATTTTCCAATAAGTCTTCGTAACTGTCACGAAAGACTTCCCACAAACCGGTCAACTCCTGCCGATGAACACCTAGAGAGTGAACCGAATGTTCCTCTCGTGGAATAGCCTGAATAAAGCTTTCCAAATCGCTTAAGCGGTTATAATTTCTATTTAAATTTCTTAACGCGGCCATTTTTGCTATCAAAATTCAGGTTTTATAATTGATTTATAGAGAAATAATCCAAAAATGGTTCGAAAATAAATTTTAATTAAGAAAAACTCAAAAAAATAGGGGGTATCGCAAAAAAAACCGAAAATGAAAATATCACTTCCAAGTACAAACGTTTAAAACGGTATGAAAAAGGGTTTGCGAAAACTTTCGAAACAAAATTCAAAAAGGAATCGAAAAATTTAAATATAAGTCGATATATTTAAAATATATGTATATATATGTATATATATGTATATGCCAAAAAAAATTGCAATACTAATTTTAAAAAAATAATAACGATGATAAAAATAACACGATTAATTAAAAATATTAAAAATATATGTATATTTCGATTTATATTAGCGTAAGAATATAAGATTCACAAACATCGCAACAAAAGCACAATATATTCAACAAAAACAGCGGTCACCTTAATTTGTGACAAACTTCCAACTGTTTATAAAAGAGTATGCAACAACAACAATACGACTATATTAATACACTGTGTTGTTTGTGTATTTTTCGTTTGTTTACTTTTTATGTTTTTCTTTTCTTATATTCTTACACTTTCACTGCACTATTATATTCTTTTCAAATAAATAAATTATTTCGCACCACACAAAAAAAAAATATATTTTACATACCTTGCAAAATAATTACCAAATTATATTACGAAATTATATGCAGCGGAGGCAAGGGTGTGATTAATCCAACAAAAAATAACCAGTATGGCGATCTTCGAGACAATCTGTAAATAGAGTCTCGCAAATATTTTATTTTATTTAAGGCGATGATCCGGCTCGATTGGACCAAATGTTTCGGGGGGAATTGGGGAAGCAACAAAATAAAATATTTAGCGAGAATTGGGGTAAATAAAAATACAAAAGTATTAGATTTCAAATAATCAAATTATTATTTTAGTACAAAGAACGTACCTTTCGGGTTGGGGGTTGATCGGGTATTGATTCTTTTCTATTTAATTCTTTATAATTCACAATTAATTTATACTAACACAGGGGTGGTTTATACACTTAAACAAAACTTAAATCTAAACTTAGAAGTAGGGTGGCCAGCGTGAACAAATGGGATTAAGCTGGTCCTTTAAGGTAGCCGCCATCTATCTTACCTAAGTTGGTTGAGAAATGCTACGATATCTTTTTCAGCGCTCTCTTATGTCTATTCCCGCTTCTTTTCTCATTTCTACTCCGTTGTATATATTTTCTTATCTATTTTTAGCATGTATATAATTGGTCAATTTTATCTCTTGTTTTAATGGCAAATACACGTCCTCCAACCAAATAAAATTTAGATTTTATAGATCCCATTAAGCTTGTAATGATTGTCTAACTCTCTCTATCTTAGCTTTCAATGAAAATATCTTTCTAAACATTTCCTCTACTCACTCCATTTCCAATTCTGGCCAGATCAACAATGTGTATGCTCCTGTCGTTGCAAGCTCATGTGCTCGCTTATTACCATGAATCTCCATACGATCTGAGAACAAAGGGTGTCCTTATTTCCCTAGCTGCATAACTAATCGAACTTTGCACACAGGCACATACTATTTGCAAGCTAACCGCGTAATGCTATGAGCTAGTATTGCTAGGTACCTTGAAATAATATCTTCTTTTTGCTTTTTTCGTTTCAGTGCAAATGAAATTTGCATAACAGTTGTGTGTTTTATTTGGCAGTAAACGCTGCTCTTTATTAACTGTTAATGAACCATTAAATTTAAAAGTTTTCTAATAAAATATCTGACATCTGACGAATACACATCATCATCGTCGTCACTCAACCAATGCCTCATTTATTAACTTTGTTGATTAACTTTGTTTTTCTTTTTTTTGCAAGTAATTCTGATTTTTATTGTGTTGTTAATTGTTTGTCTGATCTTTTCTGTTCAGTTCTTTTACAGTGTGATTGTTAATGTGTTAATAAAACAAATGATGACCAAACAATGGCCTGAATGATGATGAAAACAACACAGCCACACACGAAGGCAACCAACAAACACTCGGTGAATGGAATGATGTGTTGCAGAGCAAGAGTGATTGAAGAAGAAGAAGACTTTCAAAGAATCTTTTAACAATGCTATGTTAATTGGCATTAACAACAGCAAAAGTAGCAGTAACAGTAACAACAACAACTATAAATAATAATAAAAAATAATTTCTTTGTACTTGGAATTGTTTCAAACTAGAACTGACTACCCTCTACTCATGACATGACTCTTTAGCATGTCTTTTAGCAGAGTCATGCTGCTCGAAAGTTAACAAATAAATGCAGGATCAATATAATTTAACAACAACAACAACAATAATAAAAAGAAATAAATATTGATACCACGTGCCATTGTTGTGGAGTAATTGTTGCTCAGAATCAGAATTTCTTCATCTTCTTCTGTGTTACAATACAAAAATCAATCGATTGTTATGGTTTACGATTGTCAATCTTCTGATGATTTTCATGCATTGAATTGAATCCGGAATTAAAAAATATCCCGTCTATATATACATATATGTGTGTGTATGTGTGAAGTGTTAATTGTTAAGGAAAATAATTCCCTGTTGAGGTATCGGTTTATTTGGTTTTGAAATTAATTTGAATTTGTTGTTGTTCATTGTCGTTTGTTGTTGTAAGTGAAATGATTTTTTTTTCGTTTTTCGTTTTTCGTTTTTCTTCTCTGGTTTTTTTTAAGGTGATTGCATTTGTTTCGTGTGTAATTGTTTCTTTACACGCAAAAATCACAAACGAAACAAATAAAACTTAAAATAAAACAACACCAATAAAAACACAGAATAATAATAATAATAACGATGATAAAAAGAATTTAAAAATGAAAAAAATCAAAAGAAAAAAATACGAAATAATTATAACTTTATTGTTGTTATTCATTGGCATTTGTAGAATTTCGTATTGGTAGTTACAAGCCAAGCAATTTTACGACTCTACTCAATACCCTACACAATTAAGTGGCAGTATAATGTGTTTCTTATATCGCTTGTAGCACTCATTGCACTACTCAGTTCAAAAGCTTCCAAGCATGCAAAGTAATATCTTAGTGATGAGATGTGGAATGCACCTACATTTACAGAAAGACACATTAACAGTGATTGAGATGACACCAGCCCTTGTCGTAAATATAATCCTCCCAAAGTAAATAATAAACCCATGAACGTAGAAGAGTACACGCACTAGAGCCTCAGTCATTAGATATCTGCTACAAGCATTAAAATCGTGAAGGCATTATGGGAACACTAAAGTGAATCAGAGCAAACGGAATGAATGTCAGTAGGTTAGGTCAAGTAATAGGTAAATCGCTGTAGTCTATTAGGTAGTGTGTTGGCTTGAGGCCTCAGTTCAAAGCCCAGGTCAGACATTTCCAACAAAACGAAATCCGAAAAAATATTTCTTTGGCGATTTCCTCTCAGCAGATTTCTGCCATGAAATGGTTTTCAAAACCCTGTCGTTCGGAATGGACTCTAAACTGTAGACCCCGCCACTCATTTATAAAAGTAACACACTCAGCATAAGTGAGGTAAGAAACTAGGTGGTAATCCTGACTAAAGGGTTGTAATGACCAATTATGTATGTATGTAAAGTAGCGAACACTACTCCCTCTAAAATCAGTACTTAGGCTTATTCTGTTACCACAATCAATATTCAACCCGGGGCTCTAACATTCGATAGGGGAAACCAACCCGAGTACAGTTATCATTATATTAGAGAGTCTGGTCAAGAATGTTGGAAAGTGAAGGTAAGAAAAACCTTTGTATCTAAATGACAATAGCAGGGCCCGGACACATGAGATGAGTGAGTAGGAGGTAGGAGTGAGTAGGCTCTGCTCTCCCTTAACGTGTGTGTCCAGCAGACTGTAGCAACATTGTACATTCTCTCTTGCTACCAACGAGATTTAACTTGCCTGTAAAACGAGTGGATAACATCCGACTTATGAGATGAAAGCCCGTGTTTCAAACCTCAGCTCAAACATCTGGAACGAAACGAAATATGAAAAACATATTTCCTACTGGCAAAAACTCCGAGGGTAAATAAAATTGCCTTGAAAACCTTCCCAAATCTGTTGTTCGGAGTCGACGTTAATCAATAGGTCCAGCCTCTCATGGGAAAAATTCTTCATACAACATAGGTGGTGAGAGAAACTAGATTGTTGTCTTGGCTAAAGTATTATAATGACCAACTAAGTAAATTCAATGTATATTTGTCAGCCAGAGAATATCGCACTGATCACATGTCAAATAATAAAGGCGTCTCAGCCTTCAGAGCTATTCAGAAAATTAATATGAAAGCGAATCGCCTCTGAAGTATACCGCCATCAGCGACAATAGCCACCTAATATTCTAGCTATCATAGGGAAACCATATATTTTATAAAAAGAAAGACGTTGTGATATGTGGTCAGGCCATGACTGACAATTAGTGGGTATAGAGGTTTAGACTCTATTTGCTTTAGTAGCAAAGGCTGGAGTGGTTAAATGGGAACACATTAACACTAACATGAGTTCTGACACGTACACATTTCCAGAGTGATGGAATGACAGATAAATGTGCAAAAATTGGGTTTTCGGCTTAACTAACCCAAATGTGCAAAAGGCGCGGTTGTTGGTCCTAATCCGGTCTAAAATGTGTGTAGTTGGCCGCAGATTAAATGGTTACAATGATATTTAAACACCATTGCCTAGAGGCGTTACAAGTTATTCAACAATCAAACTGTTGAACTTTAATAAAAGAAGTGAAGTTAAGTAGCAATTCAAAAAAAAAAATCAAGGCAAGGGAATACGGCTTTTCAAACTCCTTAAAAACTTTCCTGCGCTTTTCTTTAACCGATTTTTTGTGAATATAAAGCATCGACCCTATCTATTCCTCTAAAAAGAGTCAAGAAAGGGTACTTCCAGGTCTTTAAAGCAAAAGGTTTAAAGTGGCATGCATAACAATATTATTTTGTTTTAATTGCGGATTTACAATTGCGTTTTTTATTTTTATTTTAATTTTAATGATTATATTTGTGCAGTGAATGGTGTGAAAAATGATGGAAGTTGTAATTTTTATTTCATTATAAATAACATGCAATCGGAGTGTTTTCTTTATTTTTTTTCGTATTTTTATTTTAAATTTATTTCATTTTTATTTAATTCAGCTTTTGTATTATTATTATTTAAAAAAAAAAAAGGGGAACCATAACATGTTAGGGGGTTACTTCTTTCTGCTTTTTCTATTTTTTCTGATTTTTTTCATAATGATTTCCATTTAATCTGTTTGAAATTGTCTAAATCGGATTAAGTTTTTAAAATTCCCCGTATTGTTAATAAAATCCTAGTAAAAGTACACACAATAACAATTTTCTTTAACACTCTTAAGTTTTCTTTTCTTCTCTTCTCTTTACTGAATTTTTTTTAAGTTTAATGACTAGTTTTGCACACGCTGAACAATAAAGAAACCGAAAATGAATTTTCATAATTACGGAGACCTCATTTAATTTTGTGGAACTGTTTTTTCATGAACACAATCTTATGAGATCTAACGGGTCTTTCATAAAGCGATTTCTATCTTTAAATAAAACCACATTGGAAAAACCTATTGATGCCATTATGTATGGAATATAACATCGTTCAAATGTTGGCCACGATTTTGCTGGATGGAGCCCATCAAAATTGTCAAATTTTCTATGACATGAAATAGATTGTATTGGCTTTGAGAACCGCTATGCTTTCTAGCTTATTCGCATACATCAGCCACTTAAGAAAATTCTACAAGAAAAAGTCTAACGGTGTCAAATCGCATGATCTCGGTGGTCAGTTCACAGCACATCCATGTGAGATGACCATGCCCTCATATCTCTCATGTAGAAAATTCAATGTGGTATTAACAGTGTGGTATTAACATCAAATGTCGCTGCTGTCCAGATCATCCAATTCGGGCCAAAAATAAGTTAGTAAACATCGACCTATAGTGACTGTGGTGGCCTGACCAATGTCGTTCTCACCTCATCTACACTAAACAGTAACATTTGCGGAATACATTAGGCGGTCTTGGAACTCATGTGTATTTTTATCGTTTCAAATTCTATAAATTTGTTTGTTCACGTACGTTTGTACGTACGTTCACTCATTCATGCAGAAATGGATCGCATTGCTGAAGATGATTTCGATGAAAATTAAGGGCCATTCAGCGAACACACCATGTGGTCTATGGTCGTTGGATTTTATAATCCAATTCGCCTCCAAACGATACATCTGGGAACCCTCTCGATCCCCCACCAGCAGTAATGTCAAATAGGATAACATCACTACAACCAATACGACAACGGAATCATCTCACCAGACAACTGATGCCAGAAATGAAACTCTCAACATCTAAAATCCTAACGGAGGCCAACTCTCCCAGTTTGTTGAAGACACTACGACCTATAATCCTAAAGCAGTGAAACATAACATGCTCGACAGTTTCAGGTTCCTTCACATTACCGCAAAAACCTGAAAAAAGAAGAAGACACTTGTAGACTGACACTTGTATTTACAGCATAATGCTCTGTAAAAACACATTGCCTAACCTGATTCAAGGTTAGAGTACGTGTACTTGCCATTGTGACAAGTACAGTATCTAGAGGTCAAGTTGACCCATTGTACAATCACCTGATTCCAAGTAAAGCCTATTCTATACCGCCTGAATACCTGATCGACCAGACGGTAATAAATGCTGCCTAAATGACCACACAACCAAGTTCATGCGCTTCACCATTCCATCGTTTTTCAGGACATCTGTAATCTCATTGCCCCTAAGCCACAATGCCCCAGAACTCAGTGAGGTAATGCTCCACGACTTTCCAAGAGTTTTGTGAGAGACCAACTTCGTGCTGACATAATACCCAGTCCAATACCTTTATGTCAGCCTGGCTACCGACATAGATAGCTTCTCTATCTTCCGGCTGAAGCCCTTTCCAATTCAGATCCGCTGCCTTGGTTATAGAAACTCCATTGCCTGGAGTATTACACCACTCTCAGCAGAGAACTTAAAAAACGGTTTCATACCATTTTCAAGCCAACTTTAAAGATGACATGATTGCCAAGTAAACTACCTTCACAACGCCTTTCCTTCCTCTCGGGAAACTTGTCGAAATTACATATCCTGACCATATAAAACGTAAATCCGGATCCAAACTCTAATTGACATCTATTGCTTATCCTTTCATATGCAAATTAAAGAAATAAACGGAGAACCTTATCAATATTATTCTGCAACATCCTTAAATATTGTAAAAAAAACTCCATAAAACGAA
Organism: Sarcophaga rosellei; assembly: GCA_930367235.1. Classification (NCBI taxonomy): domain Eukaryota; kingdom Metazoa; phylum Arthropoda; class Insecta; order Diptera; family Sarcophagidae; genus Sarcophaga; species Sarcophaga rosellei. Next base: position 66,985,501 of record OV884020.1, on the reverse strand, counting down.
AAATTCAAATTGAATCGTTATGTGATCAATTATTTTAAATAGATTTCCTTTACCATAATTCCGTTCTTATATTCCTCTACATTTCAATTACCACAATCAAAGGTGTGTAGGTAAATCCCTTTTTCGATGCATTTTCCTATGCGTTACAAATCTTAGCTAATAGCTTTGTAGAATTTACACGGGCACTTAAACACAATCACAGCGTTACAGTATGTATTCAAATGAAAACCTTCATCAGAAGAGATGAATAATATGTATAGCAGGAGAAGCAAAAAACGTTGAATTCATATTTCACGCCTGCTTTTAATAACAATGAGTGCAGGCAGAGCTTAAAGAAAGGCAAAAAATCTGAATTAAATTGATGGAAAAAACCACACAAATCTGGTGACAAAATAAAAAAGAAAAGCTTTAAGGAAAGCAGTACGAAACGAGGCTGATTGTGTGCTGATCGACTAGGCAGACAGAGCGGCTGTTGGAAAGCAGCTGCTGCTAATGCGGCTGCTGCATAAGATTGTGGCAAATGTAGAACATTCAACTGAAATTGTAAAGAAATAAAAAGAAACAAAGTTTTGAAATGATTACAGAAAAATGTCATTCAAGGGCTTGACGCGCCTCCACAAACTAAAAATAAAGGCGAATGCAAAAAAAAAAAACTTTGCAAAAACTCTCGTCTAGTGGAAAAATACGCAAAACAACAACAACAACAGCAAATAATAATAAGAAATTATATGTTTAAACATTTAAACATTTAGGGTGTGGTAATCAGCACCACAAATAGTCGCAAAAGAATGGCAAAAAACGTTAATAAAACCCATTTGCTAAACATTTTAGCCAAATCCCAGTAAAACAATAAAAAAAACCAAAAAAAAAAAACAAACAAAAAAAAACGTTTTAAAAAAGTCAACAAAATTTCTCAAAAAAAAGAGAGAAAAAAATGTCATATGAAAACGAGAAAAGCAACAACAAATCCTTAATACATTATTAAACTATTTATTTGTTTTTGTTTTCATTTCTAAACTAAAAAGAAACTCTATTACAACAACAACAACAACAAAAAACAACATCAAAATTACCAGTGAAAGTATTTCTTTCGTTTGTTTTTTTTTTGGGAGAAATTGCATGTGAAAGACTTGCCTACAATCATGCACACGTTCAGTCTTTCATTCATTCATTCATTCAGTCATTCATACAATCACATCCTTCATTGTTTTCGTATCATAATTATTTGATTTGATTAAATAATAATAATAACAGCAATAACAACTAATTTCTCTGATTATTTTTATTGCTAAAAATACGAGGGTGGATTGCCACAATTACATACACACATAGATACACATAATGGTTTACTAATATCCGAATTAAAATAACAAATCAAAACAACATTAAAAATTAATAGAATAATTTTAATGGCTGTACGATAATGGTTCCTTCATTAAGCGCTTCTTATTTGTTAATTTAATTATGATCGACAATTTTTATTCGTTTGAAAGTCCAATTGATTCCTTGACTCTTGCGCATAAATTAAGCTAAATTTGAACGCTGGCTTGAGTTATGTTGGCTTTGAGGATCACTGTAGCTTGTGGTTTATTAAAACTTCACATGAAAAGATCTCACGGAGATAAATCGCAAGTTCTCGGTGGCCAGTTCACAGCACCTTCACATGAGATGACCGTGCCCCCAAATCTCTCGTGTAGAATATTCAATGTGGCATGAACTGTGTGGCATGTAACGCAGTCCTATTAACACTAAATGTCGCTGCTGTCCAGGTCATCCAATTCAGGCTAAAATAAGTTGTTAAACATCGGCCTACAGCGAAAGTGATGGTTTGGCCAACGTCCTTCTCAAAAAATTATGCTAAGACGATGCCGTCAGACCAACGACTTTTTGGGGATACATTAGACGGTCTTGGAAAAAGAACGAGATCAAATCACACAACGATGACCAGGTCGTATCTCTACGTGAGATAACCACTCTCTCAAATCGCTTGTATGGCATTAGCTTTCGGAGCGATATGTCCTTGGTGTGAATGCCATCCAATACAGGACAAAAAAAGTTGGTAATCATTGACACATAGTGCTCGCTATTGAGAGTGATGTGTCGGGGTTATAACCCACGCCATGAATGGCATGTGTCTCATTCCAAATTCGAAAAATGGCCTCATCGCTAAAGATAATCTTTCTCGGGGCTCATTCCAAATTCGGAAATTGTTTGTATTCACCTACCCATTCAACTAAAAATTTCTTCATCGCTAAAGATGACAGTTTACAACTGCTCCAGAGTACTTTCACACGTCATTGTCTATGGTCGTTTACTTGCAATTTCTGGGTCAGTTGAATTAGTTTCGGGTGTAGGCCTAAGTCATGACCCAAATTTAACAAGTTTTGGGGTGCAAAAAGACAAGATCTTTGAGCGACTTGTAATCGGCTGCTACACTCTCGTGGGCAGCGGCGATGTTTTCATCAGATCTTTTGTTTTCGTATGAGTGTTGATCGATTGTTTACTGAGCCAGTGAACCACGTTGCGAATAGTTCTCTCAGTAGGACGATTATGACGATTTAAAATTACCAAAGCACAGGGTACATTGCCCGAGCGGAATGCTCATTTTAATAAAACGTATCTAACAGTCCACAGTAATTCAGCAAACCGGTCTGAAAAAATTCAACTAATTTGACAGAAGTAGCCGTAACAAGATGGCCGTTATCGAATGCCAATGGACGAGAGTACATTTTAAAAGACCCAATTATTGTAACAAACATACTTTGACTTAGAATAATCATCTACTAGAGTAAATGCAATACTTGCCTCAGCCTATGCTGATCAAAATGTTTTATAACTTCTGTAAATACAAAAATGTTTTGAAAACAAAATGTTTCAACAACCCTCGCATATAATGCATACATATTTATTATGAACAAATTATTAAATTATAGTGAAAGAAAAAGTCTTTTAAAGAAATAATTTCCATTATCAATGATTTTCGAAAATTATCAAGACGCAATCGATCATCTACTTTTTTTCCTTTTTTTTTTTTTTTGCTCGCTCTCTTTAATCTTCTTTCATTCAAACTTCTTCTAATACTTTGTGGTTGAACACGCAACAAATCAAATTGAAAAGAAAACCTCAACTATTTTGATTTGTGTTGCCTCTGTCTGACTGACTAACTGACTGACGGACTGGGCTCTTGTCTTCTCTATTCAACAAAAATGTTTATGACACGCAAAAACTCATTTTAGAAAATCACAAACCATAGGGATGTCGCGTGCGTTGAACATGCGTTTTAAATCATTGGCCTTCTCTTTTTCTTTTTTTTTTTAAACTTCCAAGTTTTTTTTGTTTGTTTTTTATTTTAAGCCAAGTTCAGATGCAGGAAAAAAAATACTTTTTTGAAATATTGCTTGCAGCCATATTTATGTATGTATGTGAGAAATTTCATGCATACCATTGAGACTGGCTGCCGGTCCATCTCTGCATATTCATGTGTTGTGGTTAGATATTCCTCATCAGTACTTTGCTTGTGTGTCTTTAAAAAAAATTCTTTTAATTTTGATTTCATTTGATTATTAAAATTAAAATTTATTTTGCTTAGTACGATAATCGAAAGTTATCGATTATTATTAGAACCCATTAAAGCTTGGTGAATTGGTATTCAAAGTGACGTTAATTGCAGACAGCTCAACAATTTTTTGCACACCACATAGGAGCGTTTTAGACAATTACCAAATTTAATAAGGCGCCTCATAAATGGGCCTCATCGTAGTAGATAAATTTTCGTTGAAAATCACGATCACTTGCGAACTGCTGCGGAACCCATTCAGCGTACCATGGTAATTTGGTAAAACAGACTGAATAAATGACAACTAATTTGACAAATGGTAGCTTCAACAAGGGCTCTCAATAATACTCAATGCCATCTACGGAAATAATATTCAAAGATTTACACGAGACAATATATGGTACTCATATGTACCGCTGAGATAGATGTCATGAGAAGCTCACTGCAAGGGATAACTTCAATCTTTGCGGATATCGATACTAACAAAAAGCCCACAAAATAATTGGAGAACATGGGTAAGTTGATAGCTATTATAGCTTCAGGGTAACACTAGAGTTTGTTGACCAAGTCGAAAACTTGCCAGATCAAATGCAGAATTTGTTTAGCCAACAGATGGTATTTTAGCCTAAGCAGGCAGTTAAGAAACAAACTCTTCTGTCGACAAACAAATACTCCAGAAGCCAATTATTGGCGCTGAAGCATAGACGAGTTCATAAGCAGAAGATGCTATGTTTGGAGTATTTGACAGAAGAATTCTATGTAGCGCTTACGGAGCAATCTACACGGACGCAGAATATCGCCGCCTCATGCGCCATGTGCTCGTTGAGTTGTATGCCAACATTAATATCTGAAAACACAGTCAACAGTTAATGGCTCCGATGGTCAGGTATATGTCATGAAGATGAGTGAAGAAACTCCAGTAAGAAAAGTTTTTGAAAATGATCTCGAAGGATAGCAAAATGGCTCCGACAAAAAGATCAGGTTGAAGAAAAGCTATTTGAAGAAGGAAATTAGAGAACATATGCACAAGGCTAATATTATGTTCAGACATGTAATTTTATTGAGCCAATATTCGGTGATTTATTTTTATTTTATTTATTTTATTTATTTATTTATTTATTTCATATCACATACAACAAGAAATTAATCTTTTAAATTACAGTATGTGATTGTATGATCATTACAAAAAATAGAAAAGTATTATACAATAAACTAAAACTAAAACAAATTAAAAAAAAAACAATATCAGAATATATACAAACAAGAATAAAAACAAACAAACAAGAATAAAAATATGTGCATATATATATGTAATAATTTAAAATTAAAATTTTGAAAATAGCATTTTTTTAAATTGCAAAGCGTTGCCATTGATTTGTAGTTGGTTTGGTAACGAGTTCCACAGCCGTATTGTATTCGTAAAGAACTGCCACTCAGATATTAAAGTCTGATATCTTAACTGAATAATCTGCTTTCCTCTGTTCGATCTTGCAAATTGAATTCGATTAAACAAATAAGATGGTTCTTGAGTGTAGATAACTTTGTGAAGCAAAATTAATGCTTTGATTTTAAGTAAATCCATTAATCCAACACCATATAATGATTTAGAATACTGAGAAGTACCATCATATCTTCTTATGCCATAGACATATCTAAGAATTGCATTATACGCAACAGTTAACCTAGTTTTACTTATTGAATCACAATAAGCAAAAATTTCGCAGCCATATAACAACTTGGGCATTAAGTACGTTTTGGCAAGAAGCACTCGAATATTAAGAGGTGTAACGTGTTGAAGGGGATATAGCGTTCGAAGCATAGAAAAAATTGTTACGGAGACAGCATTTATGTGGGTATTCCATTGAAGGGATTTGTTAAACATTATACCAAGGTTTTTTGCTGATTCTACTATTGAAATATTTTGATTTCCTAAAATTTGATTTGAGTACAATATTTTAAGTGTTCAGATATAATATAAGCAATATTCATTTGACAGCTGGCAAACAAAACAGCTGATTGTTTCAACAACATGGTTTTTGTTTTGAATTTTTTTTTTATTTTTTTTTTTTTGTCGTTGTTGACATTTGAGTTGTCAAATATCAACAGAAACTGTTCGGAAAACTGTAATATGCTCACTGAACGTACTTATGACAGTGTTGTATTTTAAGTTTTAATCAATATTTTAACATACATACATAATTGGCCATTACAACCCTTCAGTCAGGATTACGGCCTAGCTTCTCAACACCACTCATGTTGTGTGCGTTAATTTTATACATGAGTGGCGGGACCTACAGTTTAAATTCGACTCCGAACGACAAATTTTTTTTTTTTTTTGAGAAGCTTTTCATGGCAATTTTTACTTTCAGAGTTTTTGCCAGAAATCTGCTGAGAGGAAGTCGCCGAAGAAATACTTTTGTATTTTGTTTTTGATGTCTGGCCTGGGATTCGAATTCGGGCCTTTCGTCTAATAAGCCAACACACTACTTACTAGACCACGGCAATTCGCATATTTATTGCGCAATAATTAATTGAAATTTTATATGAAATATTGAGCTTAATAATGGCGTTTATTGCGATTTACGCAATAAAAGTGTGTGTGAACTTCAATCAGGAGACTTGAGACATATTTAAACCCCACAAATGTTTTTGAACGTTTAGAGAATATATGCACAAGACCAGATTGCATTCGGAAGACTTAAGAAATAGAACGTATAGTTTTCAACCGATTATTTTATATAATAAAATTATTGTATTATACATACATAATTGGTCATTACAACTCTTCAGTAAGCATTACGACCTAGCTTCTCACACCACTTATGTTGTGTGTGTTAATTTTATACATGAGGAATGGGACCTACAGTTTAAAGTCGACAGACTATTTAAGACACTTTTCATGGCAATTTTACTTGACTTTCAGAGTTAAGTTGCCAGAAATCTGCTGAGAGGCAGACGCCAAAGGAATATTTGTTCATAAATCGTATTGTTGGAGATTGTCTGACCTGGGGTTTGAATCGTGGCCTCACGTCCAATAAGCCAACAAACTACGTACTAGACTATGGCCACCTCTTGTATTTTAGTTCTCTTAATAGTGGTTACAGTTGTGTGCGGTTATTTAAAACAATTTTCGTTGGGTTTAATCCCCCTAATTTATCACATAAAGTCAGACATTTCTAATGTCTTTAATTAATTGAACTATTATAGGCTGCTTTTCTTTTTTTAAATGAAACTCCATTTACTTTTTCAAATCACACAATAAACGAATGAATATGAATTTTTTTGTTACTCCTTCAACGTCAATTATTCTGAGACATGCGATGCTGATACACCTTAAAGGTGTATGTATAGCCACAGCGTTATGCTTTTGTGGCATGATTGTGTTCAAAAATAAAAAAGTAATCCTTTTCGATTATAACGGAACGATTTTTGGCATTCAATCATTTAAAATGGTTTGATTTTGACGTTTTATTAAATTTTTTCTCTTTTTTTGATTTCAAACAAAAAAAATTAAATTTCTAAAGATCGATAATTTAAACTAAAAGGCACAGGCACACTTTTTTTTTTTTGGAAAGAAAATAAATTTTGTCGTCAAAACTAAAGCGAACACAATAATATCGTGTAGAGCTTCAAGTTTTTGAGCCTTTTAACTAATTTGGCAAAGGAAAAAGTACGCGAAACCTGAGGCCAATTCCAGAAAATTGCCAATATGTGTTGCTGGCCAAGCCAAGCTTAAAAGGTTGAACATTGTTTTTGATTTATGACTTTTGATTAAAAATTTCTACAAAACCAAAAAAAAAACAATTTTTTTTTCTTTTTGATGAATTTCTGGCAACTACACAGCAACAGCACTATTTTCCAGACAATTTTTATTTCTACTGCTGCTGCTGCTCAATTTAAGAAAAAAAAAAAGATTTCTAAACCTTAGAATAAGAAAAAAAAATTGATTTCCTTGACTTTATTTCATGGTGTTAAATTTAATTAAAAAAAAGAATTTCTTTTTGAATAAAATAAAACGAAAGTAAAGCAAACGTATTGAGAAGTGTTCTTATCAATTCCGTAAACCATCAATATGTATAGCAAAAGGCCAGCTCATGTATCATGTGAAGTTTTACATGAATGCCAGAAGAAGTAAAAAAAAGAATAAAAAAAGGACAGCCCAACTCAGTTTACCAGTTGCCACACCACACCGCCAGTGTATGGTTAGTGTAACGTAAGGCATCGGCAGACAAACAAACTTTAGTTCAACGAAGGTGGTCGTTGTGTTTTCCTCTGTAAATGATCGACGATCCACCGACAATTCTTTGCACTTAAGATTTTTACACATGATTCGCTAAATTTAGCAAGTAAAGTATCATGTTGTTGTTGTTATTATTATTATTGTTGCTCACGTTGTCATTGCTGTTGTTGTTGTTGTTGTTATTGTTATTCTAAATGCTTTCGTTGTTATTGGTCCAGCATCAGATAGGCTGTAAGTCAGTCAGAAATTTAAATAAATAAAGAAGCCATAATGGATCATCCAGACAATGTATGTGGTACGCTACATTTGCATGTATAGACAGCTGAAAAGTTTGTCAAACTAAATTAATTTAGTTTGAATACTGAGTATTCATACATACATACATACATAATTGGCCATTACAACCCTTCAGTCAGGATTACAGTCTAGCTTCTCACACCACTCATGTTGTGTGCCTTAATTTTATACTTGAATGGCGGGACCTACAGTTTAACGTCGACTCCGAACGACAGGTTTTTGAGAAACTTTTTAATGGCAGGTTTATTTACTCTCAGAGTTTTTTTTGCCAGAAATCTGCTGAGAGGAAGTAGAGGAAGAAATATTTTTTTTTTGTCATATTTCGTTTTGATGTCTGGCCTGGCGCTCGAACCCGGGCTTTACGTCTAAAAAGCGAACACACTACCTACTAAACTACGGCGAACACTGTGCATTGCTTACAAATAATAAGCAAGTACTAAGCGAGCGGCAGCGGCAAATCAGCCTCAACCCTCATGGATAAAGTGAACGCACACAAAATGTGTAGTGTGGGAAGCTAGGTTGTAATTCTGACTAATTCTTGAAATGTGTTAATCGTATGTACACTTTTATAAGCCTGTATATATTCCCATTGCAACCAAAATCAATGCTAGATTCTACTTGGACTACTAAACTTCGATCCAATAAATTATTTTGACGATGTGTGAATTAGACCAATGGCGTTCCACCACTTCAAAGTGTAACAGACCTTTACATTCTCCATTCTTTATATTACTTCTGATGGTAAAACGTCCAGTTTAAGTTTTATAACGATGTTTTCTTTACTTCGTCAAACATTGCAAATATCCATACTTTCGTAAATCCCTGCAATTCTAGGAGCAGTAAGTAGATACAGGGTTTCATATCTTGGTGAATACACTGGCTGAAGAGTGCTATTATTCCTACGCCAGTATTTTGAATACTTTTTTCGTTAATCTGGATGTTTAATGGATAACACAACTTGGAGATTATACCTCATATCGATAATCTTTAGGACAATCTATCTGGTCTTACATACATACATACATACATAATTTATCATTACAACCCTTCAGTCGGGATTATAGACCTAGTTCCTCACACCACTTATGTTGTGTGTGTTAATTTTATACATGAGTGGCGGGACCTACAGTTTAAAGTCGACTCCGAACGACAGATTTTTTTATTTTTCTCTCAGAGCTTTTGCCAGAAATCCGCTGAGAAGAAGTCACCGAAAAAATATATTTTTTTTATATTTTCATTTTGATCTCTGACCTGGGGTTTGAACCGTGGCCTTACGTCTAATAAGCCAACACACTACGTACTAGATTACGGCGACTTCTTTCATGCAATTAAATTTAAATAAAACAGAGTGTATGAGATATAATCGAAATTTTTTGTTCGTTTGAAAGGCCTATTGATGTCATTATGTGTGGAATATAACATCGTTCAGCTGTTTGTCACGGATTCTCAATAATTCGGACGCATATATCCAGCTGAAACTAGCCAATGGCATTGGTTGTGTTAGTTTTGAGGACTGAGGTTGGTAGATTACTCGCATGTACCAGCAACTTATAACAGTACAGTAAGACCCCGCTTAACGCGGGAGATACGTTCCAATAAGTTCCAGCGCTAAACGAAACAGCGTTAAACGAGGTAACTAATAAATCAACTGTGACGCAGGAAAGATGCGTTCGTACTGTTACTGCGACTTCGGAAAATACAGTTGGAATCTTTATTCTGGACAGACTAACAAAAGAGCGTTGAAAAAGATACATAGTATACACCGTGGCTATATAGTGCACTGCTTTTGTATTACCGCGTAATACTGAAACAGCGTTAAGCGGGGTTTTACTGTATATTCAATGTAGACTATGGCCTCTGGTACGCAGCGCCATTCGGTTGAAGTCAAATGTCTTTGTTTCCACATTCCTTGCATGCACCAGCAACTTACAAAAATCAAAAATCCTACAAGAAAAGTCTAACAGGGTCTAATCGCCTGTTCTCGAAGTATGTATAATTCACATCATCTCCACGTAGGATGATCAGGCCCTCAAATCGATCGTGCAGTATATCCAAAGTAGATTGAACTCAATCTGTTAAAGCCAAATGTCGTGGGTTCCCAGATCATGAAACTCAGCCCGAAAAAAATTTCTAATCATTTGACAGAACATTATAAAAGAATATTCAGTAATTTTAGATATCAATCCGGCCTACCATTGTTTAAATTCAATGAAACCAATTCCAAGCTGCTGAGTGATGCCTTAGCCAACGTTGTTCTCAAAGAAATAGGTGACCGGTGGCGACGCCAGTGCAAAATTCCCAACAAACAGTGATTTTTTCGAACAGAATTGGACGCTCTTGGATTTTATTCTTCAAGTATAAATTCATCCAAAAATGGAACTCATCGCTAACAAAGATTTTTTGTTGTAAATTAGGATCAATTGCCAACAGCTCCAGGCACCATTCCGAATACATGGCGTTGTCTAAGGTCATTTAGCTTTAGTACCTGGATGAGTTGAATTAGGTACGGCTGCCAATTCACTAAGTTGTAGTCTGCGAGAGGCGAAGTTCTCTGGGCGACGCAAAATTTATTGCCTCGTTGTATATTGTGTTTCATCGGCGGACGATTTCAAAGATGTGGGTCTATTCGGATCAACTAATGGTGTTATGTTATGCACAATTACTCACAGTAACATTACGACATTTGACAGAATATAATAAAAAATCAGGAATTTTAGATATCAATCCGGCCTACCATTGTTTAAAACCAATGAAACCTTAATCGTCTTTTTTCATTAACTATGTTCAACTACAGAGCAATTTTGTTTTTTTTTTTGGACATTTCTGCAGCCTTCAATACAATGTTGGAACTGTTAATAATTGCTTAGAGAGTTCATTAAAACAGATCTTAACAGCTTCAGCAACGCTTAAATATTTTGAGTCCCTTTTTTTCAGTATTTTTTTTTCGTTCGTTCTTTTTTCTTAAAAAAAATTATAATAATTCGCATAATTCGACAACTTGTACGAATTTAACATTTTGCACTTCTGAATACCAAAAACAACAAACAGAAGAAGACAAAAAAAACACGAAAAATTGAAAAAAAAAATTCCACCATAAAGGAATCCGTTTTGATAGCCTCCAACAATGTTGAGACATGGTTTTTTGGGCTGAAAAGTATGGATGAAGAAGGAAAAGAATTAAAAACATGGCTGACAACATTTTAAGCATCACCCCTGCCGAAGAGCCACAAAATCATTTCACGATCGCATTAAGAAGAAGTGCAGCTGTATTTAGGGAAGAAAAAATGCAAAAAATTAAAACAATCCTGTCCATTATAATTCATCCATGTCGTGTCCTCTCCATATTGAAGTCATAACAACATCATATACAACAATTGCTACTGTTTTGCTTGCTGGCTTGCTGGCTGGCTTACTGGCTGGCACATGTGCTGCAAGACGTGAGTGCCACTGCCACAGTCACAGTCACAGTCAAAGCCCCGCATAACATACTCGTGCAAAGAAGAATCTCCTCCTGTCATTTTAAGTTTGTCCTCTTCTCCATTTTATTACTTTTTATTCTTCATATTCTTGAGCAAAGTTTATGATATTTTTTTTGTTGCTGTGTCTTTTCTTTCCACCACCAACTAGAAAAACGAAACAAAATCTGCGCTTTTAAAGGAATTCAGCCAGTCAGTCTCTTGGCAAAGGAATAGAGCAGCATTCGACCAACTGACTTTCAGTCTCAAAAATTGTATTGTATTGGTTAAGGAAGAAAAATTAGCATAAACTTATGCAAAATCATGAGACAATGATTCTTCTCCGGTTTTATATTTTTTTTTAATTTTTTTAAGCGAATCGTTTACGTTTTATGAATGAATTTAAGCGGCACTCACGATTCCTTTGGCCTCAAAAAAAAAATACAAAAAAGAAAAAAAAAGAACTTCAGCTACTAAAGCAAGTTTGTTTTTAAGTGCAGCGAACAACATATGAGTGTCCAGTCAGTCACACATTGATGAGCGCATCGTAGATCGGCTCAGATGTAAAACATTATTGAAATTTGTTAAAATCACGAACTCACAGCAGTAGCAACAACAACAACCAACATACACTATCACACATTTTCTTACTGTCCCCAGAAAAAAAAATCAATGGAAAAATGCCGCCCCATATATCGTCAAGATTATGCTCTAAATGAGGCATAAATATGGAAACATTGTAACTAATAATTGGAATACGCTTGAGAGGGTAGGTAGCCTCTTTATGTAACGGAAGTAAAACTACAGTTTTCAAATGCAATTCCTCTGTGCTCTACGAGAATTTCGGGAATAAGGTCTCGATATTTCGCTAAAACACAATCTATTGTAGCGGCAATAGAATAGTGGAACATTGTAATTAGTCGAAAGATTTGGATATCATACCTTCTTCAAGAATACCTTCGCATTTTTCTTAACTGACTAAGCTTCGTGGCACCGATCCATACATGAGACTTGCATTCAATTTTTTTATATTAAAAAAATGCAAGTCATTGACCAGTAAAATACAATTCATCGACCAAAAAATACATGTCATCGACCAAAAAAATGCAAGCCATCGACTAAAAAGATGCAAGTCATCGCCCAAAAAATTCAAGTCATTGACAAAAAAGATGCAAGTAATCGCCCAAAAAATGCATGTCATCGACAAAAGAATGCTGCTTATTGACCAAAAAAATGCATGTCTTCGACCAAAACATGCAAGTCATTGGCCAAAAAAATGCAAGTCATTGACCAAAAAAATGCAAATCGTTGAACAAAAAATGCAAGTCATCAAAAAAAAATGTATGACATTGCTTAAAAAAATGCAAGTCATCGATTAAAGACTGGAAACCATCGACAAAAAATGCAAGTCATCGACAAAAAACACGAGACAGTGACAATTTTGCCCATTTCTATAGAGAACATTTTTTTTGCCATTTGAAGAAAATAAGGAGCTCCAACGTCTATATCTTTAGACTCAAGTAACCGACTAAGCTCGACCGTAAGGAAACGTGTTTGGAAGCTTTGAGGCTATGGCTATTCACTCCACTAGGGCTCGGTCCAGGCTAGGTCAATTTTTTATTCAATTTTTCCCTATTTAAATAGAAATTTTTTTAATTTGAAAAAGAAATTAGCTATATCTCCGATATTAAGTAACATCTGATCATAAGGAAGCCTGTTTTGAAATCGTTGCTCTAATAGCTATCTAATCTACTAGGTCCAAAAACCACACTTTTTTCAATAATATCGAATTTTGCCTGATTTCTCGAAGGCATATTTGGTAAAAACATTTGATTTTTCAACAGCAATTTATGGATAGTTTTGGAGGACACAATAGATAATCTAACATTAATTCTTTTAAGCCAACTTTTTTATTTATTGACCGCCTATAATTAGCGACGGAAATCGATTTGAAATATTTAATTAAAATCACAAACACAATACAATTGTATTCAGAACTCATGTAAATGAGAAATTAAAATTCGAAATTCAAAAGTTTTCTAACGTTTAAACAAAAATATGCAAAAATGTACTACGTTCCGATTTGTTAGGGTTTTTAAAATTTCCAATTTCCTTACATAAATTGCTACCAGGTTGTGTCTAAAAACTCCGTGTAATTAATTCCAATAAAAACAGAAAAAATTTAAAATATTTGAAAAAAAACTAGCATTTGAAGGCAATGGACCGGTAGTTTGACAAAAAAAAAAAATAAAAGAACGTCAAACATTTAAGCGGCACATTTAAAATATTCTATTTTTTAATACCTTTTTTATACATTTTTTTTTTTATTTTATTTGTATCACTTTAGACTCCATCCAAATCGATTAACATCAATTTTTAATGCTTTTCCCCAGTGAATTTAATTTTTCGCCTTTTTCTTCTCTTACATAAGACGGTAAAAACGTTTCGAAATCAGAGAAAAATAGTAAAAAAAAATCCAGAAGAACTAAGAAACAAAAAAGAAACTGCTCTTGACACAAGCCGAATCGCTGTTTGAAATCAAAATCAAGACAGAAAAAAAACAACAACAACAAAAAAAGAAAAACATAAAACGACAACAACAATAATAACAATGAGTAGTGCCTACTGTGTGACTCCGACTCTTCGGTCCGTTCACCACTCAGTGGAACTGTCTTTGTATGATTTTTTCTATCCAGACAGTCAGTCAGTCAAGTCAAGTCAAGCCCAGTCAGTATTCAAAAAAGGAAAAACAGAACATTAACGCTGCATAAATTGTCATAAATTACGTAGAAAAATACAAAAATATCAACAACAACAACAACTACAATAAAGAGAAAAATATTGTATTTAAAACCATTTATACAAATACATAAAATAACAACAACAATAGTTTCGTCTTTAATTTCCATAAAAGTTCTAAAATCGTTAAACAGTTACCGGTGGTGATGGTGATCACTTTCATAACATCACTGTTAACCCACAGATGTTGCAACATAAACAGTCGATGATATTTTTTTTGTTTTTATGTTCATTAATTTATTTAAACAATTTCCGTTTACAACCTTTGAAGGACTATCAAAAAACACTTTTTATCGTCGGCAGGAAGACATGATCTTTGATCTTTTGATGTCTCATGAACATAACTTTGATGAGATGTGGATTTTATTACTTGCATCAAAGGGTTTGAAAACAATCGGAAATGTTCATGTCTTTGGAGTAGCTGTCAAAGTTCATACAAATATTTTCACAAAAAACACGATTATTTTCCCCAGTTAATATCCTCACGGTTTTCTGGTTGGAGCTCATCCTAAACGTATAATTTTCCATGACTATGGGTTCCGTTGATTTTGTTGATCTACATGCACCAGTGATATGTTAAGAAAACATCACAGAAGAAGTCTAACGGGACAAATTGCACGATCTCGAAGGCCTGTTTAAATTCATCCTGTTGAACCCACATTTCGTTGGTGTCCAGATCCACTAATTAGGGCTAAAAGAAGTT
The DNA here is from genome assembly GCA_930367235.1 of Sarcophaga rosellei. Lineage (NCBI taxonomy): Eukaryota > Metazoa > Arthropoda > Insecta > Diptera > Sarcophagidae > Sarcophaga > Sarcophaga rosellei. The sequence continues at coordinate 66,970,451 of OV884020.1, read as the reverse complement.
GAACATCATCGATCTATAGTGCTCGCTATTGACAATGATGGCCCGTGGATTAAGTGAATCTGACAATAAAGCAAGATTTCTTCTTAGCTCAAGATATATTAGCCGCCAAACATATTTATCTAATGGACAGATAGGTATTCTGGTATTGGTATTCTGTAGGCATTAGCAAGCTTACAATTACCTGCCGAGTGTTACAACAGATGGTAACCAGTTTAGAACTGAAGTTTGTCACCGAAAGAGATCTGATTATTGCTTTGTTTCATAGAATATAGGAATGCTAATGGTTGGAGATCACTTGCCTAGAATCAATTTCACAATTCTACACTACAGGATCCAGGGAGGCGTTCACGTTATTCTGCATTCCTATTTTTTGCAGATCTAGCCGTAGGAGCAGTCTTCACTGCTTGGAATTCTAGTATAAAATCTCCTATCAAGATTAGGTTTAAACGGGGTAAGGACAATATAATTCAAGACGAATGAATTGTGCGATTCACTATTCAATCGACTACGAATAGATGTGATCTACGAGCACAATCAGCAGCTTTAGCGATAGAATAGTGAATAAGTCTAATTGCACCGGCTTTCCAATGAGCCTAAAAAGTCGGAGATCCTATAGCAGCTACAGCTCAAGATGTGGTTTAAATTTGAGTTTGATTTTCTTCTCCTGTATAAAGAACGATGAAACTTAAGCTTAAGTGGATGAAAAATAAATTTTTAAGACTTGAATTCTGCAGCTCTTATTAGTGCAACTAAAGGTTAAGAATGTCCAACAACAATTGACGCAAATGATGGCGAATGTTTTCGAATTCGACAAAATGCATTCATTGTGCAATTCAATTCAATTTCTTTTTCTCATTCTTTTTTTGTTTTTGTTTAAGTTTTTATCGCTAAATATGGGTAAAGTGCTGAAACGGTTTACGCTCGTATCTTACACAGGCTAACTTATATGTTTTTAAGGTGATAATAGAGAACAAAATTAAAACAAAAACGAATACATAAAGAATTGTTACATTTTATCTGAAAGATTGAAACACAAAAAAAAAAAGAAATCTGGAATAAATAAGAAAAAAAAATTGTGAAGGAGACTGACTGAAAGAATTCATTACGACATCAATTCCGGTGTATTTATTTTGCGTTTCTCGCATTGCTTCAGAGTTATAAAGAATAAAACTGACTGGCATATACAACAACAACAACAGAAAGAAAAGAAAAACAAGCTGCTGCAACATTCAATACAATTGTGTGAGTTTTTCTTACATTTTCTGATGCGTTTCTTTTTGCATTTGCCACATGATGATGTATCTCGTTGGGGGTCTCAACTCACAACTCTTGAGCCCAGCCAGAGAGATAAGATATCTTTCTTTACTACCGTCTTTCTTTTGTCTTTTGGCTGAGGCAAGGCAATAACAACAAAACAAAATGCATTGCAAACCAGCATTTAAAACCGTATTTTAAGCTTTTGTCTGTCACTGAGGTTGATCATCAATTTCCCTAAAAAAAAAAAAAAAAGATTTCGAATTGTTTTCTGATGAAGGGAGATGGATAACCGTCAGAGTTTAACTTCCCATAGCAAAACAATGTTTTCAATTCAATACACTTTGTCACAACAACAACAACAACGGCAAAGGGCAAAATGGTGCGTAAGACAAACAACATTCAATATCGATAATCGAAATGTTTAACATTTACGATTACAATGGTCTCCTCCATCTCGATCTACTCCATTACTTTATACCAACAACACAATGTCACAGATTTTTCTTCTTTTTTTTCCTTTGTATTCTGCAACTGGTTGGATCACAGTTTGGTTTGGATTTTTGATTTAAATCATCACTCAGTCTGTTTTCAGGGATAATGATATTCAAGATTGACCAAGAATAACAGACGACTTGGATTAAAAATAAAGGGAAATCTGAAATACAGCCCTGTCCGGTTGCATAAATTTAACATTTTTAATGAAGTTTTCGCGTTCAGAAAACGAAACGAAAACAATTCATGCAACAATAACAGTTAGAAAACGAATATCGAAAATCGCATTTGATTACAAAGAAATCGATCATTGTGATCTCTTTCCCTCTATCTCTCTCTCACTCTCTCTCTGTCTCTTGCTTAAAATAAGTAGACTGTATGTTGTAGGATATTAATGTCAGACCTCATTAACAAAATTGTCAAGCTAAGTGATAGACAGTTACATTGGGATTACATCTGTAAGTAACGTTGGAATAATTGTTATTTGTTTGTATGTAATTGAATGTAAAAGAATAAATCCTTCTGATAGTAATTCAGACAATCACAGAATACGAGCAGAAACAGACTCAATATATACAGGCTCAATCAATAGCAAACCGTGGATTCCGAGAACAATTTTGCTTGAGAAAATCGATTGTCCCCGTTGTTTGTAAATAGTTGCGAGGATTTCGATGAGAAAAAATGGCATCTGAAATTACTTTTAAAACAGAAGATAACGTACAGAACCGTACACTTTTAACTTGAATAGGATCAGGGGGAATGGCAGTTTCGTTGAAACCATTTGGGCATACACGTAGTCCACATGGTGTTACCACATAAAGCGATGCCTCAGAGCTAGTAAACAAGATTAATTGAAGTCGCCGTAGTCTAGTAGGTAATGTGTTGGCTTATTAGACGTAAAGCTCGGGTTCGACCCCAGGTCAGACATCAAAACGAAATATGAAAAAAAATATTTCTTCGGCGACTTCCTCTCAGCAGATTTCTGAGGTCTGTAGGTCCCGCCATTCACGTATAAAATTAAGGCACACAACAAGAGTGGTGTGAGAAGCTAGGCCGTAATCCTGACTAAAGGGTTGTAATGGCCAATTATGTATGTATGTAATTAGAATAAATGCTTCGCATTAAAGCGTAACTTTCTAAGCTGAAAACCAGTCAGAAACTTTAATGAATTTGGTGACAAGGAACGCTAACTTCGTTAAAATATCATGAAAAATCCAATTAAAAAGTCTTCGTGGTGCCAGTGACGTACCAATCTACAAACTCTGTATATCGCAGTTATAGGTAAGCCAAGTCATAATAAATACAGGAATAATAGTATACCTACAATCTAGTTACAGCAGTAGTTACAGTAGTTTTTCAGTACGATTGCTATCTAATTCATGCCAGAAGTGAGGCAAGATTTCTGCTCAGCCCAAGATTTGTTAGCGGCCCAATACCCTTGCCTCTACTGGACAATCTAATTTTTCATATATGCATTGGTATTCTGTAGGCCTTAGCAACTCACCAATTCTCGGAATGTGTCGATCGCCAGATACCCATATAAGATAGATACAAAACTACAGCAAGAGTGATTTAAGGGAGTTGCAGCACATTCCAATCAGTTTAGACATGAAGATTGTACCTGAAAGAGATCTGATTAGCTTTTATCGAAGATAGAAATACTATTTAGTTGCTGGAGATTCACTACTTAGAATCAGTTTCGTAATTCCGCACTACAGGATTCAGGGAGACGAATGAAGCCCTCCAGATTAGAACCGCCTGCGTAGTTTTCCACCAGAACCTACAGATCTGACCATGTCAGAGTATCAGTTTTCATTGCTTAGAATTCTAGTATGAAATCTCGTAGTAAGATTAGTTTTAAAAGGGGTATAGACAGATAGAATGGAGGGGATGCCAGAAAGAATTGTATGCCAGGATGACAGGGTGTTAAATTAGAAAATGTCTTTCAAGCAATCGAAATGAAAGCGAACTAAGCATCACAAATAGGGCATTTGTAGTGGTAGAGCGCATAGTACTTCTCACTTTAACCCTGTCTTTTTCAGACATTCTTTTTTTATACTCTTAGTCAACTCAGAAGAATTATACACAGGAATCCGAGGTCATCTTACATATTTTAAAGATTTTCACACTAGAACGCATCCAACTTCAAGCCTATTACAAAATATTCTATCAACTCTTTTCAATCTAATCTACAATAATGAAGAAAGTTGACCCTTTGCACATCCAAATGCATTTATGAATCCTGAATAAATTTTAGCCTGAAATATAATTCGTTTCATTCCAGCGTCTTAATTTGAATTGTTTGAAAATTTAAAGTTCATTAAAGAAATTAAATTTTCAAAAATCCCTACAAAACCAATCATAACAATCACAAGCCATTATTAAACACTGTCGTTGCCATAATACATGCTTTATTGGAACTTATTTGTTGCGAGTAAATTTAGCGTTTTTATCGCGATCGCAACTTAAACACTTTGACATGAACCACCACCACCACATGGCAGTGTTTATGCTTGCCACCACAATGTTGGTACTCATACAACTTGTAGTTGCAACACAGATCGTGGCAGGATAACTGTGGAAAATTTATGTCTCCAAACATTTGTTTGTCACGGTTTTTAAATTTTTTTTTGTTTTGCTTTTATTTTAAGAGTAAATTTTCTTAACAGTAGCCAGCGGTGGTAGCAAATCTAATCATGTGGCCAATAGAAGGAAATACTTATTTGGTTTGGAGAACTTTAGTAATATTTACTACAAGTATTGAAAAGTTTTTTTGGTTATTAAAATTAATTTCAAAATTGGAAATGACATCGTGAATAAGGATTCTTTGAAGGGCCTTGGGATCGTGGTAATATTAAAGTCGCCGCATTGCGATGGGATTTTTCCTGAAAATCTTTTACTTTACTCCGATAGCCAGAATGTGATTAAGTTCGTAACTAACAAAACTTCGGGATCCGTTCGACCCCGACCCTTGGATTTCTTGTGGATCATTCAAAGATAATTTGTATACGGATTCCAAGGCAAAGAGATATCGTTGAAATTTGAATTGCTAATGAACAAGCTAGGACTGATGCATAGCTCACAATCTGCAATATGTTACAGAGTATAGCTATCCTAATTGCCACGTTGTAAATGAGTATTGTGTTTTACAGGGACAACTGGCATAAAGCTACGTGCTATATTGCTAGACTCTGTAGGCCACTTCGAAAACTAATCACAAACGTGGAAGGTTAAATTATACCATTCAGTTCAAATATACGACGTTTAGTTCACTATAGTCTTGCTATTTTGAGTAACAATATCTTAACGCCTTAGGCAGAAACGTATAATATTTGCTCAGCGTGATTTCGAAACCGCAATCATGTTTCCGGATCTTCAGATAAGTGGTGTTTGTGTGACCTAACATTCTCCAATCATTGATAGTTTAGATCCGAAATAATACTTCGAATGTTTCAAATTTTTGCCATAAATCTGCTGAGAGGATGTTGTAGACGTCTGACCTATGGTTTGAACCTATGGCCTCAGGGCTAATAAACCAACGCACTACCTAATAAACTACGGCGATTAATAACCATCGTTTAATGGTCTGCTAGTGAAGATTATAGGCAGAACCGCAAGTGATTTCAAAAGCCACACAACACGAACGAATTTTGCTTTAGTGCCACATGACTTGGGAGCTATGATAGTAATGAGATGAAGGACTATAGGGTAAAATTGGGGACATTTAAACCAAATTATTCATAAACTTTTCTAAAACCACCAGCAGCAAGTACTTAGAATCGAATGGAAAATAAATTTGCTACTTTCCGATATGCCAACCAGTGGTTTCTAATCCTTAACAAAGGCATTCTGTATTAATCTTATTTAACCTCATGACGTAGCATATAAAATTTCGAAATGATGTACGAAGACTCCTTAATAACGTAGCAGAAATTTTCGAAGCATAAAGATATTCAAGGATCAAGCTATAGACTCGTTATTCTAAAGCAGTTTTAATCAAAGTAATCCTTCAAAGTAATCCGAACATTAATAGCACAATTAAGCAACGAATTCTTCTTATTCACTTTTAAAAAGGAGGATAAACATCATCGTAGGAGGCTACATATCATTGTGGGAGTGATAACATTGTAATGTTGTATGATGGTATACTCACAGTTCATTAGAAATAATCGACATACCTGGAAAAGAAAAAAAAGAAAAAATTATTATTAATAATGTAGTGTAGAGTAAAATTCTTAATGCTTAGCATTTTATTTTCTAAACTTTAGTGTATCAAAAAAAATATTTTTAAAGAATTCTTACTCATACAAATTTCTTAAAACTGTATGAGTCAAGGATTTTTAAGAATGTTGCCCTAATTATGCAAGAATGTTACTTTTAAATAATTTACTTGAATTGCAGTCAATTACATCATTCATTCTTAACTTACAAATGTTTTCTTCAAAATGTTATTCAAAACATGATGCATAACTTATTGAAAAGCCTCCTGCTTATAACTCCAGATGCACAGATGTCACAGCTATCGAAGAGAACACATATATAGTACATTGCGATATTACTAGAGGCAATGTCCTACAGCTAAATTATGATTCTTGAACACAATAATTAGCATTGGGACTTAGGATTAAAGCAAAGTAAGGGAGTTTTTGCGAGAAATCTGCTGAGAGGCAAACGCCGAAGAAATATTTTTTCATATTTCGCTTTGTTGGAGATGTCTGATAGAAGGTTTGAACCGAAGCCTCATATTGAATAAGACAACACACTACCTACTAGAGTAAGGTGACTACATACATACATACATAATTGGCCATTACAATCCTTCAATCAGGATTACGGCCTAGCTTCTCACACCACTCATGTTGTGTGCCTTAATTTTATACTTGAGTGGCGGGACCTACAGTTTAACGTCAACTCCAAACGACAGATTTTTTTGAGAAACTTTTTCATGGCAGGTTTATTTACTCTCAGAGTTTTTGCCAGAAATTTCCTAAGAGGAAGAAGTCGCCGAAGATATATTTTTTTTCATATTTCGTTTTGATGTCTGGCCTGGGGCTTGAACCTGGGTTTTACGTCTAATAAGCGAACACACTACCTATTAGGCTACGGTGACAACCATAAACTATGTTCACATTGCAACCAGCACTCTTACTAATACGCCTTTATCACAAAGAAAAAGTGGAAATATAACGTATTTTCAGTTTTCTGGAGTCCCATTCATTACTTTACGCGGAATTTTACATTAAAGAAAGAAGTTGAGGTACTTCAAATGATAAAAATAATTGATGCATGGTTGCGAGGCCTGTCATTTATTCTGAAAATTAATCTAAAAACGGTATTTAATTACCCGTGGCATCACAACGGGCCGCTATGCGTGCTTAAGTGAGCTTTGTGATGTCAGAGCTATTACTCCGACCTAACCTATTTAATATCAAATATTTATTGTCAGCAGTTTCTTACGAAAAACTACCAGTTAACTACTGTTAACTGTACATAGAAAATTTCCTCTTTAACTCAAGTGTTCAATAGGTTTTAAGGGTCAAGGACTTTTCAAGCCATTTAGCATAGTATTAGAAGTTTTTCATAATAATTTTTCTTTTCTTATATGAATAGTGTTTACAGCATATGTTTAATAGGGAAATGCATACAAATGAAATGCAGCATGTCTGTTTTGAAATTTCCAATTTTTTTTCTTTCTTGCTTTAACGCTTAGTGTTCACGTGCTTTATAGAAAACCTGAGAGAGCAAAGAGGAATAAAATCAGCGCCCCATTAAATAAATGGCGGGCGTATTTACCACTCGTTTACCAAATTCCAAGGTGTATTAAAAAGAAAAAAAAACAATCAATTCCAATAGAAACAAACAATCATACTCCACAATAATAATTTTTTTTTTGTGTTTTTTTTTAATTTTGATTTGGGGCTTGCCGTTGTCGTTAAATTTGAAATAAAAAACGAAATAAAAAAAAATCATTTGGAAAATACAATTTAAAAAAAATGAACGAATGAACGTTTTATTCTCCCTCTCATAAGCATTTTCTAAATACTGCTACAAATACGCTTAATAAACACTTTTAAAAACTGTTTATACTCGTATTTGTTAGATTAGACGGGCTAATATGGCCAGAGTTAAATAAATAAAATAAATCGATTTGAATTTCATCAATTTCGTATTCTAGGCTTGATTTCGTCAACGTACACTTGAGAAATTTTAATTTTTCAAAAATACACACAAACAACCAAGCTTATCATTTCATATTGTGGGGATACAATTTTTTCTTTCTATTATTTTTTTATACGACTTTTCAATCTGCTGCTGTAATTGTAGATATTTGGTTTCCATTTTATTTTTTTTTTTTCAATTTTTCTATGTTTGATTTTGTGTTGTTCTCTATGTAGACATCTTGTTTAAACAAATTGTTTTTAATTTAAATATTCTATCTGTTCACATCAACCAAACGAAACGAAACCAAACGAAACGAGGCAATACATAGTAAACGAGAAGTACAAATTAAAAGCATATCGCTTAACTACTACGGTTCCTAATGTAATCGATTTGTTTTTGTCTTTTCAACCATTTTTGTGGCGAAAAGACAAAATAAAACAAAGTATGTATGTACATATCTGCTACAAATACGGTGTGGTTTTGTTTGCTGGTGTGAATAAGAATTAAGATTTGCATGCCCGATAAAAAAGCAAAATTATTTTTTTTTTGTATTCTTATTCATTCATTCACTCCTTTTTTTTTTGTTTCTCTCTCTGGTTTTAATCAATTTGAACGTTTTTATACAAAACGGATGACAACATCATCATCATCATCATCATCATCATCATCGTTCACACACAATTCCAAGGCATATTGACAAAATTGCAAATTGTTGTCAACATTCAGCCGGAGAACATGAGGATCGGCTATGGCAATAGCAGTAGCTGTTGGCAGTGGCAGTGTCAGTGGCAGTAGCAATTTTGTTTAGGTGTATACACAGACAGACAGATAGCAACACTAATGCCGGTAGCCGTATTTAAAGCTTAGAAAGAAGACACAACGTATCACCATTATTAATTCTAATCATGTTATGTGGATTAATATAAGCAGACAACTTCCTGATAAACAAATATTTTCGTTTTATTAGGTACTATAATCATAAAAAAATTTTGTTTAATTGAAAACGAATACAATGCCTGAGCTATGATGGTATACATGAGCATATTTTAAAAATAAATTTTCTCAGCAAAATAGTTATTACGAATAATTATCACAAAGATTTTTATTATGATAGCAAGGATGCATAAATTGCAACAAAGAGACAGCGAAAAGGTCTGCCCTAATGGGGTCAAATGGAGAACCAATGTTAACTTAGGCACAACAGCTTGCAGCCTTATTCTTGCAGAAAATAACCAACGCCTACATATTGACTGTAAAGGTATGCTTAACGGAAGAGAAGATGGAAAGATAGAAAGGCAAAAACTCTTCTCAAATCAAGTAGATCTGAGACAATGAAAGATTTTGTTGGAATAATACAAATCAAGGAATGATGTAAGACTGTCAACCAGTCTTTTAAGAGAGAACTGTAGATCCAGACTTCCTTTATTCAGAATGAGAATTGTTTCTCACACAACATATAGATTCTGTAACGTTGAGAATGAATCATTGGGACACATGCTTGGAACTTGTGAGGCATTTTATTGCATCTCAGGAAGGTATACCGGGGTACATATCAGATGCCAAGCAGGGAATTGTCATTGTTGACTTTGAAAAGCATCCTGAAGTTTGCCAGAGCTTGAAGGAGATATTAAAAGGGATACCCTATAAAGTTGCAAAGCACTTTACAAAATCTACTGATTCTGTCCACCGCACAGTTAAGGGGGGAAATGTCAATCAAATGATGATTTATGTCACAAAATCCTCAAATCAATTTCATGTTAGATTTTCTCCCATCAACCTAGCCATAGTGTCCAAAGATTGAGTCTTCACTACCATGTGTAGTGGGCTTAAATCCAACAAAGCTTCCAGTGCCGCTATAGGATATGTTCTGCCCACACATGCTAGCCTGTTGTACAACTCCATTTCAATTGGAATCGGCCCAGACAATTGTCCCCTATAGGTCGGTATTGGTCTGGAAATCATGGTATACATCCAAGGCATAATTCCTCACTTGCTACCCTAGAATTTCATTGCAAGTCTTTTGTATATCATTATGGCTTGTCAGGCCTTTCCTGAGATGCTCTCTATATGAGCCCCAAATGGCAATTAACTATCCAATAATAGTTCCAAATATTTTACCTCCATTTCTTGTGATGTTATCTTATCCAGGAATCGTATATTCTTCCATTTAGGAAGTTTTCTTGTTCGTGTAAATGATATTACTATATTTTTGCACGGCTTTATCCTCAAAACCCATGACATGAACCAACGACTTACAATCTCGAGACCTATTAAAATGATGTCGCAAAGAATTTCTTCAAGCTTTTCCCTAGTCATCAAGACTTTATTATCTGCATATCCTTGGCACTCTTAAACGCCTCAGATAGTTTTCTGAGGAGTTCATTCACAAACAGCCTCCACATTAGTGGTGAAATGGAATGGAAGTTTCTACGAGAGATTAGAATGGAATTACATGGTTTTGAAGCATTCTAGTAGGCGTGGTTCAGTACCTGGCTCAGACAATTCGAAAATAAATAATATTTATTTTGGTGGCTTTCTCTCAGCAGTGTTCTGCGAAAAAAAACAGAAAGTAAAAAGCTTCTCAAAAATCAATCTATCGGAGTCGACAATAAGCTATAGGTCCTGCCACTCATAGATAAAATTAACACATATAACATGGGTGTAGTGAGCAGCTAGGCTGTATCCCTGACTAAAAGGGGTTGTAGTAACCAATTAAGCAATAAAAGAGGACAAGTTCTTTATATTCTTTACCCCTTTCTTTAAATTTTTAGAGGCATGTAATAAATTTTGATCAGCATTACAACTAAATGGATGCACATATCTCTGCTCATTATAATATTATAGGGTATGCAAATATAATTTAATTAATTGTTGTTATTGTACGTGTTAATAAGAAAATAATGAAAATTTGTCATTTGCCAAAGCAAATATCGATAATAAATACGAGATAGCAAAATAATATTGATAATGATAATGATCATATACATAAATATCGATCATATAAACAAATCAAAAAATAGGTGTGTGATCAAACAGAATTCAAATGAAAAAAGAGATTTAAAAAAAAAGCAGATAAAGAGGATATCAAATGTAATATATTGCAAGTGTCGACAAGTTTGAAAATCAGCTAAGGGCTGGGCCCAGTTTCAAAAACAATTTTTTTGAACAGCATCTGAATTTAAACTGAAAGAAAAAATTAAATTTCTCTGTTAAATAATTAGAAACTAACTATCGTTAAATAATTTGCTAAAATTTCCGTTAACGTCGTTGTCGTTGTCGTCGTTATTTAAAGAGACACGACACCCTGCCATTAATGGCAGGAAAGTTTAACATGAATTATGGCCAGTTTGTTTACACAAGCAGAACATCCCATGACAACTTAATCCACTCGCTCTCAGTGCAATTATTATTTTGCTAAAGAGGGTGGCATATTACAGGAATTTTTTTATGCGTTTTTTACTGGGCTTTTTCCGTTTTTTTCACATCTCTTTTCAATGATAAAAAAATAAAAATAAAAAGAGAAAAACTAAAAATAAATTTTGTATGGAAAAAAACTTCCCTTTGTTATACAATAAAATAAGACACACGCTTTCACTATACAGTTCCAGATGAAAACGAAAATCAAATGTTCTAAACATCCGGTATAAGGTCACATTCAATACACATTCAATGGCCGTTTGCATCCACTTTAGATAACCTTCAACGCGACTCACATAAAGACATCATAACTGCGAATGGTCATTGTTTGCTGTGGCAAGGAAAATAATATTAACAGGCAAAAATTCTCAAATCCATAAATACCAAGTCGTTTATCATTAATTTTTCTTTATAAAATAAATGATTTGTGTTTAGCTTCCGACTTGTTTTTTTTTGTTCTCGTATTCCTCCTCCTCTACCAAATCAAAAACCAAAAAGAACTTTTCAACAGATTTTCCCACCAAAACATAAGACTTCTTGGTTTGCTTTAGCTTGAGAAGAAGAGCTTATTGAGTGGGTTTAACAAAACAAAGAGAAAAAAACTACTTTGGATTCCATAGAGAATTCTAATTGTTTTTCATCATTTATGGCAGCCATTGTAGGCATTTGCAAAAGATCACATTACATATGAACGCTTCGGTACAATATGGCCAATATGGCCACTTCCACTTTAAAGCAGAAAGAAAATTCAAAAAAAAAAAACAATCGCCATTTTTAGCTTTAAACGAGAAGATTTGCTAGAAACCTAAGTCTGTCCACTCGAGCACAGTCTATTGGGCTTTAACACTGGCGGAGATTTGTTGGCTTTGACGGTGGTTGTGCTTTTGTTGTTGTTGCCATTTTATAAAGAGATGGTATGGTATGGTAGGACAAACTTTTTATGGAATTATGACTTGTTTCGTGTAAGTGTTGCAATGACAAGTTGGCACAAGTGTTGTTTTTGAAATTTTTTAAAACGCCATGACGACAACAGCCAGCCAACCAGCCAGCCAGCCAGCCAGCCAACCAGCCAACCAGCCATCTATTCACTCAACCAAAACAACAAACAAACGTTTCGTAAGTCATGAATGCATCTGACTGAAGTCACAAAACGTTGATTTTCTCATCGTGTTTGTAGCCTGAAAAGGGCAAAGGCAAATAGTTCCAGTCAGTCTATATGTACATGTAATCGATAGGACCCCCATTTAAAGTTCTCGAAATTCTTTACCATACTGGATTAAAAATTAATTTCCCACCTTAATGAGTATAAATGGGGATTTATTGCAACAACAAAAAAAGCAAATATAGAAAATGGAAGAAAAGTTTACTTCCAAGTGGAATATTTTTTTTGTTTGAGTTCATTTTCACTTAATTCACTCATATTCTTGATACTTTGTACAGTATTTTGGTGAAAATAAATCAGAAATAAAACAAAATAAAATAAAAACTAAAAAAAAAAAAATAAACAAACAAAGCAAAGGTCTATCAATGCTCCGGATCAATAGCAAAAAAAGCAAAAACAGAAGGCAAACGACTAACATAAGTGATCCACATTTAATGTTTTTCAAACCTTTGGATACCGGTATACTTAAAGCATAATACAATTGCAACCCAATAAGCCTACTCATAACATTACATTATATTCTCCTGGGACCATTACTTAGTGAAGTACTTCGTGCGTGAAGGTATGCTGCTTCAAAGGTTGGAGTTGCAACAATAAAGCGAAGTTATTCTTGTGAATTTAATCAGATGCGACGGTTATAGAGAATGTTTGTTTTCAACGAGAGCATGCATTTAACAATTGACGTAATGTCGCAAAGACCAAAAACAGAGCTTCAGAAATACTAATGTCTTATAGGCACCAAGGCTATGTAGAATGACGCATGACGTTGAGCAATTCCTGCAGCTCCGTCAAGGCAGGATTAGACCTCTTCGAACCTTTTGATACCGTGCGAGATTTCAGACAAGGCGACGCCTTATCATGCGACCTCTTCAACTTCGTCATGGAAAGTGTTCTGCAAAAGGCGGGAGTGCATCGCAATGGCACTATGGTTTTCAAAAAAGTGTCCAATTGCTTGCGTACGCTGACGACATTGACATCATCGAGCGTACCAAGCGAGATGTTACTGCTGCCTTTAGTGCTATCGAATGGGAGTCTACTAAGTATGGGTATGGCAGTAAATGAGGGCAAAACAAAGTATATGTTATTGACAAGTAGAGACGTGCGGCGTATTGGTGATCAGATTACGGCCGATAACTATAATTTTGATAGAGTCAAGGAATTTATTTATCGTGGCTCCGCCGTTACCATCAAAAATGATGTCAGTCTGGAGATCAAGCGCAGGAACACTCTTGCCAACAGGTGCTACTATGATCTCAATAGGCAATTAAGTAGCAGGGACCTCTCTCGTACAACAAAACTAACACTCTACAAGACACTCATCCTACACGTGCTTCTTTATGGCGCAGAGGCATGGACCCTATTAAGCACTGATGCAGCAGCCTTGAGAGTGTTCGAGAGAAAAGTCCTATGCAAGATCTTCGGTCCATTGGCGATGATTTCCGTGAGCTGTATGAGCTCCTCAACTACATTGACGTTGTGCAGCGTATTAACATCCAGAATGGAGGAGGATGCTCCGGCGAGACGGATATTTGATACGGGAATCTGCGGAAGTCGGCGAAGAGGACGACCTTGTATCCGTTGGAACGACACAATCGAGGAAGCCCTGTCGTCGATTGGTGTGACCAACTGGCGTAGGTGCGCAAGAAGCAGAGGCGCCTGGAATTATGTGTTGCTGCAGGCCGAAATCCGTTAAACGGGTTGTTATGGCCAATTAAGCAAGTAAGTAAGTGCGGGCACCAAGAAGATCACTGGACTTAAATCCAAGCGTTTCAATTAAATACCACAAGAATAAACCACACTTGTTTAGCCAAACAACGATTATCAATTCAACATAACCTCACATTATTTTATGAGTTTGTGTCACTTGTTTACTGAGAGTCCTTCATAGAAAATCATCAAGCATTTACAAAAACTTGCCTTGCGGAGAAGGAACTCACATTTTCTTGTTGAGTTTACTAAACCTAATTGCTATTTGAAGTCGCCGTAGTCTAGTAGGTAGGCTTAGGACGCGGGCCGCCGTTCAAACCCCAATTCAAACATCTTGAAATATGAAAAAATATTTCTTTGGCAACTGCCTCTCAGCAGATTTCTAGCAAAAAAAACTCTGAGAGAAATTCAATTGCCATGGAAAACTTTCTTAGAAATCTGTCGTTCGGAGTCGACTTTAAACTGTAGGCCCCGTCACTCATGTATAAAACTAACACACACAATATGGGTGGTGTGAGGAACTAGGTTGTAATCCTGACTAAAGGATTGAAGGGGCTAAATTATGTATGTTATGTTATGTAATTATCATTTAAAACATCACTTTCCTTACGTTTGGTTAGGTTAAGTTAGTGTGGTTGCTTCATACCACATGCTCACTTGATCACGCATAGCGGCCCGTTGTGATGCCACAGGTGAACGCAATTCCTGTACTGATCAAGTTCCCACGAACCTAGGAGGGAGAGGTCGGTCAGCGCAAGATCTGCAAATCTAAAGCACGACTATCCCGCGCTGGAAAACCAGCCAGAAAGTTTGATAAACTAGGCTATATCCTTAACATCAATGGACGATATAGGTTCGTCAAGCTGACAAGGGTCGGAGAGGCAAATCACCTATATCTGTACCTCGCAAGAGAAAGAAAGTGGACAACTATCCTTGCGTATGAACTATAAATTTTAGCTTTCAATGACGTGCGTCATATTATTAAAAAATTCTTCGTTTACCTTTCTTTCCGTTTACCTTCCTTTCTGTATAGTATAGTAATATTGCAGCTGTGTAAAGTTCTTTATGTTTCCTTCTACGAAATGATTGAATTGGAAAGTTTTTCCAAACAATTTGCCCGCTGGGTATGGTTATATACATAAGTATGTACGTAACAACAGAGTGTGACAGTCTATATGTCGAGTGTCTATTAGAAACAAAATGTCAAACAGTTAAACAACAATAACAACAACAACAACTGCAAAAAGCAACAAAACAGAATGAAAAATTTGCAATTCTGATGCGTCAATTGTTGTCGTTGAGTTTTTCACCGAGTTTTTATACATACATTACCTAACATTAGCAGTGAAGTGGATAGTTTGTCGGACTGTCTGTCTGACTGTCTGTCCATATTTCATGGCATTTTATTTCATATTGTTAGTGTTCAAAGTTGTTTATAATCAGACGATTTTAAGTTGATATACATATATAGTATATGAACGTCTGTCCATTTATTTATTTATAACACGCTTGTGGTTAATGTGTTGCTATTAAAATATAAAACAAATGAAAAGTAAATATTTCATGTTTTTTTCTTTCCTTTTTCTTCGTATTAAAAATAAGAAAAAAAAAAGGAAAATCGATTTACTGGTAAATTGTTAAATAAATTATGATTTTTCGCAGGTATACATATCTGTTTAACCACATTAACTATTAACAGCCTGAACAAATGGATTTCAAATTAAGGCGCCACTTATTTACGAAAAAAACGACAACCCTGTTGTGTTTCTGTGGCTGTCAAACAATAATTGTTGCAAACACTTTCACTATCTTTTACACTTTCCAGGAAAATATGAAATAAAAGTGAACAACACAAGAAAGGACATGAACATGGACGTGGCTAAAACGAGGACCGTATATTAGAGGCTTAAATACAAAGAAAAATAAACAAACAAACAAACGAACAAATGAATGCCTGACACCTTAGAAAACCAAAAATAACAAGTGTAAGGGGTTGTTGCAAGTGCAACACTTAAACACTGTTAGTAACAATAACAATAATAACAAACCATAAAATTCACACGTGCAATCTCTACATTATATTTGTATTTGTCCTTTTGTCCGTCTACATTTTTTAGGTTGCTTGTTGCTGCAATTCACAGGAAACTAACAGTAACCTACACAAGAAATCCTACAGTTTTATGACTCTCATATTTAGGGGTGAGACATGCACGCGATGTCCTTAAACTGATAAGATTACATTTCAAGAATATTGACTGTAGCCTACAGAGATAATCATCGAGATAACAGGTCAATCTTATAGCCTATACAGACTAGTAAGGGCGTGGATAGCAGACAATTGAGTTATCATTGATGGTGTTTTGTTTAACTTGACAAAATAATTGGAAACAATTTTGTATTCTTTGTCTTCCTTTTTTATTTATTTTGGAAACTTATAAAATCATGTCATGGTACTCTCAATATCATCCTTTTTATCATTTACGAGGTGTTGGAAAAGTACTTCCGTTTTACAAGGAAGCTACGGTTACGTGTTTACCACTTCCTCTCTCTCTCTCTCGTAATTAATTAAATTTCTTCAAATCTGTAAAATCGATTTTCAAAACTGATTTCGAATTCTGTATGACCACTTACTTAAAACAATTAGAAAACAAATCCATTTTTTTTTTCTCCAACATTTTCTACATCTTTTTTTCGGTAAAACAATCAAATTTTCTGGATTTAGTTGCATTTAGGAAATCTTTGCTCTTTCAAGAAATTTTCCAAATTGTGGTCTACACTGTGCATAATTGCCGAAAAAGGTTTGCGGTTTCAGTTTCAGTCAATAGCATAGCATGAATTGCAACATATTTTGTTGAATAAATATTCAATGCAAGTGTTGCAAAGAAGGACGGATGGAGGTATGTATTGAATTTACATAAAGTGTAATTTACTATTTGGCATGCCAAATAACCAACCATTCCTTTTGAAACTGATTCTGTATTTTGGTTTTTACTACGGCATTTACCACAATTTTGCATTGAGAATTTCTTTTTCTTGATACTTTAAAGTATTAGAAATTTGTTTGATAGACAGTATTCGATTCAAAATTAAGCACATAGGAAAATACATACACAAAAAAATTTAAATGATGGAATCTGCTTGTATGATAGATACCCTACTGCTTCTTATTCAATGATTGGCTTCTATAATTTGTGATGTAAAAATTGCCAATCGGGTCAAAAAACATACATAGGTGTTTAGCACAAGTAAAAGAATATGGAATACAAATATTAGTCAGTTACTTTAAGAACGAATTACAATAACAAAACTATATAGAAACAGTTCTGGAAGTTGCCAGACTGTAAATAAGGTTAGGTTAGGTTAGAGGACGTGTACTTGTCAACTGTGACAAGTACAGTACCCGGAGGTTGAATTGACCCATTGTACAACGTCCTAGCTTCTCACACCACTCCTGTTGTGTGCGTTAATTTTATATATGAGTAGTGGGGCCTACAGTTTAAAGTCGACTCCGAACGACAGATTTTGAGAAGTTTTTCATGGCAATTTTTACTCTCAGAGTTTTTGCCAGATATCTGCTGAGAGGAAGTCGCCGAAGAAATATTTTTTCATATTTTCGTTTTGATGTCTGACCTGGGATACGAACTCGGACCTTTCGTCTAATAAGCCAACACACTACCTACTAGACCACGGCGACTTCGACTGTAAATAAAAAAACATAGAAAAGTAGCGAATGCTAACGTTTCCAGTCTGTAGTCAATGGGATGTAGTAAAAAGAGTGGCATATAAGCACTGGGTTTTATGAGGACCTATTTGAATGCCGATAGTACCTATTACGACTTCAATGCCTATAAGGCACTGAGGCCCTAATATGTACCTTTTGAAATATATATGAATTTAATAAAAATGAAATGAAATGAAACAAAAAGCACTGGGTTTTATGAGGGCCTATTTGAATGCCGATAGTACCTATTCCGACATTCAACTCTAACTTCAACAGCCTCATAGTGTTTATAAGGGTGTAGATGAATTCTAAATGGCCACGTATCTCTTCATCTGAAGTTATCCTGTGTGCGACAGAGAAAATGTTGTGTAGCCTCTTCTTCTTTCTTTATATTATAGCTTCTGCTGAATTTTTTGTGTATCCAGGTACTAGTATCTCGTTACCCTTCTAAGAGGCTCCTAAAATGGGTTCTGGTTAGGCTTTGCAAAAGCTTTTGAGAAACTTTTCATCGGAATTTTATTTTTACTTTCAGAGTTTTTGCCAGAGATCTGCTGAGAGGAAGTCATATTTTTCCATATTTTCGTTTTGATGTCTGACCTGGGGTTTGAATCGAAGACAGCACACTACCTACTAGGCAACGGCGATTTTCTATTACTTTCGTGCTTAAATCAGGCTGAATTCGGCCGATAGTTTGAGTTATATTGGCTTTAAGGATCAAAAATCCCACAAGGAAAAATCTAACGGAGTCAAATCATATGATCTTGGTGGTCAATTCACAGCACCTCCACGTGAGGTGACCATTCAGAATGTTACGAAATGTTCGTATTCTGTGGTTTGAAATTCATTTTACCTTTCAAGGAAAAATTATCAAAATTCTTATACAGTTCAATTAATTACACTTAAAAATGCAAAATCAAATTGTATTGTCTAAATTTCTCAATTGAATCGTTTTATTTTTTCTAATCTTTTTAGTTTACATTGAAAATATTGTATAGAAATGATCGTCATCCCTCTCTCTCTCTCTTCGTTAAAAACAATAGTTATTGACCTTTCCTTAGAAAAGTATGAAATACGGCATACGCATGGAGACATTAAATGTCTGTCCACACTTATCGAAATAAAACATCATGTACAACTGCTGCGAACAAATTAACAGACATCGTCTACAACTACTGAGTGCATACAAACAATTACAACAACGAAAAACAAAACAATTACAAGACAAACATCAGATAAACAAAAATGGACAAGAATAGTTGAAGATAACCTCTCTATTCACAGAAATCAATCGTAAGTAGAAGAAAAATGTTGTTCTTTTTTTATTTTGCATAGGGGCTTACAATCAGTTAACAACACTTGGAGATTTTTGACAATTGTTTCTTAAATGGGGGTATGCATGATCATTAAATGGAGGTGTGTAAGTGTTTGTGTGTGTGTGGTCACATTTACAATTAAATCATTTATTTTAAATGAAATTTAATTGAAAAAGAAGAGTTCGTTCATTATAATGCAAGCTTATATGTAATACATCCTGTATATCCTTTACATAGAAAGAGAACTGATTGGACTTGAAGATATCTCTTGCAGATATTCTTTAAGAAAAAGTAAAAACGTGTATTGTATGGCTTTATGGGGTTTTTACCAGATTTTCTTAATTAATTATTTAGAAGCTGTAGGTTAGATTAGATTAGGTGGCATCAGCACATGCGAGATTCTTACTTAAGCCAAAATATTAGTCCTGTAATGCTACCTAAACCTTCTAGTGTTACCTCTTCAGAGATTCCATGGCTCAAACTCCAGCTTAGACATCACAAACACAATAAAATATGGAAAAATATTTCTTGCTGCGATTTTCGCTCAGCAGCCTTCATGCAAAAGCTCTGAGAGTAAATAAAATTGCCATGAAAAAATTCTCGCTCAAAGTCTACGTTAAACCGTAGGTTCCACCACTCATGGGTAAAATTAACAGCCGCAAAACCTGGATGAGGTGCGAAGCTAGGTTGTAATTCTAACTAAAGTGTTGTAAGGATTATATAAGGAAGTAAGTAAGCTTTACTACTACATTTCATTCAATTAAAAGGCGACGATATACATACACCATTAAGAAGCGTCTTCTAAACCAAGCGCCACATTGTCTCACTTCTATGCCAGGCAATTTCCTTTGACCTAAATTTAGGCAATTCCATCAGGGATGTCAAGAATGGTGTATCCAGGTCGTTGGGCGTGCCTTCCTATTAGACAATGTCCCTTGAGGACGAATATCACGTAATAAGTCGGGAAAGAAAAATGCTCAAAAATTCGGTCACCCTAACCTAGCGATCTGTGCTGATTAGGATATGTTGACTAAAGAATGGATTTTAATTCTAATTATCAGTATAATCGTGGTCAAGATGATCTCAGTTTGCCTAGTACGTCCGCCACATAGTTTCAGAGTATGTCCCTATGCCGCGATTATAATTATTAAGGATAACAAGCACTCTGGAAGAGACCATGATATCTGTTAGCCAGGAAGGGATAATCTACAGTACAGCTGTACAATTGTCACAACACATGGATACGGGAATACAGTGGCATTTTGAAAAACTACAAAGCAGGGAATACGCAAGATTGGGGTTCTCAATCTGAGAACCAGCAAACTTAGAATTAATAATGCAGTAATAGATTCCACTAACGCTTTGTAGGTGGTTTCGGATACGGGTGAAATAATGGAAAAAGACTGGTCAAGTCTGCTTAAATTCCAAAGGATGAAGTTTAGCGTAACTGTCGGAGTTATTGCTGGACATAATGCTGACATGAGTACTCAATGGGATTCATATTCATCTTGGCCGTATGGCCAATGAATTTTCTTAGAGCTGTAGAGACGAGAAAGAGGAGGAAGCGCTTCTTCACTTCTTACTTAAGTATATATGCAATGTTGTATCATAAAATAAAGACAGGAGTCGACTTCTGCTATGCAGACAATCTCACTGACCTGTCAAGGATCAACGTTACGAGTCTAAATGGCTTCATCACAAGCTATGGATGATTCTAATAGTAGGGGGAATGAAGGACTATAGTATCCGAATGGTCTAAATACCTAATATAAGAAGGTGCAACAGAATTCACAATAGTTTATTCAAAGTGGTTTTGAACTTCGCTATTTAACTTACAGCACAGACAAACACCACACAGCTAAATACTGACTTGTAGAGTATTTCGCTTTGCCATTTTGAGTTCAAAGAGGCGCACTCTTTTTGTGAATTTTAAAAGAGCTTCGTTGGAAATGCCGCTATTTTGACAACTTCCTATGGCAACCATTTTTTTTTATTTTGATTGATTGTTGACTTTTTATTTACAGTTATTTTTTTAGCATTATGTTTAGATTTGTTGTTGTTATTTTCGCATTTCTATTTACATTATTTGCATATGAAATGAAAAGCATAAGAAAATTATTCACAGAAATATTCAACAACGAAATAAATTTAAAACCATGAAGATGTTGTTGTTGTTCATAATTTAAAAAAAAAGCAAAACTACTGAGCCTAATATGTAAACAAAAAAAAAAACAAAGGAAATGATTGCATTTAAATTTGTATTTTCAATCAAAATAAATCAAAACAAGTCAGAAAAAAAATCCAGAAGAACAAAAATTTTATTTTTGAATTTTTAATAAATACTGCGTTTGACAATAAAAAAATAAATAATTTTGGTGTTCACTTGATTAAACAAAACCAAGAAAAAGCACAATTGAAGAAAAATGCCAACAATTGGAACGCGTAATTTTGGCCGCAATAAAAAGTATCCCGATGATGCTTTAGAACTATTGGGCTCACCAAAAACTACAGCTGCACGTACCGAAGTTACAGACGTTCAACTGAAATGGAATTCAAATATGGGCTGCCCCGCACCGCCATGCAAATATACATTTTGGTGGTCAACACAACCGAAAACTTTTGGACGTAAAAGTGCCAAGACACAAAAGTAAGTTAAATTACGTCTTGTTTTTTTTTTGCCACCATTTTTTATTTTGTCTTTTTTTCGATATTTCGAAACAATTATTTTACAACTGTTGTTATTATTGTTGTTGCAATTGTTGTTTGGCAAACAATTTGTGGCGAAACTACATTGAATTTGAATTTGCAAATGTTGTTTGAAACATTTTCTACACAGATTTATTACATGTTTTAGATTGCTGTTGTTGTTGTTGTTGTTGAAATGGTTTAAGCCATAAAGTGTTAAATAGACAAGAGCTAAACCACCACGACCACAACAGCAGGAATCGCTAAAGGTCAAAAGTACTTGAAGGTCAACGAACCTTTCCTTGTATTTGTTTAAAAATATAAAAGAAAAAACAAAATGGTGGCAGAGAGTCATTTACATTCATACGGAACGGAATTAATTTATTGACTTTCGAGTAGAAAATATTCCTGATTAATGATGGCTTATAGGAAAAGAAACTTGAGGCATTTATAAGTTATTAAATAATCTATTTTAGGTGTTAGTAAGAAAACTTTTTAGAAGTATATTTACATATTATAAAATAGAATCTCAATAGGAGACATTATCGGATAACATGTTTCAACACCCAACCTATAGAAGTAGTAGAATAGTCAATCAAGTATAGATCACCAATCGCTGTTTGATCATGAGAAGAAAGGTGCAATGAAAATAATTTTTTTGCTTTAAATTGAAAACTTTATTTTAACCGCATTGGTAAACTCTTAGACAATCTATTGTATCAAAGTTTCTATTGAGATTATTACCAACAAAATGTTTCAGTATCGAGAGATGGTAATTCCGTTAGGGCGAAGAAACTGCCAATAAGCCGCTAGAGTCCTTCAGTCCTTCAAATCAATGTCGATTTGTATGGCCTGACATTGCTGCTAGAACTCGAAAGTCTTTCCCATTACACGCCACTAAGCGATTGTTTTATTAACACAGTTACGAGTTTGAATGTAGGACAGCAAACCATACTTTAACATTAATTCTTTCTGGGCCAATATTTACTCCAGCTCACCAGTCTTCATCCGCTTCAGAACTGAATCGGTTTTCTTAAGTTTCAGAAAGGATTAGGAGCTGTAACTTTGGGTTCTTAATTTTAACTCATGTGAAAGTAATCTAGTGGTAGATTGTAGGCTTATTTGCCTTGAACAAACTGCCTCTCAGCAGTCTTCGGACAAAAACTGCGAAAATAATTAAAATTGCAATGAAAAGTTTCTCAAAAATCTGTCGTTCGGAATCGACTTTAAACTGTAGTCCCAACACCCATGGATAAAATTCACATACAACCTGGGTGTTGCGAAAAGCTAGGTGGTTATCATGGCTAAGGTGTTATAATAGCCAATTAAGTAAGTAATAAGGGAAGAAGATTAAATAATAAAAGTTAAGAAAGAAAGGAATGGAGGCAAAAAAGAAGAGAGAAGCAGGATTATCTCACAAGCTAGTTAATACCAGAGATGAAACTTTAAATATCGGTTTACTCACTAGGGTCATTGAAGAAATTTTGGCCAAGAGTCTTGAGTGTTCGCCTCTACACACCGGGGAAGTAATAAAATTTCAATTTCAATTTCTACACTTTCTTTCAAATCCGGCAGAATCTTGTCAAAATACCTTTGAAAATTCGATTGCCTTCCCAGTTTCAGGGACCCGCGCTATTGAGGAATCGTCCAACCTGGGCCATATAAGTCTGTAAATTCCATTGAATATCGGGAATCACCAGGATTATTAAAGAAACGTCGGTCAAGTGTCTTGAGTGTTTGCCTCTACACACCAAGATTCCAATAGATTGCCTCCACAGTTTTAGGAACCATTCCGTTGAAGAAGAACTGCCCAACCTAGGCCATAAAAGTCTGTAAATTCCTCTATTGCACCATGAAAAGTTCACATTCCGTCTCACCACCTGATCGATCCGCCTAAATAGCTAATCAAGGATTCCGCGTCTTGTTTTGCCAGCTCATCTGCAGCTTCATTACCCCAGACACCAAAATGAAACGCAACTCAACGCAGTACCATCCTGTTCCTGTACGGAAGAATTTTTACGACTTCAAAAGTGGCAGTAGTTTTTTCTACACGCCCAAAGCATGGAAACCCCATCTCTCTCTTACTAAACTTTTATACACAAAGAAATACTAAGTATGTACAAAGAAATTTAAGTAGTGAGAATTATGAATTCAAATGTACAACTTGAACCTTGAAGACCTCTTTCCAAAATGATTTGTAAATAAATTAAACAAAATTCTCCAAACACTTGCCACGATATACAAACAAGAGTTCCTTTATTTATAAAACATGTGTAATCGATTTTCTTGAAACATTCCCCCTACGTATACCAATAACTTCAAAATAATAAAGAAACAAAAGGCCCTTCTTTCCTTCAGCTAATATGTACGCGTAATTAACAAGTCGGCGATTAAGAAGGCGATTAATATATTAGTGACTAAGGCCACTTGAATCAAAATTGTAGGGCAGGGAACAAAGAAAAAACGCAATAAAAATAAAAAAATAAAAATAATGAACAACAACAACAAATTGTCAATTTTGTTGGTCAGCAAATTATGCCAGTGACATTGAAATTTGCCAAAGGTTCTCTTGGACGCCGGATGTTAGAAAAGTTCAAAGTAAGTCCTGGATTTAAAGGAAAACAATAGAAAAACAATAGAAAAACAATAGAAAAACACTTCATAATAAATGAATATTTTTATAATTTATTACGTTGCAAAGCAAAAAAAAGAAAACAAACAATATGAAAATTTACATAAACAGCTATTATTTGAAGTTAGCCATGTAATAAAAAGTTATGCCTTAATAAGTTTGTTCACATGTATGCCCAGCTAATGGCCAGTTAGTGCGAAAAGCTAGCCATAGAAGAAGAGCTTTTCCCTCTCAATTTTTTTCTTTCTTTCTGTTTCCTTTTTTATATAATTTAAATATGCAATGGGAAAATTCATATGTGGTGGCTAGGCAAACCTCTTGCCCGACCAGCTGTTTTCTACGCCTTTCTTTCACTAGACCCATCTGCGCAATTACCGTCCGTCAACTGCTTTCAAAGACCGACCTCAGCTACAGGAATACTACTTTCTATTTTAAATTTGTCTTCGTGTTTTTAAATTGTATATTGACCATCGGTATTTTCCTTTACGATTTCACGACGAAATCTAACCATACACGGCATATCGTAAATGGCATGCATGTGTTTTGGTCATTTCGTGACTGAGTGTTGACCGTGCACAACATACACTAGTCGCTAGTCTTAGCCGTCGGTCGCGTAAAGTTTAAATGTGGCATTTTTATTGAAATGTTTTTCGGTTTTTTTGCTTTCTAACATAAAGCCGGTTGTATTCAATTATTGATTTCGAAAAAAGAAAAGCAAACAACAAAGAAAAGAACTTTAATTTCCTGTGTGTTTTTATTTTTTTTTTTGGTTTCGTGGAAAATGTCATGTAAAATTCGCAACGGTTTCGTTTCGTACTCAAAACGTTAGAAAAACAAATAACAACAACAGAAAAAACAAACAAAAAAATAATGCAAAACTTGGAATCCAACAAAGAGAATACAAATCCAGATCACTTCCTTAATAACTCTTCTTTAAACACGGCAATTAATCCTGCAAACTCCTACACTTCTAACGCACCCACTAATGATAACACTGATGTGAATAGCAATCTAGAGGATACAACTTTATCGACACGTGGTGCTACACGTCCAAAATTTTCTTTTGCTTCGGATTATACACCCTCAAGACACTATACCGGCTTAACATCATCATCATCCTATGATTATACCGCACAACTACCAATATCCTCATCCGCTACATCATTTGCGGTATTAAACAACGATTATAGTAGCTCACTGTCTTCAACATTTCCTCTAAATAAACCCAACGCCATAGTGCACCCCATTAGGAGAGCCGAACAAGCGGCATTGCCGACAAATGATAACGATCATGGGCAAGAGCTTAGGGTTACTGGCTATAATCCACTGTTATCGGTAACATATCCTCAACCGGGCAATTCGAATACACGTCAATTTGCCGAAGAACTTAATCGTAAATTAAGTCATCTCAGTTCCAATCGGGATTTAAGAAATTCTTCTCAACATGTATGCTGAAAAAACAAACGATACAAGAAATGGTTTTTGTTTGCAAGTGAAAAGTTAAGCTAGCGGAACAATTATTTCGCGGAAATTCAAAACGTTCATATTTGAATACGATTCGCAGGCTCCTGTAGTTATGTTTCCTAAAATAAGTAGGACACCTTCGAATTGATTCTAAAATCTTTTCACCTTCCATTCAAAGTTTATGATAGAATTCCTAGCGTTAATATTTAGTTATTCTAATTGCTGATGTTTCTGACTATACTGCAGCGGCATAGGTTTCAGAGCTTCAATGTTGAACTGTTTCGAATGGTTCGCATCAAATTTACTCCAATGATAAGGGATATACTTTAGCTCCAAAATCGCAGTCATTATCATTAAGATTTGAATTAAAAGTGCTGATGTTAACATAAAATCTGTATTGAAAGTCTCAAATGTGACTGATAATTGGGCCTAAAAGTAATAATGAAAACAACTCACAACAACAACAACAACAACAATTTTTAACTATTCCCAGATCATTTTTAGAACTTCCGAATTTTAGAAAGCTCTTACAGGTTTTTATAGCGTCACCAGTCTATCAGAAATTGCACTTACATGAACTTTTTTAAGGAGAAAGGACACATATCTCTGGATCTTGAAAGATTTACAGTTATTACAGATATTACCAGACTATCAGAAAATCCATTTTGAAGGACGAAAACAAACTATACAGCACATTCAGTGCGACTTTCTGGTCATGTTTACTTATTTTGGAACCTGGAATGTATTTACTTCTGGAAATACTGAATGGTTCTATGCTAATTGTAGATTAAGATGTGGATATAGAAGATGGGAAGAGGGAATGAGTTCTTCAAAGGTCACCTGCTGCACTTAACACGAAAGTTGTTTTATGACAAGCAATTGGTAGGGTTTCGGATTGCCTTTATACTTTCATTAAGATGCTTTGGACATGCGCGAGCCTATGCCTATTGGTCACACCAATCAATGAAGTCGCCGTACTTTAGAAATATGCCATCTACTGGTGTATTAGACGAGAGCTCGCAGTCTCCTCAGTAATCTTCTAAGATTCGGAATCTTTTTTGAACTATAGATTACGCCAGTGAATAAAACTAGCAAACACAACATGAGTAGTGTGAGAAGCCAGATCGTAATTCTGGTAAGTAAGCTAGTAATCGGTGACGCAATTTGATCAATCTCTCACTAACATCTTCCTTCATCCGAGCGTCCACATCGTTGAGGAAATCGTTGTTGGTTTGAATGCAGATATCACCACCAACTCACACTGGACCGAAGAACTTTCTTCTAATTCTTTTTTCTCAAATACTTCCAAAATAGGAACATCGGTGGGTAAAATGGTCATACAGCTGCTCGACTGACTATAAAAGAACTTCTTAGAATTTACCCAATTTTGAGCAAAATTTTTAAGCTTAATCAAGTTTTTTTGGTTTGCTTTTAGGCCATATTAGACAAATGTTTTCACACTTTCAAAGCCACCAGAACTTAATCGAGATTTGATCCGTATAACAACTATCATAAGACTGTTTCAAAGTGAAGATACCCAAAATATTATGTTTCAATGACAGTAAAAAAAAAGGATTTAAATTTAACACTTAATCACATGCAGGGCTCATAGAATCCCATTTTAAATACTCATTTTCATGTTCATATTATTACTTTAATTAGGATTTTTCACTTAAAGGACCCATGTTGAATCGTATTTTCTTTAAAATCAGTTTCCATCTTTTCACTTGAGCAAACAAAAACCATTCGAACAATAATTATGATTCATTATAAGAACGTTGTATTGTACATGCGATATGCGATGTGTGATACAATACATATTCTAAAGTTGACTCGTGTAAAAAACCAATATTTTTCTCTCGGTATGAATTTATAGGGTAGCAATCAAGACACACTTAATCAACGACCACTTTTCATTACCACTGTACCACGAGGTGTATTCTTGCCACCGCCAAAAGAAATTGTACTTCTTTCGCCGACACGTAAACGACAATTGTATGCATATGCCTCACATCCTGTAGTTTACAATACCGGCACTTCAGCGTTGTCCAACACATACAACGGCACACAATACAATGGCCATAAAACTAAGGGTGGTACTGGCGAACAAAACTACAACAACCATCGTAACACTTTAACAATGGCCAAGGACAAGTATCGTTATAGCACCAACACCAATAGTCGACATGATGGGAATACTGCTGCTGCTGGTGGTAATACCATGACTGCTAAAGTGCGTGCAAATGATGAAGGGTCTACAGAGATCGTTTCAAAAGATAAGCTTCTAATGGCGACATCGTCAAACAATTTGACAACAGCCCCCAAAACGTCTTTGCAACCGAATGGTGTCAGGGGGTCATACGCATCACCCTCGAATGTGCCAGGCGGTTGGCATATAACGAAACAACAATTTCATCAACAACTTAAACAAAATCGCTCAAAAAGGTAAAAATTGTATTCGCAAAGAAAATTTTCTTTAAAAGTCTTGAATATAAACAGAATGAAAATTTTTTTTAAACGTAAGTAAAGGGTGTCTCAGTAAGAGTGCACTGGACAAGTGACAAACCTAGTAGTAGTCTAGTAGATAATACATACATAATTGGCCATTACAACCCTTCCGTCAGGATTACGGCATAGCTTCTAGTAGATAATATGTTGCCTTATTAAACGAGAGTCCGTTGTTCAAGCCCAACCTTAGACATTTTGAACAAAATGGCGATTTTCTATCAGCAGTCTTTTGAATAAAACTCAGAGAGTAAATAAAACCTGTTGTTCAAAGTCAATGTAGTTCCGGCCTAGCTTCTCAACACCACTCATGTTGTGTGTGTTAATTTTATACATGAGTGGCGGGACCTACAGATTAAAGTCGACTCCGAACGACGGATTTTGAGAGGAAGTCGCCGAAAAAATATTTTTTTTTTATTTCGTTTTGATGTCTGACCGGGGATTTGAACCCTGGCTTCGCGTCTAATAAGCCAATACACTACCTACTACACTACGACGACATTCAGTCGAGCTGAGTAAATAAAACCTCTGTTGAGAATCGAACCTACGACCCTCACGCTAATAGACTAGCACACTATTCACTAGACTATCAAAGTACACTTAAGACAATTTTATAAATTTTCGCATAGGTTTTGAAGAAATTGCTTAAGTAATGTCACAGTTTTATAGAAGCCGATGGTTGTAATAATATATAGTATATATAAGGACCTTCTAACATAGCTTTCGAAGCTTCTGTTGAGTCACACTTAACGCGTTGTCCCAATGAAACATATTTTTACTTTCTCGCTCTGCAGATCTGCTTTCAATCTGTCTTCTCCAGGTATGAACAGTCCGTTCACTTCTTCTATTAGCTTGAGGGTTCCAATCTGTGGCACTTCTAGTGATATCCTTAGTTTGGATATGGCCGCATATACCGGCATTTTCTTTTCTTTATTTCAGTAGATAGGATTCGTGTAGTCGCCGTAGTATAGTAGGTATTGTGTTCGCTTATTAGACGTAAAGCACGGGTTCGAGCCCCAGGCCAGACATCAAAACGGAATATGAAAAAAAATATTTCTTCGGCGACTACCTCTCAGCAGATTTCTGGCAAAAACTCTGATAGTAAATGAACCTGCCATGAAAAAGTTTCTCAAAAATCGATCGTTAGGCTTCGACGTTAAACTGTACGTCCCGCCTCTCAAGTATAAAATTAATGCACACAACATGAGTGGTGTTGAGAACCTAGGCCGTAATCCTGACTGAAGGGTTGTAATTGCCAATTATGTATGTATAGTATGTATGTAGAAAGGATTCATTCGCTTGTTATTTCCTAAAGCAAATTATTTGACATGAATCTCGGCTAGAATACACGTAGGATCTTACAAAGACATCGATTTACGAATGTTTTTATTTCCGCATATCACCGATGGCAGCATTCCATGTCTAGCCACCGCAAAAATTATACATTTTGCATTCGTATTGAATATTGCAATTTTCGTACACCGAGATAAAGAAGGCGAAATAAAATAAAATCAAACTACCTTTAACAGAATTTCGCTGACTGTATGGCCAGCCAAAGAGCTGTATTGTGGATTCCGATTTTCATACGGGTATTCTTTTTTTTTTTTTTTTTAATATCGTTCCGTTAATTTTAATTCACCGGGAAATTTTTTTTTTGCATTTAGGGAAACGGTTTGTTTAGTAGTAATTCCTCTCGAATTAAATGATTAACCACTTAACATATGTGATTATACTTAGTTGTATTGACCTGTTTATAACACTTTTCATCAATATGTAGGGCAAAATAAAATATTTAAAAGCCTGTATGTAATTATTATTTTGTTGTTTACAACTTTGTTGTTCTAGTTGTAGTTGTTGTTCTTGCGCCATTAACGTTAACGAAATAATATTCGAAACGTAAAAATAAAACAAGATAAAGCATGGAATGGAACCTATAACATGTAGCTCGTCTTCATAATACCCTACTAGGGAGTGGACAATTAACTTGGAAATTGTGTCATATATGCCCCGAAAACACGAACATATACAAAAATAGTACAAACAAAAAAATTGTATTAAATGGTATAAAATAGAATGAGTGAAATCCATTTACAACTACAACATATGAACAAATAATAATAACAACAACAAGAACAACAAGAACAGCAGCAATAAAATAAATACAAATATAGTGGAGGACTTAATCATTAAATATTTATCGTTTAAAATACGACAAAAAAGTACAAAAAATACGACAAAAAAATACAAAAAAAAATTAAAACAAAAAAACAAAACATTTGAATATCCTGAGAAAATATTGTAATAATAGCAACAACATTAAAAACAGAAGCCATCAGAAAAATATTTTTTTTTTTACAAACAAAATTGTATCCTTTAAATAGCGATTTTAAATTTAGAAAAGAATCAGCATTTATTTACTTTAAAAAAACGAATACAAGGTTTTCTTACCACCTTTTCATTTGTCGGGGCTTAATATTCGCAAGAATGAAATATTTGATGGCTTATTTCCATAGAAAATTCTTAAATTTTTCACTCTTGGACATTGTTGGAATGGCATAAACACACTCAAACACATACACTGAGAGAAATTACTCGCAAGTTATGAAGGTTTATTCTTTTTATGGTTTCAAATGTAAAGTTATATAGCTTAGGCTTTGGCAATACTTTTATAGAGTCTTTCAACAGTGATTTCAGAATTTTGACAGTTGATAATGACCTCATGCCATACAGCCAGCTCATGGCCCAAATTAGATATTGTGCTCACGTGCACCGAGAACGTGCAATTTGTTAGATTTTCTCTCAGTCTCAGGTGTACATATATATGTGCAAAAGCGACAAACCACAAAGACATACATACATACATAATTGGCAATTACAACCCTTGAGTCAGGGTTACAGCCTAGCTTCTCACACCACTCATGTTGTGTGCCTTAATTTTATACATACTTGGGTGGAGGGACCTACAGTTTAACGTCGACTCCGAACGACAGATTTTGAGAAACTTTTTCATGGCAGGTTTATTAACTCTCAGAGTATTTGCCAGCAATCTGCTGAGAGGACGTCGATGAAGAAATATACTTTTTTTTCATATTTTCGTTTTGATGTCTGACCGGGGATTTGAACCCTGGCTTTACGTCTAATAAGCGAACACACTACCTACCACACTACGGCGACTACAAAGACAACAACAAATTACACCGAATATGTGCACCACAGTTACGGAAAATTGAGCATTTCGAATGCTCTTCATCTTGAAAAACCGTGACGGACATTTTAAAAGAAATTATATTCTACACGTAGGCCTTTCAAACAAAAACTTTCGTTGATATCTCACACCAGCTTTGTTTTATTTAAATTTAAACATAGACAGCGCTTAAAAAATACCCTTTATTTCATTGTAATGCTTTGTTGGACCTTGACATTGTGTACGAAATGAGGTTTAAATGGTTACCTCTGGATTGGTTGCCACAGGCGATGCATTTGAGTTGGTTTTCGACTACGTTTCGACTGGTATCACGGCAATTACTTGCCGGTTATTGGTTTTCATATTCTCCACGGTGATTTTGCCATTGTCTTTTCCCGGGCTTGATGTAACGTAAATATCTATCTGGTCTATAGTGGATTTACTAGATCTTAACCAGGTTGAGTTTAGTGTACAGAATTATTTAAGTAGGCGTGGAGATGTGTGTAAAGTTAGCTACGAAAGTATTAAATGTCTCTTATTTACAGCGAATTTAAATTAACAGGGACTGTTAACTTAACATATACATACATAATTGGCCATTACAACCCTTCGTCAGGATTACGGCCTAGCTTCTCAACACCACTCATGTTGTGTGCGTTAATTTTATTTTTTGAGAAGCTTTTCATGGCAATTTTTACTCTCAGAGTTTTTGCCAGAAATCTGCTGAGAGGAAGTCGCCGAAGAAATACTTTTTTTTGTATTCTGTTTTTGATGTCTGGCCTGGGATTCGAACTCGGGCCTTTCGTCTAATAAGCCAACACACTACCTACTAGACCACGGCGACTTAACATATACCCTTCCGAAATCGGGCTAAATCGAATGGTGGAAGAAACGAACCTAGTGGTCTGGATAACCATGGTATCAAGGATTGCAAGACGGGGTTTTTTTCTTCTTAACATTCACTGTAAAAAAAGGAATGTAAGTTTCGTAGCTAACTTCAGAACTTCTTTAATTCGTTGTTAAGAGAAGCAAATATTTTACTGGTAAAATTATTTGCTAAACTTCTCCTAAACTTCAGAAAACCCCGAACTAATCAACTGCTTTAATTAAAATTGGAACCCACTTACACTGTGATGGCATGAAGTTGTTGTTAAATATGAAATTCATGGACACCAGAAGACCTGAAAACAGTCTATTCTCCACAAGTTAATTTGAGAAAATTTTCAAAATGTATATTCAACGATTTGTTTTTTCTAACGAATGTTATTGTTGTTGTTCTTGTTGTTTCACATTTCCGGTCTGTGAAACACAGTCTTGATTTATAAAATACAATGAAAAGCAATACGAAAGGAAAGAATTTGCATAGGTCATGACTTTAAGACTTTAGAAAAGAAAATAAATGAATATTTATTAAATACACCATGTAATCTCCTTGTGTAGGGAAGAGTAAGAAATATTGTTTAAAATAATGAATTAAACCATAGGCTTACGTAAGACTTCTTTATCTTGTAACTTAAATTTCTATTTTCGAATTTAATGCGACTTCCAAAATGAAATTGCATGTGCCTTATAGGCACTTTAAAGGTTAAAGTGTATGTGATTTAAGCCAACATCGTTAATTGTTAATTGTTAAGAAGAAGAAAAGTGTTAATAAGCAATTAAATTCATTTTTATTTTTATTTTTATTTCGTTTTTATTTCCAGAGAAACTCCACAATCACCAGAACCCTATAAAAATGTCATGTACGAAAAGCGTGTAGTCAGAGGCAGTAATTTTGCTCCCAGCCAACTGCTGGTAGGTATACATTACCTTATGCTATATTGATTAATGGAAATTTGCAAAATTCTGGGAAATGACATGAGAATTTGCCAAACCTCGCACAGTATATTTAAATAAATTAATTGCATTGGCATGTTGTCCGACCATTAATAATAAAATTTGGCCAACAAAAGAAAATGAAATTTTATAGCCAAAATTATGATGTTTTTCTTTTTTTTTCTATTGAAAATTTTAATTCCAAAAAAGGAAAACAAATTATTGTTACACCTTTTTTATTTTAATATGAATAAATTAAATCCCTTCCTCTTTCTCTCTCTCTCTCTCATTGTGATCCTTCCTAACCCTATTAGAACGATTATGACCCGTTTGACAAGGCAGCAGAGTATCGCAGACGTCACATTTTACGCAAAAAAAATGTTACACAACGCAATCAACGTAATGTACTGGGTACCCCACCGCCTGTAGACGGCAGAAGGCACGAGGATGTCCAAACTGAGAAATATTTGGAAGAATTAGTGGCTAAACCGGCCGAAGTCACAATAGAAACACAAACCGACTTATTCCTAGAGAAACCGCCCACACCGCCTTACATACCGGCCAAGATAGGCATTGATGTGGCCACCGAGATAGGCGATGGCGAACTATTCCAATTTGATGCAGAAGCCCAACCTATAATTGATGTTATGGTCGATAGCATATTAGAATTAAGCATACTAGAGGTGGCTCACGAACAAGAGCTAGCTGCCATACGCAAGAAACAACAAGAGTAAGTTTACTTTTTCTAGTCATTAGAAGATCATGTTCCCGTTTTTTATTTACGTTTTCAAAAACTTTAAGACTTTTGGCTGAACGTGAAGCTGAACTGGCTGCATTGAGACGTCTGGAAGAAGAGGAGATACGTTTACAAGCCGAAAAAGAAAGACGTTTGCGCCAAGACTCTATTGCCAAATCTTTGGATGAAGAAATGCAGAAAGGCGTTACAGCCGCAAAATTATTACAAGGTCATATTGCTAGCATTCTACCTGAAGTTTTGGATAGCCTAGAGCCAGCCACAGATGCTGCCAAGAAGGAAGAATTAATGAAGTCTGTCTGTCCATGGCTTTCAGCTGAAGTGGCTGAGGAAGTGGGTCAAATTGTCGATTCACGCGACATACTTACAGTTATTATACAAGAGATTATCAAGCAACGTGCTGAAACTTATGCTGGCTACCAAGAAGAAATGCCTCCCAAATTGAATGATGTTGGCGAAGAAGAACAAGTCGCTGAGGAAATCTGTGCAACGGAAAGTGAATCAGAACCACATCAGCCTCGATGTCCACCCGAACATATTGTATAATATCTATCTTAGCAATTAAAATAATAGCTTGTGTTTTCTATTAAATAATGTTATTCATGAAATTTGAAATTCGATTTCAATTTTTGGTTTATCCTCATTATTCTAAGGAAAGGTCTGTCTGTCCACTGATCGATCTTTATCAATTCAAAATTGTTGTTAATTTATGATAATCCGACACACATGATCTTTAAAACTGATATGATATTATAAAAATCTGATATAAAAATTTCTTTAAAAAAAATTTAATAAAATTTAAATAAAGTTTAAAGAAATTTTTATCTACAGATTTTTATAGTGTTGTATTATTGATTGAAGAAATAAATGTAAATAAACTTTTTATGAAAAATAGTAAAATATTTATAAATTTACCTGGAATAACATTTGAATGTGGAGAATGTAAATAATGATTTACGACGATTTCAATTTTTATATATTTATTTATTTAACTTATTTATTATTTATTTAATTTTTATTATTTTTATTTTTTATCTTCTTTTTTACTTTTTATATTTCTATTTTTTTTTTTCTATTTCATTTTTTTTTTTTAATTTTAAATTATTTTTTTATTGCATAATATTTTTAAAATTTTAAACACATAACGACATTATTTTTTATTTTTATTATGTATTTACAATTTTAATTTATAAATTTATTTACTTATTTAATTTAATTATTTATTTAATTTTTATAATTTTTATTTTTTTTTTTATTTTTTACTTTTTACTTTTTATTAATTTATTTCTTTTTTTTCAATAATTTTTTTATTTATTCTTTATTTTTTTCTTAATTTATTCTACATTCCAATATATTTTTTTTAAATTTAAACACAACCACTTTATTTTTAATTTTTATTATAAATTTAATTTTTTCATTTATTTTATTTCATTTTATTATTATTTTTATTTATTTTTTATTTTAATTTTATTTTTATTATTTCACATTTCAAATAAATTTATTTTATTATTTATATTTATTTTTTATTTCTTTTTTTATATTTTTTTTTTTATTTCACATTTCAAAATATTTCTTATTTTTATTATTTATTTATTGAACTTAATTTATTATTTATTTAATTTTTATTTATTATTTTAATTTTTTATTTATTTTTTATTATATTTTCTTTTTTAATTTCTATATTATTTTTTAAATTTTTTATTTATCTTTTTTTTATTTCACATTTCAAAATATTTTTTATTTTTATTATTTACAATTTCAATTAGTAAATTTATTTATTTAATTTAATTTATTATTTATTTAATTTTTATTTATTATTTTAATTTTTTATTATATTTTCTTTTTTAATTTTTATATTATAATTTTTTAATTTTTTATTTATTAATTTTTTTTTATTAATTTTTATTTTTTTAATATTTTTATTTATTGCTTTTTTATTATTTCACATTTCAAACGATTTTTTAAACACATATGTAACGACATTAATATTTACTTTGATTGTTTAACTTTATTAATATACACAATTGCTCACCACAGTGGCATCCCTATGTACTAATTGAGCTTGTTGTGAAATTTCAAATTGCTTTTCAATTTTAAAAATATAACGACATTAATATTTACTTTATGATTGGGTAACTTTATTACTACACACAATTGCCACAGTGGCAGCTCTGTAAACTAAATGGGTTTTTTGAAATTTCAAATTGTTTTTCAAATTCAAAAAAATATAACGACATTAATATTTACTTTATGATTGGGTAACTTTATTACTACACACAATTACCACAGTGGCATCTCTGATTTTTTTTGAAATTTCAAATTGCTTTTCAAATTTAAAAAATATAACGACATTAATATTTACTTTTTGATTGGGTAACTTTATTACTACACACAATTACCACTGTGGCATCTCTGTGAAGAACTTTTTTTTTCTACGTCGCTTTACTACTGTAAAAAGGGAGCCTCCAACAAGCATTTTGTTTCCGCACAATCATTTCGTTTCCGAGCAAACATATTAACAATTGAACAACAATACACTTTGAATACAATAGATTTCTAATTATTTGCACTTTTATTAACCTTTTACTAATTTTACTAATATAGAACACATTTTTTAATAACAATTTGAACATTTTCAACAAGAATACTCTACTATTGCAGGAATTATTACATGGAGGCTCCATAACTTTTGCACACATATTTAAACAAATTAACAATACAAATGCATACTTCTGCTTATAAATAATTACAACACTCTGATTAATCTTCACTTTTATCAACTTTTTATGAACGTACGACACATATTTTAATAACAATTTAAGATTTTCAATAAGAATTCTTTTGCACGAAACGGAACGCGTTACTTTGTAAAAAGAGCGGTTAACAATTAACTACAAGTTGTCATGTTTTCGAGTTGCCATACCATAGATTTCTAGACTCACAATTCATTACATTTTAAATTCGCAATATAACTTAATAGTTTTATTAAAAATAGAAAATTTATTAAATATTTATACATAAAAGATAAATACATTTTTATTTTGTCTTGTATTTTACTTTATTTATTCATTTTAAATTATTATTTTTTTATGTTTGGCAATGCTGTATTGTTGGGGCGACTGAATTTGACATTTGAAAAACATATGTTTGTTGTTGTTTTTTGTCTTTGTTAATTTTCTATTTTCCACTTAACGAATTCCATTGGAATATTTTCAATTGTGGTGTTAGCTGTGATTGTTGTGTAGAAAATCTTCTAGAAGTTTTATTAAATTCTTTTTATAAATTTAAATACATACATAAGTAAATAATGTCGAAAATATTCACACCAACGAATCAAATACGCTTAACTAACGTGGCTGTGGTAAGGCTAAAGAAAGCTGGCAAACGTTTTGAAATTGCCTGTTATAAAAATAAAGTCTTATCCTGGCGAAGTAATGTGTAAGCACAGGCATACTTATAAGAATAATAACAAATGAATTCATTTTATTTTATTGTTTATATATGTAGAGAAAAAGATATCGATGAAGTTCTGCAGACGCACACTGTTTTCACTAATGTATCGAAGGGCCAGGCGGCAAAAAAGGAGGAACTTATGAAGGCATTTGGTAAAACAGATGAAACGGAAATTTGCAAAGAGATTCTAATGAAGGGTGAACTGCAAGTGTCCGAAAAGGAAAGGCAATCGGTGCATGACACCCAGTTGAATAGCATTATTAATAGTGTAGCCGCATTATGTGTTAATCCAGAGACCAGACGGCCCTATACGTCGTCTATTATTGAAAAAGCTCTCAAAGAGGCTCATTTCTCTATAAAGCCCAATCGTAATAATAAGCAACAGACCTTGGATGCGATTAAATTGCTTAAAGAGCACATGCCCATAGAAAGGTCACGTATGAAATTGAGGGTATCATTTGCGGCCAAGAAGGATAATGGTCCCAAACTAAAGGAATCAATATTAAAGTTGACCACTGCAGTCGAACATGAGGAATGGGATGAATCAACCTTACACATGACACTCTTAATTGATCCCGGCAATTATCGCATTATTGATGAGTTGGTACGCAATGAAACAAAAGGCAAAGGCTTGGTTGAGTTATTGGAACTGAAGGAAGTTGTTGAGACTGATGAGATCTTTTAGATATTGTTTTATAATCATTTTAATTTGCATTATTTATTTAGCATAACAATAATATGAATAAAATATATAGTAGGTTTTTTGTATGCATGTATATCAATCAGAAATAACACTTGAAGAATACGAAAATTGTTGACTTTATTTACGTTTTTTAAGATTCTCAAAACGTTTGGACAAATCGTCAAAATCAATGTCATCATCATTATTGTTCGGTTTTACATCATCCGAAGGTATGTCTGGTAAGTCCATGGGAACATTGGGTAACTGTGGAATTTCCATGGAAGGTGGTGGAGCCGTTGGCTGTACAGTTGGTGGCGGCAGTTTGCTGCGTGGCTGAGGCTTAGGCTTATTAGCATTCTATAAATGAAATAATTACAAGAAATTCTTAACCTCATAATGTTTTTATGAAATGTAAAATATTTATAAATGTGTTAGTAGAAAAACAACCGTTATGTTTGGATTTTAGTTAGAAAGCTACCTGCAGGTTAACAGGATTAATCGAAGAATAACGTGGTGGTGGATCATTGTGCATGTTTTGGCGCTATTGAAAGAAAATAAATAAAACATAAAAGGGAATAAAACATAAGGATAGAGGTAAAGATTTAGTGCAAAAGCTTAAAAAAAACAAAATGTACATGAGCAATATTAAGTCTGTAAGAAAACACATCAAAGCTGCATACGACAGCAGATGCATTTCCGAACAGATGCATTACTATACACAATGATCTAAAACGGTCACGCTGAAAATATTATTTACACTTAAGCAAAAACACACACAAAGCAGGAATTCAAACACAAGCAAAAACCTACCAATAGACTTTCGTCAAAACCAGCAGCCTCATCAACATTATTATCTATTGCCTCAGAAAGCTGTAAGTTCTGTGCAGATTCCTCCTATTCTCAGTAAAATAAATTGGGTTAAATCATGCCAAGGAATGCAATTTGAGTTTAACAAAAATTAATTACTCACGGACATAGCCTAAATATTGGCATGCAAAAATGTCTTAATTATTGTTACTTACATTTATAAATTGAGTATTTAAATCCTTGTGCTCATTATCTGCTGGTGCTCCTGGTGGTATATTGTAATTAAATGGCGTTGCACCCCCATAGGGATATGGGGGCGCTACTGCACCACCACCACCACCGCCGCCATGTGGTGGAGGATAATTAAATGGTTTGTTTGTTGGTGGCTCCGGCATATGAGGTAGTGGTGGTACAGTTGGGTAACCAATGAAACCCATTTGAGGTGGAGGACCTGAACCACCACCACCCAAATTATTACGATCCGCCAAATCTATTAGATTTTGATCTTTACCTTAAAAAAAACGTAATTTTAATGCGAAAACAAATATGTTTTTATGTCTTAAATTACCTTCAGCATCTTCGTTTATCACTTGTGGATCAGGCTCATACTCAATGTTGTAATTCTTAGCAATTTCGATGAGATACTTCTCCACCAAAAGTTTAGGTGGCGCCTGCAGCTGCAACTTATGCATCAGTTTTTCTGAAACATGATGATCACCTGTTGCTGTTCTCGCATGTTCGGCAAATTGAGGACCATATTTCTGTGTGAATATATCCGAAATCACTTTCAGTTCAGCAACATCGCTCTGCAAACGGGGACACACCCAAACAACGCTTGAAACCGCTTCAGCAATGCCTTCATCGAGTTCTTTCATTTGTGTTACCAAACCAAATCTCGCCAGTAACAGATCACAATACATTTCCACCACTTCCATGGCTTCAACCAAATAGTCTTCTCTGCGATATGGACAATTATTTCAAAATTACCATTACCTTTACAGTTTCACGGAATACATACCGAATGATGTGTTCCACACGTATGCGTGCCCTTTCTATTTTGCCATTTGCCAGGAAATCGGCAATTTCTTTACGAGATTTCTGAGCAATTTCAGCTTTTTTCTTTTCCAATAACTTTAAACGATTCACAGCCAACCTTAAATTGGTCTTAAGTTTTGTATAATTAGGGCCACTAGAGAACATTTTTAAACCGTCTTTTTCTTTTTTCCAACACTAGCACTTAAACTATTTTTCTTTTGTAGCCAACAGCAATGAAAAATGTAATGAATTCACTTCTTTACGAAAACCCCAATTAAAAAGTGACTCATTAATGAAACTCTTGCTCTCGTTGGATGTGTATATCCGCTATCATGCGTTTGTTTTTGCTGTTGAGTGGTAAATAAAAATGTTCAAAGAGAACAATAAGAAAAACAATAGATTAGTTGTGCAGCATTTACATATTGACGTCATAAACAGAACTTTAACAGGGATGCCAATAGTTTATAAAAAAAATGTAAACATACTACAGATTATGTTAAAATAATAATTAATTATGTAATATGCAATAATTTTACACTTAAACTATATTTATATTTAAAATAAATCGAATAATTGCTGCTTTAATTAATAATTTAATATATTGGAATAGGTTTCTGTTTTTTGTTCTTAAATCTTTACATAGACTCGATTACCCTGGCTTTGTATAAACAACTCATACAAAAACAAATAAATCAAAACAATGAGAGAGGAAAAGAGAATATTACAGCGAATGAGAGAGAAAGAATGAAAACGTGGACTAAAACTACTCAATATACGCAATTAAATTTAACCTCACATTTCTGGTAAATAAACAGCGAAAGTAATTATGAAACATACATGGTATGAAAATTAAATTTGTTTTCAAGTTTTAATAACTTAACATTATTATACATATATAAGAATTTTATCCTCAAAATAAATAATATTTTGTTTTAATTTCTTTTAATACGAATCCTTTTTAAAATTATTAATTACTTGTCTAACGATTAATAAAAATCATTATGATGTATCATGTATGTTTCATAATGTCTGTTAAAAAAACATACATGATAAAGAGAATGTTACGGATACAAAAACAACAACAATGG
Source organism: Sarcophaga rosellei (assembly GCA_930367235.1). NCBI lineage: Eukaryota > Metazoa > Arthropoda > Insecta > Diptera > Sarcophagidae > Sarcophaga > Sarcophaga rosellei. The sequence goes on along the minus strand of OV884020.1, from coordinate 66,929,116 downwards.
AAAAACTGAAGCAAAACAAAAAGTAGAAAAACCAGCCTATAAAAAAAGAGAGACAGCTTCTCCTTTGCTAAAATGATCTGAAGTGTGAGTAGTGTGGGGGTTGTTTTGGTGTACTCTACCAATAACAACAACAACATACAGTTTTTTTCAAGTAAAGTTGTAAATGAAAATGCCAAAACAAAAGACAAAGAAGAATGGGTTGCCTGCTTTTAAGAAAAAAATGTAGTTTACATAGTTAACGGGAACAACATCTGGGATTTTGTGCAAGAATTAAGAAAAGAAGTTTAATAAGATAATCGAAAGAAATAAAAAAATGTTTTTCCTAATTTTCACATGTATTATATTTAAAATGAATCTCTCAAGCGGAGCTATTTATATTATATTGTTGATTGAAAATTGGCCTACGGATTATTTTCCATGAGAAATGTTTATTGTGCATGTTAGTGGTAACCCTGTTTGTTATTAACACAACAACAATGCTTCTAAGGAGAGCATACAAAACAAAATCAAGGGAGAGCGTAAAATAAACAAGTAAACACTCACTCACACAATGTTTTCGAATGTAAATACAATGAATAACCACACTTTTTCGTACTCTTTTACTGTACAAAACATACATGATGAATAAATCAAATGGGAAACACAAACAAAAAGGCGCAAACATACATGGTAAAGTTCAAATTGAGACAATTTTAAAGCATAGTTGAACGTTTTTTTTTTCAATGAATATCAGACTTCTAAAAGCCTCAGTAATTAAATCTTATCAGTTCGAATGACAATTTTTTTTTAAATTACTCACATCATGTATTTTAAGCTGGTAAATATAGAATAAAAACAAAAATAGAAAATACAAAATTATATACGGTAGAATTGATCAATAGCATTAGCGAGGTGGGGGTAGTTCATGAAAAAAGAAAATCCAAAGCAGCCAACAGCAAGATAAAACTCAAAACAAAACGAAAGAAACAATTGCATTTTTTTGTTGTTGCTTGTATCTCTTCTGTGAAGCATCCTGAGAAAATTAATAAACAATCGTCTTTAAATGAATAAATTTTAATTTTATTTTATATTTTTTTTTTTAATTTAGGTTCGTTACAAATTCTAACCAGTTTAGAATTGTTTTAACACAGTTTTAAGTGGTTATTGTGTTATTATTTATGTTTATTAGTAAATGTATATTATTATTGTTTAAATTAATTAAATTCTTATGTACAATACAAATTATTCAAAACTAGAATTAAGTTTTTTAAAGATTTTATTAATTTTCTTTAATAAGCTATATGTTTTTTCAATTTTTTTTTATTTATTCAGTCCTAATAATCTACGAGAGATAATACAAAGGTAGATAATAATTAAATAAAAAATTATTAGAAAAAAAGGGGAAAACAAGGCTTAAAAAATATTTAAAAACTATGGAGATACATCAAGTAAGAATAGTTAACAACAAAATATGTGAATGGTGATTGGTAATGAAGTCTAGAGAGAGCGCTCGCTAAAACACATGGATGACGACGATGATGAGTGGGTGATTTCTGTTGAATGTGCATGAAGTGATGACTTTATAAATATACTTTATTCTTAAAACTTTGTAGTAGAGTTATTTATTGTTCAACTTTACGAATTTTCGCCATACCAGCTGCACGCTGATGGCTTACCGTCGCTGTGGAGAGTGGGGCTGCTGGTGACCCACAGGTGGGTACGCTGGGGGTGGTGTTGAGTTGATTAGGATTTGCATCAGTATTTATTTGCATACGCCGTTTTACTACAATTTTACGTCCCTGTGTGGGCACTAAAGCAGCAGCCGTTGTTGTTGCGGCAGCAGCATTGCTGCTAGTAGCCATTTTAATTGGAGTTTTGCTTTTACTGGTATCATCTGTAGAAAGTTCCTCCATATCACCTGTGGTATTTTCCTCCTTTAAAAACAAAGATAGTTGGAGAATTAAAATATAATTGAGAAAATTGAAAATAGTAAGTACCTCATCGTCATCTTCCATTTCTTCTTCTTCAAATTCAATATTATAACCCTCTGGTTCAACCAGTTGACCATTTAATGTAGGAAAGGGTATCTCCGGTAATATCACTTTGTTATTTGGACCATTACGTTCGTTCATTAACTTTTGTAAAAGATTTGAAATATCTTCGCGTTTTCGCGTCACTGTCAATGTATCAAACCATTGAGCCAATTGTTTAATGGGCACCCGGTAGTCTCGTATGGGATCCTTAAAGAATTGCTCAACATATTGCAGTAAATACAGGCCACAATCGGTAAAGTTGTTTTGCTGAGGAACTTTAACACAATGACCCGGCATGTTATCCTTATTAAACGTGTGTAAAGGAGCACCAGTCATTTTGATTTTGTATTCACAAGTGAGATAATCCCGCAAAGTGGCTACGACACGGCTACGTGAGGCTCCCGCTAATGAATCGAATATTAATATCAGTGGCTGTTTAATAGGCTGGTTGCTAGAAGTTGTTGTTGTGCCTGGCACTATAGGTGTAGCGGGTTGTGAATTGTTCAGGGTAGTTGATGTTGACGTATTATCAAAATCACTATCCTCCGACGCCAAATCACTTTCATCACCTTCCGCTTCATCACGCTCGCTATCGTCATCACCAACACCGCAAATTTCGCTAAGAACATTGGCACTGTCTCGCTTCGATAAAGGCGTAATTGTCGTATTGCCAATTTGCAAAGAGACCTTTTTGCCTTCTAGAAAAAAAAAATTGAACACAAAGAGAATATAAATAAATTTGACGTAGGTAGGGATATTTGTTTAAGAACACTTACTGTTTTTCTTAATGGGCTGCAGTTCGACTGGAGTATTTGTATCGAAGGTAACCGGACCTTTAAGACGTGGAAAGCATATTATGGCTAAAAACCAATGCGATTGTTCATTTATCGGTATAACAATGAAATCTTTTTCAAAAAGATTTACATTTTTCGTCCAGTTTTGAACACGGGCATGTCGTTTTTGCGCTGGTGTCAATTTGCTGCCATCTTTATCTTGATGTGTATGTCGCGTTAAGGTGGTTAAACGTTTGTAAAAGAATGTACTAAATATATGGGTACGTTCTTTTTGCACCTCCGGTATAACATTATCGTGCAGCCATTTTAGATAGAAATCAATGATAATATCATTCAAATATTGATCAGTGGCCAAACACATATAGTCTTCGGTGTTTATCGAGATACCGCCTTTGCCAGGTGGATATATTAAAAGCTGACGTATTTCATTAGGTTGCAACTGAGTTGTTGTAGGAATGCTTTCACTAGAAGTATTAAAAAAAATAGAGATTTAATAAAATCGTAAATATTACTTTTCAATATACTACTTTACCCATTATTTTTGTTATTGGCCAATTTCTTATCTGAATCAGCTGCCCGCTGTAGTAAATCTTGGGCATCGGTTTCGGAAATTTCATCAAGAAAATCCCATATAGAGCGTATAACGCTTTTAGCTTGTTCGGAGATGACATCAAATTGTAAAATAATTTTTCGCATTTGATAGGGTCCAGTTGTAGAGAAATATGTTACTGCAAGCAAGCAAGCATTACAAAACACCAGGTTATAAGTCAGAATGTAAGTCAACACTGTGGTATGAAAAACACAACAACACTTACCACCATCTAAATGTTTTTCCACCTCCGTCATCTTTAATGATGATCGTATATATTGGGCACAATTACGTAGAGTATAAAAGCAAATCATTGAATTTACTGACGAACTTTTGGAAAAATGAGCTATAATCTTGACCACTTCATTTTTATAGATGTTTAGTGCAAAGCTCTCATTGGGATTTGTCTCCAAAGGAGCCACAATACGTACACCCAATGATGTAATTGTTACCTACAGAATAAAAACATTTTTATTTGAATCCCATCAAGCACCTTTAAATTATTTCATACCTGTTCCGTGGGTTCAAACCGGTAGGTTCCCAAACGTATTAACTTGCACGACAGACTGCAGCTCAATTTATCAATGCAATTTGTAAGATCGGTAACATCCCCACGCGTAAAATCTGCGAGAAATTAAACAAAAGAAAAAAAATATACACGAAAGTTTTAGTAAAGAAAAGCCATTGCACTTATTATACACACATGAAAACGTGTTATAAAGAAAATAAAAAAAAGTCTGTTAAATTGTTACAAGTCTTTCCTCAGTTTTCTAGTTATTGCAATTAAATTGAGCAAATTACCCGTGATATCCATGTTTGCGGACAATTTTTTTCTTTTTTTTTTTAATGGAGAAAATTATTGAAAAAATAATAATTTTACACAAATTTCACTTTAACACTCAATTGTAAGACCTATTTTTTTCCGTTTTACTTATCAACACAATTTTATTGTCAATTTTCTTTTACCAATCAAAGTAATAATGGCGTCCAAGTGTCAATTCATTGCGCCCTCTGCCGTTAAGTAGAATTAAAAACAAAAGAAAATAAGGTTATATGAACTATTGACGGCATGTTTGTTTACAAAGTTGCCAGATTGGATTACATGAACGTAGAAATAAAAAAACAAGAAAAAAAAAAAACAAAGCGAGTAAAAAATGCAACAAAAACAATTTGCTTTGTTACATTTTAATTAATACTTTTGACATAATCCCCCGTTATTTTAAAAATAGTTTTTCTTTCAACAGTATAATATTTCCTCCTTACATTATGGATCATCACTTACCATTGTATAATACGGTTTCATCCCGATCTGGCATATTGGGTTCAAATGGTAATGGTTTGTATGAGGCCACCGATGCACTAGACGATGAATTTGAAGGTTTCGATAAAACGTTCAACTGTTGAAAATAATATTTAGAAAAATAAACTTGCTTTTAAATAATTTATAGTGATAAACGAAACATACATTGGAAATTCCTTTATTCGATGATTCATCATCCTCTTCATCACTGCTAAGTGTTAGTATAACCGGTTCGATTTCAGCAGCTCTGCGCCCAGCCCGTGTACCACGTCCTCTAGCTGATTGTGAAGCACCACGTCCACCTCGCACGGATGTAGCATTAGAGTTGTAGGCCATCGATGCTTTACCTCTTTGACTGGCAATGGAATCGGGATGTCGCTGTTTCTTCTCTATAGAAAGTGATGATGATGTTGAGGAGGGCGTCGGTGAGTCTGAAGATCCTACTGTATTCGAAGAAACAAAGTTGTTCCCTAGAGAAGGAGCTGACGCCTGTTTGATGGCTTTCTTTTTTGGGGGATCGAGAAAAACTCTTTTACATCGTTCGCATTTGGCGTGATCATAGCCACTGAATCCACAACTCTGACAAATGGCATAGAAACCGTGAATTAGTTTACGCTGTGGCAATTCTTCATTTGATTTAGAACTTGTTGATGTAGAAGATGAGGTTGTTGTAGTATTTGCAGCTGTAGTGTTGGATTGTTTAGAGGCGTTAGCTACTTCTTTTGCAGTGCTATCTATAGTTTGGGCCATATTTGAGCCTGCTGAAGCTGTAGATGCCGCTACTGCTGCCGCATTATTTTGGGCACTACTTTCGGTGCTGCAGTTGGCTATAGCAGCTGCTACAGCACCGTAATTTTGCTCTTGTTGTCTACTTATTTGTAGACTTTGTTCCGCTCTAGATATAAGTTCGCTTGCTGACTCTTGCACTGAAAAACCCACGGTTACTACAAAATCAATATTGGCTCCTGGATTTTCCACGCATTGTATAGTTGTGTTGTTATCGAATGGAACGCCAACTTGCTCCAAAAGATCTTGCACTGTGCACGATTCACGGGGTAGAGTAAATGTGATTAAACGTTGTTCGCCCGATACCAAAATTACCAACATTTTCGCACTGTTGCGGTCCTTTTCAGCCATTTGTTGACCAGCACGATTTTGTAAAACATGTTGGGTTTGAATTTCATAGTTATTGTGGGATGTCTGATATACTGAAGAACCTGCAGGCGGGCCGCTAGGCATTTGTGTATGCGTCGCAGATGTGCTATCAGTTGCAGTCGCTTGTTCTTTATTTACTACATGCTTTTGTGGCGCCACGCGGGCTACAGGAACACTATGTAAAGATGACTGGCCGGAGGCTGGTAAACTAATCTTTGCCCCTGCGGTGGCTTGTTGTAGAGGTTTGATTGCTCCTGCCGCAGCTGTATTTTGTACAACTTGGTTACTTGCGGCGTTGGCATTGCGTTTTTTGTATTCAGCTAAAGACATGCACGTACCATTCTGCGTTCGAATCATACGATTTTCGTCATCGTCTTTGGCGGTATAGTAAGTTGTAAGTGTGGTGCCACCGGCTGCGGCTGCATTGCTATTGCTATTGTTATTGTTAAGTACAGGAGTATTTTGAGTAGGTGCTCCAGCAGCAGCCTGTGCTTGTTGAGCATCTTTCTTGACAAACACCGCCTGTATACTATCTTCTAAATCAAGATCACCCAGCGTACTATTGCCCCCTGGCCCACTGCCACTGCTACTTGGAGTTGCAGGCTGTTGGGCATTTTCTGTCTTAGTTGGCTGATGTTGTTGCTGTTGTTGTTGCGGTTGCGGTTGTGGCTGTGGTTGCTGCGGCTGCTGCTGCTGCTGCTGTTGTTGTCCACTAATAACAGGAGATCGAAAACGTGCAGACACTACAGGCATTCTTGGTTGGGCTTGCACCAAATGAACCTGCTGATGTTGCTGTTGTACGGCAAGACTGCCATCAGTGACTTGTGTTCTATAAGCTTGTCGTATTCCCTGATTTTGCATTGTTTGTGTCACTAGTTTGCCCTGCTGTAAGGCACCTAGCTGCGTATTGGTTGCAAGAATAGGAGAACCTCTTCCAGCTGCTACTCCAGCAGCAGCAGCAGCAGCAGCTGCAGCTGCTCCTCGCCCACCCCGACCTCGTCCTCTTGGGGCTGTACCCACCGTAGTACTACAACGGGGCCTTGGCGTACGTAATATTTGTCCGCCACCGCCACCAATAGCTCCCGCAGTGTTATAACCCGGTCTTATTTCTGCTCTTGTTATACCTGTCATCCCTGGCATTCGTGCTATGAGCGTGCCACTCATTGCTCCTCGAGCTATTTTTCCACCTCTAGTAACACCAGCAGTTCGTATAATTGTTGTACTATTTGGATTTGGAGTTTGATTCACCATTTGTGCTTGCTGCTGTTGTTGTTGCTGTTGCTGATGTTGCAATTGTATATGCTGTTGATGTTGGGGAGAATTCTGTTGCTGCTGCAAAAGAGTCTTCGGCATTTGGTTATTTTGTACCTGTATTTGCTGATAGACAACACTCTGTTGCATTTGCTGCTGCTGAGGAGGTTGTGGTGTAGGCGTTGTTTGCTGTGCCTGTTGTTGTTGCTGATGCTGGGAAGGAACTACTCGTGCCTGTTGCACTAAATGCGTTTGATTATGATGCTGTTGCATAGCACTTGTTTGCAACTGTATATGTTGCTGCTGATGCGTTTGTGGCGATTGCCCAACAACCGTGTGTTGTTGTTGTTGCGGCGATTGTTGTTGTGTCGAATATAGAACACGATTATTATAAATAATACGTTGTTGGGGCATAGATTGCCGCATTATTAATTCCGGCTGTTGCGGTTGTTGTATCAATACTTGTTGTCCGGATGGTTGTTGAACGATTAGTTGCTGCAATGGTTGTTGTTGCGGCTGCATTCTATATATAATTTGTGGTTGTTGGGGTTGCTGTTGCTGCTGATGTCCAGGCGATACCTGATGCTGCACTTGTACTTGCTGCGGATGATGTTGTGGGCTTTGTAGAATATGTTGTTGTTGTGGAGCCTGTTGAGGCGGAGGAGGAGCTTGATGCAACATTTGCTGTTGATGCTGTGGATGTGGCTGGTACTGTTGCTGCAATTGAGTTTGGGGCTGTTGTTGTATATAGACTTTCTTCTGTTGTTGCTGATGTACCAACTGATCAGTTGTGTAGTAAATTTGTTGTGGCTGCGCTTGAACATGTTGTTGAATTTGATGATCTTGTGGCTGCATATGTTGTCCTTGTTGTTGTGGTTCTTGAGGTATTTGATATGTAGCTTGCAATTGATGTTGTTGTTGCTGTTGAGGATCTATTACTTGATGATGTTGTTGATGCATTAAAACTTGCTGTTGTTGTTGCGGCGCTTGTTGATGCTGTTGTTGTTGCACTTGTTGTACCTGTTGCTGCTGCTGTTGTTGTTGCTGAACCTGTTGATGTTGCACAGTCTGCGTTTGTGGCTGACTTATATCTTCGCCCAATATCGTATAGTGTGTTCCCGCTTGCGGTGGCTGATATTGAGTGGGTGTTCCTTGTGTTTGATATACAACCTGTTGCGGTCCGTCATTTTGCAAAAGAATTTGCTGCGTTTCATCCAAGACAATTTGCTGCATTATACAATTTTTATTTTGATATAATATTACATTATTTTTTACGAAATTAACGATAATTGGTGTTTGAAAAGTTAGACTTAACTTATATGTATATACCCAATTGTTGTTTAAATCTAATAAGTTTTAATAGAATTTGTGCTAATTTTACTACTACTACAGTTGGGTTATACTTAATTTTTCTGATAGTCTCCTAACCCTTAGAGATATTAGGAAATACTTATAGGCATTATTCCTCTTCAGCCTTAATTTTTACTTGACCGTGACCTTCGTAAATACACTACGGTTGCAACTAATAATCTGACGATTTGTAGTTTCGACTTTTATGGTTTGAATCAAAATTCTTATAGTTAATCTTATAAGTCGCCGTGGTCTAGTAGGTAGTGTGTTGGCTTATTAGACGGAAGGCCCAAGTTCGAATCCCAGGCCAGACATCAAAAACAAAATACAGAAAGTATTTCTTCGGCGACTTCCTCTCAGCAAATTTCTGGGAAAAACTCTGAGAGTAAAAATTGTCATGAAAAGCTTCTCAAAAAATCTGTCGTTCGGAGTCGACTTTAAACTGTAGGTCCCGCCACTCATATATGTATAAAATTAACGCACACAACATGAGTGGTGTTGAGAAGCTAGGCCGTAATCCTGACTGAAGGGTTGTAATGGCCAATTATGTATGTATGTAATCTTATATGATAGAATCCAGAATACTAATTCCCTACTAATAGAACAAATTTCGAAAAAATAGCCAATTAACGCTTTATTGTGCTTTTTATTTTTAGAGACGGTGCCTTAACGTTACTAACACAATAGTATGATACCGATTTTTTTAAACAATAGATCTAATTTCCCGTTATATATTTTATTTTAGGCCTTTATTTACTACGCCCAAGAATTTTTATTTTTTCCGTAACCAAATTCTATGAACATAAACTTGCGCTATATAAAAGAACATATACAGTGAAACATAGATTGTCTATAAGAACGAATTACTAAGTCATATTAGCATTATTCTGATGTGTAAGTCTTAGATTTATTTAGTCCTTAACTTCAAGTCCTGCCTCAGTACACTGCAGTTTACTCTTCTATACTTAGTGAATTATTCCGAAAGATTACTTTGCGATAAGCAGATATTAAAAAGAATAATAAAGACTTAAGTGTACAAGGTTAGTAAATATTAAAACTATGAACCTGGGCTCGATTTGGGTTACTGACACCAACATCATCACTGGCCACATGAACCACTTGGACATCAGCGTATATTTGTTTCAGCTCATCAAGGTTTTGTATTTGATAATATTGAGCCATACTGGCAACACTGCTGAAATGTAAATAGGGAAAAATTACATTCACACACACACACATATACAATCAAATATGTTGATTATTGATGGATGATATAAATGGAGACATTTTTAGGCAAAATGAAGAAGACACATTTATTTCTACGCATTTGTTCATTTAATTAAACACATTTTTTCATAAATAATTTTCATTTTGCACAAAAGCCAAAACAAATAATTTAGAACACATAATTAACACTAAAAACAAAAGCAGATAATCAAAAATATATACATATATGTATGTAAAAAACTAAGGCACTATAAAAGCAGCCATTAAAAGTGATGAACGAATGATTTGCTTTGACGAGAAGTTTTCTTGCGACATACCTTCTTTTTATGCAAAACTTTTCAGTAAATTTTAAATTCACTTGTAGAATATTACTTTTATAACAAACACTATTCAATGCACATTAAACATTTTCTTTAATTTTTAAAATTTTACATAAAAATTGCAAGAATATTTTTATGAAAAAATGGCTTTCCTTTGCCTTTAGAAATTAAATATGGCGTGTGGCTCTACTACTAACATTTCGATATGGGCACTGTTTACGCACACTTTTACAAAATAACACTTTTGGCAGTGGCAACATATTAGGGTTGCATTTGACACTTAACATTGGAGACATCTGGTCGCCGATAGATGAACTGCATTTGTTATTTCACTATTGTCAAATTTTTCCCATTTCTCTTTCAGGCATTTTATTCGATTAGTGGTACCACTAATTTATATACATTTATCAACCATATTCCGTGGTACCACTAAATTGGTAATTCATTAGAGGCAAGATTAATAATTTGGACAATATTCTATAAAATTTACACATTTTCACTAATTTTCAATATTTATTTATTTGCAATTGTTATTCTAATATATTATAACGATATTTATACGATTTGTTTATTTTTCAACTGATTGTATTTATTTTGACGAGTTTGTAACGAACGACACCGTTTTGAGAGTTTACTTAACAAACTTCTGATTACTTTTGCTTATTTTATTTTATTGTTTTCTATTATATTTTCTGTGTGTGCTGTTTCTTCCTCCTTATGGGTCTGTTTGTTCATTTCTCTTTTATCTCTTTGACATAAAGTTACCAGATTCATTTAATGCGTTCCATTAAAGTGGCAGCTTAGCTTTTTCCCCCAAAATGTAGTTGTTCGGGTTCCTATAGAATTGCATCGGATATCAATTCAATATATAAATAAATCCAGAGTTATTATAAAAATTCAGCATTTAAAGTAAAAAAGAAATAGCCTTATTTATTTGTTATTCAATATTAATAGAAAAATATAGTTTAAATAGAATAGATGTTTGTTTAGGTATCTTATCATATAGTTTGCTTACCGGCGAAGTGGTAACTCACTTTATAACTCAGGGTTAGTTTGTTTAGTATGAAATTCAATGATTGCAGCCCTGGGTCGGAGACGTGTCAAAACGAAGAGAATATAATTGCCGTGCTGGATGGAGGAGAAAAGTTTATTTTTCAATACACGGCGTAGAAAATTTTGTATTTAATATTATTTTATTTATAGTAAAATAAATTTCTAATAATTCAAACATTCTAATCCGTATATTTAAGAAATTTTAAAATAAGCCATTTCACAAAAATATTTCATAAGGAATAATAAATAAACGTGTTCAACAAGTGTAGTGAAAAGAACGAATGCATCCATATCGTCGTCAGGGCCTAAAGAAAGCAGCAGTAGCATTAGAATAATACATACATTCATTAATTAATAACCTGAACAACACCTAGATTAACACCTAACGGCTGCAGCAGTTTGATAAAGCATGGCAGGACAAAAGTTTCAATATGATGAAAGTGGTGGCACATTCTACTACTTTCTGTTATCCTTTTTGGCGCTTGTACTAGTTCCCACCACAATATATTACTGGCCACGAAAAAAGAAAGAAGGTGAGTTCAATAATTTACATTTACTTTGCATTTGTTGTAATTTTTAATATGAATTCAATGTGAAAATAGACCAAATAAAAGTCTTGCTGTCGGGCTTGTCTACAAGAAAAAGCTCTGTTTGCGGTAAGAACGGTTGGTTACGTTCCAATTGTTATTCTGTTAGTGTTGCCGACAAAGTAAAAATACCGTGATGACTGGTGAAAGTGCTTAATGAAAGATAAAGAGAACTAATTAACTACACATACGTCTTTTGCTACAATAGTATTGTGCATAGTATATGAGAGTGGGCAAAATTTTCTCTCCGATTGTAATGGAAGTTGAATCGATCATTTAGTTTTTTTGTTGTTGGATTGAGAAATATGAATTTCCCACCTGTGACACACCAGATTTTTGTATTGTAGCTGCAATTAAATTTCATTACTGCGATAACAAGAGTCAGCTTTATGTGAAACTGTAAAATTAAACTACATACAGTAATTCTTAATGCGTGATTAAGGTTATGTTAAGGTCCAATGATCTAAATTGCACTCTTCGAAAATTAACTTCATGCAAGCATTAACAGTAAGAAACGAATTGTTTTGTTTGATGGAAGAGTGACAAAACTATATACACTACGTGTACATAGATTATAATTCCCATTTCATATAGATTCTGCACTTTTAGCACATTTTTCTTACTTAAAACGTGACGTGGTGTTATCAGTCACAGTAATATAGACTTCTGATGCTATAATTGCAATTTAATATTGCTTATAAATACCTTAATGAAACAATAGGCTGCGTACAAGAGAATTAATTTATACAAATGTATGTTGGCATTAGTTTTTTCAGACATTTACATGCGGTCATTAAGAATTATTTATACTTAGACCCAATTTAGTAGCTTAAGCTGGATGAGAAGTGAAAGGGCTTCATTAGTGTGGTCGTGCTCTCTCTCTCTCTTGTGTGTTTTGTGTTGGTGTTTGTTCTTGTTGGTCTGTGTAATTCCTTCGCTTCCTTATTCTCCCTTTTCTACTTCCGCTTCTTTTTTCCCATCCTCTCACTCAAAGGACGTTTTGTACAATTGGTCAACTTGACTTTCGGGTGCTGTACTTGTATCATTTGACGAGTATGTACACGGAAAAAAATAGACCCAATTTTCTTGTTGGGATTTTAAATATTTAATCAAAAATTCGGAAACACCTTTTAACTTCTGAGATTAACATTCAACTGCAGACCACTCTTCTTTACATCAAAGCACAAAGCATTCTTATTTCTGCCGCTAAATTATATAGAATTTTTTGTTTCAGTTTAGGAAACGTTGGATAATATTTTGAAATTATCGAGTCTTTGTATAATTGTTGTTAAATAAAATCATATTGCTGCTCTTTAATATTGTGTTAATAATGTTTATTAATTTTTTTTCTCTTTAGATCCTGAGAAAGCAAAAGAAGAATGCCACTGCCCGGATTGTATAAAGAAGAAAGCAATTTTGGCCTCTGCTGAACCATATCGTGCTGTGAAAAATGCTAGCATACAAATTGGGCTGGTGCTAGGTTGGGCTCTACTAATTTTCCTAGCTTATCGCGTCTCCCAGTTCGATTATGAAATGGCCAGTTTTGATCCATTCGAAATTCTAGGTGTAGAACCCACAGCATCAATGGCGGAAATCAAAAAGCAATACCGTAAATTGTCACTTATTTTGCATCCGGATAAAGAGACTGGTGACGAAAAGGAATTTATGAAACTCTCGAAAGCCTATCAGGCATTGACCGATGATGTAGCCAAAGAGAACTATGAGAAATATGGTAATCCCGATGGTCCTGGTGCCATGTCGTTTGGTATTGCCTTGCCCTCATGGATAGTTGAGAAAGAGAATTCTGTATGGGTATTGGGACTTTATGGCATAGTCTTTATGGTAGCCCTTCCTTCAGTGGTTGGTATGTGGTGGTATCGCTCTATACGTTATTCAGGCGACAAAGTTCTTTTGGACACTACGCAAATGTACTTCTATTTCATACACAAAACACCGCATATGTTATTGAAACGAGCTTTAATGGTACTGGCTGCTAGTTTAGAATTTGATAAACGTCACAACTCTCAAGTTGTTGAACGTCAATCGGATAACGAAGAAGTCCCGGCTGTAAGTTTTTCATCTCTTATGCTTTTTATATCTTTTACACTCGTACTTACTACTACAATTCACATTTTTCTTTTTAGTTAATACGTCAACTACCCAATCTTAATGAGAAGTGTAAGGAGCATCCTTTGTGTCGTATGTACTCGATAAAAGCCAGAGCCATACTTCATGCACACTTGTCTCGTATGCCTTTGAATCCGGAGACTTTGGAAAAGGATCGCCAGTTTATTGTCAAAAAATGTCCTTATTTGGTACAGGAAATGGTTTCATGTGTACATCAATTGGTGATGTTGGCCTACGCAAGACGCGTGCCACGCCTACCTAGCATTGAGACCATTGAAAATTGCATGAAAATGTCACCAATGATTATACAAGCTTTATGGGAATTCAAATCGCCACTGTTGCAATTGCCTCATATCACTGAAGATCACTTGTACTTTATGAATAAAAAGAGACACATCAAAAATTTACAACAATTCGCACAATTAGCACCAGAAGAAAGTCGCCAACTTTTGAAGAGCTTATCTGATCAAGAATATGAAAATGTCATGAAAGTTTTGGGTAAAATGCCCTCCATTGATTTTTCAATACGTTGTGAAGTCATTGATGATGAAAATACGAATGTGGTTACTGCGGGAGCTATTGTTACAGTTACCGTAACTTTGGTACGTAAGGATATGAAAACCTTGTTTGGCGATTCAAAAGTACCACAAAAACAGGGTATCAAGTGAGTACTTTTTATTTACAGATTCTATTGTAGAATTTTTGGTGACATTATTAACATTGAATTTTTAGGGACGATGAAAATCAAGGAAATGGTGGAGGCGGAGAAGAGGAAGAAGCTGCAAATACAGTTCCCGTCAAGAAGTCCTCTGCTTGGGCAAAACCACGCAAAGGAAAAGGTGGTAAAGGCGGCAAGAAGACAGCGAACCAAAAAAAGAAACCACCACCACCTAAATCAAATGCTACTGCCGCTGCAAATGCAGATAATCAAGAACAAGCTAAACAAGATTCCGATGCTGACTCAGACGTTGAGGGCAGCGATGTAGACTACGGAAAAGACTCTGGTTCCGGCAGTGATGATGAAAATGAAAAACCTAAAAATAATTCCTCATTAGATGATGATGACGACGAAGAATGGGAAAGACTTCAGGCTAAATTAAATAAACGTGAAAAACTCGAAGGCAAATCACGTATTTCGCACACTGTACATTGTCCTTATTTCCCCGAAGAAAAACAAGAATATTGGTGGACTTATATCTGTGATCGAAAATCACGCACGTTATTGACAGCACCGTATCATGTCACAAACTTGGTGGAAAAGGAAGAAATTCAATTGAAGTTTACAGCACCACGCTGGCCAGGTTTATATACATTTACCGTATGTCTGCGCTCAGGTTAGTACGAAAAATTTAATTCCAAGATATGTGTTTGTATGAAAATATTTACTTCAAGTGCTAATGAAGAGTTAATTATTTTTACCATGTTTTTATTTTATTGAAATTAATGTCATAAAATTTTCATTTGCAGATTCTTATCTTGGAATGGATCAGCAGCAAGAACTCAAATTGGATGTACAGAAAGCACCAGCACCACCTACAGATCATCCCCAATGGGATTTGAGTGAATCTGAGCATGAAAATAATGATCAACCTGAAAATATGAGCGAATACACGACTGACTCTTCCGAAGAAGAAGATTCCGAATAAAAATTATTATATGACACACATAAAAAACCACCAACCAACCAACCAACACCACATCCTTCCTCCACAACAAAATTTTCCCTCCTACAGCAACAATTACATACTAATACTACTACAACTACTTTTTATAGATGAAAAAGAAACAAACAACAAGAAAAGTAAAAGAAAACAATTCATTATACCCTATTTATATATGTATATGTATGTATATTAAGAGTTTTGTAGAAACTCTTTTAATTCCATCAAATATTTTAATAACTTTTTTGTTTTTGTACACATTGTAAACATTATTATTTTGTTTTAATTTTTTTGTTTATTAACACTCACAACATTTTGTAGGATAAACTTTAATAATAATACAATGAATGAAAAGAAAAGAACTTGAATCAACTCCTACAATATTTCAAAAGCTAAAAAAGGGTTTATACGTTGAGTTATAGTTTAAATCAATTAAGCATTTTTACTAGTTTTGTAATAAAGAAATCATTTTATTATTAATAAAAAAAAAAAGGAAAAATATTAAAACATGTAATAAGTTTATTTTTTTATGGAGATAATGTACAAGTCAGCCTTTGTAAAAAGCCTGTTAATTTCCACTTGACCGTTGTTCACCTTCAATGAATTGGTCCACAATATTTTTAGAGTCATTTTGAATATTTTGCGCCAAATTCTGTTGTATTATCTAAATAAGTTTTTGGAACGAAGAAAATAAAATGTAAGAAAACTGAACATCCTTGATGGGAGTGGGTAATAATAGAAAAGCCATGACAGATACATAGATTTATATTGTTAAATAGATTTCATTTAATTTTTAATAAATTAAAACAATTCCTCTGCCTATTATTCAGCTCATTAAAGTTTGAACTTGTGGCAAAGATTCCATAATTTTTAAACCATTAAATGTTAATATATTTCAAATAATGAAATTCTAATTTACAACAATATATACTCTCATCTCTCACATTCGCTTTCCTTTCGTATAATTTGATATGTTATTAAATTGTGATTTTGTTTAGAACCTTAAATCCTTTATTAAACAAGATCTATTTACAAGGATAATAAATAAAAAAAAAGAAATGAAGGCATTAAATTTAAGAAATTTCTACATATTTTTAAAAGGGGTTGTGCATGAAGTATGCGAGTGAGTGTGTAAAAGTGTGTTGTGTGTGTAACAAGTCAAGTTCAAACGAAAAATCAACGCGATTTGAATATGGAATCAGTCATTTAAATTCCTGAATTTACTCTCACTGCACTCTTGCTTTCGCTTTATTAATTTTCTTCTTCCTTTGAGTCTTTTTCAGGCTCTTCGGTTTTTTCTTCTTTCGAATCTATTGTTACGCTTTCCTTAGATTCACTTTCGGTCGCATCTTTATTACCCTCTTCACTAGAGTCTTCATCTTTGCTTTCTTCTTTATCGAGACCTGTTTCCTCTTCAGTTTTTTCTGGCTTTTCCTCTTGTTTGTTTTCACTAGGTTCGTTGTTTTTCACATCTTCCGATTCTTCGACTTTATCATTGTTTTCAATATCTTGCTCCACATTCGTTTCATTTTCTTCTATCATATCGTCGTCTTTTTTTAATGTATCATTTTCATTAACTTCTTCGTCTGTTTTAGTGCTATCTTGTTTGTTAGTTTCATCTATAATTTCAGATGTCGCCTTAGAATCCTCTTGTTCTTCACTTACATCTTCAGCAGTTTTGTCATTACTTTCCTCATTTAATGCAACTTCTTTTTCATCTTCTTTTGAATTGATATTTCCTTCTTCCGCCTTGCTTTCTTCCTTATCTTCGGAGCCGTCTTTGTCATCCTCGTTATCCTTTTCACTCTTCTCCTGCTCTTTAGCTTCAACATTATCAGTGGCTTCTACATCATTACCTTCATCATCATCTTTAGGCTCCTCATTAGAATCGGTTTTTTCATTTGAAGCAGTTTTGTCTTCGGAATTTGAATCTGAATCTTTTTCGTCGTCCTTATTTTCAGTTGTCTCTGACACATCATTGTTGGGCACTGAATCATCTGTATCTTTGCTTTTTTCAGCGGATTTTTCCGCTTCCGATTCCTCTTCATTAACTTCTTTGTCCTTTGATTCCATTTCAGCCTCTGATTCGTTCTTATCTTCAGCGTTTTCCTGTTTTTCATTTGTTTTCTGTGATAGAGGTGAATACATTACAAAACTTAGGGGAATTCAGTGGTAGTAGTAGTAGCATGCTCAGGTATCAGATTTTTTTTCAGTACACATTCTGATTTACTTAACGGTTTTAAGCATAACATTTTTTAAATATTAACTACCTAGCCCTAGTTAAGGTTAGGTACGGCATGTTAATTTGAAAGTTTAAAGCATGAATTAAATATAAAATATTTCTATTCATTAGAAATTTTGATAAAGTAAAGGTACAAGAATATGTTGAATTAATTAAAGCATTTAAAATTAAAATCTTAGATTCAGAATCCTAGAAAAGACAAAAAGCTATTAAAAACAAAGAGCAAATAACACTATTTAACTTGGCATGCAATTAAATATGAATGTTTTCATTATTGTTTGTTTCATGCTTAATATATATTTATTTTTCTTTTGGACAGTTTAAACACACCTCCTCTTTGCCATCACTTTCTTTTTCATCAGTTACCTCTTTTTCAGTATCCGAATCGGTTTTCTTATCAGCATTTTCAGTTTCTTTTTTGAAATTGATGAAATTAATGTACTTTCTTTCAGATTTAAATAAAATCATTATTTAAAGCTGGAGTTTACCTTTAGTTTCACCATCACCATTCTCAGTTTCATCGCCTTCAGTTTTTTCATCCTTTTCCTTGGCTTCGTCATTCTCTTCCTTTGCCTTGTTATCATCACTGGCCTCCTCCTCGCCTTCAGTTTTTTCATCCTTATCCTTGGCTTCGTCATTCTCTTCCTTTGCCTTGTCATCACTGGCCTCCTCCTCCTCTTTGGGTTTGTCGACGTTCTTTAAAAATTGTACGGAAACTTTCATTATTACGATGACTTTACCAGCAGCTTTGCGAAAAGTTGAGCGCTGGGCGAGCTGTTTAGTCTGATTTTATTTTGCAGATGCAAATACATTTTTTTAAGCATGCAGAGAGAGAGAAAGAAAAAAGAGCATATACATTTATATAGAGAGAGATGCCAGCAGTTGCAAAGTTAATTTCAATTGATTTACATTTCACTTCGTTTGTACACTGTTTTGGGGTTCTTCAAAGTCATGGTGTTTGTTGTTGATGATTGATCCTGCTGAATTCTTTATTATTGTATCCAATTACACAGAAAGCGTGTGCACAATACAAATTCACCTGATGCAAGATTCGAGTAATTTTTTTTCGTTACATACGTTCAGTTCTACACAACAAAAGCGTATTCCACTAGTACTAATAAATACATACATGACAAAACAAAACAAAAAAAAATCGTTTTTTTTTAATCTTCTAAGTGTTCGTATAAGCCTTTTTTCACTTGATTCATATTTCAAAATTCAAACGCATTCTTATTTTGGCAGCGTATATATGCATGTACGTCTGCTGCTTAAATAGGGTTTTTCGCCTGTATTCAATTGTTGTTGTTGGGTTATTTACAATTATTGTAAGCCGTAATTTTCATTTAAATGCTTGAATGCGAAATAATGCTTAATGCAAAATGCTTTTATAAATTCATTAATAAGTAGTGTATTAAAGGGGTTAAGTTTTCAAAATACAAATTTATTTATTATTATTATTATTAATTGTTGTTGTTCATTTATCATATATATTATAATATAATCGCAGCATTGGCAGGCGATTGATCTAAATAATAAATATTACATCGTTAATATATGTACGTATGTAGTATGTAAGTGTATTGTGTTTAGCAATGTTTAGTTTGTTTGTTTGTTGTTTTTGTTTTAGTTGTTTTAGCACAAAATAAATTAACTAAAAAAAAGGAATAATGTATGTACGTATGTTAGGAGATAAAATAAAAAAAAAAAAAACTAATGGCATATGGAATGGAAGAAGGAGAAATCTAAAAGAATTTTCAATTAAATAAAATAGATTGAAAAATTATAATAAAAAAATAATAAATAATCACTTAAAACAAACCCAAAATAAGGCAAAAGATTAAAGGAGAGAGACAGTCAAGTCAAGACAATTTGTGTCAGTGGAAGTGTTTACTTATGTATGCATGTGTAAGTGTTTGCTGGAAGTGTATTAATCACATCCGGTAGTGTTTAATTAAAATTTTACAAAGTTGTTAATTTTTGCTTTTACTTTTGTTTGCTTTGCAATTTTTTTTAAAATATTAAATATTTTTTTTTAATGTTTGCTATCATCTCAAATTAGAAGTTAATCATTTCAAACCTCAGCATTTTCTTCGCCTTCCTTAGCAGGTTTATCTTCAGACGATTGTTCACCTTCATTTTCCTTATTTTCGCCTCCTTCTTCGCCATTAGCTGGCTTGGCATCGCCGTTTTCTTGTTGTTTCGCACTCGATGCCTCTTCTGTAGCTGAAGTATCAACTGGGGGAGCAACTTTTAAGAATTGTTCCAATGTATCGATTTCATTGGCTAGATCGAAGGCATCATAATCTCCACAATATTCTTCTTCGTTGAATATTTGCGGTGGTAAGGCATGTCTTGGTTCAGGATCACTAACTGTTGCTCCATTACTAGTCGATTTATTTTGCATAAATTCCTTGTCAGATTCGCGACCAGGCTCCGTAATGTCAATTATTTCATATTTAATATTTTTACTATCCAAAATCATAAGAACACGTTGTTGGCGTTTTTTAACCTGAAATAAAAAGAATACGTGGATAATCAATAACAAATTGAAAAAAGGATAAAATAATAGTAATAAAAAGTTTAAAACCTAAAAATTAAATTTAACTTCGTTCTAATATTAGGAGAAATTCATTAACAGAAATATTTACTTAATAATAAGGTATATATACCTATACATACTTATGTGGACACTTTACAATTGTACTACCAGACCGTATTAAATCTTTCATATGAAAATTTCACTATAAGGCCCACAGATCTATACAGACACTTAACTTCTATTTTTACTATTATCGAAGAAAAACTTTAAAATGCGACTCATTTCTGTTTGACTGGCTTTTTTTAATGCAAAACCGCAATCTTTCTAGCGCCAACAAAATGAATGGAGTGACTCCGATATGTGGTTTCAACTAGACTCACACAGTTTAAAGTTATATTAAAAAAAAATACAATTTTTTCATAAGACATACAGAATAATTTAATTTTAATAGTCTTTAACAGACAATTTTAAATTGCATGTAAGTTTCAATAAATGAGAACAGTAAGAATGCTATAAATATACAATTCTCATCTTATAACTCTTATAAGAACATACCCCTTATCATCTATACACTATAAGAACGTATCAATACAACGTTTAAAAACACTTTTTATCGGCATAAAGAACAACTGACATAATGATATCACCCAATAAACACTACAATGATGCGAAAAAACAATTAACAATGGTATCTAATAACATGAAAAGATAACATGACTGGCAATAAAAAGAAAAACATTATGAAAAACCAAAGGAAATATACAATACAAGTTAATTTAGCAACAAATTCCAATTGGTCTAATTTTGTTGCAATTGCAGAAGAATTGTAGAAATGTAGGCTGTTTGAATTTTGACCCAATTTAACGTTTCCGTTTTTGTAAAATTTTATTATCAACAACAAACATAAGTCAAGTAAGCGGATGGATGATTCATACAAATATTCAATTTCAGATTAGACAAGCTATTGATGTTTTCGTTTTGGTTTTTTTTTCTAATCGTGACAATGACAATAATGAACACGATATGAATAATGGCTTATAATATTTATAGCATATGTAGTTATGTGTTTATTTAAAACTGACAACAGTTAAGCTTACATTTTCTGCAGAAATCTATAAATTTCAGTATAATGTACTAGTAATAGAACTTTTGTTCTAATAAATAATGTAGTTTAATTGCATTTAAAATAATAAACAGAAATTTAGGTTTGGCTGAACTCAAACATAAATATTTTGTATGAACTATAAAAATACCTTACGGTTGGCATAAATTCTTTAAACCAGACCCAATTAGCTTGAGTTAGCAAACGAAATAACAACGGTTTTGCTTTACAGTAAACCAGTTCTTTTGTTTTCAATTCTGTTACTTTGTTTTTACAAAAAGAACAGTCTCGAGCATTGTTGTGATGACGAATAAAATGCCTTCGTTTAGCGAAATGCCTTAAGCAATTTAAAAATAAAAACAACAAATTGTAGAGGAAGAAAGAAATAATTTTATTTGATGACATTTGATGGTCGTTGACTATGAGAAAATAATTGGATTTCTTCAATGAAAAGTCTCCATAAGATAAACTAGAAAAACCGATTATAAAAAAACAAACAAAAAACCAATTTGAAAACGAATGATAGAGTTGCAGTTGGTTATATAGTGGACAAAAAGGTTTACCCTTATCGGAAATAATGATGTTATGAACTCTTTTTGTTTACAATTAAATCCAACTAGAAAAACGCAATGTGGCTCTAATATAGCCCCAAGATTCAACTATTTTTGTTACTTTAACAAAATTCCAACAGTAATAGGACCGGACCGACAACTTACAGTATGCAAAGTTGGATTGAAAAATCATTCTATTATAGCCCGGTGGATGTTTGGAGAGTTTCGTTATAGTTCTTTCGAAGAGTCACTGACGACCAGGGAAATACAAATGAACGAGCATATGTGGGAAGTAAGAATAGTGATGACGATCGCAATGATATTCAATTGTTTTTCTGTTTTTGTTTAATATACAACAGGATCAGCTGAAACAAACATTCTTTGATGAGCCACACTCCTCCTCAATGTAGTTGAACGAGCTCATATGCACATTACTATTTGCTCAAATATGTATCGCAGATAGACAGACATTCAAATGTATATGTAATTATGTTTAGTAAACCCTTGTATATGCTGGTTTCCCAAACGTCATACATATGTACATACATACATCATTAATAACAAAATAAAGAGAAACAATTCAATTATTATAGCATTTTATTACTGACCAGAGTACCTCGCTCACTGTGTTATAGATGAGTGCCCCGCCCACATAATTATATACAATGATATTATCGCATAAATTTTTGGAATAACAGTCATTCACTCACCTCCTTGTTGCCAGACATACCACTGATGTACACTTTCAAGACCATGGCTACTTTTATTATGTTCTGCTTATATCTTTCAATTAAATTTATTTAATTCCAACTGAACTGAACTGAACGATGCGTATGCAAAATACTGTTTTTGTTGCTTTTTGCAAATTAAATTTTTTTTTTTTTAGCAAGAAAAGCGAAAGATAAAATGAAAAATAAAAAAGAAATATTTTTAGATTTTATTTTTTGCTGCGTTAACGCCGACGTCGCTGTTGCCGTACCACTCAATCAATTGCTTTTGATATAATGGTGCTTTTTATTAACCGAAAATAAAACTTTTTCGTTTAAATTCTATTTCTTGTGGCAGTGGGTAAAAAAGAAAACAATTTTAGGATGCACAATGGAGTTTGCTATTGGCAATAGAATTTTCTTCACCTAAAATTCACAAATTAATGATTAAATTGCACAGAAATTTTCTCTTATTGCTTTTAGCCACTTCACTTGCCGTTTTCGAAATAAAAAAACTCAAAGAACAAAAATTCACAGTTGTATAAAAATAGTATCACTTTGTTTTCCAATAATTTCCCTCAGAGCTGTAAATAATAGTATGATTTAAATGAAATTTTTTAAATTTTTATCAATTAATTTTAAAACTATATACTGTAAACAGCTATACTACAAAGTAGTGAAATATGGAAGATAGTTTATAAAACTATTATTAAGAAATAGTTATTAAAAATTTGAAAATTATTTTTTGAATAAATACACGAAATTTTTATATTTAAAGCCTATCATCGATCAGCTGCCTTGATTTTTTATATTTTGGACGCATTTGCCAACTATTGCTGTCTATAGTACATTTAACGGTTTGGTGAATATAATTCTCTCCAGTGTTGTGAACTCTCTCTTGGACTAGATTTAGGTTCTTCAGATTTAATATAGGTCGTAGCCCTTTGGCCCGTTAAGAAATAACAAATCTAACAAGTACAATCATTTATCAAAATTAGATAATTCAAAAACAATTTTTTAACTTAAAAAAATCACAAGTCGTTATCGTTTATAAATAGATTTTCATCTATATACCACACGAAACATTATCACAGACTTTTTAAAAGATCTGCATTAATTAATTTTTGTTTTTCGATTTGAATTTTTTATTATTGTTTCCAGATTTTATTTTATTTAAATTTTTTTTATTAAATATTTATTTATAAAAATGGCATTTCTCTAATTATAAAGTAGAAAAAAATATTGTTTTCATTACAATAAAATAATATTCTTATGGTTTTTTGTCCACTAAGACAAAAATAAAAAAAAACTAATTAAAGAAAATGTTTGAAACTACTTAAAATTTAAACTTCTTTTCATAAAGAGAGAAAACAGTGAAATTATACTTTTATAACAATTTAATTTTTACTTCTTCTTTTTAATATGAAAAAAATTTATATTAAATAAAAATAAACATTTGTTGTTACAACTATTGAATCAAATGTATAATTTTAAAAATATAAGGGGATAATCTTTTAATTGTTTTTTTTTTGTTTTATGAAAGATTTTACTGTTTTATGTTTTATTTATAAGTTAAACTATAAAACTAGATTTGCATATTTGTTGTTGTTCTTGTTGTTTTGTTTATTTATTTTTATTTTATTACTTCACATTGCATATGGAGGCTTGAGGTTTATATATGTATTATATTTTGTATTTGTATATAAATTGAGAATAAGAGTACTACTGCCAAAATATGAAATTTTACAATTTTATTGTATTAGTTTGTATGTATTTCCGATTATGCATTTCAAATTTTAACAGTAGAGTAGCACTTCATGTGGTTGGTTTTTATTTTATTATATTATTTTGTATTTGTCAATATATTTTAGAATAACTGTCATTTGTGTTTGTTGTTACCGTTTATTTTTTACTGTTTAAATATATATACTTTTTTAAATTATTTTCTTCTATATATAAATAGTATGCATTTTGTTTTGTTTTCATCCTCATTTTACATATATGTATGTAGTTGTAGTTGTTTTTTTTTTTTTTTATATTACTAGAATTATATACTAATTTTCATTATATATAAATTATTAGTTCTGTTTGTTTTTATCATTTATCATTCAAATTGCAGCAGTATAGTAATATTTTTTTTAATGATTTTTTATATTTGTTATGTTTTGTTTATTTATAATATTAAAAATAATTATTGGTATGCAAATATGTTTTTTACGTTTTACCTGCAGGTATAATGAGGTGTCATTTTTAATTGATTACAAAATTAAAGTTTTTTTTTTTTTGCTTTTATGAGTTTTAATT
Source organism: Sarcophaga rosellei (assembly GCA_930367235.1). NCBI lineage: Eukaryota > Metazoa > Arthropoda > Insecta > Diptera > Sarcophagidae > Sarcophaga > Sarcophaga rosellei. Next base: position 66,904,245 of record OV884020.1, on the reverse strand, counting down.
AAAAATTCTTTGTATCGAAAAAAAGAACTCAGTTTTTTACAAGAATTAAAAAAACTCTGACAAATTATAGGAAAATAGACTTGTTGAACAGCATGACAATGAACGTGCTTGGCAAAATAGATGAGCGATATAGTGAAGATTGGAAAACTGAAAGATCCTTAGCATCTACGAACTTAATGTATGCCTGAGGTCCGAATTATGACAGATCTGAAAAAAGGATAATCAAAATGGGTAGAAATAAATTCACAAGTATATGTATATATGTGTGTATTCATAATCATTCATGTTTAATACACTTTATAACCGTTTTGTATAAATATGTTTATTTCATTCATTCCTTATGTACATTTAAAAAATTTGAATTGGAAACAACTTTGAACTTCAAATTTATTATTCATGCAGACGTGAAAGCAAAAATTTATTAGCCCTGAGTGACAATATAGTCTTAAGAGGGATACAATTTGTTGCCTCCCCAGAATAGATACTTTGATTTCGTCGTATTAAATGGGCAGTAAACTAAAAAGTTAGTTTACAATTTTGAGAAGGTGGGTTTTATATTGATTTTTTTGTTTTATCAATTTTAATTGATGATATATAAACATTAATTAACATTATACTTACAGCTGGGAGCAGCTTCGTAACGTCTTTGTATCTGATCGTAAGTAAATTTAACAAAAGCGTCATATTGTTCAGCAAGTTTTGTTGTCAGTACTGCGTCATATTTTTCACGTAATTCATCCTCTCGTTCCTTAAGCATACGCTCACATATTAATTGCACCTAGAAAGAGATGAACAAATGTGAAACACTCACATTTATATTCATCATAAAGGTATCCAGAAAAAAAAAAAATACTCACCTGCTTGAAAGTAAATAATGCTTTTTCGGGGTGACGGACCATACTTGGTGGGCTTTCTGGACGTCTAGGGCTGTCGGGTCCCATTTCTGAACCGCTTGATTCTGAGTCTTGCATGCGTTCAATAGCGGCCGAGGTAAACGGTAACTGTTTGCGTCTGTGTAGTCTCTTGATTTCATCGCGTATATTCTGTGACATTTTATCGGGTGACATTTTTGATAAATTGTTAGCCTCCGCAAATGGGCTTGGTTGAGGTTCCCGGGCAAAACGTGATGAAGGCGACTGACAATTTGAAGAACCAGATGATCCCTCATGACCTAACGCAGAACGTGACGCCGACCCGCTATTGCTTGATTGTCCAAATGGATTACAGCGTCGACGTTTGGTGGGACGTTGATTTATAGCTTCCCAGTCCAGAGTGCGTTTTAGAGTAGCACAAGCCATTTTTAAGTAGCTTTTCACTTATTAACAATTATAATTGTAGCGGCAAATGAGTTTTCAAACCTAAAAATGTTCATTTAAATAATAATTAAAGACACATTTGTTTACACAAAACTTAAATGCAAAGCAATTAACAGAGAGAAATGTAAATAAACTACTTCTGGAATAATTGGTTCAACATATTTACATATAGAATGAGCACTGTCATAAGATGTAGACAAAAAGTATGGCGTGCGCCAGAGAATCTGGTTCTTTGTAAATTCAAAGACGAGTATTTTCTGATAGTATCTGGACAAATTTTAAGAATTCTTGAGCTTCCTTAAGTTTCCGTTTTTTTCATGAAAGATAAATTTTAATTTTAAACTACTAGAGATAATACAAACTTAAATATTTCATTTTAAATACTAATACTAGCAAATCTGTTGAAATTTTTTTCTTATAAAGATTAACACACACACTCAGGTCTTATTTATAATGGCAGAACAATATAAAACATATGCACACCACTTTTTTAATTGAACATCTGTCTGCTCTTTTTGTATCCAAATACCGATTTCTTTTAAATCATAAAAAATCGGCATTTTTTATTTTTATTTTGATTTGTTGTTGTTTTTTATGAATCAAATATTGAAGGAATGATTTTTAGACACACACCACACACATTCGTCGACAGATTAACGTGTTTATATAGGTATTCAAGCACAAGAAGAAAGAAAGAAAGAAATGGTTAAAAGCGAATGACAAAAGAAAAAAGTAATAAAAACACATAAGCCACAACCATTTGTCAAAATCAAAAATAAAATGGAAGGCGTAAATCAGTAGAATGACATCTAAATTTTAAGTCCATGATAAAATATGTATATTTTTCGACGCAATTTCACAAATTTTTGTAACTGAAGCACTTACTTTTTATTTATGTAAATTTTATATTTTCAAATGTTCTTCTTAGACTTTTCTGCTTTAATATAAAATATTTCCTTTTCACGCACACCAATTATATTGAATTGTTAAAAGGCCACTCTAATGCACAAAAGAAATCAGTTTTTTGTAGTATAGTAGAGAATTATTATTTTCTTTTAATTTTTGCTTTTATTGAGAAGTTTCTAAATTGTATTTTTGATTGAAGTTTTTTTCACAAAACAATTATTTTCTAGTTATTAAATGCTTTTAAATATATATATCTTTTCAAAATTGTATGTGCGAATACAAAACGACAATGGATTTAGAGACTTCTAAAAAAGCAATATGGCTGCGTAAAGGTTGGTAATCGTGCATTATTCTTTCCACAGTTTTATGTATGCTGCTTCTCACCAAAATATAGTTGTCTCAGCTATGTTCGAAACAGAGTTGTAATTTATTTAAGCTATAATAAAAACGGTAACGTTATCCTTAAACGATTCAATACAAATATGGTGTATTTTATAGGATTTCAAAAGATATATTTATAATTAATAACTATAATATTAATGTAATAAAGAAGTATATAGTAAAATGTATTTTTTTTTTGGAGTTCAGAACACAAATCATTTTTAAGTTATTTTTTATAAGTAAATTACTTCACACAAAACAAAATGCCATGAAACACACATTAAAATAAAAATTGGCTGCCAACGTCGTTTCACTTTTGGAATTTGTGGGTGTAATATGACTGTGTTAAAAACTAAAAACCGGAAGATAAAAGAATCGAGAAACCACTGTTGAAAATCTGATTCTCTTTACGAAAACGATTACGTTTAATCTTTTTATTTGTGCTATCCATTTAAACTGAATGTTTTTCATTTTCTTTTGTACATATTTTTGTATATATAAATGCTGAAGAAAACAACCCTGTTTTTTTCGCATTTAGCAGACAGTTTGCAGAAAATAGTCTTGTTTATTAAACTTACGTTAAGTGAAAAGTTTGTGAATTTAATTGTTTACTATTCTATTAATACAAATTTATTTTTATAAACTGATAATAACCTGCTGTGTTCAATTAAAGCAATAGGTTATATTAAAAATATAAACTGAAGTATAAAATATAAACGATTGTAGTGTACTTTTTTTTACTGAAATATTTACGAAAATATTATGTTGTATTAGTGAATAAACTAATATTTATTAAAAAAAGCACGTGATACTCTTATACAAACGAGAAAAAAATGGTAATAACAACAAAATATTGTTATTATTTAATGTTTATATTAAAACGAGGACGACACTTACAGCAAAAAAATAAAACGCCAGACGCTTTCATCTCTTATCTCATTGTCAAAATGTGAAGAAATAGAAAGAAGTCATATATATACATATATACTCTGCATATATACAAACACACGAGCCAGATGTCATCTTTTCTATTTCTTTGTTTAAATTATAAATATGATACCTTTGTTGTTATTTGTGTACTTTTTGTTGTTATTGCATTAAGTTTACCGGAAGGCGCGTTCATTGTTTGTGGTACGCTCAATTAAAAACATTTTTCTGTCTCATATCTTTTTTAAAACTCGTATTTCGAATAATGGTGTCAATTTCTATTTAAATAAAAAACGACTGTTATAAAAAAGTGGGGCGTGTGAATCTTAATCGAAAAGTTTTCAATAATTGATTACCTGCTAATCAATTCTTCTCTTATTGGTCCCTGAGAAAATCTATGCAATATTGGGAATCACTTAACATATTGTACAATGTACCTACTAATATAATAAAATTTGTAGCTTGGATTTACACCTCAGTTCTTACTCGTCAAGTCTAGTTTAAAAGAACGCAGTTTCAAAGAATAGAACAAACGTTCTTGATGTGGACTTAATGTGTGTGTATTCTCGGCCATATGTTTAAACATTTAATTTTTTTCCCTGACGGTTTATATTTTCTGAAATATTGAAGAATATTCAAGGAAATTGTCGTTTTTTAATTATAAAAAACAGCGGCAACTGCCTATTGATTTTTTACTGATCTCTTTAGATATGGAAGTTTACAACACTTATAAGGTGCGAAATTAAAGAGAGATTTCTGAAAACGAAAGAGAGAGTAATGTTGTGAGAATTTTAATTTGTCTTATCACGTCACTGACACAAAATTACAAATTTGTACACAAAGCAGGGGGGCAAAAAAAGAGGCAGTTTGTTGGTACGAACGTCGTAAGTTTGGCAAAATACAACTAAACAAAGAAATAAACGAACAAGCGAGCGCGCCAAGCAAGAACAGAAAAAAAAGAAAAATACTTTTTTATTCGTCTTTGATTATAAGCAGGCTGAATAAAATTTTAGTGATCTCTAAGTATTCGTATAATAAAGACATGGCAATAAGTGTGGAAAGTTATATTAAATATGTATTTAAATGATTCTTCTTTCAACCTTAGTAGTATTTATTAATCAAAATTGAATAAAGTGTATAATAAAATTGAAAAATATACCATACTTAATATGAAAATTTACAATTTTCGAAAACAAAAGTTAATATTTTATGGTAAAATCTAAAGGTCTTTTAGAATGTTCCACAATATCGTGAAAATATCAATGTTATAAGTGTATATACATAAGTATAGAAGTGAAATAAAAAAGAAATAAAGTGAGTGTAAAAAAGAAAAATTGCAAATAGCAAGAAAATAAAAATACATACATATATATATATAGAAATAAAATAAAAAAGAAAATTATATATCAGCCATCATATACCTATACATACATACATATATTGCATACATCTGTATAAATTTATATACATATAAAACGCAACTGCAATTTCTTTTTCGTTAAAAAAAGAAAATAAGCTGTCACAATGGGTTAGAGAAAAAGTGACAGAGAGATACAGGCATAAATGGGATGAATGAAAAAGAGATAAAAGGTTAAAGTGTTTATTTATGTAAACAATAAATAAAAAATAATAAACGGCGTTTTAGTTGTGTGAAAATTATTTTTAAAAACAAATATTTAAACAACATTCCGTTAGAAAAAATAACAAACCCGGTTGAAAATATGTTAGTCTTACGAAAAACGACGTTAAGCAAACAAAATTTTAAAGAAGAAAGTGATTTATAGCGCCTGTGGCGATAACAACAACAACTACCATTTAATTAACAAAACAAAAAAAGTAATACAATAATATTGAGCAACAGCAGTAAAAATCTTATACGTTAACAACAAGAAATACAAACGCGGATTCCGTTAATGTTTGTTTTTTTTAATGTTACCAGTTTGCTTATAGGTACATATATGCTTATGAAAACAGATTACAACTACTAAACTATTATGGCCTTGTTGAATAAACTATTTTTTCCTTCGTCGACTTCAACAACTCCATCGCCATCTAATGCCGCTGCAACAACGCCAACAGTATTAACAACAGATTCTCAGGCTGCGCAGCCACATCAATTGTCACGTACATCTTCTTTGGCTAGTATTTTAACGTCCAACGTTGCTGGTGTTACTTCTACAATTGCGGCAACAACGTCTTCGGCAGCAAAAAGCGGCGGCAATAATAAAAAATCTAATTATAACCAAACAACACATTCTAAAAATTATTTAAGGTGAGTAGTTTTTTTGTTTCTTTTTTTTCAAAGGGCATATTTGAACAAAAATTTACTCTTGATATGTAATTGTTATACATTATTACGTTAATATTACACACTTGTCGAAAGAAATATTTGGCTTATATTTCCATATGCAAGATGCCGAAATTTGGGGCTTTGGAGAAGTAGCTGGCCAATCATAGGATTGCTAGTGTCCATAATTCTCAATTATTTTTCTATCCAAACGAATTCCAGAAATTTTATTGTTTGGAAAGAATATTGTTAAAATCGTTTATTATTAATCTTTTATGATTGTTTACTTTATTTTGCGGTATTAACTTAAATGTCTTTATTTTTATAAATAAATAATAAAATTAAAAACATGTAAAAATGCCGCAAATACATACATATGTACGTAAACGACAAAAGGCGGACCCTTTTGGGAAAATTAAAACATGAGAAATATTCAATGGGACGTAGAATAAATATTTGCCTAACTAATTACCACAATAACCGATTCATATTGTTTATATTTATTTTTGGTTGTAAAAAGTAAATACATAGTCAACATTAGTTTCTTTAAACTTACGTGCATATAATTTTTTGGAATTTCTTTGTTGATATGTAAAATATTGTTCAAATATGTTATATATGTATTTGACTTAGATACATACATATATAAAATAAAATTTTCCGCTTAAATCCTTAAATTGTTTCTTAATTATAAATTAATCAGGCGTTGCTTGACGCTAAAAACATTTTAAATACGATTTTATCTAATCAAACAGAAATAAAAGAATTATTTACGATTTTTAATGCAATTTAAAGTTTTTTAATACATATATTAGTTATTTACGGCCTTAGTAGCGACTTTTCGGATAATTTTGGGTCTTTTCTTATATTTCAAGATTTTATCTTTTAGAACATTTAAAAAACAAAAATATGTTTGAAAATATGCTTATTTTCCGATTGCTGTGCAATTATACAATACTAAACGAAATGTATACTATTTTGTCCATACTCATGTAATTACATAGTATGATAAACACAATTCTTAATAATTGCTTAAATTCATAATAATTTAAAAATCATTATATTTTTTACTAAAAATAATAAAATATGTTATTGAAATTATAAGAAATGGCAAAAGAAAAATTTCGCATTAAACTGTGTTTGATTGAAATAAATCGTTTTATTATAAATCAGTGAAGAAGAGGCTGACTACGATATCGGCATCGATATCGATAGAAAAACAACAAGTGATGCATTGCTAATAGGTAGACTGTTTTCTTTATGGATGGGGTAATGTAGGAATTATAAATCATAATAAATGTTTATATTGTCGATTACTTAGTAGAAATTATTATATTGCCTTAATAATAAGCCGCTACTCTAATAATATTCTTCTGTTTATTATTGAGTATAAGCATTTTATTGTTTATTTTATAAGACGTCGAATTTGATTATTACCTTACCTTCATTGGTAATGAGAAGAACAGGAGAGTAAAAGTCTCTCTCTTTCTCATATGTACTTATAAAGCTAATGATAAAATGAAGAAAGGGGTAAAATACGGGTAGTTGGCGTTTGGTGGGGTAGATAGGAGCGAATACATTTTTTTTTAATACATTCAATATTTTGTTCTCAGAGTAGTAGGTTTTGGTGTGGTAGCTGAAATGTGCACACCGTCAACGTAGCCACACATGCAAAGAAAAAACAACAAAGCAAGCAAAGCAATCAGCCAGCCAACCAGGCAAGCAAGCAGGCATATTCACACAAAATGTAAATAAAAAATAAAAAAAAAATATAATAATAATAAAAAACAATCACATGACTTTTGCTCGATAATCGCTGTGTGTCTCTCGTGATTATTATGTCATACACTAGTGTGAGTGTGTAAATGTTTGTTGTTTCTACAACTAAATATGTAGAAAATTATTATTTTTTGTTTTTTTTTTTCTTCACTCATATCATATACAAACAATATTAATAATATTAATTATTTCTATTTTGTTTTCATATTTTTTGCCCTATGCATTCTAAATAAACAAATTATATTAAAAGTCTACTGTTTTATATTTGTTTGTCAATACGAGAATTTAACAAATTGCTTAATTTATGATAATTTTGCAATTTATCTAATACTTCATAGTCATAATTAATTAATTTCTTTTAAGTTTACTTATTAGAGTATATCTTTTAATTTATTTATTTTATTGTTACATACATACATATGTACATACATATGAGAAATATTGGTTCATATTTGTATGCTGACTGCTGCACTGCACATTTGTATTTGAATGGAATATTTTTAATAATATTTTCATATGACTTTTATAACAAATATAAAAAATTTCATTGTTAAGCCTACAAAATAACACTTGTGTTTATTTTATTTTTTACTTAACTTTTGTTGATTTTTTTTATTGAATCTAGAAAAAGGGCACTAAACTTTTCTTGGTAGTGAAAGTAAAATAATGATAAAAATAAGATTTGTAAATAATAAAAAACAGGCTGCTTGTCTGTTTCTATAGAATAGTTGTTGTAGTTAGTTTGATTAAAAAATCATACTACTTTATAAACTAAACCCGCAAAAAAAGACCTCGGAAGATTTGCTTAATTAATGATATTAATTAAAGAGATACATATGTTTTAAATAATAGATTTAAGTTTGAAATGATTGCAAAAATAATAGTTATGTAGGTTAGGTGAGGTTAGAGGACGTGTACTTGTCAACTAAGACAAGTACAGTACCTGGAGGTCGAATTGACCCATTGTACAACGTCCTTAAAGAGGGAAGGATAATAGAGGGAATAAGATAAAAGGAGAGGATGTAGGAAAGGGGGATAGTTATGTAATTATTCATATGCATTTTTTTATTAACAAAAATGTTTCTTTTATTTTTCAAACGCTTATTGCTATTAAATCTTTCCTTTGTTTAAAAAAAATAAACTTTGTCTGCAGTCCACAAGTTATTGGAACTGGATTTTATAACAATGTGGACTTAATTCAGTAACATTAATACTCAGACCAAACCATTACATCATCACCCTGTTTAATAGTTCTAAATGCGTGGTATTTTTTGTTTAAATAAAATTCCAATCGGAACAACTTAGAAAAGGAAAAAGTAGTTAATAAATAATTAAAAGCTACTTTTATATTCTATTAATTGATTAGAATTTATTTTAAAATTTTGCTGATTATGGCCAAAAAGAATAGATTAAGAGCAGATGGAAAATTTCAAACAAATATCTGAGTGTAAAACATATTTCTTTCACCTTAAAAGGTACATAAAATGAATCCGCATCTCTTAAAAATATTTGCTGATAATCAACCATTGCCAAACGATTGATAAACATTTTTGTTTTTATAAATTCTACACAATTAAATTTGTATAGAATATTTTAACTGAAATAAATAAACGAACACGTATACAAATCTGCAAATAGAGAATGTACCACTTAAAGTCTGGATGCAATAACTAAGTATGACAAAGACTGTACTGTACTCTGATAAATTTAAGCCACATCTCAAATATAGGAATACGACGATACTAAGGACGGTAAAAGACAGTATACATATGTAATGGGTGGAAATGAAGAGATATTCTTTAGTATCAAAATCTATTAATCCACTTGTTATAATAAAACTTATCCTCCGTGCGTCCAGTTTTTATTTGGGACATTCTTTCTTTGAATGTATACATATATTATACGTATGTATGTTTATTGTATTAAATGTACATTAATTCGTTTCGATTGTTTTATACTATATGTATACCCACATATGAGCATATGATTTTATTTTAGCCTGCGGTGCTTGTATTTGTTTATGTTATTATTTTTTGCTTTCCGTTTGCACAATAAAATCTCGTGACTTCGTTTATAATTAGCAGAAAAATTTTAAATTTATACATTTTTTGCGTAAATAAAATAAATATATGTAAGTCTTTTTGCGTGAATACTGTTGATGGCGTCTGTATTTTTGGCACAATAAGAAAGGTCACTTGTTGCCTACATACATCACGACAAGACGACACAATGACAAAAAATAGGGAATTAAGCTGCTGTCTAATGCAAAATAAAAAATGTCAATTTTCGTAAAGAAAAACTAGCAATAATTTAAAGAAATTTTAATACTCGAATACCATTTATCACTGAGTTATAATTAAATCACTGATAAATAGCTGGTAGCTGCTGGTTTTTTGAGTGTTAACCATGGAAACCGTCATTTATTTATAACACGCTAATTTAAAAAGTAAACATGCAAAGAAGATGTCTGCATTTAATAACATTGTATTCATATTTGTTTATGGCTTAGTATTTGTTAAATTTCCATGACATACTAACTTGCCTTTATTTATAAAAGAAATTCTTTTAGCATTTCAAATTTATTGATTTTTTTTGTCTTTTTGTTATTTAAATTGGGTTTTATGTGTTATTTTTAGTTATTTTCATTTATTTCGTGATGCTGCTGATGATAATATGAAATCTTTTTTAAGAGACAAATAGTGAGAAGCAAAATTTAAAGGAAATTAGCAATTTTTTATCACACGAAAATATCAATATATCAACGTCAAGAGAGATAGCGAATGTGAATGAAGATTAATACAACAAAATACATACATAGATGAGACATCAAGTTGTTGAACTATTATGGTTACTGTCGACATGCATGTGTTGTCGATCAACTGTCATTAAATGTTTAACTATTAATTAGCATCTCTCTTTTGATCTATTATTTTTCTTTTTGCATGTATGTATTCAATTTTGCCAGTTTTGTTTCTTTTATTTTCGCGTTTCTTTTATTAAACAAAAATGTTGCTTCACATTGTTTTTGGTATTGTTTTAACAGGTTTCAATATTTGTTTTATTCAATTTTACTGTGGAAATTTTCTATCTAAAACACGTGCCATACGATATTATTGTTAATATTATTATTATTTCCAACTGCCTCTACTATTTTTATAGCAATTCTCACATGATCATCTACAACTACTCATAAAGGAATACACTTAAATACATACACATACACACAAAAGCCGTATTGAATGTTTCATGTGAGTTGATAATTTATCGTTATTCTTAACACTATTACAACCACTGGTTATTATTCAACAGCATAAAGTATAATATCATTTTATATTTTTAAATATTTATTAAAATAAGACTATTTCGGCTAGTATAACTTTATAATAGTGAATAATAAAACAGAAACGTTAAAAAGAAAATTGATCCCACTGGTTTGCAATACAATTGTCAGTGTTACCATTGCGTGAATATTGTTATAAAATTTTGGTTTTTAAAGAAAATGAACGCTAGTGTAAATCTATCGGTTTTTTTCTCTCTCTCTCTCTCTCTCTCTCTCTCTCTCTCTCCCTTTATCTTAATATTTGGCTGCCTAACGCCCTTACGTATATTACTAAATTGAAGTGTTAATAAATTTTATTCCCTCTTATCAGTTTTCAATTGAATTGTTTATTTAAACTGTTTTTATAATGATTAATTTTAAATTTCCCACGGCATAATTGACTGCAATATATGAGTTATAAATTAAATAAAACGATCATTTGTGCTCATCAATCATATTATAAATGTTTACTTAGATAAAATAATATGAAATATGAAAAACTTTTTATATCTCCGCTACATACATACATATTTAAGTTAGTAGCTCAAGTAAGCAAATATAATCAATAATTTTTAAACAATTTTTGATAACTTGTTAATAGCAAAACGAAACAAACGACATCATATTGAATGAACAACAAAACTTGTTCAATATATTTGATATTTGGTAAAATTCTTTTGAAAACTATCAATAATATAATCACCACTTTATAAAACACTCAACACACACACACACATGCGTATTTTTTATATATTCATAAAATCTTACGAAACAAATTTATCATAGAAGCAAAGTACAAGTATTTGAATGAATGAATGAGGTAAATAGTACGAAAAATGTTTGCTTTAAAATAGTTAAAAAAAAATTCAATTCATATGTAGGTTGGCGTAAAAAATGTATTGATTTACTTAAAATTCATTTCTATATTGTTTTGTTTCAAAAATATTTTGTCTTTTGGGCTGTACTCGATTATAAAAAGCTTCAACTTCTTTTTTCCTTTTCTAAGAGACGAACGGTCTTAAGACTGTCGACAATTTGTATAAAAAAACACTAATTTACTCACAACGTCATATACCATACGTCTTACAAAAACAGTGGGGTAGTCGAAAGAAAAAACTGTTATGTTAATAAATACATACAGTGAGCGCCATAAGTGAGTCAACACCCACTATAATTTTAAATTTTCTATTATGTTCTTAAGTGTAAAAAAAGTTGCTTTATCATGAATTGTTGTTTTTGTTTTAACATTTTATAAGTAATGAATAAACGTTTTTATTTTTGGAAATTTATTCGACTATTCTCATTTACTTTTCTCGCTATCCTAAGAAAATGAATTATTTTAGTGGTGTTTACTCATTTTTGGCGCTCATTGTATATGCCAAAAGAATACAATTCAATTAAAACATTTAATTTTAAGGGCAACTAAATTTGTATGTAGTTTACAATAATCTAAAATTAATCAATAGACAAAACCATTTCTGACATCAATTACACAGCCCTGCAAATTTGGAATTTTTTTTTTGTGTAAATAACTTTCCATCACGTCAGGTTTTCGAGAAAAAGGGGGCTGAAACCCCTAAAAATAGCGTTTTTGTCCATTTTTGAAAAATTGTAGGCTAATTACTGACTTACTAGAACCATCGCTATCGTCAGAAATTGACAATTCGACGCCTCCATTCTATAACGTTCTAAGTGTACTTAGAACGTTTTTAATGTTCTTGCATTTTTAAAGTCTACGTTCTCTAACTTAAATACTGTCAAAATTTGATTAGGATGCGCCGATCCGTTCCGAAGTTATAGGGAAAAATCTACATAGAATACACTTATAGTTGTATGTCGCGTGAAAACTTTGAGAGCTCATAACTCAAAACACACTTTTTCGACTTAGAATGTTATAGAACGGAGGCGTAGAATTGATCTTTGCTCTTTAAAATGAGCCCAAAGCCAAATTGTTTGCATGCACCCTTAAAGTAGGGGGTGGGTTTATGTCAAGGGGTGGAAGAAAAAAGAAACACATTACGGAAGTCCTTAAAAATTAATCAGATTTACTTGAAAATTGTTACTCAGGGGTTTTTGGGCCGCTGATTACAGATCTTCATTCAAATTTAAAAAAATTGAAAATGGCGGATCCAATATGGGGGTAGAGGTTTATAAAAATTAATCAGATTTACTTGCCATCTTATTTGCAAAACCCATTAAATAACAAAACACGCTTTCTGAAGATGTGTCGTCATTTCTAACTTTTGAAACTCGTTTGAACGTACAGAACGGGCTTTTTTATATTTATTTTTATTTTTATTATTTTTTTTTTTTTTGGGAAAGTTTGTAGTTGTAAAACATATGTAGGCCTATTTGAAATATTTTTATTAAATTCAAATTTATTTTCATATCATATTTATTATTTTTAAATTCCTACTTTCCATGATTAAATAAAATCCTTGGCATTAAAGAAAGGTAAACTTATTTCATTTCCAAATTTTTATTTACAAATTTAAGAGAATATATTTCTATGCGCGTCGGTCTTGGGCGGTTTTTCTACAGATCTTTTACATGCTATTTATTGGCCAGGTCTAATTACATTTTTTTCTGCTCACAGTTCATGTAACTCGCCGTATATTCGATGACTGTACACTGTTAAAATTCAATATAATTTAATCATGTTAATAAAACATATCTTACTTAAATAATAATTTATTAATAAAAAGTTAATAAACATTTAAGTTGAGAGTCAATATCTTTTAATTCATTTAGCTAAGAACTAAATTATTATTATTTTTTATTTCTTTATTATTTTTAATTCGTTTTCCATAAATTTACTTTAATTTGTTTGTAGTTGTTGCTTTGTTATCAAATCAAATGTTTACTTATTTTTTAACATTTAAATACAATATAATTTCTATCTTTCATTTCACATTCATCGTATGGTATTATTTGTTACAACGCCAGTCGTCTAAATGTCTACCAAAATTTCAAAAATAATTTACGTATACATATGTACGTACGTGTCTGTCTGTAAGTTAATCGTTTTGACGTGAATACAACACCCAAACTTTTTCGTTATATTTCCTTTTATATTGCCCATATAGAATCCAGGTATTGAAGAGATATTTTACAGTATTAAATGGGTTTAATTATATTATTATGTGTTATTATTACTAGTATTTCGTATTTGCCAACGCAGTCAAATAGTCAATGAAATATGGGGTTCCCCTCTCGGGTTCAACAACAGTACATTTATTCATAAGACATTTGTGCGAATGTTAAATAAGAATAACGTGTGCTGTTATAATTTAAAACTCAAATGAATGTATGAAAACAAAAAAGAAATATAATTTAAAATTTATTTACTCTATATTTGTTTGTTTGCACAGAACGTTATCAACTAATTCACACAATACCATTAATATAATACATATACCATTTTTAATACATCCCAACTAAGTACTGCGTACATAGGTACTTGCTACAGACATATGTCTGTAAACATCTTCTTACTAATCGTCATATTTTTAGATGTATCATCACAATTAAGCAGATATTCAAATATATGCGAAAATCTCTACAAATTAAGAAGAAAAAAATGGTAACAGAATACACTTGAGACATTGTGGAGGTTTCGTCTTTCTCCAGCCCACTTGCTTCGGTTTAAGTAACGTTTTGGTGTTTTTTTTTTTTACTTATAATTGTAACTCCAACACAATTGTTTGTGTTTGGCTACTGCGGAATCATTATCATAAACATCGCTTGGATTTTCAGCCACCTGACTTGATACTTTTTCGTATCCTTTTTGGGTGACTGTCACAGAAGATCCCGTATCTTGATTCAAACACACTTAAACAACACCAAAAAATGTTTTTCTTTTTACTACATTTGATATTTACGTTTCACTTTTGAAAATGTTGAAGAAATACTCTTATTTTAATAAGAAATTATTTAAAGTTTTATAATTTTTTATTTAAACAACATTCTTCACGTTCTTTATCACTTTTAGTGACTAAGCAATTTTTTGAATTTTTAAATTATTATTTAAAGTATTAATTAATTAGGTTGTATTGTTATCGTTTTGAAAAGGCGTTGAACGCAATCGATCAATATTTTTAAGTCTGACTAAATAATAAAAATGTGCCGACAAACAAGATCAGAAGGAATAACATTTGCATTCACATAGGGTTACCGACTAAAAAGAGAGCTGGAACGCAATGCATTAACTCTCTTAAGTGTGGGTAATTTACTTCATTTAATGTTGCTTATTTATCTTTTTGTTTTCTGTCACATTTGCAAAAAAAAGATGGGAACCTACTTGTAGAGAGACCAGGCAAATCTCGCTCAATATACATAGATATACAGTTTTGTTGAGGCTTAAAGCATTTATAGCGGTACACTGGTCTCTGAGTGTTCACGTCCGTAGGTTGGACAACAAACTTTGCAGAACCTGAGAAATATGAGAAATACAGCAGATCTGCTCTGTTATAGTTCAGCATTTGGAAAATGTTTAGAAAATTCTTGGGCACCCAGAACGTAAAAGGAGTTATGGGTGTATGACTTCTTATAGGGAAGCTCCTAAGTAAGCTACGCTCGTGCAGTCGACTGCCAATTGAACTAAACATTTTTTTGTTGTGATTTTATTTAAAAGCATTTTGCAAAATTTAGAAACATTGTTTCTATTAAGTAGAAAACATACCATGAAGCACATATAGAAATATTTTTAGATTAAAAAAATTAACATGTTTTTGGGACTTATCATTGATTTAGCAGAAAGAACGCATGCAAAACTTATGATTCCCGAAATTAAAATATTATCAAAATATTAAATGTATGTACTACGTGCCTAAAAATATGACTTAACGTTTAAACGTTTGGTGAAGGCATGATTTAAAAGTGATCTTGTGACTTTAACGTATAATTTTTTTTTCGAACACTTGTTTTTATTTATTTATTTTTTTAATGCAAATTGGGACGTCATTTGTGCGCAGATGTTTTAAGCGCATTTGAATAATGTTAAAAGTAAAATAAAACAAAAATATTCATTCAATAGCCTTTTGTTTGTATTGATTTTTAATTTTTTAAATACTGTTATCGTCTTATTAATTATTTGAAATTTTGCAAATGAAGGAAAAGTTATTAGAACGCGAGCATTTATATAAATTTCCTTAGAAATTTTAATGAATAAACAAACTTATCGAACCACTATTGCACTAGCTTAGTACGTCAAATTTATTATTTATTTATATTTACCTATGATTTCTAAAGAAATAGGGTCTCAGGTGACTTAAAATTTTGGGAATTACTTTTAATATGATCTAAATAAATATGTAAATAAAATTATGTTGTTATGTTATTAATTAAACAAAAATAAAAGAAAATAAATTTATAATAATATCACAATTTTTATTTTACGGTGATATAAAATAATATTTTTTTAGGCATAAAAATAAATCTAATTAACCAAACATTAAATGAATCGATTCCGCTTAGCTTAGAGACATATTCATACGTTTTCTTTTCTTTCTGACCGTTAGTACAGCATTTGGGCCAACACAATTAAAGCGGTTTTAAACAACTTTTTGGCAAACAGTTATAACGAAATATTCTTTTAATTTTTTGTCAAAAACCTGACTCAATGTGATGTAATTACACCTATACAATGCGGAATACAGATTGCTAAAGTCGCCGCTTGTAAAGCTATAGATTTCATTTTACTACACCTTATAGTATTTTTATAAAAACTATAAACTGTATATAATACATACATATATATAGTATATTTGTAGTAAGTATATGTGTGTACATATATCTAAAGATAAAATTAAAATAGTATCATAAAATAAAATTCCTAAAAAAAACAAACTTTGCAAAACTTCACCTTTATGGGTGGGAAAAGTAATTAAATATGTCTGTAGACAAGGAGGAATACCTACATATATTATAGGCCGATTATTTTTATGAATACGTAAAACCATATTCATTAACAAATTGTTGCGAATCATACTTTTAGTGTGGGGTGTGTATAAATTTTTATTTGTTTCATTTTGTTGTTGGTAGTTGTTATGGTTTTTTTTTTAATAAGATAGTACGAATAGTAATAGTGTTATTGTTGCTATTTGTGTGTGTGTTGTTGTTTTTTCCTATTTTTTATTTTGTTTTTAGTTCAGTTGATAGGCAGGCAATTCGATATCTCTGGACACATCATGTGAGCAAACTATAAAACGTATTCAACAGCTGTTGTGGCGGCAAACTTATTGTCGATTAAACTGACAGATTGTCTGACAATTCGTGTGACTGGCAAAATGACTGATGGCTGTTTGAAAAATAACTGGAAGTTGTACGCGGATATTCTATTCGTACTATACCCATCATACGAATGCATATCTCTCTCTATATATTGTACATACATACATATGTAGATATGTACTCGTACATACATATCGTTTATACAAATTTCGTCTGCTCAAATTTAGTTGAATTTTATTTTTTTAATGTTTATTTTAGCGAATATTGCAGGCAAGTCAGTCATCGGTGAGTTCGCGTTTAGAAATCATGAAAACGATAAATGTACGGATGTTTAAATGCTTTCAAGTGCTAGTACTCTACGTACATTTTAAGATTTGATCATATTAATGAAACAATCGTTTGTGGTTGGTTAATCGTAAGTGTTAAACAAAAACAAATAAATGATTAATCGTCTGATAAAGAAACACCAAAAGTGTATACTTTCAATTGGACATTGTTATCGTTTAAAAATTCGTCTTTTGGCGCCTTGACCTTTAAAAAATTATCGTCATATGATTACAATAACAAAAACGTAAACTTTATATTTTCTCTACTGATAACAGCAATTGTTTCTACCTGCAAGCAATGGTAGCAAATTATGAGAACAGTGTTGCCATATTTAGTTTTATATTTTTCCCCATTTTATCATTAAGATATATTACAATAGAAAGAATAGAAAAGGCCAACCTAATATGATTCCCAGAACTTTTTGGATTGTGTAGTACTATTAAAATCAATATGCTGTTGCGTTTATTTTTGTATGTAATGTGTTTTTTTTCAAAATATCGTATATATTTTCAATAAACCCAAACTACACATTTATTTTTAAATATCCCACTATGTTATGTAAAATAATCAGCTTTAATAGATCTGTTGTATTTTAAAATTATACCATCTTGATTAAATTAAGGTTAATTACTTAATTTTAATTGTCAAATATTGTATTAATTTCTTAAGCATTGGTTTAAAATCCCTACATACTAGAAACAATTACGATTGCATGAATCATCTGGCAATACTATTCGAAGAGAGTAGCTCAATGATTAAGGGAGTAAGGCAGTCTCATCACTTTCTACACCATTTACGAATGTACTGAAAATTGCTTGTGACCGCAAGTTCGCAACATTTTCTAATGAGCTGTCGTTAGCAGCTACATACGTAGCTTGAATGTGGTGTGGTGTTGCTATCAGTAGTAGTTGTTGTTAAAAAATTGTGGTCATATTGTTATTATTATTGAAGTGAATAAATATCATATTCAGATTGTTTCAAAGGTTACCGGCAAAGCGAACGATATACTCGTATAATAGATTGATTTTTATCAAAAATACTATTAAGTAATAGTATTAAAGTAGAATTAATTCTCTTGAATAATTATATAAAAAATATAAATAAAATTAAAATAAACAGAAAACGAAAATAAAAGTGATAATTCAAAGGATTTATTTGCATTTTGAAAAAGACGCATGAAGGCGCCAGTCTACATAAAATTAAAGGAGTAAGTGAATGCCAGCTAAATATGTTCTCTTTTTTAACTTTATTTTTACTAAAAATATTAACAAGATTAAATAACAATATTTCAAAAATATTAAAAATGAATAAATAATAAAGAAATAACTAGTTGTGAAATATGTCAAGTAATATACATACATTAAAATAATGACTAGCCAGTCATGGAGCTTAATAGCATTTTAGGTTAGACATTGTTTTCTTCAGTTGTAGTAAAATTGTGAAATACGTATACGTATTAGCACCAATTATTTTTTGTCTTTTTAAAACGAATTTTAGCAGACCAAATATTTGTAGTTTGATATTGTCCTTAAAAGATTGTTCACACAAAATTCGGCACATTCTTTGTGGGTTTCCAAAATTATTTGTACGAAGCTTCACGCTTCTGAAGTAAATTATTTTATTTTGTAAACAAACAAAAAAATTGTTATTTTCAGTATTGTATGTTCAGACGTTAATATATGTACATATATGCCTACGCCATTGTACTTTTTTTTTAAGAATTTAAAGTAACAGAAATATTAATAACAATAATAAACTGTCGCAGTATTCATAAGGAAAGTCACAAGATGCTCTAGTCACAAGATACAGTCATAAACATTTCACTCTATTTGTATACACAAATATTTTGTATGTTCAGTACAGTTCAGTTCAGTTAACTTTTAAATATTGTTTATTTTCGTTTATATTTAGTTTTTCTTTTTCTTTTTTAACAATTTAAATAATTTAATGTTTAATTGATTAATCACAATACATACATATGTATATAACATACTAAAATTATGTATTAATTAATCAATCATTATGATCGATCAGAGTAGTAACCAGTCACTGATAGGTTGACGACCGATTTGAAAGAATTAAATAAGTATCTATTAGGATTAAAAATGGATTGTAATTTAAGAATTGCTGTCAGTTAGTAACTAAAAACATTGTGAATTATTGCTTTAAGCTGTAATATGTAGTTCATAGCAACTCTGTAAGCAACAGGAATTCCATTTGCTGTCCCTAATTAAAAGTATACATACCAGCCACGGTTAAAATCCCCGGTCAGACATCAGAATGAAATATGAAAACATATTTCTTAGGTGACTTCCTCTCAGCAGATTTCTGGCAAAAACTCTGAGAGTAAATGAAACTGCCATGAAAAGTTTCTCAAAAATCTGTCGTTCGGAGTCGGCTTTAAACTGTAGGTCCCGCCACTTATGTGTAAAATTAACACACACAACGTGAGTGGTGTTGAGACGCTAGACCGTAATCCTGACTGAAGGGTTGTAATGGCCAATTATGTATGCATGAGTTCATTATTATTTTACCATAGTATTAGAAGAACGTTTTTGGGTTGATTATCCATAGTTTTTGATTATGTGATTATGACGTTTTTACCGCAAATATGGCTAAAGTCTAAATTTTCTTACAAACTATAATAAAGTTCAGTATCAAGCAATATATAATTATGATTTACATACAATATATGTATGTTTTGTATTTCCTTTCATTAAATGTAGGTGCAACAAAAAATAGCTAAAAAAAAATTTGAATAAAACAACAAGATCGCATTTCAGTAATAACATCCCTTCAACTGAGAATATCACAATTTACTAGTACGTACTTCTTTAAAGAATTTTTAGAAAGTTCGTTTACAAGTTTTCAGTAGATTGCCCTAAAATGTAATGGTTCTGGTAGACTGAACTTCCATTTGGCTTCACTGGCAAAACGGATCGAAATCGTACTCTATCTAAAACGAATGATTACCTACGATATACATAAATTGATCGCATACGACAATAATATGTGGAAAAGGTTGAGGACGAAGTTAGGTGAAGCTTCGAGACCAGTAACAAAGCCAGAATTGAAATCATCTCTTTGTAAACCCGGCAGAAACTGAGAGAGCTTGGCAGGGAACTCTCTATGAATCCACCATATACACCGGATATTGTGTACTTAGATTATTATTTATTTCAATTTCGGAAAAACTTAACTTAATATTATACATGTTTAAAAACTTATTCTTATAAAAATCCCCTTTTTTCTTTTATCACAACTGCCGCCGATTAAATCCCATAACTTGTGTTTCTATGATTGCATACAATGTTATAAAATGATTCTCTTATTTTATAATAATCACTTTAATTATGTTATTTTTATCAGACGCTATAAAAATATTATTATTTTTGCAACTATAATTTTCTATATCTTTTATATGCCAATTAATAAATGAAATAAAATTAGAAAGAAAATACAATATTGCGAAATAAATAATTTCTTGTTTAAAGTATGTATGTCCCTATTGACTGGCAATCAATTGATCTAATCATACGTTGTATTGGATTTGTTTGTCGGTTCGTTAGATTCGTTGTTCACATATAGTAAATAATAAAATAACACAATATTATTATCTGCTTAAAAAAAATATACAAACATTGACGTGAGTAATCATACTCACGTGCTTTCTAAATATAGCATAGTCTCACTCTTTTCGTATATACATATATTGCGCTTTCACTCGCACGCTAAGATTGCAAAATAACCCACTAAATATACAATACATCAAGTAAATAATTGACTCTCGATCATGGACACCTAACAGCGAGTACTTAACATACAAAATGCTCAATAGCAGTAAATGTATTATGTTAGTATACCAATGTTAGTATTACTACCGAAGTGTTTCCCAAACATTTCAACGTGTTAATGATCACAAATCTATATGTATATTGGTTTATAAAATTGATATACGAAATCGAAAGTTTTTGAGGTTTCTTACTTAAGATAAACACTTTTACTACAATTAAAAAAA
This sequence comes from Sarcophaga rosellei, assembly GCA_930367235.1. NCBI lineage: Eukaryota > Metazoa > Arthropoda > Insecta > Diptera > Sarcophagidae > Sarcophaga > Sarcophaga rosellei. The sequence goes on along the minus strand of OV884020.1, from coordinate 66,882,754 downwards.
GCTAATTTCTGTCGATTAAAACACAATTTTTATTCAATTTCAAACCCAAGGATTTCTACAATAAAACTTGTCGGTTTAAACAAACACTGCTTATCTCATTATGGTACATTTTTGCCACAGATATTTGCAATAATACAACAAATGAAGAATCCGATCTAAATTTTGATTCAAAAATAATACTTTTTTTTCTCAATTTTATAAAACAAAATATTCCATTTCAGTATTCATTTTTATGTTTAAACTTTAAGTACAGCCCTACTAAAACTAGACAGTTCAACGGTAGAAAATTTTAAATATAAACTGACTCAGTATGCATGTACGTAGACACGTCGAATTGTGCTAATTGAGAAGATCATTTGATCAAATCTAAACAATTGAGTTCGCATTAAAATGCTAAAGAAAGTATAAAAGTCATGACTAGCCAGCCGGCTGACTGACATACAAATACATACATTCTTAAATATTTTATTTTTTCTTTATTTCTTTCTATAGCAAATAATGTAATTAGTATTCTCTCTCTCTCTGTTTTGGTTTATCATTTTAGTCAGTTTCCCTTTGATGGAAGTCAGGTGAGAATATTGGTTTATCGAGAGTGTGATTCTCGAGGAAGACGTTTACTGTTCGACTCTAATGCCTTGGAAAAAGTCTATCTTAAGGAAAATAATGGCAATATCAGTAGTAGCAAAAACAAAGTAAAATCTGATGGAGTGCATGGTGTTTCCAATGCTACAAATAGTCATAACAATAATAATCACAAAGAAAGTTTCGATTTTAAACGCTCACAGCAGACATCCAACAAAGGACATTCCAATGGGAGTTTTATTGAAGTTTGTGAAGAATATGGCTTCAAGGTTAGTATTTAATTCGAATAATGTAATATTCACCTTAACAAAATGAATTAAATTTTTGTTTTTTGTTTGTTTATATTTTAGCACAATCGTCCGAATTCTACAGATATATCCAGTGTTGGCGAAATGGTATTCGGTGCATTGGCCATGTCATTTCGTGGAACCTCCTTAAAAGTACATTGGCTAGATGCACCGTCAAGGCTTTTGTGTTCTCAGGTCTTTTTGACGCCTACAAAACAAAGCAGCAGTGGCCACTCACCATATTCGACACTATCGACAAATAGTCTTGCAACCCCGCGCACATCAATATGTAGTGAACATGGTTCAATGGATGCAGTATCTATGAATTCCTTTTCGCTACCATTTTCCGTTGGTATTGGCCGCCACATAAGTTTAACACCCAGTGATCTCAGTTCCTCCGTAGTATCATCGCCACTAGACGTGCCCTCAATAGATCAACAATCACTTTTAACGAATAGTGAAAGTGCGGCCGACAGCGGACCACGCTTTTCATCAACATATAGTACAGGAAATGATTCCGGTTATTCCGGTCTAAGTCGGGGGCAGTTGTCAAGCGATCAATGGTCGTCGTCGTATCAATATTCCACACGTAGTAGCTTAGGTTCAGTGTCCTCAGAGTCAGAACGTCAGCGGAAGTTTAGTATTGATTCGAATTTGTTTCCCTGCAGCAGTACTGGCAGTAATCTGATGGAATTCTCCAGTGATGGTAGTTTACAAAGGCGTATTTCACGCAACATGATGACGTCTTTTGAAAATGAAAATTCCATGAATGATTTAATTGGCTTTGTCACGGACGGCTACACTAATAATGCCCCGGCTACAACTCACGGTGGCAGCGAAGGCATGAATTTGGCTGTAAATAATCCCCGCGCCAATTATTGTCCTAGCGAAACGCGTAGCAATCCTGAAATGGGTAAAAGACGAGAGCAGGTCGTTCAGATGAAGGCAAACTCAAAACGGGCCCGTATTGGACTGGCGGTCTGTGTAACCATGAGTGAGTCCTTCGAAGAAGAAATGGAATTATTTTGTAGTGAGCACATTGCTCTTATAGAGAGCATGCTAAGCCGTCTCAGGGCTAGCACCGAACGGGCCTATATTCATCATACTCAATTTTTGCACATAATGTTTCAAATTTGGCAAGATACTCAACAATGGTTTTTAGATCTATTCACTGCACCTCGAATCAAGTGTCCCGTATGGCTAAGCATTACCACTAGTGGTAGTAAATACTCAAAAAATGTTGCTGAACGCTTCATTAAGGAATTGTGTTGGCTGCTGTCGTTTGCTGATACCAAGGATACCAATTTGTAAGTTATTTCTAGGACCTCATTTAAATAAATTTATATTTTATATACATATTTATTATTCCTTTACAGTTTCGTAAGCACCATGTTAACGGCTATACTGACTCATCATTTGGGCTGGGTTCCCACAGTTTCACCTTTTAACTCATCATCTTCTACAGCCGCCATAGAACAAAGAGCCAAACTATTAAAAGTGTCTCAAAAACATCCATACAATGCTCTGTGGGCCCAGCTGGGTGATCTATTTGGAGCCATTGGATTACCCTCTAAACTAGCTCGTACTGTAATTTATGGCACTGAAAAATTATCTATTGAAAGACTGCTAAATGTACTCACTTATTTTATAAGATGCGGAGAAGTTCGAAGATCTGCCAAGAAGGAAGATTTTAACAAGGAGAAATTAAATGATATTGTAGCACAAAACAAAAATAAACCTTTAAAGAAGTCGTGTTTGTACGGGCGAAAGTTAATAAACGACAAGAAATCAGTATTATTACAAAACCGAACTGAGGGCATTTTAACACGAACGCCGACCTGTAAACAAAATCTCAGTTCAATGGTTGACAAGAATGACGAGATAATGGAGAGAGACGAAGAAGAGGATGATGATGATGATGATGAGGCGGAATATGATGAACATGATCACCAATTGATTGACGCTGCCATAAGAACATACAAGATGAATGAAATTCCCACCGTTTTGGCATTTAGAGATTCTCGCTTTGTACAGCAGGAATTACGTATTGGTAATTATCTAATGGACACAGGTATTGAAAAAAACTCACTGGCTCAGTATCAACAGGCCAAACAAAAACAATTCGCCAGTCTTCGCCAATCACCTGGACGTATTCGTCTAACTCTAACCACTCCAGACAATGTTGAACTCAATGTTGAAGACACACATTTGGACGAAGATGGTGCAATGGAGGCCATAGAAATCGAATCTTTACCAAATGAAGTGTCGCCTACAACTCCAACTAATAGTGACAAACAGACTGAAAGTAAAACTTTACTTCGAAAGAAACCATTCTTTTGGGGCATGGCCTCCTCTACAGTAAAAGAGGGTCTAAGTTTGAATGATTTAAACAAAATACAGCAACAAGGCTTAGGTCAGAAGTCACAACAGAGCCAACAACAGCAGCAGCAAGAAAAGAAAAAATCTCTACAGCTCTCTCTATCTGATCTCATTACACAGAATAGTATGGGAAAGAGTGATCGCATGACATGGGGCATTGAACCAGTCAAAGAGAACGTTAGCTTGGAAGAACAAATTCATTTTGAGTTGTGTAAGAAAAATATTGAACGTGATCGTGGCATTGGTACGACTAAGGATAATAAATCAAGTGCTGGAGTTGTGTTCGTTTTAGGCGACAATGAACCGCTTGTAAACATTAAGAAAAGTACTGAGGACTTGACACAATCAGATACAAATGAATCATCTTCGTCTTTGTCAATATCCTCAAAAGATAACGGCAATAGCAATCAATCGTTATTGTGTCCTTTGCACCAACGTATGCATAATTCAGCAGCGACAAGCTCACAACAGCAGTTGAAAAAACATTCTGGAGTGAAATTTAATTTCGAACAGTATCCTCAAATCGTTACCAACTACATGAAAAGTAAGAATTTGCTAATGTCCAATTATGATTTGTTAATGGATAAATGTTCAAAACTCGAATTACAAGGTGGTGGGAGTGTTATGTCATCAACAATTCCATCTACAACAATAATTAATAAAAATACATTCCCGCAAATATCAACAGCAACAGATAATACAACAACTAACTGTATGGTCTGCAATGGTCTATTGAACGCTTACCAAACACCTTCCAATGCCACCGAACTTGAATTTGAAACAGACGAAGTACATTGTTACACAAACAACAACATTAATGCCAATACTAACAGCAATACAACAGCCTCACTACCTACGGTCAGCTCTCAAACTTCTGTACAGACCCTTATATCGTCGAATTCACATTGTGGCCAAGAGGATGTAAGCGAAGAGTCTACTAATAAGGATTCATTCGATAGTGGTTGTGGGTGCAGCCGTGAGGAGGAAATAAATAGGGACCAAAGAGATGAAAGTAGTAGCGTAATGTCGCCCAAAGAGGGACGCAAAAAACAATTTAATACGAATCAAAAGAAACCATTATCTCAAAGGGGTTCAATATCATCGGTTGCGGCCAAATGTGCGGCAGTCAATGAGGCTATGCATCTTTTAAAATTGCCTATACCCGGTATTAAAGAACTGCCACAAGAAGATGAACCAACGGGCGATATGAAGTTGCCGGTCGGCTTTGTACCGTCTTTATTTTTAAGTGTTAATGATCACTATATACCCGATATGGTATTACAGGTGAGTAAAATTTGTTTGCCTTCTTCTTTGCTTATATCGTAATTTCTTTTATTCTGTTAAATTTTAGGGAATTCTTGCGTCACCTAAAAAATGGGAAATGAATTTACGCGAAGATTTAGCTCTTGCCGCTCATTCTGCCTCCTTAATCTCACTGCCAGCTGAAAACATTGCCATCATAGCCGATATGGAGAATTGGGATGTTAAGCTCATATCGTCTCAATCTCAACATTTTCCCTATGCCGGTGGTCAGAGCGCCCCCGTTGGCATGTCGCAATTGGTCTCATCGATGCTGGAAACTGTACAGACCATGAACAGTGCTGGCATATCAGCTTATGAGGTAAATAAATGCTGTTGTTTTATTTTTCATCTGGAATATCATTTCAAATAAGTGTTTTTTCTTTGGAATCTTTATATTATTCTAGTGTTTGTCATTTATGGAATCAAAATTACAAGAAATCTATTTGCACTCTGAAACGTTGGCGGCATTTCTATTGGAAACAGACTTTTGTTCTTTAAGTGCAGTTACTACCGCATTAAATCTTTCCGAAAATGATATTCCACTGTTGCTATCAATAGCATCCATACATACGCCACAAATAAGCAAAAAATGCGGCATTAGCTTCAGATGACCACAACAGCCGACACCACCACCACCACCACCACTAAATAAATAATTAAGAATTAAACGAAAACCAAACCGAGTATTGTATAAATAACTCATTCACATAAAATATTTCATTCGATCATCATCACACAATGTAAATAGATCATTTAATCATTTATTTATGAAAATTATGCATTCATATATACTATATACTCAATTAAATTTCCATTGCTTTTGTTGTCTTATACAATATGATGTACATATACAATACAATATGATATGATATGATAGAAAAATCTGTATAAGCAAAGTTATCATTTGCAATTGTATTGAAAATGAAAGAAAGGGTTTTTGTTGTGTAGTCTCATTTAAACTAAACTAGTTTTAATTTGTATGAAATTAAAAATATTCAGTAGTATTTATTTAACTTAAAACTTATTTACATTTAGGATTGATAACTTGGATTTATTATATAGTAGTTAGTTATTATATTATAGATAATAAGATTTAGTTTATAACTGAAACACAGGAATTTAACACTATACATACGCAATAATTAATGAGCAATATTTATTAAATTTTGTAAACATGAAATTAATTATTAAAATAATTTTGTATTATTGAAATTTTAAAAGAAAGTCTTTTACTTTTATACTCGTATGTATATAAATATACACTGTAGTTGGGCATTCATTAGGTTGGTGGTAAGATTCTCTAAGTGATCTATCTAGTTACGATAAACGCTCAACGATAAAAAAAATGCAATTTTGACAGTTTAAAATAATTTCTGTTAATCACATCACTATGTAGACTTAGGTTTTAAATTAATTTTCTAGAATTCATTAAAAAGATTAAACAACAAACAATTGACGACATAATCTAAGTGATATTAAAGTACACATATTTATCAACCACTATATACTACATTTCTCACACGTTTAAAGTTCAAAATGCTTCCTATAAACTTGCAGTATCAGGAGAGGGGATGAAATATATTACAAAACAAAACATATTCATGATGGGAGTCATTTGTTAAGTTGCAATTTTATATAAAATACGTGAATTTTGATGAAATAACTACAAGTAACGAAGAAAAATCTTAAATTACGTTTTAGTTTAATTTTAACTTCAAATGTATTGAGTTTAAAATATATTTATTCTTTATTAAAATGATCCAATAATACAAACGAAAAGGGTTTCATAATAATGTTCTTTTTACAAATTCAAAAGATTCCGTTTTTTTAAAGTAGAATATTTATTTGAAAGTTTAAAATATTATTTAATAAATAAAACTCACTTTGAGAAAATTTTGTTGGCTTATTTTATAGAATTTAATAGTACGATAAATTAAATGAAAATGTTTTGTTTTTATTTTTTCACACGTGCCATTTAATGACTGCCTAAATTTAATTTAATGATATTTGTGCTAAATGTTTTATTAATTTTTTTTTACAAATTCATTAACTACATATAATATATGTTAAGTGGAATATTCTCTTGTGTATAAAATGTACAAATTTCTATATATATATATAAACTAAATTTTAGTCAATTACAATTTCAATGATCTTTTTTTAGTAGAAATTTTCTTATAGATTTTCCGAAATATAAATAAAAGTTCTATATAACGCTTCAAAACGACAAAAGAATAACATTAAATAAATTATAATCAGTCATAATTGAAAAGAGAATTATTATTTAGAAGAGAAACTTATAATCCAATATTTTACTGCAAATATATTATCTGAACAAATCTGGAATGTTTTAATAATAATATTAACTCAATAAAGACATTGACATTGACAGAATGAAATTAACTACAAAGTTAGCTACGGGCAATTACAATCTTTGGTAGTCATTATAATAATTAATTTTGAATTACCAAAAAGTTTTAAATTTAAACATGGGAAGCGGTGTTATAATACCTCGAAAATGTTTATTATAATAATAAATTTGATTTACGCTAATACTTTTGGAAATTCTTTTCAAACGGGTTAAATAGTTTTCTTACTAGTAACATCATTCATTTTGGTATTATTATTTGCAAGTGACTCTCGTTCATGATTTTGCGTATTTTCATTATTTTGGATTATTCTATGCTTGTTCTTACCAAGATTGCCGTCATCGTTAGGTTGAGCAGCAGATGCCACGGCCTGAACACTGTTGCTAGTGTTGACACTTAACGTATCTTTTGTTGATATTGGCGTTGTGTTCGTTATTGTCGTTTCACTGCGCCAGAAATCAGTTTTTGTTGTTGTCGGAGTATTACTGGCTGTACAAGATGTCGAGGTTGCAGCATTTCGTTGTTTTGCTTTTAAGAGATCTTTAGGTACGAAAAACACATTGCGTGAGGACATTGTCAAATGTGGTGCTTCTAACCAAAAACGATGCGCTGTCATCATAACTGTATCTTTTAATTCCATCAGAAGTTGTGTCAATTGATCAACAATTTCACCCACCGAATCGAATTCATTGGGTATAATGCCGTCTACGGAACTTTCAAAGTAACTAAACATGGGAAACCATATGCGAGTACGATTTGAGTCACGTTGCATTAGAGCCTGATTATTGGCCAAAGTATGATAGTATAAAAATAATCGCGAAGTAATATAAAAAGCGACAAATACATCAATGGAATAATGTTCGTGGGCAGCTAGGATGAAGAAAATACCGAACATATTCAAAAGCCAGCTTAAAGTGTGAAGAAAATATAGATTGCGGGGTGTATCTAAAAAATATACATATAAATTCACTTGAATTATCTCGTACATTATTCAATTCTATTAGCAGCATAAATTAATTTATTCCAAAGTATTTTGAAATTGACGTAAGACAAATTTTCAGTTAATACTTACACTCAGTTATAAAGAAATTCAATAACGTCAAAGCCACCGTATGGCCACTAAACATATAATCGCCACACGTACGTACACCTTGTATGGACATACCCAAACCACTCCATATAGTATAAGCTCTGGAAATCCGTAAATACAAAGCTTCTGATAGACTCAAACTATTAAGAAATTGAATAAAAAAATGAAGAAATTTAGGAAATAATAACAGATTTTGTATAGAACCACCTTACCCTGTATCATCAATCGCATAATCATTTTGATTACATTGTAAATGTGTTCCTGGTACGCTCAAAGACGTTATCAACATTGTGACACATCGCAACAGAAACACTGTCCCTGCTAATGCAAAAAAGCGTCTCAGCAATACCATGCGATATTTATGGAAGATACAAACACACGCCCAAATACTAAAAAGAAGAGTCCCGGTAATTTCGCACATATGAAATGCCCACGGAATGTGTGGAACATTGTCCAGGAATATGTCGGGCAACGGTGGATAACGTTTCATATCAGGCACTCTTTCATGTACAATAACCATTACAAACGATGTTATCCATGTTACAACAAAGGAATAACCTGCAAACATTAATTTTAATGAAAATTATTACTCTTTTTAAACGGTTTTTATTTTTAAGATTTTAATAAAATAATTTTATTATAAAATAGAATTTGAACTGAAGCAAAATTGGACCTGTGGTTTAAACCAATAGAGCTTACACACTTGCTTCAACTACCAACCACCTAACATCTATCACCAATCACTTCAAAACTTCAGGCATATTAATACTTTCTTCATCTATGCGACAGTGAAACTGATGGTAATCACTTGATGCCAAGTCCTGACTAGAATTTGCCAACAAAGATCCTTCAGGCAAATCATTATCGATGTCTCAGTGCTTTTCCAATAGAAAACAGTTTCTCCGCTAGTAACCCAATATAGCGCGTTATAAACAATAGAGTTTCGAATTGAGAGAATTGAATTACCACAACCCAGCAGTCATTATAATATTTAGAAATGTCAATTATTGTCCGATTAACCAGCAATTTGTCAATGGTTTCTGTATGTCAAGTCGTGTGAAACCCAGCACCGATCTTCTTGTCGCCCTCAACCTTCTTTCAAGTGCTTTTAAATAGTGTTTTACGCTGTGTTAATTATTGTGATGAAGAGGTGCATGTAGTCCATCGTACTCTTCTCATACTTTATAGGACATCCCTATTATGTCTCCTACAAGCCTATTGCCCTGACAAGACTGAGGATGCTGCCCGGTGTCAACGATGCCTTCTGGGATGTATTAATGCCCCACAGGTTCCATTCTCATCGTCACAGAATAGACATGTTGGGGTCGAGACAACCCTGTTATATAAGTTCTTTGTAAAAACTGTTATTTTTGTAACGTTTATTCCAATGGCATTCATACAACTTGGGAAACAAATTTCTAAAACTATTAATGGGAAAAAAGGATTTCTTTTTACAACTTCTATATATTTTTTTGGACGATCTCATATCCAATTTGAAGTGTTCAAGTGATGTTAACGAAGTGTAACATATTTCCAATGAAACAATAAATAATATAATAAAATTAACATGAAAAGTACTAAAGAAGACTTGCATATATGTATGTACTTACATACATCTGTATTCAGACATATGTATGTATGTGAAGTAATGTCTAAATGAATACAATATACGCTATTTATACGTGCATTACATGCATTTTATTGTCAAATATCAAACACCCTTACATGTTTATACATGTTTATCTAACAATAAAGTCAAAAAAAAAGGTTATTTGAATATTAGTAACTCACCATGCCAATTAATAGTATACACAAATATAATTACGAAATAAAGCGTTTAATGATTTTAAATTCATTTGATTTTTTGTTTCTAATCAAATCAAAACATTTTAAATATGTAAATTGCTATAGTATGGTCTATAAATAACTTGAATTTTTTAGTAAACAGAAATCGATAGTAAAAAAAAAATTTTAATTTAAATTCGTTTTCTTTGACATTAAAAGATATAACATTCAACTAAATATAAAAATTAATTACATGAAATAACGTATCATTTGGGCTATTTAAAAAATTACTTGTTTTTTTTTAGTTTATATTCCATATTATGGCTAAGAGTGGTATTTATTTATAGAATAAGCATTTACGTTTATATAATTTATAAAAGGCTGTTTTCATGTAACGAATTGTTAATTAAACAATTTTATATCTTAAAACTTTTCTCTTTTTTTTTTTGCCTTTCAAAATTAAACTGAAATGAAGTTTTGAACTGAGGATTCTTTTAATATTTATTTCCAAAATTTCACATTTTAAAAACATTTTCAAACAAATTGACACAACAAAATGATTTTAGGTTGAGCTTGTGGTACCAAGCACTACTACAATCTTAGTATGGGAAAAATAAATCTACGGTTGTAAGTTTATTTATTAAGTAGGCTGTAACAACTTTTTTGTAGTGATATAAAAATCGTTAGGTATTGCAACATGGTTATTTTGTTTATTTTCAATTCATATAAACATCTTATGGTTTCTTTATTTTAAAGCAATAAAAAATGTACGATATGAAAAAAGAAAACGTATGCCAATATGCTTATTGACAAAATATACAAAAACACATACATACTTTAGTATACAAATTATTTGATATTAGAAAATGTAAACAAATTGTTGATTTCACATTCAGATGCATATATACTCGAACATAAGTATGTGTGTTTATAAACCATTGTAGTTATAATCAAAAGTCAAGCAAATGCAAAGTAGTATATAATATCGTGATCTATTTAAGTAATTGACATTATAACAAAAGACCTTGCACTTCTGTCGATGATTTCAATTTTAAAGAGCCTTTGTCCCTTGTTTTCTTTCTTTTCTTTTAGCAAAATGGAAAATCTTTATCAAATTTTGGTTTAAAGTGATGATTAATCACTAAGAAAATTTATACAAAATTAATGTGCTGTGGGTATAAAGTTTTATGAATTCCAAAGTCTTCGTTTTGTTTTTATTATAGTTATAAAAATGGAAAGTATACATGCATAGAAATTGATGAACTTACCTAAGCTAATAGAGGTTTTGAAAAACTCTGGTGGAATGTTGGCGGAACAACCTTCTGACACTGATGACATTTCATGGGCACAACTTTCACAGTCGTTGAATGTGCAATTATCGATGTACGTACCACAGTTCCGACTGCCACAACTGCATGTAAAGGTAACTGCTGTGGCAGCTGCTGCTAGCGTATGATTTGGTCGCTGATGATTATGATTGTGATGTAGTGGTGATCCATCAGTTATTCTAATATTAAGATTATTTTTATTACTTGCGGGTTGTTTACTATGATGGTATTGATGATTAGTTGGCAGATGATGAGATGGATGTCCACTGAGACGATTATGAAGTCGGTTTTGTTGTTGAATATGATAAATACTTTGCCACAGTTTCTTAAGCTCCCCAAAACGTAAATTGTAATTAAGACGATAACGAAAGTCACGTATATCCTCTTCGGTTAGTGTTAATAACACTTGACCATCTATAGCCTCTAATTGGAGACATTTGACTACAGCGGGTGTAAACTGAACAACCTTAGTTGCCCACTGTACCACATCGTCCACTTGCCATTCGCTAATGTCGCCACTAATAATAGCATCAGTATTATCTTCGTCCATAAAACCAGTGTTATTGGTATTAGGCCCTGAACTTTTGTCACCAATATTTGAACTGCCATCACTTTCTTCACAATTTATAGTGGGTATATTTGTTTTACATTTTGATTCCATCGGATTCATATTTTATTCAATTTTATGAATTTCTTTATTTTTATGTTTTAAAATATTTTATATTTGCATGCGAAGTGAAATTTGTTAAGTTTCTAAATGAGGTCACGCGCCGCTCAATTACATCCCCATTTAATTTCTTTCATTTTCTTTGTTTTTAATATTTTTCTAGTTCTCTTAAACAATTTAAGAAAATATAACACTAACTTCAAACTCCGTTATAAAATTCCTTTATTAAATTATTTCGTGTATTTCTTTCCACAATATGTCCAATATTTATATGCTCGCTGTAATAGCATTTACTAAAAATAAAATGAATCAACAAACGGAATTTCTGCCAATATTATTGTTTTTCTTTATCTTTTCACTTCGATTTCTATAAAAAAGTAGGCACAGAGTTGTAATAAAATTGTAGCAAAATTGTGACTGATAATGGAAGAGAAAAAGTATCATACGAATAAATATCCCCTAATTTAACGGTATTATTTGAGCGGTGGTTTTAAATTAATAAATGTTTTTAATAAAATAACTGTTTCACCTATTCATAACCTACGACGCAAAGTAAATAAAGAAATTGATTGAAAACATGTAAATTTTTTAAAAATATCTGTTTACATCTATAAATAACAAATCTTTTAGAATTAGAACTATATAGGCGATACTGAAAATTTTTTAAAGAAAATATTTATCATACAATGTATAATAGTTAGCCACTTGCTTTTAAATTCAAGACATTTGACAAATATTCACTTTACATGAGAGTTTCATATCCGCAAGACATATCCAAATTAGGGTTATAGAATTTTTATACAATAAATTATTAAGCTAATCCTGTCAGGTATACTGTTTTCCATGGCAACATAACATGTTGAATCTTAAGTTAAATAAATGATAAATTACCTGTTGGATAATAATATTCCAGAATTTTATTGATATAATTTTTAATTTCATTGATAACCAAACAGCTGGAAACACTTTCGTTTATTTTAAATTCTTTATTTAATCTTAATTTGTTTTGATGTCTGAATCATTATTATTCATACTTTTAGTTTAGTTTAGATTTAACGTTAAAGTAAATAAATATATTTATATATGCATACTCATTTTTATTAATGTATATGAAGAGAGAAATGGTTAATGTGTTTAATTATATTGTATGTAAAGGGATAAGTTATATTCTTTTGAAGAATTTGTAAACAATTTTGAAATATTTTTGCCGTTTAAAAACAAAGAGGCATTAAATTGGAAATAAACTGAACAAACTTATAGCAAACATGAAAATGCAATACGATTTTAAAGTAAATGAATTAATAAGTTACGTATTCCATAGTAAATATAAAAATCGTTAAGTGATGTACATAAAGAAATATAATTTGTTTGAAATAAAATAAATTTTTAAAAAGATGTAGGGGGATGAAAGTGCATTCATTTTTATGTATATTTTTTTTTACTTATAATTTCAAAGAACAAAGAAACATAGCATACCTACATATATGTATAGAACTAATTGCTGTTGTTAGTAGTTGTTGTTTAGAAAACATTTAACTTGGTTTTTAAATTTATTATTGCTTTTTATATGTATATATATATTATCTATTGATTTTTGAATAGTATTTGCAAGAAATTAAATATTTTTTCTATTTGTCTTAAAAGTTTTTGCAATAGAGACAGAGAGAGATACACTTATCAATGATTTGCGTGGTAAACACCTCTTTTACAATTTCCATAATGGCAATAAAATTTGAAAAAGACTATTATATTAAGTTTAAGCAAAATTTTAATTTTAAATTCATTTTAATGGCGATAATATAAAAAACAGTAACTAAGATAAAATAATTAACCGAACCATTAAATTTTATAAGTTTCAGTTTCTTTTCTTTTTTGTTTTCATTTATGTCTATTTGTTAAATTTACTTTTGTTTTTTTTTTTGCTGGCAAAATTTTTAAAATTTTCGATTACAATTAAATATCTAGTGGAGAATATTTTCAAGTTTCACTTTTGCTGTTCCTTTAAATATTTTAAGTTGTAATTTTTATTTTATTTAATGCGCGTACTTTCTTTGTATTCCTAGTCTTTGCAAGTTGAAGTGTCCATGGGACTGGCCGGCTGGGCGAAAGTGTTAGCGGCTCCTCCACTTGAATTTGTTGGCGTAAAAGCGGAATTTGTACCACTAGTATTCATATTTGAATTGGACGTATTTTGTAAATGGAAACTTAAGGGATTAGTTTGAACAGAAGAACTATTAGGCGGTAGAACTGGTGGTGCAGCGCTATAACCTAACAGTGAAGTTGTATTAATTGAAAGACGTTCATTACCCAAACTGTTAAGAAAACTGGCAGATGGCCCCGTAGCATTTGAGGAACTTGAGAATAAACCACCTACAACAGTAGGACCTGCACCTGTTGACCCAGTTAACACGTTTGGAGCTGATGTATTAAGACCCAACATGGGTGTAGGCAGTGCTGGCTTAATAAAACGTTCGCTAGCACGACGATTCTGAAATAAAAATATGAATTTATTAGTGTATCTAAGTCAACTCTGGTAAACACAACATACAACTACTTGTCCACATGCATAACAGCGGTTTTGTTGTGAAGTGCCTGGACTTAGGGGGCGGCTGTTTGATGGGCTATGTGATACGGGGCTACTTATAGTACGTTGGCGATGAGCATTCAGCGCTGTTCCCGACAAAGGAGCCCCACTTGCAAGTATATTTTCATTGTAAAAGCGTTCCTCATCCATTTCCAATGACGATTCGGATTCGGATAAATGGCGACATAAAGCTTCTCTTCTTTCAACTTCTTGCTTTAGTTTCCGTTGTAAGCGTGCATTTTCTTCCCGTATAGATTTTTCCTCCTGGGCAAATTGTTGTAGTTTTTTTGTAGTCTCCTTCTCAGCTGCTGCTAAGTTAGCCCTCAGACGTATAACTTCAGATCTTAAAGTTTGAATATGTGAACTTAAATTGGAGGCAGTGTCCCCGTTAGCGTTTGTAATATCACGTGGCGTAGTTGGATCTGAAACTGGCTGATCAAGTTTTATTTGCAGTAAACGCTTTTCTGTCTCCAACTTGTCCATACGTTTCCAGAGCTTATTAACCAAAGCTTCTTGCTCCTGTTCTAATGTATTTTCTAATTCAACCATTTCTCTGCGCAACTGCTCAAGATTTGTTTGTTTGTTATCAGTTTCTGCCTGCAATTTTTCAATTTTACGCATTAATTTATTCACTAAACATTCTTGCTCCTGTTCGAGAGTTTGTTCTAATTTGCATTTTTCTTGACGAAGCTGTAAGAGTTCAAGTATATTTATTTATTCCACTTCAATGCAAACCAATATAGTAATTATGAACATTTATAGATGCATAATATTGTAATATACAAATATTATTTTATATGTATGTATGTATATTTGTTTTTGTTATAATACATTTTAACAGTTACCTGATCTAATTTTCTTGATAAATCGTTAGTTAAACATTCTTCTTCACGTTCGTAATGATGGGCCAAAGTCTCTTTCTCCTTTTTAAGAGCTTGAATCTTTTTCAAAAGCGTATTTGAAATATATTCTTCCTCCTGCTCAGCTTTAGCTTGCTAGAAAATAATGACAAAAGAGTTATTTAATCTTACTTTCTTTAACCTTACAAAAAAAAAGAAAAATATATAGAATATAATAAAAAAGAACAATAATTTTATATCTATGACAAACTATAGAATAGACTAAATAGTGAAACCATTTTTGTTCTTGGCTTATAATTCCTACTAATTCCCAGTAATACAAATCCAACAGTAATAAAGATAAGTGCAATCATTTAAAATTTCTATTTTCCTTTTCCAATTAAACTATTAAATGGAAACTTTTCGTTTTTAAGCTGAAGTTCTAACTAGACTTTGGTACGTATGTATTATTTACTAATAATCACTATCAGGACGCATTAAACAAAGACTTGTTTGATTCACTGCTACTAACAACTAATGAAAATGTGGCCTCAATGTCTTCATAAATCATAATACTTATCGATTAGAGTCTTTTTAATTTAAGTGAAATAATAAATTTGTCTTCCTCTTTTATTTGATACTGTGCATATTAATTGTTTATTCATAAAATGTATTACTTACAATTATTACAGACGCTTGTTTAAGGGTACGATTTTCCTCTTGCACTACTTTGCATTTAATTTTCATAGTATCCAATTCTGCTTTCAGAACTCTGTTTCAATTTAAAAAATATTATGTATTATTAAAAGATATGGTACATTTGTTGAGGTAATAATGATGACTTACTTATTTTGCTGAGTTAAAGATTCAATACGTTTCTGTAATTGTTCTCTAGATACGGGACTCGGTGGTAACATGGAACCACCATCCAATGAACTTTCAGATTCACATGGACTCTCCATTGCTTAAAAAAATAGAAAATTATAATCGCTTATTCCAGATATTCATAACCAAAAAAAAGACATAAGTATTTAACAGGCGTTTGTACCCATTTTTGGCCAGTTATTTTTTTTTTTTTGTGATTAACAAAAGAAAAATCGGTTCAATTTTTGTTAAACTCAACGAAGCATAGAAAAACGTTTCATTTCTTTTATTGGTTTTGTTTCATTTTTTGCCATTGCAATTATTGCATGGTTTTATATGGACACAATGGCGCCGCCTGTTTGCCTGCATTCGTTCTATGTACATATACATATGTACATATACATTCGTATGTACGTTTGCACGAATTGTTCTCTATTTGAAGAAGTCATACTGTATTTCTCAAATTCATATTGAATTCGCTTTTACATTTTTCTTCACGTTTTATAACTCTTATTGCATATTTAACAGTTTTCGTTTTTAATAAAAAACAATTCATTTCTTTTGTTAAAATCCTTGTACTTACTTGGCTTTTCTTCAGTTTTGTCTGCACCAATTTTCTCTTTTGTGATTTTTTTGTTTAGCTATCTCGTCTCTGTCGCTACCGAAAATAGAACGCTGAATTTGATTATATTTAGGTTATTATGATATTTTTAAAACTTGTTTGTAGTTTAATATTATGTTTTCTTTAATATTATAAAATTATGCATTATTTTACATTGTATTAAAATAATTTAAACGATTTTTCAACTTGATCAAAATTACAAAAGAAAAAAGAAATGAATGACGAACAAGGCGACCGAACAATGTTGCCATATCTATATAAAGAAGAAAATGACTACAAAAATTTGGAAAGCCATTTTTATTTCTGATTGGAAAAAAATTTCAAATTATGTCAGGCTAAATAATTTGCAGTAAATATGAAAATTAAAAGTTATTTGGATTATTAAAATTAACTAATAATTTTGTTAATATATACACTACATCAATAAAAACAATTCGTAATTCTTCAATATAGTTTTTTCATGCAAGCCAATTTGGGGTTAAATTTCGTTAATTTAAAATTTTAGACTTGGTAGCTCTTTTATCGTAACTGCAGCTAACTTCAATACATTATATCATATGAGATTCTGATTAATTTTAGGGCTTTTTGGAGGACATTGTGCGAATATTTTTGCGAGTTTATACTAAATAATAATAATTACGATTAAAACACAATGCTGCCACAAATTTACAGTATAAACAAATTAAACAATAAGACAATTTATATAAATCCTAATTTCAAAGGGCAGCCACCTTCCACAGGAACTAGACTCAATGTGTACCCAACATCATTTATTCCCAAAAGTGCTCATATAAACCCTTTGTTCTTGGATGCCCCGAAGCAAGTGCATACTATTCACATGAATCCTGCATTTTTAAACAAGTTCAACGAAAAGCAACAAATGCTACAACCACAGATACAAGAAGAACGTATGAGCATAACACAAGAGTCTGAAATTGTCTCGAATAATTTGTTACCAAGTGACAAGTTGGCAGAAATAGTACCGAAATCAAATGTCGAAAACAGTGATTCTCGAAAGATAATTTGCAAGTCGAAAAATCGTATAGTTAGAGAGCCTGAAAAGAAAGTTGTACAAACGCCAATTCTATCCAAACTACCAAAACCACTGCCCCCATTGTTACTTTTAAACAAACGCAAATTAATACGCAAAACCACCTCCTTGCTAACTGTGGCACCTATAACAAAAGCCCAAAGTTGTGATAATACCAACGTCAGCATAACGAAGTATAGATTGGATAACCGGGTAGTAAAGAAAAAAACAATACTGCCGCCTACACCAAAAATTAAACGTACGTCTTTTGTGGGTCGATATGCTCTAAGAAGAACATCTTTAAGCCTTTCGCCGAGTGTAAAAAAGAGATCGCTGCCAATAAATAAAAATATTAACAAAAAACTTCAGGTTCTTAACATCAATGGATTACTATACAAATCTACAAAGAATTATTTAAAGCTAAAAGATTTTGCAATCAACGATATCAGTAATACGACTAGTACGTCCAAGAACTTAACTTTAACATCTAACAAAAAGGACGTAGCTGAAGGTGCTCCAAAAGCTAACCAAGGATTGACTATATTTGTTAGAGGCACAAAATATGTAATGGATGCCAATAAATTTAAATTAACAAGAATAACGAATACAGATAGTTCTCCTTCTAAAATTGATACGAATAAAACATCTATCAATTCAACATGTAAACGTATTGATATTGGTGGTTATACGTATGTAACAGTCAATTCTGCAAAAAATGTTTTGATTCGCACAACCAATCATTTGTCCCGAGCCTACGTACACAATGCTAAACAAAAGAGTTTACAATTATTAACTAAACATTTGGTTAAATCCAATATACCATGTCCTATATATCAACGTGTTGGAAAATGTGCGGCGTTTGAAAGAGGAAAATGTGCAAAAGTTCATAATAAACTCCAAGTAGCCATATGCAGCAAGTAAGTAAGATTCAATAATATTCCTACCAAATTATATTATTATTCTGTCAATTGTAGATTTCTCCGGGGAGAATGTTTAAATTCGAATTGTTTATTGTCTCATAATATCTCGTTGTCAAAAATGCCTGTTTGTAAATTTTTTCTTCAGGGTGTTTGTGTCCGGAATGACTGTCCATATTTACATAAAAAACTAAGTAACAAAGCTGAATTATGCAATGACTTTTTAAGAGGATTCTGCCAACTGGCCGATAAGGTAAGGGATTTGAATATCTTTAATGTTTAGCAAATCGACGATAGAATTTGTCGATTGTAGAATTTCAAATAATTTGTCATTTTAATCATTTAAAAATTTACCCGATTTCGATTTGCCAAACATTATGATGTACTTACATATTATTTTTCTAGATTTAAAATTTTTAGATTTTGTTTTCACAATTATGTATTATTTTAAAAAACATATAATAATTTATTATCCGTCTTGTGTTTTTCTCATCTTTAAAAACATTTCTTAAGTGTAACAAACGTCACGAATTCGTTTGTCCTGAAATAGAGAAAAACAAGACATGCTTAATCAAAAATTGTATTTATTGCAAAGTTAAACGGCGAAAGGAGTCACAAATTGAAAAGAAATTAGAAAAAACTAAAGGCAAGATAAATTTGACTCCAACTGCTAACTCTACTGAAGCCAAAGAAAATGTTTCTTGTAAACGCTACTTTATAGAGTCAAGCAATAATACAACTAAAAGTTCTGAAGACTGTGAAGAGAAAAATATTGATAAGAGCACTAGTGATGGAGAGGAATGTAATACAGATAGTTCACCAGATGTTGAAAATGCTAGAAAAAATCGGCCAAAATTGGGAGCTTTGCCAGCGTATATTCCACTGTGATGATCAAAGAATTGGAGCAAAATAAGAAATTCCAGACATCAGGTACAAAAATATATCTTAAATGTTTTTTTTTTTAATTATTTATTAGTTTTATATTGTCTTACTTTATTACCCTTTTTGAATGATCTGATCATTCGTTAATATAATAAATACAATATTTTTTAAAATACAAATAAAAGTGATTATAACCAGATAATAAAAAAAATAAAATTCGGTGTTTTTTATTTCGTATAGGTAATGTAAGTTGAAATAGCTTAAACATAAGCACTATGTATATACAATTGTTTAAGTAAATTTAATAATTCTTTATTTTTACAATATATAACCACGGATTTTAATTAAAAACCTAATCAACTATGTTTTATTTCAAAAATTCTTTAAACAAATTTCGCAAATATTGAAACTATATTGAAAAAGAGTCTACAGCTTAAAATAATTAGTTTAAATTAAAACAATACTATCGTTAAGTGCTGTGCATTTAAAAGTTGGCATTTCAAACTAGGTTTTTAGAACTTTTTAAAACGAATTATACTTACCAAATAATTGTTGCTTCGGTGATAATTTTTAATGTAAATTTCTTAATTTATTTAAATGTATATTATTATTATTATTATTTTTATTAAATTAAAATGACAAATACAATATTTAAAACAATAAGTACAAGTGAGTTCTAAATATTATTCAATATTATTCTGTTTTTTGTTTTTCTTTTCTTTTTTGATAAGGTGCTTCTTTAAATCAATAAATAGTACATGAAACCAATATAACTATTTGATCTAAAATTGTTCTATTTTATTTAAATATATTGGTACCAAGTAAAATTATGAAAAAGCTCGTGATTATAATTTATTTTCAGTTGAATGTTTTTCAGAGTATTATACTTGAGTTAACAAAAAAGAAAAAGAAGCCAAACGGGATTGCATAAATTTCTGTGTTATTGCAAATATTTATACATAAATTTTCTGAAAGTTAAGGTAACTTGTAGAGGAGGTTAATTAATTTAGAATTGTTCATTTTTATTTAGGTGGTACGATTTTGCAAATATTTCTTATGTACGTGTAAGGAAGATTAAATAAATATTATTACATGTGTATTTTAATTAGTATATGTTTCATGGAGCATTTTATTGAATTTAATGTAAAATTTGTTTATGATGGGATTATATTTGAGGCAATATATCTATGTTATGTGATATGGTTATTTAAATATTAATATATGTATGTACGTCTATAATATCAAAAGGTATTTATTATTTATTAAGTATTGCAAAAACATAAATAGGTTGTTAAATAAAAGACATCTTAATTTTTGAAAAGGAATGATTGTTTTTGTTGTATAATATACTATACACATACATAATTGTCCATTACAACCCTTCAGTCAGGATTACGGCCTAGCTTCTCAACACCACTCATGTTGTGTGCGTTAATTTTATACATGAGTGGCGGGACCTACAGTTTAAAGTAGACTCCGAACGACAGATTTTTGAGAAGCTTTTCATGGCAATTTTTTACTCTCAGAGTTTTTGCCAGAAATCTGCTGAGAGGAAGTCGCCGAAGAAATACTTTTTGTATTTTGTTTTTGATGTCTGGCCTGGGATACGAACTCCGGCCTTTCGTCCAATAAGCCAACACACTACCTACTAGACCACGGCGACTTCATAATAATATACTATAAGTTATACAAAATAATATAATAAATGGAAATATTCTTAATATTAAAAAAAAAAATATAAATATATGTATGTATGTATTCG
Source organism: Sarcophaga rosellei (assembly GCA_930367235.1). Lineage (NCBI taxonomy): Eukaryota > Metazoa > Arthropoda > Insecta > Diptera > Sarcophagidae > Sarcophaga > Sarcophaga rosellei. The sequence continues at coordinate 66,861,465 of OV884020.1, read as the reverse complement.
ATGTGTCATAAAGTACTCAATGAAAAATATCCTAAACCAATTTAAAGTAATTAAGAGGAATGTTTCTTAATATAATTTTCATTATATTTCATTTCATTTCGCATTACAAAGTTGGTTAATATTGGCACGGATTTAAATTCTACTAATTGAAAGTAAGCTTTTTATGAATTTAATTAAAGTTACCAATTTTTCAACAAACACAAATTATTTCAAAATTAAGAACAATATGAACATTTTCACGTTTATGGATATTTCATTTTAGTTTTGGCAAATAATGATTTTTTATGATCTAGGATATCAAAAATAGAGAGATCAAAGTTGTTTTCAATGTATATATGTATGCATGCATATTCACGATGAGTATGTTTAGGAAGATAAAAATAATACGTACGATAAACATTCGTAAAAAAGGAAAATAAGTATCACATAAAAATATAAGAAAAAAATGAATCTTGGAGTAGACATAAAAGTACACTGTATAGTTGAGTATTTTATAGAACTTTTTTAAGAGTTTTCGATACAAATGTACGTAATATAATTTATACATTCAGTGTTTTTTAGAATCGTATTGCTTAACTTTTTCGGGTATGGCCGCTTTTTCCAAAGCTGTTACATACTGCGATAGTTCATCCAAAGATTTGACATATACTAATTTGCGCCAAAATTTAGTGCTGCAAATATTCGATTTTAACAATATTTAAGAAAATAACTCATATTTTAAACCGGTAAAGAATTACCTTACGAAAGGTCTTGTCATCCATATTATAGACTTGATCCAAAATGTTGGATGTACTAGATACATATTTTTTAAACTCTTTCTTAAACGACGATCCAGAAGTTGATAACATCTAAGAAAATGAGAAAATGTTTTTATAAAAAAAAACCAAAACAAACTTTAATGAATACTTACTTTTTTAGCCAGGGAAAAGGTGGCATATTGCGCCGGCTCGACCCACCATGCAAATATATTAAAACATAATCGTCAGTCACCAGTTGTTCAAGAGTTTTGACAACATACAGGAAGAGGTTGTCCATAACATAACTATAATCGGTACGTGATCGATCGGGTAAATGGCAGGCGCAAAATATAACAATAGCATTGTGACCACCAGCCTTAAGATAGCCACCATGTGATAGAACACGCTTATAAGGCTCAATAACCCGCATGTCAATATCTCGGGTCCGACCATCAGGTAATGTAATCTTTTGCCAGTTACGGGAATCTCTCCTCTCTTCGGCGGCGGAATATTGAGGGAGCTGTGGGTTATCGGTCAAATTTCTACAGGGACTGTTTAAGGACCTACCACCCGGGGTAGGTGTTAAGTGGCCCGTAACATGGTCAAACTGTTGGTCGTCATCCATATCATCTGGCAATATTTCCGGACCTTCGCAGTCGTCATCGTCGTCTACATCATCGTCTAGACCATCTATTAGAGAACTAGAGGGGCTTAAGGAAGCTAAATTGTGTTCTTCATCACCATCAAAACTATGATTGGAAATAGAGTCTAATGAGGAAATATCTTCAGCTTTTTTGGCATTTTTTAAATGCTTATTTTGTGCGCCATCATTCAGATCTTTTCTCGGCATTAAGGCTACGGTTTGATAATTGGTATCTACTGTAGCCTGGTACTGTGAGACATTCATTTCTGATCCACTGCTAAGCAAATCGGGACTACTAGCTCTAAATGCGGCATTCTTTAAAGCATTTTGTTTAAAATTGAATGCCATTTGTTGTTTATTTTTTCCTATATTTTTATCACAGTTGATATTTCTCGTATTTAATATAGAGATTTCTTGTTCCGCGTGCTCCAGAGTTTGAGGTATTTGTATATGCAATCGTTCGCGGGTTGGGACAACATCCGGATAATTTGTTTGGTTTTCATTTATCTTTACGTTGATGGCAATGTCATCTGCCACAGGTTTCCTACATAGATTTTGATTGATATGAGCCTGATTATCGTATTCTGAATCCGAATCAGTGCATGTAGGTGATAACATTAAAGGGTGATTATCGGCTAGTGTGCGTGCAATGTTATTACTCCGTTTTTGTTGTGTTTGAGATGAATCCTCCGGTGATTGAATATTTAGATCTTCTAATGGCTTAATAATACGATTATCTAGGGACATTTTAATATTCACTACTTCGTTGTCATTGTACATTTCTAGTGCACTTGAATTAGTTTCTATATTCTCCTCCATCTCCACTGGGATATGGTTATTGTAGTTTATATTCTTTGTTATTAAAGAAGACCGAAGATTGTCTTTCTCCACTCTTTCGGTGTTATCGTTTAAAGAAGCTCCGCCCGAATCCAAAGACGCCGTCTCAGAAATATCCATCTTACCGTCAGACTGTGGGCTATCCTCTGAATGAATCAAACTGAAATGGTTCAAATTGTTCCATAGTTTTTAAAAAGAAAGTATTGATTTGTCATCATCATATGCATCATCACTTTATTTGGGAAAGGAAATGAGTATTTACAGACATTTATTTAGTTAGTTACCTCATTGTGTAGGAAATATTTTATATCTTTTAATACAAATAAATATTCGTTGTTATTGATTTCTATTTATAATATTAGTTTTGGAACATTTTAATAGTTATTTTAAAAAGTTTCTCTTCGTTAGTTTTCAATTTAATAACACACAAATGAAAACAGAGAAAAATTTATACATAATGCTGCTTCTTATTCCAGCAAAGGCATTAAAAAAAGTGTTGCCATTGTTTTGTTTTTCAAGACGAAGTTAACAAAGAAAATTTTATTATAGAACCCAAGAATATGAATCACTAAGGAATTGCATAGTAACACATAATTTTAATTGTAAAAATTATTCCTAGCAGGTTTTAATTTGCTTTAAGCAATTAAGAAGTTTCTCACTACTATTCTCAGTACATGTACACAATAGGTGTTGTTTCTAGACAACGACAAATATCGTAGCTGTTCCAGTAGGACCAAGTTCATTGTATTGATGTTTATAATCACTTTTTAAATTTAATTTTCTATTTAATATTTATAATAATTCCAATTTTTTATATATATTATTTTTCTGTGTTTTCGTAATCTCATTTCGTACCAATATTTTCACCGCATATAAATTTGCTAGAAATGATTGTTGTCTTTACATATTAGTGTTTTGTTTTGCTAGCGTCTGATTCGTTTTTATAAATAATTTGTAAAAAATTAAAACATAGTAGACCTGTGAAATAAAAATCTCATTTAAATGGCTACTACGACTTCTGGTACAGATAGTTTAAGTGAATTGCCCTCAACAACTGCTACACAAAATTTGCCAATTGAATTGCAAAACGATCAGAAACGTAGAAGGTAATATTTTTTATATCGTTTTTTAATATGATTGTTAATGTAATACAAATTCCTTGCGAACAGCTCCTCACGTTCTATAAAGCGCAAACGTTTTGATGACGAGATTGTAGAGTATAGTATCAATTTACAATCTCGCAGCGATCCATCTCGAGGCACTAGACCACGTACTACTTCACAAACATATGTGCAGCCTGTACAACCACCGCCACCTCCACCACCAGTACCAATATTACTTCAATCTAGAGAAACGTCAGCGGTTTCAGCGCCTGCAACTACAGATTCGGCAACAGTTACAGAAAAGTCTTCTTCGGAAACAACTTTACTAGGTGTCAGTGCTGCACCAAGTACAGCACAAACTGCTACTGGTCACGTTACCACTGTTCAGAATGTTGTAACCATGGAGCGACCTTCTAATTTTATGTCCACTGAACGTAAGCGACAGTCACGTTCTCAACAGAAGAGACAACGAAAGTCCGGGCGTCCTCCTAGCCAGGTGACTACAAAAGATTTAGGTCGTTGGAAGCCGATAGATGACTTGGCTTTGATAATAGGTATATTGCAAACAAATGATTTGCGTATGGTCCATAGAGGCACAAAGTTTTCCTGCAAATTTACTTTGTCAGAGCTGCAAGCTCGTTGGTTTTCATTGTTGTATGAACCGGCTATTTCGAGAATAGCAGTCGCTGCTATGCGCAATCTTCATCCGGAATTGGTGGAGTCAGTACAGAGAAGGGCTTTGTTCAGCGTACAGGAGGAAGAGCTACTGAGCGGTATAAAATCAGTAGGTTTTACTATCATATATGATTTATATATATGTACATTATATACTAACTAATCTATTTTTTCCTACAGACTGACAATCCGAAACTGGAACAGTTTCAAGAATTACTGGATAAGAATGCATCAATATTTTATAGCGCTCGTACAGCAAAATCATTACAAAACCATTGGCAAATGATGAAACAATATCAATTATTAAGCGATCAAGTAGTGAAACCCCTTCATATTAGTGATCAGCCTTTGAGTTTTTCAGATGCCGAAGATTTAATATTAGATGCAGAATTGAACGACCAGAGAGATGAAGCTCTGGAAATTGAATTGGCCTTGGCGGATAGACAAAATAAGAGAGAAATCCGTTTATTGGAAAATGAACTCAGCCGTTGGAATGTTTTGGTAGATTCTATGACTGGTGTGGGTATTGCCCCAGATTTTGATGGTCAAACTTTGGCTGTTTTACGTGGACGCTTAGTGAGATACCTTATGCGTTCAAAGGAAATATCTTTTGGTCGTGATGCTAAGGATTGTGTCGTTGACGTTGATTTATCACTGGAAGGACCAGCAACGAAAATTTCACGCAAACAAGGCACCATTAAACTGCGAAGCAATGGAGATTTCTTCATAGCTAATGAAGGCAAACGACCAATTTTTATTGATGGTGTACCTTTATTATCTGGTAACAAAACAAGATTGGCTAATAATTGCGTTGTAGAGGTGAGGCAATATGAAATTTTATGTTACTGGTGTGGAGTAACCTTTTTTAATTTACAGATATCTGGTCTAAGATTCGTCTTTTTGGTCAACTACGAGCTAATTAATGCTATACGTCATGAAAGTGCTAAAACAACTTCACCATTAAATTAATATGAAAGTATGTTGGATAAACGTCTATATATGTGTATGATTGGATATTTAAGAGAATAATTTTTTTATTTAAATTTTAAGAAACGAAATAAAATCCTAATCACGATGGCTTTTGTTTGAAATAGAGTCATCAGAAATAAAAACAAATTTGTGGATTTTTAGGAGAAATAAAATTTAAGCAGGAAGCCATTATTTGAATTGGTATGTCCTCATACTTTCTTTACGAACACTTCCAAAATATTAACGTACTTTTTAGCCCATGTGTTAACAATATTCTGTGGAATTTATTGTACTCTGTAATCCATGGCGGCGTTTTTTTCTAAGTTACCAATTTATTTCAGATAATTTATATGTTATTGAGTTTTTGTATTAAATAATTAGAAAACATATTTGTTATTAGTTAATTTTTTTAATTTTGTGTTATGATTCTGATAAAAGACTATACTTAATTGTTAAATTTATTGCGCCTTCTTTTAATTGGGCGACTTTGTGTTATACCTAAAGCTGTCAAAATTGTTGGCACGTCGTCGAATGTAATGGAAATTTAACGGCTTTAATGCGTCGTCAATGTTGACATAATCGGCTTCGTTTCATTATGTCTTTATATTATTTAAGTATTGCGGTAAAAAACTGGTTAAATTATAAAAAGCAACATATTTTCTAACATAAACATTACTATAAATAAACATTAATATAATTTTCATTAATACGTCACTAAATTAACGTAAAAAACCGTTAATTGGCCAAGGAAAAAGGAAAGATATTTAGCCCCAAAACGAATTGGCATATATAAAAGTATGAGAACCAAATGCACGATGATTGATGCATGTGTGTAGAGGGATATATATTGTATCTAGTATATAAAGAGCGAGAAGTGTGAAAATAGTGAAAAAGACTAAAACGAAACACATCTTTAGGCAAGCCGTGTGAACAAAAAAGTTTCAAATAACACGGTACTACACGAAATTCTCTTTTATTTTGTGGTAAACTTATTAAAATTGCACGCTTCTTCAAAAATAAAAACAATGAAAAAAGTCTAATTAAGTAGCTGAATATGGAATCCTTGTGATACAATTGACATGTTCATTAAAAATTTCTTAGTTGGATGTAGAAAAGGTATGTTTATAAATGAATATATTTTCAATGCTGTACGTAGATGCATAAAGAAAGAAAAAAAATTAAAATATTCATAAGCATATTTCCATATTTGTTAATAATTTACCCTCTATCATATATCATGTTTGTAGTGTTGTCAATAGTGTTTATAAAAAACGCATTTTTAGTGAGTAATTTAAAAAAATGTTTGTATTTAAAATAAAAGGTAATAAATCTTATTGCCATATTGTTGCAGTTAGGTTTCTTAATAGCAAAGGAAGTAATATTAATTTAATGTTTACATTCTATAAGTATCGGTATACATGAAATTTATATGTATAAATTAAGCGTATATTTCATAAATCGACAAATAGATTTTCAAACTGTATAAAATTTGAATATTGTAAATTGAATATTTACAGAAATGATACGACGTTAAGGTTTAAAAATCCGTTGGGCGCCAATTTAAAAAATTAATTGAACTAAGAAATAAATTAAAAAGTAAGAAATCAAAAATATTTCGTCAATTCTCAATTAAGCTGGTAGATAAAATAAAACCCAAATTTTTTCTTATTTAGGATCATGAAATTTATCAAATTTTCGACTATGGCCTCATTAAATATTTATTTATTTATATGATCAACTAACTTAAATTTTAAACAAACATACACGTAGTACGGTGGGTCGTATACGTTATGCTTAACCCTAATTGTACCTCGTGATGACTAAATATTATTTAACCCTAGAAATACCACGTTATCATGCTTTCAATATTACACCATTTTCTATTTTTATCTTTCCATGAATATATTTACGATTAGTGGGCTGTTAAGCATTGTCAGCGCGAATAGACTTTCAGTATATTATAAAGCACAAAAAGTGGAACTTGGAAATTTTTATAGTCACAAATGTAAATATATATGTATATTCGGTATCTATCTCACTATAATTTAAAATATAATTAATCTTCTGATTCCAAATTACTCTCAGTTGAAATATTGTGATCTATTACATCGGTTTACATAAATTTTAAAGTAATGGTAAAATTTTATATACAATGTTGCACGAAACAAGTGTAAATACGTTTTGTAAATAATTTACTTTTACATGCTTAGGTTAGGTTAGGTCGGAGTGGTAGCTCTGATATCACAAAGCTCACTTGAGCACGCATAGCGGCCCGTTGTGATGCCACGGGTGATCGCAGTCCCTGTACTAACCAAGTTCCACCAAAATCAGGGAAAAGGAAGAAGTAGGTCAGCGCAAGGGCTGCTTAGGACATCTATTAAATTTTTGTCAAAATATAATAAAATTTATAAAATAACGAGCTGAGCTTAAACCCTATATAAGTTTTCATTCAGAATTTGCAGGTTGCACACATTGCTCAAAACAAAATTTGTCGCATAAATTAAATGATACTTCTCATATATGCACAATTAAATTAACAAAGAGTGAGGTTTTAAATTTCTACAAATCAATACAATATATAAACAAAATTTGCTGAACATGTAATTTAACCAAACAATTTTATATTATTTTTGCTTTTACTTAATTGTTTCATTTTCTTCTTATAAATATGTACATATAATAAAAGTTATAAAATAATGAGCGCATTTTAAAAGATTTATTAGTTTCCATTGAGAATTTGCGGGTTACACTGCACTTGTGGCTAAAGCAAAAAATTAATCGAATAAATCGTGTGTTTTCAACAATAATTAATTAAAACGTATTGTGTACACGATAGTAATTTAAATATTAAAATTAAATTAGCAGAGTTAAGTTTTAAATTTGTATAGATCGATTCGAATAAAAACGAAATTTATTCAACATATAAAGAAGAAATGTATATAAAATTTACAATCAAACAATAAGTTTTCAAATTAAATTAGTTTAAATATATATTAAATAAAATGTTTACATCATACGTAATTCAAATAATTTTACTAATTGTATAATTTACTTTTTTTTTGTATGGATGGATATTAATAATTTCATTTTTAGTTTGTTGAACATCATAATGGTTTTGCCTACAATACGCTTTTTGAAATTTAATTTCATATAAAAACGCGCTTAGCATTTAAATTTAAAATTCAATGAACGTTATTTTATTTATTTACTTATTATTTTTTTTTTTAATTTGTAAAATGTATGTACATGAGTAAATGATGGACGACGCTTACACGTCACTTAAAATCCGAACAAAACGATCAAATATTTAAAAATATGTGTATTGTACAAATTTTATTAAAAGAGGACAAAAATATACACTTGACCAATTAATGGCTTTGTTGTATTCTAATTGCTTTGAGATTGTTCGGTAGACTTTCATTGATTAAATTACAATGATAAAGGCTTGGTCGGGTACATACTTCGTTATTTAATGTACATTCCTACAAACCTTTGTTTCGTTTTTTAAATTAAGCTCAATTGAAAATAATTCAATAGAATCTTTAAATAAATTTAAATTGATTTCTAAATCAATTAAATGATATTATATTAACTTTAACGATAATAAGACGAAAGTAATTTTCCGCGTCGTTTAGTTTCACTTTCGGCTTCAGTTATGTTAAGTAAGTGCATATTAAAGTTCTAAATAGTGTGCCAGTGCTATATAAATGTAGTTCAAATAACAGGCGCTTGATAGTTTTTTGGCAATTGAAATATTTAACTCAATAAATTAATCGCATGTTAACGTTTACGGAATATACTATCCAACTTGTTGACTACTAAAAAAATATGTTATAAAATTGTGTATGAGTGTTACCTACATATATCTAGTGAACAACATTGTCTGCATATCAAACTTTGTTTGCCCTTGAATACGTTTGAATGCTAAATTGTATAAAAGTTACCAACAACTAATACGAAATAAAATAATATTTATTTTCGAATATAACGGGCACAAGAAAACTTTTTTTTTTGTTATTGTATGTCATATAGAAGTATTACAACATATGCAATCTTTTTTTGTTTTTTTTTTTCTTTTTTTGTTTAGTTTGATAGTTGGTTTTATCAGCTTACTCAGTCAGTCAGCCAGTAAGTCGTTCAGGTGGGAGAGGTGCTCGTGCTATTTTGGGTGGCAGTGCAAAATTATTTTCATACGTTAGTTTCGATGTATGTATCCTGCGTAATTCTACATAGAAATTAGTATCGCGTGTAACCACTATTTTTATTTTACTGGTTTTGTAACGTAATTTTAATATGTGGCATTTAAGTTTATTTCCGATATAAACAAAAATAAGCAATAATTACCTTCGACAACAAACTTTTAACTAAAATTCTGTAAGTTTTATCAATAATTTTTTGCGTTGTGTTTTTGGATTTTAATTTTCAATTTTTACCACAAAATCTGCAGTGTTAATTCACGTATAAGCATATAAAAACATCTTAATAGCTTAGCGGATAATAGACAACAATTATTCTGAGAAAAATAAAGTGTTTATATTTTAATATCAGTAACGATTGGAAAATAATTTTAACGTTCTTGTGGATAAAGGGTAATAGAAACTGATTGCATTTACATGTTGAATACAACCGTCGGCTTAAACATAAAATTATAAATACCGAAAACCTGGTTTTCGAAAAAATTCGTAATGGGCAAAAGTGTATCAAAAATACAATAAAAAAGTGCTAAATAGTTAAACAATTCTGAAACATATTCGAGAGGATTTTAAAGTCTTAAATCGATCGCATTCATTCATAAATTCCAATATAAAAACTGAAAAATGCCGTTATTCTTTCTAAAATGTATTTTTTTTTTGCTACTTTCTATTACATTTTGATTTTTTGTTTGTTTTTTAATAACACTACAATCGTAAATACAATATAAACTTTTTTTAAATTTAACAGTTTAACTGCTTGCGTAAATATTTTTTAATTTAAACATTTTATATATTTTACCTTGAACTTACTATTGAATGGGGGTTAAACACAATTCGCCTACAATTAATTCTTTCTAAAAATCATCTATTATGATGTAATAGATTCCAAAAATTTAAATTAACTTATTGTATTTTAATTGAATATTGGAATGTATAATACAAAACAAAAAATATTATAATTAGATATTTAATATTTATAATTGATACTTTATAAATTTTCACTATGAATACTCGCTAAACCGGATATTCTTAGCAAAAACCATTCATGTTGTAAGGCTCTTATGTGATTTAAATTTTATACATACATATGGTTTTTTTTTAACGAATGTGGGCTACAAATGGCATTTTTTAAATAATTTTCATTATTTCCTAATAAGGTTATAGAGATTTTCGAAACAACATGTGTAACAATTTGTATTTTAATTATTTTTTACTTTTTGCTTTCAGATTTAAAATTCATTAATAATTGAAAGATAATGAAAATAAATTGCAACTGATAATTTGTTTTAAAAATTAATTAGATCAGCAAGTAAAATTAGAAAAAATAAAAAATATTTAAGGATAAAAGTTCCTGGGCTCCGAAAGTTGAATTGTTGCCAAATATTAGAAAGCATGCATTATGGCTCGTCATATAGTGGCTGTTTGTGTGGTGTGTCTATTATGTGCAGATCATTTGCCTTGTCAACAACATGTTGAATCATTATTTCCTGCCTCGTCTTTTAATACGGCAAACAATGGCCAATTAAACGCTGTTGTTTACAGTGCTCATGGTTTGTCGCGTTCTATTAATTCTAAAGCTCAAACAAAGGAAACCACCGATACCTATGCATCATCCAGTAGTGATAACCGTAGACGCAGAAGAACGAAGAGACATTCAGGTGATCACAGTCATGGTCATGGAAATGATGTGGACCATAGTAGACCAGAAATTACGGAAGCATTTTTGAAGAGAATATTTCATGAATATGCTGGCGACAAAGATACCATACATGTTCAAGACTTTCAACGAATGCTAAGTAACTTGGGATTACATCAATTATTACCACAGCAACAGTTGCATAAACATGATAACATAAGCGATAACGATACGGTAAGTGCCAATATATATGTAATAATAATAATAAAAATCAATTGTTATCTATAATCAGAGCTTTACACAGTCATCTGATATTTACAATTTACTGTGTCAACGATTCTGTTTACTTTATGTATTTTTGGCAATAATTTTTCATTTCCGATAATAAAATTGTAAAGGCGTTACAGATTGTTTCGACATTAAATGCACTCTGTAATGTATTTGTAAATTATAAAATTTTTAGACAATTATTGAAAATAAATAAAAATAGAAAATATAGAAAATGATTTTCAAATTCTTATTGCAACATAATATGAATATTATTCAATATATGATTAAAGATTTTTAAAATTCTTTTTTCAGTGTATTACCGATTCAAAGCTGATACATTATGTTAAACCACACAGTCCGCCAATACACGAGCATCACAATGCTAATAACGATCATCATCATCATCATGACATCGAAGAACTTTCTAAAAATTGTACAAATACGACAGAAACAGATTGTAGTCAAGCCAATACCTCAGCGCACGAAGATAACCACTATTTGGATTATACTCTGAGTCTGGATGATATGGTGAATGTGTGCCCAGTGTTGCTATATCAGATGTCATCGGCAAACGATCGTGAGAAATCAGGTTGTATAAATAAGGAGTTATTATTAGAAATAGATGACCACGGTATCAAAGGTTTAAGTAACAAAGAGGACATATTGTGGGGTAAATATTGACACGAAAAATAATTTATGCATTTTCTCAGTAAACATATTCTTTTTAATTTAGTGTGGATTTATGCATTTAGTTCCGTTTTCGCATGCAGCATTCTTGGTTTAGTTGGTGTAGCAATTATTCCGTTCATGAATTCACGTTTTTATAAGCACATCATACAATTTTTGGTATCTTTGGCTGTTGGCACCATGACTGGTGATGCTTTACTTCATCTTCTACCGCACGTAAGTTCTTCTTTTTGTAAGTAAGTAAATATGTTCTGATTTTAATAAATAAAATATTTACAATAGTCGTTGGCTGGACAAAATGAAAGCAATATGATATTAAAATGCCTCACATGCATGGGTGGTATTATATTCTTTTATGTTACTGAACATGGTTTGACCATGATATCAGAATGGCGGAAAAGTGTAGCTAAAAAAGAGTCTAACCAGCCTTCTAGAGCTAAAGTTATGCGGGATCCCGATTCGTCATTAAACAATTCGGTGGCTGGTGATAAAGTGTGCAAATCGAAATACAGTTCATATCCATATTGTTATGATGAAATAGCAATGGACACTAAGAATGATGTGTGGATGCATTTACCCAATAAAACGTTAGAAAATAATGAAAGTCATGGTCGCAATGGAAAAGTTGATGCAGATACAAGCGGCGAAAATGCTACACAGTCCTTGCTTTCGACGTCACAAAATAATTATGCTCCATTGGCGGATAGGGCCCGTCATCATGATAATCGGCTCAATCATAATCACCATCATAACGATCATCAGCAACAGCGTAGTCAACAGCAGCAGCAAACGCTACCAGACAGCAATACAGTTTCGACAGATTTGGATGGCAATATGGTCAATGATGTTGGTGTAATCAATACTGTAACTGGAGCAACGAACGGTAAAGATTTGACAAATGATAATACTGTTACTATAATATTGAGAGAGCATGAGTCGTCACATCATGGTCACTCACATAAGCATGGCCATGTACACTCACCACCAGAATCATTGAGTGCTGTTGTTTGGATGATAATTATGGGCGATGGTTTGCATAATTTCACCGATGGAATGGCTATAGGTATGTAATCTAATTATGTTATATAAAATTAGTTCAGTTATGTAATAGAATTTCTGATTTTTTTTTTTCATTTTAGGCGCTGCTTTTGCTGAAAACATTGCGGGTGGGTTTTCGACAGCCTTGGCAGTATTTTGCCATGAACTACCGCACGAGTTGGGAGACTTTGCCATACTAATGAAAGCTGGAATGTCTGTGAAATCAGCTGTATACTACAATCTCCTTACAGGTGTATTAAGTTTCATAGGCATGATATTCGGTATTGTTTTTGGTCAGTCACATGAAACTGCTCAATGGATGTTTGCGGCAGCAGCAGGTCTTTTTATATATATAGCTATGGTTGATATGGTACATATAAATTGCTTATTAAAACTAAAACCACTTTTTTTTAATATGAATAATGCCTCATTTTCATTTTTTATAGATGCCAGAAATTTCAGCTGCTCACAAGTCATTGCAACAATTTGCTTTACAAATTTTAGGCATGGGTAGCGGCGTTTTACTTATGCTTTTAATAGCAATTTATGAAGAAGATTTACGTAATGTGTTTTCTACTGCCTAAAAATTGGCGAATATTCAGAACAAATAATGATTTCCTAAAAAATAACGAAAATAGTTAGATGTTTGAAAACTTTACTTCGTATTCTATTTTTTCTATTTTTCTTTCGAATGATAAACAAATATTTAGAAAAAAGAAAAACTACCATTTGAAATACAACTACCATTATGAGAAAATTTAACATTTATTAGTCATATTAGTAATACATATTTAATTATTAAAATCATTTGTATTTATACTAAGTACATTAAGCTCAAATGTTAATTATTCGCAATCACAAAACAATCGATTTAAAATAATATATAATAATAGATGTAATGAATGCAAACATAAATACACTTTTATTTTTGTTGACTAAAATATATATAAACAATTTGTACATCTTTCTTAAACAACAAATTAAATTCTCCAGTTACATTAATTTTGAAAACAGATACATATGTATAAATAACTATTAATGGCTTTAACATTTTTTTATTTTTGTGAAAGCATATTTGTTTGACTTTTGTACATTTTTTAAGCGACTTTTGTTTATATATAGTAGAGCATAAGGCAACTAAATACTACATAATTTAAACATTCTTTTAAATTAATTCACGCTAGCCAACACTAAGAAAAGAAATGAACTGAAATAAATAAAGAAGAATATTAGTAAAAAGTTATGTGCTTAATAAATCTAGATTATTTTATCTAATTTATTATAAGAACTTGTTCTAATTGGTGAACATTGAAACATACATATATCATGCACATATACAAATGTACAATATCCGATTCTTTTTTTTATAACAACTACTGCTACTACAAGTACATACTAATATATGAAATATATTTTTTTTATTATATATATTTAATTTTCTTTTTAACTTAACTACATACTTTCTTAATTTTGTTCTTAATCAAGAGTTTACTTAAATTTAGGCTTTAAGTTAATCATATGAAATGTTAAATTTTAATGCTATTTTTGAAAATGATTAGTATTAGAACAGTTTTTTTTTCATTTGTGAAAACTATTTTTGTCTTCTTTATATTAAGAAAATAATCACTATAAGTGATTTAGTAATGATATTTTTTTATGGAAATACATGCAATTCTTGTTAATTTATCAACATTACTTTTTCTACTGTAACAAAGGTAAATGGTAAAAAAATGATAAATAAAAGCGAATTCAAATCTACACTAAAAACTAAAATTGTTTTAACGTCGTAATATCTTCTTTATTAAAAACAAAACACACGTGATATTTGTATCATATATGTAGTAATTAAAATTAAAAAAAAGAGTTTAAAATTCAAGTCATGCTCTGAAAAAGAACAAGCGAACTTTCATATTAGGTGCAGTTAAACTTTTTAGTTAACTTTTTATTATATGTACGTAATTCAACACTTGGCTGTTTACAGTTTTAGTTTTGTCAAAATGTATTCGTGATTGGAAATAATCTTTTTAATTTTTTAAAATTAAATTTTCTATAGTTTCTTTTCGTCTCGTAGTTCATGTTAAATAATAATTTTATTGCAATTTATTTTTCAATTAAAGACATACGATTTTAACATTTCTGGTTGTAAAATGACTTACTTCATTAACTCTGACTAATGCCCAGCATACACACAAGGAAGGACTGCATGGTGGTGCGCACCTATTTATTCATTTAGAGAATGTTACCTATCTAAAATCATTGAACCTCTAGACAAAGCATAGTTCCTACAACATTTATCTAGCAATGCAGGAATAGTTTTTATAATCCTTGTATTCCTTTTAATTTTTTTCTCTACTTGGAACAAACAGCACAGTTTTACAATAACAAAATGGAAAATAAATTAAATGGGTACTTTCAGTTTTCTCTGAAATCCTTAAACTAGGAGCAAATAGAATCCGTTATACGTTATATTTTGAACTTTTCAACTGACAACAAAATAAAAGAAGTCGCCGTGGTCTAGTAGGTAGTGTGTTGTCTTATTAGACGAAAGGCCCGAGTTCAAATCCCAGGTCAGACATCAAAACGAAAATATGAAAATATTTCTTCGGCGACTTCCTCTCAGCAGATTTCTGGCAAAAACTCTGAGAGTAAAAATTGCCATGAAAAGCTTCTCAAAAATCTGTCGTTCAGAGTCGACTTTAAATTGTAGGTCCCGCTACTCATGTATAAAATTATCGCACATAACACGAGTGGTGTGAGATTCGACCTCTGGGTACTGTACTTGTCACAGTTGACAGGTACCTTTCCTCTAACCTAACCTAACCTAACAAAATAAAAACGTATGAGGTTAGCACAAAGAATACTTTGACGTACATTGAATTTATCTAAGCAAATGAAAATCCAGCTAATACTGTCTTTGGACGTACGTCAAAAGTTTTGAGATGCGGTACCAGAGAAGTATCGAATGGAACAAAGCATATAAGGAAACATAATATAATAGTACTAATTCTTTTTTAATTTTTTTTTATGATGAAGAGTATAAAATTAATTTAAAATTTTGTGATATTCTCATCAGTTGTTATCATTTAACTTTATATACCAAAGTAAAAAAAAAGAAGAGTTATTTTACGAAATTTACGATTATTAAACACCCTGTCATAAATGGTGTATGTGTCAAATAGTAGAAAAATGTCAGCGACCGGATTGTTACTCCTGCGTTCATTTATATTAATTTTGACTATTTTGGTTTTTAATACCAATGGTCAAGTAAATCCTGTTCCTAGTCAAGTTGGTGTACATCGCAGATTTGAATATAAATATTCGTTTAAGCCTCCATATCTGGCTCAAAAGGATGGCACAGTACCGTTCTGGGAATACGGTGGTAGTAAGTATACAACACTAATAACAACAAAAAAATAAACGTATTTTGACAACACGCAGACACGTCAGAGAAAAAGCACTTGTCTCCGGTGACAATGGAACTTTCCATAAGAGTAAAAGAGAAGGACTGAAAAAGAAAAATGAAAATATGTTGACAGAGTGGCAAAAGTGGTCAGTGGATGAAATGATTCTATGAATAAATCCATGGATACAAATACAAAATAAATGCTGAAAATGAAATCATAAATATTGTAATAATGGATTAATATTTTATTTTCTTAGATGCCATTGCCAGTTCGGAAAGTGTACGTGTAGCTCCATCGCTGCGTTCACAGAAAGGTGCCATCTGGACCAAAAATCCAACAAATTTTGATTGGTGGGAAGTGGAAATTGTATTCCGGGTAACTGGTCGCGGCCGCATTGGTGCCGATGGTTTAGCTTTTTGGTATAGTACACAAAAAGGTGACTACAATGGCCCGGTCTTTGGTTCTTCAGATCGCTGGAATGGTCTTGGTCTCTTCTTTGATTCATTCGACAATGACAATAAACACAATAACCCTTATATTATGGCTGTTGTCAACGATGGCACCAAACAATTCGATCATCAGAATGATGGTACAACACAGCTGTTGTCTGGTTGCTTAAGAGACTTCCGTAATAAACCCTACCCTACTAGAGCTCGCATTGAATACTATAACAATGTATTGACCGTTTTGTTCCATAATGGCATGACTAATAATAATGATGATTATGAAATGTGTTTGCGTGCCGATGGTGTTCAATTACCTAAGAATGGCTATTTTGGTTTATCAGCTGCTACAGGTGGTTTGGCCGATGATCACGATGTCTTCCATTTCTTGACGACATCTCTGCATCCACCCGGTCAAATACCAACTGAGGCTAAAGTTCCACAAGATAATGAAAAACTCTCTCAGGAATATAAAGAATATCAAGATAAATTAGAAAAACAAAAGCAGGAATACAAAAAAGAACATCCCGATGATGTAAGTACGATGTTATACTATTTATTTTGAAAAAAGCTTTGATTTCATAAAATGTTTACAAAATACAAATTAATTTCATTCATATTCGTTTAAAATATTCCATATTTGAATTGCTGATTATTTTCATTGAAAATGAAGCAATTTTTAGACGATATATTTAATATTTAGTTGACATTTTTTTATCTCCTAGCACAAAGATGAAGAGGAATGGGATGAGTTTTATGAATCTGAAAACCAACGCGAATTGCGACAGATTTGGCAGGGTCAAAGTCAAATATTTGAACACATACGTGAATTGTCAAGAAAAATGGACGAAGTGATTGGCAGACAAGAAAACACGTTATCATTAGTTTCACGAGGTATTTCCGGTCAAGCTGCAGCGGTACCTCCAGCTGGTGCGGGACAACCAGCACCTGTTGTGGGTGCTACAATTACACGGCCAGAGGTCGATCTATTGATTTCAAATCAAAACACATTATTGGCAACCGCACGAGAATTGCGTTCTCTTATTGGTGATATACACGCTAGAGCCGATACTATCTTGCAAAATCAACAACGTGCCCCCAGTGGTCAGGTACAACCTGTTGCTGGTTATGATATACAAGCTGTTATAGCTGAAATGCGCGATGGTATGAATCAAGTAAAACAGGGTATTTCTCACGTTGGCCAGAAGTAAGTAAACTCATTAAAAATTTAGCAAACACTGTAATAGCGTTATTTTTTTTCTTTTACAGATTGGGCGCATCACCTCAAGCTCAAACTTCTTGCCCCACTGGTAATTGTGTTGGAGTTACCATGTTCCTTAGTGTTACGGCTGTGCAGCTACTTTTAGTTTTTCTATATAATATCTTTAAGTAAGTTCACAAAATACATTTCAAATTTTAATGTCAGAAAGCTAAACTCGATTTCTTTTTCCTAATATTTCAGGAGCAGAAGTGAGGCTCAGGCTAAAAAATTCTATTAGGTCAATAAAACAAACGTTTTGATAAGAGAAATTAAAATAATAAATAAAAAAAAATAATTAAGAAAAGGAAAACATTTTATATATAAACACTACTAATGTTATTCTTTGAACAAACGTTGTTTTCAAGTTTGCTTCATAAAGATGTAAAAGAAAAAAGCTTAATATAAAATTTATAAATATAAAATTTCAAAAGAAATATCTTCAAAACCAAACCATATCGACTACATGTTGTATACCGCCCATCCAAAATAAATAGACAGACTGACACAATTGCGTTTTCAAACATAAAAAAATTACAATGTTAAACATTTCAAAATAACAATTCCAAACAATAATAATTATTAAGTAAAATTTTTTTTATCGATTTCATTCAAATTCTCTAATAGTATCATGCAAAATTATAATTCTGATAATTGTTCTTAATGTTTTCTGCGAGAAAATAAAATGATGTTTCGTTCTTTTTGTATGATTTGTACGTTTTATTTTTATGTTTATTTTTTGTATTTTTTAATTTTTTTATTTTTGTTTTAGTTTTAAAGCTGTAATTAATTATTAATTGATTTTCTATGAAGTTTATGCAAAAAAAAAATTTGATGACATTCCAGTCTCTTAAAATTTATTTACTTAATATTTAATTTGAATCAAGTTCTTCTTTCTCTCTATTGTCTTTTTTTACAATGATAATAAATGAAGTAAAAATTAAAAAAAAAAAAACGAAACGTATTTTGTTTTATTTTGGAGTAAAGTATACCCTAGGTGATGGAGATTACAATCGTGTTCGTTTTAGTATTTAAATACTACCCGATTTTGGTGTTTAAAAAGAGACATATTCACATATTCATATTCATGTATTAAAGTGTTTAAACTAATTTGAGTGTATGATACATTCGAGTGACGTAAACATAGTTTTTTTTTGACCTGGAATTTGTTCAGAAACCATGAATCAAAGGTTTTAGGTCACACGCTTCAAAAATGTAAATAATTTTGTAAAGCCAATTGCGTGAATTTTTATTTGTATTGTATTGAATGCACAGAGCGCTGTACGCGGGCGCACATCAGTTGTAAAAATAGTTGGAAGATTCGATGGAGTACAGCATGTTTTGCACCATCTTAAGAGACCAAGACACTTGAATGCTTCTTTCGATATTTGAAAAATATTTTTGTGCCATTACCAGAGGTTTTTTAAATTTTTTAAATTTATCTTTAAGTATCACTGCATACAGTAATTAATATACATACATACATACATAATTGGCCATTACAACCCTTCAGTCAGGATTATGGCCTAGCTTCTCACATCACTCAAGTTGTGTGCCTTAATTTTATACTTGAGTGGCGGGACCTACAGTTTAACGTCGATTCCGAACGACAGATTTTGAGATACTTTTTCATGGCAGGTTTATTTGCTCTCAGAGTTTTTGCCAGAAATCTGCTGAGAGGTAGTCGCCGAAGAAATATTTTTTTTTTTCATATTTCGTTAGGCTAGGTTGTAATCCCGACCAATGATGTATGTATGCTCAGGCTTTTTAGTTTTATTAAAACCTGCAAATGACTCGGTAGTCGCCGTAGTCTAGTAGGTAGTGCGTTGGCTTATTGGACGTAAAGCCCGGGTTCGTATCCCAGGTCTGACATCAAAACGAAATATTAAAAAAAAGATATTTCTTCGGCGACTTCCTCTCAGCAGATTTCTGGCATAAACTCTGAGAGTAAATAAAATTGCCATGAAAAGCTTCTCAAAAAATCTGTCGCTCGGAGTAGACTTTAAACTGTAGGTCCCGCCACTCATGTATAAAATTAACGCACACAACATGAGTGGTGTTGAGAAGCTAGGCCGTAATCCTGACTGAAGGGTTGTAATGGCCAATTATGTATGTAAATGACTCGTGCAATTAGCCTATTAATATTGCTACACTGCCTCAGTCAATGTTTATTGGACTGATTTGTCCAACAAGAAATTGTGAAATTATTTCAGTAACATTGGTTTCTTTATAGAATAAAATATCAAAGATTGTGTACTTATACAGATATGCTATAAGTCTACAAGGAATACTGGATTATTTTAATTGGTACCCTAGCTACCTGATATGAAAATTATAATAATATTTCAAATAAAGAGTGATATTTTTTAATCTTTTACTATTATTAAGGTTTAAAAGTATTTAAATTAAAAATTGAAATTAAAGATATTTTTAAATACATACATACGTACATGCATATTTATTTTTAAACACTCAAAAAAAAACGAAGTTTGTGGGCGCCTTGTTGTCATTTATGTTTTCAGTAAACTTTTTTATTTGAATTGCATTATACATACATACATATATCGGTAAAAAAGGAGTATAAAATGATATATTTATATATTATTTATGCGTATACATATGTACATATACCCCTACAACAAAAAGCAAAACAAAAAAAGGACACAAATGATATTTTTATTCAAAGATTCAAAGAAACAATAAATATCGGCGGTAGCAAAATGAGAAATTTTAAGCACTTTATTTGCCAGAATTAGCCCGACAAAATGGCGACATTTATTTAGATATAGTATACAACATACATATATGTATATATCTGTGTATATACATATATCTTTTACGGTTTATATATGTATGTATATATATGTACGTGTATAAAAAATGGGTAAAACCAATGAATAACGGTAATTGTATGTATTTACGTGTTTGGCTATAAGACGCGCAGGCTTCTCTATGTTATAAATACTCTTTCTTTTTTTAATTTTTCATACGAGATAACAAACACTACGTTGAGTTAAATAAGTTTACGGGGTGGAAAACCAGAAAAAAATCTTTAAATTCAGCCAATAGCATTGTGGCCAAATAAATAGAAAATGGCGTTGAAAAATTAAAAAGAAAAAAAAAATAACTTGAGTGCTTTCAATAAAATTTACTCACTTTGTAGAATTTTTGACTATAATTTTCGATTTTTTTCTGCATAGTATTTATTCATGGTGTATAGTATTTAAGTTTTGAGTTTTTTTTTTTTTGAAAAGTTTATAAAAAATTATGTGAAACACAACAAAACCAAACACAAAATTAACTGGTGAGTTTAATAATAAACTTATTTATTTATTTAAATTTTAGTTAGAAATAAAATTATTATTTTTATACATTTTACTTTAGAAATTACCAAAAAAAGATAATTTTTCCTGTAAACATAGATTTCCGCCAACATTTTAAAATTAATTTCGAAAAACTTAAGAAATTTCATTCGACAAGAGAACGTTTAGCATTCTAACGTGAATTCTAACGGGACACTAGGTTATTGCCAGCTTCGCGGACAGGCGACATGTCTGTCCCATTAGGATTATGAATCGATACAACACCTTTTATGCGAGTGCCCTGCACTTCAGGACAGGACGGGTTTAGGGTAACAAAACATTTGAGGAAGTCACCGTAATCTAGTAGGTAGAGTGTTGGCTTATTAGACGTGAGGCCACGATGCAATCCCCAAGCCAGACATCTCCAGCAACACGAAATATGAAAAAATATTTCTTCGGCGACTTGCTCTCGCCTGATTTTTCTGGAAAAAACTCTGAGAGTGAAATGAAATTGGCATGAAAAGTTTCACAGAAAAAAATCTGTCATTCGGAGTCGACTTTAAACTGTAGGCCACGGCACTCATGTATAAAAATGAACACACACAACATAAGTGGTGTAAAAAGCTAGGTCGTAATTCTGACTGTATGGTTGTAATGACCAATTATGAATGTTAGGTATGTATGAACGTTTGAAGATCAGGGCGTGGTGGCGAACGTAACAATGATGGTACTGGCCGGTTTCATTTGGAGCTCGAATTGGTTGGTTCTATTAACAAATTATGATAAGGGGGCTAACCTTACACTGTGTAACACAGTGGACCAGCTATCCAACATGGGTTAGGTACCCGCTAACCTAACCTAAGAAATTTTAAATTGTTTATTTATAATGAATGAATGAATGAAAATATTCGGAATTTTACATGATCTTCGTTGACAGACAGGCTGCCCTTAGGGCCATTGCGTCTGTCTGGTGCAAATCGAGGATTTTTGGACTAGACCGTATCCGTCTATGCTGGGTTACGGCTCATAGCGGAATACTGGGCAATGAGACGGCGGATGCCCTCGTTAGGTTAGGTTCGCTTTCTGGGGGCGATTTAATAGTTGGTCCTGACCCCCAGTCTGCCACCTTTACGGCCTCATAAATGGATGGGTCAGGGAGGAAGAGCAGAGGCGTTGGGGGAACGGATCGGGTTGTTTTGTTTCTAGATGTCTATGGCCTGCTGTGGACAGTAAGAGAACAGGTTGGCTGCTGGGCTTGGATAAAACCAGCTTAAGGTTGGTTGTCGGTTTTATCACGGGGCACTGCGAGATTAGGTCGCTGACGGGGATCTGTAACAGATCCCAGCCGGACTATTGCAGGGCATGTTGCGATGAGGAGGAGTTGGAGACTATCGAACACCTCCTCTGTTACTGCCCAGCCCTTGGTAGGTTGAGGACCCTTGGCAGGGCCTTCTTTGAGAATTTGAATTCTGTGTCGAGAGCCGACATCAAGGCTCTTCACAGATTCATTAGTGGCTTGGGCTGGTTGAGAGGTGCTAGGGCTTCTTCATCAGTGTAGTCGCGCTCTCCCTTTTTGTCTGGTCTGTCTAATTCCTCCGCTTCGCATTCTCCCCCTTTCCTGCATCCTCTCCTTTTATCCTATTCCCTCTATTATCCTTCCATCTTTAAGGACGTTGGGTCAATTCCTCCACCGGGTACTCTACTTGTCCTCTAACCTAACCTATTTATAATGAAAATCACTCTGTCAGCTTTATCAAATTTCTACTTGTAGCTTTGATTCAAACATTTCTCTTTGATTCTTGTTCCACGATTAATGTAGGACCAGCTAGTACTTCATCTGAGATAACTATTAAGGCCATCCACGATAACTATTAAGGCCATGCACATCTACAATCATTTCTACCCACGTTCTCACAGAAACGACAGAAGATCCTATCATCGTGTTCCCATCAAATCATCATCAAGTGAAATCGACAAATACTAACAAACGCGATTATTGAAATTTAATAGTTTTATTGTTCTATTACGACCATGTTTTTTGTTTCCTTGTGTTTTGTTGGTCTTTTCGTGTCCAGGGGCATAGCCTGCTACGTCCAACACTACACATCCTACGATTGCTATAAGTTGTAAAGCGGAAAAGGAAGGGTATCTCAGTAAGAATGCACTTTTTAGATTTAGTGTCCTTTTTTTTGTGTGGAAGTGGCAACTCTGATATTTGGTAGCTGTCACATATTTTTTTTAAGATTATTATAAAGTGTACCCTGTGTTAAAAAGTGCGCACTTTACGAGAGAACAACTCGTTATAATTATGAAAAATTCTTGTAAATTTCGAAAAGTTTTCACTCGAGACAGTTGTTATAATGTAATCATTCGAAAATTAAATCAAAAATTTTAAGAAAATGTGTCGGTTATGAAGAGTGATCCGAAAACGTTAATTCAGCGAAATCTTCAATCGAACAAATTCGATATTCGGGAGCTCAACATAAACAGAGTATGGAAAGAGCCGCCAATTCGTTCCATGAGTAATGGAGAAAAGTGAGTAAAATGAAGTCAATGTCAATTTTTTGAAAAAAGTAACCTGTCTGTATGGCTTAGTAAAAAACAAAATTTTTAAATTTGGGCCACAAGGAATCTTAAAAGTTGTTTTAGAGGCGTTTCTCTACTAGCATTCTACTTCAATAGTCCACGCATTGTATGGATACTTATGGTAAAAGAGCATTTAAAAAAAATGGAATTAATTGTTATTAATAGCTCTTAACATTCGTAAGAATGGAATCGTTTTTAAAGCCCAATTGGGTTGTCAATTGATGTCTACTATCATTCATTATCCAACATGTGCATCTAAATTGTCTTGCACTCTCTTTCCCTGACTTGTCAGTCCGAGCAATTCATTTATTATTTTCCACAAATACACTTGCAGACCTCGCTTAGTGCGAAATTTAAAAGAAAGAAAAAACCATCATAGTCAAGTGAACATAATTTTTAACAGCAATTAAGAGTGTAGCGACTAGTAAGGCAGTGGATTTGGGGGTAAATTTAAAATGTGCTACAAAGTTAAACCAGAACTTGCCACAAACTTGCTCTTGTTTTTGTTGATGTTTAACGATAAAGGATGCGTTGAAATATAATGATAATTATATACGAGTCTAAGCAGTAATATGCGCTCAGTTTTAGGTTTATAAATAGGGTGGCGGCATGTCTGTCCTTCACTTACAGAACAAGTCCCTCTGAAATGGTGATGGTGGTGGTGGTGATGGTGATGCTACAACAAACACTATGTCAAATGAATTAAGTGCTCATAAATAAAAAAAAATCTTGGTTGTCTTTTTAGTTCTTGTTTACCATCCCATGCTTCAAAACAAGTTAATATCACCATAATTTCGTTGTTTACTGTTGTTTGAAAAGAGGAATTTCTACATATCCACCACAACATCAAAATCACTACCACTACCACCACCACCACCCTTATCATTGCTATCATGTCATGTCGTCTTGTAAATTCAAATACTTGACATGGGTGTTGATAAAGTTTTACGATTTTTATTGAATTGAAATCTATGCTCGATTGCACATTTATTAAAGTCTGTTCTGTTCCTTTCCTGGTTATGTTGTGTGTGTTGTGTCAAACGCTGTAACTTAAAGGGATTGATGACGGTTGTTGGTATATGTTTGAATATATTTAAACCATATGTAATGGCCATATAAAACTATTAGATCGTTA
Source organism: Sarcophaga rosellei (assembly GCA_930367235.1). Lineage (NCBI taxonomy): Eukaryota > Metazoa > Arthropoda > Insecta > Diptera > Sarcophagidae > Sarcophaga > Sarcophaga rosellei. The sequence goes on along the minus strand of OV884020.1, from coordinate 66,836,549 downwards.
TAAATACAAAAAAACAACAGTAACAAATATTTTCTAGACCCCATTGACACACGCATGCGAACATACAAATGTAATTGCATATTTGCAAAAACAATTCGTTGTACTGGTACCAGAACTTGAAAGATACAATTCATTAGAGTGCTAATAGAAACCCTTGGAATGATTTCATTCAAATTAAACGTGGCTAAAGTCAATCTAAAGTTTAAATTCGATTATTAAGGGTTACGTGGGGAATCAGTTAAATGGAATAGAAAATGCGTTAGAAAAGGCGAAGTAAAGAACTTCAAACTCTATGGCAGGAGCAAGATCTGAAAGTTCCTACTAAAGTCATTTAAAAGAACGACATGTTTGTGGTAGGCTTTCCAATAGGACGATAACCTCTGAGGATCGTAATTGTAATCGTAATACGTAGGACATTGCGAACTACGTACCAATTCTGGACAGTTAAAGTACTGTATCGCTTTCAAAATGGCCATGCACTTCACTTTGAAAATATTCCAAATGTCAGACGACCTATACGAAAGTTTAATATCAATCCCTTGTGTATTTGTGCAGCATTCTGAAGCTATCATTGTAAATTTCAAGCGTCTCACTGAAAATCTCTAGACCTATCTAGAAAGTTATAAGAAATGTGTCTATGTTTTCCATGTCAAAAGTATGTTTATAGCCAATGTTGGGCTAGGGTTTAACAGCATTGCGATTTACTATTGCCAGCTCAGCCCTCTGATTCAATAAAATGTCTAAAGAGAAACAATAGAGTATAGCAAATGAAGCTTTAGTTAGACCGAACAGCATAACTGACTGCCTGTGTACTTTGTCTGCCAGTCTCCAAAGGCATTGGTGTTTGCACACTGTCCACCAAACGTAACTTAAATTTGGTGTTGAGTGTAAGTCCCCAATTCTTGTCCACGACCCTTTTACTCAATTATGTTATTCCTCCATGAGAATTTAAGTCCCAGAATAATCCTGCGGGCAGTGGGACAATTTCCTCTGGAGAATCTCTGCCGAACATAAAGTAATTAATTCTTATAATAAAAAACAATTTATTATTTTAAAACTCTGCCTGAGAAGGACTAATAAAGTAGCCAGCAGTTCCTGTTAAATACTTTATTTTGGCTTTGAAAAAAAAACTTTTCCTATTTCGCAGAATCTATTCCCTATTTAAGGGTGGATTACGGCTTATCCATAAATTGATTACTTGTTACGCAAGAAGATTGAGTGAATGGATGAGTGTTTATCCCAACTATTAGCGAAGTCTCTATCAATATTACGCCTTATGGGTAATGTTGCAAATTCTTTTTTATTTTCAAAACTATTTAAGCCTAATGGAGGGATGAGTGTACAAGTCATAAAGTCACAACGCTACGCATCATCACATAATCATAATTTTTCTTTCTAACCAAATTACACATGACTAATAATACTTTCTGCTATTTTTATCCCGTTCAATTCAAATCTATTTGATTTTAACATGTCGAACAAATGAAATTAGTTTGGGTTTGGCAATTTAAGTAGAAGATATTCATTCATTCGGTTATTAATGTGCAAACTTTTTAAAGAAATAAAATTTTAACAGATTTTTATATGCGTACGTTTCTTTTCATATAACTTAACACAATCCCATCAGCCAAAGTGCGATAAAGGAAGCCAAACACCACCCATGGGTTGGTTTAATTTGTGATTTTGCCAAAATTTCACTTAAATATATTAAAATGTCAAATTCTTTTTTGTTTTTTGTTCTTTGCAGACATAAATTTATTACTTCTGTAACCAATTTGTTTAATATAAATTATGAATTTCATGTTCGTACAAATACTACAAGGATATGTATTTAAATACATACATATGTACATATGTATATACATATATATTTTCATTAATAGACAAATGTATGCAAATAAGTTCATATTTTCTATTACAGATTAATCAAATCTATGATTCTATTAAAAAATTAAGCATCGTAATGAAATGTTCACTTTTAATTCGTGAATGGTTTAATAAGACATAGAAAATATAAAATAACTCTTACAGAAATCAAGTCAAACTCGGTGGATTGCTGTCCTCGGTATCGACTGATTATATAACTATCTCAATAGGTGCTTACAGCACGACCATTTCTCGTGCAAATTCTCGGGAAATACACACTGATATCTCAGATTAGGATAGGATATCACACACTCATACCGAGTTTCTTCTAGGCATAAGACTTGGCTGGTATTAATGGTTACTTAATAGGAGAGTACTCCTTAAGAATATCATGATATTCTCCGACAGCCAGGCCTTTCGACCGTCATATTGACATCGTTCACAAATTTTATTTACTGCCAGAAAGTTCCTTTCGAACGTAATATTGACATTCAAATTTGTTCACAAATTTTATTTACTTCCCAGGGGAATAATGGATTATTCGAAGGTCTCTATTATATGGGATATTTTGGGAAGCTATTTTGTCGAGGGGCATCTTTCTAGAAACCCCCTTATGCTAGAAATTGTAGATAAATTCCATTAGGTCGATAGATTGAGCTGGTCGAATCTTAACCAGGTAGGACGATATACTTTGTTTTCTCTCAACTGGACATTTACTAATTGGTCTCTGTCCTTACGGCAGTTGTGTACTTCGCCTCTCCTGGTTTTTGCAAAAGTTGCGAAAAGGAGCAAGCGCGTACCCAAATCTTCACATACCTAATGGACCTGTCTGAAATTAGAGTAATAGGCATTACTCGATGTATAACGGAGACTGGGAAGTTTGAGTTAGAAGACATTAGAGCCATATTATTTCAATCGAATTGAGTAGAGCAATGGGTTTAGTGAGGAGTTATATTCGTTTCAATTAAATCAACAATTCTGGGAGTTGTTTTAGCTTGGTATTCCTTTTAAGATAAATTATCTTCTTAAATACTATTAAAAATATCATTGAGTTTTTATGTCCACATCAAGTGCATAACTATTAAAAGAAATGTTATAAAAAAAATTCCTTAAATTTTGCAAAATGAAATAAAAATTTTGAATCTAAAACAATACATGATGAGGCTTAAGTCTGTTTTAAATGCTGTTTGCTTTCTTTGCAAGAAGGCGAAAATTAATGGTATGATGGCAATGAAAAGAAATCTTAATTTAATATTTATTAATTAATGTACGAACTAAATGCACTCATACATGCTTTGGCAACAAAGACGTGGCATTTTGAAAGTCATTAAACAATTTATACAGTCATAAATTTTCTTTCAATTCACTTAATGACACTGTGTTCTTTTCCAACTACGACGATATTCCCTTTTTCGTTTTCATCGCTATTTATTTTTTTTTTCTATTAATTTTTCTTAGTTTTTGCATTGACAGAAGGCCTAAAAATAAAATTTCAAAAGAAGGCCATTAACGCATCTGTCCGCTTGAGCCGCCTGAGCGATTAAAAATGTTTTTCCTCTTCTAATTCTTTCGCCGTTGCCGTTGCCATTGCCGTCGCTGTAGCTACATATTTTAAAATGCTTGTTTGTGTAAATATTTTACGCGTTATGACATTGCCCGAAACAATGTGTCACGAGTTGGGGTCATATTTTGTAAGAATGAAGTACTAAACATTTTGCAATTTTATGTCATGTAATTCACCAAAAAAACGTTAATCTCTCTTTCGCACTTGTGGGTAGATTATTTGCCTTTTTTACGATCGAATCATGAGGATACACAAATGTTTTCGCTTTCTGTCAAATTACATTAACATTTTTATTAGAGTTCCACTCGTGTTAAAAAGGATGTTATATTTGATTCGAGATTTCGTTGGTAACACAACTCTTTTGCAGCTCACATTCATATCCTTTTACGATTTGGCGAAGCTCTTTGGAGATGATTCAATCACATTTAAACTGCAGTCAGAAAGAATTACGTCATTCACAATGAAATGGGATTATCTTTGCAGAGTACTGGACATACTATATATGTATTTCTTAAGGTATCCTTTGTAGCGAACTGAAAAATTCAAACTCTAAGACTTATAAAGCATACAGAAGTCGATTATTGATTCGACCACTATTTAGGGTTTTTGATATATTATTTAAAATGCATAATAAAAACGAAACTTAATGAAATTGTCATCAATTAAAATTTCTACACCATTCCCCACATTTGTTTCGTGTATCGTTTAAATTTCTTTAAATTGTTAAGTGTGTCTCTCAAAAGTCCGTCTGTCTGCTGACGTGCCTTGCAGGGGGTTGTTATTTGTTTTTCCTAAGGATTTTATATTACTGATGGTAAGGACTATGCTGTAATGTCCTTATTTTTCGGATGAAATTCATAAAATATGAAATTATGACTACTACTACTATGTATTCATATATGAACGACTATAGTCGTATTTTATTTTGTCAACAGAGTCATTTGTTCATTCGTAAAGTGATTTTGCAACGCTTTTTTTTTGTTTTGCTTACATTTAACGAAAGGATAAACAAATGCTTGAATATAAAGACTACAGAGTCGTGGTAGTTGAGTGCCCATAAAAATAATTTGTGGCTTTGCTTTTTTAAGGGTAACGTTTTAAACGGGATGCGTAGAAAGATAGGTTGGGCAGATTTAAATGTGGCCAAATTAAAGCTGCCAACAACCCTCTCGATGCTTTATAATTTAAAAGACAACAAGGAGCTAAAAATAGTTATAAAAAAGAGCATTCAAAACTTAAAAATGATAATAGCTTTCGCTCATATTGTTGCTTCATATAAAAATAAATTCATTGCAATATAATTTATTATTACTATTACGATTGTTGGGATATTTATTTATTATGATTTCAAATAAAAAACCGCTTTAATTTGTTTTCATATATAATTTTAAGAGATCCTTTTTTAAAGAATTTTTTAAATAAATAATAAAATGGATTGTTATTTCGTTTAACTTATACATTCCTGATATAGAAAATGTTGGGACAAGACTGGATGTAGAATCACTAGTAAGGTATGGCTGTGAATTCGATGAGACGGGATTTACCGTCTTGTCCTGTCATATCAATTTGAAATTGTGTTTGCGACACGGCGTCAATAACACTTCATGATTATCTAAATGCAATTAATAAAACTCACGTATTTTTATTAGGGAAATATGAGATATTCTTAGCATTCAGTTTCAATAAACCAACAAAAACAAAATTAGGGAATTATTTTTTGACTACACCAGTTGATCCTTTTAAGTTAGTTTTCGATTACTTTTACACACATTTTGGGCGGTTATATCAGGGATAACTTGACAAATTTTGTTTTCTAAATGCTCCATCGCCGAAAAATCGCATAGTATTTATGGCCAAATGTGTTGTATTTTCCAATTCTTAAAACTTATTATGCAATACAGCCAAAATCGTTCGGTTGCCATCTAGTTCGTAAACTGTAAGTGCAGTCAAAAAAAGTTGGTTGTCATAATGCTCTGAACTGACGCACCAGTCCAGTCATAATGCTTCGCAAACAGTAATTTTTCCCGTAATGAGTTTTCCACAATCAGTTCTAGGTTCTACAAGCCGCATCTGAGTCAATTTTATTCGTTGATAAAACCACCGTGTGAGATATAATTTTTTTATAATCTTGCCAATTGATCGCATAATCGTCCTAATTAACCTACAAATATGACGACCCTAACTACCCTGTAATACTCGAAAAGTGGCTAAATTTTTACGCATTCTGCGCTTGTTAAACCAACCGTATTCACTTTAGATGAAAGATTTGGCATAACGGTGGTTTTGATAGCAGCCGAAAAATATAAAAAAACGGACTCTTTTTTTCACGCACTTATAATATTTTTATATGCTTATATACTAGAGTAAAGCAAATTATTTTAGGTTTAAAGGATCGTATGAAAGACTTAACATTTTTTTTAATAAGAAAAACAGTAACGATTAATTTAATGTCAATTGTAGTTCGAAAGCTAAATTATCGATAAACAATAACCTCCAATGTATTCGCGCAATAACCTCCAATTCTTATTTATTTAAAATTACTTATTAATGTTCTTTATTTCAAGTCCATTCTTTTATTAATGATAGCAAAATAAAGTTTTATTTTTATTTATTTATTAATTATAATACAATTACAAATTATATATAATTATTTATTACGAGCTGAGTAACTTAGACCATGTGCTCGGTGTAGTGTAACAGACCAGAGCCTCTGGTGGGAATCGAACCCACGACCCTCACGCTAACAGTCTAGCACACTACCCACTAGACTACCAGGGCGCCCGCAGCAAAATAAAGTTAATAAGAAATAAATCTTTCTAATGGGACGTTTTTTGATGCCGTATGACTACTCTTAAAAATCTAACCCTTTCATTTGTCCAACGTTTTTCGAATTTAAGACTCCAAAAAAAGGCAATAAATCTCGATTTGACCATTAAATTATATAGAAAAGTCAAATTATCACAGTTTCATTTTTCTAGATTTTCCACTGAAAAAGATAGTAATGAAACGAGTGATAAACCGGAAGATCACTTAATTAGAGTAGCCAACGCACTGCTGCTGGTCAATGAATCCCAATGGATTTCAAATTTGAGGGCATTTTATACATTGCTAGTGAGTGAAAGAATGGAAATTGGTATCCCATAAATGAACATAAATCTTGTGACCAAAACTAAAAACTTAAAGTACCGGAACTAAAATAATAAAAAAGGATACAAAGCAACAACATCGACACATACAAACATGCTGTGTTTTGACAACAAATTGATTCATTTGAAATGGAAGACGACCACCCCAATGTCAGTCTGATACGATGGTTGTTGACTGGCAGTGAAGAGATTTATGGTTAACAAAGTGAACCATAAAAGCAACAAAATATATTTCGTTTTATTTTCTGTTTGAATCCTGCGGCAATTTATGAAAAAACTGAAATTATCATCGGCATCGAAATTGTTGTTTCATCTTGACATTGACTAGTATTGTGAGAATTTTCAGTTTGGTCTTGAGAAAAGGCGAACAAAACTAATTCATTGTGTCGATTTCATTTCGCATATTTGTTAATTTTATTTAGTAATGCTTAAAAAATTTATAACTTGGCGTATATTGATATTGATTTCCATTATATTATTCATGACTAGATGATAAGAGTTAATTTGCGCAGTGCATAACTGCATAGCAGAGGGTAAAACGTATGAATGTTTGAATGACAATGATACTTTTTGTTGACTTCCGGTATTGGCAAACTGCAGAGTTGAAACGTCTTTTGAAAAGGACTTGGCAAACGTTATTTGCGGATGTGAACGACAGGCGTCCGATTGATTTTAATTCAATTTTATTTTATGGCCTTCTTATTTACGCTCCTTCCCTTTTTAAAATATCTTAAGAAAATATCATTCTGCACAGTGTGATTGTCAGTCGCAATATTCACATTCAAATTATAAATTAAACTTAATTTGTTTGTTGTATGAGTTTTACTAAAAATTATTTTATTCTCCCATAATATTTCAAATACACACGGAGTTCTAGTAATAATATAATATTCCTGGAAAGAGCTTGAATAAACTCAGGCATAACAGTCTAACAAAGGAAAAATATAAAAATAAAATACAAATTTTTATTTTTAATCCTTACTTAGATTTTAAATCGAAAATCAATGCTCCTGTGAAAACTAAGTCTACAAAAATAAAATGAAAATATATCATGTTTAGTAGTTTTAAAATGTTAGGGATATACATGTACGTATGTTTTCTTGAAACACTGTGTTTAAAAGTAACAACTAGAAGAAGAAAATTAAAATAAGCAAGAAAGAAAAATAACCATAAAATGATTTGCTTTTATTTTGTAATTTTTTTCCATTCTTCTTGTACGCAGCAAGACGCCACATTAAATATGTTCTCTTAACATCCTTGCCATAGGATAATACTAATGCCCACACATTTTCTACGAGTACACATATGTATGTATGTATATATGAAAATAAGATACATTTATTCAAACTATTCATACTCGTGTGTGCATTTGTTTGTATTTGTATTAATTTTGTTTTTGTCTTTTTTTAATCCTCCTCCACTTTGAATTACGGACCACTGACTTTGACAAACTCATTCAACTTTTTTTCTTTTTTTTTTTAATTTCTCTTAAATTTTTTCTATTTCTGTTTCTATTTCTATTTTTATTATATTTACAGTCGTACAGAACGATAGTTTCTACCAGATTTTTCTTCTTTGTTAACAATCTTTCTTCTCAAGTTTCTATATTTTTTTTCTTATAAATTATACTCTGATGTGGCGACATGGTTTTTTCCACTTTTTTTTTTGTTTTGAGGCCCCTCAACTTTCTTTTAGTTGAATTTATTGAAGCGTTTTAAGTTATTGGGGGAAGATTTTGTATCATCTTTTGTCTTGTTTTTGGCGGAAATGATGATCGTTTGCAAAAATTTATTTTTTTTCTGTATCCTGTATGGTGGGGTGTGGAGCGATGTGGGTGAAAGGAAACAAACATAAATTTGTCAAATCCGTTAAGATTTTGTAAAATATGAAAAAAGTGTAGAGGCGAGGAAGCCGAGATGCCGGGATGTTTTTGTATGATTTTAATCTTCACTATTAATCATAAATTATTGAACAACATCATACAACAGATACAAAAGGCAAAAGCAGCGTCAGCATTCAACTACTCCACTAATCGTCATTCAGAGCAATGATTTTCCAAAAGAACGTCTACTGTTTTATGACTCGTATATATGTATGGAACATTATAGTTGAAAATTTGTATGGAAACAATAAACATTTATTTTATTTTATTACTTTATTTTTCCATTTTAATTTTTAGATAAAAACAATTGAAATAAAACGAAAACATAATTACATTTGAAAAATACAAAAATTAATCACAATACGACTAAAATTGTACCCTAGAACTTTGACTTCTTCAAAACAGGAGCACCATTGAACCGTTTCATATCAAACAAGTAAAGAATTCTTCACTATCCTACTGGATGATATGTTTGATTATTTATTTGTTGTTTGTTTATTTATTTTAAGATCTTTAGAATTCAAGCAAAACTAAAGACTAAAATGCGTGCATTGAAGCTAAGCTTTGAATTTTACAAAAAAAAAAACAATAAATATGAAAATAACAAATTGCATCTTGGAGACAATAAAGTTGAAAAAAAGTGTTTCAAAATATGCTTTCTCTAGATAGCTATTGGATCAAGGATTCCAAAACAGTTTTGGTTACGGCCAGGTATCTTTTGGGATCGGAGATCGATAAAGTTATCTTTTTTTAGAAAACAAAATGCGCTATACATATACTCGTATGTACATATGTAAATCTGGCAAAATTCGATAAAATTGAGCTTGATAGTTTATGGGCTAAGGATTCCAAAACAGTTGTCATTACGGTCGGATAACTCTTGGGACCGGAGATCTACCCGACGAAGCTTTTAGCTTATGCAAGCAAAAAATGTGATTTATATAAATCGGGAAAAATTCTATAAAATTTATGAAGATGCGACTTTTGGCTAGATAGCCATTAAAATTAAATTTAAAAAAAAAAAAATTAAAAAAAAATTTTCCTTATGGTCGGGTGAAGCTAATTGTTTTCTATTTCCCCCACAAGCCCATTTTTATTCGGTTTTGATCGATTTATATAGTGCACTTTTTTTTTTTTACTAATTTGACAAAAAGTTGGCTTTGTGGCTTATATTTCCGGTCCCAAACAACGCCCGAGCGAAACCTGTTTTGGAATGCTTGATACCATGACTATCCAGCCTACTAGGTTCATTTTCCCCACAAGTTCATTTTTTATCCGATTTCGCCTGATTTATATAGAGCACTTTTGCTCGTTTGAAGACAATAATAAGCTTCATCGGCTACACCTTCGGCCCCAAGTAGCTCCCGACCGTTAGGGAACTTGTTTTCGAACCCTTGATACCATGGATATCCACTCCACTTAGTTTCATTTACGATATATAATTTTATATATGTATAATTTTTTTATACTTCGTTTTCACTTCACCTTTTATTTAACTGGAAACAAAGCTTCTTTTAACATTTTCATACAATTTCTGTTACTTATTCACAGTAAATTATTGTTATTTTTCTATCAACGGTTTTAACAATTGATTGATAACATCCCTGTTTTTCACAAATCGGCGATACAATACAATAATGAGTATTGGTTACTCTGTTCAAAACAAATAATACCCGCTAGTGTACTAAAAGTGTGAGTGTTTTTTTAGATTTTCCACAGATGACGAAGTTTTTTTTAATAAGTGTTTATATTTCTGTTAATTAAGTAATTAGATTGTTTTTGATGTGAAAATAAACGTGAGTTTTACAAAATTAAAATGCTAAACTGCAGAGTGAATATGAAATATTACAAAATAACAGAAAAGATTAATAGAAATTAATGAAACAAAATTTCACCTGCATTTTCTTTGCCAAGTAGAACCGCACATAAGAATGGTGAAGAAAAAATAACAACAACAATAAGTCGATGGAATAAAATCGTATATTGAAGAAAATAACACAAAATAATTTAATGAATTTATAGATTGGAACAGTAAAAGCAGTAGAAGTGCTAAATAGTAAATATATATCATTGAAAAAAAGGGCGTATTTGAATATGAGTGATACTCCAATAATGCAAAATTTGTTATAATGAAAAAGAAATAAAAATAAATCAAAGCAATGAAATGAAATTAAAAAGGCAGTGGAAGAGGAAGAGAGTGAACAAAGGAAAGAGGGAGAGAAGAAATAACAAAGAGTTCATGTGAGCAAACAAACGGTGGTGGAAGTAAGAAATTTTGGTGGCATAATTTAATTCGTGTTAATTGTGTGTGGAATCGTGAAACTATCTATATAAATACATAAGTGACACATTCTGGACATTATAGTCTCCATTTCAATATCATCATTTGCTAATGTGCCCTCTACCAAATGATTTACACGAGAAAGCCCTTATATACGTATGTAATTATTGTCTATACTGTTGTTGTACAAACATTTTAGGAAGCCACAATAGACGCCACTCAATGACAATTTCGTTGGCGTTGACTATCCATAAGTTAATCAAATGTGCAAAAATTATATTAACAATTGTTGAAAAAAACTTTTAGTCATGACGACAAATGAGGTGTGTGTGTGAGCTTAAATTTTCCAATAGGCCTTAAAAAATTTATTTTATGCAAATCACATTCTTGCTATTAAAAAGGCTTCAATCGGGCTCAGCGTAAATGGTAAAGCTATCACACAAAGAGAAGTGTGAATTCATAGTGTTAAGATATAAAGAGTTCTACAATAAGAGTGAATTTGATTCTGAAGTACAAGAAAGCAAAGTCGATTAAGATTAAAATTTATTCGAATTTTTAAACACATTCATTTCCATGGAGGCTCCATTAATATATTCGCTTACCGAATTCCTAGCTTTTTTCAACATAATAACATTCATAACATGTAAGCACTTATTGTCTCATCTGAAAAGTACACACAGATTACTTATGAACTTGTAAAATACATTTTCGGTTAGGCTTTCCTTTCTGTAATAAACGCCTATAATGAGAAATTGAAACAATATTTCCTATTATTTGACAAGTTTCAATTCCTGTCGATACTATTCAAGCAAAACTTAAAGCATATGAAACATTTTCTTCTTCTGATGATGTTATGACTTAATGAAAGTTATTTTTAGATCCTCTAAAATGTTTATTTATTTAAACCTTTTTTCATTCAAATTTTTAATTGCATACCAAGGCGGGAACGCAACAACAATCTCGTGGAAACGTTCAATTAGTCATGATTATTGAGTCGTTTAAGAGAAAAGAAGACAACGTTTCATAAATAAATGTACCAGGGAATTCTCTCAATTTGTTTTGATTTATTTGCATTTATTACTTCTCAGTAAATTTATTATTATATTTGTTTTTGTTTTATATGTATGTACATATATATAAATGTATTTTGTTTATTTTAGCTACGTATCAGGGATGGAAAACTACAAATGGTTTTTTAATATTTCATTGAAAAGTATATTTCCTTTTAATATTTTTTTAAAAAACATTTTCCGCGTGTTGCCTCCACCAGGAAAATTTAAAATTTTTAATTTGTTTAAGATCTGTAATCAATGTGCTGAATACTATTATTTAAAAACGTTTAAATTTTTAGCAACATTGTAGAGGTCTTGGCAATACAACAACACATCCTTTTTAACCATTTTAAATGCATTTATTCGTTTATTTAAAGGAATAGAGTATGATTATGGTTGTCGACCTATTTATAAAGTAAAAGTATGTATTTCAATATAGAAAAAACTATTCCATAAATTTTTCCATCCTTGATACTAACGATAAATTGCCCCTTTTTTACATTTTCAGTCTCTCTCACAAATGTGTAGAGCAGAGGTGGAAAAGGATAAAGTTTTTGGGTCTATTAAATTTCAATTTTAATTATGTTCTCTAATTAGCTTTTATTTTAGTTAGTTTTAGTTTTTATTTGAATCGAAAAGTTCAGTTATTTTATTTAGAATAGTTGGCATAAAGACTTTGCAAGCATATATTCATTCAAACCAAATGCTTATATAAGTTAACATCTCCGCAATATGCTCTTATCTTCTCTTAATACTTTACATTGTTCTCTTTTTTCTTTTTGTATGTATTGGTTCAATATTGTATGCTCCAATTGGTGAGTACAATAATGGATCTTTAAATTAAGTTTATTTACACTGTAAATTTTACAGTGATCAAAAGGCAACATAGATCACATATACATACATTGACTTAATATTTTAAGAGTGGAGAATAAATTTCAAAGAGGTTGCCGTATTCAATTTTTTTTTTTATTTATTATTTATTAATTTATATTGTTTATAACTGAAAGATATAATAATCTAGTTGCAGTGGCCGAAAGTTGAAAATCAATGCAGTTTGCAATAAACTTTCATTCCTTTATTATTTATACGTTTTCTCTACTTCTACGAGTATTAGAATCTTAAATTATATGTCAAAGACACGGCAATTTTATAAAACTATGGTTTGAACATAGTCTAGTCTTTTATATAAAAATTTTGCATATTGGTTGCACGTCTTTCTTTGCACATTCAAGAATTACTATTCAAAGTTTTGAATTTGGTAGGAGAGAATAAAAGAAAAATGTAGAGGTATAAAGTATATACTTTGAAGTAATCAAAAAATTGCTTTCATCATTATTTAACAATAACAAAATAGCAAGAATTTATTAAAGTAAATTATGCGTGCGCAGAAGCGAAACAACGTCTAACAAAATTGAAAAAAAGGACTTTGTCAAGGTAAACTCTAAATATGCAACAGATGATTTGTTTTCGAAACTTTGCATCTTAACACATTGTGTGCGGGTACTTTTCACGCCGAAATTGTGCCAGACGTAGTAGTTTAAATTGTAACAGAAGTAGTATATATTGGTAGCGGTGCAGTGATTTTGTATATCACTGAAAAGGTGTTTGGACATGTTCTATCCCAATTCATTTACATTACAAAGAATAGCTAAAGATGTATTTACCAGCCTACTACGTCTTCATCTAAAAGCGCTACATAGAAACCATGCCGTTACATTAAACTGGACTAGTACTTCTCCCACGCCCAACTGCCAATCGTCAGACAACGTGTTATTGCATGTCCCGCACAGAGTGTGTCAATTATGGGTTAATTATTTTCATCATTGAAGTGGCCCCAAATAATTGAATAAGTAGAGTTATCAAGACCAATTTGTCTGACCAAATTGGTAAGATAGAAATGATCATTTTCTTTTTAACAGGTATAGTGTCCATGTAGGTAAATTATATACTTATTTTCTATCTGAAAGCTGGTAAAAAAAAACTAAAAAACAAAATAAACATCTGTCAAAAATAATAAAACGCTATTGGGAAAACACAATTCAAACTTAAGAGACCATATAAAAGCATGTTCTAAACATGTTTAATTAATTCCTAAATTTAAAACTTAAAATTCCCTTTTTGTGACTAGATTCCATTTAGTTGACTATACTTCAAGGTCTGTAAGAATTCTTGTTTTTTCTCTCTTAAGAGCGAACAAAAGAGTAGAGCCTCTTCTCCACTACTAAATGTTTATGTATTGGATATTATATTCGTATTACGTTTTGTCTGTTTAGGTTAACAGCACAGTTTGGGAGCGGGTGCTTAGTCAGACCCGACTAAAAGTGAATTCAGTTAGTTTGTGTAGCTGCTACTTAATGTACTCGTAAGTTAAATAAACGGTGAAACGACGGAATGCATACGAAATTAAACGTGTGATATTATATTCTTTTTAAGAAACAAAAAGTGAAAACAACAACCACAAGTTAGAGAAAATAAAAACACATAAAGATATTGTTTGTAATAAAAATAAAAAAAGAATAATAAATAAATTGTATACAAACAAGGCGTGAAAAGGGGGAGTTAAGAATAGAATAAAACAAGATAGTATAAGGAATTTTATTATACGCACAGTGTATAAATCAAAAAGGCCCCTGCTTCTGTCCCACCAAATCTCCTCCACATAGAACATATCATCTAAACGTCGTCGTCGTCACAATTAGTGTATGCCCCTACTACATACAATCATTCTTGGTATTTTTTTAACACTATATAAGAGAACCATACATACTACTTACCATGGGTGTACGAATATGTATGTATTTCGTTTATCGCTTTTGGTGTTGATGATGAGAGCAACATATGGTTTTCGGTAGTTTAATTGTTGTTGCTGCTTCTATTTTTTTCTATTTAGTTTCATGTGCGAGTACATTCATTCGTTCTGCCCTGGAATATATTGTAACAAGACCTTTGCTTTAATTATAGTTTAAATTACAATACATTTGTTTAGAAATTTTGTGGGTGTTTTAAATTTATACATACATGCATACATACGATGACAGTGTATGAGGGTTTTGCATGTTTGTAAACTATAAAGAATTTAAACCAGTATTGCTTTAAGTGATCTAATATGTACAATGTATATTGGTAATATTTTAAATTGTGATTCTATATTAACCCATTTCTAACGGCTTTTAAAAATTGTACGTAAAAATCAATTCAATTGATCTCAATATAGAAGTTATGTAGTTATCATTACTGATATACAATATATATACATGTGTATTGGTTTGGTATTTATGGTGTACAAGTTGATATTGGCAAATCGCTAGCTTTGCCAATTTAATATCTTTTGATTTGTATTCAATACGTTGACATTTCATACCCCTACGCAGATAAGCAGCAAGTAAATATACAAGTGTCCACAAAATCCAATACCAAAACAGTGAAACAATCTATTAAAAAACAAATAAAATAAATAAAATATAAAAAAATTGTGTCATAAAATAAATAAGAATAATATAAACATAAATTTTTAAATAACTAAAAGTAAAAAACAAAAGTTATTATATAATAAATAATCGCAACAAAAGTTTAAAACAAAAATAACAATGTAAAATGCGCCTGCGTGTGTTTTTTTTTTAAACCAAATCGATAAAATAATAATTTGTTATTGAGAAAAAAAAAATCGGTTCAATTATAGCAATATTATTGAAATAAATCAAAATTTATTTAAAAATTTTATTCAATTAAAACTTTATAGTGCGTGTTTTGCTCTTACTCTCCCTCTCTTCATCGTTACTCTCTTTCTCTATAAGTGCTGCTGTGAATGTCTGACAACTGGCAATTTCTCTTAACGTTCAGTTACTAGTTTTTATTTTTATTTTTCAAACATAAATTGTTTAAAAACAACAAAATTACCTCATCTTTTTCGTGTGTGTTTTTGAATTTTTATTATTTTTTTTTTTTTGATTTTAATTTTTGCCACTCGTTCTCTAAAATATCCAAACATATGTATGCTGATTTCATTTTTTGTGAATTTTATTTTCAATTTTTTTTTTTTTTTTTTTAATTTCAAGTTTGTATATGATTATTCGTGATTATTTTTGTGTTCTTTTAAAGTTAAAGAAAAAGTAACAAAAAAGAAAAGAAAAAATATAAAATAAAAACAATTGGAACGAGATTTTTATTTTGCAACAATCTTTACAACAGAAGCATATAATTTTGTAAGTCTCTTTTCTTATTATTTTTTATCTTTATTTTTTATTTAATTTGGAAAATAAAAAAAAATAACAACAAAATTTACATAATTACAACAACAATATTTATTTAAATATATTATAAGACATACATACATACATAAAAATTATACCGTAAAATTGTTTACCTCTACTGTATTTTTTATATACATACATATGTGTGTACATACATATGTATGTATATGCGTGTAATCTTTTGTATGGGTCATTTCATGTGTATTTTAGTACACATTTTTTAAACAATTATTATTATTGTTTTTTTATTAAATGAAATGAAATGAGTCATCTTTTTTGATCACTGAATTTAATTTGAATTTTTGCTTACTACTGTGATGATGTAAGATCATAAACAAAATCATTTATAATTAATATTTCAATAGTTTTGTTTTAATTTTATGCAAAATTTCGCTATCGAAAATGATACACGAGTGTACTGTATTTCTAAGAATTTGTTATAAAATTTTCAATTATAAATTCTCATTAAATTTCATGCTTTTTAATTTATGTGATTTGCTTTTTAATATAAAGATTTGTGGGGACAGAGTATATAAAAATAACACAAGAGGATCGTAAAGTAATCTCTTCGTATTCGATTCAATTTTACAATACCAAAAATATCATTTCGTTTGTTTGCAGTTTCTACAACACTTTCCGAGACAGTGGACCGGAATTTTACGGTTAATTTTTTTCTTCCAGCCTCAGTTTGAGATCGAGATCATAAAAATTTATAGCAAATTATGTTCTGTTTTTGGAACTTATTAAGTTATGGGAGGCTTAAATGAACACTGGCTGACCTATGTACATACACATATGTACAATAGATTTCGATGTGCGCAAAACTCAAAAGTTGCCTATTCATACCTTGGAGAGTCACTGAAAATAAAAATATTTTCCACCAATTCCACATTTACATACATTTTCCTAATTGAAACACCATAGATTGAATAAGTAGTGTTTCCCCTAAGATTTTTCTTTAGAAATTCGAAAAAAAATGTTTTTATCTGGTTTCGTATCACAACAACTGTTTAGAGTACATATTTTATACTTCTTTTAGCTGTTGAATGTCCCAAAAGCTTAAAACTCTTATAAATGATGGAGCTTACAAGATTTCGTCATACATATTAAAGATAATAATTTCGGTTCATCGTTACATCGCTTTTATTCGTTTTATTGAATTGCGTTTTGTTTTTATAAGAATTAATTTTACAAACATAAACTTTGAATATAAGATATTTTGAAAAAAAAGAAAGTTAAAAATATACCTCACACGGTTATTTTTATTTTACCTTCATACAGTACATATTTCTTTTTATATTTTTTGAAAATCTTTCATAAAAATAAAATTAAAAAAAATGTTGTAGCGCTAGAATAGCTTTAGATTTGGAGATTAGGAAATATGTAATTTTTTCACTTTATTGCTTAATTCTTTCAAGTCTTTAATACAAACTGCTCTCATACCTCGAAAAGAAATTGATGAACATAAAAAGAATATAAGAAAGAATAGGAGAAAAGAACGGATGAAGTTCAACAGAGACTATCTAAACGAAAACATTAACTTCTTTTTATGCGTGTTTATTTTTGTTTTTATTTTCTAAATTTAAACATAAAAAAATCTAAATTCCCATTAGGGTCGACCCCTTCTGCTATGACTAGAAATTGTAAATATTTAACGAAACAAACAAACTTTAAAATTTTTCTTTCTTTTCCTAATGTTCGCATGTCTATGCCTATATTTTGAAAAGGAAAATTATATTTCTTAACAAGTAAAGCCAATTGATTACTTTTACTTTTCTCTACGTAACCTAAGGTTATCCCTAATAAGGTAAACATTTGTATTGGTGCGTACTTTTACAGTTCTATTGTCTTCGTATGTGTGTATGCTTTGGGGTGCATGTGGAGGCGTCATTTATGACCAAAAGTAGAAAAACATATTTTTCTTGTCTTGGCATTACAAGTGTACACTTGGAATTGATTGGAATTTCATTTTTTTTTGCTTTTCGTTTCTTTTGTTGTTGCTGGTGTTGTTTTTGTTCACAAAAAGGTGTTTTTAAACTATAAATAAACGTATGTATGAGTCTCGAAAATACAATTTGTTGTGTATGGGCTGTAAACTATTTAGATCAGTCTGGTATTGACAAAAATACAAAACAAGCACTCATTTAGTCATTCATTCATTCCATTCATTTTTTTCATTAATAGAAAATTCTATTGAATTTTAAAACTTGTTTATTATTATTAAATTATTGTTTATAGATAAAAGTTTATTTCATTTTTTTTGGACTTGTCACTCCATAAAAAAGTGCTTTGCTTTATGTCCGCTGTTGATACGTTTTAAAATTACGTTTAATATGCATATCACCTACTATGTATGTAAAGTTTAAGATTTTCTTTTTATAAGCCGCAAAACAAATTTTGCTATTTATTTCAAGGGTCTTTGCCGATCGTTTTATTCAGTGGGAGCACTAATTGAGCATTTGTTCTGTATTACAATACTAATAATAAGAGAAGCTTAATATGTAACTATAGATTTCGAATAGCAACTTTTTATTTTTCACAAATATTTTGTTTACAATACAGGCATATATCGGGGTTTTCATTAAGTGCTTCTTAAATTTAAATATAGCAAAAGTATGTGCGAGATATTAATTTCTTTTATCTGTTTGAAAGACCAATTGATACGATTATGCGTGGAATATATCATCGTTTAAATGTCCGCCGCGGCTTCTCTGGGCGGAGCGCATTCCAAATGTTCAATTTTCTATGGCCCTGGGCCCATAAATCAGACTGAATTTGAATGATGGCATGGGTTATGTTGGCTTTGAGAACCGCTGTGGCATTTTCACATCACATCTGCATGAAATGGTAATGCCCTCAAATCACTTGTGCAAGATATCAAATGTGGCATGGGCTGTGTGGCCCGTAGTGCCGTCCTGTTGAAACCACATTTCGTTGGCGTCCACATCATTCAATTCAGGCCTGCCCAACATATTCCTCAAAGGAATATGGAATTCAAACACTGACCTAATTAGACAATTTTGTTTGTTTACATCTACATACCTACAGGTATTGGTCTGCCGTTTACTGAACCAGTGGATTTGAAGTTTCCATGACATTGTGATTTCTATCGTTAGGACAATTATGTCGATCGTTAAATAGGTGAAGCGTTGCCGGTGGATTTGAAGTGGATATCCACCAAATTGTGAATATTTCTCTCGGTAGGACAATTGTGGCAATCGTTAAATAGGTAAAGCGCTCAATACGTTGCCCGTCCAGAACACTCCATTCGATAGAACAACTTTATTATTTACACGGGTTGTTGAATGCTACATACATATGTACATATATCTGTCCATAATGGTTTGGCAATACAGACTGAATTAACGACAACTGATTTTACAGATGTAGTTTCAAAGTTATCAAAGGAAAACCCGATATAGTTCTAAATTAGTAAGTAAATTAGCCTGCAAAATAATTCAAACTACATGACATTTATTGATTGCCTGCACATAACTTAACATCTCTCTTCAATCTAGAAGAGATAGCGAAGACATCGCCAGGGCCCGAAAGTTTTTATTGAAAATTTTCATCAATAGAACGAAATTGTACTTTAAATAACAAATTGCGATTCCCCTTTTTCTTTTTCTATTATCCGTGCTGGGCATTTGTGCGCTTTAGAGCAAAATTCTTAGGCAACGGATTGTTAATAAAACTTCACAATAGTTCAGTAAAATTAACTAAAAGCGATGCATAAAAATGCGTTCAGATTTATTGGCCATAAAAAGTCGAAAAACGAAATAAAAGTTTTTGTTTATTTTTGTTAATACAAAACAGTTCTTTTTTCCTTTCTTTCTTACTCTGTTACGCAGTTCACTATACATAGTTCGTTACAAATTGTAAAAATAAACAGACGAGAAATATAATATTACGTATGTATGCGAAAGCAGAAGACAGATTTTAATGTAACAATACAATTAACTGAAATCAATCAATGTAAAACGCCTTTTTAGCCCTCTTCTTTTGCCTTATTATCCTAGACTTATTAGGTCTATTATTCTATTATTGCACAGCTTATGTGTTGCCCTTCTCGACACAGCTTTCTTTGATTTTTTCTCATCACCATCATCTTCTTTCGTATTGTGTGACAGAGTTTGATTGTCAGTTTACTTAACATTTATACCACTTTGCGGTCGTTAAGTTAGTGTGTGAGTAAGAAGTGTATAAAAGAAGGGTTAGTAGTACATACTCTACTACTTATTAGAATGTGTCTGTGTATGTCGGCTTAATAAGGATGTCGTCTGATGTTTATCACAGCGTCAGCCTACTTTTAATTTGACTTATTGTACAGTTTGTTTAATTCTTTCCTTTTGTGTATATATGTGTGCTTAGCGTTTCCTTTTTTAATTGAAATCTCATATTTGGTTATTATTTCTCTCTCTCTCTCCCATTTTTTATTTGCCAACATTTTTGTTGTTATTGTTATGTTTCTTTTATTTTTTTATTTTGTTGGAGTTTATTTAAGTGAATTTATTTAGTCATACTCATATTACACATGAAGTGACAACAATAACAAAGTACATTAAGAAACCACACAGTTACAGTTATAGTTACGGCAAATATGCTCTTTACATATACATATGTACATACATGTGTAACGGTATAAAATCTAACTACACTTTCTCTCTTATGCACACACTCACCAATTTTCACACAGAAATTCATTTTTGACTGTATGAGTGCCGGTTTGTTTACATTTGACTACACGTGTATGTGTTTGTTTTATTTTCACAAATCATTTATCAGTGTGTTTGATCAAATTATTTTTACATTATCTCTTTTATTAATTATAAGATATTATTCTCTTAATCAATAGAGTTTCTTTTTGGATATCAAATTAATTTACTTTTATTGTTTACTTTGCAAATGTTTTTTTTTAACTTAACAAGTGACACATTTAATAGAAAATTTTCAATACAAAGTACATAATGAACAAGTCGCTGTAGTTTAGTAGGTAGTGCGTTGGTTTATTAGACATGAAAGTTCGGTCCAAACCCCAGATCAGACATCTTCATTAAAAGGAAATACATATGAAAAAATAAATCTTCAAAAATCTGTCGTTCGGAATCGACTTTTATTGTGTAGGCCCCGCCGTTCTTGTATAAAATTAACACACACAACATAAGTGGTGTGGGAAGGTGGATCGTAATCCTGACTGAAGGGCTGTAATGACCAATTATGTATCTATGTATGCATAACGAGCGTCCTTTGAATACAGTTCTGTAAGTCCTTAACAGTTAATTCAAATTAAAAAAAAATGTCCTGCCTAAATGGAAGCCAAAATTCTAAATTGTAAGATTATTTTAAGAAATTTTGTTGGTGATTTATTAACAACTTCTTGAAAGAAAATGATGATATACATACAAATGCATCAATTGCACAATTAAACTGTACAATTTTACGAATCTATATTGTCTCGTAAACTACAGTTACAAAGTTTTCATATATTCTTGAGATGTCATTTCCGAGAGTGCAAAAATGCATACAGTTTGCACAGTTAACGAGACTTTTATGAAGTTATATGGGGACCCTTAATAAGTATGTATATTAACCACCAAACAAAGAATGCTTTATTTATTAAATAAATTTTTCTTTTTATAAAAATTAAAAGAAAAATAACCAGCATTAATAAATTGCATTTATTTATTTAGTGAAGATAATGTTAAAAAGGAATGCAAAAAATCAACAGCAATACTATTAATAATTTTATAAAACAAGATAAGAGCAAAAATAAAAAATAAATAAGACGAATAAGTCATAAATTGTATTTTATAATGATTGACGTACGCGAGAACGGATGGACGTACAAGGGCCTATTTTATTAATGTGTCACTCACTTAAACGCTCTTATTGTCTGAGAGTCAATCACCAATCTTACAGTTGCGGACATACAATTAATTCATTGTAAATAAATTTATTTTAAGTGGGCATAAAAAAAGTGTTTTGGGTGTGGCAACAGAGTTTAATATGTACAAGAATCTAGTTGTTGTTCTAGTCACATACTAATGCCTTTAAATTCTTATGGACAGTAAAACTGGTGCTAATTGACAATCTAACAAAATAACAACATAAGATACAAATCTTGAGATATAATCAGTTTTAACTGTAGAAGAACGAAATTAAGACAGCAAGAAGACCTATAAAAGTGAAACGTCTGTGGAAGATTTATTCACAATTTGTCTAGGTAGAATTTAATGGTATGCCCACAACTGTAAAGTGTTAGCTTTTCTA
Source organism: Sarcophaga rosellei (assembly GCA_930367235.1). Classification (NCBI taxonomy): domain Eukaryota; kingdom Metazoa; phylum Arthropoda; class Insecta; order Diptera; family Sarcophagidae; genus Sarcophaga; species Sarcophaga rosellei. The sequence goes on along the minus strand of OV884020.1, from coordinate 66,814,235 downwards.
AAGAATTCAAATAATAAGCAATAATATTAATTTATTTAAAGGGGAGCAATCCAATCCATTTTTTGCATAATTCATTATGAATTCAACAATCGAAGAATGAATATGAATGAATTCTTAAGAGGAATTCATTAATCATTCATTAGGGGCGGCAATCAAACAAAATATAGAAACATTAATTTTAAAATATTTATTAATATTATTGTTGCTGTTGTTAAGAGGTACTGTGACCAAATTGTATTGCCATCAATATATGGGTTTTAAATAATTTCTGTTTTGTACCTGCTAACCTGACAAAATGCATAATGCTCTTCGATTAGTACTTGTTCAGTTCCCCGGTGTTTTGTTCAGAAAGTGCATTAATATTGTTCAGGTTTGAAGTATATCTTCTGTTTTGTACTTTTTCCTCATCACAGATTCTACATATTGGGTATGAAACATTTTCCATTCTGAAGAAATATTTTTTCAAATCCGTAATGCCCGATTAGGTGACCGGTTAGTATTCTCTCTACTGTTTTGGTTATCCGCCTTTCTGACTTGTCTTTGATCTTTTCTTTCCAAACTCCTTTTCTCACTTCTACCTCTATTAGTTACGTGAACGCTTCACATCTGGTAAGTTCATATTCTTGCTCATTGTCCCGAATTTCTACATAACCTGGGATCCAGCAAATGATATTTTTGCATCTTATTATTTATCAGTCTTTAGTTAATTCGAATTAATTATAGGCAAACTCATTATATTAATAAAAAAAAAAATATGGTGACTTTTTCTTCCTTCCATTAAGCATACTCTCCTCGGATGTATTCATGATTTTGATATCCACTTTTAAGGACTTCTTCATCACAAGCTTCTTCCAATTGTAAATATTGATTCCATACGACTGTATAGATATAGTTAATTTTTTTTTCTTAAGATTTCCTTTGCATATGTACATACATATGTACAATATGTATGTTTTCTTAAAACAGTGTGAGAATATAAAGAATGTTGTGTATCCTCCGTTAAATGTTCTCTTGATACTGAACACTTTTCTTCTATGGTTGAATATGTTGTTTTTCCTTTAATTTTTCTAAAGATGTTGTTGACATGAGTATGTTGTTGTAACCTGCCGTTGCTGCTGCTGTTTCTTTATATATTTTCCACTTTTATTTTTTCTTTTTTGGTTTGGAACGTGTGGGCCACACCACAATTGGTTGTATCACCATGTGGCGCATTATAGTCGATGACTGACTGACTGAATTAAATCTGAAAACAAAATTGTAAAAAAGAAAAACTGAAAAAAATAGAAAGAAAAAAAACTTATTTGGCTCCCGACAGTCGGGCACCTTTACATACTCTGGCAACGCTATGGTATTAGTACGAGTATTAGCAACAACAACAACAGCTACAATTACAAGATGACTTCCACCAACAGCACTTGTTACCAAGTCAATAATATATATATGCATATATATCTATACATTTACAACTTTGTTTTTATGGCGAAAATTCATTTGAGTATTGCCATACGCGTAAAAATCATCTATTACAACAGCTATGACAGACAACAGTAACAGAGACAATAAATGACAATAACGGTAGCGTTATTTACATTTATGTACGTTACGTTAGGCAAATTAACAAGTTTTCAATATGTACATACATACATACATAGAATTTATGCCGTATTGTCAAAAACCCAGTAGTAAATATACATACATATACATTCGAATACAAAATTGACTATAAAATTCACTTAAATTAGTTTTATTCAAAAAAACGTTAATAAATTAAATCATTGGCTTACCATTTTTATCATTTTATTTCTATTCAGTTTGTTTTGTGTATTTAAAACACAGCTTAAAATATTTTTAATATATATTATTTACATAATTTTAATTGATATTTTAGAATACAAAATAAATTTGTAAAAAAAATTTGTTAAAGTTGATGGAGATATGATGGTGTGAAGAGAGGTCGCTGTGTTGTGCCTGACATGATCCCAGCCATTGTAGTGTTCTGAAATAAAAAAAATAATTATTCTTGATTAGCAGAGGCCAGTTTTGAAAAGAAATTACATATTTTATTTATAAATTGTTTGACCTTCAACAAGTCCATGACTTCTTCTGAATTTTCTGCCTTTTAAGTTAAGTGTGTGAACTTATATACGAATGAAAATCATTAATAATTACGAAGATAGAGATAAACCGGAAAAAAGTCAAAGGAAGATGAAACTAAACCACTGGACTTTCCAAAAAAAAAAAAATATTAACATTTAAGAACCAAGTAAAACTCGATCGTAAGGTATATTGTTTTGGTATCCTTGATACCATGGCTACCCAGCCCACTAGGTCCATTTCCCCCACAACTCCAATTTTTTATCTGGTTTTGACCTATTTATATAGAGCACTTTTTTGTGCTAATTTGACAAAAGGTTAGCTTCGACATTTCTTGTGACCGGAGATATAGGGGTCGATACTAATATATAACATCTTTTTCATCGACGAATATAAAAAAATCCAAGTCATCGACCAAAACTGCCAGTCATCCTCCTAAAAAATGCAAGTCATCATTCAAAAATGTTAATCACAGACCAAAAAATGTATGTCATCGTCTAAAAATATGTTGATCATCGCCCAAAAACTGCAAGTCATCGTCCAAAAATATACAGTCATCGCGCAAAAATATACAAGCCATTGTACAAGAATATGCAAGTCATTGTCTAAACACTCCAGATCATCCGCCGAAACATAAAAGTCATCGACCTAAAAAATGAGAGTCATCATCCCAAAAATGCAAGTCATCGACCAAAAGAAAGCAAGTCATCGTCCAAAAAATACAAGTCATCTTCCAAAAAAATGCTAGTCATTGCCCAAAAACTGCAAGTCATCGTCCCAAAAAAATTTAAGTCATCATCCAAAAAAATGAAAGTCATTGTACAAAATATGCAAGTCATCGACCAAAAAATACAAGTCATCATCCCAAAGAATGCAAGTCATCGACCAAAAGAAAGCAAGTCATCGTCCAAAAAAATGCAAGTCATCGTCCCAAAAAATGCAACTCATCATCCAAAAAAAAAATGCAAGTCATCGTCCAAAAAATGCAATTCATCATCCAAAAAATGCAACTCATCAACAAAAAAAAAATTGCAAGTCATTTACCAGCAACTTGCGAAAAATACATTTTGTTGGTTCTTTTATATATAAATGCATATTAACTCAATGAGAATTATTAAAAGCAGTTTTTGGTTTTGACAAAAAGTTAGCTTCGTCGCATATATCTCCGTTCCCAATTAACGCACGACCGTAAGGAAACCTGTTTTGGAATCCTTGATACCATGGCTAATTAGCCCACTAGGTCCAAGACCACGTCTATGTCCCCACAAGTACATTTTTTTGTATCAGATTTAGCCCCACTTATACAGAAAACTTGTTTTTACACATTTGAGCAAATTAATTACTTCGTCGCCTATATCTCCGGCCCTAAGTAACGCCCGACCGTATGGAAACCTATTTAGGAATCCTTGATACCATGGATATATAGCGGTGTATACCTGGAGTAAGTCCAATTTTTCCACAATATCGATCATCCTATCCAGACACTTAACAGAGTGAATATTTTAAGCCCGGTTTTTCAAGATCCAAAATTCTGTATGATATACTACTAATTAGGTTTTATTAGAGACACCTTAGGCTACAATTTGTATATGGTGGCATACCTACAGCAAGCCTCATTTTTCCATAATATCGATCATCGTCTGGGGAGGATTGTTATACCAAATGAAGTTTTGTTTGTCAAGTTTTTCAATTTTCAAAAGAATTTCCGAATTATCAGAGAAGCTGTTCCACTCAGGAACGTGTGGAGCACAATTTGTAAGGAATGGAATAAGGATTCACAAGCAATCTTATGACAATTTCGTGGTAATGTTGTTTAATCAGAATTTAAAGACATTTATAATCTCATACGCATTGTGGAAGGGAATCCCCTTCTATATAAGCAATTAATAGACATCAATGTTTTCAAAAAAGGAAAAGCCTACAATTAAACGACAATTGATTATTTCTTTCTAATGGATCTCATGTTTAATGAGTCCTCATTTAGCTGAATTAAGACACACAACATGAGTGGTGTGAGAAGCTAGGCCGTAATCCAGACTGAAGGGTTGTAATGGCCAATTATGTATGTATGTATGAATGTATGAAATACGAAATTAGTTTTTCGTGCTTTCGAAAATCTTAGCAGTAATAACGCTTTCGTTTCAATGTAGCGTTATATTGAAACCATTGTATGTAACATTTATGTACATTAACGTAAAAAATTCATTTATTCATTATTCATTATTTTTTGAAACACTCTGTTATTTTCATTATTGTGGAATCCCATTCTAAATTGCTTTGTAAAAGCATAGAATCAGCAATTTATCGTTATTATGACTAATAATGTCTCATCGTTAAATAATACACGAGTACAATAAATATGTTAAAGCTAAAAATAACTTCCGATTGCTATATATACGTTAAATACATACGCTAAAAAGACCAACAACAACACGTAGTTGCTGTTATCGTTCAGAAACTATAATTTTCAGAATTCAGAACTTCAGTAAATACATATGTACATATACGTGTACATATAAGAATATATGAATATGTATAAAAATACAAAGAATATCTTTGTGTATTGAAATAATAATGAAAGTAAATTTTTTTTAAATTATGTTTTAAACATATTTTAATTTGTACTTACGCACCTTTAATTAAATATTTTTTTTTGTCAACAAAAGCACAATAAAAATAAAATAAAAAATAAAATAAATTTTCTCTTTTGTAATGCAATTTTCGTAAATCAAAGTTAAAGAATAAAGAAACCTCTTTTTAATTGTTATTTATTTTTATAATTGAAAAAAAAGAAAGCATAAAAAACAAAACTAAAGAAACGTATTGCCACACTTCCGTTGGTCATCATCATATAATATAAATATTTAAAAATAAAATTGTTTTCTTTTTTCGTTTTTAAATAAGAACCACCGATGAATCATCCCAAATGACCATTATAATGGTTTTAATCTGGCCAGTTGTTTACAGACAAGCAGATACTCATACAAAATACATTCAAATTGTTTTGCTGTTTATTCATTCATACAGACATACATACATACATACATACTCCTAGCAGATCAGCATCATCTTTGATCTGCCACCAAGACAAGATCATGATGATGATGCTAATCATCATCATTATCATTATTATCAGATTTGTATGTGGCTGCAAATTTTTCTTTTACTCATTTTCATACGAAATTGGATTGGGTGAAGGTGAGGCCTTAGAAAGAAAATTTTAATTTCGCATCATATGCCACATAAAGAAAAAAAAAATTAAGAGTGTTTGGTGATGAACACCATCATGGGAAGGCTTTGGGAAGAGAAATTGTAAAAAACAAAAATTTGGCAAATGTTTTTAACCAAATGTACGTTTCTTTATTTATTGTTATTTATTTTATTTTCCTTTTACTCTTCTATTTATTTTTTAAAAATGTGATAAAAATATGAAAAGAGTGCTTTTAATTTCTTAATATAAGTTAAAGTACATACATATTGGCCTCAATCGAATACTGTTCGGTTAGCATAATTGATAGAATTTTGAAGTATTTCTTTTTTTTATTAAATTCAACTCTTGAAAAATATAATAAATAGCACATACAGTTAGCGCCAAAAGTGAGTAAACACCACTGAAATAATTAATTTTCTTAGGATAGCGAGAAAAGTAAATGAGAATAGTCGAATAAATTTCCAAAAATAAAAACGTTTATTTATTACTTATAAAATGTTAATACAAAAACAACAATTCATGATAAAGGAACGTTTTTTATACTTAGAACATAATAGAAAATTTAAAATTATAGTGGGTCTTGGCTCACTTATGGCGCTCACTGTATATACATATGTATGCCTCGTATATTGCAATATGTTTAATTGCTGTAAATAGAATTTTCAAAACCTTTTTGATTAACAAATTAAGCAAATGTACAAAACTATCTTTTATACAAAATAATAAAATACGCAAACTTCTACTATAGTTCTATAAGCCCATCATACATATGTACATAATCAGTTATTACAACTCTTCCGTCAGGATTACGACTTAGCTTCTTAGCACCACTTATGTTGTGTATTTTAATTTTATACATGAATGGTGGGACCTACAGTTTACTTAAACTCGTCTCCGAACTACAGATTTTGGAGAAACTTTTTCATGGCAATTTTATTTACTCTCAGAGTTTTTGCCAGAAATATGCTGAGAGGAAGTCGTCGAAGAAATATTTTTTCATATTTCGTTTTGCTGGAGATGTCTGACCTGTCTATCACTTCTAGAATTTCCCGTCTTCTAACCTTAGTTTGTTTTTGAAGCGATTTAAGGAGAATATCATCGAACGTTCTGAACGAACAGTTGATAACTTACCATATGATGTCGGCCGATGAGAGAAGCCATAGGCATCTCCCATTGCTCAATGCTTTCTATTTGGAAAGTGCTGCAGATTTAAAGTCTATCGAAGTCAACCAGTTTGTTCAATTTAGTCTTGGAAGATAACTTTTGAACATGCCGAACACACTTTTCGGAAGTGAGCATAAAAGCGTCCTTTGCCGAATATCTTTTGTTGTAGACCGTCAAGTACATAAAATATATTTAAACATTGCGATCACATCCACCAATACTGTTTTTACATACATAAGTAATGGAATATTTCTACTCAGCCACAAAAATTAGTACTCGTCATAAAAATAAAAAATAAGTTAAGAAATTTTTATATAACATTAATAATATTTATTTATGTATATAGTCTTGTATGTTATGTCTTTCAACGAAAAGTAATTCAGAGCGGCTTAACACTCATGTACATATTAACTTCATAGGGTCGCAAAAGGGTTAATAAATATGATTACGAAAGTGTTTTTCGAATGTTTTTTGATTTTTCGAATACCTCTGATAACATTAATTTTTTGTTCCTTCTCAGAATGTGTATATTCAATTGAAATGAAAATATTTTTGTGAGAAATTAAAAACTGTTTGAAGTGTTCCCTGTGAAAATGTGTTAAATTTTCCTTTTTTTTCTCTTATCTGTTTTCACTCATACTTTTCTAATGCATTTGTTTTCTATTAAAAATATTATTTTTTATTTTAATTTAGTACAACATATTTTACTAAGAAATGCGCACACACTAAGCTTAGATACATACTTACATACGCACACATAAAGATTTTATTGTCTCCTAGTCAGTTAGTCGCCTACTTTTTAAGTTTTTTTTTTCATCTTTTATACTCTCTTTTATTTGATTTTCTATTTTATGCATTCACTCACACTTACATATGTATGTACAAAATAAAAGAATTGTTTATATCATCGAAGATGTTTATGTCAATCAGCATGACTTCTTTGGGGATATTCACTCTTCTCCTCTCCAGTTATTGTTGTTATTGAAGTTAATGCGGTTGTTGTTGTTGTTGCCTCTGTTCACTAATTAAGGATTTGTACCGCATTCTTTTGTTGTTATTCTATATTTATTATATTGCTTTTTTGTTTGTTTGTTTGCTTGTTTGTCTATCTGTTTGTTTGGTTTGTTAGTGGTTTTTTTTGTTATTGCGTTTGAGGTAACAATAATAACTACAATAAGAAAAAGTAATACAAACTCATAGAAATTGCTGATGCACATATCTATATTATACCCAGTAAACAAATGTGTTTTCTTTAACTTTGAAAATAATAATAATTCTTGCAGAGTGTCAAGGATTAAATTTTTAAAACCCAGAAAAAGTTCAAGAGAGTTGTGTAAATGCCAAAACCGTACATAAAGGTTATGACCGGCCGAAATACTGTAAACGCCATCCAACATAGACATTTGTGTCCTCGTCAATGCTTCACTTACCTTGGGAATTTGCTCAACTCTAATTTAAGTTTATGTTTTACAAATTTCTTTGTAAATAAACTCTCAACGCATTTACTCAAAAATGGTCGTTGGTCTTGAAAAAATCTTAGAGTACAACCATACCATCATTACCAGTCAACTAATATCATGTACTTCTATTTAAGAGATACATGGATCCATCTAACCCCATCCCATTTGTATTGACGATCTAACCATTACCAACAATATTGTATTGTAGTGCACATTATCTGTCTGTCTGTCTGTCTATTGGCGAACAATGCTGATGAAGATGACAATGGTAATGGTAAGTAATAGTGAGGTTGTTGGGGATAGATGGTTATGTACCACATTCTTGCACTTATTTGGTAGCAAGGCCACATTCTGGTTTTCTATTCGTTGTTTTTTATGTCTCCATCTACACAAAAAGAATCACACTCTTCTAAGTAGTATGCCCGGTGTTTTCCATGTATTCACTTTTTTTTATCTTTTGCCATTTTAATATCTACAATATTATTTATTTTATTGTACTTTTTTTTTTGTATAAAAAGTAAATTATAAATATTTTACTGTTATTCGTTGTATTTTATATGTGTGTCCACCATGTAAGCATAAAAAGAAATCATTTTTTTGTATTGCCATTACAAATGGAAAAACAATTTCAAAAGGCAAATTGTTTAGAAGATATCAGTTAAGCCGCTCTTGCGGAAGAGCCCATCTAAACAATAGGTGTGAGGAACACGAGCCTTCATATTTTATTGAAAATTGTTGGATTTCTGTTTGCTGTGCCTTAATACAAAATTTTTTGCATAATTTAGGGCCCTTCTTTAACAATTAATTTAACTTTTTTCATACACCTTTGTAGTGAATATAATTAAATGCAAATATCTCAGGCCTTTTAGAGAAAATATGATTTTCCATTTCAATTCCAATTTTTATGTGAAAATTTTTTTCTAACTTATACGACTACTTGATACTGCTGCGGGTAGAGAGCTGGAAAAAAAAGATTTTGTATCAAATTTGCGGTTACAAAACTCAATTTGAACAATTAGTATGCAAAGTTTAATAACTAGTCAACCAAGAAACCCATCCATCCATCGATCCGTCCATCAAATGTCTAGAAAGTTCAGCTACTGTTTATAATGTTCGATTTTCACTTTTGCGGTTCAAAAAACTAGAAATTCAATATAAAAATTAATTTTTTTTTTTTTAACCTTTTATGTGATTAGTTTTTTATTTTTATTATTAATTTTATTACCACTAAATATGTTTACTAATATTTCTTTTTGTTTTTGATTTCAGACGAAGAAACCACATCCATTTTTTATATACACAAACCAAACTTCTACAACGAACGACGAATGCTTTAAAGCAAGCATTTGGTATTGATTAAAAAAATAACAGATTTTATGTTTAAAAATATTTTTTTACCTTTGGATTTCCCTTAAAAAAGACCGAAGAACATCAGAAACTTTGCTGAATTTTAAGAAAGGTAAGCACTTAAAGAAATATAATCACTTATATTTGTTTACAAATGAATCCAAGAGTTAGTTTTTACGTCTCATAGAGGATTTTCAATTGTTATCAAATTAATAGGCTAATAATTCAAAAAAGGGATAGAATAGTTATTTTATTAAAACTTTAGACAGTTCAGTTTATAAACGCTCTTTTCGTAATTTGAATAAAAAATTTTATTATAAAATTATTATTTATTTATATTACATTGTTTGGCATTGCTTTGAAAAATAAAGTATCAATTGAGGTTCCTTTTTCTTTTGTTAATCCTGACAATCCAGACACGTGCCCATTCCTGAAACATGAATACTTTTTTTAAAAACGTAAACAAAAGTTGAAACCTCGAAAAATCAATTTTTAAAGAATATTTTTATTTATATTCATACGATCGCTGCATAAAATTCATCATCTCTTTGTTTTGCCTTAATTTTTACTACAAAGCGAATCGATAATATTAACATCTTTTGCAAAAATTTGTTCTCTTTTCTGCGAGTTTACTGTAATGTATTATGCATTGAATGTATATATTACAGTCAAAATAGTGAGATAAGCTAGAAATTATATAAGAATTGCTGGAACAGGTGCTGTTGGTATTAATAAGGGACCTTATGGTAACAAGTACGCTATGTTTTTTAGGGCGCTACTGCCAATTGAATCTATCATAATCAGAAGATTTCGAACATTTCTAAATAAGATAAAGAGATATTATATTTTCACACTTTCCTAGGTGCAAGGATTCGTAGGTACTTAAACGATATAATCATTGATTAGTTAGTTACCCGTTTTCCTGTTTCGGATATGTTCGATATGTATAGAACAGATAAGATAGTCAAGATCTCATAAGACAATCATTTACAGACGAATAAGTATTGTCGTATGAGTGATTATTTTATCGTTGTTTAGTGGGAAGAAATGCTGAAATTACGAATGACGAATAAGCATTGTCGTATGAGTGATTATTTTATCGTTGTTTAGTGTTCGTTATTTAGTGGGAAGAAATGCTGAAATTATAGATCAGAATGAGAGAAATTTTCCCTGTCAGGGTATTGCACAGTCCAGAAAAACCTGTGTATAAATTTTCTTGCCGAAAATGACGGCAGAGGACTTAATAAGTTTATTTGAGATTCTATACGGTTTGATCGTTATTGAAACCGTTGTATGCAGTTTGCTTAATAAACAAAGTATTTTCATAGGGAATATTTTTTTAAGGTTATAGAGCGCTTATGTATTTATTTTGTAGGGTCACGCTTGGCTGAGGTTACACTATTTTTGCGTGCACTTACATTGGGCAACGTTTAGATTACTCAACAGTGGGACTACTATTTGAAACTCCTCCTATCTGTCGTTTCTTGCCTGTATAAGCCTATTGTTACTTTGAGCGTACGCCAAAAATTATTAGAAGTTTCCCACTATGATCAGTGACTGGCAATGATTGCATTATAGCCACATTTCATAATTAATTTAGTGGATTGTTGGAATTGAGACTATTATTCTCAAAACATTTCTCAAGTTTCAACACATCTGTTCGATCGTCGATTTGCTGTCGCCTGCCTATTGCTTTTTAAATAAATCATTTAAAAAAAATAAGTAAAGGAATAGATTCAATACAATTTGGAAATTCTAAGTAAATTATATATTTAATAGAAGAGTTAAAAGACCAAATGTAAGTCTTACTTTCTTTATTTTTTAATATTTTAATAGATTAAAATCTGTTAAAATTTTTGGCTTACAACGAAATATTTATATTGACCCTGTTTGCTTAGGAAAACTTTTTGCAGCTTTTCATTTGACAAGAGAATTTTCATATATTTCAAGCAAAAACTCAAACAAAACGGGAGAAACAAAGAAATATATGATAAAAAAAACAGAAATGAAAAGATGTGATTCAAACATTTATCAAAGATTAATAAGAAAAAAAAAGACTCTCATAAAGAATCAACCATAAAATCTCAATTGGCGCGTCAAAGTGGCGCCAAACAGCCATTTTGTTTTGCCATGTAATTCAGTAAATAATCTTGCATCTGTGGATGTATGTTTAACCACTTTTTTGTTTTCATTCCCTTTTTCTTTAAAGGATATATTATACGTATGTATGTATGTGCAAAATATGTATGTATATAATAATATATACATGGTTGACATTTACAAAATGAGAAAAAGGACGATAAGAAACCAATAATAGGAAAATGTTAAGCGCCATTTTGGAGACTTTAAAACAAAAATAACAAAATGAATAATCATAAGAAAAATCTATTTTTTTATATAAACTTTTTATTTACAAATGTGTGAGTGCGTGAGTGCATGTGCAAAATATATAATAAATAAATAAAAAAATTACTTGTTATTTATTGGCACGTTGGATTTATTAGAATATAAATTTGATTTGGTTACAATATACTTTCCATCGTTCTCTGTTTCTCGTCAAGTATCTTAACTTGGGGGCTTCACATCAGAATTGCATGGACTATAGCTCTTTCGAAGTATGCCCGATCTATACATACTATTTTCTTCTGTTGACGTATCCCTCATAGCTTTTCATTGAATATTGCCATTGGCTACCAAATTCTTGAAATATTTACGCAAACATCTATTATTAAATGTTTGTAGCCTAATGTTACAGTGTTTATGTCAAACCAAGTTTCTTTACTATAAAGCAGAATAGATTTAATGCCCAATTGAATTTTCCTGGATTTCAATGTCCTATTTAAGAATGTCAAAGATGTGAGTGTTATACCTATACTACAGTTGATATCAGCTAATGTGCCTTCATCGCTTATAATGCTATTTACGAGGTATTTAAAAGTATCTACGTTCAAATATCTCTTAAACGATTTCTATACTGGCGGTATTAAAAACAATGTCCAGAAAAATACAAAATTATTAAAGAGTATTTTACGTTTCGGAAGTTTCATTCAATTCTTCTTGGCGAACCTCCTGCATAGTGGTGCAGTTTTATAAAACACATTTGATAGATTTAACAATCTTGTTAGGAATACTTTTGGGTGCAAGATTTTCACAAACAGTCTCTTTTATTGCATCAAATATCTTCACGGAATCGACGAAAGTTGTGAAAATTTTTTGAATATTTTCATAATTCAATGTAACATTTTAATTCGATATTTGAACGATAAGTGACTCCTTCCATTTTTTAGATCTTAAAGAAATGAAAAGAGGCAGTATAGGTCTTGCTTTAGGATTTATTTCAAAAGATTCTACTGGGAATCTGTCTACTGCGGGTGATTTGCCATTCTTCCAGTCTAGTCCATGATTCCTACCAGAGGCTCTGGTCTGTTAATCCACGCCATGCAACCCTCTAGGCAGGAATGCGTCCTAGCTTTTCAGAAGGTTCATATTCTGTGCGTTAATTTTGTATGGTACGACTACAGTTTAAAGTCGACAAACTTTTCTTGGTAATTTTATTTATTCTCCGAATTTTTGCGTGAAAGATTGTTAAGAGGGTCGCCGAAAGGAATATTTTCTAAATTTAATTTTCTGTTTCGAGGTGTCAGACCAGAGGATTACGTTCTCGAGTTCTCGTCTTGTATGGCAACACACTCCATCTACTATACTATTGTAATTAATAAACAAATAAATAAAATAAACCACAAATTATTATAAATATTACAATATACTGAGTCGAGAGAATGAATAATAGCAAGAATAATTACTAGAGAAACTATTCGTTTATCTTTGTGCATGTGTGAGTGAAAAAAAAGTACATATTTAAAAACATTAGCCGTTATTATGACCAGCAATTAAATAATTTAAATTTTTTTTATAAATTTTAAACCACAAAATAATTATAAATTCTTCGAAACAGTGAGTACAAGCCACAATATTAATGACAACGAAATAAAGACTGAATCAATTTATACATTGATGAGAAAAATTATGAGAAAAATTGTAACATTTGATGAGAAAGTATTAGAAAATTGTGGATAAGTCACTGAACTTATTTTTAGTTTATATACTTATTTCACAAAAATAAATTCCAGTGCTGTTTTATTAAGTTATTGTTTTTATTTAAAATTTTTTTATTCAATTAAATTTAAAATACAAGTTCATCCTGTAAAAGGATACACCCATCTTCAATAACGTTAGCGATTCGCGATTTTACAGTACATAAAAAACTAGTAGATAACGCTGTTCCACGGCAATTAATTTTCTATCTTTAACGTAAAAAATATCAAATAGCACATCCTTGTCAGCATCGATTGTTAATCCAATAGGTTACCATCTTCTCAAAAACTCGAGACTGTAGAACATTATAAAATATGTTTTCCCTGGACATTTTCAATTTTGTGAATTCGTATATCTGAAATACAAAAAGAAATACAAAAGGATACATAAGATTTATTACTGGATGTATGTAACGGTAGATAGTATGGATTATTGGGTTCGATTCCCACTAGAAATACATAAACTCCTTGAATATGAATTTTCTGCATTTACATTTAAACTCAACTTTGTGGAAATGGTTTGATAGATGCATTGCTTTTCCTTTAAATTTCTTCTTTGCATCTCTTTAAGGAATTAAATTCCTTTAAATTAATCTTAATTAGTGTTTGGTTATGGCATCTTAGCATCGGCTTAAAAGATTGCATTATTATCAGTTTTCGTTATTCTCCCAATAACAACAACAATTTTAATAAAGACTAAATTTCATTAATCAATGCATCATTATACATATTGTAAAAAATGAATTGAATCGAAAAGAAAAAAGTCTATTGTCATCATATTGTTAAAGAAAAAAGTGTGTTTTCATGTTTTGAAATTGAAAATTGACTAACTAATTAGATGACAATCGAGCCAAGAGCAGGAGGTGGCACCGAAGGAGGTTATTAAGAGATTAAACGTGTTAAACTAAATCGTCCTGCTGTTTACTGTTATCATGACGCATTTTCATTTTCACTTTGCTAAAAAAATTACATGTCAAATTGTTGTTTGCAGTTCGTTTTTTCTTTTTCTGTTTTTTTCAATACAATTTTTTCTTGGCTTTTTTGCATATTAATGAACAACTAAGCGAAACATTTTCTACGGTTATGTAATCTAATGGTTCCAAGAATCTGCTACTTGGACTCCATACACTTGGCAACACAATGTAACACAGTTGGAGATATTCACGTGGTAAGAACGACAATAGTGTTGATGATTGTATCTTCAAAGTGGATGTTTCCAATGCCGCTATTACTACTGCAATGTAATCTAAGAAAATACACTCACGTTACGCTGCTTACATTAGTGCAAAGTAGAAAAAAACACTCAATTGCTTAGCTTTGAGTGTATTTTCCTTTTTCTGTAGCCTTAAACTCAAATGTATGTTTGATAAGGGTTTCTTACACTGTTACCCCTAATTCCAAAAAGCAACTCATTTTATTTCAACAGTGCAAATAACATTGATCTGAAAGATGAGTGATGCTACTGCTACCACACATACCCATATTCTCTGTATATGTATGTATATGCAGCAGCAGCATTGTTGTCTTTTACAGGATCTTTATGGCCAGGTTTGATATGATGTGTATAGTAAATGTGGAGCATGCGCCGTTTGAGCCATACTAGACGACTGTTTAACGTCGTCATTTAGTGAGGACTAGTAGGATGATTGAATTTTTCAGACAGAAACCCACGATGTGTCGCCAGTAAAACACATCATTCTAGGCCTAACCACAGATCGGAAAAGACATCACATCAGCCATCCAAAATAGTCCAAAGATGCAGCAGTAACCATACAATACAATACAATAAAGTCGAGTGTTCCATCACATCATCACACAACTTTGAAAATAGTTGTTTTTTAACAAGTGAAACATTTTAAAGAAATTAACAAAAACGAGAAAAAAAAACAAATATTATTTTTTAAAACTAAAAAATAAAGTGCCTTAAGTATACGATTTATAAAGTTAAAAGAAAAAAAAAACGAAAGAAAGAAAACTCTAGCTTTTTTTTCAAACGAAAAATCAAGTGCCTTCTTTATTATTAACTGTTGAAATTGTTTTTTAAGAAAAGAAAAAAAACTTTATTTTCGAATTATATTTTCATTTTTGAAACTTAAGTTTTATAAGTGCCTTAAACGAATCCAAACATTTTACCAAGTTGCAGTCTCACTTAAAGTTTTAATTGATAATTTTTAAAAGAAAAAAAATCCAAAAACCTAAAAACCAAAATATAAAAAAAAATACTTTTAATTGTTATATTAAACGTTTTTAACTGTTAAATTGCTTCGATAAGTCGTTTTTCTACAACTTTTGTTATACTATTATTAATAATAATTGTTATTATTATATTACTTTTATACCACATAATTACTATTATGAATTATGAAAACGTTTCCAACTGCATTGCGACCGCGTACCAGTTTGAAAACGTTTCATCATGTCATCACCACAAACGTGCCTATACAGAAAACCTCCTTGCCGTAACATAGATTCGAAATGAATCCTTCATGTCACACTACTACAACGTGTGTGTGCATGTCTGACAATTTTTGAATCAGAGTTCAGCTCTGGAAACAAAGTTAGTTATTTATTTGCTTGATGGGGTTTTAAATTAAACCCTTGATATTGCAATAAATAACCACCTCAATCAATTGAGATGCCTTCGCTTTCTGCCTTTTCTGCCAGAATGTGCCTTTTTGTTCTTTTTAACATACGAATCTCATTCAAAGATGCCTTCAAGAGCTTTAAACATTTAAAATGTAAGTAAATTCATATCTGTTTGGTATATTTCTTTGAATTGTTCATTACAAAAATTGATACATTTTTATTAAAATCATATTACATATATTTTTAATGTCACCGTACAGAATATTCTAATTATTATGCATGGTTTAAAACTTTGAATGAAACAGAATGAATTTAGAAAAAGTGTAATGTAAAGTTTCATTTCAAGCAGTTCTCTCAGTATCCCTTAGAAACGATTTAATTATTTTCGGGCTTTTTAAAAAGTAATAGAGTAATGAAGTTGTCGCAGTCTAGTGGATTGTGTGTTGGCTTGTTAGATGTAAAGCCAAGGTTCAAGCCCCAGGTCAGACATCTTGAAGTAAACGAAATGTGAAAAAATATTTCTTCGGCAGTTGTCTCTCAGAAGATTTCTGGCAAAAACTCTGCGAGTAAATAAAATTGTTTTGAAACACTTCTCAAAAATCTGTCGTTTGGAGTCGACTTTAAACTGCAGGTCCCGCCAATCATGTATGAAATTAACACACACAACAAAAGTAGTGTGAAAAGCAAGGTCGTAATCCTGACTGAAGGGTTGTAATGATCAAATTATGTATTTATGAATAGAGAATAGAATTTCTATTTTGAAGATTGGTTTCCATTTGCTTAAGATATTACGGTATCTAACTGGCTTTCAATGCAAAAATTTAATTGAAATCTATAAAACAGTTGATGGGATTTTTAAAGTGATTTTAAACACAATATTCGAAATGCCATTTTAAATAGATTATAGATTCATCCCCACTTGTCAAAAGAACTTTTTGGTTTTCTACCTATTATGACCTATTATACCTATTTTTCTAGCACATTAGCAGCTAATGTTGTGTTTTAAGAAAATCTTTTTCTTTGGCATATTCTTTCAAAGAGTTCTATTAGTTGTCTATACACTTGCATTATGATCCTGACAACAATTTCGTTCGAAATAAATTTATTGAATGTAAACGATTCGTTTTCCAATGACATCGCATTCCCCCTATGATTAGATTCTTCTGAGAGAATGTCTTTCTTATATGTACGTAGACTCCATTAAAAAGCTTACTACGCAATTCCCAATGAACTACTTCAATGCTTTTCCTTACAACAGTTATATCTTCATTTAAACGGTAGGGACGTAAAAGCATTAATATCGTTATTTCTTGTATTGAGTTTATTGTCGTTATTTTTTTAAAGAACTTTCTTCTTCCAAGCCTCGTAAAATGATTATAGCGACTAAAGATAATACAAATTTGAGAAATGTTTTCAAAATATTCACGCAAGATAAAGGATATTAACAAGTTTTATAGCAAGATCTACTAGTTATCATTATACTACACTTTATACTTGACACTTGTCAAAAGGATGTTGACATATCAATCTGTCAAAAGAAATACTAAAATAGGAAATCGAGTTTTAAAGATCCTGAAAGATGTGGATTTGTCTTGGCTGATTCATATCTTCGTAAAATATAGTTGCTTACAGAAATAAGCCGTATTCCCGATATAATAGGCTAGATCATATGTACATGTTCATATGTACATATGTACAAAGTAATTATTAACTATTGTCCATCTTCGAAAGTTATTGCCTCATTATTGCTAGAACACAGTTTTTGTAACTTAAAAATTTTCAGCAACAAACACTTGTTTCACGCTATGCGTCTTGCCTTCCTTCTTAGAACATTTGCGTCTTTATAATGTGCCATCATTAAACTCGTTATTATCAAAATGAAATGGATGATGTCACTGTAAAAGAGAGATGATATGAATGAAATGATGGATAAGAGGCGAAAACTGTATAGAATTAGAAGTTGTAGTAGCAGTAGTAGTGGGAGAATTCTATAATCAAATATTACATGTCAATATGCATGATTTGTTTTTGTTTACAAAATTGTAACACGATACGTATGTACGTATTAGTATTTAGTATAAGTGTGTGTGTGTGTGTGGCTTTGTTTTTATCCGTCTTTGTTTATTGTTTTCTTCTTTGCCGTTGACGTATTATGAAGCAAAAAAAAAGAAAAAAAAAGGTTGGTTAGTTGGTATTACTTTCAAAATCAAAAACCATTAAATGGTCAGCTTTATGGGACATGGCTTTGGATTGTTTTTTCTTTCTTTTTCTTTTATAATCAATAACACCACTTGTTGTTATTGGTGTTATCGTTCATTCTATACGCCATGTAAATAAGCTTTGTCTTATACAAACAAAGCAAAATGCTAAAAGACTCCGGACAGACAAGACAAATGGAATGAAACAATAACAATAAACGTTAAAGTTGATGACAATGTCGATTTTATATTTATTATTATTTTTCCCTCCATATTAATGTGAAATATGAAATTAAAAACATAATATAATAATAATATCATGTCATTAACCTTTAGCATTAAAAAGTAGAATTAAATTCAATTAAACTGTTTTATAGTAGTTTCATACCACCTCACAAGAAAGCAGGATGATAACAAATAAACAAACAAACAACAGCATGAACATTTTAAATATAAAAGCTTATAAAATTTCAATTATCCTGTGGAGGGAGAGAAAGAGATGGCGAGAAACGTATTATTTGTTTTTGGTAACACTGTTCCTTTTGTATGAGTTCTTCTACGACGGTTTTTAGTGATATACATACATATATGTATATTGATAATACTGTCGTTAAACTGTTATATTGCATTATGACTGATGTGTTTCAAATTGTTAATTGTAACATAGTGATATCTCTTTTGAGAACACATTGTAGATAATAATGAAATGCGGGTCTAAACAAAGAGGGGCCTCTCAAGAGAAAACTACAAATTTAAATGCGAACTAGCTGAGCTCTTTTGAGGAGCATGAAGGAAAATGTCTGAAAGAATATACAATTTCAGACCTTAGCTAAATTAAAAATTATTCTAACTTCTAATTTCAGTATACATGTTTCGTGTTCGAGTATTAGTGGCTGACTTAAGAAAGAGTGGTTTACCGATGAAGCCTTCTAAAGCAAAGAGATTCGTCACCATTCCAAAGAATGGCGTATAGGATATTTTAGTTAAAAATTATAACTTAAGTAAGTGGGACGTTGCGGCTTCTTAAATTTTGTCGGTCCAATTTTTTAATACTGTTAGTTATTAGCCCAATTTATTTAAATTATTTGGGCAATATAGTGTTGCACAGTATTTTCTTGACTTCATAGATATATAGATATCGACTTAAGAAAAATCGATTGCTATGTGTAACATACAAAAATAAATTCGGACTAACTTTGATGTGTTTTTGAATAATTTAGCCTTATTATATAAGTACAAATTAGATTTTTTTTATTAATTTTTTCTTTTATTATTTATTCAGAATACAAATAATGACTCTGGCAACATCAAACGGTTGCATTTTAAATGTAAGATTTGAAATACAAAGCATTTTGTTCAATCCACATTGATGTGTCTAAACAGTTTTATCGACACCACTCATTTAAAGGAGTAGAGGAGAGTTGTCGAGACATGTTATGAACATCTTCTATAGACAGCGCAAGTCCGCTCTAATACAATTAAGAGTTTTGGATGTTTTCTTAAATTTTATTTTGTTTTATCCATTTACCCATGAAATCTAGTTCTACAGCATCCCTTAAAAAAAAAAAAGAACACATACAGATCCTTTAGAATCTCTTAGTAAATACATACGCACTCACACGTTCATACAAAAAAATATATATGTACATACATATTATAAATAAAATAAAGTGAAATGAAACATCAAATATACCGCTTTGTTAGCTAAGCTTAACCGTAAGGGATTTCAGTCTTATTTGGGTGCGTTACACGAATACATGATTTTTTCAAAATAAAACAATAAAAAGAAATATAAAAATTAAAACCAATTCAATACAAAAAAAAAAATCAGTGTTAAAGTTTAAATTTAAAAATATTTTGTTGTGTATGTGTGTATTAAACAGGAAAACTTGAATTAAAAAAAACCAAATTCAAAGTGAAAATTATGGATGTCAATAAAAGAAAAAGTAATTAATTATACACAGTCATTGAATGTACAAAAAGAAACATTAAATTTGCCAAATTTGAATATTAATTATTTAAACATAGGAAAACAATAGAAAGTTATTAAATAATTTGAAAAGTTAGTATCGATTTTACTAGCAAATCTCTCTTTTAATGCCTTAATTATAATTTACATTAAATGTTTAATGAAATTATTTTTTTCTTTTTTTTTGTTTTAAAATATATAACAGTTTACATTTTATTCTTAATTAGATCGTAATTGTTCAATACAAAAAAAATCTTCATTTATATTGTTAACAAAAAAAAAGCCGAAATTATTTCATCTCTAAATCATTGAAAAATATAGCTTTATAATACACTTTTTTTATGATATTATAATACCGAATCGTTCAAGGGTGTTGAACTATTATACTCTATATATTAGAAATTTTCCTCTTATTTCTTATTTCTTCTTTCATCTTCTTCTCTCTTTTACTGTCTCATATTCATATGCTATTTTTCATTGTGAAAATTTATCTATGTGTCCATTATTCCTCCAATAAATTGAAAAAGGTAAGAGGGGAAAAAACGGTACGGTAAAGAGCACCACATCAAGCATAGCACAAAGCTCTCTTCTGTAACACATCCATAGAAATTAATGTATACGTAATGTACATATATGTACATGTAGTATGACCATATCTCAAATACAGTGACAGTGTCAGTGGCAGCAGTAGTGTCAGTAGTCACTCGCCATACACTTGTGTGTTTTTTTCTTCTCATTATTAAGGGTAGTTTCCTCTTAAACCGCCACTATATACAATTTACTGCGTGATTATACTTGGAAAAGTCGTTTTAAAATCGATGTTTATTCTAGCACTTATAGGGAAAAAAACAACGAAGAAAAACAAGCAAGCAGGAAAATCTGTGTCATATTTACGCTTTTTTTTCTTTTTCTTTGCTTTGCTTAAAAATACATCATACTTTCTGTGCAGTCGTCGTACACTGAAAGCAAGAATTTTAATTAATTGAGAGCATTGCCAACACTACAGCTAAGCTCTATGAGACACATCGACTGATTGCTTGTAATTGAAAACGATGTAAATATGTTAGACAACTGCAAAGAAAATTAGTAGTCGTTTAAAATGGAGCTCCTTAGAAGCATACACACATACACATATATAATTGGTCATTACAACCCTACGGTCAGGATTACGGCCTAGCTTCTCCATACGGTTTTCTCTTTTTGGGCACTGCAGTCTTCGATAATTCACTAAAGGCATAAATTGCGATCACGTTCCAAGACTTTATAGCAATTGGCGTTATAATATGATATAGTTTTTGTAATTTGTGACATGGAGGCTAACTATACATACGTTCAGTGTTTCTTCGTCCTCTTTCATTGTCATTAAAAGTTTCACAAATTCGTCAGTTGACATTAAACTGCAGGTCCTACTACTCATGGATACAATTAATACGCATAACATTTATCGTCAGAAAAGCTAGGTTACATCTTGACTTAAGAGCTGTAATGCCCAATTAACTAAGTAAGACTACTGACAGCCTGGTTCGAAGTATCCGGAGTATTTCAACGCAAATCTTTACCGAAATCTCTCATAGGGAAACTTGTTGAGAACTCATTCTGACCATGTGAGTAATGACAACCCTTTTTAGAGTATCCAGAGAATTATTATACAAATCTTTTGTAGTGGTAAAAACGTGTGTTATGTCGAGGTTATGTTAATTTCAGAAATTATTGGGATCCGCTTGCTTAGAAGATTTGAAGCTATCTTTGAAAGGGAAGACAATAAATGTATAAAAATAACAAGTTTTTGATAGTGATTCTGTAAGCTTTACAATTCAAATTATTACATTTTTTTTTTCGTATGCATATATTCTCAATTATTTAATAAAATTATTTCATATTTTTTTTTGTTTTTGCTTTTTTGCAGTGCCTTTTATTATCGTAAAGGAAAAAAGAAGAAAAAAATCGTCTGCCTTCGAATTATTTATTATACCACAGCAACATAAACAACAACAACAACTACCACCATTATTATCAACAACAGCGACAACAACACCACTTTCATTACAACCACTTCTATACAACGAATCATTTAAGAACGAAGAACAACTATTAAATAAATTTGCTAAAGGAAAACCCAGAAGAAGACCCAATAACAATAATAATAATAACAATAGTAGAAAGAAAAACATTCGAAGGCAAGAACAATAAAAAGAAGAAGAATATCAAAGAAAAATGTCAACATTATCGTTACGTATACAATTGGAGGGTGGACGTGTAACGAAAACCATACAATTCCATCCCAATACAACAGTATTCGATGCCTGCAAAATAATCAGAGATAAATTTGCTGAAGCTGTTCAGGGACAACGTAAGTGTGCATCGTTATAACTATGTATAGTAAAAACAAAAACAAACAAAAAATAATAACAATTAAATAAATAATCAATATTTATTTATTGTTGTAGTTGTTATTATATTTCCCTTTTCACAATGCAAAATAAAAAGTAAAAATTTCCATAACATATTGCAGCTAGCGAATATGGCCTCTTTATGCCCGACGAACAGACACAACAAGGTGTCTGGATGGAAAATGGCCGCACCTTAAGCTATTATATTTTGCATAATCAGGATACTTTGGAATATCGTCGTAAGTTACGAACTCTTCGAGTTCGTATGTTGGATGGTGCTGTTAAAACCATTTTAGTGGATGATTCGCAACCCGTCTCTCAGCTGATGGTTGTCATTTGTACGAAAATCGGTATTACCAATCATGAGGAGTACGGTTTAGTGCGCGAAGAGACCGAATCACAAAATGAAAATTTGCCAGATAATAAATTCGGAACCTTGACTTTACGGCGAAAAATTATGGAAAAGGATCGTGATACTAAGATGGAAAGTTTGCGTAAAAAGCTAAAGACCGATGATGAAAGTACGTTTTTTTTACAGAAAAACTACAAATTGTTATCCTGAACTATTCTAATTGTTGTTTTTATTTTTGTATATTTTAGTAAACTGGGTTGATGTGGGTAAAACATTACGCGAACAAGGTATTGACGAATCCGAAACTGTACTGCTGCGTCGTCGATTTTTCTTTTCCGATCAGAATATCGATTCACGTGATCCCGTGCAGTTGAACTTATTGTATGTTCAAGCACGTGATGCTATTTTGGATGGCACACACCCGGTTACTCAAGAAAAAGGTATAAATATCACAATAATAATTTGATTTTAATAATAACTTGAATATCTTTGTTATAGCATGTGAATTTGCTGGAATACAGGTTCACATACAATTCGGACCTCACAACGAGGCCAAGCATAAGCCCGGGTTTTTAGAGTAAGTTTCTAAATGTAAAATAAAAATCTGAATTATTTCTTAACTTTGTGTTATCTTGCAGCTTAAAAGATTTTTTACCACAATCATATGTGCGTGTTAAAAGTATCGAAAAGAAAATCTTTGCCGAACACAAGAAACATGTTGATCTCTCTGAAATTGATGCTAAAGTCTTGTACACGAAGACCGCACGAGAACTGCCTACGTATGGTGTAACCTTCTTTTTGGTCAAAGAAAAGATGAACGGCAAAAACAAGTTGGTGCCCCGTCTTCTGGGCGTTACTAAGGATTCGGTTTTACGTTTAGATGAACGTACCAAGGAAATTTTAGTATCATGGCCATTGACCACCGTCAGACGTTGGGGTGCTTCACCAAATACTTTCACTTTAGATTTTGGTGACTATGCCAATCAGTATTATTCAGTGCAGACAACCGAAGCTGAACAAATTGTCCAACTGATTGCCGGCTATATAGATATTATATTGAAAAAGAAACAGACCAAAGATCACTTCGGTATCGAAGGTGATGAGGGATCAACAATGGTAGAAGAATCTGTGGCGCCTTCCAAGTAAGTTCAACCCGCACACACAAGTGTCTTTCTCAGTTCAAGAATGTATTATTTTGTTTGTTTTTGTCATCTATCTAATTTAGAGCAACGTTTTTGCAACATGAAACGAATAAAATCGGAAAGATTAACACAGAATCATTAGCACATCCCGGCATGATGAGAGCTGATGATGGTGAGTAACAATTGAATTTATTACAAAATTTTAAGCACAAAAATACTCTAATGTATTATATTTGCTACATAATATAATCAGTATAATAATTTAGTTCGAATATATTATTGAGCTAAGCTTAAGTTTACTAAGTCTCTTTGGAAATTTAGGACATGAATAAATTTAAGCTTTTATTTTGCGCTTCTTTTGTAGCTTTTGTGATTATATTTTATTTTCTGTTTCTTTTGTTTTGTTTACTTTTCATTTTAATATTTATTATTTTTTTTGTTTATTATGTATATTCTATAGGCGAAAAATCGTATACTCAAGGCGAATTACAAACAGTGCAATATGGCGCATTTGTTGGGCAAGTTAACCATGCCCATCAACCGCCCACGGTAAGTTGCACCCTTATTTATTATCTCTTATGCATTCCTTTCACATACTTATTACCTTTTTTGCTTAAGCTGCTCATTTGTCTTACAATTTTCATTTAAACATTTTCTTCTCGTTTATAATTTATAAATACGATACATAAACATTCATATAAACGATTAATAATTTTCAATTAAATTCTCTTCAATTAAATGCTGCAACTTTTGTACGAAAAAAAAGGCAAAATTTCTAAGTTTCACAAAGTAGGTTTCAATAAAGAAGCTTTTGCCGGATTTTATGAACAAATCTTGTAATTTTGTTTATAAAATCTAAGCAAAACATTTAGAAATTTTTATTATATACACACAACATACTGTAAAATATGTTTTATTGATTGAATTTCTCATTGCACGTTTCTAGTCTAAGGAAGTACGTATTAGTTCTGTGAATCTGACTGAACCTCAACGGGCTTTACTGGGTTACATTTCGGCCGGTCAAGAAATTTTAGTTCGTGCCGATGAAGAGCTAAGAACCAAGGTATGTATACCATAAAAATTTAATACCAAAGCTATTTATTTTATTTATGATTTATTTTTATTATAATGAAAATATTTGCTTTACTTTCATTCTCTTGATAGGCTCCCATACAAGATTTCGGTCATGATTTACGTTCGATTGAATGGCGTGAAAATACTTTGGATACTTCGAAGCAGGCTGTTACTAGTCATGTGGCTACAATGAGTGCTGCTACAGCACAAATTATTACCGCTACACAACCCGATGAAGTAGATACTGAACTTATATCGGCTTCGGTGTCGCAAATCGCCCAAACTATACCGGAGGTTACCAAAGAAGTACGTTTAATAGCCGCTTTAATGGAAGATGACACCAATGGCGACAAACTTTTGGAAGCTGCACGTAATTTATGTAATGCCTTTAGTGATTTATTGAAGGCCGCAGAGCCCGAAAGTAGAGAACCTCCACAAAATCTCATTAATGCTGCTAGTCGTGTTGGCGAAGCCACAACTTATGTGCTTAGCACCATTGCCGAAGAAGATGTACCCGAAAATCGTGATTTGCAGGACATGCTCTTGGGTTTGGCGAAGGCAGTTGCAAATACTACTGCGGCTTTAGTTTTGCGTGCCAAGTCCATTGCTGCTAGTTGCGAAGATGATGAATCACGTAATCGTGTCATTGGGGCAGCCAGCCAATGTGCTTTGGCCACTAGCCAGTTAGTCGCCTGTGCTAAAGTGGTAGCACCCACCTTACACAATGCCGCCTGTCGTGAACAACTTGAAGGAGCAGCTAAAAATGTTGCTCGTGCCGTTAACAGTTTGTGTGAAGTCTGTAATGAAGCCACAAATGACCCTAAATTGAAACATGACTTGCTGGCTGCAGCCCGTGATGTATCGAAGAGCTTAAGTGATATGTTGGAACACGTCAAACTAAGCTCACGCGAATATGCAAATCGTACCAGCCAAGAAATGAGTCCTGTTGAAAATGTCATTATTGGCACAGACATTTTGGTATCATCCAACGATCCTCAAGAAATGGTAAGACATGCTAAGACATTAGGCCAAGCCACCGCCCAACTAATCCAAAGCATCAAGGGAGAAGCCGATCAACAACAGGATGCGGATATGCAGAGACGTCTGTTGTCTGCGGCTAAGCAGTTGGCAGATGCCACCGCAAAACTGGTAGAAGCTGCTCGTTTATGTTCCAGTCATCCTCATGATACTGAAAATCAAAACGCTTTACGTAGGGCAGCTGAAGAATTACGTGAAATTACAACTAGCACTGCCAATACACCAGCTATTAAACGTAACTTAATCCGACGTCTAGAATACTGCTCCAAACAAGCCGCATCTGCAGCTACACAATGTATTAGTGCAGCTCAAAATGCTGTACAACATAGCGATGACCATCAAACAAAGGAGTCGCTTTTACAAGACTGCAAACGTGCTGCAGACACCATACCACGTTTGGTGACAGCTGTAAAAACCACTCGTGGCCATCCTGATGACTATAATGCCCAATTTAATTTAATTGAGGCTGCCGAGCAATTCATTGAGCCTGCTATTCAAGTTTCCCGTTCAGCTCGAGCTCTTCAACCTACCGTTACCGATATACCAGCTGCATCACAACTTTCAAAGAGTGCTTTATATCTGGGACAGACAGTTTCTGAATTGAACTCTGCTGCTCGCAGAGCTAGAGAAGCATGTGGTGGCCAAGAACTAGAGTCGGCTTTGGAAGCGGTTCGCAATTTACATAATGTTTTGGATGATACGCGTAATGCTGCTCAATCAGGAGCATTGAGACCTTTACCGGGAGAAACAGTCGAAAACACAGCTGAACAATTACGTAAGTCCACGAAGAACGTCGGTATTGCTTTGAGCCGCATGATATCCTCTGTCTTGCAAGGCCAACGTATGTATGCCGGTATTGCTGGTAGAGATACTGCTTTAGCTTTGGGTGATTTTACTAAGAGCGTCCACGGTGTCGCTGCAACTACCAACAATGCCCAGGTTATTGATAGTGCCGATGATGTTGTTTTGAGTTCAGCCCGTCTTATTGAAGAGGCTCAAAAAACTTTACAAAACATGGGCGATCCAACTGCTTTGACCCAGGCTGGACGTGATGTTACCGAAGCTCTCTCGAGAACTGTGGATTGCATACCCGGACAACGTGAAGTCGACCAAGCTTTACGCAATGTTAGTGAATTGAGTGAAATTCTATCGATGAGTGAATTCCCACCTTCTAACCGCAGTTATAATACATTACAAGGAGAACTTAAACAAGTATCTGAAAGCCTTAGTGCCGCTGGCGGACAAATTGTGCAATCCTACGCCAGTCCTGCTCAGTTAGCCAAAACGAGCAGCAATTTTGCCACCAATTATCGTGACTTATTATCCGTTTCGATGGAAATGGCCGGTCAAAACCCTGATGAAGTTGTGCGCTCTGAAATGATTGATTGCCTACGTAACGTTTCCACCCAATCTTGTTCTCTGTTGTCCACTGCCAAATCTATAGCTGCCGATCCCGGCCAGCCTAACTCTAAAAATCTATTGCATGCAGCAGCTCGAAGCGTCACCGAAAGCATTAATAAGCTGGTAGACGCCAGTATACAGTCTGCCCCGGGTCAAAAAGAATGCGACAATGCCACACGTAATATCGAGGCTTTAAGGGTTCTTCTGGACTATCCCCATGAACCAGTTAATGACCAAGGGTACTTCGACTGTGTGGAGTCAGCAACAGCAAAAGCACGTAACTTGGGCTATGCTTTCTCAGAGATGATTAACAATGCCAAGCAATCCAATCATGCCGAATTTGCCAGATCAGTAAACGATGTTTCCGAGTCCATACGAGGTCTAATTGAATCTTCGGCTCAAGCTGCCTACTTGATCGGCGTATCACACCCTAGCAGCATAGCTGGTCGTCCAGGTATAATTGATCAAGCTCAATTAACCTGGGCCTACCAAGGTATACGCCAGCATTGCGACATTGTCAGTAGCCCCCAATCCACGAAACAACAAAAGATTTCAGCCTTAACTGTTATAGCTAAACACACCAGTTACTTGTGTTCTATTTGTCGGCAAGCCAGCATGAACACAAATAACCCGGCGGCCAAGAATGAATTTATTGTCTTGGCCAAACAAGTAGCTACCGCTACTTCAAATCTTGTGCAAGAGATCAAGGCTATCGAAGACGACCCAGCTCAGCCCACTAGAGCACGTTTAGTAGAACCTTTGTTAGAGGCTGTGAAGGCAGTGCGCCAATATGCTTCCAGTCCTGAATTTATTTCAATTCCAGCGAAGATCAGTACAGAGGGCAAGAAGGCTCAAGAACCTGTATTGAATGCAGGTAGAGGAGTAATTGATGGAGTAATCGAAATGGTTAAAGCAGCTAAATCCTTAGCTTTATCTCCTGACGATCCACCCATATGGCAAAAGCTTTCGAATGCTTCTACCCCTGTGTCGGAATCAGTCAAACGTTTGGTAGATAACATACGTGAAAAAGCTCCCGGACAGGCGCAGTGTGATCAAGTATTACAAACCTTAGGTACTTGTATGCGTGAATTGGACTGCTGTGCAATGGCTGTCAATGCACAAGGTTTGTCACAGCGTCGAGACAATAATTTACATGGCTTCTCAGGACAAACCCTCAACTCTGCCGCTGAGTTATTGGAGAAATTGGAGCCAATACGAATGGCTGGTAAAAATAATGCTGAACAGTTGGGTCATGCGGTGGGAGAAATTTCTCGCTACGTAGTTCCCATGGTTAATGGAGGCATTGGAGCCTGTACCCACATAGTTCACACTAATCAACAGATGAGTCTTATTAACCAAACGAAATCAGTGGTTGAAAGCGCCCAAAACCTAGTGCAAGCAGCTAAAGAATCGGCTGGAAATCCTAAAGCTACCCATGCCCATCCTCGTCTAGATGAAACTATTGAAAATACCCGTGAAGCCATACAAGAACTTACCCAAACCGTTGAGAAAATAAATGCTGAAACAGGCATTGTAACAGGCCTCATGGAACAAGTAAATCGTGCGATTACACGGTTAACAGACAAACGCCAATCCCTGCTGAATGCTTCCTACTCCGATTCGTTTGTAGACTACCAAACGCGTATGGTTCAAGCTGCCAAGGAAATTGCTCGATTGGCAAACGAAACAAATGCGAAATCTTCGGTTGAACCTCAGCTTATGCCTCAACTGGCAGTGGAAATGGCTAAACAATATACCCAATTAACACAAGATTCCGTCGGAGCCTCTACTACTACCACTTCACCTGATGTCGCCATGCGTATTAGGAACACTGTTATTGATTTGGGACGTTCTGTTAGCTCTATGATACAAACAAGTGCAGGTGGAGCACGTGCCGGAGATACAGCCCATCAAAATGAAATCTCTCGCAATGCCCGAGAAGTATCCGAGAAAGTTGCCCAAGTTTTGGCTGCCCTTCAAGCTGGTTCACGTGGTACCCAGGCATGCATAAATGCTGCCCATACCATTTCTGGCATTATTGGAGATTTAGATACGACAATAATGTTTGCAACTGCCGGCACTTTACATTCGGACAGTAGTAGTAGCTTTGCCGATCACCGTGAGCATATTTTACAAACAGCAAAAGCTTTGGTGGAGGACACCAAAGTGTTGGTTACTGGAGCAGCTGGTACACAGGATCAATTGGCTAACGCTGCACAAAATGCTGTCACAACTATAGGTAAGCTATACAAAAATGGGGAATGAAATGTTTACATATAAAATCGATCTAAATCTATCTTAATCTATACATATAAAATCGATCTAAATCTATACATATAAAATCGATCTAAATCTATACATATAAAATCGATCTAAATCTGTAGATATAAAATCTATCTTGATCTATAGATATAAAATCGATCTAAATCTGTAGATATAAAATCTATCTTGATCTATACATATAAAATCGATCTAAATCTGTAGATATAAAATCTATCTTGATCTATAGATATAAAATCTATCTTGATCTATACATATAAAATCGATCTAAATCTATAGATATAAAATCGATCTAAATCTGTAGATATAAAATCTATCTTGATCTATAGATATAAAATCTATCTTGATCTATACATATAAAATCGATCTAAATCTATAGATATAAAATCTATCTTGATCTATACATATAAAATCGATCTAAATCTGTAGATATAAAATCTATCTTGATCTATAGATATAAAATCTATCTTGATCTATACATATAAAATCGATCTAAATCTATAGATATAAAATCGATCTAAATCTGTAGATATAAAATCTATCTTGATCTATACATATAAAATCGATCTAAATCTGTAGATATAAAATCTATCTTGATCTATAGATATAAAATCTATCTTGATCTATACATATAAAATCGATCTAAATCTATAGATATAAAATCGATCTAAATCTGTAGATATAAAATCTATCTTGATCTATACATATAAAATCGATCTAAATCTGTAGATATAAAATCTATCTTGATCTATAGATATAAAATCTATCTTGATCTATACATATAAAATCGATCTAAATCTATAGATATAAAATCGATCTAAATCTGTAGATATAAAATCTATCTTGATCTATAGATATAAAATCTATCTTGATCTATACATATAAAATCGATCTAAATCTATACATATGAAATCGATCTAAATCTATAGATATAAAATCTATCTTGATCTATAGATATAAAATCTATCTAAATCTATACATATGAAATCGATCTAAATCTGTAGATATAAAATCGATCTAAATCTATAGATATAAAATCGATCTTGATCTATAGATATAAAATCTATCTAAATCTATACATATGAAATCGATCTAAATCTGTAGATATAAAATCGATCTAAATCTATAGATATAAAATCTATCTTGACCTATAGATATAAAATCTATCTAAATCTATACATATAAAATCGATCTTAATCTATACATATAAAATCGATCTAAATCTGTAGATATAAAATCTATCTTGATCTATAGATATAAAATCTATCTTGATCTATACATATAAAATCGATCTAAATCTGTAGATATAAAATCTATCTTGATCTATAGATATAAAATCTATCTTGATCTATACATATAAAATCGATCTAAATCTATAGATATAAAATCGATCTAAATCTATACATATAAAATCGATCTAAATCTATAGATATAAAATCTATCTTGATCTATACATATAAAATCGATCTAAATCTATACATATAAAATCGATCTAAATCTATAGATATAAAATCTATCTTGATCTATACATATAAAATCGATCTAAATCTATACATATAAAATCGATATAAATCTATAGATATAAAATCGATCTAAATCTGTAGATATAAAATTGATCTAAATCTATACATATAAAATCGATCTAAATCTATAGATATAAAATCTATCTTGATCTATACATATAAAATCGATCTAAATCTATACATATAAAATCGATCTAAATCTATAGATATAAAATCTATCTTGATCTATACATATAAAATCGATCTAAATCTATACATATAAAATCGATATAAATCTATAGATATAAAATCGATCTAAATCTGTAGATATAAAATTGATCTAAATCTATACATATAAAATCGATCTAAATCTATAGATATAAAATCTATCTTGATCTATACATATAAAATCGATCTAAATCTATACATATAAAATCGATCTAAATCTATAGATATAAAATCTATCTAAATCTATACATATAAAATCGATCTTAATCTATACATATAAAATCGATCTAAATCTGTAGATATAAAATCTATCTTGATCTATAGATATAAAATCTATCTTGATCTATACATATAAAATCGATCTAAATCTGTAGATATAAAATCTATCTTGATCTATAGATATAAAATCTATCTTGATCTATACATATAAAATCGATCTAAATCTATAGATATAAAATCGATCTAAATCTATACATATAAAATCGATCTAAATCTATAGATATAAAATCTATCTTGATCTATACATATAAAATCGATCTAAATCTATACATATAAAATCGATCTAAATCTATAGATATAAAATCTATCTTGATCTATACATATAAAATCGATCTAAATCTATACATATAAAATCGATATAAATCTATAGATATAAAATCGATCTAAATCTGTAGATATAAAATCGATCTAAATCTATACATATAAAATCGATCTAAATCTATAGATATAAAATCTATCTTGATCTATACATATAAAATCGATCTAAATCTATACATATAAAATCGATCTAAATCTATAGATATAAAATCTATCTTGATCTATACATATAAAATCGATCTAAATCTATACATATAAAATCGATATAAATCTATAGATATAAAATCGATCTAAATCTGTAGATATAAAATTGATCTAAATCTATACATATAAAATCGATCTAAATCTGTAGATATAAAATCTATCTTGATCTATAGATATAAAATCTATCTTGATCTATAGATATAAAATCGATCTAAATCTATACATATAAAATCGATCTAAATCTATACATATAAAATCGATCCAAATCTATCTTAACCTATACATATAAAATCGATCTAAATCTATACATATAAAATCGATCTAAATCTATACATATAAAATCGATCTAAATCTATCTTAATCTATAGATATAAAATCGATCTAAATCTATACATATAAAATCGATATAAATCTATAGATATAAAATCGATCTAAATCTGTAGATATAAAATTGATCTAAATCTATACATATAAAATCGATCTAAATCTGTAGATATAAAATCTATCTTGATCTATAGATATAAAATCTATCTTGATCTATAGATATAAAATCGATCTAAATCTATACATATAAAATCGATCTAAATCTATACATATAAAATCGATCCAAATCTATCTTAACCTATACATATAAAATCGATCTAAATCTGTAGATATAAAATCGATCTAAATCTATACATATAAAATCGATCTAAATCTATCTTAATCTATAGATATAAAATCGATCTAAATCTATACATATAAAATCGATATAAATCTATAGATATAAAATCGATCTAAATCTGTAGATATAAAATTGATCTAAATCTATACATATAAAATCGATCTAAATCTGTAGATATAAAATCTATCTTGATCTATAGATATAAAATCTATCTTGATCTATAGATATAAAATCGATCTAAATCTATACATATAAAATCGATCTAAATCTATACATATAAAATCGATCCAAATCTATCTTAACCTATACATATAAAATCGATCTAAATCTATACATATAAAATCGATCTAAATCTATACATATAAAATCGATCTAAATCTATCTTAATCTATAGATATAAAATCGATCTAAATCTATACATATAAAATCGATCTAAATCTATACATATAAAATCGATCCAAATCTATCTTAACCTATACATATAAAATCGATCTAAATCTGTAGATATAAAATCGATCTAAATCTATACATATAAAATCGATCTAAATCTATCTTAATCTATACATATAAAATCGATCTTAATCTATACATATAAAATCTATCTTAATCTATAGATATAAAACCGATCTAAATCTATACATATAAAATCGATCTAAATCTATAGATATAAAATCGATGTAAATCTAAAGATATAAAATCGATCTAAATCTATCTTAATCTATACATATAAAATCTATCTTAATCTATACATATAAAATCGATCTAAATCTATAGATATAAAATCGATCTAAATCTATACATATAAAATCGATCTAAATCTATCTTAACTCAATACATATAAAATCTATCTTAATCTATACATATAAATTTTTTTTTAACTAATTCAAGTACAATTGGCTGAAGCTGTTAAACATGGTGCCTGTTCGTTGGGTTCTGCTCAACCCGATTCCCAAGTAATGGTTATTAATGCCGTTAAAGATGTGGCCTCTGCTTTGGGTGATTTAATTAATGCCACCAAATTAGCATCCGGTAAACCAATTAACGATCCCTCCATGCAAGACCTGAAAGAGAGCGCAAGGGTTAGTATTTTTTTTCTGCAACCGTTTGTTTGTTTGTTTTTAAATTAAAGGGTTGAACAAAAGAATATAATAATTTTGTTAAAAAAAAAGCACCCTTTACTTAAAAAAGCTTAACAAACTACTTAAGTGTAACGCTTTAAATGTCGTGATTTTTATTTTTCACCATAAAAAATGTTTTTTATTTTAAATTTTTAATTTTTTTTAAATAAAAATTTGATTTTTATTTTTTTCATTTATACATTAAATTTAAAGAAAGGTATTTAAAATGGTACTTTGCACACTACCCTTGTAATTTGTATTAAATTTAAATTAAAGATGTTTTCTCATGTACATGTCGGCGAGTATGGCTTTATTACAAACTTTCTTAAAAGACTACACTAATTCACATAAAATTAAATTTAAAAATACACTGCGCGCACGCATATTAAAACCATTTAGAATGAAAATGAAAGGAATTTTGATTATTAATGTCTTTTCTTTACTACATGTTTAATAACAACATCACAAATGTTGTTCAATTAAAACGTTTAGGGAAAATTTTCAAAATAAAAGAGCGTTTTGAATTTTAACAATGCATATTTACATACATACATATTTACATTTGTTAAAGCATTTTAACAATTGTTTTACTAAAGCATACATATTTTTATTGAAAGGCTAATGGGCTGTCTGTTGTTGTTTTTTTTCTCTATCTCACAATCTTTGCTGGTGCTGCTGCTTATGTTATTACTTCTGCTAAAACTTTTGTAACTATTGCTGTATAATAGATTTCTCTTACTATCTGCCTCTTTCTATCTTTTAATAATAATTTCCCAATATTCGGCATATTTTTCGAAATTTTTAACTATTTTTTGTAAGCACTTTATATAAAGACTTGAAAAAAAAAGATGAATTCAATTTGAAATTGTTTTTGATTTTAAAATTCTATTTTTTTTGTTTCATATTATTCTTGTTTCAATTTGTTTGTTATACAGACGCTTAAAGAATTGTGCAAATCTGCCGCTATCGAAACTAACCACATAAGCCAGCCATCATCAAACTATGGATATTGAGCGTGTATTTTGTCTTTGTTTTCTACATATAAAAAAACATACATACATACATATGCCATCTTCTTGATATATCATCTCTTATATCAGAACGTATAAGAATATATGAAAAAAATATTTTCTAGGTGTTTCAAATTAAAAAAAAAAATCATTTACTGTGTGTTTGCCATAACTATTATCATAAAGTCATATTTACATACATATATAATTATATAAGAAAATCAGAAAAAAAAAACAAATTAATGCTTAAAACATACGATAACTTTTAGATTTTTTCGTACACATTTTACTGTTTACATATTTAAACGTATGGATGCTGTAGTAAAGATTTTAAATTCTTAAAGTTTTTTTTTTCAATTCCAATTCGAAATTCTATGCGTTAATGATAACAAAACAAAAAACAAACAAAAAAAATTCTAGTCGCTTTTACATATTTACGAACACCTCACACTACTGCAGCATCTATAAATGTTGATCACTTCAATGAAATAAAAATTTTGAAAATTATCGAAAAAATATTTGGCTTTTCTTCTTAAAAAAAAAAAAAAGAATCTTTAATGCATAATGCATATACAGAGGACTTTTTTATGCCGTTACACTAAAGTAGTAGTTAGATAATGTTTAATTGTTTTTGTATTTTCTTACGACAACGACATTTTACACAACTCACAAATATGAATTATTTTTGCAATAAACGCTTAAATTAGGTAATGGTTTTAAATGTTTCGTCACTATTGAAAACTGTCAAAGCTGTTGAAGATGAACACACACGTGGCACACGTGCAATGGAATCCACTGCTGAGGCCATATCACAAGAAATTAGAGTAAGTATTTTTAACTTGATTTATATTAGAGCACTTTGTTTATTGTAATTATCTGTTTCTTCTTTTGAAGGCTATGCTTTCACCACCACCAGCTGGTAACACTCAAGTTGGTCCTGAGGACTTGATACGTGTCACAAAGAATGTTACTTTGGCCACAGCAAAGGCGGTAGCGGCTGGCGCTTCCAATTTGCAAGAGGATATAATGACGGCTGCCAATTTGGGTAGACGTAGCATATCAGAAATGTTATTGGTATGCCGTTCGGTAGCCTGGAATTGTGCTGAAACCGATGATCTAAGAGAACGTACTCTGGGGGCTGGCGTTGCAGTAGGCGAATCCTATCGTGAGCTACTTAATGGCATTTTACACAACTGTTCAGCTGATCAGCGCATGCATTTATCACGACGCGTTGCCAAGTGTGTTACCGATTTGGTAGCTATGGCCCGTTTGCTAAAAGGTTCCGATTGGGTTGATCCCGAGGATCCTACTGTCATAGCAGAAAATGAACTTTTAGGTGCTGCTGCATCCATTGATGCCGCTGCCAAAAAATTGGCCTCTTTGCGTCCTAGACGCAATGATGACGTTAAGGTAAGCCTTTCGTTTGTATTTTCATTTATACATATATATCCATCAATAAGGTGTTTGGTTTTGCATAACTTATAACAAAATTTCTTGTTAATACGAATTAACTCCTTTAATAACTGGTGTTTTGTGTATGTGCTTGTTTACTATTTATTATCCTCCTGCTGTCTATAAAACTTAACGTCTTTTGGTGATAGTTCCAGTAAGATATGTTTGATATTCTTGGTTGTTATAATTGTATTTTCACCCAGGAATCAAACATATTATTACTGTGATTAATCTCTAATACAACTAACAATTGTTAAAACAAAAAGAAAAAACAAAAACAACTATAATAATAATACAAAAATCAATCATAAATCATTAATTACCAAAACCATATATACATACATACATACATATGTATTAAATAACTAATAACATTACAGTACCCGTTAGTTATATTGTTGTAATAAATTGTTTTTGTTTTATGCAATAATTTAATTAACATTAATTAAATTGAATTTTTT
This sequence comes from Sarcophaga rosellei, assembly GCA_930367235.1. NCBI lineage: Eukaryota > Metazoa > Arthropoda > Insecta > Diptera > Sarcophagidae > Sarcophaga > Sarcophaga rosellei. The sequence continues at coordinate 66,777,199 of OV884020.1, read as the reverse complement.
TAACGTTCTCTTTAGATTGAACTCGATCAGAATATGAAATTCGATGAAATGATTTTGGAAGCTGCCAAAGGTATTATGGCTGCCTCTTCAGCCTTAGTTAGAGCGGCTAATGCTGCCCAACGCGAGCTTATCGATCAAGGCAAAGTAGCCAAACTTCCCTTAACTTCTTCGGATGACGGTCAATGGTCGGAGGGTTTAATATCAGCTGCTCGTTTGGTAGCTGCTGCTACCCATAGTCTAGTCGAAGCTGCCCAAAACTTGGTTAGAGGCGTAGGCACCGAAGAAATGTTGATATCCACCGCTAAGCAAGTGGCTGCTTCTACGGCCCAGCTGCTTATAGCCTGTAAAGTAAAATCAAATCCCAACTCTGAGGCTGGCAGACGTTTACAGGCTGCTGGTAATGCCGTTATTAAATCCACTGACAATTTGGTCAGAGCTGCTCAACAGGGACTTGAGGTGGAGGAGGAGCGTACCCTCAAAATTAATACATCAATGGTTGATGGTATGGCTCAAGAAATTAATGCCCGTTCGGATGTTTTGCGCATGGAGAAACAACTTGAAGAAGCCCGCCAAAAACTGGTGCTCATACGTCATGCTCGCCAACGTCAAAGGAATGTACATGGTTTTACCACCGATGAAAGCGACACGGAATATGGCACTCTCAACAGGAGTCACAGTAATGTATGAATATTTTTATTTTTCTTTTTTAGTTACCACTACTTTTCTGTTGGTTTTACTCTTAATTATATTTTCCACACACACACACACATGCAGATAGACACAAAGGTTTTTTTTTATTTCAAAATTTCAGGTGGTTATATGAAATAATACACCAAAAATGAAAGATTAAACAGGCTTTCATTCAAAACAATCTTTTAACATGTTTAATAATTTACAATTAATTATTATTATTAAAATATTCACTAATTTTGAGTAGATTTTATTGTAATATCGTATAGGGGTCTCACACCTAAATGTTAAATATATCTTTTCCTCTCATCTATTAGGTTTTCATATTGTAGTGTTTGTTTAATATGTAATTGTATTTAACAAATTAACATTAACGAACTAACCCGAAACTTCATCGTTCTTTTTCAAAATTTAGACACTTAATCGTTCGGGTTTCTATGGTCAAATGGAGGCACCACTATCGCCTAGTTATTTGAATCAGCAGCAACAGCAGCAACAACAACAACAAACGAAACATAATTATAATTATGCCACAAATCCACAACACTTCCATCATCCAGGTGCCGTTTCCCCACCACCAATGAATCACAGTCAGTTGGACAATGATACAACTGCCTTCCCACCACCTCCGCCTCCCTTGTCAACAACCATATCTAATATGCAAACAGCCACTCATACCTTTAGATCTAATCCTAAACTAACCGCCAATGCTGTACCACGACCCTATCCCGGCAGTCCGGTGACAGCAACTGGTACTAACGGCGGCGGTCGTTTATCACAACCAAGTAGTCCGCTAACACCTACTAATAAATATTCACAGAATTTTGAACAATCAGCTTCACTAAAAACCACTACTGTCAATTCCCAACAACAGCATATAGCAACAGTCGGCGGCGGCGGCTCCTCTACGGCGAACCTAAATCAGGTTAATCGTAATTTGGAAGCGTGCGTTCAGGATTTGCATGACAAAACCTTTGGTCAGGGTGGTGTAGTGCAAATAACAACCAGCAATACAGGATATCCTGGACAAAATTATGAAGGCTACACCTCTAGGTAAGCTCATAGATAGAGATGGTGTTTTAACAAATAATTTCCGTTTTTAAATTAATTTCTGAATTTTCACTGTTTCAGGTATGAAACCCGTAATTACGATAAAACAAGTGAACTTGGCGTAAAACCTTTAGAATCTAGCTTTAACCAGTTGAGCATTAATACTGAATCCGGTAAACTTAGTCTAATTGATCAGGGATCTGAGCGTTTAACTTCGATGACCCAACGTGTTATGGAACGTAAATCATTTACCACCACCTCCGAAACAAGAACGGAAAAGAAAACCGAATCGCATAGTTTTCGCATGGAATAAAGGGGAGGAATAATAGTTAAAAGTAAATAAAGAAAAACAGAAACAAAAACAACTGTTAACTGTTTGCCAAAAGTGCTTTTAAGTGTAACAAATTAGTTTAAAATAATTTTATATTAAAAAAAAAAAAAAAAATTATTATAATTAAATAATTCTTAATTTTTTTTTTTAACATATATACATTGTAATGCCAATGTTTTTGCCAATAATGATTTGATGTACTAATAAATATTAATTAAAATAGAAAACTAAAATAATAATAATAAAAACTTACTACCTACACCTACTAACGAAACTTTTTTTTCTAAAAATATTACTAAAAAAAAAAAACTAAAATAAACTAATCTAATATCTACTAAGTATTGTGTCATTTAAAATATATTTCTTTTTTTATTTTATTTTATTGTGTGTATTTTTGTTTTTAAATTCTTAATTTTAATTAAATTGTCGTCTTAGCTATTGTGCATGTTATTTTTTTACTTCAACCTTATGTTTCTGCATATGTTTTGAAATAAATTTATATTTAATTAAAAAAAAAGAAAAACTCAATCTAATTTTTAATACCCCCTTATTTCTTTTGTTATTTCATACGATAGATAGGTGAAATAAATTACAGTCTATGTATGATTTTATTCTCCCCTTTTTTTTTTTGTATATAAATACTGATATTCCGCGTATATGTATACAAAACTCTTATATATGTGTATTTTGTATGTTTTTTTTCTTTCTTTGTGTATAAATAAATATTATTAATAAAATATGTCCTGTAACCAAAAAAAAATACAATTTTTAATCTTTTATAAAGAGATCAAGATCAATAGTTTAGGTACGAAGGATATGAAAGTGGTGGCACTATGATAAACAAAAGTATGTAAGATACTAGACCCAGAACAACAATAAAGCTAAATGGTAACTCGCTCCAGTGGTAGAAAAGATTTTGCTAATTATAAACAATAAAGGAAATATTCTACCCAAACCAATTTCCCCACAATGGCAGAGGTATTAAACAATCTTTTTCATTGGATTGTAATCACCCCAACCACCTGATGTAGGAAACTTCTGTGAAAAAGTTGAGTTATAATCATAATAGAGCCACTATAGTTTTAATATCACATTCCCTAGCAATACAAAATTAAATGTTTAATACATTCCAAAATAGAACTCAACAATAACAACACAATTTTATACATAAAATATATATTTTTTATTTCATTAGCTATAACTGTACATAATTCATATAAAACAATAAAATAAATGCAATAATTAGTCTTACTAGATCAAAATAAATGTTGCTGACATTATTATATCCGTATGTCCGTCCATCCGTTTCTTTAAAGCGAACACTTTACTTATATTCCAAATTCAATTGGCGGCCAATAAGCCAACGTCTAATTTCCGAAGTGCCAGCACCAATTTCATATAATTTGGCATCACGCATAATGCGACCAGTGGGATACTCATTAATATAGCCATTACCGCCCAAAATTTGTATAGCCTCCAAAGCAACTTGGGTGGCCTTTTCAGCACAATACAATATAACACCAGCACAATCTTTAGAACTGTTGTGACCAGCATCACAAGCACGTGCTACACTGTACAAGTATGAGCGACAGGCACTCAAGGTAGTGTACATATCAGCCATTTTACCCTGCATTAGTTGGAATTCACCGATCAATTTCTTTTGCTTACGTTGATGGGCATACTCGAAAGAGGTATCAATAGCTGCTTGCATAAGACCGACGGGGCCAGCAGCTAATACAAGACGTTCAAAGTCCAAACCAGACATTAACACGTAGACACCTTTGTTTTCTTTGCCTAAAATATTTTTGGCTGGCACTTTAAGATCTTGGAACACAAGCTCACATGTAGGACTGCCACGCATACCCAATTTATCAAGTTTCTGTGCAATACTGAAACCCTCGGAGGCAGTATCAATAATAAAGGCTGTAATGCCGTGGCCATCAGCGGGATTATTGCTAGTCTTGGCATAAACAATTAACGTATCGGCTATGGAACCATTGGTAATCCAGAATTTAGTACCATTCAAAACGTAGTAATCACCTTTGCGTTCTGCACGCAATTTCATGGAAACGACATCGGAACCTGCACCTGGTTCAGACATGGCCAAACCTCCAATATGTTCGCCACTGCATAGTTTCGGTAAATATTTCTCCTTTTGTTCTGGTGTGCCATTCTTAGTCAATTGATTGACACACAAATTCGAATGGGCACCATAAGACAAGGCAATGCCACCAGCAGCTCTGCATAAAGTACAATGTATTCGGTACAGTAGATGAAAGATAGATAGTCAAAGAATTTTCAGGTTACCTGGAGATTTCTTCCATAATAATGCAATGATCCAAATAAGAAGCACCAGTGCCACCGTACTCTGGCTCAGCGGTAATACCAAGAAAACCTAAATCGCCCATCTTTTTCCAGAAACTGCGAATCTCTCTAAAAATTACAACAAATGCACCTATTTATGCACACACGTTTGAAATGTACTCAACTGCGTCAACAACTTACGGAAAGTCATCGTTCTTGTCAATGTCCTTGGCAAAGGGGGCCAATTCTTTTTGGAAAAAGCTAAAGGCTGTTTCTCTTAATTTTTGCTTATCCTCGTCCAAACCATAAATTTGATCATTAATGGGATAGTGTGACATAAATCTGCTGGCAATGGCACTTTGTGGCCCAACCACAAATTTACGGCTTAAATGTTGGCCGAATGCTTTTGCTGCCAAACGTAACGACATTTTTCTTTACTTTGCGGGCTACACAGACCACTGTACAAAACAATAAACAAAGAGGAAAGGATCTACACCTACCACTGGCGAGGATAGAAAAAGAAACTAATAAAAGTTATCTAACCATTGATCATTATCATACTAGAGCTGCCAACACTTTTATTATTACTATTTTTTTTGGAGAACATGAAACTGTTTTTTTTTTTTTTTTTTTTTCAAAAGTTTCAATGATTTTTTTATTTTATTTTTGAATGAATTAAAGTTGATATTTTGAATATTTAATTTCTTTTATTTTTTTAAATTACACAAATAAATAAAAACATAAAAACACAAATTAATCACATCATTTCACTGTTGCAAGGGCATCTCTGTATTGTTAATTATCGTTTTAGCTGTGTTTAGTGAGCACTTATACACTGTATTCGATACTACAGTGACAGCCATGCAACAGATGATTGTGAACAAATAAAATTTTTTAAATTTAAAATATTTGTATTGATGAAAAATGAAAATGAAACAATAAGTACGAAATAACGTTTCTCAAAGAAAATACAGAGAGCGCCAAAAGTGAATAAACAGCACTGAAATAATTCATTTTCTTAGGATAGCGAGAAAAGTAAATGAGAATAGTCGAATAAATTTCCAAAAATAAAAACGTTTATTTATTACTTATAAAATGTTAAAACAAAAACAACAATTCATGATAAAGGAACTTTTTTTCTACTTAAGAACATAACAGAAAATTTAAAATTATAGTGGGTGTTGTTGACTCACTTATGGCGCTCACTGTATATGTTAATTTCAATCATATACTAATTAAGGGTAGCAATTAATAATTTCTAGTGCCTTTAAATATTTTTTCGTGTATATTCGAGCTAGACATGCAAAGCCAAACTCAGGATGAAATAATTCTTCATCAGGGTTTTCGAATTTAAAAAAACGAAAGATTTTAATCCTCTCCTCTCAATAATCTATCAATGAAAATCCCGTAAACCTGATTCCCCAGAAAGAATGACATCATACGAAGATCATATAGCCACTCTTCTTTAGAAAGAGTAAAAGCATCGCACCGCCAGTACGAATAATACACCCTATGATTCCAATACCTGCTCCTGTCGACCAATCACTTGTTTAGCTAGATAAACTTAATAAATAAACTTTCTTAAACAAAGCAAAGAAATAATAAAAAGATATGGGGAATAATAACGAACAATGTTTTACGCTGTGTTGTGACCGTTGTAGTCGACTTAGTCTAGTAGGTAGTGTGCTGGCTTAAGGCCACGGTCCAAACATCGCCAACAAAACGAAATATGAAAAAAATATTTTTTCGGCGACTGCCTCTCAGAAGATTTCTGGCAAAAATTCTGAGAGTAAATAGAATTGCCATGAAACAATCTGATATTCGAAATCGACTTTAAGCTGTAGTATAAAACTAACACACATAACATAAGTGGTGTGATAAGCTAGGTCAAAATCCTGACTGAAGGGTTGTAATCACCTAGAAATTCTCAACAATCAGCCGCAATTATAGACGAAAGAACTGACATGTATAAGCAAGCAAGTGAAGAATTCGAACTACAGTGAGGTTAATGCACTGAAGTGCGTGCCTATTGCTGAGGAACTACCACTAGTTCATTGCTGGTTCGGAAGGGGAAATCATCGCCAACTCTCACCGAAGCGAAGATCTTGCGTAGAACTTTTCTCTCGACCAATCACAAGGCAGCCGCATAGAGAAATACAAGAAAGATGAGAGACTTGAAGAGTATCGGTTTCATCGCATGAGAGAGGTCACTGCTAATCAATTGCCTATTGAGGCTCCAATAAAATCTGTTTGCAAGACTAAATCTACCCTTAATCTTCAGACAGACGTAATTTTTAGTTGCTAAATAAATTCAATAACAACGTCGAAGGTATAGTTATTGGTTGAAATCCGATTAACCGCAGTTCCTTATTTGTCGTTTTGCTTTCATTTACTGTAACATTTCGTTTGATAGGCCCAATTACATCGACAGCGTGCGCCAACAACTCTATTACGAAGAGATCACATGATAAGCGTCATCCCAAGCCTATATTAACGTTCTCAAGAGGAGTTTAAACCATTTTTTGTTAACTAAACAATCTTTCTCAAAGAATAGATTGAAATATTTTTTTATTCAATTGCTCCACAGTAAAGTAATGTTGCATGACGTAATAATAATCCGTTTACACGAACATGCAAATAGGCAACAACTTGAACTTTTTATTTTGGCAATTGAACTTTTTACAAACACGTAACACATAAAGCTGCAACATACACTAACTTACAACAGATGCCAAATAACACCCAACAAATGATAATGAACTTGAGCCTTTAGGGTGCTGGGCTGCAGAGAGCAGCATAAAAATGTAAAAAGTAAATATTTACACAATCAAGAACAATGAACAACCAGACAGACGTACATAGCAAAAAAATACTTGTTAGACAAAGTTGTTGTTTTCTGAAGAAAATTTAAAAAAAAAGAGAGAAAAATGAAATCCTTCGAATGGGTGAATAAACTGCAAAAAAAATATAGGAAAAGTATGAAAAAGAACATCATAAATGAAGCGATTTACATGATGACAATGGCAATGACAACAACCATGATGATGATGATAATGATGGCGGTGATAGCAACAAGGGTTTTGCTGATAATCATGGGAAAAAGAACAGCTAAAAATATGAAAAGATATTTGAAAATGCAATTTCAATGTTTAGTTTTTTTTTTTTCTAAAGTAGCAACCAACTGACGCACCTGCAGACGGACGTATCAAAGTAAACGAAATTCTACAATATTTTTCATTGCGCATGACTCTACAGTCAATCTTTAGTGCAGAATTTTACCGGTGGTTTACGATGTAAAACAAAAAACAAAAACAACAGCAACTGCAAATAACCCATTTCAATTGAAAACATTATACACGCCGGGTTAGTAGATTTGAAACCCATTTTAAATAGTTTTAGTCTTTTACCGTGATATGTTGTCAACTAGAAAGAAAATTTAACTTGTAAAGCGTGCAACCATAGAGCAACAACAATAACAATGATTCGAAGCAAAAACAAAAACAACAAGTAACTCATAATAAAGGAAAAAAGACAAACAGATAATAAAATATGAAAAAAAACATAAAAATTTTAAGAAATTTCAATTACTACAACGGAAATCATAAATAAAATATTTTAAGCACAAATAAAAATATAAAATTTAAATAAAAAGTGAGTACCAATAAGAAAAGAAAATAGAAATAGAAAAAAATAGATGCAAAGTGAAAAAAGGCGGGTATGACAACACAATTCCTTCCAAATATTTATTTCCCTAATGACTTTGTGTTATTTGGTATATAAATACAAACGTGTGTATGTGTGTACATATGTGTATAGAATGTGACACTAATAATTGAACATGTGACTGACGTTGTCCTTGTTAAAAAAAAAAATTACCACAAAAAAGCATAAATCCTATACTAACCATACATAAAAGAGCACGTTATTTTTGTAATGACACGTTTTAGTTGAATTTTATTTCCTTAAAAGTCACTTTTGGTGCAATTTTCATTTAATTTTCTTCTTTAATATTGATGACCTCATGAGAAATTAATAAATCAATAAATGATCCAAAAGGCCAACAATAAAGCGAACAACAACTATAGCAGCATTAAAAATGCACATGAAAAGCAGGTCTCTCCTCCAAGGTTTACGAGCACATACTATAATTTCCATTACCAAACAAACAAACAAACAAACGAATAAATAGAAAGAAATATTACTCTCCTGTAAACCCGTCATTTTGTTAAACAATGTTGAGAAAAGGAATCAATAACAATGCTGTACAATATACTCGTATACGTTTAATAAATTATGATTACGACTACAACATATTTTTAGGCTAGCAATTACTGTTATGGTACATGCATTTATTTCCAATTAAATGAAAAAAAAAATATTAAATAATAATAAAAAAAAAAAAACAAAAATAAATCAAAATACACGACGCAATTTAGATTTAATTTTAATTAACCAATAACAAAGTAAAATGTCAATGAGTTGAGTGAGTTCGTAGACGTTTTTACCAAATTTTATTTTTGGCATCAAAAAAAATTCTTTCTCTGTTTCTATGTGCGTGTGTGTGCGCGAAATGAAATGTTAAGGAGAGTATGTGTGTTTTTCTATGTTCTTTACTATAGCATTTATTGCTTCTATGCAAATATCTACAAGTGACTTTAACTAAATAGAAAGAATCTTGATTTTTTTAAGAATTTAGATAAACATGGTTTTTTTTTATTGATAATTACAACATTATTAGAGAATTGGGATTTCACATATACAGATATATGTATATAAAGTTTTGTTAGCAGCATATGCTATAATACACAACTCATACTGACCCAAGCCGATTAGGCTGTTATCGCTTAGGATCACAGATATATATTGTAATAACTACATTTGTTTTTCTGCTTAGACAGGTTGGAAGAAAGTAAAAGGTTAAAGAAGTTTTTAAACTTAACCCAGGTTTATGAATCAAAACTAACTTTTTAACTGTTGAAACTAGTCTGTGTTTGGTTGTAGAAGTATGAATTGATCAGTTGAATGAAACTTGCATTGGATGCTCATGGCTAGAGCATCAAAAGCTTGTGTCTCCCCAATCTTCCCACAAACAATAGTCAAAAGTGACATGCTTGTGAGTCAATAAACGACATTACTGTACCCTTCAATAACATCTTGTAGTTTTTCCCACCTTTCTAATTAGCTGGTAACAATTGTTTGCTTGCAATTTAAAAAGTATTTTATTTCTTTAAATAAAAATTGTTTTGCTTTTGTTTTCTTATTGCAACCGTGCGTGTATGTGTGTATGAGCGAAGAAATATTTCTAAATTAACTTGATTGTTTAGAAATTACTTTATTGTAAAATGCAGTCTTTTTTTTGCATATTCATTGATAATAACACTTAGAAACATTTAATTTTTCACATTCACTCTTAGCACAGTGGGTTAATTGGGGAAAAAATCTATTAAAGAGAATTAATATAAATAATATACCGTTTCAAGGTTAATGGTGATTTAAATTGATGGGAGAAAGGGCAGAGTTGGTGAAATTTGACCATCATTAGAAAACTAAAATTTTTAACATACAAAATATGTATCTTCTCGATATTAATTTTCTCTAATACTCCCTAGCTGAGAAGCTAGGCCGTAATCCTGACTGAAGGGCCAATTATGTATGTAATACTCCCAATATATATCTTCTGTATATATTTTGACAGATAAAAAAAAAACACTTTAGCTGCAAATTATTCGATGGAGCCTATATATGCTTAAAAATTAATATATATTCTGTTATAAAGACAATATTTTTTAACCCACCGTAATTATTTACTTAGCATTACAGGGTAGTCAATTGACGCAGTTTATTCAACTATGTAGACAATAAAGTCAATTTTATTTATAAAATAGACACACACACACAAACATATATACTAGCAACAACAACAATAACTTTATTTGTAAATGAATGCGGTATATATTCAAATAACTGTAAATGCGAATGAATTGCATCGATGTTCAACATCTCCGAAACAATGCTCAGTAATTACAACAGGAATTGTCAATAGAGTGTGTTACTAAATACATAAGACAACAAACAAAAAAACAAAAACAGAAAAAAAAAAACGAATAAATTATATACACTAAATGCTTAAAGTAATCGTACAACGAAGTTTTTAAAGAAACGTTGTCAAATAAGTTTAATTTGAAGTGTTTTTAAAGGAAAATGAAAACATTTTCTTTTAGGCAAGATTATGAGAAGCTAGACTTATTATTTGAAGTCCAAGAAGAATACTTCTCAGTAGCCACCAAAAAATTGGTGTTTGCTAGACACGTCGTGAAATGTACATAACATAACATATCTGGTCATTACTACCTTTTAGTTAGGATTACGACGTAGCTTCTCACACCACTTATGTAGTGTGCGTTAATTTTATACATGAATGGAGGGTCCTACAGTTTAAAGTCGACTTCGAACGACATGCTATTCAAAAACTTATTAATGGCAATTTTATTTACTCTCAAGAGTTTTTGCCAGAGATATTCTGAGAAGCAGTTGCCAAAGAAATATTTTTTTATATTTTGTTTCGTTAGAGTTGTCTGACCTGGGGTTTGAACCGCGGCCTCACGTCTATCAGCCAGCAAACTACCCACTAGACTACGTATTCTAACAAAGAGTTTGATCAGAAACACAACAAAAAAAAAACTGTCATATGGGTTGGCTACTCGTTAACCATGCCGATGGTTTTCATTGTCTGACTTCAAAAAACAAAAGACTGGCTTATGTTATTAGGATATACTGCTGAAAAAATTTGTTTGACCACAATAGAGTGCTTATTGCTAATTGAACACCGTATACCTTTTCTGAGGAGTTCCTAAATATGTAATTGCTGCCTACACGTACAAATAAGACAATTAGGCAAGAAATTTGAACGATTGGTATTGTGAAATGTAGAAGGACATAGAAATTCGATGATAATATTTAAAAAGAACCGGCATATTTAAAAAAATAGCAAGACAAAAATGCATTTGACTATAATTTTTGATAATAAATTTAATGATAACTACTGAGAAATAACTAATTAGAAATTTGTTTACTTTTTTAGAAAGAAAGAATAATTCGAAAACTTATATGCACCACTTTATACACTCATAAACAAATTGGAAGTCTTTTAAACATTACACCGGTTGTGAAAAAATTTAGCGAAATAGAAAAAAAAAAAAACGGAAAGAAATTTAGTAACAAAAAAAAACGTCGCAGAGTTTTTTTTTCAATAATTGATTTGCATAGAGCAAGTAAGTAGCATTACTTTACCGTATGCACATACAAACAATTATTTTTAATAGAACGCATTAGCATTTTGACACACACATAGTATGTTTGTATGTATAGGCATATGCATGTACTATATATATTTAAACATGTATGCATGTGTTAGTATAAAAGTCTTAAAGGCCGGCAATAGAGTAGAAAAGAAAAGGAAAAAAAGTCGGCCGAAGTGTACCGCCAGAAACCGAGCGACACACACTATAGCGGAGCACAAAATTAAAATCAAAATTACAAAAAAAAAAAAACAAACAAACAAATCTGCCGTGGAACTTATATTCGAAAATTTAACACACTTCTGGTGTTTAGTCATTCAGAAGGTAGAAAGCGATTGAACGACAATTCCGATCAGAAAGTCAGCCAACCAGCCGACCAGCCAACAACTGACCGATGGAGGGATTTACTTAATCATCTATAGACACAGGAGACACCAAAAATTCGAAAATACAAAAAAAAAAAACAAAAAAAAAAAAGCAAATATTATACCAATGCTGCTGTCGAATGATGTCGATATGAAAATGTTTTGACCAGCAATCGTTGCAGTAATAATTCATAATTTGTGCGAGCGTGTAGTGATCATTAGGAAGTAGAGAAGAAGAGTTGAATTTTGAAATTCAAAAAAAAGAAAAAAAAAAACAGTTTTTTTTCTACTTCTAACGACCTGAAATTTTAGCAAACGACTTGATAACGAATAATTTAAATTGTTTTTTCTTTATTTTTTTTTTAATCAGTGTGTGAAAAAGTGCATGTGTGAGTGAAGAAAACGTTTATTATCATTTTTCGAAATATTATTGTATTTATTTTACTGGAAACAAGTGAGTGAGTGAGCGATTAGTTAGTCTTTGGAATATGTGAACGTGTGACTGTGTGTGTGAAAAATAGTTATGAGAACTTTTTTTTTTTTTTTTTTATTTTCAAACGTGTTACCGCAAACAAAAAGCTTCAATTGTTAAAAATTTCGTAAAAGCATTTTAACCATCGTTAGACGAACAACACTTTTGAAATCATATTTAGTAGCCACAGTAATAAAAAAAAATAATAAACAATAAATAATTTAAATATTTTTCAATATTTTTTTTTCATAATCATATAAAATTATTTTACTTTATATACGATATATTGAGTTTTTTAAAAATTTTTTTTCTTTATTTAAATTAATTTGGTTGGACAAAAACACACATTTATATACATATATTTATATTCATATATATGTATGAATGTTGTTGTTTTTTAAAGAAAATATTGAAAATATATAATGAAATTAAATCATCTATTTAAAAATAACTAAAATGAGAACGAAACAAATTTAACGGAAGAAACGGAAAATAAAAATTTAAAAAATATATTTAAAAAAAAAAACAAAAGTGAAGCGCAAAAAAAATAAAGAAATAAAATTCTATACATTAGCAGCGACCGAAGAAGAAAACAACATAAATATATTTGATTTTATTTTTTGTTTTAACTCAAATATAAACGAATTAAGAAACAAAAAAATTAAAAAAAAAGTGTCATGAAAATTATTTTATTTTATAGTCGTTGGTGGACAGATGAAAATAAATAAATGGTGTGTGCAAAAATAAAAACAAAAAGAAAAAAGCAACTCAAATCAAAAGAAAATCATACATGATTGACGTAAAAGTAACGAATTATTTTGCTCTTCCATCTTTTTTCTAAAGAAAAACGAAAAAAACTAATGCGGGTGCAATAAAAAAAGAAAATTCGAATTAAAAATTAAAAAGAGTTGTTTAAAAAGGATCAAGAAATACAAAGAAAATAAAACAAAATGGAGGAAGAGGCTGCAAGCAGTAGCAATCAAACTGAAGAAACAAAACCAGAAGGTAATTTTCCTTTTCCTCTTACAGTAAAACAATACTTAAATAGAAAATTTTGGAAAAAAAATTAGCCAAAAACGTTTCTTCTACGTGCTTTACTAGTTTAGGTTGACGTTAAAGAATTTAATCTTATCTCGTTGCCTTTGCATAGATTGAGTAGTGACAACAACGTAAAAAAGTAAAGATTCACTGCTTAATGATTTAACGTTGATAGATAGAAAAATAGATATTTGTATGCATATAAATAATACAATAATAAATAATTGAAAGCATTAGAGAGAATTAAAAAATAAATTTATTTTGAGTAAATGATTTCATTCATAGAAATGCAAAATGTTTTTATTTTTTTTGTTTGTTTTATAAATAGTAAAAAAAAGGGTCTTGCAAAACTATTCAATATTTTGTTCCTATAACAAATATGCAAATTAAGCATTTAATATTCTATTTCTATATTTCCTATAAAAATATTTAAAAAATATACAAATGGTACTGAATTCAAATAATTTTACTATATAGTTATTATATCTAATTTGTTTATATAAACAAAAAAAATGTTTATTAAATCTATATTATCATCTAGAGTAGACAGTAGTAGCCCTTTAATAAACATGTTGGTTTATCCTAAAAATGATTGTCAGCGAATTGGGTGATATTTTTTTAGGTTATGGGTTAGAGTTTTTTAGATGCGAAACCCTGTTTCATTACCTTGAAAACTTTCAGTATAACCGAACTAAACTTTTACGCAGTTAATAATCGAATTTAGTTTGACATGGGCTTTGTTATATAGTAAAAGAAGAGTCAAAATCCTTTTGATCTGCGAAACTACATACAAATCTAATCTAATCGTAAATGATGTCCAACACATGGTCATCACTTTTATTGACATGTATTTCACATGTGGTGGCAGTGTGGTAGGTAGTGTATTGTTTAATTAGATGAGAGCCCGCAATTTAAAACCTTGCTTAGACATCTCAAACACTCCCTCTTTGCAGCCATTTGGCATAAAATGAGAGTAACTAAAATTGCCATGAAAAGTTTCTCAGAAATCGGTTGTTCGAAGTCGAGTTTAAACTGTAGGTCGCGCCACTCATGTATAAAATTAAATCTTGAGTAAAGAGTTGCAATGACTCTGCATATGACAGACAAAACAATATGTCGATGTTGAATAACAGTGACGATATGTCACCCTTCAGAGTAGTGCATCTTGTAAATGGTTTCCCTACAGTTTTAACCTCGCTGTTCCTGAATATAACTAGTGTGGCAGAATATATGTCACTGTTTTAGTAACTGCGAATTTTATTGAAATATTTTTAATGACAGCTTGCCATAGGTCACGTCAGCAACACCTTGAACAATATTCAATCATTCTATTTCATTATGACTGATAACATTTTGAAATATTCCAAATTCTAAAGTGAAAACAAAAGCAAACAAGCACTATGTTTTCGAAATAATATTTAACTCTTTAAAAATGCAGTGGTTACGGTTACTACCTTTAACTTTATATAATATTTCAATGACGTAGTGCTAGTCACATGATAACCGACTAGAAATATTCCAGCTGATGCAATTGGAACTCGTGTCGGAGAAAGATAAATATCAATGTGTACGTGATGCTCTTTTGGCAAATGCGAAAAGATACATGCCACATAAAGAATGAAAGCTAGGTCTACCTTTATTTCGTTGATATGAATTAGGATGTGCTCTCATCATATAATTTGAAACGCTAAGATATTTAAACCAAATTTCAAGTTCTGGGTCAATAGTGTGTGAAAATTCCTTATCAATTTTTAAATAAAAAAATAATTCAGGTTTATTTATAATTAATAAATAATTATTTATTGATTTACACTTCAACACATTTACTGTTTTAACGTGATAATGACGTGATTTGTTAATAATAATTGCATAATAAAGCATATTAATAGGAAATTTATTTTAGTCATTGAAAATTAATAAAGAAAATTGGGATTTTTTAAAACGTGCAAAGAATTAATAAACTTACTAAATAAATCAAATGATTTAAAAATCGATTTAACATGGAAATCATCTAATTAGCTAACTTGTTTCTTAATCTTTTATGGACTTTAATTTCTTTGTTTTTAAAGTCACTAAATAGAGCGCTTAGCAAAACGAATTATTTTTTATGGACTTTTCGTTTATGAAAGCGTAAAAACAACAATAATACTTATTTAACAGATAAAAACGTAGGTTTTCCACAGGTCATAAAAAAAAAACAATAAATTAAAGCATACTACACCAATTTCCTATCTCCTGTAACTATCTTTCTGGTATTCAACACAATGCACTGCACGAATTGTTGAATATGCTACATGATAATATCTTTCAGTCTGTTATATTATTTATAATCCCATAGAAGGACATTATCTGACGTTGTAGATTAAAGATATATAAAAATAGAATTAAAATACAACAGTAATAAATGCTTTGTAATAGGCTCGGCATTCTTGTGTGTAAAAGATATTTATGTTTTGGACATTAAGGGACTCCAGAAAGGGCTCAATTGTAATACACGAAAAAGCGCAGTTCAATTGGCAAACTTTGTCAGAGTGACTGAGCTTAATATAGAGTCAGTATTTAAAAGTTTGCATCATATACCCCTAACTTAAATAGGATCCACTTTAAAACTTTCGTTAGCCGGTAATGAAACAAAAAACTATTTGACTAGATTGGCGCAACAAATAGACGTTTTCTAATAGCAGGCTAAATGCTATCATGCCCATCATAGTTAACTGATGGAACAGCTAAAATTTTTAACTTTTTTTTTCCATGTTATGATGAAATCATTTAATAAAAGAAAAATATAATTTCTTTGAAATTTCAATCATAAAATAATTGCGTTTAATAGTTTGAATTCAGTACCATTTAGTTATATAATCAAATTTATAATTGCATTTACAATCTTACTAAGCGGAGATCCTATTTTTTTAACTACCGCCATCTCTCTTGTGTGGCGAATTCATCTGTCAATAATAAATACGACGCCGTTAAAGTATATTATATGAAGAATAAAAGTTTGTTAATGTCTTTTGATTTTTAATTGATCGTCTACCTCCCTCCTTACAGGCTTGTCAAGTATGAACAGTACGGGTACATCACTGACAAGATTTTTAATTTGTATGGCACCAGTAATGGGTAAAGTTAATTTCTCCTTAATTTATTTCTCTCATTTACTTCCTCTCTAAAAAAACAAAACCGTTCGACAATCATTCAGCTTTTTAATCATTTTGATTGTGTAATAATAATCTCTGGTGAAAATTGAAAATGTATAATAATAATGGAAATGTAAATCATGTTGTCTAGTCAGCGTTTAAAATTAAATGAAAAGCATTCATCAAATAAATATTGTTAAACAGATACAAAAACAACATACAAAAAAAAATTAAAATTATGAATAATAGAATTCATAATTACTAGTTTTGTTGCTGCTCTGTAGTGGTTGTAATGTTATTGTTGTTGTTGTCGTTTTCTCAAACATTTGTTTTGTTTTGAAATCAAAACAATAATATTTATTTATACTGCCGCATTCTCTCTCACTCTCTCATTATATATTAGTTTTATTACAACAATTATCATTTAATGAACATACATATAAGCACATAAACACATATGCTTTTTGATAAATTTGTATTGGGGGCATTTCATAGTTATGATGGCAATGTGTAAACATTATTAGTTCTGCCGGTTCTGTCAATTACACAGAATTGTTGGATGATTTTTGCAAAATAAAATGCAAAAATTTTTACTTAAATGTTAATAAAATGCGTTGGTTGGTCGTTGATGTTGTGATTTGTCCTATATTGTTTGTTGTTATAAAATGTGACGTCATTATTTATTTTTACAAATTCATTTTAAATTTTTGTTGAATACATCAATAGAGAAATTCATCAAATTTATTATTGCATTCTGATATTTTTAATAAAAAAAAAAAAATCTTTAAAAAAAGGAAACATTTTCGCATGTATGCCCACATTATTATAGTATATATTATTACTGTTTATTTTTATTTTAAGACACTTTTTAAAACATATTTTCTTTATATATGTATATTAAATATATGCACATACATACGTATAATTCCTCTAAAGACAATGTAGTTTTTTTTTTTTAAATTTAGAACAGTTTTAAAAGACAAAAAAACAGAAACTTTACTTTTTAAGAAACATTTAAAAAATATATATATATATTTATAAAAATATGTGGGAACGTTTTTTAAGTAATTTTAAAATCATTTCAAAAGTGGCAGTAATATTACATTAGAAGCAGCTGTAGCTGCTATTTGAAATATCTGAAGTGAATACAGACTCTTTGAAGATTATGTTTAATAAAAATAACCCCATTATTTGTCCTCAAAGTATCAAAGATATAATACGCTGTGGAAAACGAATTATCAAAAAGATCGATAAAGTAGTGAAAATATTAGAGTTCGATAGCTATGAACTACAAACTGTTTTGACTACGTTGAATCTAAACACTTATAGCTTTGTGTTTAAGAAAAGAAACTCATTGATCTGTCTCGGTAGGGTTTCGGAGTGACTGTATATTGAAAAAACACTCACATACCTATCTGGTTATTACAACCATTCAGTCAGGATTACGACCTAGTTTCTCACACCACTTATGTAGTGTGTGTTAATTTTATTAATGAGTGGCGGGGCCTACAGTTTAAAGTCGATTCCGAACGACAGATTTTTGAGAACATTTTTCATGGCAATGGCAATTTTACTATCATAGTTTTTGCCAGAAATCTGCTCAGAAGAAGTCGCCAAGGATTTTTTATATCGTTTTGTTGGAGATGTCTGACCTGGGGTTTGAACCGAGGTCTCATGGCTAATAAGCCAACAATATACCGACTGGACTACGGCGACTTCTTATTACTGACACATTGCCAGTAATTTACCTATCTGAACGAAATAGAGGAAATGCCGCCCAGCCTTACACATCGAAAGTACCTTAAACTTTAACTATCAAGGTTTTGAAAGGTTTTTATAGAACTAACATAAAAACGTATAATAAAAACTAATTGATTAACAAGTGTTCTCGTAACAATAAAAACTTGAAAAATATTTTTTCTTGCCAGCAGCGGCGAAGATTTCTATTAAAAAATGAAATTGGAATTGCATTTACAATAGCAGCAGCAGTTATCGGACAAAACGATGCGTATTTAAACTAAAATGTCATCAAAAATTTGAGCAAATGTTTTGCCAATATGGGCGAAGGTATTTAAAACGTTTAAAAAAGAAAAAAAAAACGAAAATGAAAATACTTTTCAACTTATGATGGCAAATTCAAACAAATAATTGAAATTCTTTAATAATATTGAACATATTGAATAATTTCGATATGGAATCATAGTCCAAAAATAATAAAAATTAAAAAATGATTACAAATTGAACTTTGTTTTGAAATACAACAAATAGAATAAATAGTACGCATACGTAGTATTTATTGTAAAATATTAGTACATATGTATGTATATGCGTACAAATAGTCAATTGTAAAGTCAATCATTAACAAAGTTCAATACGGCTTTAAATTAATTTAAAAGAAGGCAGGCAATAATAAATAAATAATGTAGTTTACATAATAAAGGCTATAATGCATTTTTTATGAAAAAAGTTGTTTAACTGGAAACTTGTAATTAATATATTATTTTTTTTAATATTATTATTAAACTTTAAATATTTCTGCGGCTGCAGACTGGTTTTTTGGCTCTTGATTTCAAATTATAAGCACCTTAAGTTTAATGGAAATATAGAGTAATTGCTTGAATTTGTATTATTGTATGTTAACCTAACCGGACAATCCAAAACATGTATGATGTGCTACTTTTATTAATTTACACTTTAATACAGATACAAAATACAATGGTATAGACGAGTTTCATTCATTAGTGTATTTTGGCTAAAAGCTTCAATTAGATTGTTTATAAAAAAAACAAGTAAATAATGGAATAAAAATCAAGAAGAAGAAGAAAAAAAACGATATGTAAAAACAAAAATTACTTTTAGAAATAGATTACGCTACACACAAGTACAGTTGTATGTTCATGTATGTATGTAAATTCATTTAATTTGTTTTAAAGTGACTAATTTCTTAAATAAAATGTTATTTATGTTATTATTGTTGTTGTTCACTTTTTAGTCACTCAATTGTTGTTGCAAGTGTTTGCACAACACAAACTTTAATTTTGTGTTTTTTTATGGCAGTACTAGCAGCACTTAATAGCGTATGTAATAATCTGTTATTTCCAGAGATACCATCAGTTTAGTAGAATAAGATGTATTAAAATGAAATCAATTTTTTTCATGAAATGGAAGACTTTATTGAGCATATTTTTGATGCCAACAACAATATTTTCTACAAATGCACCAAGACTTGAAGATCAAATGCCTCTACTATGTTGAAGATAAGAACAAAGCTAGGATTTGGCATGCATCAACAATACCTGTGACATTGTATTTATACTTATTTAATGTTTAAGGAATTTTATTCAATCTAGCCCTAACGTACATTTATACAAGGTTGGCAATCATGCTTATCAGTTTAAGTAAATAAATAGACGACAAGATTACATTGTTACGTAGATTATCACAAAAAACTAAAGCTTATCATTTATTACACAATATCCTATGTATGTAAAGAAACCTTGAAAAGTACACAAAACTACACCAATTTAGATGAGATACGAGAATAAATGTTTCCATAAAATTTCAAAAAAATTGATTTGGAAAATATTGTAGTTTTAATGTAGAATTACCATTTAGCACGTATACTTTATATTCAATAGTAGATTTTTAACGTTAAATTTATAAATGCATTTTAGTATTTAAAAAAAAAATTTAATTTTTCCCTCGTACAGTGTTAAAGTATTACAGTATTAAACAAAAACAATAATACATTAAATTAGTCATGAAATTTTACTGGATTACTGACGACAAAAATATATCATTCAAATGCTAATAATTATCTTATTACGAAAGCATTAATTCTGTAACTTTTTTGTTTATTAAGTAAAGACCAAAACAACAAGTGCGAAAGTTATGTACTCTGTTTGAAATAGAGACATTGTTGGAAAATTGTGCAATACATGGAAGTCTTTCAATATGCAATAATGTCGTATGCTAACAAGAATATGCCAGTAACATGGATATTACAAGAAGATTATTCAAGGTATATTGGCCAGCCATTGCGTCAAATAAGGGTTTTTAAATAATTCAGTTACAGTTCTTGACTGTTATTCAGGCAGTTCTGATCACAACTGTGATAATTCTTATCAATTACGAATTGGCTTTTGTATGTTGAACTTTTTTTTTTATATTTGCAATCATATTGTTTAAAAATATTAGAACAGGCCGGTACTTTAATTGCAATTGCTGGTTGGTACTTTTCTAAATAAAATAATAAAAATGTACTTTCATACATGGATATCTATCTAAATGTAAATATATCGTATAAATAATAATGGAATTTTGTTTGTTATTTCCTTCATTTGGCAGTCAGTCAATAAGAGCCAGTGCAACAACAAATATACACGGTATACAGTGTAGCACACTGTTGAATGCTATGAAAGAAAATTGATAAAAATATATACAGTGTAATTTTGACCTTGTGCCAAAAGCTTGTGCTAAAGCGTTTATTTTCTGTTTCTTTTATTTTAATTTTTTTTTCTCAATTTTCTATGTTTAGAACAAACAAAAATTAAATAAATAAAAAAAACCACAGAAATCAAGAAAAACATAGAAAGACTTGTCGTTATGGTACTACTAACAAACGTCTTTTTGATTTGTTTTTATATTTTTTTTTTTATTTTTTTTTTTTTTTATAATATTTCAATAGATAAGAAAGAGTACATTTTTATTTAACCAAACTTGTAGTAAATTACAACGAAATAAATTGAGAAAGACAATTTAAATTTTAATTTGAAAAACATTTCTTTTAAGGTTTTCTAATCAAGACATTAAATGTCATGTTGTATGGAAAACAAACAAATTAACTTGAAATCGTAAAAAACAATTATTTTTAAAGCAGGTCATGTTGGCAAAAAGAAATAATTTGTGAAATTTTTAAATAGAAGACGACCTTTTGATATTAAAGAAACTGATGCCCTATTAATTGAAATATTTTAAATTTCTTAAGGCATTAAAACTTCAGAATGCATTAGGGTCAACAAGAAGATTTTTTAATAAAAGCTTTAGCTTTTATAAAATGGGATAAAGAGTACTACAACTGCTTTTATAAAATAATAACAATAAGAATTATAGCAAATTATTTTGAAGAATTTGCCTGTACTTTATTATAAAATAGAGCCAAGCTAAAAAAGGCAGTAAAACATTTTGTATGGCCATATTTTCTAGACCTGATGTACTTATAGCATGTTCGTCCGTCATGGAAGATAAAAATAAATGAAGACTGCATGATCTCTAATGACAGAATTCCCTGTAGGAAAACATAACCGAAGAATGTAATCCAATACGATTATGTATATTTGGATAAGTTATCCGAATATAAATTTCGAAAAGTGACAAAATAAGCATTGCTCTTCAGACTAACTCCTGAGATAAACTTTAGTATTTCACTTTTGTCTGGGTGTTGTTTTTAGAAGTTCATAACTTTGGGTAGGCAGCACTTATTTATTTGTATACTTTGGTTTGACATTTAATTATGGATAGACTTACACCAGACCAATGCTTTCAAATTGTTGAAATTATTATTTTTATTTCAAAATAAATAATGAATTTTCATTCAAAATTTTGTTCACCGATAAAACGCAATTTTTTATGAATGGGTACGTAAATAAGAAGAATTGTAGCCATTGGAATGAGGATAATCTACAAGCGTTTGATCAAACACCACTACATTCACAGAAAATGACTATTTTATGTCTACATGCTGTTAGACACGATGATGGTCAGAATGTTACTGTTAATGGTGAACGGTATATGGACATGATTAGAAATTTTTAGCAATTTAATTGGTTGGCACTAATCTTGATGACATGTCGACAGATCCACATGTCATCCAGCGTGGGTATGAAAATTGATTTACACAAAGAAATAATTGATAGAAGAGCAATTTCACATAATGGTTCATTTAATTGATCACCAAGATAGTTCGACTTAACCTCATAGTATTATTTTCTTAGTGGTCTTGTAAAGTAACTTGTCTAAGTCGATAAACTACAACCCTGGAAATCAACATTCGAAGATTTATTGGCATAATACAAGCGTATATGTTGAAAAGCATTTGGGAAAATGGTTTTAAGATTAATTAGATTTCCAAGAACAAATAATTGCGTTATTTTTTCAAAATATTAAAGTTTTCTTATAAATCTAACATTTTACAACATTTTAGGAGACTGTGGCATTCTGGCCACATGATTGTGTTATAAACAAATTTAACTGTAATAAAGTTTGTAATTTCTTACCTTTTTTTTTAATAATATGTAGTGTTGAAGTAGAGAAATTTAAATTGTTGTTATTTAGATGAGCTCCAGTGTTCTTAATATTTTCGACAGTGACTGTTTAGCATCTGTAATGAAATTCAAATGAAAACACGTGACGTTTATTATAACAACCATCAATTACTTTAAAAAATATATACATATATACATATTTACATTTAATACATCTTTCTCTTTCACAACTACATTTTTAAAAGAACGAGAGAGAGAGAGAGTCATTCTAATTGCTAAGGCAAAAGATGTAAAACATTTGAAAGTAAATATTAAGTTTTTACAACAACTGGACATACGTTTTAATATTTAAATGATTATTTAACAAGGTTAAATTAGTCTCTTTTAATATTTTTAAAATAAAAGCTTAGAAAGATAAGCCCCTCTCAAATGGTAGGATTTAAGAGGCACTTAAGCACGCTTTCGAACACTTTCTTGTTCACTGTTTCGCTCTTTTATTTTCTACTTTGCACATCAAATAGAACACAGGTTTTTAAGAGAAGAAAGAAAATCAAAGTCGGCAATTAAAAACCGTTGGCATGGTTACACTCTAATAGTTTCGGAATCTTTGTAAAATTATGATTACATATTTTTCATTACGATATGTATTTGAAAAGCCATGTGTCCGAGTTGTTGTGACATTTGATTGTTTATGAGTTTGTAGGACGGTGTGGCCAGGGCGGTGTGGTTTGCGTAGTTTGAGACATGCAAATTTGAGCAAATAAAAACACAGAATAAGAAAAGAAAATTGAGCGAAAAAAGGTTTCATTTTTTTTGACGTTATCGTTACAACAAATACAATGTGTGTTAAATTTGTTTTTTTTTTTTTATTAAATTTGTTTATAGTTTTGTTGTTGTTGTTTGTTTGTTTTTAATGAACAAATAACGAATGTTCGATTTGTTTTCTTTTTTATATTATTTCTGTAGCCACCAGCCAGCCACCTTCAAGGCGATGGTGGTGGTGATAGTAGTGGCAGTAGTGTTATTGCTTTTATTTGTTTTTTTTTTTTTATTCGGTTGTCTAGTTTGTTTTAATAGCTGGGTTGATGACGGCAACTGAGTTGAGACTTGTCTTGTTGAGTTAAAATAAAAAATCACCAGCAAGCAGTACGTGAAATATGATTAAACGGTAAACATGTCGTGAAACGTACCAGTTTTGTACAAATAATAAATACCGCAACTTTTAACGAATTTCTTTTTAATTTTCTTTACCATTTCTTTTTTTCTTTTAATTAATAATTTATTACTAATTTAATAAATGTTTTGTAATTAATTTAATTTAAATTAATTTTTTTTCGAGTCTTTTTGTTTTGTTGTAAAGAATGTTTATAATTGTTAAAATAATTTCATAAGATTTACATACATATACCGTTAAACTATGATTTATATTTTTCTAAGTGTTGTTAATAATTACGGTAAGTTTTATCAAGTGTTGCTACCTATTGTTGATTTTTATGCAAAGTAAGGAATGTAATAAAAAATAAAAAAGGGAGTAAAAAAAGAATATAGAGTGCATTCTTATACATACATACATATGCATTCCATTTGATTCATAAATGAAAGGAGGTCAATCGTGTATATTTGTAAAGTCTTGTATATAAATGTGATTAAAAAAAAGAAAAAATACCAGTATTGGGTTTATGCCACGAGAATGGTTTTCCTTGTACTTGAAAACTATCAATAGAACAATATATTGATTTAAATTGATAAAAAAAAGGACAACATTACTTAAAAGCACTAAAGTGAATGTTTCGAAATAATTTTACATAACTTTGAGATCCAAATTTAGATCGGAATTGAATAGGAACATAAATTTAGTCAATAAGGAGCGAAAAGCGTAAGCTGTGCAATTTCATTGAACGGTTCAAAGATCCGACGATACATTAACAGTACTTAGTGTGGTTAATGGTAATTCCATTTGTAAGGATCAAGACCCCACAATGTCAATTGTTAATAATAATAAAACTAGGGACAACGGCATGAATTTTCCGACCACAATGACGGGCGGTACATCATTAAAATGTTACGTTAATGTTGGAACATTTTAAACAATTAAGGGATCCCAAGAATTGTTCCTGATTTTATTACTTTTATATTCTTTTCCAACCGCCTAAAGACTAGACGATAGTCAGTCTAAATCTTATTTGCACAACAATTGTCATTAAAATATATGCCAGTTTTTGTACGATTCGTTTAATAATTTGTAAACGAAAATGTGCGTTTGTTATTGACGATACGTTATTAATGATACGTCATTAATATAAAATAATATTAACGATTTCTTAAATTTTAATTGCACTGTGATTCGGCTAAATGACTAAAAGTACCTTTCAGCTGAAGGCTTTTCAAATTTCTTTAGCGAAAGACTAGAGATGTTTATTCTTTAGTGCTAAAGACAAGTTTCATAAACCATTTTAACACAATTCTAATCAAATTCGAGTTTTTTTGTGATAACAACAATGGAGCAAAGCCTAGTCTCTCTACTCTTTTCACAAAATTTCGATCTCATAGACAAAACTAAACAATTTGAAATTTCTCTCATGAGAAAAACTCTCAAAGGAATTACACGTATCATACGAATTATTATTCAGATTAAAAGAAAATTAAAATGAAAATGAAGGGCAATATCTTGGTGGTACGTGGTAGTATACATCTTGATTAAGCTTCAGACACTGATAAATCTGCTTATTATTGTACAACAAAAATAAAATTTAATTGATTTAAGCCAAAAATATTGAAATTAAAATTCTGCTTCGCCATATTTCTACTACTTTTCGCTGTAATATGGTTGATATAGTGTTAACTAAATGTACCATATGTACATACATACGTAAATAGTTGCAAATCACTGGCATGGAACTTTTTTTTCTTATTTTCAAAATTTTCTAGATTAAAACAATTTTTTTGTTTGTGTTTTTTTTTTTTCAATGTGCAGAAAATTATAGCTTCAGTAAAACGTGTCTTTTGCATGGATGATTGAGCATAAATGTTTATTGCAAAACAAATACAGTTTGTACTCGTTAAATATAACATCAAAATACTTTACTTTTCTTTCTTTCTTTGTTATATGATACAAAAGCCCCTTTTTATGTACTTTTTAAAGTTTTATTCTATTAAACAGGGTATTACTGTAATTCTATTTTATGGACACGCAAATATAACTGAAACTATTGGAGCAAAATTTCTAATTTTTTTCTAATAATTAAAAAGGGGTTGGTTGGTTATTGGTTCGTTCGTTGGCTTACTCGACCTTGACTTTGAAACACACAAAGCTATTAAAAAAATTTTAAATGATTGTATATTTTTCGTCGGTGTTTATATAAGGGAATTTAAAATACAACATTTTAAAAATGAAACAGATGTTAGAGTTAGAAATGAGTATTCCGTACGTTAAACACTAATAAAATTTTAAGAGCTTGCGGTTGGTTATAGGTCATAAATTGAAGTCATTTTTCAATTTGTGGGAGAAACACTTTTTAAAAATGTGTTCATAAAAGTACAGTTCAATTTAAAGGAAATTTTACTATTTTTTATTTTGTTGACTTAAAGTTTACTTGAAGCTTATTATTCGTTTAAGTTTATTTTTTCTGATGCAATCGACTTAAAAACCTTAACACTTTGTGTTACAACATTCTCTATAAAGTTAAAATCTTACAGGCGACCTCCGAACAACAATAACATTATTTTAATAAAAAAAAAACATTGATAAGGGGGCTGGTGTTTTTGAGATTCTGTATACCTATAGGTAAATCTACTTAATAGATATTTAATATTCTCTGTTCAATAACGTAATGCTTTGCAATGCCTCTACGATAACTTGTATAAAGGAGTTTAAATTAATACTCCAGCTTCATATGAGGCACAAAAAAAAATAATAATAATATTAATACAACTTGCTGTTCTACCCCTCCCCCCTCTTTCTCCTGTAACTATCTTTACAGAATTCCAGTATGTACTGTATAAAGAGGGGTACCTCTGATGGGTCAAGAGATTGATCACTTATTAAAATTTTTTTTTTACTTGCTGAACCACAATATCTGTCAACGCTTTTAATTGAACATTAACCAGCACTAGCTATATTTATCATTCAGCCTTTTCTCCTGCTTAAAGAAAATCCAAACTTTTTCAAGCTGAATGAGATTTGGTAATCCCAAGCTTCTTTTTAAAAAAATTATAAATTAGCATCATATGAAAAACTGATATTATATGAAATGACTCCAAATATGTAACGAATGAAGTGAAAAAAATAATTGTATCTCTATAACTAAATATTGACAAATTGTATGCATAGTTACAATTTTGTTTTTAATTATAAAAAACAAAACAGCATAAAGTAATTCAAGGCCAACTTGTAGTTATCATTTACGCCGTAACTGTTCACGTACAAACAATCTTACTACATATTATCAGAATCTTAACATACAATATTGCGTAATTAAGAATTAGTACTTGTAAATTTACGCATTGGCAACACTAATTTTGTTTTTTTTTTACAAGTGTTATTAGTTGTGTCCAAAAACACATATTTTTTTATAAGAAACATATTGGCCTTAAGAATAATTACGAAATTTTTACAAAATTTATTTTTAAAGCCAATTTATGATTCTATATTTATGTATGTATGTATGCATGAATATATTTTTTATTATCAGCATATTGTTAACATTCTATATGAAAATATGTTTTTTATCTTGACCACATTTCATAACCCGCTACCAGCCAATCAAGCGTTCGCTATGACGTATGATTAATAAATAATTAAAGCAAATGTTTATGTATGAGCACATAAAAGAAATCATACGAAGAGTAAATATGCAACGCATAAGTGTGCGTGCGTAAATGTTTGGCAGACCTACAAACGAAAATGTCTCTCGCACACAAACAAATTAGAGAAATAATAAAAACAATAACAACAAATATTTATGTTAGAACATAATAATGAACGAAAATAAAAACAAATAAGAAAAGGAAAACATAAAAAAATCGCAGGCAAACAAAAAGAAAACAATCAAAACACATGCTTGGGATTTATGCATTGGCATTGAATTTTAAAGGAAAATTAAATAAAAATAATAATTCGTTACAAAGTTTCTATTTTTTTTTTTTAGATTTAAAAATTACCGGACAATTGTTTTTCAATTGACAATAACAATAAAGAAAATATAGTAAACTTTTTAAATACCAAATATATGTACATAAATGTATTGCAATTATTAAAATAACACTAATAAGAATCTCCCATGTATGGCAGAAAATCAATTCATTAATTAACTGTGCAGAAGCGTTGTTTGCTCTAGATTAAGTATCGTCTACAGCAAATATTTAATTTTGACTTTTGCTTTCATGAATATGTACACAGGCAAACAACTAAATATTTAATTTTTATATGTCACTAAATCTGTACGTATAGCTTTCTTTAGCAAGCACGCACATATTGGGCACCAGGCTAATATTACCAAAAAACAAAATTAAAATAAACATCGTACCAAAAATATCACTAATGGACGAAATTAAAATTGTTTAAACAAACGAAATTATAGAAGACACATACAAAATATATACGAGTACTATATAAAAAACAAGCATCTAGAGTTAATTTGAATGTATGCATTCAAGCTTTGAATGTACCATTTTAATAAAAATTAGTAAAAACTGATGGAAATATTTACTGTCAAAATAATTATGCCGCTATAATTTTTTTTCTCAAATTATGTTTTTTTTCTCTTTATAATAGAATACGCGGTAAATGTCGCTTTATACAAAATTGAACAGTAGAAAAAAATATAGAAAGTGTACAGTAGAATCTGTTAAAATCTATGTACATTAGAGCGACTCAAATTGTATGGAAGCAAAATTCGTGCTCGATGTACCCCCCTCAAAATGAACCTTGGAATTTTTTAAGATGACATCTAAAATGTTTCGGCTCTAACTTTGACCTCTCGTGAGCTGGGCCATTTTGAAAATGGGTCTATTTTTGTATGTTTTGTTAATTTGAGAATTTGTTTCCTAACCAACATATAGAGTATGGGTGTCATAAGAAAGGTTTTTTCTTATGACCGCGTCCAGCGGTATATACAATTTGTCCACGGACAATCATCCATGTCCTTTTTTTAAGGATATTCTGTAAAAAAAAACGGTTTTTGAATTTTTTCTTTTCTTCCTTTCTAATCAAATTAACTTTAATATGATGGCGGATTTGGTTTCTAGATGATGTTTGGATGAAAATAGGACTAAAGAAAGAAAAACAGAAATGATCCGCGACTTTTTGTGGGCATATTTTTTTCCCAAATTAAAAAAGGGTATACAATTTTTTTGTTTATATTTACAAAACTATGCTCAAAAAACGCAAACTAGGGCGAATTTCAAAAAAAGCTAAGACCCGTATTTAATTAAATCAACTAAAGATTAAAATATGTTAATTTGGTTATTTTATTACAAACAACCCCGAAGAAAAAATTCAAAAACCGTTCTTTTTAACAGAATATCATTAAAAAAAGGACATGGATGATCGTCCATAGACAAATTGTATATACATTTGGACGCGCATTGAAAAAACCTTTCTTATGACACCCATATTGTATATGTTGGTAAGGAAACAGATTCTCAAATTGACAAAACATGGAAAAATAGACCCTTTTTCGAAATGGTCCAGCTCACGAGAGGTCAAAGCTGGAGCCGAAATATTTTAAATGTCATCTTAAAAAAGTCCAAGGTTCATTTTTAGGAGGGTACATCGAGCACTTTTTTTGGTGAGTCGCTCTAATGTACATATGTATATGCCTTTGAGGGTATGTATTTAAATAAAATAAAAATATCGAAAGCTGAAAGACAATGCAGTACATAGCTGAAACGAATGTATTGGCCGTGCAATACCTAGCAGTATGTTGGACACTTTAGAAAAAATTGTACTTAAAAAAATCTGTTTTAATCACCCTTTGCTAGCCGCAGAACTGTTACCATAAACTTCTTGCACTATAGAAATTATATACGATCATGAAACCAAACTATCATGAAACAAATTTTATCATGACCACCAGGAATTAGTTATTTTGTCAAATAGCACTGACATGTATAGTGTCGTAAAAGTGTGTATATTTCACTTAAATAGCCGCCGTAGTCTATTAGGTAATGTGTTGGCCTATTAGACGTGAGCAACAAACCCCAGGTCGGACATTTCCAATAAAACGAAATATGTAAAAATATTCCTCCGGCGATTTCTGGCAAAAACTCTGAGAGTAAATGAAAAATTGCCATGAAAAGTTTCTCAAAGAACTGTCGTTCGGGATCGACTTTAAAATATAAGCCCCGTCACTCATGTATAAAGTTAACATACACAAGTGGCGTGAGAAACTACGTCATAATCCTGACTGAAGGGTTGTAATGACCAATTATGTATGTAATTGCCAGAACTGGCAGGGCATGGAAATGAATTCGTCGATTGTGCTTTCGTAAAATTGATAAACTACAGGCCTTTTGAAACTCTTGATAGGTCTGGATATAGTAAAAGGTAGCTCGATTTAGAATATTAGCATTTGCTAATAACTGCTGAATCAGAAAAATTCGTAGCGAACCAATCGCAATGAACACATTCAGCACAGACAGATGTAAGCTATAACTGCGTATTAGTTGGAATTGAAAGAAGATAATCTACTGCGGATACTTCCATCACAGCAATTAGACCATCTGAACCCTAACCTATAGGATAGGATTTGTATTCTCTTTCAGTGGCTCGCCTTAAGCTTGTTTAATATATGACTATAAATTCTCCTCTGAATGTGACACTAAATGAATACTACATGCTACAGGCTGTGGTGCAAAGATTTGTTGCTAAAAACTTTGTTACAGTAGAAAATTGTGGAAATACAGCGACCCGGTCACTATAACACGGGCATAGACGTTATAGCAAACAATACTAGAGCTGAATAGAATATTTTTAACTACTCTGTGTAAGTTTACAATTTAATACAATAATTATGGGTTTTTAACACACTTATTGTAACAATATTTCACAACTGGCTATAAGTGCTTTGGTAATCGAAGCAACCACTTCATCTTACCTAATACAACAATATTTTTACACTTCAGTCACATGCTTGAAAACAAACCATTCTTGTTTAATGAGTTCAAAGTTTAAAGTTTTACTTTTGATAGAAAAATCTTTGTATAACGCTGCGTTTTTATTTTTATGCTTACTTTTTATTCATTAGAATGAATACAACCACAGTTGTTTAAAATATTTTTTTTCTTTAGAATTTACGGTCACAAAGATTATCCACTGTAGCTCTTTTATCGCTTTCATAATGCTTGGCTACCAGGTGCAAAGGTTGACAATTCATTTAAGAGAAACTTTATTAAACCTTTAAACCTCTATTACAAATATGATGCTGCTTAAATAGCATTTACCACCATAAACAAAAGTCTGTATAATTAAGAATTGCTTGAAATTGTTCGAACAAACTCTTCATGCAAGGGTCAAGGGTATCTTGTTTAAGAGAAAACATGAAATTTCATTTGAGTTACAAGATAGTCTGTACTAATGCTTGATACTCTTTTAAAGTTCTGACATACATAGGTTAGCGATTAAAGAAGTTGAATGCAATGGTGGGGTAAAGATCAATTATATTTTTTTTTTCATTTTTTTGTTTTGCTTTTGTTAAACAAACAAATTATAGTTAAAATAACAAAAACAATGATAGCAACTAAATAAACTCAAGTGGCACAGAACAGAGATCGGCCAGAGTTTTCTTTTAATGTGTTTTTTGTTGTTGTTGTTTTGTTTTTGCTTTTCGAAATTTTTCATTCTCTTACGAGTATTACGAATGCTTAAAAGAGAACCAAATTAAACTGTTGTATATATTTTAAGCTCTTCTAGTTGAACATTACGAGATACAATAGATAAATGATTGCAAAGAATTATTTTTTTTTTTTTAATATATTTTCATTTAAAATGTTATTGTTGTTGTTGTTGTTATTATTTCAGTGTGAATAGAAAACAAGCAACATACAATATTTGGGGTCATAACGAGAAGAATATAAATTCAGTAGTTGAATTCTGCACGGTACGAGCGGTTTATATATAAAATACGAGTATTTCAATAAAAATTATTGGCGAATGAAACTCCATTGTAGCCCTTTAAATGAGCAAAAGAGAATAAAAAAAAAGCAAATAAATTAAATAAAATCAATTTCTAATAATAAAGCAATTGAATATAAAGTATTCACATTATTCTATTGCAAGTATTTGAAACATAAAGGGCAACACGTCACGAGTTATTCGGCAACGTTGTCGATATTGTTTATTTTGAAACGAAACGAAAAAAATAAATATCGAAATTATAATTTCAAATAATTTTTTTCTTTCTTTCTTTAATTGATTGACTCATATTTTACAAGGTGATTAAAATGTTTTAAATATCCTAAGAAAACAATAGAAAAGTTAACAAACACACAAAAAAAATATATGCTAATACTTAATGCAACTGCGTTTTGGTTACAGGGTCAAAGTAAACCCTCTAAAGAAATGTCATCAAACCCAAAATTTTTTTCGTGTGCCTTGCTATGCTTCATCATCTAATTTTAAATTTAAAGATATGTACACTTGAGTGTTTTAAAATGAAAAATAAATTAAATAAATATCACCGATTGTATAGTGAATGTATCATGCTAAAAATTTATAAAAATAAGAAAAACGTTCCAAAAACATTTTTTTAAATAGGAGAAAATTTTTAATGAAATAAAAAAGAAACCGAAAAAAAATTAAAAAAAAAAATTTCGTAATTGCCGCCGTAGCGTTAAAAGATTTTGGCTAAAATTCAAAATTTTCATTTAGAGAAAATTAAAATAAACATCACCGTGTACATGTACTATACATGACGAGAATGAACATCCATTTTAAATTTGTTTCTGTCTATTACTTGGGCTACACTTTCAATGATTGCGAATGTAGCAGCCAGCAGCAGCACTATACATGTTCTGTTTATCAATATTATTTCATCATATGTATATTTCATTAAACTCATAAGAAAAATTCATAAATTTTTAAAAGAAATATTACTTATGGTGCCATTATTATCTTATTCAACGTTTCTTTCATTTCTTCATTTGATTGTATTTCTTTAATGTTTTTCTTTTTTTTTTGTCTGTTGAGTTCATAAAACAATCAAGTATTTCTCTCAGTGTAGTTGTCAACCCATAAAGATGACGGCTTATGTAATATGTAGTAGTATTGTATTGTCCCAAATGCAACCACGCACAACCACCGATCATCATTATAAAACTTAAATTGTGTCATAATGGGGACTAAATACAAATTACATACATGTGTATTATTAAGAGTGCTATGATTACAAAAAGATTTTAAAATAAATGTGAACGTCTTTGAGCATTTTTAGCCAAAAAATTCAATCTACGAAGAGCTGAAAAGAAACTAAAACATCAACAATTCGGGTCTTTCAAATGTATTTCACGTGCCCGCTATTCTATTCTATCTCCCAAAGACTTTAGTTGTTTGCGTGGTTTACTGCAATAACCGGTATTTTTAATATAGCCCAACAGAAAGTATCTTAGTTGCAAATAAATTTCACAATCTTACGTTCCACGAATTTCTTTTGTAATAAAAATGTTCTGTTGTACATGCTTCCACGAACGTTCATGTCTGAACGAACAAATCTTTAGCTTGACGTTTTCCAGTTCCAACACGATATATCTTTTTGACACAGGCATCTATCAGTAGCCTTCTGGCAAATACACCGAGAATAACTATTTGCTGTGTCAGTCATTCACAATCGGCATTAAACAAAAGAGCTCGCCCTACACGTATAAAATTGACTCACACAACATAGTTGATGTAAAATCTATACCGTATTCTAACTATGGGTCTATCATGGCTTCTAGATTTATAACGTATGTAGATTATTCGTTGCCAACTCTGTGACCACGCCCCTTTTCATATAAAGCTGTTGTAAGTGACTGGATTTTCATCATCAAAAATGAGTTTTCGAAAACAATTCGTTAATGGATTTTTTTCCGTTATGTGGGATCCATAAATCGAACTTTTTTGTGTCCAACTAACACATATTTGTAGGATTCCAAATCGGTTTTTGTACAATAAATTTAATGTTGAATCCGTGTCATGCCTCACCACATATCGGCAATAACTTAATCATCAACAATTGCCACAAAAGGTGACATATTTATATAGTTTTCCAGTGAAACCAAACTCGTTTCAAGTAATAGTATACTATCTACCTAGAACCGCCAAAGGAAAAATAATCATGAAGCTGAAATATATTGTTTTTAATGCTTGTGAATGTACACAGCGGCAAATCATGCTCAATTTCGTTCACATTTATAACAAAAAAAAAAATACGTCTCGCTGGAAATTGTTTGTTGTCTTTGCCCTTATTGTCTATTTTATTGTCTTCATTTTATCAATATAGGCTATTAACAAAGTTTAATATGTAATTCATTTTTTACTTTTACTTTTTATGAAAAAATGCCACCTAAACAACAGTGTCATTACCCGGAGCTGATGTTAACTCTATTGAACAACCCGCAATTCTTCAAGTACTTAGTCCATTAAATGCCACAGAAGAAAAAGTCAATAAAATTGAAGAGAATCCGGTCCAACCTGATATACTCTTGAAACAGCCATCCTCTACGGAAGAGCCACAATCGCACAACGACGACGATGTCAAAAAAGATCATTTGAAACCTAGCAATATAAACCTAGTCAGTAGTTCTAATAAATCACAGTCTCATTTAGTCATTACAACGCCTACGCCCACGCCCACACCATCGCCAACCAAAGACTGTAAATTTGATCCACAAACCGGCGAAATTCTCTTCCCCGATCCAAGCCAAAATAATATACTTGACATCGAATCTCATTTAATAGAAACCTACAATGAATTATTTCCCCATGAAGAAAGTGTCGGTATCAACGAATTACCTCCTATAGAAGATGAATTACAAGTTGGTTGTTCCAAGGTGGAAACAAACGACAATGTGCGCACAGTAATTGAAGTTCAGCCAGCCGAAGTTATTACCAAGAAACCTATAGAAAAGGTTATCGAACCCGATAGTCCCTTACAAGCAGCTCAAGCAACAACAGTTCCTACGATATTAACCAATGGAGAAACGTGTGTGAATAGAGATGAAATTGAAAGGGTAGCAGAAAAGCTAATACAAGACATTGAAGAGAAAGTACAGCAACTGTTAGCAGCTTCAAAAACCGAAGAATTAAATAAAAATTCGGAAGAGAAGGAAGCAAAGGAAGTGAAGGAAGAGAAAGAAGCGAAGGAAACGAAAGAGGTAAAGGAAGAGAAAGAAGTGACGAAAGCGGAGGAAACGAAAGCATTGAAGGAAGCAAAGGAATCGAAGGAAGTGAAGGAAACGAAAGAAGTGAAAGAAGCAAAGGAAGTCGAAATTCCTACAGCTCTTAGCAAAGAAAACGTTACCGAGCTTAATGAAAAGACTGAAGGTTTAGATAAATACGACGACACAAGCAAAGACGATGTAAATCAACCGAAATTGGAAGAGAGGTTTGAAAGTACTGAAACAACAGCTGAAGAGAAACTTTCAGAAGTAGTTGATCAACAGTTGTCCGAAGTTAACAGTATTTTAGATTCCCAAGTGAAGAAAAGTGAAGAAAAAATTAAAGAACAAGAACGTTCTAATCTTAAGCTAATCTCAGTTCCTTCAATTAAAACTGCTTCCGAGGAAGAAGAAAGAAAATTGTTTATCGAATCATTGCCTCCTCTTGAAGCAAACGACACAACACAATCTGACGCTGAGAAATTAGCTTTGGACTGCAAACGAGAATATTATCAATCCCTTAAGAAGTACTTGGTGCAAAGCAGCACGGATAAGCCACCAGTGCCTTTACAAACATATCGCTGGGAAGATTTAAGACGGGCTAAAGAAAGGGTAAAAATAATTGAAATAAAGTTTTACGCAATAACACTCATGATTTTTTTTTTTCTTACTTTAGGGCGGTTATCCTTGGACTCATCTGTATAAACGTCCGCTAGGACCTGATGAAGAACCTGAAATAGTGTTGATGCTTAGAAAGTCTCAAGAGATACGATTTACTTCTGAATCACCAAAGTCAAATAAAAAGGTACGAATTGATGATCACGTTTCCATACAAGAGACGGAACGTTACATACAGGAGTTATCAGAAGAGGAAGACGAACCCAATTCGGAACATTTGCCACATAGGCAAAGCCACGATTTAGAAAACCACAGTTTGCACAGTGAAAGTTTTTCCTTTGCCTCAGACTCAGTGCTGACCACAGGAAAACAACCAAAGAAATCAGGTCGCTTTAGCAAGGTAAGACGTTTATTCAGAAGACGTCGCTACGGAGCTAGACAACACGACGACGCTCAGTCACTGCCCGATTCATTTACGAACACAAGCTTGCAACACAGTCTAGAACAGGTGCCCCAACCAGCATCCGCAAGTCAATTGGAGGCCACAAAAACCCAACAACAACAACAACAGGTGAAACTAGGGACAACAGAGGAGGAAGCCAAAAACGGCGGCGAACCCATTTACGTACATTCAAAGAGTCCACGTTGTTTTCCCATTATGAAAAAGCTCAAGAGCATGGCAGATCGCCAAAAGAAACGTCTGAATATTAAGCGCATACATTTAGGTAAAGATGACAAAATTGTACTTAATGAAGAGCCCAAAATACTAAAACTTAAAAATTCGCCAAAATCCCAGAGAAGTGATATTCCGCATTTTATTGAAAAACAAGATTCCGACGATGTTTTAGAAATTGTACAACTTGACGAGTCGCCTAGTCGCAAGCGTAGAGATGATGACGAAGATGGTGGTTACGTTCACGAGGAGGACCGAACCCAGCCGAATAGTAGCATAGTTAAGCCGGAAGAGATAATTGAAATCAAGGATATACAATCAAAAGAAGCAGACAGCAGTAAAAATGATAATGAGGAGACTAACAAAAAGGCCGATGAAGTGGATTCTGCAGCTATGCCACCGAAAAAGGCGCCTCGATTAAGGCGAGAACATGTCTACGAAGAAATCGATCAACCGGATGAAGCAGTGGCTGCGGCTGAGGAACTTAAATTCATTTTAGATGCCACCTCTGTGGATGCCATTAAACAATCTTTGGTCTGCCAGGATACAAATGCAATTAAAGAAGTTGCCACTACTAATAACAACATACCCCTGGATCGCATGGGCAGTAGCGAAGAGGAACCAATTACCTTAACAGATCGCGCGACACCAGAGCGTAAATCGAATTCATTATTAGCACCTATTTCATCTATTGATTCAGCTTCTTCTGATGAAGACCGCTCCAAATTACACTTACAACCCGTGGTAGAAGAAGAAGCCGATCAAGAGCCTCAAGAAGAAGAAGAAGAAACATCTAGTCCAGTGGCACAGCAACAAATTAATTTAGCAGTCGGTGGGCAGGAAACTGAACCAAACAAACCTTCGCTCAAAAAGGAAGCTTCACCAGCACCTTCCGAAAAGAAGGTAACATTTTCGCACGTTGAAGATGAAGCTGAACCGCATCGTGAAGATATTGAATTAGCAGCCGAACAATTAGAGGCCGCCAAGGAAGCGAACAAGTGGAAAAATACCCTCAAGTAAGTACATCATATTCTAAAATAAAATAAAATTAAAAAAAACACAGAATCGCCAACGACAATGTGTTGCTATTTTTATTTAAAACATAAAAGAAAAAATCTGTTCCTAATTTATCTTTATCTTTTCAATTTTCAAATTTAAATAACACACAAATCTTCTTCTTCGCTTTGACTACACTTAACAAAATAATCTACACATAC
Organism: Sarcophaga rosellei; assembly: GCA_930367235.1. NCBI lineage: Eukaryota > Metazoa > Arthropoda > Insecta > Diptera > Sarcophagidae > Sarcophaga > Sarcophaga rosellei. Next base: position 66,739,392 of record OV884020.1, on the reverse strand, counting down.
CACATTTTAATAAACTATGTATACGAAGATCATACTGCATGTTTTGACAGAGTTTAAAAGATGAAGTTTTTAACTGGTTATCCAGAATTTTTTTTTTTATAAATATTGAATCGATTTTAATCAATTACTCAGAACTTTCTGTATGATCTTCGTATAATTCGCCTAAATTTTAAACAATTCAACAAACATTATACTTTTTCTTTGCATAATACTATTTCAGAAAGTACACATTATTCATCTTTCTCAAGAAATTGTTACTAACACTACGCTACCGTAAGCAAATAAACCGTAAACCCTCTAATCGCTTAGAAAGCACTGGCTCTAGCCGTTATACCCTATCCTTCTACGTTTGTTTAACACCTTGTTGTAGTAAATAGATAACTTTCTTTTCAACTTTGTTCCAATACACACCCTACAGCCGAGCATGTAAAAGTTCGAGGTAAGATTTATCACAATAAACTACAAAACATATGTAATTACCACATTCGTCCTGGTGATTGGGCTTAGTAAATATTCTTAATTTATCCTATATACTGTACTATATGCATATGTATGTGTGATGTGTCTCCCATAAAACAAAATTCTACCCATTAAATAAGTCTCTAGTACCATATACATACTATTTGTAATTGATAAATAAAAAAAAAAAAAAAAAAACAAAAAGAAAAATATTTTGTTAAATGTCTATTTTTATGTTGAAATGTTGTTTGAAAAAAAAAAATACTTTTACACCGTTTCCAAGTTAAATTAAGACAGGGAATTTGTTATTATTTTAACGAAACACTTACAGAAAATATTTTTATTAGAACTGAAACTAATTTTATTATAAAGGGTGTTTTTTATAGAGGTATAGAACTTTAAGTAGGCATTACTTTTCAAGATGGCGACCGATTTAACAGCTGTCAAGTGATTTATTCTCAGTTTGGTTTGGCAATTCATCATGAATAGACTCACGCCTGAACAACGCTTGCAAATAGTGCAATTTTATTCCGAAAATAATGGTTCTGTGCGGGAAACGTATCGTGCACTACGTCTATTTTATCGCCGACAAAATCGTCCATCAGAGCAGTTAATTCGATTAACCATGGAACATTTTCGCACCACGTTTACTCTTATTGATAACTCGCATCCCCAGAGACGCTGTACGGTGCGTACAGGAGAAGCTATTTCTGCTGTAGAGCGTAGCATTGAGCAAGACCCGAATGAGTCCATCCGCGGTATAGAGCCATGATTACTTAATTTTTCATTCCTGAATTGAATAACCATGATGTCCAGGAGATGTGGTTTCAACAAGACGGCGCAACATGTCACACAGCGCGTGCCACAATAGATTTGTTGAAAGACACGTTTGGTGACCGCCTAATTTCACGTTTTGGACCTGTGAATTGGCCTCCAAGATCTTGTGATTTAACACCGCTAGACTACTTTCTGTGGGGCTATGTAAATTCATTGGTCTATGCGGTGAAGTCACAAACGCTTGACCATTTGGAAGACAACATTCGCCGTGTTATTGCCGATATACGGCCACAAATGTTGGAAAAAGTCATCGAAAATTGGACGTCCAGATTGGACTACATCCGCGCCAGCCGTGGCGGTCATATGCCAGAAATCATATTTAAAATGTAATGCCACAAGATTATCTTTTGGATAAATAAAATTTATGTCAATAATCCATCGTTGTTTTATTGCAACTTAAAGTTATATACTTCTATAAAAAATACACCCTATAAAAGACTGCTTTTTAAAAGGTTTTTAATGTTTTTTTTAAACCAAAAATTTATTTTTTTTTAAATTTCTTTCCTTATCTAAAAGCATCAAAAATTAAAAACATTTATGTATACTCTTTCAAGAGCAAGAGAATAAAATGTATATTATTAAAAAGAGACAAATAAATTTCTAATAAGTATGCAAGAGACGCTCAATACAATGTGTTTATATACCATACTGTGATTGTATAGATTAAAAAAAAAAATCTTATTTGGAAATGGTGTAAAGATTTTCACAAAATTTATTTAGTAGTTGACAATCAGGTGTCAAGATAATTTTGTACTTTGCGGCCATGATTGTTAATGTAATAGAATACCATCTGTATGATGTTAAAACTGCTAGAATACAGTGGGCTTTTCGAAATGTTAATGATGTTCGATTTAGTAAAAAGAAATCTTCTTGTTAGATCTTAGATTCTAGTCGACTTAATCGCAACAACTAGCGCAATATTACACTATGTGCTCAGTAAAGTAAGCAAATCATCACCTATATGATAACAATAATAGTTTTTGGTGCTCTGAAACTTAGCTAGTTTGTGTGTAAGCATATCTTGTTAATATAATTATCAAAATAATAGATTCTGATTTAATTTCAATGGCACTGCCATTTAATATTATTGTTCGCTTTGCAATGCTTTAGAGATATAGAAAGAAACATTCACAAAATCATATCGACGACCTAGCTTCTCTCAGAATCAGATAATCGTTTTACAAACTCAGCAGTTACGTTGTCCGGTTATCGGCCATTATTATTAATTGCCGGAGTGCAAAAGTATTAAACAAGCCTTAGTTTATACACAGTCCATCATTTACCTTGAAGTAATAGAATTCGGAGCCTTGAACGTTGCGAGTTTATGCACATATAAATCCATAGGTCTTTGAAGAAAAAACAAAGTTTTATGCTTTTAAACTTAAACTAGCTTTAATTTAAGCACAGTTAGGCCGGCCCATCAGAGATCGAATTCATTTAGAAGTGATTTTTTGCCCTTGAGGTAAAAAAAGAGTTCAGAGTTTTAAAAATTTCGTCTGTCTTTTGATTTCAACATCAATAATGGCTTTTTAAAACACTGTTAATCTTGTTTTGTTTTTCTGATTTGTACCTTTTAAATAAAGATATATTATTTAGCCTGTATTTATTGTGATCACTTGGCATAAATCGTATACAGAGTGATAGAAAAACAGAAAATATTTTCTATTTAATTGTAAAATGTAACAAAATTAACAAGTAAATTATTTGTAAACCATTATTATATACGTACATGTGTATGTATGTATATGAAGATTTATTATTTCATTCAACAAAAGATTCAATCATCATAATGATGCTTTGAGATGATAATTATATTTAATTTGAATGATGATGATGATGATGATAATGAAGTTAAAAGACTACAGAAATATATGTTAGTGTAGACAAGTAAACCATAGAATAGAAATGAATCTGAACATCAAAATATCTTAAAAGTAGTATGTGCATATATATTTATTTATTATAACTCATAGATACGGCTGCCCCAAAGACGACAAATAATGAGCAAAAAAAAAAAAGACAAAAATTTTCAAAAACTGAAAATGAACAAAATATTGTTCAAGTTCTTTTGATTTTTTTTTTCTTTCTAAGTTTACTGATGAATGTTTAGTTCTGCCAAAACAAAAAAAAAGCTTTCAGTCCTGGCCGACATTTAAAGCGAACAACATGGGCACTAACGGACGATATAAAAATTATTTGATATTTTCGAAATTGTGAACAAAAAAAAAAGAAAGAAGAAAAGAAACAAAAGAAATATTTCCAAAATATTACTCAACGAAAAAAATTTTTTCTTGAATGTGACAATCAAAGTGCCTGAGTGCGGTATTATTATTATGCATCAAATAAGAAGCACGATTATCAAATGAAATATTAAAAATTAACCGAAAAAATTAAATAAAATATTTATATATTGTGCGTTTAAAATATTGAAAAGATTTATTATAGAATATTTGTTTAAGTTAAGCATACAAAATAGAAATAGAAATACACTTAATGTACACCCTTGGAGCATATACGAAGAAACAAAATTTATAAAAATAGCCTCAATATGAGGAAAATGCAAAAAGCGATCGACAAACGGAACGTCTAACGAATACGCTCTAACACTCATAAAACCGATAAAAGCTGAAATAAAAAGAAACGAAATTTTTTTTGTTTTTGCAAAACCAAAACGACAACATCAAGTGACAATTTCTTCAGTGAAAATCTTTGAGAAAAAAAAAAACACTCACAAAGCCAAAAGACAAAAACAGAGGGAAATTTCAAACAAGTGCAAATGAAAGAGAGAGAGAGAGAGAGAAATAGAGAATTAAAACTTTCCATAACACTCTTTCAAAATGAGCGCAAGAAGATCTGCATCGGTGGGAGCTTTGCCGCAAGAAAAAAAGCATTTTGTGTCTCGTAATGAAAGCACAAGTGGTGTGACACTAGATGTTCGTTGTGCCTGTCAATATTTTCAATCAGATTCGTTGTTACCTGAACGCATAAATCCGGTCGACTCAAGACCCAACTCAAAGTTAGGTTTTCATCATGACGTCGCTTGTCCACAATTTACTGCAGACGTAGCTGCAGGCGCGGTTGAACGCAATCTTCACTCTCCAACAATGGTGGGTTTTCAGCCTATGGCAAGTCGCGGCGGATTGGTTGCCGGTGATCGTATAACACAACCGGAACCAGAACGTATGTCTTTGCACAGTGTGGGCAAACATCGTTCATGGGATCAAGCCTCAGCTTCTGTTGATATATCGTTTGTAGAAAAATATCCAGAATTGGAAGAAACTGCTAAAACTAGAGGTTTGGTAGTGCGTAGCATATCCGATGATGATCCTCACAGTATGGCAGGCCCGCATAGGCCACGTTTTACTTCAGTGGATCGCTTATCTAAGGATCCAGAAACTCTATCTATGCACAGTGTAAGATCTTTGAGACGCATACCGTCTCGCTCACCTTCCAAACAAGATTTATATATGGCAGATATAATTATACCTTCCGCACGTCCACCACCCTATGGACGACGTGAGCAACGTTCTGTGAGTGCCAGCCGCAGATCATCAAATATGGATTTAACAACGTTCTCGCCACAAATAAATGTTATAACACCAACTCCCTTGCCGCAAACTACCAATAGACCACCATCCTTTCCACGTGATATTGGCACCGATCCTTCTTTACCAGTGCTGGCAGATCGTCAAAGATCCTACTCACGAGACTTTACACCTTTACGTTCAATGTCACCACCTGGCGGTCCAGGTTACAGCAAGGCTAAGCCACCCACCACTTCGGATTACATGAGACCAGGCGAAAATAAGGAAAATGTACGAAATTATCAGGCACAAGATGAACTATTGCCTCAAAATCGTCCCATTGACATGTCAAAGTATAAGACAACTGGTGATGGTACAACCACAGTACAACAACTGATTCCTCAGACTGGTCAGATTGCAAGTCCAGAACCTACATACAGAGATTTGTCGCCAATGAGATCTCCTTCACCGCCTGAAATTGTTGATTTTCTTAATGCAAAGCCCCCTATGTCAGCGGATTATATGAGACCCAATGAAAATAAAGACAGTCGCATAGTTTATCAATTACCGGGAGATGTTTTACCACAAAATCGTCCCATTGATATGTCGAAATATAAAACATCTCCGGAAGCCTCTACAATACTTGAACCAGTTAGAATGGATTTACAAACCACCGAAAAACCATTAGATCCTTTACAGCAAACCGTTGCAGAGTTAGAAGCTATGCAGTATGGCCAAAACCTCGTAGACATAAGAGATAATATAAAAATACAACGTTTAAGTCCGCCCTTATTAAGTGATGTACCTACTGTGCCCTTAAATCTTGATGAAGAGACACGTATTGAAATTAATAGTCAAGTCCCTATAGTTGATATTGATAAGCTTGTCAAGGAGGAGGAGGAAAAGGCTCGAAGCCGAGCAAAGTCACCAGCTAGAAGCCGAGCAAAGTCACCAGCTAGAAGCCGAGCAAAGTCACCTGGTAGAAGCCGAGCAAAGTCCCCGTCTACGCACTTGGAGACTTTAGCTACACAAGAGAGACGAGGCAGAAGTCATTCAGCCTCCCCTTCAAGAGGTTTCATTTCTGCTGCTACAGCCGAACAACAAGAAAGTAATAATCGCGGTAGATCCCCGCTAAAACAAATGCAGCATTTTTCAATGGATAACCTTCAATTACCAGAAGCAAACTATCATCAACTAAAGAGAGGACATTCACCCGAGAGACAGCCATCTCCCACAAGAACCAAAAGAAGTGCTCAAAACGGCGCCAATGCCGAAGATGTCGCAAAACCATCTTATGCGACAAGATTTAAAACCTTCTTCACGTCAAAACCAAAGGAGGATATGGATGGTGTTGCACAAACTGAAAATGTTGCAAGTGTTAGAGAAAAAACTCCATTAAGAGAAAAGTCGCCATCGCCTTCTAGATTTTCATCCATGCTTTCTTCAAAAGAAAAGTCGCCGATGAGAGAAAAGTCACCATCACCTTCTAGATTTTCATCCATGTTTTCTTCAAGAGAAAAGTCGCCGATGAGAGAAAAGTCACCATCACCTGCAAGACACACTACAAGCAAATTTATGTCTATGTTTTCTAAAGAAAAACCAACTGCAATCTCAGTTGTTTCCGGAACCAATGCCGCAGTCACCAACAAACCTCAAGCAGAACCCATGTCTATTAAGGTTGTGGAAACGTTCTCTCTTAAAGTCGATGAAATGGATCAGTATATGGCAAAGCCGTCCAAAGCAATGCCACCCCCACCATCTCTTAGCAAATCGCCTTCAGTGCAGAAATCATTTGGCAGCCGTGAAGAATTTCTCGCTGAACACTCAGCCATGGATGTTCGTGAAGCATTTAAACCGGTTATAATTGGACGAAGTTCAACTGAGGATAGTTCGCAATTTTTGGCCGACAAACGTACAAGCCGATCAGAATTGTCAAGTCAAGACAGAGGCTTAGAAACGAGAGGCTGGAGTCGAGAGCCCTCTATACACCATCATCCGGAGTTACAAGGAAAACCTTTATATTCAGCCGCTATAATGATGTCAAGTAGCGGCAGCATAAATCGGTCATCCTCAATCGATAGACGCATGCAAATGCACGGCGTAAGATCACCTTCAGAACAGCGTCCACTATTGCAATACAAAGATCAAAAGGGGGACTTCTTTGAAGGGCGTACACAGTCAACTGATCGCCACCGTTTGGGCGGTTCTCAAGACAATTTATCATTGGCTCGCATATCGAAAACCGTGAGTTTTAACTTTGACGAACGAAAATCACGTTTAGGTCAATTTGAAAGCTCTACTTTACCGCCTCAAAAGCAAGAATATCTGGAGAGGACTTATTTCTCGCGGTAAGATTACGAGAATATTTTTTAAACACAAAAGTTATCCAAAAACAATGTGGCCTTAAAGACTATACTCAAGGTTTTGGTATTGTATACTCCCCCTTTGCCTATTTATTTCTGTCTTTCTATTTGTAATGTATTGTTTTGCTCACGCTTTCTCATCAAAATTCAGCCCTCTAATTCACCCGCTTCAAACTCTATATACAAAATTAAACACACACACACACACTTATCTAAGTCCTACCATCAATCAATTTCCTGTTCTGTGTTAACCGGAGACAAATTATTTCGTAATTTCGAAATACTCTGTCCGGGTTGAAAATTTGTTATTTGTGTAGCATGACACTTTTAATGTGTTTTTCATTTCATTGTAGCGATCATGAGTACGAACTGATTGGAACACCTTCGGCAGAAGAGAAGTCTTCTGAAAACAAGGAAGCAACTCCAAATCAAACTCAAACGACAACGACGGAGGTTGACACCCTAAAGCAGGCAGAGGAAATGCAAAAAGAACTGGAAGATCGTTTCTTTACGGCAGCATCAGTGGATAAGCCGCAGAAAACCCCTCAAATGGAAATTGAAGTGGAGGCCGTAGATACTGAAGATGTTGCTATGGATGTAGACGAAGCACCAAAGGCAGAAAAGAAAGGTTTTATGGCGAGCGCACAGGATAAAACAAGACGCATGCAAGCGGGATTTAAAAATCAGGCAGGAAAGCTAAAAACGAAACTAAAACCGGCTCCCAAAAAAATACCATCGGGGAGTCCAAAGGCTAAGGAGCGTAAAAAGTTTAAAGCTCCCGAATTTTCGAAATTAAGAATGCCCGAAATGAAACGACCCGACATGACGAAATTCAAAGAATTTAAACGACCTGAATTTACTAAATTCAGTAAGCCCGACATGAGCAAATTCAAATTGCCCGAAAAGATGACAAATATTAAGTTGAGGCGAAGTAAATCTTTCAAGGAACCAGAAGCTGTGCATGAGGATGAGGATCTTGGAAGTGAGGTTACGGAAACGGTACAAAAAACTAAAGAAGCTCCAACCACACAAAAGAAACGTTTTGAATTTAATTTCGGCACATATCCAAGAGCTTTGCGCAAAAAGAAAACGCTTGAAGTAGAATCATCCTTTGATACTGGCACAGCTACAGAGGCTACCAGTGTAATACCGAGTACTGAGACACAGCCTTCGCTAGAATCATCTAGCTCACCGCAAGGTGATCGCGGACCAGGCCCTGTACGTTCTCGCTGGGCTGATAAGTTTTCAGATGTTAGTTACAATGACAGTGAAGGTTCCCGCTATAGGCGTTATGGCAGTGAACAGGAGAGTTTCGACCGCGAGTCCTCCTTGGAGAGACGCATGCGTGAAGATCTCGAAGACACAGCCAGTGAAGAACGTAACTTGGGCATATTAGGTGGTGTCACGGACAATAAACAGTTTGCAGAGTTTGATGAAGAAAATCGTGCCATACACGAAATATCCAATTTGCGTTCAGGTGAATTTAAAAGACGGCCTATAACCCACCAGGATTCAGATGTAAGATCTGAGGACAGTAAAGAGGTAATTGGTTGGACAGAAAAAGATATTGAAAAAAATATTTTATTGCGCAAAGCTGAATTGGAAGCCGAGTCTAGTTATCACAAGTATCAACCGGATGATGTACGCACTCAAGAAACACAATCGACAGCGAGTTCGGGCAAAAAAGTGGTCCTAGAAGAAATTGGCGACGATGAATTCTTTTTACGTAAACGTGGCATATCACAGGATAACATTGAAATCAATCAGTATATAAGAAATGCCTTCAGAGATGATTACGATAAGCCGATCAATACGTTAGAACATGTGGGACAACCGGGTACGGCTTACGCTGACTATGATGTACCGCCACCAAAACCCCGAAGACTACATAAAGCCTATGCTCCTGACGACATTTCGCAAGAGTTCGATGGCCAAAGAAGCGACTACGGCGATGACTTTTCAATGTCACAAAATGGTAGCGATTATTTCGGTGCGCCACGGCGACCCATGCGCAAAGGTAGATCCCGTAGCAAATATTCTGTTGACAGCCAAGAAGTAGAGAGTAGAAAATATATGGATGAGGAATATTTGCGCGATCCTTCGCCTTTAACTAGGGAGGAACATAGTGAATGGAATGACTTGAATGTGTCTGAAAAAGAAAATATACCGCATGAGACGACGCAAGCACAACCCTTACCGCCGACACGCCAAAAGAGGCGACGTGACATTTCAATGGAGAAAGACTCCTATATTAATGGCTTTGGAGGACGCTCGGTGTCGAGTAGTTTTTTGCAGCCAACTGAAGATGTAAGCTGTTGCTATACTATACAATTACCTTATTATCGTGCTTTAATAAAATCATTGTCAATTTTGAACTTTTTATAGGTAATTGTTTATCGCACTGAACACGAGTATCATCATATACCACTTGCCACACCCGAAAAATACTCTGATAATGGATCAACGAGAAAATCTATATCGAATTACGATTTAGATGAACGCCATTCGCGTGGTGCCATTTCATTCGAACAAAATGAAGATGTTCGAAGAGAATCTGAAAAATATGTCATCGATATGATGGAAAATGATGGGTAATTATTATAAATACGAAAAGAACAAATGAAGAAGAAAATTATTTCTTGAAATTGAAATTAAATACATTAATTTTTACAGTTATGCCGTAGTACGCAAAGAACAAGTTCCAAAGCCTACACCACCAGTTAGACGTAAAAAGTTTACACGAGCGCCTGGTGAACGCTTTGCTACCATGCCAAATATGAGAATCAAAAGAAGTACTCCACCGCCAGAAAGGCCGCCGCCACCAAGAGGTTATACGCCTGTATCAGATGTTGTTATGGTAACAGGACGTAAATCGGCTTTAAGTTTAGATGCTCATCCAAAGTAAGATATTTTTGATCCTGAGAAGCTGTTTACGCACTTGTTTTTAACACAAAGCTGCCAAATTTAATTAGTTGTTGTTTTTAAATTTGTGTTGATTTAATTTATTTTACAATTTTTTTTTTTTCGTTTTGTTTTGTTGTTTTGTTTTCGCTTTAACAAATATCACACCAAAAATGTATTAATTTTACAAAATTATTTTATTAGAGCGCCAGCAATGTTATTATAATTTAATCATTTACTAAGACACATCAAATACATTCAAAAAGGCAACAGGTCTGGTGGTTCAATTTGTGGTTCATATCTTATTATATAATATCACTTGTTTTGGTAGCCAATTGGCGGTTGGTTGGTTGGTTCAATTTACATTTTATCCACATACGAGGTACACAGAACCATAATAAAAAAAGAAAACTATAGTGAATGTCAGTGAAAAACGTACAAAGCAAAATGAAGAATAGTCCTAGCAAGGGGAAATATCTGGCAGAATCAGTTGCTAAACAATTGCAGGTTGCAAGCACGCGACAAGATTTTAGAATCAGAAAAGCAAGTTGAAATATCATAATATTTCAAGAAAATAAAGTGTATACTTTTCGTTGGCATTCACTGTATTTTCATTTAATCTTTTAAACTTGATAGAGACTGATAAATTTAAACGTCCGATTTATAAGGACTACATGGTTATATCGATCAGAATACATATTAAAAAAAAATATGAAGTCATATTCGAAAAGAGGCACAAGTACCACCATTACTTTATACATACATATTGATTAATTCTATAAAACGTTATTAAAAACGTTATTCAAATCATTTTATTTTGATTCGTTTCAAATTTTATTTTATAAGTTATTTGCTACTGTACTAATTAAATTAAAATTTATTCACTTGATACAAAAATAGCAATAAATTTTCATTTACTGTTTCTATATTTAGTTAAAGCTTTTGTTTATTTATTTATTTTATTTAATTTAATTTAATTTTTTTTTTCTAATTTAATGTTTGGTATTTTGTTCTAATTTTGGCATGAACCGATTTTTTTATATGCTTTAAAGCCAAATTTTCAAGGACTTTAAAGTATGTTTTTCTTTATGTTGCCATATGTATGTATGTATGCATTTAGTCTAATTTGAAATTGATTATTTTAGCTATGAGGACGATTATGAAGAACCAGGAGTAGTTGAAAGGAATCTGCAATCAGGTGATGTAATAAATAAAATGAAATATCGTCCGTTGCCGCCCCCACCAAGACCGCCAAGAGAAAAGCGTCAACGTTCAATCAGTAAAGGTTCGGAAGCTCAACAGCGCGATTACCATTCCTTTGAAAGTGAAGAAATTGTTAACGGAAAATATGATCAAGGGGGTGAAGATCCAGACACGCACGTCGAAGAAGTTGAGGCATGTACCCAAACAGACCCCTTACCAGATGATTTTGTCTGTGAAGAGTTCGAAATAACCGATGATATGAAAATCATCGAACCTCGTATACGTTCTAATAAAACGGTAGAGGAAATGTTAAAGGAAGAACTGGAAAAGGAGCTCAATATTAATCACCAGGTTATAGATAGTGAACAACTGGCCAAGGGTTTACAACGTTTTAGAGATGCCAATCAAAGAAGTCTTTCAGAAAGATCAAGAGCCTCTTCTCAGGCCGATCGCTCAAAATCCCACAGCAGACCTCAAACACCGTCGGCCATATTAGTTGAGCGACAGTCTTCAACCCCTGTACAAAAAGATAACACCGAAGTGGTCGCAGCTTCATTGATAGTAAGGCCTATTGATGATTTAGAGCTGGAGGAAGAAGAATTGCGCAGAGAAGGACTCTTAACCGACAGCTCTCAGCACAGTGTATCAGATACAAAAGAGGATTATCGAAATTTAGCTGTCAGCGAGGCTTCATATGCGCCAAGTTCTACAGAGCTTGATGAGGCACTGGGTGTCCTTACATCAGACCCTGAAACCCAACAAACCGATGAGGAAGTCGAAAGAACTTTACAACGATATAGAGATGAATTAGATGCTATAGGCAGAGAACTGATGGAAACTCAAACAACTTCTCAAGAACCCTCACCTAGTGTTTCACGAGAGGAAATAAAAGTCAGCGATAGGGAACTTGAACCAAGTGATAGAGAAGAAGAACAACGTTCAGATTTAGATGAACTGCTATCTGATATTGAACTTAAAGAGGAAAGCTTGTTGAGCGAAATAAGGGAAGAAGAACCAGAAGAATTAACCGTATCCGAAGTAGAAATATCTGAAGTGGAGGCGCCACAACCACCACCACGAAGAAAATCTACAACTGCCATCGAACAATCACCACCTCCCGCACCACCAGTAGAATATCAATATACGCAAATCAAACAAGTTCCCACGGAAACTGTTAGTTCTGTTAAGGCCGACGAATTACCTTTAGTAACTACAGAACAAAAGTCTGTACCCTTTACCTCCACTCAACTCAAAGAACAGGATAGTACGAAAGAGTTAGCGCCCATGAAAACTATAGTAAAATCAGAACCAGAACATCAGTTACCAGCTCGTTTAGGTGATTTGGAAGTTGAGCGTTTAAGAGTACATGCTTTACAAGCTGGACAAATAATGGTTTCTCAATTGCACGGCCAACAAATTTCCTCCGATGAGTTGGAGTGCAAATCAGGTAATTTGGTGGTGCAAAATATAGAATTGCCACCCGGTCTTATTGAAAACATAGTAGAACAGGTGAGACAAAAAGAACGTTCGCAACACTTAACCACTGAGACACAAACTAGTCTGCAGGGCAGTAGTGAACACTTGAGTTCAAGTCCAGTTAGAGAAATTGTTCCTCCACCTAAGCCACCACGTTTACGAGATTTGGAAGCAGCTGCTACCACTATCACTAAAAAACCCACAGAATCCACTCCTATTCCTAACACCGATGAACAAACACAAACCGATCAAACAGAACCAGAGGTGCCTACAACAACTACTATGCCACCAACCGTCTTTCCAACAGCCGAATACTTACAAACGTTGGCTCCATTGGCGTTCTACAATTTACACCGGGCAGCAGCAGCAGCTGCCGAAGATCCCAACTTAGATATAAGACCTCCTCAACGTCACCGTCACCGCCACAGACGTTCTTCGTCCTCAGAAGCAGAAGATAAAGCAATTAGTGAAAGTGAAGAGGATAGACATCACCGACGACGTACACGCAGTACACGTACACCTTTAGCCGATGATGACAAAAGTGTTACGAAAGCTGGACGTAAATTCCTAACAGCTTGTAGTCTTTCCCTTTGCAGTATCATTAACCAACTTACTGATTTTGTCCGAGGCAAAGAGCCCAAAGAAGGAGTCGAATTAGAACCCACCGATATTCGTAATCGACATGTGCCAGCTTTGGTTGTCCTCTTTATAGTTGTAACGTTTGTGGTTTTGTTATACTTAATGACCGGCCGTACTGTACATACCCATCACTGGGACTATTTCAATCCCCCGGGACAAGAGGGGCGTTAACATTAAGACTTAATTAATATGTATGATTACATCGAATTGAAGTCGATTTTCCATTATTAATTGAAATTTCAGACACATTATCAATTTTTATGATACAATTGTGGCCTTTAAAGAAGTGTGAACAGATCATAGATTTGTACACTAAAAACATATACTTTTTTTTGAACACAACCGAACCGGAATATAAAATCTGCATAATCAAGGAAAACTTTTATATACTACTATGCGACATACACTCATTTACTTTCACATACACCCACGCGCACGCATGGAATCATTGACATAAAATATCAACGACATTTAAGAAATATTTTTTTACAATCTAAAGATTTTTCTACCAGAAAATAAAAGAAAAACAAAAAAATTTTTAAATGAAATTAAGTAGACCGTACAATACTTTTTAACTTAATTTTTTACCGACTTGCAATAGTTGCTTGCTACTTTTGACAAGGCAGGCAACAAATTTTCATGTTACTACTACTTACTACTATTATTGTTAATTAATAATTTTTTATTTGATTTCGTTTTTTTTTATTTTTTATTTTTTAAATTTTTTTGTTTTTCGTACTTACTTAAGGGTAATAAAATTAATTTATTTTCATTAATGTTGTCTATCTAATAATAAAATTTCTTAGGTTTTTTCACTTTATTTTAAAATCTTTTTTTTTTTTAGCAAAGCAAAGCAAAAAAATTGTTATCCCACCCACATTTATTGTTATTTGTTAAAGTTTAAATTAAATGAATCGAAATTATTTATTAACCATAACTATGAAGAAATATATCGTACTTAAAACACATAAAATTTGGAAATAAAATTTTAATAATTATACTTATTATTTAAATCAACAATACTTGTAGTCTTAATTATTTTTTCATGAGATCGGGTAACTTTTAAATGCACAAATTATTAAAAACGTAAAGCAAATAAAGTTCGGGAATAAAATTTACTATGCAGAGTATTAATAATTTGAAAAAAGAAAAAAATATGTAGGCGAGTAAGTTATGAAATACCATCATAGGAAAAGTAAAAGAGTAAAAAAATTGAATGTAGTTATTCTAATAGAAGAATTCAACATGTTATTACCACATTGGTTATGAAATATAATCATTAAATTGGTCACAATGGAGTGGGCAGTTACAAGAACCATATTGCAGTTATAACGCTATTTAAGTGTGATATGAGGAAAGATAATATTTTTAAAACGCTTCGGCCGGTCGAGATTAGTCAGATTTACATCTACAGGTATATAATACCTTGGGGGTGGTCTGAAGATGTTAGACCGCCACCGGTCGGGCCGTTCACGCACATTTCAATCTAAGAATACAGCGAATTCCGTAAAGAAAAAATTTATGGCCCGGGATATGAATGTCTTGCTAAAATCTATGGATCGACTTGTTAATAAAGACTTGGGACTTTGTACCGGACATTTGTTGATTTCAGGATAAAAAAATTTAAACAGGCACGCTGTTAACTTGCACAGAACAATTTTATTTAACACTGAAAAATGTTTCATTTAGGATGTATGGACGGTCATCTAAAGATGATTCTGATTCTAAGCTCAAAAATGGTCATAATCCAGTTTCAATTATGGTTCGGGGTCAAAATAGGCCAAAGAAACCATTTTGGAAGCAGTTGTAAAAAAACTTAACCGTTCCATGTTACAAAATTAGGCTAGAGTTTTAAAGCAAGATATTATGTAAGCTTATAAAGCTGAAGCGACCCAAACCAGAATAGATCTCATCTAATGAATGGCCTACAAATTATGTAAAGTTTTAAAGGACATGGTTTGTAACAAAATAATGCAAAAGTTGATTCTCTTAAGACAACTTTGTTTCGCGCTGAGGCCAATTATCTATTTGAAGTGTTAAGTGCGACTATTGAGAATTTTAAAAAGTTTTCCCTATATTCATTACTTAATTATTTTAAGATTCATATATTGTTTATGAGTAGAAGAAATAAAAAATTATAAAAATAATACGAAAAAAATAAGTATGTAAGCAATTGCCTAAACTGCTATGGTATTCTTATGTTTGCATTTAATATTCGAAAGGTTAAATTTTTCCCAAAGGTTAAAGTAAATATAAATCAAATATTAAGTATTATAAGAAAAAAATGAAAATTACCTTAATTTGTCATGCATTATTAATGAAATTTTGATGAATTTTGATGAGTTTTGATGAATTTTGTTAGTGTTAATGTTAATGTTGGATGATTTGTTTTTTGTTGATTTTATAAACTTATTTTCTATTTGAAGAAAAAATCTTCATCATATTGAACCATTTCGCGTCGGTCCTTATGGCTGCCCTTTTGAGATTTACTAGCAGCTGAAAATTTTAAAAGTTACATAAATTATCCTTATTTATGATATAAAGAGTAAACTTACCAATTGAGGACCAAACAGCTGATGAAGAGGCATCATTTATTGGCTCTATTTGTGGTTGACGACGAGCCAACTGAACCTGCAGGCTAATGCCGTTAACATTTTTACCATGCATTTCTGCAATGGCACGATCAGCAGATTCTGGCTTTGCAAACGTAACAAAACCACGACTAAAATGAAGAATATTTTATTAGAAGAATAGAATTTGCAAACTAAATTGAAAAATTCTCTTACCCTTTTTCAATTTCCATTGAAACATTCACTATAGTGCCGTAATCATTAAAGGTCTTCTTCAAATACTCCTCAGTTACTTTATTACCGGAAACAAAAATAGTGTTACCAGCCCTGGGCTTATCTGCTTGGCTGGGATCCAAAGCATTTTTATCGTTTAAGCCACGCTCTTCACGATCGCGTTCGGAAGCAAAATGTTGGTACAAATTTTGCATGCGAGGCTCTTCTTTTATTATTTCACTGATTATGGTCTCCTGAGCCACATCATTCTGTGTGGAAGAGAAAGGTTGATAGGCGGCCACCGAGGTCTCAGGTAAAGGCCGTTTGCGCTCTTGGCCCTTTGGCCGCTTGAAAGATGTCTGGTCTTGTTTGGTTTGTTGTTTTTGTATAGCCGGTATAGCACCGCTCTTAATAAGTTTTCTGGCTACTTCTCTAGCATCACGGGCGTCTGTGGTTCGCTTTAATGTAGGCTTTTCAGGCTCCTGCTTGGGAGCCTTCATCAACTGCAGGGCTTTTTTCTACAAAAAAAGAACATATGAGTGAGATGGAATTCTTATAATGAAACTATGCAAACCTTTTTCTTCAATTTCTGATATTTTGCCTGGAGCATGTGCTCCTCTTCTGTTAAATTAGAAGGAAAATGTATATAAACCATGTTTAAAGAAAAAAAAAATTAAAAACTTCTATAAAATCACGACGCAGAAAAATTTTCTATCTCCAGTTAGACAAAACGGTAAAACTAAAACAGTAAACTGCAAACAGTGTTGCATTTTATACATAACAAAGTGATGCCAAATGACAAAAAAAATTGCTGGGATAGCAAACAGTACTAAAAACAAAGTACTATTTAATAATAATTTAATAAGTATATGGATAATACTGTATTATGGATATTAATATATTGTTTATTAAATAATTTTAATATATTGTTTGAAATAGTCACATACAATTTTAATATTTACCGCTATATTAATTATGAAATAGAATCGTGAAAATTGTACCGCCATAAATTTACTCATCACTGTTGACAGTCGGTGTTTTTTTTTTAGCCGCACAACACGTTTTTTCTTTAGCTGTGTTGGATGCACACAGTTTTCCTTGGTCAAAATGGGCAAACAATTTAACAGAAAATTTAACAACCATCAGAAAAAGCCTTATCACAAGACTGATCAGCAAAAATCCTTTAACAATCGAAATCGTAATGATGGATTTGGACACAAGCAGAAGTAAGTATTCTCAATAGAAACTAATTAGCGAATCAAAATTCAGATATTTCTCTTACCCTCATTTAACAGGCCGGTGTTTACCGTCAAAGACAATTTGAAAGAGGAACAGGTTGGCATTACTGAATATGTCAATGCCGGTGAAGGATTCACCGGTATTTTAAAATCTCGTTTTTCAGATTTTCATGTTAATGAAATCGATTTAAATGATAAGATATTACATTTAACCGATTTATCGATACCGGAACAAAAGGAGGAAGGTAATACAGTCACAACCAACAATAAATCACCAACCAACAATTAATTACTTCTGCTTAAATCTTTAGAACTAAGCGCTGACGAGGTTAGTAAAACACAAGAAGAACTAAAAAACATTATAAGTAATGATGTCTGGCAACAAATGAATGAACTTAAATTGGCTAAAATGGACATGAGTGAAAAACCCCAAGATTCTGCCATATTTATAGATGTTACAGAACTGGATAAGGAAAAGCGCACTCGAATTCACATGGTCATTAAGAAACTATATGAAGGCAAATTGGTGAGCTCAACTGTTGACGGTGAGCAAGTTGGCAAAGAAGCCGATAAGAAGTTTGTACGTGTTATGAAATCAAGAGGAAGAGATCGCAACAAATGGACATTCCCCGGAGAATATGTACACTTTTTGGTGCACAAAGAAAATTTAGATACCGGTGAAGTGGCATCTTTAATAGCCAACAAATTGAAGTTAGTATTTTATTTTGTAAAAAGGCTACGCTGGTTGCAAAAGGGATCTAAGAAATTGTTTCACTTTGATTAATAATAATTATTAATAACATTTTACATAGATTGCGGCCATCACAAGTGAATTACTGCGGCACCAAAGATAGAAGAGCAAAAACTACGCAAAAGTTTTGCATTAAAAAACGTCCACCACGTGATATTGTTGGTAGCGTCAAATTCATAAACGGCGTTAAACTTGGCAATTTCGAATTTAGCACAAATGTTTTGAAATTGGGAGACCTAAAAGGTAATCGTTTTCGCATTGCTTTAAGGAATTTAACCGGTGAGAGACAGCATATTGAGTCCTCGTTGAATAGTGTTAAGGAGCAAGGTTTTATCAATTATTTTGGTTTGCAAAGATTTGGCAATTGCTCAACGGTGCCCACCTATGAAATTGGTGTGGCCCTATTAAAAGCTGATTATAAATTGGTAAGACAGTGTATGATATATTAACGACCACTAACTCTTTACTAACTCTTATGTATTATTATAAAATATTTTAGGCATGTGAACTGATATTAAAGCCTCGCGAAAATGATGTACCTTTTTTGAAAAGCATTCGTGAAATGTGGTGGAAAAATCGTGATTCGAAAGCAGCAGCTGCTCAGTTCCGCAGTGACAGGTTCATTGAAAAGAAATTATTGGATGGTCTAGCACAATACGGAGAGAACGATTATGCCGGTGCTCTAAGAAAAGTAAGTACATGGAAATAGTGTAAACAATTGAAAGATTTTTATAAAGATAATTTGATTTTTAGATACCACGCAACATGCTTCTCTTATATCCTCATGCATTTCAAAGTCTTATCTTTAACAATATGGCCTCTAGACGTATTAAGGAGTTTGGACTTTCTCTTATTCCAGGGGATTTAGTATATCGCAATAAAGATGAGCTTGATGTAGAGCTTGAACTTGAAGAAGAAATAACAGAGGTGGCCAAGGAAGGGGAAGAGTGTGAAGAAAAGGCCACAGATGATAACGAAACTTCCACAGCAATAAACGCAAACAGTGCAGAGGCACAAAGCTCTGAATCTATATTTAAACGTAAAGTTAAGCCGTTAACTGAAGAAGACATAGCTAGCAGCAATTACACCATCTATGATGTGGTATTGCCATTACCAGGTCACGATATTACCTATCCTGACAATGTTGTTGGCTCTTGGTATAAAGAAATTTTGGAGAAATACGAACTTTCTTCGGAAAAATTAAAACACAATGTTAAATTATTTGCCATGGCTGGAGCTTATCGCAGATTGGTTGTAAAACCCAAAGATATGTCATGGGAATTTAGATCGTATGCTAAACCACAAGAAACTTTAATTCTTTCTGATTTGGAATTATTGAAGGGGAAAAAATTGGAGGATTTTAAAGAAGAAGGGGCCGAAAATGTGTACGAAGCCCTTATATTAGATTTCTGCCTGCCTACAGCTGTATATGCGACCATGATGATAAGGGAATTGCTTAAATGTGATACGTCGGCTGCAGCACAAACTTTATTGCAACAGGCTGCTCTAAAAGATGCCGATAAAACAACAGAGGTTGAAAATAAAGATGTTGAAGAAAAAGTGGAGACTGGAAATCAATCGGCTGAAAAACGAAAAGCTGAAGAAAGTGAGAATGTTTCAGATCAACCAACTAAAATTGTGAAAAGCAATGAAGAACCTGTGGAATAGTAGTAAGTCACATGTATGTATGTAACTCATTATTCTTTTAAATCAATAAATTCGTATAATCTAAAGAAAGATTTAAAGCTCGTTTCTACTATAATCCCACTTATTGGTCCGCGTTTTTAGTTTTAGTTTCAGTTTTTATTACGCTAACCACTAATCGTATGAATATTAATATAACGAATATGTATGTAGTTTTTTTTATAATGCTAGGATATGTTTAACACATGATTTTCTTAATCTACTTTATTCTCAGCTATTTTTTTTTCTAATGAATAATTTCAAATATTGTAAAAAATATTGAAAATTATAGGCAAATATGTATTTGCCAGTAAAGATTAGTTTCGAATGACATTCTATGCAATTAAATAGAAAAAATGAAATTATGTACTAAAAATATAGAAATTAAAATATTAAAATGGAAACGGTGTAGTGTAATAAATTTAAATAATTTGATAATAAATTTAGATAAAAATGAATTGTTGTACTCATTAATTCGTTTTAATATTGATGAAATTCATATTGTGTGAATTAGAGTTTTAACGGAATTGAAAAATAATAACAAGACCCACACTTTTTGCAGTTACTTAATCAATAAGACAACATACAAACGATTTCAAATAATGCAGAAAGCAACAGACATTAAATAAATATACACCCATACATAGATTGTCGTCATAAAAAAGTAAGTAGTGTTGCCAGGACATGAAGCTGTGTTATTCACAGAACAATCCGAATTCATGATGGGTAGTTTTAGTTATACTCTAATCTCTGTTTTATCATGTCAAGATTTAAGAAATATAGGGAATATGGTATTAAAGAGTAATTATAATTTACTTTTTAAGTCTATCATCTTATTGTGAAATAAAAAACTTCTGGTATACTAAACCATGGCGAACCAATTAAACAAATAAGTAAAAACTTCTTACCTGCAATTTGACCAGTTATGAAATAAGTCGACTTCATCTTCAACGCTATAGAACATTGAACTTTATGATAAAAACTAGGCAAAAAGACTACGGTCCGTTACATTCGAGTATTTACAAAGCAAAAGGATTTGCGGGAAAAAATCCAAGAAGAATATAACCAATTTGATTGACTAACGGTAACACTGAAAGTAATTGAAAGAAAAATATTAAACAATGAATTTGTATAGTGAAAAAATTGTGAATGAGTTTTGTTTATGGGTGGTTTTATTTGTTTTGTTTTCCTAGTCGAACAAAGAGAGTGAAAAAACATAAACAGAGATTTATTTTAAGAGAGAGCCCCAGAAAGAGAGTGAATAGAGAGTAAAAGCGCGCAAAATATATTTTTAACATTATTTCACATCAAACAAATAAACTAGCATTCACATACAATAACACAAATGAACAAAAAACAGGAGGATTTTCTGGTGCTTATCAATAAAGAAAAAAAAAGCGAAAATAACAATACCACCAAAGAAACTATAGAACAAGGACTCTCAAACATTTTTATATTGACTGTCGAACAGAACACGCACGCACGTACAACGAAGTTTTTAACTCTAAAACACAAAGTAAAAATACTAAAAAAAATAAATAAATAAATAAAATAATTTATTTATAAATAAAAATCATAATAAAAAAGAAATTGTAAAAACATTTTAAATTTGCAAAATAAAAATTTAAGTTTTAGCGGTAAAATTTTAACAACAACAAAATACAAGGTGAATAAAAATTTTATAATAGACATCTGGCTAAAAAAATAAGTAAATAATAATTAAAAATATTTAACAACTGGCGCTTAATTCAACAACAACAACAAGCAAAAGATTTTCTATAAATATTGTAAATCAAGTAATAGCTGTTTTTATAAGTACCAGTAACTATATTTATACTATTTTTAAAGTTATTATTTTTTTTGCAATTTATTGATTTTTTGTATGTTTCAAATCAATCAATAATTTTGTGTTAATGTCTCGCACTTGTACTGTTAGTGACTCGTAAAAAAGGGTGCTCTCTGCTACTGCTGCTGCTACTTTTGTTACCGTTATTATTGTGTAGTATTAAAGTGTGTGTGTGTCTGTGAATGTGAGCACAGTTGTTGTGTTAGCTGTGGTTGTTGTACGTACAAGCAGTGGTGGTGTATGGCGCGTTTAGTGGTTTTTACTGTTATAAAGTCAACTCTATTTTATTTATTGATGTTGTTGCTGTTGTCCTATGCTTTCCTTTTTGTTTCCAATTTATTCAAATAGAGTAGGAACACAACAACTTTGCATGGATGTTAAATTTTATCACATTGGCTTTATCGTTGGGTGCACTCAGTAAGTTTAGAATGTAAAATTTATAAATGAGAAATAAGAAGTATTGTTGTTGTTGGTGTAAGCCTTTACATGATGAAAAACAAAATGTTCTGTAGTATTAAACCAATATTTTTGAGTTATCAAAGAAATTCCATAATTTAAGAAAAAAAAATCTGATAACATGCTAAATAATTCGAATATTCAATGAAAATCTCACATCCCCTATAATAAATACAGTGTATTAACTTATTACGTAGTTTTGTACAGAGATGCACTTACTTAATAGGGTGGTAAGAATAAATACTTAATTCAATATTGATTAAAATTAATCGATAATAGACATACACATTCGCAAGCATGTACTTATGTATGTAGTGCATATACTTATAACATCATTTAAACCATAAAGGCTAATATAAATAAATGCAAAATACCTATTGCATGGATTGTTTCAAAATATTTTGAATTACAAATCTTTTTACTTTAAAAAATGAAACCGCGCCCAATAACAATAACAAATTTAAATGGTTTTAATGCTGTATTTCATGTTGGATTAGATTAGGTGGTGGTAGCATGGGAAAAATAGACAATATGCTCTGCTACAGAGTTTCTCGATTAAAAATTCTACTCAGGGGAATGGAAATGTTGAATTCGAACTTGACACCATCTAGTTAATAATTATCCGCGTCATAAAAATATATGCGATAATTCGATTACTTGACAGAACAGAACAGCGCTCCAACATAACTTGTCAATGATATTAAAAACAGGATAGACAAGTGAATATACATTTGTTAATGATTCTACGATTTATTAGTAAATGTTTTTAAACTGCTAATTTGGGAATAAAATTACAACTTGTTATTTAATACAACTTATTTTTGTACAATTATAAGTTTGTACAATTATTTGTCACATTTTCAAAACTTGGTGCAAGATTTCTCATTTCTAGAAATGATTTAATTTAGAACTTAGAAACATAAATACAGACAAAATAACATTAAAAACTAACTATAAAGGTAAAAAGATTTACCTTAAATTAACTTAAACATGTATTTGATAAATTCGGCATACTGTCCGGTTATATATCTATATCTTCAATATCCTCGTTATTCAATGATTTCAATTGACATTTACATAAATAGGCCACGATACGTTTTTCAGCTTTTGAACGATTGTGATCACCTAAACCCTCCAACAATGCTTCTATACGTTTCATTGTGCCACTATATTGGGTATTACTGGTACTTCCACTCGGACTTGTTTTATATGCATCCAGGTTAGCGGGTGGGGACACTAGTACCTTTTCTCTGTATGGTATAAAGGTACTGTTCTGTTCATCCATTGCTTCTTGTAAAGGATCATCATCTAAAACCTCTTCAATTAATTGTTCGGCATCCATTGTACTATAGTTGAGGGGTACACTTTGATGTTCTGGACTTTTTAAACTACGTTGTGATCGTCTGTTAAATGTAATGCAACAAACAACGTAACAAAATTTCAGTTAACTGAAACACTTTTATATTTACCCCAAACATTTGATATGTTTTTCTATGAACTTCATTTTCTCATATAAAACCCAGTCGGAATCTTTGCCCATTTTTGCCATTTCTCTGCGATACTTTGCACGCAAACTTTTCCACCTTAAGATACAATACTTTGCTTAAAAATAAATTGTTTTCCTTTAGACCAACAGCATTTGCGATTTTAAAAAATATTCACTTACCATCGCGGTTTAAGGAGGTTGCTATGTGACTCCAGAGCTCGAATTTCTTTTTCATGTCCGTATATGGTGTACTTCTTAAATCTCTTTCGTATAATATTGGATTTGCCTCGACCAAATCAATCAATTTACTATCAAAATCTATATCCGTGTGAAATAACGACATTTTTCAAAAATCTTCAAGAATAATTGCAGCGCAGAGAAATATTTTCCAACAAATTGCACAGAAAATAAAAAATGTAAAACATAAACAAAGTAACAGTGTTGCCAAACGTCAAGTGTATACACATCGTGCTGCCACTAAGCAGTGTTGAATTTTAGCGCTTGTTTTTTTCACTATTATTTAATAGTTAACGTTTTTTTGAAATACATTTTTCACATCATTTTTTTTTTATTAAAATTAATATTTTATTTTAGATTCCACCACAAACTTAAAAAATGACTGCGGAAAATTACCATCTTAAATGGGATTCCCATTTATCATACTTGAATTCATCAGTGGCCACTTTATATAAGTAAGTCTCTAGGAATCACACAAAACATTTTTAATAATTTCTATTTTATTATTAAAGAAATGAAAAATACGCAGATGTTGTCCTATACAGCTCGAATACTACAGGTTCGCTTGCGAATTCTATGCCTACGGTTGGCATATCAGCCCACAAATTCATATTGAGTTCATGTAGTCAGGTAAACTCTTACAGTATTTTATTTTATTATGTTATCACTGATGAATATTTTAATTTATAAAAAAATTACAGTTCTTTTCCACCATATTTGAAACCTCGCCAGTTACTAATAGCGGTATGTTTTATATTGTACTACCACCAGATTTAAGTCATCGAGCTATTCAAATATTGGTGCAGTATATGTATGTGGGTGAAGCAACTGTTTCAAATGATATCTTAAGTGAGGTCCTTAGAGGGGGAGAAATATTAAAAATACGTGGCTTATGTCGTACGTCTGCATCAAATATTCAACAACCCCAACACGCTCGCAATCCAGAGAACCAAACGTCAGCAAATTCTTCGTCTTATAATTTAACCCGCATGCCACTGAACAGTGGTCCCACGTCGGTTCGTTATCTAATGGAACAACAGCAGCAGCAACATTCCAGAGGTTTGGGGGCATCAGTAATGCCTAAAGATAGTCCCGTAATAATAAAATCCCCGAAACCTTTAAGCACATTGGCTTCGTCTACCGCAGGGCTGAGCAAACCAACTTCAAGTGGCATAACCATAAACAAACAAATGGCAATAGATCCAGGTGACAAATGTTGTTATGTGCAAGACCCTCTATCATCTAGTGAAGCTGCATCTTCCATTTGCAATGAAATTGGCTGCAACAGTTGCCCTAGAGTTGCTGATCCTATGCAGCCATTAATTTTACGTCGTGAACGTAGCCAAAGTGATGATCCTTCTGTTTTATGTCGAAAATCCTGTCTAGAAAGATGTGATGAGCAGGACTATTTAAGACAAGCTTCCAATGAGTGCAGAAATGAAGATGATGAAGAAGATTCCTCTCGCATGTATGAACATGAATTGCGTAGATCCAGCCTTCCAACAGAACGTTCCGATATTGTTCACGAGTACAGTGCAACGGACCATTATGCAAATCATTTATCCCATATAGCACACTCAAAACAAAGTATTATACGCGAAAATGCGAATACAGCAGCGGCTGGTGTTGGGGATATCCCTCGTTTGCCTTCGCCTACTAATCATAGCCAAGAGTCTTCACCATTTGTCAACATTAAAGAAGAGCCTTCAGATTGGCTGCCTTCATCTTCTTCGTCGTCTTCTTTAACGCACCAAAATATGGCAGAGTCTTCGAATAAAATTGTGGAGAGTTTTCAAACGACGCATATAAAAACAGAACTATCACCTACTTCCGTACTTCCTAATATAGACAGTGATTGTCGCCAATTGTTACCGCCTACGTCGACACAACTTCAGCCAACCGTAGCTAACGATTTCGAGCGTTACTTTTCTTGTGACATTTGTAATAAAACGTGCGAGGATAAAGCTTCTTTAGTAAGACATTTAGAAAGTCACACAGCTACGCCTTGTTCATCGGGTTTTAGTACTTCCACGGGCGGTGATTCGACTGGACTCACAAAATCCTATGTGCCAAAGAAGAGGCGTCGCATATCGGTAAGTTTGTTCAAAGAGCAATGCATGAATGTAGAAATAAAATTTTTGTTTATTTGACCCTTAAAGCAACAGGAAAATTCCAGCGACCATGTTTGTCTGCAATGTGACCTCTGTTCCACGTAAGTTTGTTCTTCAGTAGTCTTAGCAATTCAAATGCAAAAGCATGAAAATCTAATTTCAGACGTTTTGAAACTCCCGCTGAATGGGTACGTCATATGAGCAGCCAACATACTGAAGTTGAATTGGCCATGTTTAATAATAAAAAAGATAAGGAAAAAAGGTATGAAAAAGGGAAAATTAAATATTGTGATTAAAAAAAGAAAAATATTTTAATATTCTAGCAACTCATCTGTATCCAATAATAGTCAGAAAAAATTAAATTCAAATCGTCAAAGTCATCATCATCAGCAGCAATTACAATCACAAGCAAGAACACAAGTTTTGAATGGCAGCACAAATTCCAATTTAGCAAACAGTACTTCCGTTTTATGCACTTCTCCAAATCAAATGAGGCATGATGCCTCCACAGGTTAGTTTTTTTTTCAAATTTTACTGTTACAAGTACTAATTAGGTTAACTTTGCATTTGTTTTAGATTATTTAAGATCAACTTTATCCCCAGCCTAATATTAAGATTGCATTTTTTTAAATGTGGCCTATACAACACGAAACGAAATGACAAATGCAAACCATTAAATCAAAAACTACGAATGTTGACATCTACGAAAAAAATCGTTAAACGAATTTTAAACGGAATGATACTTATAAAACAAACAAAACAACGCTTCAGAAATGAACAGAAAAAATACAAAAACAAAAAAAAAAAAAATATTTATTAGATTTTAAAAATAAATTTTCTTCGACATTTTCTTCAATATTTTAATTAACGTGTGTTTTATTCAAATTATAACCTTCAGAGATGGAAACTAAATTTGATATTAAAAAGTTACACTACGATGACTGTAATATTTATGGAATTTTAATAGAAAGTTTTACTTCTTTTTAACTGTTCTATTAAATCACAAATAATACAATTTCAAATTAGTTAAAACAGACAAAAAATCCTTAAGTGGCATGCTGTACCTTTTTTCTCAAGACCAGACGATGTAGGTTATTTCACTTAAGCATCTTTTGACTGTTTAGACAATAATTATTATTTGATTTTAAATAAAAAATATTTTATTTCGAAGTAAAAATATCATATAAAAATAATTTTCTTGGAAACATCTTTAAAAAAGTATGTAGCTAAAACAACAAAAACAGATGCCATTTTCGTGAGAAAGTTATGTCATGAATATATGTACGAGAATGTTACGTTTCAAACGTAAATTAAATAATTTTGCTTATATCTATGAAAAAGGGTAGGAAATCGAGTTAGCAAGTACGTTGGCGTTTATTGGGATTTCTGCAACAAAATAAAAATTTATAAGAAAAAAAAAAAACAAAAAAGAAAGGCACAAAAGGTACGAAAAATGTTAATTAGTAAGCACTTATTAATTAATGGAGATATTTATTGGAGTAATATAGGTAAAATTGGAACTCCTTTGAGAGTCCTTTTGAAGTACATATATGTGTGTTTAATATATATATTATCATTGCAGGGAATATTATGTATATAATGCAATAGAATATGTTATAAAAAAAGCTTACACAAGCATATCATAATTGGGGGTTCCTTCACGACGTGTCTTCATGAACTTAGCATGAGTTTCGCCATCCAAATAAAAACATTTAACAGCCTCGTCTTCAATCATTAAATCTCGCCACTTAAGCTATGTAAATAAAAAGAAGAGGGTAAACGTAAGGCAAATGTAACAAACAGTGCATAGGGAAAAATAAACAGTCTGAACTTGTGTATTTGACAATAAGCTTTTGGAGTAATTAGAAATTATTCCGAAGGACAAATTGAAAATCAAAACAAATTCGACCATTTCATTTGGTAATGTCTCACTAAACACATATCTTTATCGTACCAATTTTTCAAAACGTTCTTTATCCATTTCATATTTGTTATTCAAAAGATACTTTATCATTTCGGAACGTTCGCACCATGGCCAAATCATATAGTCCAACATGCCGGGCTTATCGCCACCATAAAAGGGTGTGCCACGTGAACGTAGCTCTTTCTCGAACACATCCAAACCAGTGGATATATCAGTTATAGCGCCAGGCGAGACCTCAGTGTTTACAAATATTTTATACATGGGTGCTATAACAGAATTGAAACGTTCAATGAGTATTTTATCTTGGGCTTTTTTCAGCGGATCTTTAGGCAAGAGTTTAGGCTCCGGATACATTTCATCTAAGTATTCAGCAATTATTAGGGACTCTATCAAAGCCGGCTTATCATCGGCAGTAACAAGTTGCAATGCTGGCACTTTACCCAAAGGGCTGAATTCAGTCAGCCATTCGGGTTTGTCGTTCAAATTAATATAGACCGCGTGATATGGTATTTTCTTAGCATCCAAAACTAAATGCACACGATGGGCATAGGGACAGAAACGCATAGAGTACAAACGCAAAACGCCATCATCGGGTAGTACAGGTTTGGGTGAACCTTTCGTGGGAGCGAAATTTAAAAATTCAAGAAAAAATAAATGAATAATTCATGGAAAGCAGTTATCACGCAGTATAATAAAATGATGGAATATAAAAAGAATTTAGTATACAGTGTGTGCTTGAGTGTG
Source organism: Sarcophaga rosellei (assembly GCA_930367235.1). Lineage (NCBI taxonomy): Eukaryota > Metazoa > Arthropoda > Insecta > Diptera > Sarcophagidae > Sarcophaga > Sarcophaga rosellei. The sequence goes on along the minus strand of OV884020.1, from coordinate 66,710,731 downwards.
TGTTTGCTTGTTCAAGTGCATTTTTTTTCTAGTGCAAATAGTTTTTTTTTTCCTACCTTTTGCCAAATGTTTTCCACCGCTCATTATCGTATATTTGTCTCTCTTTTAATGGAATTCTATTAGCATATATATGTTGTGTATAAAATAGAGGAATTTTTAAATATATCCGGTACTTTGAGTAAAAAAAAAATACTTGCGGTCGAAAATAGATTTTTTAATGCAATAATCACTTATCAGAAAAGGCGTTGCCAATCTAAATGCCAATTTGTTGCTTCAGTCAAAGTGTTGCTGGATTTGAAAAATGTATAATAAGATTTTGTCAATATAATAGAGCTGGCATCTCTATTTTAAAAATAAGGGTGTTGAATGGCAGTAACTTGAAAAACAAAAGACTTAAGAAACAAACGTTATGACTGACCACAGCAAACAATGTTGTCGCGGAATAAAAAATTTCTGTTTTCATCCCCTCGTAATTTATCCACGAACTCTGTCTTTAAATAAGTTTAAAAGAGTAAAAAAAAATTATTCAAAAATTTTAATTATTGTTTTTTATGCATTATGTAATATTTTTTTTAATTTTTTAGAATTTTAAATAGGCAACAAAAACTTCGTGATTCAATACATCCCGATTTCGCACACTAATTTATATATGGTCACTCCAAATGGCTCCACTAATGGAGTTGCAAATTACATATTCTAGACATACACCGGTCTATGTGTGTCGAGACACGTGTGACAGTACACGGATCTATGGTAACACAGTTCATATTTCGAATAACGCACTTTGGTGAATTTCCATTTTATTAGCCACACCCGAAAATTCACCATAATAGCTCACGACCCTGGAAAATCACCACACCGAATAAATTCACCACATTTCCCAAAAATTCACCACGTTAGCAATACACAAAGAAGCAATTAATTTTGGAATCTGTCCGTCAAATTGAGGATTTTTGTTTGTGTTCTCCATATAAACAGAGGAACGTAAGGGAATAATTACTTAAATTTAATTTAAAAAATTAGTTATAAAAAAAATTGAATTTCTACACCAAGTATATATTGTTATACATACTTTTATTGACCACTATCATTTAAAAACAATTTGTTGTTTTCAAGCTAAAACCGAAAAAAAGCACAACAACAAACCAACAAATTGACACCTACAAATTGGCAGCCAACGTTATCGAATTAATCATTGCGCCCATAGATTGTCTCCTGGTTTCCAATACAATTGTTATGGCTTTTGGAATTGTTTTGATTTTTGTGCTTCGAAGACCAAGTGAAATAACATTCTTTTGTTGTTGTAGTTGTTGTTGATATCGGTTGGTAAAATATTTTTATTGTATGCGACATATTAGACCAACAAATGCAAACAGCTGTGTGGCTTCTGTCGTCGCCTGTTCCAATATGAATGCGACAATTACGAGTCTATTTTATTGATTTCTTAATATTTTTGTTGTTGCCGTTATTTCTTTCTTTACATAAAAAAAATTCTTCATGCGTTATGGACAGCCGGAGAGTGTCAGTTAGCCAGTCAGTCAGTCAAGCAGTTATAGAATTGACTTGTGGGTTAATTTATATTCTTATTTAAGAAAAAACAAAAATTGACTTTCGTTGCATTTTTATAGATTTTTATAGGCGTTTATAATACGAAAACCATAATACTTAATGAATGTATTGTTGATTATTTTGTAATAATTTGAATTTAAACAAAAACAACAATTTCGTGTATATTTCCTATAAATTGTAAGTGGGATGTCAATGAAAATTAATCACGTACTTGTACCAACGACATGTAATAATTAAAATAATGTCACCCTACTCCTATAATATTTATTACAGTATCCATGGTATGGTAATGTTGTGTATGTTACACACACACACACACACACACGGACATAATAAAGAGATATTTTTAATTTTTCTTTATAATTTTAATGTAATTTTATCCACGTATTTATTTAGTCGATTAAAAAAGAAAAGCGAACATTTTATAATAATTCTAACAAATTACAACTTTTAATTATCACATAAACAAATATAAAAAATTGTACACTGTGCATGTATGTATGTATGTGCATTACAACTTTTAATTATCATATAAACAAATATGTATAAAAAATTGTACACTGCATATGTATGCATGTATGTATGTGCATTGTGTTGGGCTATCTGCTGATGCACATATTGTGACCTAATGGCACGATCATCAATGCAACTAAACTTCAGTTGCATTGCCAGTTGTTAAAAAAAAAGAATTGCAGGCCAAAACTGACTTAAAAAACCAATTTTTAGAAATTTTACTTGTAATAAAATTTTTTACTCCAATTTTTTTATGACGACTTGTATACGACGGTACATGGTCACATTCTGTGATAATTTATTACACTCTTCCAAAAGAGTCTTTTTCAGTTCTTATTTGCTTTCTAATTTGGAGTTCGGAATGATCCTCCAAAGGCTAAATGGAATTAATTTTTTCAGTTTGTGGAAGAGCCAGGTCTTGACAATAAGCGCAGCTTTTTTTCAATCCTAGGTTTTGTTTTGTACTTAGATACAAATTATTTTTTAAAATGTTTTAATGGACAAAACGATCACACACTATCTGCGAAAACGAGTTTACTAAGCATACCAGTTGCAGCCATACACCCTCAATCGCCACCATGTTTTAATGTTTTGTGTGGCTCAAGCTCAGAATTCAATAAATTTTGCTTAAAAAGAAAATCCATGACAAAATCTCAGAGAAAATAATTTAATCTTTCTTTACTAAGGAACCTTTTGCTTTTGTTTTCAATAACCGATTAAAAAAATTAATCAATCAAGGATGCATTTGTTTACATCTTTTCATTGTTAATGGTTTTATTTAACCGAAAACTTAGTAGATAGAGTGTTGACATATAAATTATTATGATTAGCTTATGAATGAATATAAGATTAGAAATTAAAAATTCATAAGATCTGTGACAATAAATGAGGTTAAATCTCCCACTATTATTTATGTATGTATACCCAGATTCTTCATAAGAATTTTTGTAACCTAGAAACCATTAAAGAATTCCTTTTAAAGTTTTATGAACACTTTTTTTTTCTATTAGTCATCTTTTTTATTGGCGTGTTATTTATTAGATTAACATAATAATAGTAAGATTATGATGGTAATGAAGTTAATGATGTTGGTTATTATCACCATCGCTGCCAAATGATTTCTGTACCACTTTCTTTTCCTTCGCCAAAGAAATTGCGTCAGTATCACGAAAATACTTTTCTGTCTCTGTATGACTTTGAAAAGAATTCTTTGCATTCATGTATTTATGTTTGTTTGTTTTCTTTTTTCCTTTCTTTTTCTCTTTTGCTTTTTGCATAGCAAAGATATGAGAAAATCTCTATATTTAGTTTCATTAATTTGTTTATGGTTGGTTTTTTTTTCTTTTTTTCTCTAAATTTCTTTAATTTCTTTTTTAAAACAGTTTTGTTTTGTTTTCAAAATCCCATAAGTTTTTTTTGCAAAATAAAATCGAATCGATTTCATAAGTGAAATTACAAACGCCTTCGCTTTAATAAGTTACAAATCTTATGCGGGAATAATGTGTGGGAGGAATTTGTTCTTAAAATGTCTGCAAAACTAAATAACAACAACAACGAAAAAGTTAATTTATTAAGTTGCTGTGTGTAAAGTAGAGAACTGGTCATTGATTTCTCTAATAATGGTCACAATCAGACAATTAAAGTCAATTAAAAATAAAATACGATATTAATAACCACCAGAGATTCCCAAACATTTTGCCATTTTATACAAATTAAATATTTTTAAGTTTTTAAAAATTAAAACCCCAGAGGGTTCATAAACAATTGTCACGCGCTGATCTTATTGTGATTATAAACGCCAACAACATTTTCCAAAGCCTATTTTAAAGTTGCTGGCAACGAAAAGTGAACAAATTCAAGCAGCAAGACAATGCAAATTAGATTTCGTAAAATCGTAAAGAGCTGGAAAAAGCGTTTTTTTGTTTGGAATAACCAGCCGGACAACGAGTCCATTAGATTTGTACATATGTATACTTAGATTTAAAGATGTGGGGGTCTTGCTACACTACAAAGCAGTTATTCTTGTGGGTGTTGTTGTTGTTACTTGTTTAAATAAATTACAAAATTTCTATTCTCATTATACTCATTATTGTTGTGGCATTAATTAAATAAATGGGAATAATTTAATTGAAAATTAGGTTAAATTAAACAATTAAAAATGAAAAAAACAAAACACACACACACAGTAACAACAATGATAAATTATTTAAATTTATTTTTAACGCCAAAAAAAAAAATGTATCTGCCATGTAAAGATCTAAAAAAAAATTTTAATTGTTGTAGCAGATCAGGTATCTTAACGAGCATAATTATTATTAGCAAATAGTTTCGGATACGGCTGTGAACAGCGGGTAAAAGCCTTCTATACGAAGCCTTTTTTAAACGTGTTCAATAGCTAACAATTAGTTTTGACCTTCCCACCCTCTCATTAGATTAATTTAATGTTTTTCTTTTTAATTCATTCCATTCAGATTACATATTGTGAGTGCGTACGTGCGTTAAGATTGTTTTAAACAAAATTCCCATTATTTTTGTTTGTTTAGTTTCATAAATTATACAAACAAATTTAGAACAATATGTACGTTTTTTTTTGTTATAATCACACAATCATCACATCATAAAGATCTCTATCATTATACGAGTAGTCATGTGTATGCAGGCTCTCTAAATTTCCATTTCTGTCTTACCGTTAAGTCAAGATAGACTATGTGGTAAGGAATTTAGTTAGGATGGACGAATAGGAATTTGTATGCACTGCATTTTATTAAATTAATGTGCAGCCGCCGTGTAGCTGGTGTAAAAACTATTTAAATTTTAAACATGTTTTAATAAATTTAATAATGACTCATAGTTACAAATTTTTTTTAATAATTTCTCTGGTTTGCAAAAAAAAAAAAGAAAAAAAATTTTAAATTATTATTATTTTTTGTGTGTTTGTTAATACAACAAATATTATAATACCGTACGTACAAGACAAGTGTATTCATATCCATGTTACTTATTTCATATGGACTGTCTGCAATAAATAATTATTTTGTGATACACAATTCGTGTTACTTTTTGTTTTATTTTAAAAAATATTACCCAATAGCACAAACATACAACATTACATTTGCACATTTGTTTCGACATTTCTTAACATAACTTTTTTGTAATTTATTATTTTTTTTTTTTTATTTTTTAAATGTGTAACTTGCAAATTTTTCTATTATCAGTGAGCAATTCATTTTATGGTTTTTGTTTTACAGATAAATAAAAGAAATAAATAAATGAAAAAAAAAAAAAAAAATAGGAAAAGAAATTAATTAAGCCAGTAATAATGTACTGATCTGATTAAAGTAATAAAAAGGAAAAACTTATAATAATTTTTAAAATTTAATTTAATTTTTACATCCGCAAAACGTATTAAAGCAACTCTCTGTTTCTTGACTAAGTAAGCGAATATGGGGCCACTAATGTTTGTACAGAAGTTTCAAATGACTGAAGTAGGGTTTTTATATTAGTTTTGGCCATTTAATCGATCTTCCTCTTAAATCTGATTAAATAAAGTACTGTTGTACAGAGGTCAGCAATGAATCGTTTTTTCGCTACTCATAAGTACTCATGAAATTTTTTTTTTATCCGAACGTCCCCGGCCACACACTAACCCACCCTCACCCGACCGCGGAGGGCTCGTCCCCATTACGTAGGGACACGTACACACTACAGTCCGGACTGTAGCGGGTAAGGGAAAAGTAATGGCAACAAGAACATAAATCAGCTACAGAACTTAATCACAAGCTGAATAAACTAACAATTAACAGGAACTACCTATGACTAGAACGAAAATACATTTTTATATAATAATTTACAAATTAATGCCAGCATATAAGCTACGTTTTATATTACAAACACTACAATTAAAATCAATAAAATCATAATATAAGTTAAAATCATTATATAATCTACGAAAAGGAAAATTACATCCATAGTTCGTTCTATAGAAATCTAAAGAAAGAGGGCGATAGTGCCGTGAAAATCTTGCAGGAATACTGAAATTCAGGTTACAAAGCAAAAACTCAGAATCGATATCACCTTTAACCAGATTAAAAACAAAACAAACACCTAAAACAGTTCTTCTACGTTCCAAAGTTGGAAGTTTTATCAAACCTAATCTAGCCTCATATGACGGAAACCCATTGGCATAATCCCATCCTAAGCCACGTAAACAGAATAATAAAAACTGCCTCTGCACAGACTCTATTGAATCACTATGACAACGATAGTATGGATTCCAAACAATAGATGCATACTCCAAAATAGGTCTAACAAGTGAAATGTATAGCAGTCTAGTTATATAAGGATCAATGAATTCCCTAGCCCATCTTTTCACAAAACCAAGAACAGCCAAAGCCTTGCCAATCATCATACTAATATGATCAACAAAAGACAGTTTAAGTATGAATGAGTCAACAATATTGAAATTCAACTACTCTGATTCATTCGTACTCACTACAACATTGATTTATAATTACAGGTTGCAATGAGTATGAGTACAACGTTGACATCAATATGTTTGATTCATATGCCTACTCCTTCAGATTCATAAATTTAGAAAAATACTTATAATACTCATAAATGATTCGAGTGATTCGAATCATTCATCAAAATTTACAATCTTAGTTGTTGTTGCATTTACAAAGAAATAAGAAAGAAGAATACAAAGACAGCAAGCAAAGCAAACACATCACCTTCTAGTGAGTATTGTAGTGTTCGTACGCGAATCATACTTATTTTGTGATTCTTGTAAATGCTGAGTAAATGAGAGTCGAAATCAACAACATCATGCGTATTGTTAAGTATGAGTACGATGAGTACTTCAAGCTTTGAATATGAGTAGTATGAGTATGATATTGAAATAAGTATGAATGCGTATAAGTATCAGAAATTGTGAGTATGATTCGAATCTACTCATCTTTTTCAATAATCATTGCTGATCTCTGCTGTGGCATATATTTCAGACTAAAGTAAGGTACAACCGTATATAGTCCTATCCTGTGATTTATGATACCATTCGGTGTTACTACCTACATACATACATAATTGGCCATTAAAACCCTTTGTTTAGGCCTAGGACTTAGCTTCCCATATCCCTTATGTTGTGTGCGTTAATTTTATACATGAGTGGCGGTAGCTATAGTTTAAAATCGATTACGAACGACAGATTTTTGGGAAACTTTTCATGGCATTTTTATTTACTCTCAGAGTTTTGCCAGATATCTGCTGAGCGGAAGTCGCCGAAGAAATATTTTCTACATATTTCGTTTTGTCGTAGATATCGGACTTGGAGTTTGAACCGAGGCCTCAGGTTTGTTGTCACGATATGCACATTGTTCTTATGATTCTAATGTTTGATTCAAATATGTGGCTAAGTAAGATGTATGGACCACGTCCAATTGATATATCAGAAATGATTCATAGTTTAAAAATATCTGCAAATTCAATACACTACAAGTACTAATTATAATTACGAAGTTTTTATTATTTATATTGTGTAGGTTTAGGTTCTAAAATCATTGTTGGATAATATTTATTATTATTTATCTTTTTGATATTTTAAAAATGTACAACAATTAATTTATGCTGAGAACTATAAGCGCAGATTTTCCGCATACTCGTATTTCCTTTAAAAGTATCTCGCATGAGGGTGCTGTTTCGAATTTTGAATATTAATTTTAGTTTTTTTTTTGGACGTTTTTTTAGTTATTTTTTTATTTAATTTATTTATTTTTTTTGCTTTAATTGTCGTCTTCAATTTAAATGCGTTAAGTTTAACAAAGCATTCCTCACCTTATTTGGCAGCCATATAGTATGTACTGAGTACTCATTCATATTGTTTTTATAATAAAATATTTAATATTTCTTATTGTTATTCCAATTGTTTATTGAAAATAATATGATTAATTTAATTTTTTATAGATACAAATTATGGCAAGAAGACAAACAAATAATTGTTGATTATACGTTTGGGTGTTCAAAAGAAAAAAAATTTGTTTTTTTGTTTTTATTAAAACAAATTTATATAATAATTTTAAACACTGGCTTTATATACAAACATAATACATATATATATTTATGTAATTATTTTTTTTAATTTTTTAAATACAATCTTATTACTTATTTAGACATGATTTTAATTATTCTCAAATTAATTAACAACGATTTCTGTAAGTCTTCAAAGTTCATGGTGAATTTTTTTTATTTATTTATTTGAAGGCAGTTTTAAGATTGATTGTGTCAACAATATATTAGGAATTGTGAATAATTCCAGTGGGAATTTTATTCATCTTTATTAAGAAATAAAAGTTTAGAAGAAAAAAAAAAATTAAACAAATTAATTACAAACTTATTGTTATTATTTTCAATAATTCAAATAAAAATAATGAATTTATCATCAAATTAAATAATTTAAATTGACAACAAGATTAGATAATTTCTATATGAAGAAAGGAATGCTGTTTCATTAATAAAAATTCGTTTTTTCACTAAATTTAACACAATGAGTCTACTTAAACTCCAAAGAGGTGCGCTCAGTGTAGTTGTCGGTGTCATTACGGGGCATTGCATTATGGGTACGCATGCCAGGCGCATTGGTCTTGGACACCTTGCTAACGACTTCTGCAGAAGCTGCAGAGATGAGGAAGAAGAGGAGACTGTCCCTCACCTGCTGGGTACATGCCCGGCTCTTTGACAAAGGAGAAGGAAGTGCCTGGGTACTTACTACATGGCTGATCTGGAGGAACTGTCAGCATAAATCGCTTCATCAGGAGCTCCGAGTGGTTTTGAGACTAGGGGATAGCGGATAACTGTGGTAGCACAATGCGGCCTAAATGAGTCCATACAAATTTTTCTTGGATGGGCAACCACCTATACCTACCTACCTAACTACTAAATTTGAAGTGTGATTTTGGGACTTCGAATAGTGATTTCTGGTGTGAGGAACCCGAGGCTCGAGGTGGTATCCTTAAGGTATTTAACAAGGATATCAAAATAATGGACAGAGTAAGCTGTGTCGCCGTAGTACAAAAGGTAGTATGTTGGTTCAAACCACAGGTCGGACATCAAAACGAAATATGGAAAAATATCTTTTCAGCAACTTTCTATTAGCAAATTTCTGCCAAAAACTCTGAGAGTAAATAAAATTGCAATGAAAAATTTTTAAAAAATCGGTTGTTCGGAATAGACTTTAAACCACAGCTATTGTGCTTTAAACTGTGGGTCCCGCCACTCATGTATAAAGTTAACAAACACAATATAAGTGGTGTGAGAGGTCGTAATCCTTATTGAAGGGTATTAATGGCCAATTATGTACGTATGTAAGCTGTGGAATGTATCTTAATATTTTTCAAATTTAATTTTCGATTGCCTGGCCACTGCAGTCTTTTCCAAGCGGAATTTGTTCGAAAAATTATGCTATGATGTAGTCCTCAACAAACGTCATCTCGCCGACTACCCTTAACCACACTGGCGATTTCTCATTTAAATTTCAGATCGTTCAACGATAACTCCTACATGGGTAGGAGATGCCATCGGAAATCACTTTGCTGATGAACTGACTAGGGCTGGTACGATGTTCACAATGTTACTGGGGCATATGTGTCCCGATTGTGTATCTAAACTCGGTATTCTTAATTGGCAACAGGAGAGTATATGTAGCATTGCAAAGCTCTGCTAAGAAAGTACATTTGTCTTCTGTTCTTAAATCGCATGGTCATTCATTTCAATGAAAAAGAGAACGTGTGGTTCGCCAACATACTGACATAAGGAAAATTGTGGTATCGGCTTTGGAATGCCTACTTTTGATGTTTGTAAAGTATGATCTCTCCTTAGTGCTTCGGCAAATGAATAATAGGAATCAGCATCATCAACGGTAGTCAAAGCTTGTGCTGCAAGATCTGTTAAAATGAACAGCAACAACGTGAAGCACATATTCACAAGGATTTGTTTAAAAATAAAGACGAAGGATCAGGTTTTGACAGAGTCAGAGCAGAAATACCACAGAAGAGAGTGGAAGGACATGTGTTGTACTAAATCTACTTGTTACAGATGCCTTTAGGGTAGCAACATATGCTAGATGATACAGCAATAGCAGAGTGAAGTCAGTCTCCAATAGAAGCATATTATGAAATTCCCAGAAGCTTATTAATATTGTTAATATTAATTAATTAATATTATTATTAATATTAACAATAATTTTCTTCTTTCATTCTAATATTTTCAAAAAATATTCTTTATTTGACATTAACAGGGGACTACATACAGTAAAATCGATATTAAAAGAATTATCTAAATTGGATCACAACACTGGGTTTGCATACAAATTTAACATCCGCTTCCTAAATGTGATTAGTTATTGTAAATTAATGTTCGAAAGATGAATAATTACGATATTTTTCTTTTTTTGTATTCATAAGGGATCGTTTGATCTGACAATTTGCCAAAGAGGAATTAAAAATGATTATCTAGCGTGTCTATGATTTAAATTTGTTTGTTTTAATTTTCATTTGTTAGTCATCAGCCTACACTAATTTGCTTGTAACAAATTATAACAAAAAAAAAATAAATTAAAAATATATGGATAATACGGTATTAAAGTATATTGCTTGTATAGCCTTGAAATTATGCACAAATTGAATGAAAAAAGAAAGAAAAAAAACGCAGCGCCATTATTACCATATCAAATTATTTTGGCGCCTATTCAAAAAACAACTGAAATTAGATTTGCTTGAATGTTTAAACAAAAATAAAAAATTAATTAAATTTATAGAAAATTAAAAAAAAATAGTGGGAATATGGGTAAAAATCTCCATATGATCTAATTCTATTGGATTAATTTTTTTTGGTATTGATTAAACGCAATTACATGTTTTTTATTTTATTTTTATTTTTTTATAAGAATTTTTCTCATTAAAAAATCATGAATATGTGGGTGAATTTCATAGAAAACATTATTGAATGTTGATAGAAAAAAAAATAATATAACAAATAGTGATAAATTGTTTTCAATTATAAATGTTATTTTATTATTATGTTTCAATTGTATTCTTGTGGAATTTTTGTTAAAAAATTTTTCGATAAAATTTTTTGTTATAATTTTTAAAGTGACCTTCATGAAATTGCTACAAATTTCAAGCCTTTTCAAAAATATTGTTTTGCTACAATTATAATTTGCTCTTATTTTCATTAATATTACTGTTGTTTTTTTTTCACAATATAAAATACATTTTTGTTTTCAATTCTTCAATTAAAAAGATTGTTTCACATTTTTTTTTGCAAATATTTATCCCTGTAGTTCATTTTTTTTATAAGGAGATTTTGAAAAAAATTATTTAACAGTGGGTTGCCAAAAAATTAAACAAATTTTTTAACAGAAATGGTAATAAAACATTCAAAAGTATAATAATTGTAGAAATTAATACATAAAAACTAAAAAAAAAATAAATAATAATTTTGTCATTCATGCTTAATGAATTTGTTGTAACAAATTTATTTTCTTTTTTTTTTATAATAAAAATAAAAACAAAAATAAAAAATGTTTACCCTGAAGCATAGCTGACTGACTGAACATTTTTGCTTTTAAACGTATTTTTTTCATTTAAAATTATCACATAATATTTTTAAACTTGTTATAAAAACTGGAACAATAATTTAAATTTTTGTACATGAATTTTAAATCCCCTGGATTACAATAATAAATCCATTGAAAAAACCAATGAATGTTATTCCAACACCTTCACTTTTCTTTTTTATTATTGTTATTAATACTCTATATTTCTACAAAAAAAAAGTAATTGCAAAATTTTTAAAATTTAATTCAAAATTAAATTAAAATCAAATCAAATTTATAAAAAAAAAAAATGAATTATTATTGCTCAGTAAGCAATAATAGCATCACTTATACAACACAATCCTTCATAGTTTTAAATAGGCGCGGCATTTCCTAAAACCAAATATGTATTTGAATACAAAAAGATATGCTTTGTCTGAACATTTGTTTTTCAATTGAATTGTATATTTATTTATAATCTATTAAAGAAATAGAATGATTTTATTTCCACCTACAATTTGCTAGACGTAAAAGCAAAACTTTGAAAGCAAAGTTCAATGTTAAATATTATTAAATATCGTAATTACAATTGAACGAAAATAAAGCAACATAAGCCTTTAAAATATATTTTTAAAGATAAATAACCAGTAGTAAATATTATTTTTATAGTTTTTGAAAATTCTTAGAATCAATGATTATTTTTTAGCATCTGACAAGCAGTGGATCACAGTTAGCATGGTGGGATTCCACTGTAAAACAGTAATTATTAAATTAAATTTAATGGATGCATTTACCGGAGAGAGAAATATATTTACAACATTCGTTAAGCGTGTTTTAATATTTATTTATTTATTACAATACAATTATGAATTAAATCTAATTAATACGAGCTGGGTAGCTCAGAACTCGGTGCAGTGTAACAAACCAGAGTCTCTGGTAGGACTCACTACACTCATATTACTAGTATAGCAGACTACCCACTAGACTACCAGGGCATCCATGATTTTAATAAAAGAAATTAATGGCCATTACAACCCTTCAGGCCTAGCTTCTTACACTACTCATGTTGAGTGCCTTAGTTTTTTTATACTTGAGTGGCGGGACCTACAGTTTAACATCGACTCCGAACGACAGATTTTTAAGAAACTTTTTCATGGCAGATTTATTTATTCTCAGAGTTTTTGCCAGAAATCTGCTGAGAGGAAGTCGCCTAAAAAATATATTTTTTTTTCATTTTCGTTTTGATGTCTGGCCTGGGGCTCGAACCCGGGCTTTACGTCTAACAATCGAACACACTGCCTACTAGACTACGGCGACAACAGAAATGAATACATTAAGTTATTTCCATCTAAAGCATCATTCTGTATGGGGAATTTGAAATTACCTTCCTTTTCACCATAGATTGATTAGATAACGGGAACCGTATCATTGTCATTAGGTTTGATATGAAATAATGCTTCGTATCAGCATGCAAAACAGTTAAAAACAGTCATCACTCAGTTTTAGTCGTCGTGATTTTATGGGGAGTTTCTTACGATTGGTTCACCATTTTATATATCAGCTAGCAAGTGGTCAAAATCTACCAGGAAAACATTTTAAAAGCTGTTGTCGAATCACTTCATCCATGAAACTTCTAGCTAGATTCACATATAGCTAAAACTTCCCAAACACGGCTCCGAAACAATATACCAGCATCCATCCTTTCTGAACTTCAAATTGTGGACAGTTTTAGAGCACATGGTTTGTTACGAATGGCATACCAACATACCAGCATTGATTCTCTGAACACAGTCTTAAATCATACTGTCACTAATGTTGCAAACGACGCACATTGGGGTTTTTGATGCCTAAAATGGATATTAATTGGAAAATGAAATTCTTGAGTACCAAATATTTTCTTACATGAGCTGGAAGTGCACAAAATTCTGCATCCCTTTCTTAAAAAAACGTGTCTCTAGCAAGTACCGTTACATTACTATGCCTTTCTGAAGTGCGAGTTTTTTGATATTTTTTTATCTTTCGTGAAAAAACTAAATTTTCAGTGTTTTCAAAATTAGTTCTCGGCAAGTTTTTAAGTAAAAGTATTAAAAAAAAATATGGAGGCTTCAACAACAGACGATTGAGATTATATTTGCTTCGTTGTTTTTTAAGATTATGTAGTTTTGTTGTTTTTAAAAAAAATTTTTGTGAAGGTCTATAAATTTGCTAATTTTGTAGCATATATGGAAAAATAGTTGTGAGTTAAGCAAAGTTAAGCAAAAAAAATTTTCTTTTCTTAAACCTAAGATACCCTGTGAAATAATAGAAAAAAATTTTTTTGCACTTTCTTGCACCTGATTAAAAAAAAGGAAGATATATTTTTGCACCTATATAATTTTTATCTATTCAATTTTTTGTATAAAATTATAAGACCATATTTATTCAATCATAGGTACAAACGTGAATACAATTTTTATTTCTCGAAGAGAACTTTATGAATTAGTTGCAAGTTCTGGATTTGAAACCTTGACTGAAAAATCGCATTTCTTAAAGAAAAAAACGCTTACACTTTTATTCCCAAGCAATAAAAAAATATTAAAGTTTTTAACGATACATTGAAAAATTTAATTTTCCAATTGAAGAATCGCTGGAATGCATCTTATAGAGTTTCTGAGCGTTTTCTTCAGAACAACAAGTACTGGTTAGATTCGTCAATAGGTTTCCCGCGCCAATCTGGTGTTAAGCGTGGTAGATCGAAATTGATTTCGAGGATTGCAGTGAAAGAAGCAAAAACCTAAAGAGTAAAGGAAAGAAAATTCTTCATCTATGCTGGCGCGGACCTGAAGTAATAAACTACTCTTTAATACCAATAGGGCAGTTAACTGAGGAAGCGCAAGAAGCCCGAAACAAAAACTTCAAAATGAAATGAAAACTTGTTTGATACTCAAAATGATTTATTCTAATGTGTATTAACGTTTCTATGTTCAATTCTAATTTTATCTGGTTGTTAGATAATCTTTAACAGTAGGATTATAAAACTAGGTCAGAACAAATATTTTGATGCAATACGTCAGAATCAATCAAAAAATCAATTTTGAATTTTTTGGTTGTTAGGCCCTTATGCATTTCAGGTCACGATTTTTTTTTATTATGGATTTATCTTCTTTAAGCGAAATAAACCAAAAAAAGTTAAAAAAAGCAACCAGGAAAGCTCCCACGATTTAATATCCATTTTAGGCATCAAAACCCCCATTGTGCGACGAGGTGCATGCAGCTATAATTTTTAAAGGCATTTTACGGCCAGTAGTTTGCGTTTAAGTTGCTCTGAATTATAAAATAATTTTCAAAACAAATACGAGTTGAACTTGTGACAGGCTATACAAGAACTTACAAAATTAGGACCATTTTAAGACAAAAAATTTGTCTGACAAAGTTAATTAAGGGGTTTGCGAACAAATTGTTACATACATACATACATAATTGGCCATTACAACCCTTCAGTCAGGACTACGGCCTAGCTTCTCAACACCACTCATGTTGTGTGCGTTAATTTTATACATGAGTGGACCTACAGTTTAAAGTCGACTCCGAACGACAGATTTTTTGAGAAGCTTTTCATGGCAATTTTTACTCTCAGAGTTTTTTTTGCCAGAAATCTGCTGAGAGGAAGTCGCCGAAGAAATATTTTCATATTTTCGTTTTGATGTCTGACCTGGGATTCGAACTCCGGCCTTTCGTCTAATAAGCCAACACACTACCTACTAGACCACGGCGACTTCACAAATTGTTACAAGCCGAAAACATTTTGTTAAGAAACTGTACTATTCATGCACCAATTCTCTACTATAGTGTTTTAAAGTCGGTCATTATTTAAGTCTATTCAACACATTATTCGAAATTACTTAAAATGATTTGAAATTAAAAAAAAAATGAATTTTCTTGCGGAACTCCATTATTAGTATACTATTATCTATATCGTAATACTATTCCTAAATGTATTCGTCACTTCGTCTGCTATCCTGTGAATGTCATTCCAAATCACCATAACATATTTCGTCGTATGACTTTTGTAGGGCATGTCCTAACGAATTCAAATTTTGCATATTGTGATCATGCGGCCGTAAATGATAAATTTATAAAAGTAAATATGTACTTTTAAAAATATTAATTTCGTTTGATCTTTTCTAAAATAAATCAACTTAAAAATATTGATTTATGTAGTACGAGCAATTGAAATAATTCCCATGACAATCATAAAAATAAATTTTTAAAATTCTCGTACACCTGACTTGACATCTTTTATCCATGACAATAAAACAAAAACATTTTGTATGGCACCTAAACGTATGAGTCACATACATTCCCCTTTGTATTTGGCGGCTACAGCTAAAAAAAAATTCTTTCCAGAGAATCTAATAAATATTTACTTAAAATATTATCAACGGAATGGGCTGACGAATGGAATGCATTTTGAAAATTTCACCCCCGCCCCCCCAACTTTAGAAAATACATACAACAAGTGTAACTGTCGAATATGAAATTGAAATTGTATCCAGTGAATCAATATATCTATTCATTAGTATCTGTGTATCTGTAATAATTTTCAATTGGTACTCGCTACAGAATGTAGGTATTTTAAAATGTATTTTTTTATTATTCATTATTTTTTACTTGAATTGTTTGTTATTCTTGTTGAGTAATTTCTAACGATGATTTTATAGGTGCAAAATAAAATTTTTGTCATATGAATAGAAGAACATGTGTTAAGCGATGAAATAATACAGTACAAGTAAGTAATCGACATAAGCTACTGCTGCTACTGACTGCCGGACGACAGATGATAATGATGTTGGCGGCAACAGAGCAATCGATACAAAATAAAGAGAAATAAAAAAACTTGTTTATTGGCAGATCGATTTTACTTTAGAGATGGGTGGGTGTTATAGAAAGGGTTGGTTATCGAGCTGTTACAAAGGCATAAATTAAATTACAACAAATTTATCTGTTTTTTAGTTTTCTTATTGCAATTAATATTCATCTGCCTTTACATCCTTGTCTGTAGATGCATAAATAAGACATAAATGTTGTTTTCGTTGTACATGACAACAATGACAACTCCCTGATTTTTATTATTTATAATCATAAACTTGGCCTAAATCTATTGCACATATTCCCACGGAATAAATGGGAAACATACACAATTAGATGTTAACTATATACAGCGGGTTTCTTGTCAATAGACAAAGAGAAAAATAAAACAGAAAATGTAAAACACCTGACATGTTCCAAGTCAAACCTCATAACTTGTCAACAAACATACATACATATGTATGTGAAGTAAAATGTTCGTTTAAATCCAAACTCTAAACGGTTTGGCATGATAAGCATGTAATTGAAATTAAAATTCCAAGTATTACTGGAGTAGATTCTAGCAGAATAATACAGGAACACAAGTATTTGCTGTTGCAACAATTAGTTTGGTGAAAATAATCAAAATTTTGCAATCCAATATGATACATTATCACGAGAGCAAAGGTCCAGATTGTTGAGTATAAATATCTATTAAAGAAGAAAGATTTTAAGTATGCAAGTTGGACCAGCAATGTCTAGGTGTATGGCTTCATTCTGATTAATTTATGGTGAATTATTTTAATTTTCTTACCAACCGGTCAACTAAAAGGTACTACAGCTCCAAAACTCTTCTTAGAAAAGTTTTCTTTCAAAATGTCGAAGAGAAAATAAAATTGCCAAGAAAAATTTCTCAAATCTGTTGATCGTGATCGACATTAAACTTTAGATTCAATCACTCTGGGATAAAATTAACTTATGCAGCATGTGTGGTGTGAGAAGCTAAGTTGTAATCCTGACTAAAGGGTTGTAAAGACCAATTAAGTAAGTAACACACAAAGCCAGTGGCCAATAAATCATAAGTCGCAAGTGGAATGGGGGAGAAACCTCAATCTTACATGGAGGACACAGATCGACGAATACATATGTTGATAAAACGATGAAACCCTAGCGTGAAATAAAGAATACATCCTATTCGCTATAAGAAGTCGATCGTAAAAAGTCCTCGTCTTTCTGGACCGCAGTTAAACTTTCAATGCATCTGAAGTTAGTCTCACGTGACCTCGTGGATAATGTCTGTATATCCTTTCTAAACTTCATACCAACATCTTAGGATGCATATGCAGACATACATAATTGGTCATACCAACCCTTTAGTTAGGATTACGACATAGTTTCTCACACATCACTTATGTTGTGTGTGTTAAATTTTTTTACATGAGTGGCAGAATCTACAGTTTAAAGTCGACTCCGACAATAGATTTTTGAGAAACTTTTCATGGCCATTTTATTTACTCTCAGAGTTTTTGCCAGAAATCTGGTGAGAGGAAGTGGCTGAAGAAAATTTTTTTCATATATCGGTTTGTTGGAGGTGTCTGACCGGGGGTTTAAACCGTGGCCTCATATCTAATAAGCCAACAAACTACATTAAGATACCAATGTATACCAATCACAAAATTTTTGTGCTGTAATATTCAATACCTGTTGACATCCCTTATAACACTGGCATGTTAAAGGCCTGTTTAAATGACTCAACTATGATGTCAAACTAAATAAATACAATTCATATTACGCCAAAAATCCAGATTATGTACCGATATCTCATTAATATGGTTCATACGTTGTCTTCCAAACCGATTTAAGCGCCATTAAATATTTTAAATATTCCGCAAACATGTTCAACGTGGGAAAAAAAAGCCGAAGGAAAAAATTTGTGTGTGTTTGGGGGTTCAGGCACTTTAAAGAGTTTTGTTACGTTTTGTTTTCTTGACGAATTTCGATTAGATGAATTGATTCAGTTTCCAAACAGTTCAGTACCCTGTGATACTGAAATTTTGTTTCATTTAAAAAAAAAATAATATTACACAGCAAAATAATATTTTTTTTAAGTTACAACAGCAACAACAATAAGCAATTTTTTAGATTTAAATACTTAAGCTTAGATACACTATTTGATGAAAGAAGATAATGGTGTGTGTGTGTGTGTGAATTTGCCACTTAAAATATGGTTACGATAGATACATACATATGTAGATGGATGGATGGATGGATGACTGTATGAATGAATGGCTTGCTGCTTATTGCTTGCCGCAAGTACATATAGTTTTTGTATCTATATGGGAGTGTTTTAGTTTTAGCTTTTGTTGTAGTAGTTAAATGGTTACTGTTTGTTTTTGTTTGTTTTCATTTCAGTTTCTGTTTCTGTTTCGATTTTTCGTTTTTTTTTTTATTTGTTGTTTTCAAGTTTAAACCCCGACTCTCAATACGATTTGGATTTAGTGGCGATTTAGCCAGCCTGAATAGCAGACGTGTGCGCAATTTTCAAAAACAATTTCAAAATCATTTAAAACCGAATGAAAAGTAACGAACGTTTTATTTTCAATTTCAAATTTATTTAGCTAGAGCGGTTTGTCTGCTTGTCTGTCTCTCTCGTGTAAATACACCAGATGTTTTTTGTGTACTTTTTCTGTAACAAATTTTACATGAAATAAATAAAAAAAAAATTTAATTTAATTTTTTTTTTGTAAAACAAACGTTTGTTGCCAACATTGTTGTTGTTCGTTGCGTTTTATGGAATTTTTACAAGCGGCAATTTGTTCGTTTATATGAAAGTGTGTGTGTGCGAGAGTGTCGTGTTTGTTGTAATGAAATGTTTATTGTAATAAAATCAAACGTGATCTAAAACAAATCGCTCTACATTATCAATAGCAACCTTAAGCGGTAACAGCAATAACAAACAACAACAACAACAAAAAAAGAAGAAAATTAATGAAAATTAAAATACATAATAAAAAACACCCAAAAATGTTAAAATATTTTGATTGAATTTCAACAGACCATTTTTGAACGTTTCGTTTTTTAAAAACAAATTGAAATTTTGGAAAAAATTGAGTTAAAAAAAATAGACTAGAAATAATTAAAAATAATTGAAATTCTTTGATTGTAACGGAAATTCGTTATAAAAGAAGGAAGTTTGTAAACAAAAAAATTTTAATTTGTTTTGAAATTAAAAAAAAAAATAAATTAAATCCTTTGCATTATAAAATCAAAAAATTTTTTTTTATAAATTAACCAAAGAAAATATAGAGATATTGAGTGTATTTGTATTTTGAAATTGAAATA
This sequence comes from Sarcophaga rosellei, assembly GCA_930367235.1. NCBI lineage: Eukaryota > Metazoa > Arthropoda > Insecta > Diptera > Sarcophagidae > Sarcophaga > Sarcophaga rosellei. The sequence continues at coordinate 66,690,894 of OV884020.1, read as the reverse complement.
ATTTTTAAACCGCCATGCAACTCAACTGTTGGATATTTTCACTGTGGGCGGTAAGTATTTTGAAATCTTTGATTTGATTTCTGATTTGTTTTTTCTTTTTTCTTATTTCATTAATAAATAAAAAAAAATATAGAGAAATCAAATGCTCGTATCGATAATAATATTTATGGCATAAATGCGTACATTTTTACTAAAATAAAACAGAATCATAATGAAATTATTAAACTCACGCGATTTAAAAACCCATTAAACAAACTACTGTATGTGTATGTACAATTGTGATTATTTAATACTTCTTATAACTAAAGGCAAAAAAGTTTTTAAAAATTCGAAAAAAATGATGCAAGTAATTGCTACTTGCTGAAATGTTTTAAAGTTAATTGAACTAATTTTTGATTTTCATTTGAAATTAGTTTCAAACTCTTTTTTATTGAAAAAAAAAGAAAATAAAAAATATTAAATTATTGAATATTTTTGAATTAAAATCAAAAACAAAATAATTGTTTATAATTCAGTTTAACAATTCCATTACTATCGTTTTTGGCATACAAAATGTAACATGACATAAGACTTCCTGTCATTTTTGGCTAGTTTATTCAAGTTAAAATAATTTATTTTATTAAACCAAAATTTCCAATTTGTTTATAAACTTTAAATATTTTAAAGTTTTTCTTTAGAAATTTTACAAAATCATAAGAAAAAAATATTTTTTTTTTCGTACAGAAAATTGTTAACTAGTCTTACATATTTAAAGAAGTTAAAATAAAATTTGTAATCATTTTTTAATTATTACTCGTAAATAAAATTTAATGATTCAAGAATATTAAAAAAATTGCAACAAAAATACATTTAACGCCAGTTATCAATGTCACCTCTGGTGTAGTTTTTATTCTCTCATGACATTTATAAAAGAGAAACAAAAAAATATTATTTTCTCTTATCTAAAAGAACAGTTAAATTTTTTTTTTAAATAGAATTGATTTCAATTGAATCTTAAGAAAAAAATCTCGTGTTTTAGCTTCAAAATCTGACACCTCTCAATATTTGTCAACATTTTTTTTATGTGGCATATTTAAAATTATAGTAGTCACCGTAGTCTAGTAGATAGATAGTCTAGTAGATAGATTGGCTTGTTAGATGTAAGGCTGCAAGTTAAACCCCAGGCCAGACATCTCGAACAAAACAAAATATGAAAAAATATTTCTTGGGCGACTGTCTCTTAGCAGACTTCTGGCAAAAACTCTGAGAGTAAATAAAATTACCATTAAAAGTTTCTCAAAAATCTATCGTTCGTAGTCGACTTTAAACTGTAAGTCCCGCCACTCATGAGAAACTAGGTGGTAATCCTGACTGAAGGGTTGTAATAGACAATTATGTACGAGTATGTATGTCTATGTTGTCTATACTTAGGGACTAATCACTTTATATCATATGCCGATATATGTTGAGGAATTGTGTGTGTGTCACCATTGTAGTTAGACTCTATTGCCAGTTGCCACTCAATATATAAGGCACTTCGTCCTTTCATATATTTTAGTGAATAACATTTGAAAGTGTGTTTTAAATATATGATTGATCGAAATAATTTTGATTTAAATAGCTTCCTTGTAATTATCCTCAACGAAAAACTGATATGCTACCCATATTTGACAATAATATTATTTTTTACGAAGACATATTCTTATCATTTTTAATTTAATTTCAAAAATAAATGAAATAAATTTTTTGAATTTTTTTGTATTGTATTAAATCATTCATTCAGTTCCAATATTTAACACTTTTATTAACGATGACATATCAAAAATAATTTTCTAAACAATTAATACGATTTGTATTCGCAGTTAACGATAAAATAAATTTTTATAATTTAATTTAAAACATGATTTGTGCTTAAATATGGGAATATATTTTCTCAATCATCATTTTTTATTATAACTGCAGCTGGTGTTTGAATAATTTTTCAATAACAAATGAATATAAAGATAACGATTTATTGAGAATACAATTTAAACGTAATTAGAGAGACAAAAAAAAAACAGAAACTATTTAAGCCACATAAAAAATTATATTTTATTACAATGAAATTTTTTATACATATGTATGTACATACAATTATACATATCGTCACCTCAAATGCAAAACAACGGATCATCAAAAAAATGAAAATCGGGGTTTTGATTGATTATGATTCATTAGATAAAAATACACGTCTCCAAAAAAAATTATGCATCTGCGTCAAAAAATAACGATTTTATAAAGAAAATTCAAAATAAACTACAGTGTGTTTATAAAAAAAAAACGTTAAATGAATTACATTTTTTGTTTAATTAAACCGAATTTTACTCAATAAAACACAGTAAATTGAAATATTAACAAAAACAAACAACTCCATTGCCTTTTATTGAACCTCATTTAATCGCTTTTCGATTATTTTCGCATTTTTCCACTTCATATTAAAATTTGTTCATTGATGATACGTCATTTTGTTTCAGAAAATTTAAATTCAAAATAACGTAACAAACATAACTTCAACACGTTTTTGAAAAATATTATTTTTTCTTCTGGAATTGATCTCCTACCCCTTTTTGAGCTTAGCTACAAAATTTTTCATTTCTAGATGCAATATTTTCCATTTTATAACGTTTTTTGCTTCTCCTGTAAAATTGTGAAAAGTGATGATACGTTATTTTGCATTTTAGGTGACGATATGTATGTATACACAGAGATATTATGAAAGTGGAAAAAAGACGATCTAGTTGAAGTTTTTTATATGAATTGATTCTTTCAAATTAGAATATTTTGTTTTGAAAGCAAAAAACCTGGTTTTTATTTTGCTCTAGATCTAACTAGACTTATAATAGTCAAGATTCCCTAATTTTTTTATATACTTTCTCCTTTTTCACCGTAATACCTACTACATAACCGAGTCCAGTAGGGTATTGAAATACATTTCTGTAGTGCCGCAAAGCTGTTGCGTTCTTCCAGTAATAAAAATTGTCCATTACAACCCTTTAGTTCGCATTAAGAAATAGCTTCTCACTTTACCCTTGTTGTGTGGGTAATTTTTATTCACTAATGGTGGAACCTATAATAAACCCGAACGACCCGAAAAGTGCTGAGAGAAGAATGCCGCAAGAATTATTTCTTTTTTTTAACATGTCAAAGCTGACGTTTGAAGTTTTGAGTTTTCGCTTAGTAAACCAACACACTACTCACTAGACTACGACAGACAGGGCTTGCTGGCCCTAATATGAGCTCATTAATACTACTGGTACTTTTTTTCATTGATGTGCATGCCATATTGTCTGACAAAGTCTACAAAGGAAATCGTGATTCCATACTCTATTTTACTCTGATATATCTATTTATGTATGCTGTACTGTGCCATATTATATGCAAATACCTTATTCGTTGAGATATGCTGCTTCCCACTGAGTAATAGCTTCTCGTAGAACCTCAACAACCTCTTAACATTTATAAAGAGAAATATTAAATGCATATATCCTAATGCAACTCGATTATAATCCCTCAATTTGTAGGAAGCCAGATATGCCTTTCGTTAAGGATCTCATAAACGTTGAATTAAAAATCGTATTGATGTCGTCTACACTTAAGAATCTAGTAACATCGGTTTAGGTTGTTCCTTCGTGCATATGCAGACGTAGGTTGCAGAATGTCACTATAGTAGTTACACTACATTACCAGTTGCCGCTATACAAGATTTTTAAGTTTTGATTATTAACCACTGAAGGTTTTTATGGACAAGAAATATGAAAATTCGTATGGCATTTATAAAACATTTTTATTAGTGGTTGATTAACACCAAATTAAGCGACTCTTTATGTGGTATAATTCGAAATTTTATAGTGATTGTTTTTTGCAAAGAAAAAAAAAAAACAATAAATAATTAAAAAGATTTTATGCCATTTTAAAACCATACAATCTGTGGACAATCAATTCATTATATTGTACTTTATATAAATTTTTTATTACGACCGTACAGTGAGCGCCATAAGTGATTTAATACCCACTATAATTTTAAATTTTCTATTATGTTCTTAAGTACAAAAAAAGTTTCTTTATCATGAATTGTTGTTTTTGTTTTAACATTTTATAAGTAATAAATAAATGTTTTTATTTTTGGAAATGTATTCGACTATTCTCGTTTACTTTTCTCGCTATCCTAAGAAAATGAATTATTTCAGTGGTGTTTACTCATTTTTGGAGTTCACTGTATATTCAATTTTTATTGTATTTTTTTTTCTTTTCTGCACCACAGATTTGCCAAATAATTATACAACCTGTTTGTGTATTTGTGCAAATATACATATGTAAGCCGTTATTATGTAATTTTATTACATTTCCGGACTTACCAATGAAGGCCAAACGACCAATAATTAAACCATTAGTTACACCCAAAAATCAACAATTTTATTACAATCTGTTCACAAAACAAAAAAAAAACAAAACCAAACAAAACATATGATACTTTCTTTTCAAATATTTCAGAAAGAAAGAGTAGCTGTGGTCTTAAAACTTGAAATGTGGACCAATAACAGAAATTTTTGCATAAATTTGAAATAAATTTTCTTTTCACTTGGCAATAAATACAAAGTGTTTAACATTAAAGTTCCCTTTTATTTTCATTAACAAAAGAATTTTTTAATTAATTTTTATTTCCTTTTAATTTTCTGCTTTTCTGCTATTCGGGTTTCGTTTTTTTACATTCAAATTATTAATTTATTATGACAACTTAACAAGTCATTATCGTTATATAGTAGATCTTGTTGTTGTCTCGCTGATTATAACGATTCCTGCTCTCTATGGAGCTAATGATGGTTGGCTGCTAGCTACAGTGGATCTTATCCACTAGGCATCGATTTACGATGTTTTTTAATGAATTATTCATGAAGAAACAAAAGCATCTGTTTTTTTTTGTCATTTTTTTGCGTTTTTTTTTGCCATTTTTTGTGTATAAAAAATCTTGACTGCCTAGAAAAGAAACACAATAAAAAAACCTATTGTTGTCAATGTAAAGAAAAATTAGATAAAAAGAGAGAGAAAACAAGGTAAAAAACAAAAAAGTAAAACTTGAACGATTTGACCCATATAAAAAGCCGATTATTAAAAATGATTATCGATGACAACATGAAAAAATAAAAAATTACAACAACAACCGCAACAACAGAAACATTGTTTAGAAAATATAAAACAAAACGTGACAAACGACCTTTAGTAATAAAAAAAAAACAACCACAACGAAATGACTCATTTCTTTTGTAATTTGTTGTTGTAAAGAATTTAATTTGAATTCGTTTCACTGTAGCTCCAACAACAGTTTTTAACGGTTTACAAATTAAGTTGTAAAGATTTTGGTTAAAAAAAAATAAACAAATTTCATGTTTTACGATTTTGGTAGTTGGCCACTGCTGGAATTTTTACGTGAAACCGTTATATAAGGTGTAATAAAAGCAAAAATATTTAGCAGCGTTAGAATAATATCATTCGGGTAAATTTGTTTGATAAAGAGGTGCCATTTTTATCGTAAAAAGGAACAGATAGTCATCGCTTACAGTGAGCTCCAGAGCGTATGGTGAATGTATATGAATCTCTCTATCAGATTGTCCTGCTGGAATGCAATTGCTCTAATCTTTCGAACAGCAAAGTTCAAATTGAAACTTTAACAGTGGCAGAACAGTTCACAGATGATAAATGATTTTTGTCAAACCATCAAACCCATAGCATGAAAATCCCGTCTAAGCCATAATATGCACTGGTTTACCACTACTTAACCACAATCGTTTTTGTTTCACATTGCTGCCAGTTACCAATTATTCATCCTCAAACAACATTGATTAGAAATGGATTTTTGTAATTGACTTGTGTGTACCATTACACTGAATTTATTTTCTTATTTTTTTGTACAATGGTTTAATCCACAAACAGTGTTTTGTTTTGTATTTGGTGATTTTCGATATTTGATTCTCCAGAGCTTGGTGTAGTGCCGTCTACCACATTCATGCTTTGAAAACACTCGATACTACTTATCGATACATGGAAACAATTCGATTTTTTTTGATTAAGAGAGGGACGATTCTGAGGTATACAGAAGTATCAAGAACATCTAGTTGGACAGAAGTGAATATGTTTGGTACCGAAGTTACACTTTCAGAGCCTTTGGGAAAGCGTAGAATTTGATTCCAAGCGAAAGTTTATGTCATTAAAAGATAAAATTGGAAAGTAACAGTGGATGACGACACTTAACTTCTATCTATCTTACATTTAAGCCGCCGTCCGAATACTTAGGTGTGAGGTTTACTCAAGACGGCGGTTGACATGTAGGAAAACGGTAATGAGCAGGCAAATGTGCTTGTATGAAGGGCACCTTTCACAGCGCAAATGAGACGAGAAATTGTGTATTAGGATGAGAGTTTTAAAAGGAAATAATCACCAAAAGGAAAGACAAGAAAGAGGCGGACACTTTTCTTAATTCAAACGGGTTTACGACAATCATAACTATTAAACGATGAGAGACGTGATGTGAGTACCATGAGGATAGTTACCGGCATTATACCGGGAATTGTAGGCTCAAAAAGCACTTGGATTTCGCGTGATCACCTGAAGGCATTCTTGAAATATAGGCGGCGTTAGTGGACCTCAGAAGAAACACCTGAGAATATATAAAGTAAGTGCAGGATATTATCCTTACTGATACCGAACAGCATCTTGAAGTTTGAAGTTTGCTAAGACAACAATATTTATTGGGTTGTACAAAACTGAGTTGTTATGATTTGAAACATACATTCCAGCTGATTTGAAAATATGTTTTTTCTGTAATTTTACTACATTAACAATCAGTTTTCATTTAAACTAAAGACAACAATTTTTTCAAATTTTATTTTGTTTTTTCACTAAAGTTCTGTTTAAATAACTTTTTGATTGCGTTAATTGCTGGTAAAAAAAAACACACAAGAAAAAAAAACACATAAAATAACACAAATTATGCAAACAGTGTTTTTTTTTTTGTAAATAGGCTAAGATTTAAGATTAATGTGGCTGTCTCAACTACTATATATCCGTCAATCATACGATTAGACTGACCCGTTTTTTTTTCTGGTCCAACCCACTTAAAATATTTTATTTTATTTTTTTTAAACTATTAAAACAGATCTTTAACAAAATGTCTACAGTGAAGTTGTTTTATCTTCTGGCACTTTTTTTCTCAAGAGTATCGATCAGTTTTAAACAAGAGATTCACTTTTAATTGATTTGTTATCGGCTTAAGATACAAAAAGAAAAAATAAAACGAAATAAAAAAGGAGAAAAAAATTATCATTAAAAAACTATTAATTTCAAAATAAAATTATTTAAAATAAATGAATGGCCTTTAAATATAATTTTAAAAATTTTAATTTTTCTTTAATTTACAAATTAAAACCATAAAACGTTTGATGGGTGTCTCTTCGAACTCTTTTTATGGATCTTTGGAATTTCTTTTTAAAGAGACGATCAATTATTATCATTAGCTCGTGATGCTCGTGATCACTGGGGAATTTCACTGTTTTTTTTTTTTTGGTTTTATTATGGAATTATTAATTTTTTTGAATTTATGACAAAGGCCTTGTTTTACGCAAATTTTGGTAACAATTCATTTCATACTTTGACGAATACAGAAGGAGCGTAAAACCTAAATATGGAAGTTTACATTTTTTCATAATTTCATAATTTTAGAGCACCATATATACATAAACGTTTTTGTATTTGTGCTAATATTTAGCAATGTTTAATAAATTAAAAAAAAAATTAATTTGCACAGTGGCAGATATAGTTTATTCAGTTTAATTTGAAACATCAAAGCCATATAAGTAAGTACATGCATGTATAATTAATTTAAATTCAGTTACCATTCTGTCCTTTTCTCTTTAATAGTTCATAGTCTATTACATATGGCAGCAATGTGGGTCATTTATATTATTTTGACCATTAATGTTAGGAAGCCAAAAGTACGAGATGTTGTGGCGACTTAAAAATAATGCCATTTTTGTGGTTAAAGTACAGTATTTATTTTACTTCAGCTGTTTTCAGTTTTTTGTTCTTAACCACTTGCACAGAGATCAGACAAATACGCTCAGATATGGATATTTTTACAGAGGATATTATTTGTGTCTTAAATCTACAACTAATCCTCATGGAAACCTCATAACGATCATGACGGGGCATTTGCCCTGAGAATTCAGGGCCAAAAATTAAAACGACAACTGAATAAACTGTAATGGCGAAGAAAAACAGGGGATCACTGAATATCTTCTCAGTTCTCTATTCGACACTGGAGAAGCTGGGTCAAAAGAAGTTCGGGCACCTTAATCACCCAGGTAATGTGTGTTAAATTTATCCATAAAGGATGGGACGAAACAGTTTAACTCCGATTCCAAACAACATATCTTATATTTATAAGCTTTCTAATGGCAAAATGTTACTCTCAGAATTTTTGCCAGGAGACTGCAGTTTGTAGATGTCAATACTAAGGCTTGAAATCAGAGCATCTGATTAATAAGCCAACATATTACCCACTAGTCTTCGGCATTTTCACAAAGTATACTTACATTTGAAGACACCGTAGTCTAGTAGGTGGTGTGTTGACTTATTAGACCTGAGGTCTCGGTTCAAACCTAGGTCAGACATCTCCAACGAAACGACATATGAAACATATTTCTTCGGCGACTTCCTCTCAGCAGATTTCTGGCAAAAACTCTGAGAGTAACATAAAATTGCCATGAAAAGTTTCTCAAAAATCTGTCGATCGGAATCGACTTTAAACTGTAGGTCCTGCATAAAATTAACACTCACAGCATACGTGGTGTGAGAAGCTAGTTCGTAATCCTAGGTGGTGACCAATTATGTATGTATGTATGTATGTATTTAGTTTTACATTTTTTTGCAGTTTGAGTGGTGGATCATACAAAACTAACCGAAGTTTGCAATACGAATCATTTCCAATACAACGTCTCTTTTCTTCTTCCTCAACTTATAGTATTTCCAAGACATTCGCAAAAAAAAAAAAAAGAAAAAAAATTCAAAAAAATTTGTTACTAGAGCTTAACTATACTGCACATGAAAATGTTTTTTTGTCTACGTCTTGATGGATAGAGTGCTTACTTCCTTTGTTCAAAAACTAGAAAGTATCTTTTGACTCTTAATGAATTGAAAGACAAGTTGATCAACTGTTAATTGATCTTCTTCTTTACCATGCAACTTTGCTGTTCAAAACTAGGGGTAGAAATATTCATGAACTAAAACAGAACAAAGTGCTTTTGGTTGTAATCTAATTTAAAGCCAGAAATATCTATAGTAACTTACATAAGAATGTTTTTAAGCGATTGTAATTCTCTGTAACAATAAGCGACAACAAATTGCTAAAACAAAAAAAAAGTAAGTTTAATTGATAAGCAATCAAATTCGCTAATCTTTACTTTTATTGGCTGTCAAATTAAAACGATATGATGTCGCAGATCATTTTGAATATTTTCAGTTTTGAAATTTAAATTGAATTGATATGTGATATAATGATAACACCACCAATGACCACCATAATTACTAATAAATAAGCGGCTACTTAATCTGAATGGAGATTCTTGTATTTATTTTTGTTTTTTTTAACGGTTTTGTAAATAATAACCGGAGGCTAAAATGTTAAACAGTTGGCACCCAGTTTTACTATACAATGTTATTGTTTTGTATTGCTATTGCCATTGTTTCTTTGTTGTTGTTGTTATTGTTTTGTAATAAATGAAAACAACAAAAAATTGTTATTTCTGTTATTGTTTTACTGTTTTTTAGTTTTCTTTGGTTTTTTTTGTTTTGTTTTTGTTTTGTTTAATATGGTATGTTGTTTATTTTGCGTGTTAGTTGGTTAATAATACAACAACATTATTAATGTTATTACCATAATAACTGCAAAAACCTAAAAAAAAAATAATTGAAAGAAAAAATTTTCATAAAAAAAAATAGAGGCGATACCCCCTAAAAATTTGATAATGTATGCAGTTTGCATAAATTATTCATTATAAAACCGAAACTAAAACTGGAAAGAAATAAAACAAAAAAAAAATACATTAAAACGGACACAAATAAAGTGAAACTTTAAGAAAAACTAAAAAATTCCTAAAAATCAAAAACAAAAACAAAAAAACAAATCATGTAAATTTTGTAATTGTCTTCAAAAAACAAAAAACAAAAAAAAAAAAAGAAAACAAAAATTAAAGAGAGATTAACAGAAATATTTGTTCGTTAACAAGGTGTAACTGGAGAAAGAGTCATCCACATAGGTTATCTTATAAATATTTCATTGAATTGGAAAAAAAAATAAATTCAAACAAGTGTTACTATTTCACACATTAAGCGGATTTATAACTGATTTATGAAAAGAAAAAATCGTTTTTGATTTAAATTCAGCTTCAAAGTCAATGTCATTGAAAGAAAGCTATTGAAAGCCTTTGAAAGGCATTTAAACTTTGAATGCTTATGAATTATGAACTCTTCAATGAATACTTAAAACATTTTTTGCACTTACTTAACAATAAATAATAAACAATATACAAACAAACAATAACAATAAATAATAAATTTTTGTTTTGTTTGTTTCTGTTTCTTTCAAATTGTCATTATCATATAATGGCTGCGTTTGAAATAGTAATTTATCATTGATCTTTTTCGAACATTCGCTGACTTTTTAAAATTGAATGCGTGATATGGTTAACATGCATTGTAAAGTGCTGAGAAATAATAAAAATTTTAACATTAAAATTTTATGTCAATATTTTAATTTAATTAATTGAAGCAGAGAGAAAGATGTGTTGAAAAAAGGAGATATTAAAAATTCTCGGAAACCTTACTCTTATTGCGACAAACTCGTTTTATAAAAACTACATACAGGAATACGTAATTGGCTGTTATAACACGTTAGTCAGGATTACGACTTGACTTCTTCCAACTACATATATAATTGGACATTACAACCCTTTTGTGTGAATTACGACCTAGTTTCTTTGTTGTGCGTGTGACCTACAGTTTAAAGTCTATTCCGAACCGTAGATTTTTTAAAAAAACTCTTCGTTACAATTTTATTTACTTTTTTGCAAGAAATCTTTTGAGAGGAAGTCACCGGAGAAATATTTTTATATTTCGTTTTTGTTCGAGATGTCTGATCTGACCGTGGCCTCACGTCTAATAAACCCACACAATGCATACTAGACTATGGCGACTACAACTACCCAAGTTATGTGCCTTAATTTTGTCTATAAGCGGTGGAACTTACAGTTTAACTTCAGATCAGAACGATAGGCTTAAAAAGCTTCTACAAGGCACGCAGTTTACTCTCGGAGATTCAGCCAGAAGGCTGTGTGGAAGGAGATCATCGAAGATTTTTTTCGTATTTGAACTACGTTTGAACTCTCCTATTATATTTGTCATTATATGTTGAAATCGTCGTAGTATAGTAGGTAGTGTGTTAGCTTATTACACAAGAGCACGTGGTTCAACAAGCACCGGCTCGGACATCTCGAAAAAAAAATATTTGAAAATATATTTCTTTCGGCAACTTCCTATCAGCAGTCTTCTGGTAAAAAGTCTGGGAGTAAAACAAAAATGGCGTGAAAAGTTTCTCAAATCTGTCGTGCGGAGTCAACAATGAAGTGTAGATTTCCCAACTCATGGATAAAATTAACACACACAGCATGAGTGGTGGGAGAAAGAAATTTCAAATTATTTGAGAACACTTGCTAGAAAAAGGTTTTACAAAACTTTAATGCAAACCCGAATATTGAAATAATACAAAATCAAAAGAATTATTCATTCTTGTTATCAACTGTGGTATTTAATAAACGAATCTAGTTATGCAGATGTAATTATTAAATGTCGGCTTTATATTTTTATTTAAAATAGCAAAAAATTTATACGCATATAATTTTTGAAATGTCATGGTATTTTAACAATCGTTAAACCAAAAATGAAACCAAAAAAAATTCCATTGAAATTATTTCATTATTTTTTTTAAGTGATATTAATAGCAACAATATATGAAATATTGTTAACGCTGTTGCGTAGAAATTCATTTAAACTAGCAAATGCCAATAAAAAGTATTAAAATTCCTTTAAGCCAAAATTACCAGGCCAAATTACAAAAACACACAATTCTAATAAATTTTTCAAACGTTGAAAGAAGAAGAAAGGAACGGGTAGAAAAGGCGTATAAAATTGTAGCAAATTGATGAAGTGTAAAGCTATTTAAAATATTTTGTTGCATACTCTAACGCTTGTACTGTGAGTTCAATGCATAAAAATTTCGTATCGTGTGATTAATGATTGAGAATGTGAATGATATTCAATACTTTTCACTAAAACTATTGATACAGAATATGGGCAAGAAAATAAATACATGCCAGGCATCCCATATATGCGTACATACATACATTCTTTAGTAAAAGCGACAAAAACAATTTTTTTTTCAAATTGTGATTGAATGATTGACGTCGTGATTGATTCAATGTATCACAAATATTAAAACCGACATTAAAAAAAAAACAAAACAAATAAAACGTAAAGTAATAACGGCGAGAAAAATGCGATACAATTTCATCACTCCCGGGGGGGGTATATACAAAATTGTTTTGAAATTTTCATACGCCTTAGTAACCCGGCTTTGTATTAATTTTTCGAAAATTTCAAAAAAATTCTTGTTTTAAGGAAAATAAAAAACTTAAAAAAGAAAAAACTAAATTAAACCATTGAGTGTTTTTATTGCTGTAACGTCTATAAATAGTTTTTAAGTAACAAATTGCGTCATGTTTATAAATGTTGATTGGGTTTTGTAAACGTTTATTAAATATTGTGTAATAAAAAATTGTTATTATTGGACAAATGGGAACATAAAGTACCCTACTCCATGGAAAAATAAAAAATAAAATAATCTTTAATTGGAATGCCAATAGTAGATAACAACTTGCTTAGCTTCGTTGTAGAAAAAAAATTCTTCTAAAATGAAATTCTTCTTTATACCCGGTGTATGCTTTCATTATGAATGTAATAAATTTAAACCAAAAAAAAAAAAATTAACTGCAATATAATCAAATGCAATTTATTTGATTTGAATTATGACATTTTCTAATTTAAATAATTATTAATTTCAGCCGTTACTGAAATTATAAGCACGCTTAAAAGTCAACCGGTATTTGATATGTACTCGTATGTGACAATTCTAAATCCGCTAATTATTTACTTTATTTTATACTCTTCGATGTGTAATTAGAATTGTTAATTAAACATTTAATGAATGTATATACTTTTCGCTTAAGAAGAAGAAGAAACATGTATGTATTTGAGAAAACCTTGACTCTGTACTGCTGCACAATTTAGTTTTAAAGTGATTTAATTAGTTTTTCTCAATGTCTTTTAAAATTTAAAGCACTTGGTGGTTTTCAAAAAAATCGAAAATACACGTTTACCAATTTGGTAAATAAATTCTAAATTTTAAGAACATTGAGAAGGTCAGTTATTCAAGCTAAAAACAGCATAGCCTTTTATCTAAAAGGCTCATATACTATGTATGCGTAATAAAAACATTTAAAATATAAATACATTGCGGCATATATAGATGGATGCGATTATAAATGATTTTATCGAATATTTGGCACTTATTAGAACAATAAAAAGCGATTTGATTATATTAATCTACAGTACTGAGCTTTAGACCTAGCATATTTTTGTCAAAACATTTCTTTAATAATCTAAATATCTCATCATTATTAGTACGATGTAATCACTAGAGGTAGGACTAGAATTTCCTGATGCTGTAACAACCAATTATATGCAGTTCTTTTTATTAGCAATAAAATTGCTAGAAATATTAATAAGTTAATGAAAGCTCTGAAGCATCATTTCAGAAAAATCATTTGGAACTACTTGAATAAAACTGCATACAAAAAGAAGTTGATTGTTTTGATAAAACGAATTCATTGCGAAGATGACTCATTGTTGATGACTCTTAATATGGAGGTAAGACGGAACTAGGCCCACCAAACTGTACCTATGGCTACTGGAGCCTAATACGCTCTTTCAAGCGGAGGTATGTGTAATTAGGAATTATATGATCTGAGTCGCCGTAGTCTAGTAGGTAGTGTGTTTGCGTATTAGAGGTTATGCTCGGGTTCGAGGCTCAGGCCAGACATCAAAACGAACGGCGCCTTCCTCTCAGCGGATTTCTGACAAAAACTCTGAGAGTAAATAAAATTGCCATGAAAAGTTTCTCAAAAATCTGTCGTTCGGAGCCGACGTTAAACTGTAGGTCCCGCCACTCAAGTATAAAATTAAGACACATAACTTGAGTGGTGTGAGAAGCTAGGCCGTAATCCTGACTGAAATGTTGTAATGGCCAATTAAGTATGAATGTATGTATGTATGATCTGAGCCAGTGAAAATTTGAAAAATTTCAATTTTTTTCAATTAGAGCAATAACAGCAGGAATAGGGGATCAATAATGCACTCTACTGTGAAAAGACAATTAAAAATTACTTCCGACACGCTTCTTACATTCAGCATATAACATAGTACAATGAATTGTGAAGATATTTTGGGGTAATCCTGATTAAGACTGAATAAAGGCAACTTCAACGCTCTATTGAGCGTCTTTACGGAACAATCCGCTTTACACATGCACCTAAATCATATAGGACCGGTAGATAATAATGAATGAGGGGCACGTGGTGAGAACATCGAATGGAACATTTCATACCTTTTGTAAGCTTGTGATGCTAAAATTTTGTGATATAACTCATCTCAGAGGAGTGTACTGGAAGAAGATTAGAAAATTTTTGATAAAATACAGAAAGAATTATCGTATTATTATCGATGATTACCATCATCTACTATGAACTGTTCCTCATTTTTCAAACTCTTAATTTGAAAACACATATACTATAAGGAGTTTATTTTATCGTATTAAGAGCTCTCCACCTGAAAGTAGATTTGAGCGTACTAAAGCAATGTTAACTTTATATTACTAGGAGAAAGTAGGATATACAGTGAACGCCAAAAGTGAGTAAACACCACAGAAATAATTCAGGATAGCGAGAAAAGTAAATGAGAATAATCGAATAAATTTCCAAAAATAAAAACGTTTATTACTTATAAAATGTTAAAACAACAACAACAATTCATGATAAAGGAACTTTTTTTATACTTAAGAACATAATAGAAAATTTAAAATTATAGTGGGTGTTGACTAACTTATGGCGCTCACTTTAGAACGCCGAACGAAAAAGTGAAATATGAAAAATTATTTTCGAGGCCTCACGTCTAATAAGCCTACACCCTACCTACTTGACTACCGATACCAACAACTTCTGTACCTTATTCAGAAAATTTTTTCCTTCACTATATATCAATAACTATGTATATTTTATGCTTCAGCTTTGAAAAATTTCTTTCTAAATTAATACGCTTGGTTTACACACCAAAATTTTTTTCAAAGTTTCCCATAAAAAATTGCATAATTACATAGAAAGATAATAAAGACCTAAAAGGCAGCTTACTTTAAGAATTAAAATTCTATTCTATAAATAAAAAAGTAAATTTAAAACTTTTTCATTATTATCAAACCCTTACTTACTTATGACCATGACATCAAATTTAATGCAAATTTATAGAAAACGCTTTAATGGGCAGATCTTGTTAATTATTTTAATACCGCATAATGTGGCGTTAAATAAGAAAACAAAGTTTAAATACTGTTAATTATGAATAATGAAGTCCTTCAAATAGATTTTCTAAAAGAATAGAAAACAAAAAACCTTTAAACAAACTTATAAAGTGAGAAATGTTTTTTGGTTTGGAAATACATACATACTGGAACAAAATGTTTGTTGCTTTAGTCTTTTGTATTTTGTTAGGCATTGCATTGCTCTATTGGTTTTCACTCATTCATGAAACAACAACATTTTTAAAATTCTTTTCCATTACCGTTAATGGTTTAGTGAACTTTTTATGCTATTTGAAAAATGTTGTTGTTTCAAAAAACAAAGAAGACGAAGAAGAAAAAATATAATTTTGATACCATAAAACTATGTATAAAAAAAAAAAACAAAATAGTGGTAATTTAATCTACCATAGCAAATTGGTAATTTAATCTAATAATAGAATATTTTTTTTCTCTTTTTTTTTGGGAAAAATAAAAAAGATATAGAAATGAAGATGAGGACGGATAATGTTAATAAAGTTCTGTAAGTGTTTAAACATATGTTTAACTATGTATCATACATAACATACATACATAATTGGTCATTACAACTCTTCAGATAGGATTACGACCTAGCTTCTCACACCACTTATGTCGTGTGTGTGTTAATTTTATACATGAGTGGTGGGACCTACAGTTTAAAGTCGACTCTTGAACCACGGATTTATTTATAAGAAACTTTTCATGGCAATTTATTTACTCTCAGAGTTTTTGCCAGAAATCTGCTGTGAGGAAGTTGCCGAAGAAACATTTTCCAAATTTTCGTCATGGCGTCTAACCCGGAGTTTGAACCGTGGCCCTACATCTAATAAGCTAACATACTACCTACTAGGCTACAGTGTTTCATAATGTTAAAGTAAACAATATAAGTATGTACGAGTATACAAATTTAATTTAAATTTAATTTGTATGTGTACATTTAATAAATTCTAAGTGTTGTAGGTTCTATTGCAATATTTATTAATTTATTTATTTCTGTTTGTAATTACATAATTCATCATAAAGCCCACACTCATGGTTAACCAACCAACTAAACTTTATTAAATATGCACAATTATATAAAACAAACAACAACAACAATACTAATAATAATAAATAAATAAAAAAAAATTATTTATTATTGTTTATTATATTTTCCGAAGGTCACAAACAAAAGAAGTATTTGTTTAGACTCTAAATGGTTGTGTGGTGGCACCCCTGCAACAATTGCATACAACACATGTGTTGTATGCGTAACGGAAGCATTCAACACTTTCCATTGTTTTAAAAATTATTATTATTTTAATTTAAATTTTTTTTTTGTTTAGTTATTATGTTCATAAAAAAAAAAATAATGATTTTTGTTATGTAATAAAAAAATAAAAATTATATAAAAAATTATATAAAAGATTAAAAAAGAACGGCTGCATGAGTGCGTGTATGTGTGACGATGAGAATACTTTTTTTTGTAATATTTGGCCAAAACAAAATCAAACAAATTGAAACAAAACATATGTATATATTTTTATTTTATAATGATTTACGTGCTTTTACATCATTTTGTATGGGTAAGCATACAATAATACTGGAAAACAAAAAAATTTACTTAATCATGAGGGTACCGGCTTTTTATTGTATTTCTTCACATGCTTCACATGAGTAGGAGAGAACGAGCATGCGCTTAAAATGCATTAATGCGTAAATTTAACAATGTTTTCTGCTTTTTTTTTCTACATTTTTCATATAAAATAGACAACGAAAAAAAAAACTTAATTGTTTGCTCAAAAACACACACACCATAAAGTAATAATTTGATTTGAATTTTAAATTTCTTTGGAATACACATTATGTGTATACATACGTACGTACGTATGTACATCATGAACAGCAAAACAATAGGGTCTTAGGTTGAATTTAATGACATATTGTTGTCGTCATTGTATTTTTCATTTGTGTTTTTTTTCGGTTTTTGTAAACTTTTTACACACTTATTTTATACAACAATTGTGTGAAATTCAAATTGAGTTTTAAATAGAGTTGTTGTATTTAATGGAAATATGTAATTTTAATCGAATTGTACGTGTGTTACACAGAAGGTGTTGTTGTGACAAAACGTTAAAACTATTGGAAAATATATGGTATTAGGCAAACGAAATGAAATGATTCACCTCTATTGCTGCCTATTAAATAATAATTGAAATTTGTGTTAATAAAGTTTGTTGCTTAAGTCTTTTGTTTCATTCAGAATACATACAATATTTCGAGTATTGAATTTCTCTTCTTCTTATTATATTCCTAAAGCATGAACATTTGAGACTATTTTAAATTTTAAATTTTTGGCCTTCGTTTGTATTGGAGCAATCGAAAAAGTATTGCAACAAGCAAAAAAAAAACAAATTAATTTTTTGGGAAAAAAGTTCACATTTGATTGAAAAAGAATGCAAATTAAATAGGGGTTTAAACTATGTTCTAAAAAGAAGCGGTTCTTAGCTATTGGCTATAAAAGCCCACAGTAAGAGCAAGATCAAGAACAAAAACATTTAACGTCACCTGGCCACCAAGATCTTGCTATTTAGGTTCGGTGGATTTTTTTTTCGTTGGGGTTTAGTGAAATCTATGTAGAGTTTTTGTGCATAAGCCAGAATGCGTTGGGTCATCATCGATGAGATACAGCCAGTGTGAAAATGTCGATGAACATTTCATGAAAAGAGTAATTACCCGTCATCAGAGCCATGATGGCCATTTGGCAGATAGAAATGGGATACCCTTTACTACAAGTTATTTTAAGGAACGCAATATATATATGCTTATTGTTTTCATATGGCGTACAAACTACTTTCATGAACACACATAATCGGTCATCCTTTGGTCAGGATTACAACCTAGTTTCTCACACCACTTATGTTGTGTGAGTTAATTTTTTATACATGAGTGGCAGAACCTACAGTTTAAAGTCGACTCCGAATGACAGATTTTTGAGAAACTTTTCATGGCAATTTTTCATTTACTCTCAGTTTTTGCCAGAAATCTGCTGAGAGGAAGTTGCCGAAAAAATACTTTTTCATATTTCATTTAGTTTTAGAAATGGGACTTGAACCGAGGTATTACGTCTCACAAGCTAACACACTACCTACTATGGCGACTCACTTTAACAGTGGAAACAATTTTTTAGTTCAACGAAATTAGAATTGATATCCGATAGAACCATTCTTCTTAGGGGCGTAGGGTACTTCAACTAATTGAAGCTCAACTATCTAAAATATAAGAATAATTTTAAATAATTAAAAATCTCTATTAGATTTAGGTAGAGGTGGCTGTCCAGCCAATAAAATTGGGCGGCTATACTCAGGCCACATTGGGCCCATTATGACATCTATCCTCGTTATCAATTGAATTTTTTTTTTGCTTAGTAAGTCAAATAATGTAATATTTCCAACAAAAATAAAATTCAGATTAGTCTGTCAATGTGTTTAATAATAATTTAAAGTTGGATTTTTTGCAAATTATGGGAATCTTAAAAATCACATGTTTTGCAACAACTCATTTTCATTCATATTCATTGCCACCATCATCGACATCAAAGCTATGAAGCTAGATCCATAAGGCTTTCTATGTATGTAATAATAATTAATTTCAAAATAAAATCTAATAAAAACACCTACACATTCACAGACCCCGCAAAATGTTTTACAGAAAGTTAAACATCAAATCAAATAGCACCATAAGCAAACAGCAATACAGAGAAACGCCAAAAAGAAATTTTCGCCATGGCTGAATGTAATAACCATGAGGTCAATAAAATATCTGCGTGATAAAATTTTTGGTAGACATAGACATACTCTTTGATGGCTATGATTTTGTAAGAAATGATGAGATGATATGAAGATGATGATGATGGTTTAATAATTTAGAGCAAAAAGACAAAAGAATACATTTCAGATTGTAAGTTGTCTAAAACAAAAATACATATGTATGTATTTAAATGTGGAGGTGGCATTCACAGCAGTGGGTTTATTATTACGGTTTCATTGACTTGTTTGTTTTCTTCTTATCCATCAATCGAATGATCAGTTTTATGAGTTCAAAGAAGCTTCATCATTTAAATATATGTATGTACACTTTAGATAGATTTTAGCCAAAAGCGTATTTTAAAAAACAAAATTCCTCTGCATATTTCTTTTGAAATTTTTCATTTATTATTTGAAATTTCCAAAAATTAGAACAGTTTAATTATACAGCGCAATTGAAGGTTTCAGCTTTAAATGAGGTCATAAAAAGCGTGATATATTTCTGGGCCAATATTATTTTCGATTCATTGTTTAAAAACAGCTCAAAAGGTTAAATAAAAAAAATGTTGTTTTGTTTCCCCTTTTTGTAATGTACTTTGAATTAAATCAACGCTACGCTTCTTATTTAATTTTGTTGTGAATTGATCATTCATTTCATTATTTTATTATTAAAGCCATGATCTAATGCTGCTGAACAAATAAAATGATTGCTTGAAAGGTCATGATCACAAGGGCAGTAACGATTTTTGTTCTTCAAACGTACAAAAGATTTAAGAAACGAACTTTTTTTGCAATCATTTTTGACAACAGTACGCTATAAAGTTTGCTGAAAGCAATAGTTGAATGAAAATAAATGAAATATAGAACAAATACAGTGGAATCTATTAATACGAATGACTTTCTTAAGCTGACTCACACTTTGAATGGATATTGTTGTTAGGTTCTGGCAATATTCCGCTAAGAAAAAGCATTACTTTTGAATGAGCTCTTACGGGGCGGATAACAATACATTCTGAACGATAAGCAAAAGATTGGACAGTATAAACATGGCTGAAAATTAAGTCAAACGTGTTATTTTTGACGAGAGATCTCAACAAGATGTTTTTCTTTTGATATGGAGTTCACAAATCAATGCATAGATGACGTTTGAAATGTTTTTACATACATATATTAAAATACAACTCCTGTATTCAAATTGTCTTTTCATCAAACAGCGACTTAATCACAGTGTTCTAAACACAAGTAAAGAATAAAGCGCTTGCTAGCAGATATTTAAATTTCTAATAGATCACATAATTTAGTAAAACATTATTGAAAAAGTATAAAAGATGGTAGCAGACAGCTACAGTGAGAGCCATAAGTGCCATAAGAGCCATATTATGTTCTTAAGTTTAAAAAAAGTTCCTTTATCATGAATTGTTGTTTTTGTTTTAACATTTTATAAGTAATAAATAAACGTTTTTATTTTTGGAAATTTATTTGACTATTCTCATTTACTTTTCTCGCTATCCTAAGAAAATGAATTATTTCAGTGGTGTTTATTCACTTTTGGCGTTCACTGTATTTTTAAATTCAAAATTGACTGAAGCTGGGGATGAATTTCGCGGCAGATAACATTTCAAGTGGATTTTTAATTTGAAAATGTATTCCTAGCCGCTCAAAAGAGATTCTACTGTATTAAACAAAGTATAGAAAAGCAATAAAAATATATTTCCAGCAAATGTTTAAAAAACAGAACAGAACAGAACATTTATCATTGTTGTTGTAACCCAAATTCCTTAACTTTCCTGCAATAAAACAAATTTTATTGCCGTTTTATTATTATTTTCTTTTACAACTGACTTTCAATTGGCACCAATATATCAGAAAAATGTTTAAACTTCACTTTTACATTCAATATATATATATGTGTGTGTGTGGTTGTTTTTTTTTCTCTTTCTTTGATTTAAAAACAATGTATGGTGAGCGTTGTTACACTTTTTTTCATGTTAACGATTGAATAAATGTTTAAACGATTTACATAAAACTATAAAATAAAAGGTTTTGTTTTGCTTCAAACTCTACTATTTGGTAAAAACCTTTAAACGTTTCCATATGAAATCAATTACACATAATGACAGTTCTTGCATCAAATGTACAGAAAGTGGGTCATTTCGAATGGATACTTGTTATAAAACAAGCTTAAATTGTAATAAAATAGTAAATAAAACTGTTGTTAATGAAATCTAAATTAATCTATAAAAATTAATGTTTTTTTTTCGTAGATTAGTTGCTAAGCAGAAAAGAACAAAAAAATTTATGTTGATGGCCCGGAAAAAATTTTAACGCCTTAAATGCCTTCAGCATGTGCTGGTTAAGTGCACAAGTGTGTGCGTATATTTAGCATACTTCCCACACTTTTATAAAAATTCACACCTATGTATGGCTTATGAACGCACTTGTGTACGCATTAGTAAGCAATTAACAATAACAATGACAGCTACAATAAAACAACAACAGCAACAATGGCAACAACATTTAGAATAATAAATAAGTTCATAACATAGTTGGCATTAAATCACATTCAACAACAACAACAAAGTTCATTTACACGCATTCAACACACACACACACACATACTGCCAATGAAGATGATAACTTTACAACGCGCATGCATAATTAAATTTAAGTGATGATTAACATGGCTTTTATTTACAAACGATTGTTGATACACCAATGCAAACTTGTGCATGCATTAGCATGTTTTTTGTGGGTGTATGTGTGAGAGTTTTAATGCCGCAATTATGGAAAAACGTTTAAGCATAATAATAATATTTATAGACGCCAAGTCAATAACGATAACAACAACAATAATGGAAAAACAAAACACAACAAAACACCACAATGTTTGTATAAAACCAACAATGCACACACGATATTGGCCATCAATATGCACGTTTTCTTATTTTCTCTCTCTCTGGCTCTTTTTTAAACTGTTTTTTTTACTCTCTTCCCTTTGTTTTCTTTAAACATTTAATGTAAATATTTATTGTTTTTAAGTAGTAGTTGTTGTTGTTAATGCTTCTGTTTATATTACAAACAATATTATACGTATGTACGTATGGCAATTGTTGTAATTCCATCATGAACAGCTGTAATACAAATGAGTTTGGTTTTGTATTATGTATCTTTAATTCTTTTATGAGTTTTTAAACGTTTAGCTTTGTTTTTAACAAAAATAATACAAAGATTTATTGTATTGGACTTTCACTCTCTTTGTGTTTCTGCAAAAATGTAAACAAAAAGAAAAACGAATTTTAAATAAAAAAAAATTGTTTTTTTTTCGTCCAAATTCAAAACGAACTAAAAATTCATGCACGCACTAGAGTTGAGCCACATTTAAACGCCACCCGGGCATTGCACGACAATAGAGTGAGTGAGTGAACATTGCCCAAATGGACGGACTCCTTTGTAATCGGTGTAGAAACCTAAATTCACAAAAAGAAATAAATAAAACAGAAAGAAATGTTGCCATTGCTTGCTTAAGGCCTGTTTATGTCGATCACACTCACATTAATTGAGAAAAAAATTTATTTTTATTTCTTGTGCCATATCCAAAAAACTTAAAAAGTTAAGTTGTTTAATACTTACAACTTGTATAATCATACAATATTTGTCTTTTATTTTTCATTTTCAAAAAAAGTGTGCTTTTGCAATAAATCCAATATGATGTAATTTTTAACTCTTTTTTTGTTGCAAAAAAAAAAAACATATTTGGAAATTTTGTAAAGTTAAACGAAAATGTTTTGTAACATAAAAAGAAAATACATACAAAAAAAAGAAAAACAAAAACAAATAGCCATAAGAGTGAAATTGTCTGACATTAAATTTGTTTGAACCAGATTGACAACATGAAACTGTCATTCTAATTTCATTGTCTACGAAATGTTTGACATGAAATCGAATGACTTAAGAAGAAACCCTTGTTTAGAATAAAATTTATTGTCATCAATTGTTGACATTGCTACATTTGCAAATGGAGAACAGCCAATAAATTACAAATTGTTTTTGTTTTCAGAACATTTCCGAAAAAGTATTCCTTTAATAAGGAGATCTGATTGTCAATACAAATTTTACCTAAGTACATACACATATGCTACAGGGTTTTTAGTATGTGAATAAAAAAATCAGATCTGCTTAGGTATACTATTTTTTAAATGAAAATATTAATAACACTTCGTAACTATTTTACGTAGAAGGTTGTCTTTAAACGATTTCGAGAAGATATTCTTCCCAAGAATTTGATTTATTTTTATGTCAACATGGTGCAATATTAAAGTATAGTAGCCCATAATCTTTAAATGTTGGCGTAGACTTACCAGTACCTAATACGCCTATTTGGTTTATACAGTGAGCGCCAAAAGTAAGTAAACACCACTGAAATAATTCGTTTTATTAGGATAGCGAGAAGAGTAAATGAGAATGGTCGAATAATGGTGAGGGTGGGTTAGTGTGAGGCCGGGGACGTTCGAAATAAATAAAATGTTAAAACAAAAACAACAATTCATGACAAAGGAACTTTTTTATACTTAAGAACATAATAGAAAATTTAAAATTATAGTGGGTGTTGAGTCACTTATGGCACTCAGTGTATATGTATACACCCATTTAAAAAGAAAGGGATTTAAAAAAAAAATTTGTTTCAGCTAATACATTTGATTGTTCTTCAACGAAAATAAGAAGTTATCAACGTTAAGATCAGTTAAATTTCATTCCATGAGAATATACAATTGGAAATACAGAAAATATATTTTTGATGAGATACATGCAAAAATGCTCTTGTAAATCAGCAACAGTTTGGAGAAAAATTTCCAGTAGTTGCCACTTTTCAATTTGCCTACAAAGTTATAAATGATGCACTCTAAAGATGCTGAGACTAGAATTTCTACAGCTTTCCCTTTTGTAAATTCTAAATACATACTCTTCTTTTTATGTCAAATATCCACGAAAAAACAGATAAATTAAGTGTCGAAAAATAGTCCCAACGTGGACAGTAGCTCTAAAGAATTTCTTCACAGACATACTAACTTACTTAGTTGACCATTAAAACTCCTTAGCTAGGCTTACAACCCAATCCTCTATATATTTTTCTAAATTAAACTTGTTCTTAACGCCTACATAAATTATAGTTTTAATGTTTAAATAATATTAAAAGATAATAAAATATCTTATGGTTAAAGGCCCACCTTTAGTTATTAACAAAAAATATATTCCAGTTCTTAATTCTGTATGTCAAAAATAATGCCAATTGATTGATTTCTTTGCTTAAAACAATCTGATAAAAATAAACCAAATAGCCATAAAAGGTGTCATATAGAGTACTTATTGTTAAGTAGAGAGCATGTATGTATGTATGTACATGTTCTGTTAATAATTTGTAATAGCTTTGGTTTATTTTGTTTGCTTTTCTGAAAATTTCAACTACTTTTTATGTTAAGTCTGTTAGTTTTTTTCTTCATATTGTTTAGATTAAAAAGTTAAGAACATTTTTTTTTTGTATCTTTGCATTTATTTTGTCATTATGCCAATAATACAACTACAGACATGGAGCCAAATATTGAGAATGTGAAAAGCAGAAAACCAAAACAAAAAAAAAAAAAGTAAAAAAAAATAAGAACAATTGCGATCATATAAATTTTAATCACTTCAAAACATCTGGGAGTGTGGGCTTTCAATTTGTATGAAACGCAAAAACCGTATCAAATGTAGTCGTCAGAGTTTTGTTTTTATTATTTTTGTAATGATTTCAATATTGGGTGGTACGTACATACGTACAGACTTATGTATGTACATGTGTATGGTGACACTTGGCTTGAAAATAATCATTTGCTAGTGCTACAATAACAAGTTGAGATTGCTACAGTAATAACAAACAAAGAAAAGTTTTTTTTATAGACAAACAAACCAAAAAAAGATTAATTCAATCATTTAAAAGAGTGTAGGCATACAAGTTTATTTAACACACACAACAAGACATTCATATACATACATATATAAACAGGGATATACAAATTATAAGGTACTAGCAAATATTGAATTTCTTAAGATTTTTCTTCTATTTAAATGTATTGAAAGTTCAAGTACAGAAAATTACACTGAACGAAATTATTTTTCATTTCTATAGGAAAAGCCAGCTATACATATTTATATGTATGCAATACATATTTATATATGTATCTATTTTGGCATGGTGTCTCTCTTTTACTCGTATCTAAATATCTAAAGACTTAGAAAACAAACTTGAAAAAATTTTCCCATTGTAAAAAGTTCGTTTCTTAAGTCTTTTGATTTTGAAAGGAAAATGCATTCAAATCCGTTTTAAAATGCGGCATTTTAATATGCAATAAATAAGGCATTTAATTTCATGCCTTAAAAAGTCATGAATTATTATTTTATTGAAAGCTTCCGTTTTTTATGACATGACAACATATAGGAAAATCCTTTTAAACAAATAAAATCAAATGACAAATGATTTTAGGCAATAAGCATATTGCGGAGACATATGTATAAAAACCCGTAATATTTTCCACATTAAATTTTAAAAACCATGAAAAACCAGTCACAAGCAATTACCACAGCTATTAACATTTGAAACACACAACGAATGTACATGATCATCTCCATTTAAAGCTACAGCCATTCCGTAGAGAAATAAATACAGGGAATATATGTATAAAGATGAGAAAACGAAAAAGAAAAAAAAGAAAAAACAAATAAAGAGACGTGGAAAAATGATGGTTGCCAACAGCAATGTCAAGGTGATGTTAAAAGTCAGTCGTCGTAGAAGCAATAAAAATAAAAAAGAAAACAAACAACAAACAAATGCAATCAAATGTGAAAAGAAAAAATTTTGCAAATATTTGCAAAACGTCAGTTAAAAGATGTTCAGGTGATTAGAAGACAACAAGAAAGAAAAACAATTTTCTGAATACAATCCAACAAAAAGCAAAAAAGCTTGTTTAAAATTTCAAAGTACGTATGTTTTTTGTGTGGCAAGTTGCTGTTGCAAGATCATGTAATGCAATGAGATGTGTTGCAGTTTTCGCACAATTGCGCAATGCCTACAGTTTTTTTGTTTTGTTTTTGTTTTTTTCTTTTTATTGCAACAATTTTCAATAACCCGTTTCCATTGAAAACGAGAAAAGAAATCATTGTTGCCGTTGACGGAGCTGTTGCTGTTGCTGCTTAAAATACATCGCACCAGAAATGACAAACGGAAGCAGCACAATTCAAAGCGTTTATTTAAAGAAACAACAATTACACCAACAGTAAACAAATAATTCAAACAAAAAACTTGTCTTTTTGGCGCGCAAATATTCATGAATGTGACGTTTAAAGAAAATATTTTCCATTTAATTGAAGCCATTGAATGACCAAATGTAACAAGTCCATAATTATAAAAAATTTTAGATCTTAAAACAGCTGACACATATATACATACATACCTACAAGGCTTTTCATTATTTAATCTATTACCTCAAATCATTACGAATTGTTTCCAAGTTTTTAATTGTACTCGGCTTTCAACATGTAGAGTGAGATCATAATAATTGTAGAATGTTTAGAAATATGTACTCATAGAACAACAGACGGCCATAAAAATGTCATAGAAAACATGAAACAATGCCCACTCGAAAATATTTCTACTTTATCTACCACCAGCATTGGGGCAGTTGCAAACTTAGATAAACAATCAAATGATTATGCTTTCAATTGAGGACTCACGTACAACAATAACTATAGGATTAGAATATTTTTTTTTTCTTTTTCTTTAACAAAAATTTTTATTTGAAATATAAAACATGACAAAAAAGGCACGCAAAAATGCGTATTTGAATTTTATAATTCCGAACAGAGACAATCTGTACGAGCATGTATTTGTTGTGTTCCCATTTCACTTATGCTTGTGCCGACACAGATAAAATAAAATAAAACTTTATTGGATTGTATTTTAGGCTTTTTCTTCGGCATCTTCAGCATTCTCCTCCTCCTCCTTTTTTTCATCTTTACCATAATCGCCAAATGTTAGATTCACATCGAATTCTGATCGCTCAAATACAGTCAAAGGCATGAAATTGTTTTGTATGGGCCAATACAAAGCACTCTCATCCTGACACTTAGGTACTTCTTTGTAGGTTAAGGCAAAGCTTTGTACACTATGATAGAATTTATCGGCACCCAGTACCAATTCTATGCGTTGTATTTCGGGTAATAATTTATAATAAGGATCGGCCGGCAACAGAAATGGATCAGCGGGTATTTTTTTTGATTCATCTAAATTTTGTGTTTTCACAAATGTTAGGGGCTTATCAGGGGGAGGGAGGGGGATAAATAAATATATACTCACTTACCTTCCTTATTTATTTCTGCTGCCAGAGTTTCGATTACTTGTATGAATTTTTGTTTAATTTTTGCATGCTGTACAGCCATCAGTTGGTGATCAGTTGTAGTTGCCGGTGAAAATTTCTCATTAATATTAATGGCGGGACCACAACGAGCATAGAAACAATTGAAATAGGTCTGAAATGAAATGGAAAAGAAATAAAAAATGATGTTTAAAGAGAAATACAGACTCGATCTTACCTCACCAATTATATCGTCCACCAAGAAAACCTTTGAAATTTCAAATAAACGATTATGCATTTTACTTAATTGATCAAAGAAATTGGCGATCATATCTTCGGCTCCACCAATCAATAGCATCGTGTGTGTTTCCATAATAACACACAGTCCAGTCAAATGATCTGGAGTACTTTTCTTTCTCTCACACACTTCGAATATTTCATCGAAATGCTTTTGAAAATATTCCCTGCAATCGGGTTGTCTAATGTTAGCACCACTATTATAAGAGGAATTTTCCCAATTTTCCTTTAATTTTGCCGCACTTATATTGCGTGCCAAAATGAAAACACGTTGGAAGTATGTCTTGCGACCCAATGCATTCAGTTCTTCGCGTACGAACACATTGAGAGCTTTTCGTATATGGAAACTCTCAATGGTGGTTTTTAATAGAAACTCCCTTGAAAGACTTTCCAAGCGATTTTCACGTGATGCGCGAATTCTCGATAAACTCTCCGGCAATATTTCGACAGGTTCTTCTTCATCTTTTTTGCCTTTAGACGATCTGACAGGCGGACGACTTTTTTTAGTTGGCATATTTAGAATTTTCCAATTGTTAACTTTTCTTTTTAGTGTTTTTGTTTAAATAGGAAAAGCAGAAGACAAATAAACATTTTGTTTATTTTCAATTCAATTCTAGTTTGTTTTATTTGAGTTGCTATGATTCAATTACTTGTTGGTTGGTAACTGGGTGACACAATATTGATTTTTTTCTCATTCTATTTTATTGTAGCTACTGTGTCTGGAAATTCCAAGTATATGGGCCAGCGATCAGTATCACATACAAACAGATGAGGGCCCTGAACGTTATTTTCGCTTTCAAACCCATAATGGACAATTTCGCAAAGAGAAACGTTTACAGGATGGCACCGTTATTGGTAAGTACATAGCTCCATTCACGCTATTCAAAATTTTGAAGAAAAAATTTGTACGGAACCAGTGTACATAATTATTTATGATTCCTTTGAAAAATATTTCTATAGATGTAAGGGTTTTTCAGGTTTGATACGTCTTCATTTTATTTTAAATTTCTTTTTCAGGAACTGAAGCCTGGATAGATGCAGCTGGTTACTTAAGACTCAAAGACTATATAGCCGATAAGCAGGGTTATCGTATTTTAAAATCAAAAGTAGTTTATGTGGGTCAAGGCACTGCAATTGAGGTAAATTTTCTTTATTAGAATCATAATTTTAAATCCTTGTGAATAAGACAATTTCCTTTAATTCCTCTTAAGGATGCCATAAAATCTACAAAAGCCGTACAGGCTCAGAGTGGTATTTTAGTTGATGGTAAAAAAGGTTTACACAATCGACCCAATAGTATAGCAAGCGATAATTCAAATGTTTATGCAGCAGTTTTAAGTACAATAGCACCGTCCACAGCAGCGCCTATTATAACAACCACAGAAAAACCTATTTTGGGTTATTTATCGCCAGCCGAAGCCGCTAAGCTAGAACCAACGCCCTATTTAGGATTCGATCATTATCCCAACGAATTGCCAGAGGAACCTAAACGAAGACAACAACCTTCTGTAGTTTACATACGGCCTAAACCACATTATAACAATCAATATAGTACGGCTGAAGAAAGTTCAAATTTACCACTGCCCTCCATAGACATGGAACCTCCCAGAGAAAATATACGTCGTAAAATAAGACCCATAGCCGTAGCAGCTGTTAATCCCCAACCCATAGCAGCCGATGACCTTAATAAACCATCAAGTTCCTATGGCTTCTCCACACCCAGACCCTTTGAAGCTGTGGTGAGGACAACAGCCGCCCCCAATGCAGGTTACTACTATGGACCCAATTCCTATGCACAAAGTGTTCAGTCTCCACAAGCCCTGTCACATGATGTTAATGCTTTGGAAAGTGGTTTACTGCCCCCCTTACCTCCTCTCTATCAACGTCGTAGAGTACCGGTACAGACCAACGACTATGCCTCCCAATTGACACCCGACTATAACGATGTCACCGTAACCCGCAATGGCTTCCGTTACATATTACCCCACCAATACCATGAAGAAGAACAGATTAATGAAACCAAAAAGGCCGGCAGTTTTGGTTATGTGGATCCCTTTGGTATAAGACGAGTCGTGTATTACAATGCCTCACCCGAAAAGGGTTTCATACATCGAAATCGTAATCGTTATGTGGGTCTAGGAGCCCAACCGTTCGACGAACCCCAACCTACAAATGTGTAGAAAAGGTCTTAGTTGTATTATTTTTTAATTTTTTTTGCTGTATAAGATCTTCAATATTCATCTCAAGGTTCATTTGTGTGCTGAAACTTCATCTTGAAACGAATGAAATATCCTGAGTAAGCTGAATGTGCTATGATGATAGCTAAGTAAAGTGCATGTATTATAGAACACTTGGCTTTTTAGGATTTCGAAATGTTTTATTTTTAGTTTTTTTTTTCTTTTATTGAAATTATTTAAAAGCGTACTAATGTACACCAATAACACATTAACCTTAAATACTAGCCAAAGATGAAGTGAATTAATGACACACGCTCACGTACGCGACACATACATAAATAACTCTCCCTACTCAGTTAGCCATGTTTGAAAATATTCTTCCTTGTACACCATCAGCATATCTTAGCATCCAAAATCGAAACCAGCCAACCTCAACGAATTGCTTTAAAAATTTTTAATTTTATTTTTTATTATTTAAAACAAACAAAAATTTTATTTTTCTTAACGAAAATTTTCTGTGTTAATTAATTATTTTTCATCCGTAATTATAATTTTTAGTTTATAGGAAATACTATACAATTCGAAACAAACCATAACGTCCATTCAGTCAGTCAATCAGTCTATATATAGAGTTTAATTGTGTTTCTATTTAATTACTCGTATTGTATATAGTCAGTCAATCAGTCATACATTCGATTCCATACGATACTACCACACCACACCAATCCATTTCTTCATTCAAATTTATTTACAGTCTTTTTTTTTGTTTTTATTTTTGGTGTGTCTGATTTGGATGGATGGTTTAGTTAAAGACGAAATGCAAAAGCACTTCCATATTTTAATTTCCTTTTTTTATTTTCAAATTATTTTTAAATAATTAGTCTTTCCACCCTTCCATTTGTAAAAAAACAAAAGCAATATTTTTTTTTTCTAAACTTCCTCAAACCATAATAAATAATTCAATCCACTTCACAGCGTTTATTTAATTTATTTCATTAATAACCCATTTAAACATATTTTTTAAATTTTTTTTGTTTGTTTAAATTTAGAAGTGTAATGTAAAACATAATTAAACATGACACACTAACGCCTTAACAAACACAATTAAAGTGTTAAAGCGACGGGCGATCAGGCACTACAAGATATTAATGGAATGAAATTGTTAAAAGAAGTTTGTTAATACAAAAAAGACTAGAGAAAGAGGCACGAAATATTTTTTTAAATAAAATCTTTAGTGTAAATGGTGAACAATATAAATATGGGTTCAAACTGCCTCAGGTTGAATCTAATCTTATATATTTAAAATCCACTCTACTGCAAAAAAAGGATTTTCGGCATTTTCTAACATCTCGGCGGTTCTTACCTAGCCACTTTGTTTCATAGCTCTTTTGCTAACCGCGAGGGAAATCGTTTGCTCTAAGGTTTTAGCTCGAGAGTCCAAATATAGACGACTTCGTCATTGATTTTTACCTTCATTGATAGTACAGTAAGACCCCGCTTAAAACGGGGGATACATTCCAATAAGTTCCAGCGAAACGAAACGAGGCAATTAATAAATCAACTGTGAAGCAGGAAAGATGTGTTCGTACTATGACTGTGACTTCGGAAAATACAGTTGGAATCTTTATTCTGGACAGACTAACAAAAGAGCATTAAAATAGACACATAGTATACATCGTCACTATATAGTGCACTGCTTTTGTACTACCGCGTAATACTGAAACAGCGTTAAGCGGGGTATTATTGCATTAGTAGGAAAGTGAATCTGTGCGCAACAAGCAGTGTAATATTCTATTTTGCATATGATCAACCTAACCTAACTTTTTTACATTTTGACATTCATATAAACGCCTTTACGCCTTAACACTTTAATTGTGTTTGTTTAAAAACGTAAATCTAAACTTTAAAATAAAAAAAATATCCACCTCATATACATACATCAATCACATCAATCATTCAATTTGAAGAATAAACATTTATGTAACTGCATCGTACATTATAAATATTAAAACAAAGAAATAAAAAGGAAATATTAATGCTTTTGAATATGTTTAGAATAAATAATTGTATAATTCATGTATTAATCTTGCCATATTAACATTATTATGATTTTAATTTTTATTTTAATCTCATAAACATAAAAATTACAAAAACAAATTAAATCATTTTATTTTTTTTTCTTCATTATATTGTATTATAATTTTAACATAATTTATAATTGTAATTTAATTTTAGTTAATTTATTATTATAAACAATGAAAGCAATAATAAAATACGTACTTATCTAATATTTATCACATATAATAACATTTTGTAATTATTAACATTTAAATGATAACAACAACTACAAAAACTTTATGATGATTTCACATACAAAACACAAAACAAAAGTATTTTTCTTAACAAACAAAAACAAAAGAACAAAAAAAAAATAAATTATACTATCTAATAATTATACATACATACATATTTATTGTACAATAGGCAAAATTAAAAAGAAAATACAAGTTTTTCATGCCACTTAAAAAAAATTGGAAAAGAAAAAAATTTCAACTGAATTAAATGGTTCGTTGGGTTGCATGTCTGAACGAATTTGGCAATTTAAATGATTTCAAAAAGTGAATTGTATTTTTTCGTTTAAGACACTCTAATTGTAAATAAATAAATAAATAAATTGTATAATAATATATTTCTTATCTTGTGTGTCTCAACATCAAAAATATTTAAAACCACATTCATAAATAAAAAAAAAATTTGCCAAAATATTGACCGACAAACCAGCGACCAGTCGACTAGTAGTTAAACCACCAAAATTGCCCATATTTGGTTTACTTGTTCAGGTACTTTTCATTAAGTGGCGGTTAGACTTAGTTTTTTTTTTTGTCTTCTTTTTTTAAGTATAAATAAATAATTGTAAAAATATTGTATTTAATTTAATGTATAAAAAAAATATACGAAAAAAAGAAAAAATAAAATAAGAGATAAAAACAAAATAAAAATTTAAAAAGTAACGTTCAAAAAAATGTTTAAAAAGAATTTTTTTAAATAAAATGGCCGTGGTTTACCTCTTTTGTGGAGCAGATGGTAAGTTTTAAAGAGTAATCAAGTCATGGTTATGAAATGTGAACTTAAGCTATAAGATATTCTTTAATAAAATAGCTTAAAGAGTTGTTTATTAGCAGAAAATTCATGGAAAGTGAATTAAATTTAAATTACACAATTTGGTAGTGCTGCCTTAGGGCTGTCAGACAAGTCACTTGCACAGTGTAAGTCCTGGATTTCAAGTCATAATTGCCTCTCAATTATGTTAGGCATTCAGCAGACTCTTGAAGTTCATAGGTTATAATATTTAATGAAATCAAAATTTCTCTAACAGTATCAGAATCACAAATACTATTCAGGATTTCGATGATAAACTGTAAAGTTTAAAGTATTTTCCCTTTATTAGTAACTTTAATACCAGTTTGACGCTCGACAAAAATCATTTTCAGAAATTTTATTTACATAACTGATGCAGTTCTCAAAATGGTACTGAAGTGACTTACATTACATTCCATACATTGAAGACATTCAAGACTACGAGCCTCCACCTACCAAAAAAAGCGTACGTGTCCGAAATTAATTATTTGCACAGCAACAACACGTGATTACTACAGTGTCGCCATTATAGATGTGACCAATTTTTACATTAAACACATTGAAGGCTACAAGCTATAGGCTGTCAAGAAAAGCATACATACATATATGCAAATGACTTACGACCAGATGATTATCTTTACAGCTGTAGTCAACTTAAGTATTAAACAGATTCAAGACTATAGGCTACCGACTGTAACCTGTTAAAAACAGAATACTTGTTTGCAAATGAAAATCGTTATTTTCACGATAACACAACTATATAACTTTATGATCACTGTTGTATCTATATATCTTAGGCTAATTTATATTTTTATTTGCGACAATGAACAGGTTTGCATGAAATATGGGCTGGGAAAACTCGATTAAATGAAATATAATTATTCGAAATGCGAAAAAAGTTTAGTGGCACCACTAATAATAAAGTAATTTTATGTTCAAATTACAGATCAACTGTTTATTATATTGTTGCCGTCTTAAAAATGGCTGATCTGGCGACATTAGCTGCTAGCGGCATTAGTAGCCGTGTAGTATTTATTGTGTTTAATGCGTATTATGACATATTTTAATTTAATTTTATTTAAAAAGAATGGTAAAAACATTTAAAATTATACGCTTTTTTATTTCTTAAAACTTATGATGTTTTTGACTTATTTTTCTTTTCCTTTTTCTTTAATTTCTCAAGCTTTAATTCTTTCTTTTCAATTTCTTTTCGCTTGGCTTTAGAAATTTTCTTGAAATTCAGAATAGTTTGGCGGCATACAAGGATTGTATTGATCACACACATTAAAATTAAAATTTCGAACAACAGAAATATGTCCAAAGAGTTGTGAACAATAAAATTTAAACTTTGTTCACCATGCGTCAGAAGATGATCGTTTAATTGAGGCGTTGCCATAATATGTTCCAACCACCAGACAGCTGTTTCCAATGGTGGATTTTGTTGTTGCCTTAAAGAGAATTGCAATTGTTTTGCTTTGTTGGTTAAGGATTTATCACTTAAGCAATGTTGCAAAGAGGAATGTAATGAAATGGCATCGAAATTATTCCATTGAAGATTCAAAGCAAAACCCTGTTCTTCAGATCGTTTGGCCAACTTAAAAATAAAAGAATACAATTTTAAAACATGTTTAATAATTAATAATAAAAACAATACTAACATATCTATGCTCAGGTCTTTGGCTTAGAGTAACCATTGGCACACCATAATATAAACTTTCCTGTATACGCAGAATTTCTGGTGTCGTTAAGAAACATTTTATGTGCCGCTCAAGGCTTAAAATATTCCCATTTTGTAGGTTATGGGCCAATATTAAATTGTTGGGTTTATCTTTCAACGATTTTCGATTTTCCTTTGTAAGCCATACAAAACCGTAATGCGGTAACTTATGCATCACTTGGAATATGTGTTGGAGATCATTTTCATGTAACTGTTGCATATCCAAGTCAATTAAAATAGAGCCTGATGAGAACGTTTCCATAAATTTCACTAATGAGGGATCCAACTGATGAGAGATATTTATGTCAACATGGAGACCAGCAACTGTTATAATATTACTTGGCAGAGCCTTCAAGGTATGCAAAGCAGGATGATGATTAATCAAAATCGCTTTGAAACGTGGTAGAATTTGTTGTAAAGATTTCGGTACATTAATGTTCTTGGCATAAGTGTTATGAAGCCAAAGGCCTTCAATTACTGGTTGTACTACCCAGCGGCGATAGCTGAGAATTGTTATAAATGAAATAGAAATTATTTAAGAATGTTTATACTTGATAATCATAATACTTACAGGTAATCGAATCCATATAGGGCTGTATTATATAAGCGTTGCCAATAATTCATATTTTGAGTGAAGTCACTCAGAATATAAGGGTCTAAGGCCGGATTAAGCGCCTCTCTCTGATTAATATTTAATATGTCAGATGTTAGAGATGAACTTGTTATGCCCACCAGTGGCACATTCTCAAATAAATATGCCAAATGCAACAGACAACCAGGTCCATAGGTTAAGTCATAAATAATCAAATCAAATTTATGCTTTCCTTTTAAAGCCAATTGCAAAATCTCTGAAAACCCTTTCGATTCTAGGTTACCCTGGCAAGTGGCCATATGTTGATCATACCAGTGGATAAGAAACTTCCATATACTTTGGTCCAATAAATTTCCGGAGTCGCGATTTTCATAACGTTGTTCAAGATGGTTACGTGTATTTTCCAAAAATATGAAATCAATATTTGTCTCAGACTCCAAGTCCCATTTGATGGTTGGTGTAACAACAGTTAAACCATGGCCTCTGCTAGACAATGCTGTTAGCAAAACATTATTCCTACAAAAACATATTTTCCAAATTAATTTTTTTTTCATTTTTATTTTTAAGAAATTCTACCATTTTTCAGTTGTTTCTGTTGGAACACCAAATAAACACAAGATTTCTTTGGCTTCCACTACACGATCGCTACTAGTTAATAAAAGTATTCCGATTAAAAGTAATACTTTCAGTATGATTACCATTTTATGTGTGACTAAGAAAGAGGTATTGTGCCGGCAGCTGGCATACAAAAATGTTTGTGAAAAATACACCGCCTTATCATTTTACTGATAAGATAAGATTAGTCGAATAGAAGATATGAGAATTGTTTGGCCTCCGTACCACACCAGTCGGAGGGAAGTGCAATTATTGAATAAAATATTCAGTTATTAACATAGTGGAGTAAAACAATGTCTATGTCACTCGACGAATTATCCTTGCAATCCTGTGTTATACTTAACCTATATATTGGTAACGGTGTTGAAAAATTCATTAATGTGTGTGAATGTTGTAGGTAGAACAGTAAAAGTGGTAGGTAAAAGGTAAAGCTCGCCCAAAAGAGGCCCGGTTCAACCCCAGGTTCAGACGTATGGGCGTATGTGGATATTGTTGTTGTTGTGTGGATGGATGATTATGGTTTGCTCGCTACTGGTTTGGAGAGGAAAGGAAAGAGAAAAAAATTCAATATTTTTTCTATTTTTTTTTTTATTGTGGTGAGTTTCAGGTGTGGTGAGTTTTTACAAAATGTGGTGAATTCATCCGGTGTGGTGAATAAAATCGAAGTATGGTGAGTTTCTCTAGTGTGGTGATCTTACAAAATATGGTGAATTTATTCGGTGTAATGAATAAAATCGAAAGTACCGTTATTCGAAATGGTACTGTATTATCATATATCGATGTACTGTATATCGTGATTTGAACAGTGTGTGTCTAGAATAACTTATTTTCACATCTGTTAGTGGAGGCATTCACTGATATGTCTGGTTACATGCTATTTATTATACACTGCATTAACAATGTTGCCATTGTGTCATTCTATTTAAAATTCTAAAATATTAAAATAAGAAAACTATATACAAAATTTAATAATTAAATTTAAATTATTAATTAAAATAAAATTATTAATTTTTGAAAAATGCTTGCAAATTGAAAATTTTTTGTCGAAATATTTATAATTTCACATGTAGTTTAAGTTAGTTTTTCTATTCCATTCCGTAAGTAAGGTACTCTTTCAGTTATAGTTTAGTACTATTTCAAAAATTCAGTTTTGCAACACTGCTTGGTAAACACTGAATGTGGCGTTTCCATTATTGTTACTGTGTTAAAAAACGTAAATGACAATAATTTTAAAACTCTACATTTTCTTATCGTAGTCACCAACCAAACTGAAAGAGAAAACTTTTTGCACAAGATTTTAATGTTACTTGAAATCAGTGCTGTCAACTTAAAAAACAAACTAATAACTGCTGCTTATTGAGTGGCGGAATTTTCCCCGAAAATATCATGCTTTTTTCGGACAGCTAAGCTATAATAGACTCCCTAACGAGTCATACATCGACTACCATCCCTTTCCATAAACGCAGAAAATTACTTAGGAAAATTTCAGATCATTCAAAGGTTTCGAGACACACGAATCACAGTTTGAGAAACCCTGGTTACCATTGTGCGATCACCTTAAAGCTATGTACATATATTTGAATTAAAGCTTAGATTTAAAAAGCTTTTTTTCGTTTGTTTTGATTATTGCATTCTATCGATCATCAGCTATTTTTCAATATTATTGTTGTTGTTGTATTTGTTTAACAAAATACCAATAACAAACCTAAACTCTGTTAGCAAAGACTATAAATGGCAATGTATGTATACCAAAGCGAATTGAACAGAATTTGCCTTGATGTATACCAAAAATTTTTTGGTTATGAACAGTGTTGCCGTTTTTGGTTATTTCTAACCAAAATTGGTTATTTTTTTGATCAATGTGTAGATGTGTAGATTTTTTTGGTTTTGGTTATTTTTTTTGTCTTATAAAAAAGCTGTTGTCTTGTTTGTTAAAATGAATTAATTAGGAAGACTAAAGTTTTATTTTGTTATTTTTTGTTTCTTTTTTTTATTAATTATAATTTAAATTTGAAAAAAAAAAATAAAAGTCTGCGAATTTAATTTTGGTTATATTTTTTTGTTCGTGGCAACACTGGTTATGAATTAGTGAGTATGAGAGAGAAAATAAGTTGAGAGAATTTATTTATTTACAGCCACAGAAAAGTGCTAGTAATATGCGCTATTTTTATTTTCATTTCATCAACATACATATGTAAAGCTATCTATCTTTGGCTTAATAATTTTAGATAAATAAAAATAAAATAAAAAATCCATTTTTAGGCCATGTTTTTTAGATAAATAAAAAGAATAAAAAACCTATTTTTTATTAAAAGAAAAAAAAGCGAGCATTCCAAATCATTTAAAAAAATTATACTATGCGGCAAAATAAAATAAGCCCAGCTCATGGCCTAGACCATTCATAACATAAAATATTTTTTGAGTGTCATTCTGAAATAAAATGACAAAGCATTCATCACACACATATTCTTGTCGCAGTCTGATCGACAACTCCATTAAAAAACACAAGAACAAAGCGAATTCATAGAATTTGCCTTGCACAAGAATGCGTGTGAGTTCTCTCTGCACAATTGTGCTATGAAATGGAATGAATATGCACACACGCAAAGCAAATTCATAACAAGTGGCCTTAAGTCAACAGCTGACTAGTTTTGGGCTGTCAAAATGTTGTTGTTTTTGTGTGTTTGTTGTGTGTGTGCGTGTTGTTGTTAACATTTTTTCCTTTACCATTTTTTTTTTCTTCCTATTTTGACATCCCAAAGGCGGTTTAACAAAATCAAAATGCCTGTTGTTTTGCATTGTTGTATTTGTTGTAGAGATAAGGTTACCTTATTGAATTTGCCTTGCACACACGTATACACGCATATGATAATAAATTTCTTATAGAAGAGAGCAATACGTTCTCTGAATATAATAATTCTCTGAGTACAATAAGTGGCAGTAGCCGTACTGCCATCGACAAATTTTGCACTGGATGTACATTGTATGGCAGTGCAACATCTTTATATATATATAGTCTTTGCTGTTAGTCTTTATAAAGCTATCTTCAAAGACGCTTGGATTTCTTAATTTACCTGCCTTTTTAATTAAACAAAGAAAAAAATGAAAAATTTTAAAAGATTTACGCTGAATAAACGGTTAATGTGTACACAAAGGTGTTTTACAAAACCCTATCAAGCCATACCAGGACCGCGAGGTCCTTTCGGTCTAGGCAATATTTTCAAGTATTTACCGTTGGTGGGACAATACTCATGGCAAGCATTACATAAAGCCGGCATAGATAAATACATAAAATATGGACCCATTGTCAAGGAGACAATGGTGCCGGGTGAAGATATTGTATGGTTGTATGATCCAAAGGATATTGCAACATTGTTGAATGAAAAGGAATATCCTTTAAGAAGATCACATTTGGCATTGGCAAAATATCGCTCGGATCGACCTCATGTTTATCGATCAGCCGGCCTATTGCCAACGTAAGCAAATGAAGAATAGGTTTTTTAAGTATTACAAGGATTTTTAAGATTTACGGGAATGTTATTTCAGTAATGGACCAGAATGGTGGCGCTTAAGATCGGTAATACAAAAAGAAATCAGTGCCCCAAAAAGTGTACGCACTTTCCTTCCGCAAGTAGATGACGTAACAAACGAGTTCCTTGAATTTTTACCAAAAACTGAAACCGTTAACATTTTACCTAAATTGACGAGGTTGAATCTGGAACGTAAGTATGTATTTGGTGGATAACAATGAATATTAATTAAAGAAACTTTCTAATTTTAGTAACTTGTTTAGTAACCTTTGGCGAACGTTTAAATTCTTTCGCGCCGGAGGAACAAATGTCCAACTCACGTTCCAGCAAATTAATGCGGGCGGCAGAAACTACAAACAGCAATATTTTACCCACTGATCAGGGTTTACGGTTATGGCGCTATTTTGAAACGCATAACTATAAAAAACTACGCAAGTCACAGGAATATATGGAAAGTGTGGCAGTGGATTTGGTTTCACAAAAACTTGCCTTTTTCAAGGACACGGATAATGTGGATAATGCAGAGACAGCCAAACATTTAAATCGCTCCTGTTTAATTGAAGAATATCTGAAGAATCCAAATTTGGATTTGTGTGATGTGGTGGGCACAGCGGCTGATCTTTTATTAGCCGGCATAGACACCACATCCTATACCACAGCCTTTGCTTTGTATTATATTTCAAGGCATGCTGAGGTAC
Source organism: Sarcophaga rosellei (assembly GCA_930367235.1). Taxonomy (NCBI): domain Eukaryota; kingdom Metazoa; phylum Arthropoda; class Insecta; order Diptera; family Sarcophagidae; genus Sarcophaga; species Sarcophaga rosellei. Next base: position 66,650,192 of record OV884020.1, on the reverse strand, counting down.
AAAAGAGATTATATGAGGAATCTTTAACAGTAATGCCTAATTGCGACTCACCTTTGCTGGCTGATAGTTTAAAAACGGGAATTCCGTACTTAAGGGCAGTGCTAAAGGAAGTCTTTCGCCTGAATCCCATATCGGTTGGTGTGGGACGTATATTAAACAAAGATTTAATATTGAGTGGTTATCATGTACCAAAACAGGTAAATTTTAAAGAAGGTAATCAGACTTTAGATTAATTGTAATAACAATACTTACTACTACAGACTGTAGTTGTTACGCAAAACATGGTGGCCTGTCGCATAGAACAAAATTTTAAGGATCCTTTATTATTCAAACCTGAAAGATGGCTTGGCAATAACAGAGGTTCGGTGAATCCATATTTGGTTCTACCCTTTGGACATGGCATGCGTGCCTGCATAGCAAGACGTTTGGCTGAGCAAAATATTTGTGTTTTATTGTTAAGGGTAACTGTTATATTGCTTTCTACCTTAGAGAGTAGTTGAATGAAGTTTCTTAAAACTGTTTGCTCTTTTCTTTTTTGTATTTTTCTATGAATTTAGTTAATACGCAATTACGAATTAATTTGGCAAGGCAGTGATGCTGATATGGATGTTATAACGTTGCTCATCAATAAACCAAGTGAACCCGTTAACATTCAACTAAACCAACGGATATGAGGCCTATTTGAATTGTAAATAGAATGATTGATGGTTTTTGCATTTTAAAGAAATTCATGTACTATGATGTAGTTTTATTTTGTTTAAATATTTTATTTCTCTTTATTATACGAAATTGTTCTTTTTTTTGTTCTTCTAAATTATTATGGAATTTAAATAAGTTTTAAGTTAAGTTTCTTTTCTTTTTTTGTGTTTAAATGAAATTAGGGTTGAATAGATAAAAAAAATTTAAATTGGAAATGTTTTTAAAGAAGGTTCTCTACAAACATTTTGTTTCGTTTGCAATTTTTTTTTTTTTAGAAAACTGTATTAAATTTCATATAAATTATAGGTATGTACTTATATAAATATGCTTATATGCATGTATGTATGGTTATTTACACGTTTCTTAAATAACAAATTATTTTATGTACGTACAAATTACATTAAATTTAAATAATAAATGTGTTTTCTTCTTTTTTTATATTTTTATTTGTTTTACAAAAAAATTTTCTAGAAGGCCTTTTTAGTGGTAAAATTCAATATAATCAAGTCCATACAAAACATTTAAATTGTATACATTCATAATATTTTATTATTAAGAAATTATTTTTAATAATTATTATAATTTTTTCTTTTTTTTTTTGCTTTTTTGTTGAACCATAGTTTATAATTAGTCTTTCCATAAATATTTTACTTTTTTAATTCATTTAAAATACTAATTTTCGTGTTCACACCTAAATATTATTTCATATTTCTGTGCATTGTCAAGCGAGTTAAGGAAAGAAATTGGCATTAAAAAATCATCGCAACAAAGTTTAATAAAAAAGACTTATTTTGTTGGAACAGATTCTTAAAATTTGTTAAAGAAAAACACCCAACAGGTGTCTATTCTGAGGGCTCGGTGGAACATATTCCTTCAGATTTTTATAAAATTGATTATTATTTATCACATTTTGTATTTACTTTCAATTTACATCAATTCGTGCACCAAATATCCACCACCACAGTTTGTTTCTGGGAGCTAAAAAATATTTGAGTATTTACAGCATTTTAGCCAGCTACCATCAATTCTATAGGAGGCATAGGGACTTTATAAACTTTGTCCATTCAAACCTACTCAATGCTGTATTATTTTTACTATATTCCAGCTTTAAAACATATTCTTGGCCTTTTTCTTGGATTACTCAAAACAGTTTCAAATTTGTATTTGGACCGCAGACTGTTGTTTAAGATTGCCCGAAGTGAAAAATAATCACCGAAAAGGCGAATTTGATTCCAAATTATTTTTTTTTAAATTCAAAAATTGTTTTGAAAAATTCTTAAAACAAATATTCTTAAATAACGACAAATTTACAAATACAAAAGAAAAAAAGCAATAAAAAAATTAATAAGTTTCTTTTTTAACACCACAGAAATATGAAAATTGACTTAAACTAACACTAATGATGATGATGATTGCGTTTAATGTTCTTTTTTGTTTTATTAACAATCCTAAATGAAGACTTCTTTAACATTTTTTTTGTTAGCTTTCTTAACAACTAAAATAGCCATAAATGCATTCGAATTCAAATACTACAAACGCTGTATTATTTACTGATCAAGCCATTTACAATTTTAGAAATTAATTTGTTTAGAAATTCTCTTCTGATAAATTTCTTCATAACATAAAACATGACTTTAAATAATTCAAATACTCGTAAACGTTTGGCTATTTATTAAGTTCTAAATAAAACTGTATTAACTTAAAGGATATGTTATAAGTAAAGTAAAAAAAATAATACAAAATTTGTTTATTTTTATATGTGTAAGTGCGTTAAAGCTTTAGAATGACTTGATCTTGTTCGTTTTCACTTTTCGTTATACTACTTAAACAAGGACATTTCTTCTAAGGTAATGCTAATGAATCAGTTTATCTGTCTGTCTGTCTATCTGTTATCTAAAGTTAGAGTGGCTACAAAAATACAATAGTACATAAATACATTCATTTAACACATTATATTTTCATTCATTTTCGATTACATAGAGTATATTTGTATATAAAAATATATACATGTATGTATGTATATAAAATAACAAGAAAATTAAAGTTTTTCGATTTTCTTTTAGAAATTTAATCTCCCTAGTATTATAAGAAACTTTTACTTTGGTCGTTTTTGTTTTCCTCTATAATTTTTCATACAAAATATATGTATGTATGTATGTCTTTATGTTATGTTTTTTTAAGTTTATATGTATGTATGTACGTGTGCATGTATACATACATATATATATGTATGTATGTATGTTAATAATCTCTAAGAATATGTATACAATGATCTGTATGTAAGTGACTGGCGATTTATGTAAGTATGTCCTGTAATATTGTATTATCTTAGTATAATTACTTTAATTAAGTTTTATGAGTATGATTATGCTTCAAATTATTTTTTTGTTTGGTTGAGTATCAAAAGTTCTGCTCCTATAACTCCAAGAGCAGAACCTCTTCATGCTAGAGAGCATTTAAGACCGATGAATCCATCATACGATCATCGTATAGGCTTAAAGTTTTTGATGCTCTTATTTTGCGCACTGATGGTGGTACATCACCCGGTGTTTTGACACGTTGACTAGGATCCCGTAGTCTTTCGTTACTGCCGCGAGCATTGAAAACTTCTCGGAACACTTCGAGACTGCGTTGTCTTTTAAACTGGGGTTCTGAGTTGGAGTGATTTCTCAATATGACACCATTATTTATGGCTGACATGGCTTTAAGTTCTGCCTCATTGAAATGTCCATTTGTAGGATCAATGGAAAGATTTGTCGAACGAGATCTGGTTACAACATGTGATGGCGTGGACTTTCGTTTGTCCAAGCTTTTTAATCTATACTCTACCACACCGTCTACTTCGTCGGCATCATTGGCGTTTGTTATCTCTTTGTCATCAAGGCCGTTGTGAGCCTCTTCTTCCTCAATAGTGGTAATAGAATTCGTTGGTAAGCTGCTGGGTGATGTTGTTTTGAAACCATTTACCTGGTTCGCCGAACTTAAATCCAAATTATTGGGTCTTTTAGTTTGTACATAACTATTGTTGTGTTCATTATGGATTGTCGTCGTCATGGCCGTTGTACACGGTTTATCACAATTGGTTTTATCCTTGTCTATGAAGCTAATAATCACTGGTTTATTGCTTAGATTTTTTTCAACCAGATTTGATTTCTCATCACCTCCATTTATATGACGAAATATATCAAAATTTTCTAGGCCATCATTCTTGCGAAAGAGTCTTTTTTGTATGAGAGCTCTAACACCATGCCAGCCTTTCAGTTTTCGATCTGTGTTTTGTTGTTTGGGAAAACCTTGGCCCATATGGTTACACTCTTCCTGTTCGAGTGAGGGAAACTTTTTTGAATTACCTCCAGAAATCAATTCTTCTACAGAAACATCATCGTCTAAGCACGAAAAACTGTTCTCTTCTCCAGAGTGATTTTGAAAACTATGCTTTTTGCTGCTCTGTATTAACTTTTGAGGATATTGTGTAACTTTAGGGGCTAGATTTCTTTCCATACACGGATTACGACCCTGATAAGGTTGTAGCTGTTGTTGTGGCTGAATAAGATGATTTTTTTCAGTGGTCGAGGAAGATGTGGAGGCATGTTCATTGTTGTCCTTTAAATAGGGAAATAATTTCATATTGGGTGGTGGATTAAACACTGTATTCGTATCATTAGTTATTGTTTCAATATTGTTAGGCGATCGAGGTTTGTGCTCGTAAATTGATTCCGTTTCTGTATGTAAAGTCCCCAAATTGTTAGTGTTTAATAAGGGAGTAGTAGCAGTCATATGGGCACTTAGACGTGCACCTATAGAGGCAGCTTCATGCATTCTTTCTTCAGCGCATAGAGAAGTTAAACGGGCCTCGGCATCGTGATCCCAGCAATCTTCACATGTATCCTTGATCAATTTAGCAGCAGGGCCACCACCCCAACCAGTAGGGAACAGAGGACGTGCTTTACGTCTAACCACCAAAGACTGCATTTGATCAAAGGAAGGATGAGAACCTACTTCCAGTTCATAGGGAGCTTTATATGGAGGTGTAACTTGTCCTGTTGGATAAAAATCCGAACATCGTGTGGCAACTTCCCATAACACAAGACCTAAGGAATAAACGTCCATTTGCTTAAGAGAAGTCTCACAATCTCTTAAATTGACAGCACCCTCCAAAAGTTCCGGAGCCATGTACCGTAAGGTACCGACTTCATTTATAGATTTTGTTTCTGCTTCAGCCACCTCTCCTTTATACTCGTAACGGGGACCAAAAACTTTTAAAGCAAAACCAAAATCTGCTATACAGCAGGTACGGTCAGCTTTGACCAATATGTTGCGAGTATTTAAATCTCTGTGGGCTATACAGGGTTTGTGTTCATCGCCTCTTCTTAACTCAGTATGAAGATGGGAAAGACCACGAGTAATACTCTTAACCATGCCACAAAATGTTTCGAAATTCATTGTATTCGCTATTAGCCAGTCTTGTAGACAACCCAAGGGCGCCAGAGACAATACCAACTGATATTCCACTTTATTTTCCAAAGTATGGCGCTCATCGTAACCTAAAATTTGGAAAACAAATAACTTTCACTGCTTAAAGCAAAAAACATAAGAGATACTACTTACCAAAATAAGTCAGTAAGGCTGGGCAGTCCATTAATGGCAACGAATAAATATTCCTTTCATTTATAAAATATTGCTGATGTGCTTCAGGAAATATTTTCACGGCTACTTCTTGGTCATGAAGTAGACCCTTCATTACGGTACCATATTTGCCGCTGTCCAGCATGCAAATCAAATTTAAATTATCCACATTACGTAGATTTGAACTATAACCCGGACCTGAAGGAGCCAATGGTGCTTCTTCTGGTTCAGGTTTCTCACGTATACTACGGAAATATATGAATGTTGAAAGCAACGTAATAAACAGGCATAAGGTTAATACAGCAAACCAAAGATTTGTTGTATACCAATTAAATTTATCTTTGGGTTTTAATAAATTAGAAGCCTCCGCAAAACTAGACTTGGACAACTGGAAAAAGGTTGAAAATTAATCCCAAATAAATAAACTGTGTATGTGTGTATTAATTACCTCCAGAAATGCTGGTTCTACTACCGAAACATTGCCATTGCAAGAATTTCCCGAACAGCAACAGTAATACATGGAACTATTACGGGATGTTGATGTTGGAGAAGAGCTCACACATTCTGAATGGTTGCACGTGGCATTTCCCTCTGTACTTTCTTTCCAGCACCCTAAAGATAAACACAAATGACATACATATGTTAGTTAACACGGCTTTTTGAAATTGTAGATCAGTTTAACTTATTCTTAATGGCACCGTGGGTATATTTTAAAAAGAAGACGACAAAGGATTTTTCAAAAGAATCTTATGCAGGTTATGCTCTGCCCATAAATTGATTGGCCCAATTTTAAAGTGTTCGAATCGTAAACCATCATAACTTTAGATATTATTTAAATATTTTGAAAATATAAAATTAAAAAAAAAATTGAGCTCGCCCGAGCAGGGACTTGAACCCTGGACCCTTGGATTAAAAGTCCAATGCTCTACCGACTGAGCTACCCGGGCTGTTGAAACTAAAAGTGAGTTTTGCTGTTTTCTCACTTTTATAAGAGAATAAGTAGGTTAAGAGAAATTTACATCAACGAGATCATGTTCTTAATTACAGGGTTGCCACTATTCAACTAATTCATGATTTAAAGGGGATTCAAAAAATCCAAAACTTTTCACCAAAAATAATATTCATTTTAATGCTATCTTTTATTGATTATTGTTATCTTACCTTGCTTTACGATTGAAGTTCCATTAGCTGTATTAGACCAGAGTGAAAAACAAAATGTGTAATCAATTGGACATATACGATATATGGGGGATGGGATTTGCTGAATATCCAAATTTGTACTGAAAGAGTTTTGCAATTCTTTAGCTGTCAAACCGGATGAATCGAATTGTGGTGGATCGTACTCATCAGCGTCATCGTCCTCATCCATCAGTATGCGATCATCTTCCTTAAAGCTCATACAACCAAAAGGTGATGGAGCTACAATAAATATCGGAAAACGCTTAAAAATTACCCTTTATTTAATATAGAGAGATATATTTTAATTTACCTGATTTCGTCAAAGTTATCAGGACTAATAAATATAAAAGTAATAATTTAATTTTCCTTAACATTGTTTATACTAGGTTTTGGGGTCTTCCCCCAATATCTCTCTTTATCTTGACACACGTTTTTAGCCTTCAACGAGGGAAGGAGATAGATAGTAATGACAGTTCTTTTCCTTCCAGCTATGATATGTTTGTTAGTTTCCAAAGTTTCGAACACGGTTTGCCATTTCTGTAGACATGCCAACCTGCAAATAAATTATCGTTTTAAACATGGTTTCTTTTTGTTTATGCATATAAAATTAGCCGATGTCTGCCTTTTGCAATATGGGTGCCACCAGTTTAAAGTATATTAGTAAAGTTTTTACTACGTTTTTAGTATTTCAGTTTTTTATTGTTGCTGTTTTGTTATTGTTGTTAAAATGTGAATTATGCCTCAGACATTCATTCTATTGGCAAAATTATGTCTTACAGATAAGGCATGTCTTGCTTTCAATCGTGATAAGCATTCTTATTAATATTTTTTGTTTTTTTCTATTTTTCTAGTTCTCAGATGTTCATTTAGTACGTATGTACATTTATTGTTGGCATGAACTTATTTTGTTTTAGTAAATTTCAAAATAATAAATGATGGATGTATTAATGTGTAGGTATGTATTGAATAGAAGGGTTAATCGATCCATGGTTTATTGACTGACTTCTCTTTTAAGAGAGTTTGAAAAATAATTAGTATAAATGCCAACACACAATTATTCTGTTTGTAAACAATACAAAGTGTTGCCAATTTCATATTTTTTTATTGTCAAAACGTTTTTTTTATAAATAAAGTCGTTTTTAATCTATTGAACTTTAAGTTACAGTTTCTTTTACAAATTCAAAGTAAAAATAATTTTAGAAATTCATTACGTCCATTAACATAGTTTACTAAACGGTCTACTATTTATGAATGAACAATTGAAGGCTAAAAGATAGCATTGGGTTCAAATGTCATCGAAAATACCATTAAAAGAATCAGCACCAAAGCATTTAGTATGTAATGCAAAAAGGCACTTGGTTTTTATTGTAAATTAAGACACTTTTTTAATTAGCAATGTAAGCAACACTTAATTGTTTTTAATTTCTTTTATCACTATTTAAATATATTTAGTTTAATACTGATTCAGTATTTACACACATGTAAGTAATTATCTAAATGCAATGACATAATTATGACGTTTTGTTTGTATTTGTTTAAAACGGAAATACAATTTTCATTTCTTATGATTTTTTAATAGACCCGTCCTTGACCGATTACTATACAATCCTTTCTGTTCTTTTGCAGATTTATTGAATAGTTTTCTTTTGTACTCTCTTTCGTAAGGGAACAAGCAAAAACAAAAATGTAATCCTCTCTTAAACTATACGAAATAAGAGAGCTCTGACAGTTTTTGTCATTTACTGCATATGTGTGCGAGATGATTTAGCTTGTTCGTAACGATGGCGCCACATAATTGCATACGTTCAGCATGTTGTTGTTGCGGCTGATTGTAGATTTTTTATTGCAGTCTCACACACTTTTTTTACTTTACAAAAGCAATGTTTGCATGTGTTTTGCCTATTTATTTGTTGTTTGTATGATTTTTTAATGGCTTATTGGAATTTTTTTTGTTTTCTTTCCTTTGCACGTTATTTGTTATAAACTTGTCATTGTGAAAAAGAGGAAGGGTTAAATTTTTGGTTTTTTATTCCTTTATTTACTACTTCTTGCGGGGAGAATACAAAATAATGAAGCTTTTCTGGTTCTCTACATTACATATTAAAAGCAAACATTTTGTTAACAAAGCAAAACTGCACTTGTTTCTTTTTTTGATGTCTTTTTGTTCACTGACACCTTTTGTTTCTTGTTTTCTTTTGACAAGATGAATGTTTATAATTTGAAAAAAAAATTGACATTCTTTAAGAATTTTTATTTACATTCAAGGAGGGATGTTTTTCTGACACCCAGTGGGTGGTGAGTTTGCAATTTCGCTGTTTTGCAATAATTTTTTTTTTCCTATCCTGTAAATATACCGCATACAGAAAGAAGGAAAAAAGAGAGGACATTGATTTTTCACCAAATTCATATTAAAACACTGTTCTTTCATTTTAATAAATATTTATGTATTTAAACAACTAAAACTATTGATTTTTTGTAATTGGATTTAAATTATTGTGAGTTTTTTTTTTCTTTGTAACTTTGTAGAATTTTTTAATGTTTGTTTAAAAAAAGAGGTGTGTGTTTTGTTTTGTAATTGGTTTTACCTTTTTCTTATAATTTGAAAAGAAAAATATTTTAATTCACTGTATTAACAAAATGATGAACAAATATCATAAATAATTCAATAATGTTTGATTTATAGTTATTTTACTCCTCTCGTTTCGTTAAGAAAAAATATAAAAAATTGTTTGTTTTTAAGTATTTGTAATTTTTGTTGTTGTATTGTATTTATTTTCTAATAGCCGACCGGCGCCAGTTACTCTGCTTTTGTGTTTTTTGTTGCTGTTGTTATACGTTTATAAACTTTAAAATCCCGTATAGCGCACCACACCGCTTTCATTTAAAGCTGAATTGATTCTGTGTGTGGCAGCGCACCACAAACAGAGAGTATCTGGTTTTTTCAAAGATACTTTGAGCAACATACAGGCAGAGTTGCCATTCTTTAGTAAAAAATCATTATTCAAAATATTTCAAATCTACAATTTTATGTATTCAGATAGAATCCATCATACGTTGTACTTCTACATTTTCAATTGACCGCAAAGCAACAACGTAATAGGTTGACACAATCAGTACTTTGATTACAACATAAAAACTGAACTAAAAAAACTAGATAATAACTGCCAAAGTACTTAATGCAGGTTAAAATTTGCCCAACTTTATGCATTGCGTTAACGGAAATGTATCGAATGAAATAAAGTACAAAAGAAAACATGTATTTCAACTTTCAAAGTTTAACGTATTCTGCCTTCAGGTTGGCAACTTTCCCATGTGTAGGTTAAGAGAGCGTACATTCCTAAATAATAATTTAAGAAAAAAGATCTGGTAGCCCCAAAACTGTAACGAAAATGTTGAGAATGGAGAAAGTGTGTAAAAATCCATCCGTTAACATCATATTCACGACCATTCTTAATAATTCACATGTTCTTTTTCGTTTTCAAAGGTGAATAAACCGAAAATTCACCACTAGGTAGAAATAAAATAATAATTTTCATTACAATAACGGCGGTTAATAAAGCTTTATCACGTGTCTATTATTACTTTAGTGAAGTTCGTGTTAAATTAAGTGATTAAATTGTTTAATTATGTGAAAATAATTCAAAATACATAATGATATTTGTGGAATAAAAATACCGCGTATACAAAAGAAATGTATCCTTTATATTATAAGCACAGCACGCAGCTCAGCTATTGGTTTTCTTCTACTTGTTCAAATGGGCTTTCTGTTCTAATCAGGAAATTTCCAGTGACTTAAGGTAAGTGGACATATCTTTATTGTATGGAGGCCTATAAGGTCCCACTGTAATGACAATTTTAGCATATAATATTGACTTCCTGGGTGGAAGTCAGGCAATCCGAAAATTTTATAAAGAGGAGGAGGGGAATTTTATTCTAAATGCGTTTGACTAGGCAACAAGTTCTGGGCGTACGAGAACTCTTTTTTTTTCTTCCTAAACGCCGTATAATAACAGATAAGATGTTTTGAGGTCCTTCTTATTTCTCCCCCGTTGTGAAGTTCTTAACATGGAATCGGTCAGGTTTAACGCATATTTTGTCCTGCACATATTCACATCGGGGCAGACTTGCCTAGTCTCTGCAAATGAATTTAAAGAAATGGCAATTGTATATATGTATGTATGAATTCAATTACATTTTTCGCTGTGACAGCTTTTATAAACGCATCAGCGTCGCGTGTATTGCTATCTTCCCTTGAAATGTGGTGTACAAATTATCCTGGGATCTTATGGCCGCTTTACTGTTGATAAAAATGCATCATCGCACGATATTCTCTGATGTCGGATTCGCACAGCGGTAACCTTTACAGCCATTATTTCAGTCACTAACCGGGAAGTGCAAGGGACAGCCTAAGATTTAGTTGGTCTAAAAAGCTTCCACATCCTTGAGATCCATGAGAGAATGGATGATGTTTAAGAATTGAAAGCGAATACAGTTACTCTGGCTGCCTTCGCAGCCATATATGTATTTCGTCAACATAGTATAGTAAACAATGCCTTAAATGAAGTATTTCTAAAAGCACCTGTTATCATGATCGCCATCATCCTTACAATACACTCAAGCTGGGTTTTCTCTAAAGCCAGTTCGTTTGATTACAAACTCGTATAGCCAGCACATATTTTTAGCGATAATACCCCCGTTTAGACCTATTGCTCTTTTTAAACAATAAAGCCTAAAGGAAGGATAAATTCGAACACCTCTTTAAGCATAAAAATATTACAAATATAAATTTTATTTATGTATTTTGGAAAATGGATTACAATAGAAATGCATTATTTTTCGAATGGAATAGCAGGCAAAACTTTACCAGCACACTGGCCAAAACCAATACGTAAGCCATTGCGCTCACAATGGCCTCGAATGATGACTTCATCACCGTCTTGTAAGAATTTTCGAACAGCACCATCCTTAAGATTAATGGTTTTCGAGCCACGCCAGCTTAATTCAAGCATGGAACCGAAAGAGTCATCTGTTTCACCACTAATCGTACCAGAAGCCATTAAATCACCAGGACGTACATTACAGCCAGTAACTGTATGATGGGCAATCTGTTGCATGGCTGTCCAATATAAATATTTATAGTTGGATTTACAAATTTGAGATTCAGCACCATTTTCGGCTAAATAGGAAAATATAAAAATTGGTGGTTGTTAAGAATGGAATCGTATGAGATTTTACGAGAGTACTTACGTTTAACAAAAACTTCTAGATTGATATCGAAATTGAAAGGTTTCTCATGCTTAAGATAGGGGAAAACTTCTGGTTCTTGAGGGAAATTATCGACCAAGAAAGGTTCCAAGGCAGCAATTGGTATAACCCAAGGTGAAATGGTTGTACCCATGTTTTTAGCAGTAAATGGACCTAATGGCACGTATTCCCATTTTTGTATATCACGAGCGCTCCAATCGTTCATTAAGGTAAAACCGAAAACATTTTTCCAGGCTTCTTCTACGGGTATACGTTCACCTAATTTATTGCCAGGACCACCAATAAAGAAAGCCATTTCCAATTCAAAGTCCAATAATTTACAAGGACCAAACACCGGAGGTTGACCATCAACTGGCAAGGTCTGGCCCAGAGGACGACGTATGGGAGTACCAGAGACAACAACCGAACTGGCGCGGCCATGATAACCTACGGGAATGTGACGCCAATTGGGCATCAAAGCATTTTCTTTGCCACGGAACATAATGCCTACATTTGTGGCATGATGTATTGAAGAGTAGAAATCTGTGTAGTCCCCAATTTCAGCAGGCAAGTGCATTTCACATTCACTTTGAGGTATGATTACACTAAAAAAAAGCATTAAGAAAATGAAATTATAGAATCTCTATTGTTTGTTAAATAATTGGAAAAAATTGCCTCTCCTTACCTCTTAACCAAATTAGCATTTTGTTCCAATTGGGAATTTTTCAATAATAACTCACGAGTCCTTGAACGCACCACATTCCAAGCGACATGACCAAGACTCATAAGCAAATTCAAAGACTCTGCATTCAAGGCATCCTAAACGTATAATAATTAAAGTAGTTATTCAAGTTAAGGGCAGTTCCCGTATTTTAAATTACCTGAACTTCTGGTGGATATAAAGATGAGACACCGCTCAGGTCTAATACACTGTCGCCGATGGCGACACACAAACGTTTACGGGGCTAAAAGAAGTAGTTTTATTTTAACAACTAAACAACAACAAATTTAACAAATAAAATAAACAAATCTATGTTTCTTGCATTTATTCATACGTTTGTAGCAAATTAAGAACTCAAGAACGTATCGAAATAGTTAAAACTTGTTATAAAAGTGGTTATTTAACCGCGACCTCCTTACGTCTATTGCAGGGTGATTATTGTCGTCATTATCAAATTATTGTGCAAGGAATTGAAAAGATTTTAAAGAAATTTGAAAAGATCGCAATACAGACACTGCCCAAAAAATATATTTAGAGACATTGGGACGAATAATTCGAATGCGTCGTTTCCACAGCGTACTCAGTAATTGAGTCTATCTTACGACTCATAGTAAGGTGTTTTGCATTTTAATTTCATCCTCCATCCATATAAAATCCAAATCATTTAACAATAAAAGTCGGTTGATCCCTAACAATGCTGCAGATATGCTGATGCTATAGCTGACCACCTCTCAATGCTGATTTTTCGAGTGAAATTTTCTTTAGCAATGACGTTAACTTTTCACTTGGTAGTTCCGTAAACAAGCATAATTGCTGCAAATGAGGTTCGGAAAACATGGAAGTGATTGTGGAAAAGCCATTTCACCCCGAAAAATTTTAGAATTGGTATGTACATACGTTTTCGAAATTGATTCTGAAAGTACCGTTACCACCAATTCATAACTCTATAGTCATATGATAACTGGCTTTTTAAACATTTAATTATAGATTAGGAATTAGAGGGCATGTGGTTTCAAAAAAAAGGTACCAGAACCTATTTTGAATTTATTGCAAGAGAAGTTTTCAGGAAGATTGATTTAAGGTTTTGGCCCAGAAATCATGTAATTTTGCACAGTGCCTATGCGGATAATTCCTTAACATTAGAGCATTTAAAAACCAATATTCGCCAAATTATCGCTGAGATACCTCTTAAAATATAGGTGAAAAATTAGTCAATTTCAAAAAAACCGACCGCCGCAGTTAATCCAGAGGCGATCATTTATATGTCATTATATTTCGTATGCAATGGCAAACCCCAAGCTTTATAATGAAATAAAAGCTTCATCGAAATCATATCTTTCTGTGTTTTAATGAAATGAGAAATGAAGAACGCTTTGATTGCTTGATTGTTTTTTATATAAAATATAAGCCTCTATTGTTTTATCGATGGATTAAACTAGCCGTTTATATTGTAAATATTTAAATTAATGTACATATTCATATTTTTGAAGTTGACTCACGACGATAATGGGAAAATTTAGGAATCTACTGATTTAGGGTATTCATGCAGTCGAATTCGTTTAACTCTTAAAGCTTTCTTTCTCATTTTAATGTTATTTAAATTTAATTTCAAAATACATATATCAGCGGTTGGGTAAATTGTTATCAAATTAAACAAAAACAAAAAAACAAAATTTTATTATGGTTTTTATATCTATCAGATACCGCGAGATACAAGCAAATTAATTCCAAAACAAAATAACAAACACAGTAAATAGTAAAAACAAGTTAAATAAGTTAAATAAGTTCTTATTATAATTTATGCAAATACGTTAAGAAATATGCATTTAGTTCTACTTGTCCGTCCTAATTTACAATTTTATTTTCAAAAATTCAAGTTTAATATTCAAAAATGTATCGAACGTTAAACTAGATTAACAAGATTCTTTTATCTCAAGCAAACATTAAAAAACACTATTCATTCAGTGGACATGTGATTTTTTTTCTTTAACTTCCATTAAAAATTATTTAAAATACTTCAGATACTTACATTAGATTTCGTTGAGAAAACTCCATAAGGTAAATTTTCCAAAGGGAAATCGCTTCCAGCAGGTACATGAACAAAACTAGTGGCCATTGTTGTTGTTCTGTTTATTTCTGATTTTAACCGGTGGTTGTTTCTATCTTTCGACAAATGCTTGGCTGCTAAGAATGCCAATAAAACTATCAAAAGCCCGTAAACAAGATATTTACCGTACGCCAGTTCAGCCGAAACTGATCTGAAAATATTTCAACGCGATGTTGTCTCTTTCCATGGTGGAATTAACGATCATGGTGAAGTTAAATGCGCTCTAAACAGCTGTGTCAAAACCAGCTGACTGTGGTTAATAACAAAATTATATGTTTAAAATATGTTATCAATTTGTGTCAGAGACAGAAATAAATATTGATAGCGTGCGCTATAAAGTGAGAAGGTTTGTAAACAAATATGATATTAGAAACATTATGTTACCCAATAGGAGTCCAATGCCTTAATATCTGCAAGTCTATCTTCAAAACTATCAGTCATTCAATATTTACAAAATCAAATTGTATATCAGATCCATCATTCTTTTTGAAAAGCATATATAAGTAGTATTCCTAAAAAAGACGTCCATTTTTATTGTAAGTGAATGCTTTATTAAAACAGTTTTTTTTTTGAAAAAAATTGTATTGGCCATCGGAAGCTAAGACTTTCTCCTTTTTTTTAGCAATGTATTCATTGCGTCCCAAAAAAAAAAACTGCTCACATCTTAGACCAAAAATGAATCTAACCAATTTTTGATACCATGCTCTTAAGAGAAGCGTATTCCAGTTAAAGCATTCTGTATGGATTAAAAAAATTGGTATTGTCTGGGCTATATGGCGACGTAAATCATCGCATCCACTCTTCCAAATATTTTGGACCGAACCTGTAATATGCGACCGAATAAAAATGGTTTGGTTGTATATTAAGGGAGCTTTTCGGCCAATGTTCGCTACAGACGAACTAATTGTTTAGTGTACAGGTCCCCAGTGATAGTATGGCGTAATTTTAGCAGCTCATAACGGATGTCACCTTTCTGATAGACCCACCAAATACAGCCTTAGATTTTGCTCGTTGCCCGCGCTACACATATGGAAGCTTGCGCTGGGGATTGTCGTAATGAATCCATTTTCTGTCACCAGTGATAATTTGATGTAAAAATCATTTCTTTTTAATGCAATCATACAGCATTTCAGACATGCAAAATCGTTTTTCAACGTTGCTCGGTTTCAGTTCTTTTGGCACTCGATTTCCATGCTTCTGAATAATCCTGGTGTTTTTAAACGCTTTGAAATGCCTACTTGAGTCAAGCCTAATTATTGTGCAAGCTCTTCTTACATCTTACACCAACCTTAATCGAGTAATTTTTCCTATTTTTTGCTCTTCCAACTTTTTTGGATGCCAAAATCAGTATTTTTGAAACGCGCAAACCACTCGATGCACTGTGTAGCTTTCTGTGCAATTTGAAAGATTTTGCATCATAACAAAATTACCCGTTTTTAAGTAATAATACCAATATAGGGTGGTATTCTATAATCTTTCATCTTCTTTTTTAAGGAATTACAAGTTTTCTGTATTTTTTTGTTGTGGTTTAAATTTTATTTATTTTTTATTATACAACATTTAAAACATTGAACTATACAGTGATATATATATAAGAAGTATTTATTTTATTTTATGCGGTTTTGCTTTGGTTATTTTATTATTTAAATCCTTTTATATTTGATTATGTATTTGTGTTGTTGTAATTAGTGTTTTTGTGTTGTAATTTATAGTTTTTGTTGTTGGTTTAATGTGATTTTATAGATTTATATGAATAGGTACGTACACACATTTAAATTATTTTGCATTTTTATGTAATTTTTTCTTAAAATTCTAATTTATTTTAAACTGTATGTGGATTTGCGTTAAATAAAATTATTTTTTTAACAATTTAACAAACTCTACAACAACATATTTGTTTTTATTTATTTATTTTTTGTTTTTACTATAAGGTATTGTGTGTTAAATGTGAATTGTTTTATTTGTTGTTGTTGCTGATTTTTGTACATATCGTTTTATTAATTATTTAGAGAGAGAGAATACACACACAATTGATAAAATTTGTAATTTGTCTATTCATTTGATTTAAAACAATAAAATTAAATTAAAAATTAATCTCCTCTTTCTCTGTCTCAACTGCCTTTTTGCGTGGAGAAATGAGAGTATCAATTTATTTGTAACATACTTTTTGGCAGTTTTATTTATTATTTCCTTTTTTTTTGTTTTGTTTTGTAAATAATAAAATTGTTTAACATTGTTTAATTAGAGTGAGTTTTCGGGTTTGTTTTTTTATTGTGCATTGAATGAATTAATAAATGTTGATTTTTGTATTAGTCAATTTATTTTTATTCCAATACTTACATACATATGTATAGTGTAATATAATTATCTTTTACTTTTTATTTAGATTTTATTTTAATTTTAAATTATATTTTTTTTAATTATATTTATATTGAAAAAGGTGCAAGATTTTTGGTTTTTTTCGTGGTTAAATATGAGTGCAATTAATGTTTAATTTAATTTATTTATATTGGTTTTTGTTTTGAAACTAAAATAAGAAATAAAATTGTTTTTCTATATATATATATATATAATTTTGATATATATATAATTTTGTTAAGTATTTATTTATTTTATATATTCGATATTAAATATTTTGCATAATTTGGTGGCATTTGCAGCCGCTTGCACTCCTAATCACTAATTATTGTCAGTCACAGCTGTAATGTTTTTTAGCCTTGGACTCAGTTTTAGGGCAAGTCTAAACATTTTAAACTACTCTTTCAATTATTTTTTTTAATTTATTGCATTTGAAATTGCGTTTTTAAATCAATATTAATTTTTTTCTTAATAATTTTTTTTATTAATCTCACTTAAATCTAATGTAATTAGCTTTTATTCTAAAATGTCTTCCACAAAAGTTTTGTTTTTTTATATTAATTATTCTTCTTATAATACATTAAATATTTTTTATTAACATTTTCAATATTTATTTGAAAATTGTCTTCAACCTTGAAATTTAGCGTTTTTTTTATTATTTACTTTAATTATTATTATTACTTTTTTTTAT
This sequence comes from Sarcophaga rosellei, assembly GCA_930367235.1. Lineage (NCBI taxonomy): Eukaryota > Metazoa > Arthropoda > Insecta > Diptera > Sarcophagidae > Sarcophaga > Sarcophaga rosellei. The sequence goes on along the minus strand of OV884020.1, from coordinate 66,632,567 downwards.
TAAATATTTATACTTTCTTTGTCTTCCAAACAAATTAATTTATGATTTATATATATTTTTCTTAATAAAAGAAGTGTTTATTATATAAGTATTTTAATGGAAATCAATTATTTTCCTATTAAATATTAAAAATCTTTTTCACAGGAAAAAGGTGAAAACAAAAATGTAAAATTATTAGAATTTCCAATTGAAAATTAATTTAAAAAAATATTTAAAATCACAGATTTAAAAAGAAAGTATTAAAATATCACACCCGTTAAAATTTCGAAATATAAAATATAGGATCATATATAAATAAATTATTTTAATAATAGCTGTGAAATTGGCTACATACATACAGTTGCGATATAAATAATAGCAGCACAGCATATTGCCAGCAAAACAAAGGCACAATATATTGTCGTCTGACAAATCGAAAATTGTTTTATATGATGGAAGAGTATCCTAATAAAGAATACGATCCAAGATGCACTTTTAAGATTATTAAACATGAAGGAATTTTTTTGGCAGAGAGAGGGCCTGCGAAAGCGCCAGGCCTTAATCCTAAAGAGAATTTGTGGTATGATATTAAGAAAGAAGATTCATATGCTAAGTGGAAAAATAGTACCAAGATTTGGACAGCAATTGAGGAAACCTTCAATCCACATTAGCGATGTCCAAACCTAGTTAATGAAGAGACGTTGTCAGACTGTATTAAAAAAGAAAGGAAGCTCAATAGCTTAAGCACTAAGCTCCTATTTTTAATATATTGCCAATACCTTAAGGGAATGACGTTTAAGTTATGTAAAAATATACATATGTATATAGAAATGAAAAACCCACATTATTTAGTGTTAAAAAAATTTAACTCTGGTTACATAAGAACGTGTGGACATTTTTTCCTACAGTCAAAATACAATTATGTTTGAACTGCTATTATTTATACCGCAGCAGTATATACATATAAAATAACAATACTAACGTTACAATTTTGAAATTTATTCAAAAAGGTATTTGAATTAAAATAAATTTATAACCTAAAAAACTTTATAAACTTTAAAACTAATTATCTTGTATAGAAAATGTAAATAAAAATATTTTGACTATATGTGTTATAGTAATAATTTAAAATAATACGTAGAAAATAAATATGTATATAATTAAAACAATAAACAATAATCTTAATTGATGAAAAAAAGTTAAACCAATTTAACTGTAAAGAATTAAGTCAATAATATAAAATTTTAATTTTATTTATTTATAAATAAAAAAAATAAATAAACTAAACTTTAATTTTGAACTTTCAAACTTTCAAAGCATAAAAATTAGAAATTAATTTTAATAATAATAAAAAAAACATATAAATATAAATTTAAAAGTCGTTGAAATTTTTTCCACTGCGTTTAACGAGACCTTTGATATTCAATATGAAATTAATTGCATGTATTAGTTGTTGTTGTGTTGTTGATTTAACGAGACACTTTGTTTACACTTGATAATACACTTGAAGAAATTACGTTAAAATGTTGTTATACTATAACTATGTATGTATATATAAAAAAATAATTATTTATCAACTATAGTATAAATTGAAAATAAAATCACTTTTTAGTTTTTTTCTTCAAATACTTTGTTTTCGTTTTTTTCTTATAAAAATGTATGAATAACGAATATAACAACACTAAACTCTTGGCTAAACATTTAATGGAAAAAGAAATATTTATAATAATTGATCAATTTATTAATTAATTGCATTTTATTTAATTAAACATTTATTTATTGAAATATTTGTTGTATATTATGTATATTAATATATAAAGAGGAAATATATGATGATTAATAAGGGAATTGTTAAATAATTTTTTTTTTGTTTTTATTTTTTATATATGTATGTATACAATTTTAATGTTTTTATTATTATTATTAATAATTCAATTAATATAGTGTATATAACATTTAATTGATTTTAATTGGATGTTTTTAATTTTTTATTTAATTGTTTTAATTTTTGTTAATTGATATGCTGATTTCAATTTGAAAAAAAAGAAATATTAAATAAAAGAAAAAGAAACAATTTTCAACTAAAAATGAAGGAAGACGACGATATGTTGTATACGAAGATATTTGTTGGTTGTCATTTTATATATGTATAGATTTTATTTATTTATTAATATTTTTTTTAAACTAAAGTGTAGTGTCCTAGTTGGTTGTTATTCTTCAAAACGAATAATCTATTCAAACTATTTCACCTGGAAGCCCTTTAGTGATTTTGTTGTACGTGTTTTTATTTATTTTTATGTTTTATTTTTTGCGTTTTCAGAAATAGTTTAAAATAAATAATTAAATAAAGAAAATTAAGAACAATGTTCTTTAAAGTTATTATATTATATTGACATTTCCAGCCTTCAAATCCTTAAAAAAAATTTAAGGAGTCTTTACATTTATATTTGCACTAATAATTTATATACTTCTTTACTCTTCTTATATGCTTAAGTAATTATTAACTTTCCTTTCGTTTTAATAAGTTTAACAATGTGTTTTTTTTTATCGTATATTATGTAAGTTTTTTTTTATCGTTTTTTTTTTTTTGTTTTAGTATATTTCAAATTAATTACAAATTAATTGATGCGCATAGGGATTAGTTTTCATATTTATTTTTGTATTTTTTTTATAATAGTTTTTATTTTAAAAATAATAATTGAACAATATAACAGTTTCAATGAAAAGTATAAATTAAAAAGTTACCAACAAAATAAGAATTATAGTTTAAAGTCCATTTCTTCGGAAAAAGACTTTTTTTCTTTTAAACTAAATAATAAAGTAAAACATTTTTCGTTTTAAAAACAATCTGTCTAATTAAAAGAAAATTTATCGCCTTTAGAAATAAAAAAAGAAATAAGTTAAGAAAAGATAAAAACACATGTAGATTATGGCTTTTTATGGATTATGAAAAACCTATTCTTTTACTTTTCTTTTTAAATTTTTAATAAAAACGGCGATAAATCACAATTGCACAATGACCCGCCATCGCCAGTTTTACACAATGAAGCACACAATTGATTCCAATCTGGTGTGGTTGGGGACACAGGTGCCACCATCCCATATGTTTCAAAAGGTACAACTTGATCGTATTTTTTAACATTTTCCAAAACGACATACTCGTTATTTGCACCCTTATTGCATGGCGTACAACCGGTTAGAGTGACACTGGTATAATCACAAATAATTGCGCAAACATTACGGTTTTCTTCGATTTTCATGTAGGCATCAAATTCATTCGTGATATAATTTTTACATGTACAAACATCATCACCTACAATGCAAAGAAAAATATGAAAAAACTTGTTTATTTTAAACCAGAATAATAATAGAAATAACTTAAATAAATAAGAAGACGAACGAAATTTATTGACTTCAATGATCAACTCAAGATGACATGTGTGATACGGCCTTATTACTCATTAGAAACAATTTGGTTGATCCAGTAATGGCGGCTTCAAAGCGGTTATTCTGTCCAACACCATTTGCCGATTTGTTCACATCCACTGCTCGTCATTGCTTGTGGTGTTAGAGTAAAGGAGCAAAATGCCACGCTTTCCTTCATTTCCGTTTTTCTTACCCCAATTTTTAATCAATTAGGGCAATAAAATCCAGGGACACAGGACTCAAGGACAGACAACTAACAATTACTCTAGGTATGGAACTGTAAGCATTATATGGGTACCTAGTCATCAAGGAATAATCGGTAATGTGAAAGCTGATATTTTGGCTAACAGATCCAGAGTATTGCATGCCGCAAGAAAATTACAAAACAAGAAGACCAAGCTAAAATTGTAGAACAATAACCCAAAAGGAAGGATTGCAAAAACGCTCAGGGGCGATCCGGATGAGAGGCAAACCATATGTATTTTAAAACTAAGTAATGAGCGTATTCACTGGAAAACCTGCAAAGTATTGGAAAATGACGAATGCAGGTCTTTCTTGTGCCATCAAAACGAGATTACCGATATTGTTGATTGAAGATAGTTTTATTAAGCAGTAGAGTTGCAGAAAAAGAGAACACTTAGTCATATGATACTTCTCAATTTAACCTAAAAAGTCGTTTTATATAAGTAGCAAAATTATTATGTTTCGATAAAAGCTCATCATGATATTCGGTTTTGGTTTCGTCACCATGATTTTGTAGCCAGAGTTCATTAGCGGTTATGTCTTTTGATCGCATTGAATTACTAAGAGCCGTGCATCTTATGTGTCAGCCATTTGAAGAGTGGTCAAACAATTTAAGGGTCGATAATGGTCAGAAAGACTCCTGGGCGCCCACTTACCGGTTGGGCGTTTGAAAACACTAAACGAAAGTGTCGCTGAAAACCGGAAACCATCAATTTGACAAAAGTCCTGCACTTTCATTCGTACAAAAAAAAACCATTAGAAAGCGTAGGAAATTCCTTGGTCAAAAGTGAAGTGAAGTCAGTACCAATTTTTCGAAAGTGTGAAACACAAAATTGTCGAACAAAAAATCCTTATACAATTCATGTGAAACAAATACACCCACAACCTCATTTCTAAGAATAAAATTAGATTGCCTTATGCGAATAAACCACAAAAAATTCCTGAGCTCAAATTCGATATCTGACGCGCCATCTCTATTAAAAAGTCATGGAAAAAATGTGAATGCATTCTTAGTGGGACACCCTTTGATCCAAAATAAAAAAAATTCTTTGACTTTAAATATATAACCGTTAGCCGCTTTTGAAAACATTGTAAAGAATCGATTAGAGTTAATCGATTAGAGTTCATTAGAGAAATTGAATATCGGTATACTTTTATTTTCCGAATACAGAATTTTCCGTGTAAGTACTAGAACTTTCTTAGGATTTGTATAAAAACGTGCATTTCACGAGTGTTAACTTGACTTTAAAGATTACATCACCCTTATAGACTTATGTAATTTTGAATTAAGTACACAGATTTACATATTTGGTTAATTACATAGATATCATGAACTTATTTCACCAAAAATACGTTTAAAACAAAATATTTTTTAAAATTTTTAAAATATTTAAAAATTGTGAAATTTTATTTCATATGTACTATTATTATTACTTTTGTGTGGTGACTTACCTAATTGTATTCCACATAATTCGGGGCAGATTAGATCTTTTTTCGAATCCATTATGTCTTCGGCATTTTCAAGTTGCACTTTAAAAGGTAAAATTGGCATATTTTTACAGTAGGGAGCGCATACGGAGCCACCTAAAGCAGCTCTAAAATGAAATTGCAAAAAAAAAAAAACGAAAAACTTGACTTTAAAACACTTAAAGTAAAATTTTTATCACACACACAATATCACTTATTAATTTTCATATTTTCTTTATTTTTTTGAACAATCACTTGAATTTGTTTATTTAAAATTTTACTTTCTTTTACTTTTACTATTTTTAATACAGTATTATCTTATATTTATTTTTATACTTTAATGAAAACTTTTTTATGTATTCCATTTTTTTCTTTTAAGCGCGTTGTACCGTAACTTACCCGCAGAGCTGTTGACACACCAAACTCCAATCTTGAACTGCACTTGATGGCGTTTCAATTGTTACAATATCATCATTGTCCTCAAGGTTCAATTGATGCTTAATGTCATCCCCATTTGATGGCAGCAGTGACGTCACCAATTCCTTATTTAGTTCGTATGGTTTTGCATGCGCACAAACTGAACAGGACACAGCCAATAGGATAACGTAAAACCAATGTTGTTGCATGTCTCCTTAACAACTACATGTAGATAAAAGAGAGAGAGATAGAGAACATTATGGTATTTGTAGTCTGTTATTGAGAATTAAAAAGAGAAGAAACATTAATGACGTCAACGTGATTTAACGATGTAGGCGTTTATGGCAGAGGATAACAAAACTAAAAAGGAGAAGAAATGAATAGGAAACACAAGTGGAAAAATAAAAATTGAAAATTAATTGGTATGTATTCCTGTATATACTTTTCTGTTACAGAAATAAATGGCTAACAAAGGCTACAATGTGTGTGTGTGTAAATGTTATATTCTATGCATGCGTTACTTTTTTCCTACACTAAAAATGCATACCCGTACGTGCATTAATTTCTATAGAAGTGTAGGGGTATTCGAACACTTTATTTTTTACACAAATTGTTCGTTTGTTATGTGATGCACTCCCATTGTTAGAGCCTAATTGTAAATGAAATTTAATAAATATGCAGCAATGGCTAACAATAATGGCCACAAATATTTGTTTGTATCGTTAAGCCTATATCCTGTATTGTTTACTTATCTATTGATTCAAATAGCCATTGGCAGGCAGCGGCTTTTGTTGGTACAAATATACATATTGTGTGCCTGATGGTACATTTGAAAAATTGAAAATTGATTGTGTACTTTGCTTACAGTTCACTTGACATGAAAAATGCATAAAAAAGTTTTTTTTATTTTTTAATTTTGTAGTAAAAGTAGCATAAATTAAAAGTCCTTCACAAGAGAAAATGTAAAAATGTAATAAAGCTTACGTACAATTAAACAAAAAAAAAAAAACAACAGATTACAACTGCAACCTTAACATATTTAAAGTTCACATAATTTCGCGTTTTTTTTTGTTTCTTACATAAAGCCTTTAATCTTATATTATATAACGGGCATAGTATCCTAGCCCACTCATATTAGGCCACCCAATTTGCAAACTAACACTCTTACTAATAATACGAATTTAAAAACAAAAACGAACAAAAAAATTATAAAAATCCTTGTCAACTGCTTTCTCTTAATATGAATGCTTGTATTCTTAGTTTTCTTCTTCACTCCCATAGCATTTCAGTGGCCATTTGTTTTTATTTTTCATGCAAAATTTATAACCACCACTCGCTCTCACATTCCCGAAAATGGTAAATTCGGTGCCATAGTTAGCTTTTGAAAATGTTTATATAAGTAGTATTGTAGTGGAAACGGAAGACAGCATTTTAGCTTAAACGCGTGTTCCTTTTACACGTTTAAAGTGAATTTAATAATTATTAACGAAATATTAAAAACACTTTCAATTAATTTATTATTTAAAAACAATACCAAAAAAATAAAATATTTTTGCGTATCTCGGTTATCGGGCGTATAATCATTATACATCTAAACAACAGTCAGGTAAAAGATAATATTTTTAATCGTTTATAATGTCAACATCAAATTCAAAAAATGTGGCAAAAAATTGAAAAAAAGATAAATTTAAAACAAAATAATGTCATCGAAGAAGAATAACGAAAACTTATTATAGATCCAAGCACTATCCAATGGAGTAGAAGGAGCTGTTTATATTTCTTAATTTAAGCTCTTAACTACAAACAAGAACCTTATAAGCAGATAATTAGAAACATCTCTTTCACTAGAAATTGTTTACCTTTTTGCCAAATCTATTACATGGTGTTGCATGGATCTGATGGCATATGGCTTGTCTATATTCTGTGAGAAAATGTTTAAAAAGTGTTACAATTTATTTAAGAAAAAAAAAACGTATAAAGTACTAAAGCCTTCCTTCGACAATATTTTGAGCTTTTATCAACGAGACGGGTGCCTGATTTGCATATTTTCGACTAGATGAAACGTTCCCCGAATAATTGGGTAATAACACCAATTATTGTACCGATGTGTTTTGTATACGTATACATTTTTGTAACAAAATTGAAGCCAAAAACAAAATGTAGCTATTGTAGCGTAGATTTAGTGGAGCACCGCCACCCAGACAATTTATTATACCGCCCACAACCCATAGTGAGTATCCCCTTATCCCATACAGGCTATCTTCCGCAATCCTATTACACTGGAAACCTTTCAGTATACTCTTCGAATAATTTTATGATTATTACGGTGTACATATTCCAAGTATGTGTTCTGGTGATTCGTTGCCCTCATCACGGAATCTATATATTGAGCTTGAATGATTTAGGATACAGCCCTGCCTGTGGTGGCCTAATTATAAGTCGGTATTGCTATACGCAGACCTCTCTTCTTTTTGTACAAGTTGTTTGATTGCATCCAAGGGGATTAAACATTTCACTCTGGTTCCCGAACACCCTGTTTCTATACTATTATATGTACTTAACCCATCTGTTTACCAACAAATAAACCTTTTCAATTTTCATATTATCATTTTTCATATCGTAGCGTTTACTGGTACCGTTATGGAACGGGCTTAAATACAACAAACCTTGCAGAGTTGTTATAGAACAGGTTCTTATTGTTACGGATATACCAATACAAGCCCGTCTCATATCCAACTCTACCTGAACGGTTTTCAAGAATACGTTTACAAATATGAGTCGATTATTTATGACACATTGTATTTATATAAATATTTTTATTAACTTTCTAACATCGATATATCGAATAAAAATCGTCGATGTTCATCGATATAGTCCACCACCAATTGCAAACTATATGGAATAGACAATTTTCGCATATTTAGCTTTTTAACTTCTAAATTACGTCTGGAATCTTTCAAAAATTCAATTTTTTCATAAACATTGGCTTTGTTCTCAGCCATTTCACACAGATAGAATTATTTTTTTAATATTCGTTTGCAAAAATTATTGATCTTTAATGCCTTATCTTGTGATAAAGTAGGACAAAGCTGTAAAAGTCGAGGTCTTTGTAATTTCTTCATATACTAACGATGCCAGCTACGATGTCTAGCGTTGTATGATGAGAATAGGCTGCCTAAGTTCAATTTTCTACATCAAAATCAAATCAAAAAATAATCCATTGTTGAATATATACTGGAATTTTGCCCCCAAAATATAAGCTTAAGTTTATTTTACACAGCAGCGCTACTAACCGTTTTGATGGTATTTATTTGTGTGAAATTTGAATTTGAACTGAATCAAATGGTTTATCTAACATTACGTTTTATTAATAACTGTCTATCTATTTTGGCTTTAACGCAATGCACTAATAAACGTATGTACATATATTATTGTATTTGTTTTCACTTTATTATTCCTGAATAAAACTAATAAATCCACTAATTATTGACACAAATAAAAATTCAGAAATTAAGGAATTTTCCCGAAATATTTTTCACGTTTTATGAGGGTACACTAGCACGTAATAAATTGAATTAAATATGGATTTAATTCGACGAAACAATAAATATTTGTACACTAAACTGAGCTGATAAATTACGGTTAATTTTCTACCAAAAATTATTATATTTTTTTATCTATTTATTTATTTGTTTGTATGTATTTTTGTGTTTATTATTGAGAAATGGATGAGTGGCAGACTCGTTGAATGGATAGATGGTTAGATAAGAAGTTGCCAAATGTTTATATTCACAATATGTTACCTGTCAAATGGACGGACAATTTTGTTGGTGATAAAATTTTCACCGATTCCGGTTAGTATTGTTTTTTATAAACAAACAGAACTTTAAACGTATGAAATCCCTTAAAACTGTTCGTTAGTTGACTTAAATTAATAATCCATAAATACATACATATATTTAAATTGACTTGGGCTAACAACATTCTAATCCTTTCAGATATTTTGTACCTTATATTGGACATTTAAATTTTTGTCTTTTAAGTAATAAAGTAAAATAGTGTTTAGTATAATGAATCGGTAAAATCTCTAATTTGTTATCCTTTTAAAGCTATTTTCGAAAAGGAAGAATTTTGGAAGAGTGGTTGATGTACGCTTATGTACGCTTCAGTAACTTGGTCCAATATATTGGACTTCAGCTGTGAGCCAGTTCAGTCCACTTATATATAACTTAACTTTAGATTCTGAATAAGCAGCCTGATGTTAACTTACAGTAATTTTTTTTTTATCTCAACTAGTTCCATTATATGCCTGAAGGGGTTAAACTAATTATAAATGAAAAACATATTCTTTTGTTAAGTGTTTTACTGTGTTACTTATTAGATTAAATTCCTATTTGACATACATATGTTAGTTTAATGTAGGTTTTTGTCTTTCCTGATATCAAATGTCAATTTAAGTATTTTTGCCATCAATCTAATAATTTCATATTACTAACAACTCTGGTTTTCCTAAACCGTTAACGGCTCAAAATACTATTAGCTTTCTTGTAGTAGCATTAAGTGCCATCAAAGTATCAAAGTATAGCAATAAATTCGATTTATTAAAATTCGCAAGGCACTTGTTTAAAGCCAATACTCCCATAGGAACAAATACGGCTGTTAATGAGTGCAATAATAATACCATCATATTTATTATATCGAGCCATAACCGCAAAAATATCTCAAGCGACAAAAACAAAATTTTACAGGGGAAGGTTTTTATTATTTATTTCTTATGCAAATTAAGTTAGAAAATGAAACTTTTTCCTGTTATAAATTCATAACGGTACAGAGTGTGACCCTGAAATTTTTATAGATGATGCAAATGATGCCAATGAATTTATTTATTACAAAAAACGATATTTGAAAAATATGTCGCTTGAGATATTTTTGCGGTTATGGCTCGATATAGACATACATATAGTTATTACAAAGTACATACATACATATTTATCAGTTTAATTTAATAATAAAATAAAATAAAATGTGCTACAATTGCAATTAATATGAGTATGTTTAAAGAATAATAAAAGGTAATCATTAACTGTAGGAAAATGAACGTTATTAATCGATCGAGATCGAGAATGATCGAGTTTGCTAAGATCATTATATAAAAAAATTTTATTTTATATCTGCATTTAATTAATTAGTTTTGTTACTTTCCAAAAGGAAACAAGAATTTTCCATATCAAATGTCTATTTTTATTTACTTTTTATGTAAAATCAATCTGTTATCCCTTGTAAAATAATACAAAAAATTTTGAATTTGTATTTTAGGTGTTAAAATACATAACATTTAAGAAAATTGGTACTTATTTTAAAAGATAACTTTTTGATATTTATATTTTTTAAATAAAGTGTTGTTCCATTAACACAATGTCCGTATCACAAATCAAATAGAACGGTGTCAAAATTTCGAATTGCCTTCGCAGTCGCTATATTCCTTTAGTTGACATTGCGAAAATCTTAAACAAGCACTCAGCTTATGCTTTGTAAGCCTACCGCCGAAGTTCCAAATGGCCTACCTCTTGATCCTGTTAATCGTTCTCCCATTCTGGCATCAAAGCACCGGCTACGTATCTACTTCTGATTCCATGGTTTGCTTTTGGGTAAATATTCACCATTTTATGGATTTGTAGCAAAATTCTTAGGTGAAAGGCTGATAAAATTGACCACGAGACCAGAGGTGTTTGCACCCAGAGACCATAAGATCTAAGATGGATCTGATCAAGTTCAAAGACAAAATTTGTAATGCATATATCCATATCGAGCCAGATCTCTCTTGTCTCATCTTTCTTTTTCAAATGTGAGATCATTTGTTTGATCCTCTACAGAAGAATGCCAATCTCATGCACGAAGAATAAAATACAAAAATATGTACATTTTTAAATTGTTTAATATTTTAAATTTTGTAATGAGTTGTGTTGGCTGCTAAACAAAGTTGAATTTTTCTTTCAAATAAAATTTCTTTAAAATGCCTGTTGGCCATTAACAATAGCATCAAACGTAGACGTAAAAGCTAATTAAAAAGAAAATATGTATTTAGTTTCTTTATGTATCTTGTTATATTTGCATGACCTAAATTTATATTCTATTGTACATTGTAATTTTACACAAGGATGAAGAGAAATAAAAATCCTTGATTGAAAAGAAAAGCCTTCTTATCTGTTATGAATATAATTTTTGTGAAGAAGAAGCCCCAAAGGTATCCTTCACCATCAAGGTGCTTATAATAGAACGAAAATAATATTATCATCTTAGCCTTGATAGTAGAAAAGAATCTTTTTAAAGATTTGAAAGCAAAATATGCTTAAAAGTTAGATGCAAAATTTAAAAAGAAATAAATTTTTTTTGTATGCTTAAGATATAAACGAAGAGATAATTATTGTGCTATGTAATGGTGGCATGGAAAATAATCATTAAGTTTTACTGTTACTAAAGCCAAAGCAGTCCATAAGGCGTTTTTATTTCAATAAGGAGTGTCCTTTACAATATTAAGCCTCCCCTGCTTTACATTTTGCCTCAGATGCCTGTATAATATTGAGGCAAACTCCGCCTTCAATTATTTGTTTTTACTACGCCAAATGCAATATGGCTGTTGTTTCAACAGTGACGTCATTGATTGTGAAGCCAAAAATTCTCTTTTTGTCCTTGTTAGTGTTTTTGGCAGGTGGAAAAATGGTGTGCTATTATTCCTTTTTGTTCACATGGGAATAGTAAATATAATACTTTTATATACATTTGTATGCTTGTTAATATATGTGTGTGTGTGTTTTGTATAAGAATTTCTAGTAATTTTTATGCGCAGTTATTTTGGATATTCGTTTTCATTTTTGTCTTCGTTATTTTCCATTTTCTAAGGATAACGAAATACATAACGCGAAGCAGCCATTTTATAAATTTGTTAGCTTCGTAGGAGACTGTGATTTTGAATCAGTTACACAGCTCCTCAGATCGTCAAACAGTAAAGCTGCTTTTCCATTTGTGTCCGTCCCGATTTTGTGTGTACGGCTTGGAGTTCAGTTAAAATAATAACATTTTAAATAATCGGTGCTTTAAATAATAAAATAAAGTTGAAAGCGAAGAAAATAAAGTGAGATAAATTACAAATAATTATATGTAATTTGTTGATTTAATCATTAAAGAAAAAAGAAAATAAGAGAACGCTTTAGTAGTATCCTTTTTGTTCAAATTAAAAGTAGTGAATAAAATAACCAAAACAAAAAGAAGAAAAATAATTAAAAAATATTTCATTACTTAATTCATTATTGAAATCGTTCATTAAAAATTTCCTTTTTTTATTTGAATTACTCGTACTAATTAACCCCACCAACCAATCAACCAACTAACTAACCAAGCAAACAATTCAAATCAAATCAGCTCAGTTCAGTTCATTTATATTAATTATTTCCTCTGAACACGTTCAATTTGTAAATCAGTCAAAGTGATTTTCTTAAGGCAATACATCGAAGATCTCCGCAAGATCATTGGTAAGATATAAATTCCATTCCATTAAGCAAGTCTCCAAATCCACCAACTGTAAATGGAAACAAAATCAGTTAATATTACTATAAAAGAAAAAAGAAAAGAAATTTTGTGAATTATGTAACCGTAAACCGATTTTGATAAATCGATGAAAGTTTTATTTTTATATTCGTTCCACATTTTTTTTTATTTTTTGATTTGTCTTTGTCTCAAATTTGAATAAATGTCTTTTGCCAGTTTATTGCGCATATGCATTTAAGCATTTGTATACTTCCCATTTGTTACCTATAACCTTCATGAGTCCTTGTCTACCAACGACCTTCTGCTTCTCCTCCAGTACTTTTTTTTTTTTGTAAATTTTCGTTTCGTTTTCATTGTGTTCGGTCTTCATCGAAACATCCTTCAGAGAAATTTTGGTTATACAACCGTAAAATGTTATTACGTAACTATTATTTTATTGTTCTTATACATATGTATTGTATGTATAATATTGTAATACATATAGTATATGTACATAAGTATGTATGTATAGTTAATGCATGTCTAATAAACATTTGTATTTTTTTAATATTTTAATATTTATTTAATGTTTAATATTTTATTGTCTAATTTTAGAGGAGAAAATGTCGCTCAATCCAAACGGGTATAAACTTTCCGATAAAACAGGAAAATTGACTGCATATGGTAAGTTCAGAAAATGTTTTCATTTTTCCCAAACAAAGTTTAATAATTGTATGGCAGTAAGGAAAAGTTACTTAAATTGACTTGAGGCAAAAATAAAAAATTATTTGGTAAATATTACATATTTATTTAATCCTGAGAGTATGCGTTATAGAGTCCCCATATAAATGCAATAGTTTCAGGCAGACTTCAGCAACAATTCAAATATTATTGTCGTTATCTTAATATTGTATAACAGACTTCATACAATTTAAATTACTATGGTTCCTCCTTTCATTTGAATTAAATTACAAAATATTCAATATAAACGTTTAACAGTTGAAAGACTAATTATTTTTAAATGTTGTCACCAGGCGTTGTATTATAAACTTTTATAAAGTGGTCCTTTTTCATGTCTATTTCAACAAGAAATATAGTAATATATGAACATGTAAGTAATAGAAGTTCTTTAATTGGTCTAATTTAGATACAACACAAAAAAGTAATATGAATCTCTATTATCTACTGGTCAACTGCAATCCAACTTTGAATTATTTATTATTTAATATTCTTATCTAAAAGGCAATCCCGTCAGGTGAAGAGGGAAATCTGTATATCAGCACTTACGGATGTAATTGAGAATTTAATATTTGAACTTGACAGGACTATTACTTTTTTTAACTCTATGGAGTCAGAGTAAAGTCCACATAATTTTGTTGGAGAAATATGGGAATATTTTTATTTTTTGCCAATCAACTGTAAATGTTTGCATAACTATTTGTTTGAACGACTTCCAAGAATTGTATTGAATGGCAATTATTCGGCAGTCCTAAATGTGAATAGGGATTTGCCACTGGCTGAAATTTTTGAGCCTCTATTATTTTGTCTGTGCATTAATGATTTAACTATGTATATATAAAAATTGCAGGCCAAGTGACTCTGTCCAGAATACAGCGGAGTGCAAACAATACATTTGCAGCATTCCAACCAAATCACAGTGAAGTTTTTGTTAACAATAATTATATGACTCTGGCTAATGATATGCTAATAACGATAGGTGCTAATATTATTAAATTTATTAGACAGTACAAAAGCTTAGGAATTGTGTTCAACAATAAGCATTCGTGAAGTAGTCATATGTATATCGACAATAGTTGGTCGAGTACATAAAGCCTTTGGACTGTTAAAATTAGTACTCTACACGCTTAAACTTATTTCTTATCTGCTATCTTGTATGCTTACGAGTTCTATGCAGTGTTTTTAATAAACTTAAGGTTGTTTAGTCGGTTGAAGTCGCCGTAGTCTAGTAGGTAGTGTGTTGGCTTATTAGACGAAAGGCCCGAGTTCGAATCCCAGGTCAGACATCAAAATGAAATATGAAAAAATATTTCTTCGGCGGCTTCCTCTCAGCAGATTTCTGGCAAAAACTCTGAGAGTAAAAATTGCCTTTTGAAAAGCTTCTCAAAAATCTGTCGTTCGGAGTCGACTTTAAACTGTAGGTCCCGCTACTCATGTATAAAATTCACGCACACAACACGAGTGGTGTAAGAAGCTAGACGTTGTACAATGTGTCAATTCGACTTGTTACAGTTGACAAGTACACGTCCTCTAACCTAACCCACGAAATCGAAAATTTCTATGTACGTAGTGATATAATCCGCCATAGTGCAGCTGAAGTATTTGATGGTACGAGTACCAAATAAAATTGTGAATATAACTTACTATGACGGTCTGAATAAATTATACCCAATTTGACAACAGGATAGGATACAACAAAATCCTAGATAAAATTGTATTTCATGTTAGCTCTAAAGTATGATAGTTCACAACTTTCTTCATGTCTGACAATTTCGTTTAGAATTTAAAATAATTAAGATAAGACTCACAATTATTTCCCTTTTTGTATTTCTATATTCTGCACCACTGTCATTTGAAAGCATTTCGAAAAAGTACAATTCATTTGAATTTAATTAAAAACAATCATTCAAAATCCACACCGGATTCCTTAAAATAACTGAACCTTTTATAATGTGTAACAAATTGTTGTCTAATAGAAAAATTCCTTAAATTCCCTTTCCAAATATAACAGGGCAATGTACTGTATAAAATAGAGGCACAAAATGTTAAGGTACAAATTCCAATAGTAGAGCATCCCCTGGAATAGAGATTTTGTACCAAGCGAAGCAAATTTGGCTCATAAATATATGCCTTCATGTGTGTGCTTGTGTGTGTGTGTGCATGGGTAATATCCTGTGACTAAACGGTTTATATTTATTTTATTTCAATTTTCGACACCAACACATATACATACATATTTACTGACGTATTGGTGGTGGATTTTTTTGGTTTCCGTCGTTTGACTTTTTGTTGCAAGTGTTGTGCCACTAACGTGTGTTTAGAAGTAGAAAAAAAGAAACAGTTCAGTGAGTGTCAGTGACTGAGTGTGTTTGCAAAGAGATTTATCACAAAGTGAACCAGTGTGTTGGACATAAAGCCACTTGAATTTATAGCGAAAACAAAATGTTGCAATTTTTTTTCTCTCCATAACTTATGATATATAGGCGAGTTTTCTTTCCTATTCTATTTCCGGATTTGTTTTACTTTCGTTTAGTTTGTTTTCTACTTTGTTGTACCATTAGTTAGTATTTCATAAGGGCTTTTAGATCTTATGTTTGTGACATTTAAAGAAACAAAACAATACATAACTGCTTACACAGTAAAGTTATTTTTGTTTGTTATTTGCTTTCTTATTTAACGTGTGAAAATACTCATACTTCTTTAAATAGATTTTGATGGTCAGCCAAGATTTTTGGTGCTATTTATAGATATGTGTGTAGAGTATACATTGTACACCGAGGTTAAGGAGGACTAAGATCTTGTTAAATGGTTTGTTCGTCCCAATATGTACACAAAATTATTTGTGTTAAACTATTTTGAAAAACAGTTTATTTAATATTAATAAATTGACACAATACCAATGTCTGTATATCAATATCAGTTGTTGCTTACATATTTAAATTTGGATAGGATGCTAATTAAGCAATTTATTCGAAAAAATTTTCGATTATAAATTATTTGTCCGATTAAAGCTTCAAAAAGAATTTCTTAAATTAAACATAAAGATAAGAATAAAACGTCCTACGAAAAATACTCATAAATTGTTAATCGGTGTAGCCTTAAGCCGGGCTATTTAATCATCAATGGTCTCATGCAATTTGTTAGTTTAAAACTAGGACACCACACGAATCAAGATTTTTCTAAGAGAATCAATGCTGCGATGTTTTTGTGGCAAAGCACCATTTTTCAGAGGAGATGGTTGCTGGTATATTGTTTCGAAGCTAGGTTTTGATCGTTTTACCTTTATAAGCTGGCGTAGAATCTAGCTGAAATGTACATGGGCGGTATTCGAACGGTTTCTTGGTAAACTTTGGCCCAACGTTCAAGACATTCTACCAAATCGTGAACGTGATGGATGTTGAGAAGCATCCTTAGGTGACCGAGCAAAAACCCTATAATTTTGCATGAAAATTATTCCTTTATGGTAAAAAATTGTTCATCGCCCAACAAAATGTTTCTATGCAAGTTATCACCGTGCTTTACCAGAAGACGTTTGCATGTTTCTATCATATTTTCTTCAAAGCATTTTTGTCTTTTTAAATTTTTTAAATTCTTTGCCTTTTGCGTGACAGTCATCTTCCCGTAATATAATTTTGTATTTACGTAACGTATACACTGAATTTTTCCAATCACATACATATTTTGTTTAATTTGTTTACGTAGAGTATAACGTTAAATTTTTGATTTGACAGCTGTGATCACTTGCGGGGTGTTTGAACTGTGAACCAACCGGAGGAAGTGGCCCAAAATGCGACTACTCCCGAAAGCGTGGAGCGTTTTGAAAATATCACGTTTTCTCATATCACATTTAAATAGAGCTATAACAGCTACACGGTTCTCATTATCTGACCACTCCATGGTGAAAGCTGAAATAATTTAGAATTCGTGGTATCAAATAGGGGAATAAATGGAATTAAATTCCATAAATACCTGTGGTAATGGTATGTTCATTTCTTCTGTTAGAAAGAGTGTGTTCAATGCTGCGTCAATATATTTGCGTGCAAATATGTAGTATATAATTAGATTCCATCTGTATGCCGCACATTCTTTAAGAGTTCATTTTTATATAAAAATTTTGGATAAACAAACTTTAAATTTCTTCATTTCTTCCCATAATCTTTTTAAATCATTTCAAACCAATAAGTAAAACACCATTTGGATTTTTAAAACCTTCTCGGCTTTATTTAAGAAACCCATTATTGTGACATTTTAATCCGTGATATAAATAAGTGCCAGTTTTTCCCAGAAAGCAACTTCAATTAGTAATTATTTAAGTCTTTACAAGAAAATCTCTACAAAAATAATGAAACAACATTAAGGCACTATAAAATACTGTTACAAAAATAAGGGTGGATTGCCCTATGTCGCATACTCCACATTATATAAACGAACCACAATAAGTGTCTCAAATTTGACATAAAGCTGTAGCTTTTGTTGTTCTAGAATTTGGATAATAAATAAACATTCCAACAGCGAGGCCTAGCATCTGTTACAAACTGCCTTCATAATATGCAGGCAAACATACATACATAATGAGTACTGTTTTCGTCTTTTTATGTGTGGGGAGGAATGAAAAGCTCCATTGCATTCAATGAAAACAGAAATAATTTTTCTATTAAATCCCTTTTTTATGACCAACCAAAAATTTATTTTAACGAGAAATAGAAGGGGAATCATAAACGAAATCTGTGCTGCGTCAAGGTATTGGTGGGATATCAAATGTAACTTTTTGTGAATAATGGTTATTATTTTAATACGAAACTTAATAAGAATAACAAAAAAATCACATTCTAAAAGATATTAAACTTGTAATCATATTTCATGTTCAAAGATAAAAAGGCCATTATTTCCTGATGACGGAAGTCAAACTTTCAAGATTTTTTTCTGCCAATACACTGTGGACGTTTTATCCTTAACGAAAAAATGACTTACATATCAGAGATTGATTGATAATTTATTGTATGTGTAAATAATTTTTTTCTATTTTTTTATCAATATTGTCCTTTTTCACGTTCATCTTTTTATTTGCAGACCTTTTGCCAACCACAACTGCGGCCGTACCAGAGACCCGAGAGTTTCTGTTAAAAGTCATTGATGTTTTGTTGGATTTTGTTAAAGCCACAAATGATCGTAATGAAAAGGTATTGGAATTTCATCATCCCGAGGATATGAAACGTCTTTTGGACCTGGAAGTACCAGATAAGGCGGTAAATCTCCAACAATTGATTGAAGACTGTGCTACTACTTTGAAATATCAAGTAAAGACGGGTAAGTTTTTAATTTCTCTTATCTGTTATCAGCCAACATAAGCATTATCCTCGTATTTTCTAAATCATTCCACTCAGTTGCTTTGAATTGAATTAATGAAATTTAAAATTAAATTGAATTCATTAAAAACAATTATCTAAGAAATCAGTATTTCCTTTAAACAACGCCGTCGCTATTTCCTTTACAAACCTTCCACATCCGCTTGGAGTTTATATGATACTTTTATAATTTTTAGCTGCTGTTGTTATTGTTTTTGTTTTTGTGGCACACTTCTTGTATAAACATGCTTATTATCGACACTCCAAAAAAACAATTGTGGTCACGTGCCTTTTGAGATTAGAACAGACAAGAGGTACGAGTGATGGGGCGGAGTATAGGCGTGTTTTTTTTTTCTTGTTTCGTTTCATTTTCAATAGAAGACAAACCTAAATGCCAAATGACTCTTGCAAAGCCTGTAAATCTCATGTGAGGATATCATAAAAAACAATATTTTAAGATTTATAAAAATAAAAATAAAAAAAACAAACATCAAGATTACGCCAGAAGATTATGATGAATGCATTGTTAGCTTTGGTTTATAATTCCATCATTAAAAGAAGCAACTTATTTTGCAAAAGAGTTTTTCAAAAAGTAATGTTATTAGACATCTTGCTTAGGTTGATTGTCCTCATTACATCATCTGAATAGTCATAAAATACCTTTCGAACATGATTCTGTGTTAAAAATCCGAAACTGATAATGAAGGGTATACCTTAAAGTTCAGTTTTAGGTCCACTGCTAGGGTATGCATGAGATATTCCGTGTTTTTGCTCTGAGAACACCTAAAGAAATAATAATTCTGAGCTTTATCGATGGTATCTGGATAGCTGCAGCTATATGCAAACAAGGTCATTAGGGTGACTAGACTCAAACTGAAGTCAATGAAGAGCAAAAAATAGAAAGATTCAAGGTAGAAAAATGTAATTTCTACGAAGCGCAAGCGCCACATTGAATATTTTTGCAAGACAACAACGGAATTTTAAAATGTACTGTGTAGAGTTATGTGACATTGGTACGAGAAGTAACCTCTCTCTCTTAAGGTTGAATAATGTATAACGCGGCAATTTTTATTCTGTCATTGAAAAATTTTTGAAGAAAAGAATACCAGACTTTTTCAATTCCATGTTTTTTTTCTCTTTCTTCTTACATTACCTTTTGAAACACCCTTCTTCACTTTTGTCTCTTGTTTAAAATTGAAAAATCTCATATCTACCCTTTATTCAATCCATTTTTTGAAAATGAATTACATACGTCTGCGGTTGAAAGGTGTAAATAATCTCTTCCATTTTATCAATATTCAATGGACCATAAAATGGTTTTACTACAACAACAACAATCACTAATGTTGTCAGCATTGTTATTGGTATTTTGACTTTCAACAATGGACAACGAAAACAAACAAACAAACGTATTTGTGTGTGAATATCCGAAAAAACCGAACGAAGGTGGCAATGTCTTTAATAAAAAAAAACCTTTTATAAAATAGAAACTGCTGACAACACTAATGCTTGTATATTGGCATTAAACACGTCTTTGCCATCAAATGACAGGCATATGCTTAACGTATTGGAGTCATCTCCAGTGTCTGTAAATACCATTATCTTTATACGAGGCCAGCAACTTTAATCATATTTAAATTTATGCCAAAAAATTTGTTGTTGCACAAACAAATCAGTTTTTTATTCCTTCCAAGGATCACAATATTTTGTGGCTGTTTTTAACTGAATATGTATTCGACAATATTTTTCTTTCTTTTTTATTAAAATTGTTGATTTTTTAACAGACCTGTTTAAACACAGATAAAATTTAATTCTATTTAGATTTGTGTTTAACTTTTAAAACGAATGTGTGGTGGGAAAAGGATTCAATTTGCATAAATAAACATTTTTAACGTATTGTACTTACATTCACAAGAAAAGATGAATTAAAGCTTTATATTGTAAAAATAGCTGCCGGATTTGACGATTTTGAGCTCCAAAAATGTCATGTTGACGATTTGACGATTTATCGCCATTTTGACGATTTTTAAAAATTTACATCATATTCTTTACTTTAGTACATTAACCGCCACTTTAAGCTTTGTATTTACTTTGCAATTGTTGCTATTGGGACAATTGTTAGTAAAATCAAGGAGTAAAGTATTATATTTTTAAGTTACTTCCGAATACCTGTGATGATTTTTCTGTATTTTATTTATTTTTAACCATTTAAAAGCAAAAAAATTACAACAACTAAATAACCTCGTAGTTGAGAATCATTTATTACTTGTCTTTGCAGACAATTTTAAGAATTCGAGTATAGCTTCTAATATTACCATCGGAAGAACAAAGGCAAGCGCCGTTATTTTTATTTTTCGTACGACCAACAATCAGGGGATAGTTAGAATTGTGTTTGCAAGTAGGCTTGTATATTTTTATACAATAAGTAACAGGAAAGGCCTCTGCAGGAATTGAGTTCCATATACGAATAGTCCGCGTAAAGCGTATTTTTTCTGTAATGCAGTGTACGATCCACTGCTAGCCGAGAATTGTTCCTGAAAATGATATAAAATTTCTCCATTTTTGCAAAAAGAATTAATAAATGAACATGAGGGCCGCAAGCTTTTAATTTCTAGCAAATTTTTTAGATGTTTTATTTTTGAACTCAGATATATGTATACATACATTGACTTTATATGTTTTACTACAATAGTAATACATAATTTTGGTTTCTAAACATTTTTAATTTATGTCTGTATTGTTTCTGACGATTTTTTGATGATTTCAATAAACGCGTTTGACGATTTTTTCTCAAATATTTAACGATTTGGTGTCTCATTTATCTGGCAGCTATGATTATAAATAAAATTATTATGGATACACAAATTTTCTTTTTTAATAAAAAGTGGTATCTAAATACGAGTACTCTCATATGTCGAAGTAATACATTTACAATATAATATATATACTCGTACCCAGCCAGCATTTTTGGAAATTTCTAATCAAATTCGAGTCTTTTTTGATTCTTCTGCGCGATTGCAAAGCTAGAATATGCGCTCATTTTCTAATCATAAAAGACTCTTTTGTCGGGAGAAAAAAGAACCTACGGGCGACTCTTCTAAAAAAGTCATTTATGAGTCTTTTTCTATATTAGTGTAGAGTAATTTTCGACTCTTTTTCTAGTAGTCTTATAATCATTTTCGAATCGCTTTCTGATCATTTATTAGTCTTCTTTATCGTTATTTGTGATTCTTTTTCGAGTCGTCTTTCAGTCATCGTTTAATCGCATACGAGTCTTTTATGAGTAATTTATCAGTATGTTTAGGAGTCCTTTTATTGTCATTTATCAGTCATTTTTGTATTAATTTGGATTCATTTTTGGGTCATTTATGATTATAATTTGAGTGATTTATTAGTCGTATTTCGAAATGTGTTTTAATCGGTTTTCTAAGACCTACGTTTACTCTGCCGCGATTTCAAAAATCACGTTCGTATGAACATTGAGTAACAAAGGAAGCATACATGCATACATACATAATTGGCCATCACAACCTTTCAGTCAGGTTACGGCCTAGCTTCACACACCACTCATATTGTGTACGTTAATTTTATACGTGAGTGGCGGGATCTAGAGTTAACGTTGACTCCGAACGACAGATTTTTGAGATATTTGGAGTTCTTGTCAGAAATCTGCTGAAAGGAAGTCGGCGACTACCAAAGAAAGAATATTATTTTTAATATTTAAAAACAAATTGTATTTTATTTCATAGCCGTCTTTTACACAAATGAAAATTTATACAGAGAGGGTGTAAAAAAGCAGTGTTTAATCATCTATCTGGTTAAAATATGATCATAAAATACGTAATTACAATCACTTTTCAAACACCTGCCTGATCTGTTTTTGAGTAAGCGTTTTTCAATCTTCAGTATAAGTAGAATATAATAATAAATAACGGAAATAATAGTCACATTTTAAACGTCTGGATGATTAATTTCCGTTTGCTATACAATTTTTTATTGTATTTTAAATCGAACTCATTTTACTCATTGGAGCGAATCATTTTTGAGTCCTTTTTTAATCGTATAACTGACTAATAAGTTTTTGATCACCAAAAGTACTCTAAAAAGACTCAGCAAGGTGATTTTTTTAAAAACAATCTTCCAAATGCTAGCTGGGTATCTATAATATGCCATATGTTACCATCTTAATATCGTTCTATTAATTAAATGCTCATGTTAATTTCAACAATTTAATGCTTATCTTATTATTATTTCCCTAAAAAAAATATGTTTTATTAAAATCTAATGTAGCGTTATAATTCTATTGCCGTATGATAAGCAAATTAATCCGAAACTAATTCTGATAACAAATAAAAAGTTGAATAGATAAATACGAGTTTACAGTGAGTGACAACTCTTTAAGTACACATTAATTTAAAGGGAATATGAAAAAATGATAAAAAGTCTTTTGAATATCTTACTCTACAAAATGATGCACAAGACATCAGCTTTTCGGCAAATGTCAATTCGGTTTGGACATTTGTGGAGTAGACAAATAAAAAATATATTCCTTAAGGAATATAATACTGAACGGGCGTCTAAAATACTACCCTGTGTCACACGGGTTTCATAGCCTGAGCAACGCTCTCAAAGTTATATTTCTTCAACTGATTGTGTAATTTCCCTTTATTTTTCGCTTTATCTACACATAAGTTTGGCTCTAATTTAAGTATAAAGCTCTAGTGCTAAACCTTTTCGAATGCTTTGAAGATTCAATAAATAGAAAAGAACAAGATTTTTCCCTTCGTTTTTGTGGCTGAAAATGATGCATACGTACGTAATTGGCCATTACAACCCTTCAGTTAGGATTACGGCCTAGCTTCTCACGCCACTCATGTTGTGTGCCTTAATTTTATACTTGAGTGGCGGGACCTACAGTTTAACGTCGACCCCGAACGACAGATTTTGAGAAACTTTTTCATGGCAGGTTTATTTACTCTCAGAGTTTTTGCCAGAAATCTGGTGAGAGGAAGTCGCCGAAGAAATATTTTTTTTTCATATTTCGTTTTGATGTCTGGCCTTGCGCTCGAACCCGGGCTTTACGCCTAATAAGCGAACACACTACCCACTAGACTACGGCGACTACAAGAAACACATAATTGGACATTAATCGGAAGTATTTAAAGAGAACTGTGGTGACAGACCCTGCCAAGTGCATGTAACCGACGCTGAAAATGTTCTGAATCAATAACACGAGGAAGACAATTTGAATCGTTCTTGGGGCACAGTAAGTCCACTTATAACATTCAAAGAGCCATTACTCCAGCTTAAAGTCACTATAGAGTTTGGTGTTATACTGGATATATGATTGGGCCAAAAACGACCCGGGCCAACGACTATTCTGAATGATGAGCGATATGCTTATCAACTTTTTCCTACTGTCCCACAGGAGTTGAAAAAAAGATTTACGTTTGACCGAAATTTGTGTTCTTTTATGAGCATTTAAAGACACCGATTTTGATTTACAGCCTGAAAGAAAAGAGAAAGAACTTCAATTTTAGCTGTATTGAGCTATTTAACCCACATAACTCTCATTGATACGTTAACTTCTCAATTTTATAATGCACTGTATTGAAATATTCAAAATTATAAGTTTTCTAAAAGATTTTTTTTTTGTTTTTGAAAAAGTTTTGTTTTAAGATGAGCGATTATTTGCGCTTGTCTATCATGAATGTGTTATTGAAAGCAAAGCACAAGAGATTCAAGCCAATGGAAAAGGAATTAAAAAGGAAGGAAGGAAGTGTTTAGGGAAAAACAAAACGACAAGTGAGTGTCTTTTAACATATAAACGTCTAATATTAAGCTGACAGCAGATGTAGATGACAGTAGCGGTGGCTGGGCCGGCATAAAGTATTCGAAGAGGGTTAATGTAACTGCAAAGAGTGCAAGAAAGCTTAAATAATTCGTTGCATTGAAGCAATTAAGTTCAGACAGGCGAACAGGAGGAATGTTCTTATTGTTTACGATTTTTTATATATTTTTCTTTTCCTTTTGTAATTGAATGTAAAAGAAGATTTCAACTTGGCAATAGAAAATAAAATAAAAATAGAAATAGAAATAAAACAATATGACCTGAAAACAAGGCCAAAACAACAGACAGTGTATCTACAATCAGATGTTATTTCCGTTAAAAAAAAAAAGAGAACACAGAAAAACAAGAAATCAATAATAAAAATATTGTATTCCCACTGTTAAGGTCAGTACGCAATATTTGTGAACCTATGGAATTGTATTCAATTTTGACCTTTTGTGTTGCAAGACTATTGTTGTTGTTTTCTATGAATGAGATATTTTTGATTTTACTTTCGTTGGTTGGTATTTCTCTCTCGTTTTTCTTTATTTGTTTAACAATCAACAATTGCTCATTTATTTTGTGGTGGGGTGGAGTTGGTTTAATTGGAAATTACTTTACACAAATCACATGACTATTAAATAAATACGTTTATAAACATGGCTAACAGTTGCCACTCACCAGGGAGTACTTTTCAACACCACATGTAATGAAAAGTATGTAGACGGGTGCACAAGTACGAACTCGAAATAAATATTCCAGTGGGTAAATGTAACCCCTTTATTTGTTAATTTTTTGTTCCTTTTTTTCCTTGCTTCATCAATGTTATCATAATAATAGAAATTCTTGCTGTCAGTTTACATTTGAAGTGCCATAAGTTGTGTTATTATAAAACCCAAATGCTTTAAGCATACGACCAACCTATAATTTAAGTTTTTTTTTGTCGTATAATAAAAAAAGAATGATTTTCAAATTTTTTTGTTCTAGACGAACTTCCCATGCTGAACTTTGGAAAAATGAATTGCGATATGGTGTATGCATAACCGAATACATCGATTAAAACTATGTAACCATTTTAGAGTAGATTAGATTTAGATCGTTTGTATAACTTAAGATTTTATTCAAATTCTTTCCCCACTTCTCAACAGTATAGAACAATGATGGCCTAAATGAGCGATAGTTTCATTCACTTCTAAATCATTAAAGTTTCAGCGATTTCACTCCGTTGGAATGACCAGCATTCTTCAGGGTGTACCTGTTAGACAATGACCAGTAATCACTGCAAACGCCATGCATATGCGAATAGGGGCAAATCTGTCATATCACAGACCATTTAGGCATCGTTATAGCGCGCATTTAACGTGAATCAGGCACATACATATGTATGCCGGATTACTTTTAAAGTTTTCACTTCAATGTACTTAGCCAAAGTACAAAACAGATCCCTCTAGACATCTCATTTCGTCATAGTCTACTTAGCAGCGTATCGGCTCACTAGGCGAGAGCTCTTGAGTTCAAACACTAGTTCTGGCAAATGAAACAAAACAAAATAGGAAAAAAATATTTCTGTCAGCGAGTTTCTCTCAGCAGTCTTCTGGCAAAAACATACATACATACATACATAATTGGCCATTACAACCCTTCAGTCAGGATTACGGCCTAGCTTCTCACACCACTCATGCTGTGTGCCTTAACTCCTTACTTGAGTGGCGGGACCTACAGTTTAACGTCGACTCCGAACGACAGATTCTGAGAAACTTTTTCATGGCAGGTTTATTTACTCTCAGAGTTTTTGCCAGAAATCTGCTGAGAGGAAGTCGCCGAAAAAAATGGTCTGGGGCTCGAACCCGAGCTTTACGTCTAATAAGCGAACACACTGCCTACTAGACTACGGCGACAAAAATTCTTAGAGTAAATAAAATTGCCATGTTAAGTTTCTCAAAAATGTGTCGTTTTTAAACGACCTTAAATTGTAGGCCCCGCCAGTCATGTATAAAATTAACACTCACAACATAAGTGGTGTGGGAAGCTAGATCGTAATCCTGACTGAAGGGTTGTACTGGTCAATTGAGTAAGTTACCTGACTATCTGTCAGAATTTGATTATCCATGCTATATACTCAGTAATGAAACCTATACTGGAATCATTGATGCCATGGCGATCCAGCTCACTAGGTCCATTTCCCCAGCAGTCCCATTTTTTATGTAATTGTTTCCGATTTATATAGTATAGAGCACTTTTTTTGCTAATTAGAAGAAACACTTATCTTCGTTGGCTATATCTCAGGCCCCGTTTTAGAATCCGACTTTTTTAGAATTCCTGACCCAAGAACTATCCAACCCACTAGGGCGGACAACCGCCCCTTTTTAAATTTTATTGGCCATTTCTAATTAATACAATATAAAATAAATAAATAATCGAATGATCGAATAACTTTCGAATAACTCTTGCTCTTCTCAATTGGAGCGAGAACAACAATTATTTAAGGTACATACAAGAGAAATTTATTTTCATTTGTCTCCTTTTTAAATACAAATACACACACACAACACAAAAGGATTTTACATTGACTTACGACACAAACATTTCAATTTACGCACAAGGCAAACGCTAGGCTATACACGTCGTCTGCTTCTGCTTTCCTGCCACAGATGGGCAAAAATATTTTTCGTTGCACAATCTTTTCTTCCCCATTTGTGGAAGAGACCTTCTTCACATTGAACACATTGTTTTTGTGCCATTCATTCGCATCAAAGGATCAGTGAGCAACGATACAGAAAATAACAACGGATTTTGATTAAAACTCTCCCCTTCAAGTATTGTATTTCTTGCAATTGTCGTTGTTGTTACTGTTGTTGTTGTAGTTGTCTATAGAGTCATCAACATTATATGACTGACTGAATGATTGTATGGAATGAACGTCAATATTTTGGTATCATTAAATTGCCACAGACTCTAAAGAGCAGCAGTCAGAGTGTGCTAAAATGTACAACCCAT
Organism: Sarcophaga rosellei; assembly: GCA_930367235.1. Lineage (NCBI taxonomy): Eukaryota > Metazoa > Arthropoda > Insecta > Diptera > Sarcophagidae > Sarcophaga > Sarcophaga rosellei. Next base: position 66,604,601 of record OV884020.1, on the reverse strand, counting down.
GCTTATGGTAAAATGATTAAGTGGGGGAGTCAAGTTGTTTGGAATTTGGAGATGGCAGATTATGTTGCCCAAGTTCGTTTTTCTTTTGCTCTTTCTTCTGTCTATACATATATATTTAAGGATTATAGAGGATTAGAGATCATAAATGGTAGTTTTATATACCCAAAGATAAAGTAACTGATTTTAATGGATTTTAAATGTTCAAAGTTTTACACAGAATATCTCCTTTATTCTCTTGGAATGCCATCAATAAGAGTTTTTTTGATTTAAAGCATATTTTCTAAGGAATATATTCAATACTTCTTCTTGTAACATTCCAGGTCATCCTCATTTCTTTAATCAATTGTCATGTGGTTTGGATATTATTTCGATGGCTGGTGAATGGTTGACTGCCACTGCCAACACCAACATGTTTACTTATGAAATTGCACCAGTTTTCATTCTAATGGAGAACGTGGTCTTGTCGAAAATGCGCGAAATAATTGGTTGGCATGGTGGTGATTCGATATTGGCCCCCGGTGGTTCAATATCGAATCTGTACGCTTTCTTGGCGGCACGTCACAAAATGTTTCCCAATTACAAGGAACACGGTGCTGCCGGTTTGCCCGGTCAATTGGTCATGTTCACTTCAGATCAGTGCCATTATTCGATCAAGTCATGCGCAGCTGTTTGTGGTCTTGGCACAGATAATTGTGTGTCAGTGCCTTCAGATGAGCGTGGCCGTATAATAACATCCGAATTGGAACGTCTTATCATTCAACGAAAAGCCAAAGGTCATGTGCCCTTCTTCGTTAATGCCACAGCCGGTACAACAGTATTGGGTGCTTTTGATAATTTAAATGAAATTGCTGATATTTGCCAGAAATACAACTGCTGGATGCATGTCGATGTAAGTCAAAGTAAAAATTAAATAAAATTGTTAACATATTCTTATATTCGAATGTAAGCTTTATTTCGCAGTTGTTTTAATATATTTTTATTATTATCATTACAGGCGGCCTGGGGTGGAGGTCTATTGTTATCCCGAAAATATCGTCATCCTAGATTTACTGGCGTTGAACGGTAAGTAGTATTGTTCATTTAAGCATTCTTTGAATTTTTACCGCCAATACAATAGCATCCCTTTAATATAAACACAATTTTCTCTCATACGAGTGCAAGTCAACAATGTCTTAAACAATTAACAGTTTCATAAATCATGGCCATTATGCCTGCAAGTAATTGCCTTTCAAGACCAACCACATTTGCTGTTAAAATTAATCACAAAAACAGATTTTTCAATTCTTTTTTCTTTGGTTAGAACAGAAAACAACGAGAATTTTTGTTTTAAACAATTTTAAAACCATTAAAATTAAAAAAAGGAAAATCCACAAATCATTTAAATTAAAAGCACACTTTAAATTCAATTACAAGCAAACAACTCATTAATCAAAAACGAAGTTCCTAAGCTTTGGGCAGGCAAAGTTCTTTTTTAAGAGCCAAGAAAAAAACAAAGAAAACACTTGTCAACCGTTCAATTATTGATTCATTTTAAATACAACAGAATTCAATGTGTGAAATTATCACAATGAAGAGGGACAAACAAAAGAAAAAAATAAACAAATAGAGCCATTAAGAGTTTATAAAACCACAATTGCTTCAAACAGAAAACTAAATCAATGCATTTTTTCAAAAGAATATCGATTTCAATTTCTACAGATTACAGGCGCTGTTACATCGTTCAAATATCTGGCATCATATTTTGTGTGATTCTGTTAAATTTCAGCGATTGGTTGGATGATTTTGCTTTATAGAGTAGAGTTGCGGACAATTTTTATACGAAATTTATTAACAAAGTTCAAATATAAAATATTTGTGTCAGCACTTATCCAATCTTCGAAAAACTTTCTTTTTGTAAAAACAATGAATTCTGCACCGACATTTTATTGAATCTGTTGCGATTTTTTCGATTTTGTAGTCGATCTTCAATTGAAACGATTGTAATTTTTCCCTCTATCTTTTTATGATCGATACATTATCACGGGTATTTTGTATATTGAAATTACCAAAAGTGATTGAAAATTAAAAAAATATGATGCACCATCAATACACTCTTTGCTGGAACTGGCCATTTTCTAATGCTGTACATACTCACTTAAGCTGACAATGCCATTTGCCTCGAAAAAAATTCAAATGAAGACTATGCCTATTATTCGTACAATGTGAAATTCCATCAGGGATTAGTGGTTTCTTCCAATAGACCCTAATAAAAGCTGCTAGCAGCAGAGGCAATCAATTCGTTTATAAACAGAACACTTCTTGTTTCATTCCTATTTGCCTATAACGATGTCGGTGGTAGTGGTGTTGGCAAAAATGATGGATGTGTTAATCACATCAATTCAAATTGTAAACCATTTAAGGATTAAAATTGAAACCTTCGGCCACAATATGTCAATACAACGGAAGAGGAAAAGGCAAAACAGCAGCCTTTAAAGTGTGAAAGGGAGAACTTAAGTGCAATTTCTATTATAAATTCAAGCAGTTGTTGTTATTGCATTTAAATCCTACTGCTTTCGTAGATTCATCCATCCATACAATCATTCAACCTTCGAATGATCTAAAGAAAATATTCAAATGAATGATTTGAAGTGCATTCAATTCTTAAAGTAAATTTTTAAATTAAAACTAAAAAGCTTTCAAGTTAAAGATTCAAGTACACGAGGAAAATCAGGCAGTACATACAGTTTTACATTAATCAAACCAACCCTCCAGCCTTGTAAACATGTGAATACAAGTGAATGAGTTCTTTTGATTTGAAATATGCGGGCATTAGAAAGTGAATGTACATAGATGTGACTCTGCTTTGTTTTTAGGCATTTAAAAATTCATTCATTTCTTTTTATTCTCTCCTGTTTGTTTGTTTTTTTTTCATTATTTATTTGTCTTTTAAATGCACTTTATTTGTAACAACATAACTGTGACATGTCGTAATCCTTGTAATCCTGCCAGCAGTTTCTCAAACACCTGATGAACTGTCTCTCTCTCTCTATACTCAACATGAGTATAGTCGTATGTAACGACACCTCCCGCTGGGCCATTTAACAAAATGACAAATTGCAAAAATTCCCAGGATTGTAATTGTGATTTCTATAGACTTTTTCATATTCATGGCAGTAAGAAGGTTGTGCATGTGTATGTGTGTGTTAAATTCCAAAAAGAAAATGAACTTGTTTTGTAAATAAGGGCAACATAATTGTACATATTTTAAATGATTGTTTAAGGTCTTAAAAGTTATTAAGAGAGTACTTTAGTGCCAATCTCATTTTAAAGAACCTAAAAGCTATCAATAAGGCATATGCGTGTTGTCAATAAAATTAAATTATTTGCTTACGTACGTAGCAATAAAATATGCCGGTCTTAATTAAACTTAGTTTGTGCGTTAACTATAGTTATATAAATCGGTGGACCTGAAACCTTGTTAATGGCTAACTTCATTGGATTGCATAGAGGTATTCAACAGGGTAAAATTTGTCATTATGATTTGCATGTACATACATACATATATAATTAGCCATTATAACCCTTCAGTCAGGATTACGGCCTAGCTGCTCACACCACTCATGTTGTGTGCGTTAATTTTTATACATTAGTGGCGGGACCTACAGTTTAACGTCGACTCCGAACGACATATTTTTGAGAAACTTTTCATGGCAATTTATTTACTCTCAGAGTTTTTGTCAGAAATCTGCTGAGAGGAATATTTTTTCTTTTTCATATTATGTTTTGATGTCAGACCCGGGCTTTACGTCTAATAAGCCAACACCCTACCTACTAGACCACGGCGAATTCATTTTCACGTAGACTAGAATAATATAGTACGTACATATGTAGGTAGGTAGGTTGAAGTGGAGTGAACGAACTATGGGGTTGAAAATCGCATGGCTACTTAGGTATAGCCTGTAGAAAAGTCCAGTAGCTCTTAGTGATTGTGTACGTTGCCCAAGGTATTCCAGTACTGGTCCCGAAGCAGTGCGTCATATCATGTCGGTATTCTTCCATCTTTCCGGTAGATTGCCACCCAATAACGATTTGTTCCGCGCTTGCCAAGGCTATGGAAAGTATAATTAACTTCAGCTTGTGAAGAGTCTAATAATATAATTGCTGATAAGCAAAACGATTTCCGTAAGCCCGTTTTACTGGTGACATGTTGGTGTTACTCTCCGAATGATGGATTTCGTGAGAGTAGGGTTGTAGCTCTAGACATTTCCAAAGCTTTTGTCAGAGCGTGTCGCGACGTATTTGTAACATAACTTATTGCTTTTGTGTAGATGGAAGCCAAACTTGTCGCAATTCTAAATAATTACCAAATTAATAAAAATAAAAACTTTTTAGCCCGATTTCGACTGTAAACAGTAAACTTAGTCCTCAATAAAAAACATATACTTGGGGCACTGGCTCCTCTAAAGTGAGTCAACTCAAAATTTGTCAATTTCTGCTTTTTGCGAGCAAAGGATACACAGTCATAATACAGTGAGCGCAAAAAATGAGTAAACACCACTGAAATAATTCATTTTCTTAGGATAGCGAGAAAAGTAAATGAGAATAGTCGAATAAATTTCCAAAAATAAAAACGTTTATTTATTACTTATAAGCAGTGGTGTTGTCGAGCCGGAACGCTCCGGAACGTCGTTCCGGTACTTTCTTTTTGTACAGGAATGCGTTCCGGAACTAAAGATGATTTCTGATAACGAGAATTGGCTGACGTTTTGAAAAAAAAAATTAAAAAGAATTACTGATTTTTTTTTTCTAATTTTTGACGAATTTGTATATGTATTTTAATAAACAAGGGTTTGAACCGAACCGGAACGAACCGGCTTGTTTTTCTGAACCGAAACCGATTATCATGGAAAATCACCCCCGTCGTTAAATTTGGGACATGAGACCGCACAGATCGGCCGCCTACCCAGGATCGGCCCTGTCTATATAAGTATATATACGCGTTCCGGTAAAAAAAAAATTAGCACAACACCACTGCTTATAAGGGGTTATTTTTTAAGAGCTATAGGAAAATTTAAAAAAAAACACTTAAAATTCAGAAAAATGCATGAAATCTTTATTTGAATCGATAGTACGGTCCATATAATTTAATGTTTGAAGATTATTTCATGCAAATGTTGACCGCGACTGCCCCTCAAATGGTCCATCCGCTTAGTCCAATTTTGGCATACTCTTTCCAACATTTTGGCCGGTATCTCACGAATAAATGCTTCAATGTTGTCTTCCAATGCGTCAATTGAAGCGGGCTTGTCTGTATAGACATGAGCTTTAACATAGACCCACAAAAAATAGTCTAAAGGCGTTAAATCGCACAATCTAGACGGGCAATTGACCGGTCCCGAACGTGAAATAAAATGTTCACCGAACTCGCCTCTCAATAAGTCCATTGTTACGCGTGCTGTGTGGCATGAGGCATCGTCTTGTTGAAACCACATGTCATTCAAGTCAAGCTCTTGCATTTTGGGCAAAAAAAGTTGGATATCATCTCACGGTAGCGCTCACCATTCACAGTTGCGTTACGATTCGCAGCATCTTTGAAGAAGTACGGTCCAATGATGCCACCAGCCCATAAACCGCACCAAACTGTTACTTTTTCTGGATGCATTGGTAGCTTTTGCAATGCTTCTGGCTGATCTTCACTCCAAAATCGACAATTCTGCTTGTTTACGTATCCCGAACAGCCGCTTCAGTGGCTCGATTAAACTGACCATAAAATGGAAGAAGCGCGCGATGAACTTTCTTAACATAGCACGCATTTTGATAATAAAATTCAATGATCTGCAAGCGTTGTTCGTTTGTAAGACGATTCGTGGTTAAATTATAGACCAAACTGAAGATGTTTGACAGTGAAACAAAACACGAAACGTGCGTGAGCTGTTTAAACCAGTGTTGCCAAAAAGATAATAGCTAAAAAATCACCCTTTAAAATGTTAAAACAAAAACAACAATTCATGATAAAGGAACTTTTTTATACTTAAGAACATAATAGAAAATTTAAACTTATAGTGGGTGTTGACTCACTTATGGCGCTCACTGTATGTACCCATTGTAAAAATTTTGTACCATTCTCTCTATAGTTTCGTCAAAAGAAATTTTTTTGACTCCTATAAAAAATTTCTAAATTTTGACCTAAATTTCTTAAGAGGTGCCAGTGCAGTATGTAGACAGGTCGGAATTTGAAAAGGTCTTTCAACATTATTGAAAACATACATATATTTGAGGACACATTGAAAATGTTACCCATCTATGGTAATAAAGTGTATTAATATCGCACTCATTGGCTCCATACGAGTATACATATAATTATGAAAGTCAATAAAAAATCACTGTTTTAGAATCTTTTAAACACATTTCAAATCTTTTATTACCTTCTGCTCGTGCCATAATTCCACACTCCGGTGGAAAACCATAAATAGCTGCTCCCCAAGGGATGTTTAACACATGAACGATAACACAAACAGTAGCAACCCTCTTTTTGTGGTACATAATTGTATTGTACAACCGCACCAAAAACGTCCTCTTCTCTTTCTTCTCTTTAAATTCAATTAGATATGAACGTGATCCCAAGCATTGTTACAACTGGTAAGGAGGCTAAGGAAATCTGTATGCGGACGTATGGGGGTTCATGTTAATTGTTTATAATTTGTATTTGAATAGCATTTAATAAGACTGACTGACACAAACATACTAAAATAAATAAATAATTTTTATACATTTTATTGGCATTAATTTTGTGGTATTCTCTCTGTATGTAATGAAATTTGTAAATAATTTGTGGCCTATTCTTGTTTAATTTCAGCGCTGATTCAGTTACCTGGAATCCACACAAATTGATGGGAGCCTTATTACAATGCTCAACCATACACTTTAAAGAGGATGTAAGTATTTGCCATAAATAACTGTTTGCTGAATGTATGTATGTACATATATTGATGAGGGTTTTTTATTCAATTTTGGTTTTCTTTAGTTTAATTTTATTTTCTAATATTAACAACAATACCAATGATTGGTACATTTTTACACATGCAAAGTTTGTATTGAAATACAAAATATTTATTTTTGTTATTCACTTGGCAAAACTCATCATTCACATTCAAACTCCTGCCATCAAAAAAAAAAAAATACTCTCCTTCCACGATACTTCTATTAAAAAAGTTAGAACCACCCTTAGCAAGCAAGAACGATATCCTTGATGTGGGGTGGCATACCAAAAAGGCAATAACTTTTTAAACATCATTGTAGCAATTCATAGAAAATTCGTACAATATGTTGCCGTCATTGGTCACAGTTGCGACTGATGGCATTTGGCGTAACAAAATTTCGTTTTGTTTAAGGAATTTTTAATTAAAATTTTTACTTGACTTATTGCCAACTCCCCCAGCTGAAATCAAGTGAAGTATTTTTAAACTCTGAAGCTGTATTTGAAATGCTTGTACATGCAAGTGTATTATTATAAAGCTATTGCACTGTGTTGAAAATGTAAAATAGATAAAGCGAGTGCCGTATGTATTATAGTGTATACTATGGATATGAAATATGTATGTACGATATATGTTCGTTATATAAACAAAAACAAAATTTATTGATTTCTTTAAAAACAACCTAACTTTCATAAGAGAACCAAATCTATTCATACTATGATTTTCATAAGAATATGTAAATCGTTTTAGTCGTTGTCTATATAACCTAAAAACATCGCAGCTTCCAACAGGGACTTCCGCACTTTGACAGTTGAGAACGGCCATCTTTTTTAAACTGCATCTGTCAAATTAGTTCTTTATTATTTAACAACATGTGCAAATTATAAAATTGTTGTGATCTGTTCGAGCAACGTACCGCTCGACTCGCCCACTTACGATCGCCATAATCGTCTGGCCTAGAGGACTATTCGCAATGTGGTGGATTTATTCGAATTCACTGTTTCAATAAACGATCAACCAACAAACATACATCTACAGAATGCAATATCCGCCGTAAACATAACTTAGGAACTAAAGGTACAGAAACCTCCTCTGTTCGTCCTAGAGCAGTTGGCAGCTGACTCTATTTTTCTTCGAAAAATCATCTTTAGCGATGAGATCCATTAATCTATGAACAAGCACGCAAAGAAACAAAATCGTCGAATTTGGGATAATTCCAATCCACATAAGATCCAACAGCTTTCAACACAGCATGAAAAAGTTCGAAATGAATTGTAATTTTCGAAATAAAAATTTTCTTTGAAAAATCATCTTTAGCGATGAGATCCATTACTGGATGAACAAGTACGCAAAGAAACAAAATCGTCGAATTTGGAATAATTCCAATCCACATAAGATCTAACAGCGTCCAACACAGCATGAAAAAGTTCGATATGAATTGTAATTTTCGGAAAGACAGGCCATTGTTAACGACGAGTACTTCAACAGGACGGCGCTACCTGTCACACAGTGCATGTCAGATTGCATATTCTGCACGAGCAATTTGAGAGCATGATTATCTCATAAGGAGGTGATATAAATTGGCCGATTAGATCGTAGGATTTGACACCGTTAGAATTTTTGTTGTGGGATTTTCTAAGTCCCAAGTGTACGCGAACAAAAACCGCAAATCACAGTGGTCCTCAAAGCCAATATGAGCCATACCATATGCTCCAGAGAAGAAGTGGCGGACATTTAAATGATGTTATTTATATTCTTTCATTTTATTTAAATTTAATGATTGAAAGCCCTTAATGAAAGACCCAATATAATAATGAAATTTTACTTTTAACTTCATCACATAGAGTTCTAAATCTTTTATCGTTTTGTTTTAGGGTCTCCTTATTAGCTGTAATCAAATGTCTGCTGAATATCTCTTTATGACTGATAAACAATACGATATAAGTTACGACACTGGTGACAAAGTCATCCAGTGTGGACGACACAATGACATTTTCAAATTGTGGCTACAATGGCGTTCAAAGGGCACCGAAGGTTTTGAAAAGCAGCAAGATCGTCTTATGGGCCTGGCTGAGTATCAAGTAAAACGTATTAAGGAACAATCGGATCGATTCCATTTGATAATGGAACCCGAATGTGTAAATGTATCATTCTGGTATATACCCAGGCGATTGAGAGGTGTGCCACATGATGCTAAAAAAGAACAAGAATTGGGCAAGGTAAGTTACATACATACATACATACATACATGTATTTTAAATATAAAAGAAAAATTGTTGAATTTGTTTAATGTGCATATTTTCGTGTAGATTTGCCCCATTATTAAAGGACGCATGATGCAAAAGGGCAGCCTTATGGTAGGCTATCAACCCGATGATCGGCGACCCAATTTCTTCCGTTCAATTATTTCCTCAGCTGCTGTTACTGAAGCCGATGTCGATTTTATGCTAGATGAAATACATCGATTAGGTGATGATTTGTAAATCATTTTAATTGTACATTTTTCTATGATTTAAACAACATCATCAAACACGATCTACTACTATATATATATATTACAATATTGCAGTAATGGAGAAAACAACAATTTAATTTTAAACAAAAAGTTTCAATCAAAAACAACAACAAAAAGTTTAGTTGAATTAAAAGAAAAAACCAAGAATTTAGTGAATATTATATTAAAAAAAAAACAAAACAAAAAACCCAAAAACAACCAGTCAACCAAGATATATCTTTAAGGTAAAAGCATATCACTCATACTTACATACATACATACAAAGCATAAAAATACTTATTACATGTTGCATATCGTTCAAATATCAATTGCATATCTTTCAATGCATTACCATTGAGAGAAAGCTATTCTTCTTATTAACTATTATTCCATATAGTTTATTACACAAATACAAAACAAGAAATATTATATATTATTATATGTATGTATGTTCGTTGTTAATATATTTGTTAAAAATTTCTTTTTGTTTTAAAAGCATATTTATAAAGAAAAAACTTTAAATTATTGAGTCAATTACTATTATTATTATTTATTATTATGTTATGTTTTATGGAAATTGCAACAACAAAACAATAACAAAACTATAAATTAATTAATTAAAAGTAATTAATAATAGATTAGTATAATAGAAAATCAGTCATACACACACAGTTTAAAAAACTAATGCAATAGATCCCTTAAATTACACAGTAAATGCATATTTTTAATCGTATATTACGATATGAAAACAATTATTGGAAACCTAATCAAATACAAAAATAGTTTAAATAATGAAAATAGTTGCATTAAAACATAGCATATGTATGTATGTATATGCAAACTATAGATATAAAATTATTATAACATTTAATCATTGTAATTATTTAAATAACACACCATTTCTCATGTATTAATGTTATAATTATATTTCGATTTGATCAAATCTATTTGAGATGCCACGGCATAACGCATATTTCCACACAACCTATTCCGAACCAGTGAATTCATTATTTACTAGTGGATAATACAGATAGTTCAGATATTCACTTTGTAATTTTAAATGTCCTTTTGGCTGCAGGTGGCAAAATTTAATGAACATATCTTTCCGAAGTTACTAGCCAATCTTATATATTCTGTTTTCAAAAAATGTTATTTTAAAGATATTAAATTAAGAAAATTAAATTGGTATTATTATACCACTTCCTGTGTTAAAGCGCATATTAATTAATTCAAAGACCCATACGTCTTTAATGCTAGCTTTTAATACGTCCAAGATTTATGATTAATTATAGCAATCTGGATGACGAATTCGTTTCGAATAGTTTATCAAATAATAAAATTGATGTTTTAAATCATCATCGTTCTTTACTGCTGAAAATAACAAAAAATTCCAGTTGCAATTAAAAGTTACAATACTTTCTTGCTTTGTATATGGCTTTTCTGAGCTTCTTCATACAAAGCCATCTTCTCTGCCCTTTACGCGTTTGCACATCAAAAGTTAAAACTTGACCAACTTTATATATTGCGTTAACGAAGAACTACCGAACGAAACAAAGCACAATTGGAAAAATCGAAGTTTATCATTGACGGATTCTATGTAACTCGGGTTTAATAATGTACAACGCACTATTGTTTAAATTTGTGTTTATTTTTCTAATGTCCTCTAATATTTGATACAAGTCTGTTTGTACAGATATTTATTTAAATTTTTAAATAACGATTGTATAGCTTAGCCATCTTCTAAATATTATCATTATTAATAAATTGTATCAATACAAAAGTAAAATGCTACAAAAATAATTCATTCGCATCTGGTCCTTCACCCAAACTTATAAGTAATACGCGGTAAAAAAGTCAAACAAAGTTTTGGTTGAAATTTAGAAAACATAATCCAGTGAAATCTTTATCACATTGTATTAATTTAAGTTAAAGTTATATAAATGAAATTTTAACCATTCAATTTTTAATAGTATTTATACGAATTACATTGGGAAATGGTGTATTTATTTTTAAGTTAATAGCAAATAAAAATAACAATATTTTTTTTTGTTTGCTTTTTGTTCAAAAAAAAAAAAAACTAATTTCGAAACCGCCGATTTTACTATAATTTTATTAAAATTATTCTTTAACGAATTAAAAAAAAGAACAAATAAAAAAGCATATATTTTTTTCAATGTACGAATATTATAATATACAGAAAAAAAAGAAAGACAACTTTTGCCAAATATAAATTAAGTACCTTTGCAAAGAGACCTGTGCTTGTTAATTAAATTGAATATTCCTATAAAGTATGGACTTTATAATTTGAAATATTTATAATTTTTATTTTATATATTTTTCTTTGTTTTAATTTATTGCATGTACTTATATTCAAACAAACAAAACAAAAAAATGTTAATTTATTGTGAAAATTTGAAGAACAAAATACTCTATATATTAAAAAACAAAAAAAAACAAACCAATTAAAACACTTACAAGTGTCAATTATTAAATAGAAAAAGAATATTTAAATATGAAAAACCATTGAAACAACTGTAATTAATTGAAAAAAGCGCTGCCAGTTTAGGATAATTGTTCATTATTCAGGCATATAAAGCGTTTAACTAAGAACTTATTATGGTATGAATTCATAAATATTGTACTGTTGCTAGCTAAACTAATTTGTTTATTTAGTTGTTAATTTAATTTTAAGTATTAAAACAGCATAATTTAATAAGTTGAAGAAAAAAGTATTTACAAACATTAATGAAATAAACAATTTATTGCATAATAATCATCGAATTATAAAAATAGTTCTATTGACAACAATTATTTACACACATACATACTTATTATAATGCCGTTTATATATTACTCACTACTAAAGCCAAAATCTTGGAACAAACAAAAGTATTAAAAATTGAATAGAAAATTGTTGTAATAAAAAAAAAGAAAGAAAAATAATCGTTACAAGCAAAATTTGAATTATATGAATGTATCCTATAATAATAATAAATTTGTTATTTGTTTTATTTTTATTTAAATTTTTTTCTTTCACTTTAGTTTGTACATGTGCGTGCATACATCATAAAATATCATACATATGCATACTAAATGCTATCGTTAAAATAAAATGAAATATATGTTGTTAATGAAATACAAAACAAACAAAAAAAACAAAAAATTTAAATCAATTATTCTTTAAAAATCTGTATGTAAAAGTATTTTATTCTAAAACATTAAGAAACAAATATAAAAAAATAAATAAATAAAAACAAAACGATTAAATGCATTTCAAAGTTTAAGTTCTAAATAAAAAGGCAAAAAATATAAACAAAAAAAAATATAAAAATCATAATAATAATCTGTATGTATTTAAGCATATTACCTATAACAGAATGTAATCTACATATAATAACAATAATAAAGGCAAAATCAAATAAAAACTCATTTATCAAAATTATAATGTGCATTTTATTTAATAGGATTGAAAAGAAAGATTGCTTCAAAACTTTAAAGACGGATAGATAATAGGATCAGTCATGACGGATGAACTGTTCAATTTTGGACAACAGAAAATTAATTTTTTGTTCTTGTGGTAGCTTCTGGTATGGTGACTATCTCAGGGGTAGCTAATAAAGTGATATTAACCACTATAGCATTACTCCAAAAATACACAACATGCAGGTACTGCGATTTTATACTGCATAATCTATCGTGTGGTTTTAGATTTCCTGCAAAATTAATATAAAAGGGAATGATACAACTAAAACAATTACTGATGCTTCTTTTACACCCGCATCTGCGTTTATTTTATCCTAAAAATCCTTATTATCTCTTTGTGCTTAGTTTGAAACGTGCATTCTAAATGTAACATCAGGTAAAACGAAAAAAAAAACTGAAAACTCTTTAAATCCTTCCAAAATAAAGAGCACGAAAGTTTTTCTACAATCAATTAGAGGAGCCATTTTTACACTAACAACAACAATGTCCACTTTGTTTTGTTGGCTGTGTGTGTGTGCGTGTGCTATAATTTTGTACATACTGTGGGGGGGAGCTGGATGGAGGAGTGTGGCCCGGGGGTGGAGAGGGACGATTTTTGAGAAACTTTCTTACACACACCATTATTTTATGGTATTGTATTTATTATATATATATACACCATTTATTTATTTCTATTAGTTAATGTTTGGTTTTTTGGGTCCATAACTAAATTCTATATTCTAACTACACCACTTCTTCTTTCTTTAATTAAACACTTCCTCTTACACACACGTTTACGTTTTCATTACATATTTTTTTTGTTCATATATTTTCGTCATTCACTCATCCCACACACATCACACAACAACAACAGCAACAACTCATGCAATTTCTAATTTAAATTCACAACTTCCGAAGAATTTATTTGTATAAACTACTTTTCGTTGGAAGATTTTGACTGACTTGGGATTCGAACATTGGGCTTTACGTTTATGCGTCTAACACACTACCTACTAGACTATCATACTGCGTGGTGAACAAATGGATTACCATTAAACTGTATCAATAACTATGCTAACAGGCAAACACAACAATCAAATGGTTTCGATACATGCTAAATATAGCCAAACCAACAACCTTGGTTGTTCCAATACACCCTGTTTAATAAAATGAATTTAACAGTTCCTGTTAGTTATTAACAGCCACACACCAAAAATAATAAATAAATAAAATAAAAATAACAATAATAAATAATAACAATGCTAACAGAGAGAAGAAAGATTTGCAAATTGTAATGGTTTTGTTAATTTCCTTTATTTTTATTATATTGTTTTTATAAAATATTGGACGTTTGGAGTTTGCTTTGTTGTATTTAAATAAAAACAATTAGAAGTTATAAAATATTTATTTACATAATACATTTTGTTAATTTATATAGGAATTGTGCCAGTTTTTCGATTCAGAAAAAAATTTAAAAACAAGAAAAAAAAATTTTTAATATTTTAAGTTAATGTTGGATTTGTACGTAAGAAAAATAATTAAATTGAAAACAAACAATTTTATCTATGTATGTATGTGTATGTGTTTAATAATTATTGCTAGTTTTTTATAATATAAAAAACAAAATTCAATATTTAAATTATAATTAATTTTATAAATTGTTATTGCATGAGCCCCCGTTTGTTCTCTGTCATTTTTGTCTATGAGGAAGAGTTTTACATTTAGTACAATTTTATTTTATTTTGGTTTTTTGTGTAAAATTAATCATTATTTTTAATAGGTTTACTATGTGTTTTGTTTCTTCTACAAAAAGTAGCATTAGTTTGTAACTTTTTATGTTTTTTGTTTCATAATTGGCAAGCTTTTAAATTAGTATTGTTTTTCATTATTTTTAAATTCCTTATGATTTTGTATTTGTATATTCACACTTAATTAGATTTATTTGCTAATATTATAATATAATAAAAATTGTTTGTTTAAAAAAATGTTATTAAAATTACAAATATATTATTATTTAAATATAATATAATTTAAATTAGTTTAATTAATAAGTACAGCTTTTATTTTCGGGTTAAAGCAAATATTTGTCTTTTATGAGTTTCCATTTCTTAATAATTTTTTTTTTTTTTTATATAAATTAGTTTTTGTTTCTTTCACATTCAAAGAATTTTTTTTTTTTAATAATTTAGTAATATCTAGCTATTTTAAATATAGTTTTTAAATGTTAATTTAGTTTTTGTCAATTTGTTATTAAACAAAATAAAATGTCTAATTTAAAAATATTTTTTTATAGTTAATCTTGTTTCATCAAATCCTCTTAATCAACTGATAATCGATACAAAAAAATTTTAAATTAAAGGAAAATTCTGTTTTAAAATAAAATGAAAAATTATTCGAAAGATTTAGTTAGTATAGTACAGTTAGTTGTTTTTGCAAATTATGAGATATAAGCATGCTTCAAGTCCATATCAATAGGAAGGCATGCGCCGCATTCATCATCATTCTGCTGACAATTCATCGATGCGACAGCGTACGGCATGTTCCACCACTTCCAGACTTGGATAGTCCAGTTCTTTAACTAAACACAAGGTGGCCGACAATAAATTGGAGCTCTAAAAAATAGAAACGTATGCAATTTACTAATTGGAACTTTTCGAAAATGTATATTATGATAGGGATATGTATGGTATGTAGTATGGCTAGTTAACGTTACGTGTATTGTAAAGCCTTTATTTCAAATTCATTTATTTTCATTTCAATTGGAATACATTGAATTAATTTAAAAAAATTTAATTTAAAAAAAAAAAATTTTTTGTTGGATATGCCTGACCTGAGATTTGAACCCAGGTCTCACGTCTAATAAGCCAACACACTACCTACTACACCACGGCGAGTAAAATAAAGAAATACATATCAAATAGCAGTCGCCGTGGTCTAGTAGATAGTGTGTTCGCTTATTAGACATATAAGACCTGGGTTCAAATCTCAGGTCAGTCAACAAAATAACATATGAAAAATTATTTTTTTCGCGATTTCCTTTCAGCTGAGAGAGTTAATAAAATTAAAATGGAAAGTTTTTCAAAAATCTGTTGTTCGAAGTCGACTTAAAACTTTAGCTCCCGCCACTCATGTATAAAATTACCGGACATACCATAAGTGGTTGAAGGATTGTAATGATCAATTATATATATATAAATATATGTATGTATGTATCTATGTGTATGTAAATAAAAAATTACGCTTTTACTAAAACTATAAACTTACTCTATTAATTGGTCTCCTATGGTAACTGCTATAATGATTTAAAACTGCTGTCGACACTGTACTGGCAGAATCTGCAAAGCGGCCGTCAGGTCGTCTAAAATACAAACAAAATTAAATTTTTAAACCAAAACACTTACAAAAACATTTCATTTCTTAAAATTACCTTGGCCTAGGCCTCTCATCATCCCAATCACCATTCTCGCGACCATTTCTATATGCGTAACGATCTACTGGTTCTGTACGTTCTGTTCCAGCACTACGTCTTTGACCCATATGATGTAGAGCAGCTGTACTGCCATAAGGATTGTGATTGCTATGTTGCTGATGCGGCTGATTATCATCCCATTCTGTTAAATCGGTTTGGCTGTGACGATAGTGGGCAGGATAAGCAGGACGATCAGACTGATAGTATTCCTTATAAAAAATGAGAGTGGAAGAGAAGAAAAATAAAAGGAATACATTAATAAATACTCATTCTTGAATTAAAATAGTTAAAAATTAAACAAAAAGAAAATCGTGAAAACTGCAACAATCAACCAATATGGAAAGATAGTATGTTATATACAGGATACAAAAAGCGAATACAATTCATTATAGAGGACAGAATCCAAAAAATCAAATTTTGTATACTTACCTTCATTGAATGCGTTGAAGCACTGGGTGGTATAGGCACCCGAAAACCACCACCACCATGTGGACTTTCCTGATCTGTATCAGGTGATCTCTGTTTTTTTAGTTCCAGTTAGTTAGTGTTGTGATGTTAGAGATTGATTTTGAAATGTTATTGTCGAAAGATGTTGCAAATTAATACATACATACATACGTATATATGGTATGTACATACATACATAGACATGGATGAATATAAATTATGAATTGAAGAAGATTAGTAAGACAAATAATAAAGAGCATTGAGAATGTATTTGATTTTATGAGAATTTCTTATCAATAATAATAAAATCATAAACAATTTAAAATAAAAAAGAGCAATTTTTTAAATGAAAATTGAATTGTGTATCGTACAGAGATCACAAGATTCCCCTATTAAAGTGAAACTATTAAACGCTTAACAATAAATTCAAAGAAAAACAGCGTATTCTTATAAATTTAAAATGTAAATAATTTCTTTGTCTAACCATTTAAACGAATGTATAAAAAGAATTAAATACACTCCTCCCCCTATGCCACATCTTATTCGTAAATGGTGTTATTGATCTGACATGAAAATACGGTAAGTAATTCATTTGGGTTTTTTGCCTTTTTCTATTTCTTAATAATCTAGAATTAAAATAATATTCGAAATAAGTTGAAAACAAACGACAAAATGATTTTTGGAATAAAAAAATTACACCCTATTGTTGCGTGACCTAACCCATTAGTATTGGACAAATTTTCAAAGTCATGCCCGCTTCCCTATTTTTGTTTTAGTTTTTTTTTCAGCCGTCACATCTAATATTTTATTTAAATATGGAACATTTTGTTGACGAATCATTGAATTCGCACTTTTAAAAATTAAATAAAAAAAAAAATCAAAATTAAGTCATAAATTCGTGAAGGCCGAATTTTTCACGCTCTACAATATTGTGATAAAATCAATGGAATGGAGTGAAACGAAAACTTTAATTTGCTTAAATATGAAAATGGAAAAAATCAATTTCCAATTAATGTCCAGAATGAGGCAAAATTCCCATTACGCTATCCTGGCAAAATGTCTAGGCACATCACTGAAGAGTAAATTAACATGCAGGACTCATATAGAGAGCAAAAGGCCAAAGATGACATAATGACTTGCAGAAGGCTTCCATGGAAATTACAAGTATGCACAACAAAAATTATGCACTGGATATATACTATGATGATCCTATCAACAATAACTTATGGAGCAATTTTCTGGGCAGACAGAAAACAGCTCAGTTGGAGTTGGCCAAGATAAATACACTAGCATATATTGATATAAAAGCGGCAATGAGAACCTGTCTTACAGCGGCGCTGGCAACTCTATTGTATTTGAATCCGCAGCACATGGTTGTGAAGACCGTCTATGTTTAGGTTGATAGGAAACAAGTCTAATATGAAATTCACTACAGGATTTTATGACCTTAGGAAACGGATCGCTTACAGCTCGCTTCATAACTGTCTGCAGGACAAAACCAGTTTATGACATTGGGAAGTGCTTCGCAAGGAGACTTAGCAACAAAAGCTACTCTTAAAAGAGTACTGTTTTGTGTTATACAGATAGGGTTCCATGACGGAGAACTCAGCACCAATGGGGAAACTCGAAGGTGTCTTCCAAGTGGAAGTTTGTGCTATCGAAAGATATGCTGACTTCAACTTGACTGAGAGGTACAAAAGACAGCACATTGCTGCCGGTCAATCAGCCCGCCATTTGGGCACTTGATTCCTATGAGATAAAATCGAACACAATAAATCGGTTTTGAGAAGTAAAAGTTCTCAAGTTTAAAAAAGTATAGCCTGAGGATAAATTTTGTGAGAACTTTTACCACTGAACTATTACTAGGACTAAGGAAGGTAGATATGTTGTCATCCTACCCTTTAAGTCCGAATTTCCTATCAGTATAAACCTTGGTTTATGTCGAGAAATTATCCTATCGCAATTCATTAGCAGTGTCTGGAGCTGAATCAGTATACAAAATAATCTTACCCAGGTCATATGGAAATTGTCGGCAAATGAGTAAGGAGACGAGCGTGGGACGAGGGGAGCTTTGGCCGCTGGTGAGGCCAGAACACTTCTGAGGAGTGGGGATGAATGTTTGGAAAGGTACACTTAACAAAAGGAAAGATAAAGAGAGGCAAGGACTCATCTCAAACCAAGTGGAATTGAGACAATCAAAACAATATAATAATCAATAATAATAATTACTTTAGATTCGTACAGCTCGAAATACATGCCGTGTAGTCCCTAAGCTTACATCAGAAATATTTGGATCATGTCCAGAAGTTATTAAATAAAAAATATTATATTCAAAGGAAAGAAGTTCAAGTTCAATCATGCAATTTAATGGCAACAGTGAAGAAAAATTAATGTGAATGCACAGATTATACATATAGAAACTGCTGTATGAATAATAGTTATTTCCCAGGACACGTAAACGTTTGTGATGAATTGTTTTGCTAATGATAATGACAAAAAAAATGATTATAACGTTAATGAGTGATAGTGGCATGGTGAGGTGACTAATCGGAAATGAAATAATTTTTGAAATTAAGGAAAAAAATATTTTCCATCTTACATCGTATTGATGATAGGATAAGCGATTTTCTTTTGGTGTTGAATTGTATTTTGGCGATGGTGAGTATAATTGTTCCTGTGTGCGATAAAAAAAAGGAAAAAAAAGAAAAAGAAAACAAAAATGGTTTTCACAAGAATTTTTGTTAGAAATTTTAAGTGCTGGTTGTGATGAAAATATGCGAGATATAACGTGATATCGATTTATATACATACGTAAAACAATAACGTCACGTATGTATGTACGTTGCTTATACTAGATTCTCTAAGTATACAAAAACAATAACTGAATAATTAAAAAAACTAAATTTGGAACATGACAGCATTTTTTGAAGCAAAAACAAAAAAAAAAATAATAAATAAATCTTTAATAATCAATAAAATAAACAATTGAATGAGAATCGCAATCAAACAAATCAAAAATAAATAAACAATAGCAATGAATACGGTTCTATTCATATTGTTAAATAAATAAAACTGAAACTGAAATACATACTAGGTATTGGAATTGAAGCTATCTATGGCAAGAAATCAAATCGAAACAAAACAAAACAAAACACAACTCTTCTTTTAAACAAAAAACAAAATTAAAACAAAATGTGTAACAACAGCAACAACAACGTTTTTTTCCATATACTTATTTAAAATACCTGAGATGGCGTTGACGCTTTTGACGAACCATTTGCCTGATTTGTTTCGCTTACGCTGTCTTCCGTTGTGGCAGGACTTGTACGTTGAGGAGGCTTTATTTTTTGTTAGTTGTTAAGTTAGTAGACGCAGTTTTTTATTTTTTATTTTTGGCATTAGTTGTTGCGGTAGGAGTTAGGTATTGTGAGCATGTTAATGATTAATAAAATATAAATAGAATAATTTATTCATATTAACTTAGGAATTCTAGTTTAAAAATTTATTAAGAAACAATAAAAGATATTCAAATTATAGCATTTTCTTTAACTTTATGACTTATCACGCAATGAACAAATATATTTTTAAATATTTACATATGTCTATGTACATCATTAAAAAGAGTCTTTGCAAGTATAAACTGATATATGTACATGTATTTATTCTCTGGTAGGAAACTCTGTGATGTATACAAAATAGCATAAGTTTTGTTTTTTAATGACAACCTAGCACTGATCCTGACTATAAAGATCTACTCCAAGGCGAATTCAATACGGTAACCGTAACTCTACAACAAGTACAACAATGTACATTTTGTTTTTGTTAAACCTCCATTTGGATGTCAAAATAGGAAGAAAAAAAAATGGAAAAGGAAAAAAATGAACAACAACACGCACACGCACAACAAACACACACAAAAACAACAAAATTTTGACATTAAGAAAGTGATCAGCTGTTGACATAATCCCACCTATTATGAATTCGCCTAGATCTACTCTTTACGATCTTACACACATCACCTGTTTTCCTTCAAGTTGGCATAAAACAAATCTCTTCGTAATCGATTACGTTTTGAATTATAAATTTCTCTCAAGAAACAACAAAAAAAGATTTAAATTTGTAAAAACTGTACAAAAAGTAACAACAACTAACTTCATGCCAGTAAAACTCCCTAAAGTCATCGAACTTTAACCCAATAAATAAACGAATACTGTAAATGAATTTATCGTTTTTACAAACAGTTAATGATTAATGACAGAATGTTATGCCTTAGAGGCAAATTTAACTAATTAGTCATATTTTTTAATATATTTTAACACATATATTTTGCATAGAACAATCATTCAACTATTTTGCATGGTCGTATGAATACAAGAGGTCAGTCAGAAGGAAGTTATAACAGTGTTATAGTGTTTATCAGACAAAAAAATACGACCTAAAAAGTAATACTAATTCTAACGAAAATTTTTTTTGCAAATGTTGGTAAAGGCTATCGAACACATATTCATTCATTGTATGAAAATTTGTTTCATAAACCCTTAATAAATTAAAAATAATTTTTATGAATATGGGAGTATATTTATAAGAAATTTTTATAATTTAGTGCTAAACGATTTGATTGTTTTCAGTTTTAAATTAAAAAAAAGAAATTATTCTTATCTTTTCTAAGTTCTAAGCATTCTTTAAGTATTATTTCTGTAAATCAACGCCTATTTCTTGAATAAATTAAAGAGTACAAGAATATACATATTTTAAACCGCATATGAAAATATTTCTTTAGATTAGAAAAACCAAAGTTATGGTAACAAATACGAAGAAGATACTTTTATATAAAAATAAAAATTTTTTAATGATAATATTTATAAATAATCAATTTGCGACGACAAAACCGCAAAAGACATGTCACGTAGAAGAAATCAGAAACTTATTATAATCGATTTCAAACAAGGATTTTTTCAAAAAGTATTTTCTAATAAATATAAATGTCATAATCATTGATTTAGTGGTAGTAATAAACAAAGGAGTCGTTTATGAAAAACCGAACTGAAGAACAGACACCATAATAATGAGAGAGCCTAAAAAGTTTCGTTGTAAATCCGGTCTAGTGTTGACAAAAACATTAAATATACCAGTTAGCATAAGAACTAATTGCAGAGGTCTCTCTCTCTCTCTCTCAAACATATCTTCCTTACTTAATTTGACAATAACTCTTTTAGTCAGGACTACAACCTAGCTTTTTATACCACCCATGTTGTGTGTGTTAAATTTGTATACATGAGTGGCGGGGCCTACGTTCAACCTTGTCTACGAACGACAGATTTGAGAAAGCTATCGGTCAACTGAAGAGCCAATTGCAGCAAGATGTAACCAATTCAAACGCCTGCAATTTATTGAAGAACATTCTGAATGGAAGGTATTCAAGTGAAAAGTTGTACTAAAGTTAAACATTATCACTAGTAATAAAAAACGAATTTAAAAAGATTATGCGTTAACATGGCCATGGAGCAGGAATTGTACTCAGGAGTTTTTAAATGATTTCAACATATGACACGCTACAATCAATCATGCAAGGCTCCTATTCATAATAAAGATTTTCCTAAGAAATACTGAGATGATACAGTTTGAAACATATAATTTGGTTTTAATGCAATATTTTTAGACTGCTTAAGTTTTACCCATCTTATGTTCAAATTATAGAAAATTGGAAATTGCTGAAGAAGCTAAATAAGTTCATTTTATTTAACAAATAAACATAAATTTTTAATATTAAAACAGCATATTTTGTAAAGAATATTTGAAGGTGTCTGTGCTAGTTGCAAGTATTTTGTTCCATACTGTATGTATTGTACTTTGTACTTCAAGTTAGTAACAAAAGTAATAAAGTTATGTAACAGAAATGTAAAAAATATGAATGTTTGCATTTGAAACGCTTGCAAATTGTTTGCAAAGAATCAAAATATTTCTTTAAAAGTTATTTCCCTTGTAGATGGATACTAGTACTTAGCAATTAATTGATGCCTGTAGTAAACAAAACGTGTTTTGTTTCGAAAAGTGAAGAAATTAAATTAGTCATTAGGCAAATTAGCATTTAGTTCTACATTATATTGTATACTTTAATGCCACCACTAAATTATAGTTTTAGGATTAGCTTTTCAATAATAGCGTTTTGTTTTTTTGTTAGCCATAAAGACAACAAATTATTGTTAAATTACTGTTTTTGTTTTTTTTTTAGGAATATTTAAATTACAATTGGCCATGCAAAATTTTTACAATTGCTGTTTTTACCTTGATATATTGAGAGATATTGTGAAATTTTTATTTTAAATTGTAATTCTTTTACCTCTTTTTGTGGACTGGAACTACGACGTTGTTGGTACTGCGACGATGGATACTGTTGCTGTTGAGGTTGTGGTGGTTGTTGTTGTTGCTGCTGTTGCGGCTGTTGTTGTTGTCTTTGTTGCTGTTGATACTGTTGTTGTTGTTCATATTGTTGTTGTTGTTGCTGTTGATGATGCTGTTGCTGCTGTTGTTCGTATGTATCATCATATGAATCTTCTTCGACAGCCACACCACCACTGCCACCTCTTTGAGCCTCATCGACTTCTTCTTGTGTCACCTCAACATTATCCAACTTTTTTAAGTTTGGTAAAGCACGCAATACAATTGCACGATAACTACACGATAAACAATCGAATGAATAACAAACAAGGTTAGTTAAAATCATAGAAATGAAGGTTTCTTGTGCTCTCTGAGATTTCTAAGATTTCCCACAAAAGCTTAAACACACAACACCCATATAAAATGTGTAAACTTACTTGGTTCCGGCACGATCACAGCATGGATTCTCTTCTAACCATAAATATTTAAGATTTGGAAGGTTTTGCAAATAGGCAATTTCATTTATATCCTGTATATTATTTTTGCGTAAATATAATTCCTGTAGTTTCAGGCAGTCTTCAAATGGTTGCAACGTGTTAATTTTATTGACACTGAAATCATACAAAAGAAAAACACAAAGAACGAATTAATACTAAAATAAAATAAAATGAAGAAAGAAAAATGAATAAAGTGATTAAAATTGTGTGAAACACTACAAAGAATGTCAAGAAATAAAAGAAAAGTTGTAAATTGATCAATTCAATGTGAATCCGTTGGTGTTGTTTTTGTTGTCGTTGTTGTTGCGTTTGTGGTCTTTGTGAGAATTAATTTCACACAAGGAACGAACAATTTTCTTTCTTTCATTATTCTTCAATTATGTGAATATGTACTTGTAAGTTTTAGTTGCCATTGTATTAAATTGGGGTCAATAATCTTCTTACTACAGAAAGACAATTTCATTTTATTTCTCTCTTACGATTGTATTTCTGTGTATCTAAGGCTTGTTTAATTTTAGTTTATAGAGACTTTTTATAGAGCGACCGACCGGCCGATCGTGACACATGAATTCAATTTAATTTGATTCATTTTAAGAAGTAAAAGTTCAATGATTTTTAATTTCTCAAATGTTTTTTAATTCGATTTGATTTGATTGTCGTCAAACGTTTTTGAAAACGCTCTCTAAAAATACATACATTTTGGAAGACTATTAAATCCAAGAGTGGATTAAAAATAGAAATTTTTTTTATCATTTATTATACGATTTTTATTTCACGTTTTTCTGTGGTCATGAAAAATTACCACAGCGGAATATAAAAAGGAAGAATATAAATAAAGTACGTTTTAGTAAAATTGTTTATGGAAATATTTTTAACAATTTAGTTGCCGCAAGAAACCGCAATAACATAAATTAGAAAAATAAATTTGTTTTCAAGAACAAGTTACATCGTTTGCAAAAAAAAATTGTCTTAAGTAAAAACTGAAAAACTAACACTCATCTTAACTGCATTGTTCGACTAAACAGAAAGTTTTTCCTTTCACTTACTAATAGTGGGAGTAGATTATAAATAAGAAAATTCACTTTTAAAATTACGCCAACAAAAGATAAAAAATAGATTTGAAGCTAAAAAATAAAGCGCAACTAGTTTGTTGTCCTAAGCTGCACAATATACTGTCAATCAGTCTTATCCCCAAACTCAGAAGTGGCAAACCGCTTTTCGTGCCCATAAATATAGTATCGACCATGTTAATAGCCTAAGGGTAATCTCTAAGCCACCTGTAGAGTAGATGTCATCGATATACATATCATAAATAGGCTTTGAAAAAGATTTTTCCACCATAACTCACTGTACCACATCAACTGTG
The DNA here is from genome assembly GCA_930367235.1 of Sarcophaga rosellei. Taxonomy (NCBI): domain Eukaryota; kingdom Metazoa; phylum Arthropoda; class Insecta; order Diptera; family Sarcophagidae; genus Sarcophaga; species Sarcophaga rosellei. The sequence continues at coordinate 66,579,532 of OV884020.1, read as the reverse complement.
GACCCTAAAATTATAAACTCTGAACTTAGGCAGCAAAGTTAACATTTTTAGTTGTAAACTCTACGTAATAGTAATGGAAGCAAAGTCGATGATGATGATCGTCATGCATAGCTTCTAAATTTTGCAAGCTAAATTCACTATGATCTGGAAACTGCATTACAAAGCGACTGGTAAGCTTTTTACATACATGTATTTGTTTGAAGCAGTGTATGATTTTCATCTGGTCTGTGTATTGGGCAGGAGTAGTGACTCCAAAGCTGGTATATCACCAGCCGTAAAAATAGGGCCCATATTGTCGGGAAGCTTTTACAGCTCATTGTCAGCTCGGATTCGGAAAATATCGCCAACTTGCACTGGACCGAAGATCTTGCGTAAATCTTTTCTCTCGACTACCCTCAAGGCTGTTGTAGATAGGCCGCACGCTTCTACTTGTCGACAACATGTATATATTTTGTTTTACCCTCATTTACTGTCTCATTCAATTCCACTAAAAGCAATAGTAACATCTCGCTTGGTTCGCCCAATCATACAATCTTGCATAAACTTGTTCTCAATTTGTTACGTAAACATATTTACAGGCGTTCTGGAGTCTTGCAAGTTTATAATCGTCGACTTGTCAAGTCATGTCTTTCACAAGCTTTCTCAAAGTGTTTACTGGCTCACTAAATTTATGCAATCTAGTATTCAAGCTCTATTATTTCAAAAGAAAATATTTTAATCTGAATTTCTAATCATAGAATAAATAAAACCACTGTATACTGCATTGACTCTAATTATAGTTACCACTTTATTTTACAATTTGACCCACTGTACATCTGAATATCTTTTTGCTTCAAATTCTTATTAAATGAATTGTCTTATGTTACGCAGTCAATTATGCCAGATGCAACGATTTATCGTCATTTTTACTAAATTGCGAAATGACGATTTTTGCTTTTAAAATAATTTTCCTTAAAAAACCGTCCATATTTTGAATAAATACTGTTTTAACCAAAATATTCAAGTTATTAACCAAAAAATGCAAGTCATAGACCAAAAACTGCAAATCATCTAGTTATAGTCTAAAAAATGCAAGTCGACCCAAAACTGCAATTCATCGACCAAAAAAATGCAAGTCATCAACCTAAAACGTTCAAGTAATCAACCAAAAACTGCAAGTCATCATCGTCTAAAGAAATGCAAGTCAGCGGCCAAAAAAATGCAAGTCATCGACCCAAAACTGCAATTCATCGACTAAAAAATGCAAGTCATCAACATTGTTGCCAATTTGACGTTTTTCCCGTCAGATCTGACGTTTTTGCAATACCAATTACGGGAAAAAATGCTTTTTAGCGGTTAGCGTGAAATCTGGAGTTTTTTACAGCGCTTTAGCGTTTTTTTTAGCGTTTTTCCAAGGTTGAATTATATGATATAAATAATAAAATATGCAACCATATATTTGAATTCGAGAGTCGAATAACGGTTAGTAGATAAAGTACAGTAGTCGCCGTAGTCTAGGAGGTAGTGTGCTCGCTTATTAGACGTAAAGCCCGGGTTCGAGCTCCAGGCCACCATCAAAACGAAGTTTGAAAAAAAATTTTTCTTCGGCGACTTCCCCTCAGTAGATTTCTGGCAAAAACTCTGAGAGTAAATAAACCTGCCATGAAAAAGTTTCTCAAAAGCTGTCGTTCGGAGTCAACGTTAGACTGTAGGTTCCGCTTCTCAAGTATAAAATTAAGGCACAAAACATAAGTGGTGTGAAAAGCTAGGCCGTAATCCTGACTGAAGGGTTGTAATGGCCAATTATGTATGTATGTATGTATGTAAATATGTAGAAAAAGTACAAAGCAAAAATCGAAAACATAAAGTTGAAATCTATTTCAAATGAAGGTGAAGCTTAAAGTGTTGTGTTTCAAATAAGAAAGCAGAAAAAAGAAAAAATAGTAAAAAAGCAATTACATTACAAAAAAAGATAAAATTGTTACAACATAAATTATATGAATATAATTTTAAAATGTACATTTAAATTGAATTTTCTCTCTAAAAAGTTATGGCACCTCAGTATCCACAAAGGTTTCGAAACGAATGGCTGGACCATTATAAACTAATAGGATGGCTAACAAAAATTTAAAAAGATCCTACAAAAAGTTTTTGAAAGTATTGCAAACGTGCTTTATCCGGAAAGTTAATAACGGAGAAACCCAAAAACATAAAACCGCAGCCTCTTTAAGAATAATAAAAAATATGTGTAATTATTTACATTTTATTTTAATTATTTACATTTTATTTTATTTAACGTTAATTTTAAATTTTCAAACTATTTAGTTGACGGGTTTCTAACAGTTTTGTAAAAATTTAATTTAGCGATTTCTGGCGATTTTTAAAGCCCAATTTGACGGGAAATTTTGAAAAAAATTTGGCAACACTGGTCATCAACCTAAAAAGTTCAAGCAACCAACCAAAACTGCAAGTCAGACATAGATGGGCACTTTGCAGTACCAGTAAAATTTCAGTAAAAATTGATTTTTACTGATTACTGAAAAAAATTTCAGTATTCAGTAAAATTTTACTGGTAATGCAATCTAAATTTCATTTAAATTTCATTTAAATGTCATTTAAATTTAGATTGCATTAACAGTAAAATTTTACTTTTTTCATTTAAATTTTATTTAAATTTCATTCAAATTTAGATTGCATTAACAGTAAAATTTTACTGAATACTGAAATTTTTTTCAGTAATCAGTAAAAATCAATTTTTACTGAAATTTTACTGGTACTGCAAAGTGCCCATCTATGAAGTCAGAGACCAAAAAAATACAAGTCATCGACCAAAACAAAAAATGCAAGTCATAGACCAACAAAGAAATGCAAGTCATCGACATAAAAAAATGCAAGTCATTGAATAACAAAAAACGCGTCATCGACCAAAAAATGCAAGTCATCGTCTAAAGAAAGGCAACTTGGAAAAAACGAGACATTTTGTTGTTTCTTTTATATAAAAATGCATATTAACTCAATGAGAATTATTACAATTTTTAAGCATTTCGCTCATTTAAGGAAAACATTTAGCTTCGTCGCCTATATCTCCAGTCTCAAGTACTGCTCGATCGTAAGGAAAACTGGTTTGGAATAATTGATACAATGGCTATCAAGCCCACTAGGTCCATTTCCCCTCAGGTCCATTTTTATCCTATTTTGACCGATTTATATAGGGCACTTCCCCTTTGCTCATTTATTTAACTATATTTCCGGTTCTAAGGGTTACCCGACCGTAACGAAAACTGTTTTGGAATTTTTGGACCAATAGCTAACCAACATACAAGGTCCGAAAAACGCACCTTTTAAAATTTTTATCGAATTTTATCCGATTAATGGAGACCATATTTGGTAAAAATACTTGATTTTTGAAATTTATTATCACCAATAAGATTTTCTTTCTTCACTTTTCCATTGTCTTGCATTATGTTAACTTAACAGTCTTTGTTCACATATCATTCACCGTAATAAAAATAATGATTTGACGATTTTTCATAATGTTTTGACGATTTTCCAAAACATGTTCCCGATTTTGACGATTTTCTTTAGAAAATTTTAAGATTTTATGCTCAACAAACCTGTCAACACTGTACTTAATACAAATGTGTTTAAATATTTACTAATTTGATGCAATAACAACCTTTTGAGGATCATACAAGAATTTCAAGCATCTCATACCACCTATACTATAAATGTGTACAAATAACGTGTTGATAACTCTTGAACTTAGTCAATACATTTCAATATGATAAAGTGCCACAAGTATTACAAGAAATATTTGTTTTCTCATTCAAGTACTGTAATCAGATGTGTAGAGAAGAATTCAAGCACTTTTAAATCAACAAGTTTTTAAACAAATACGAAAAGCTCTGTAAAAACGGAAAGACTACAAGTTCAATAATAAAATCGTATAAAAACGCATGTGTTTTTAAGGTACATATTCAGTATTTATAGAAATTCTTAGGAATAACAAAAAATAAAATAAAGCCATCATATCAAATCAATTAAAAAGAAATTAAAACTCCTTGTCACTCTGTATAATGTTCACTTGGATTTTCATTAGTTAGAAGCGATTCATTAGTTTAAAATTTAATACAATACTTTTAGTTTAAATTACATATTTACACAGATGGATGATCCAGTTGTGAAGAGCAAACAATTTTTCATGTAGCGCTTATGCCCCCATATGCCTATTATTGTAAAGAAAAGCCGGCAAAGAAATGTAAACAAACCAAGAGAAACGAACAAAAAAAATACTCGAAGAACTACTATAAATATTCAACCCCCAATAAAACTGACAGGCTCTAAGAGTTAGGAGAATTGTAATAAAAAGAGAAACTAAAAATGTAAATTTACTTGTTTTTGTTTCTAAGAAAACTATACCCCGTGATCTAGTTTCGTAAACTATGCTATTAAAAGACTACACCCTCCTCCTACATTCGTTTACTGCGGGTGTATACATTTAATATAATGTTTGCGACAATGACTTTCACATTGTCGTATATCAAGATTTATTCCATTTGGGTAGATTTGTTAGACTTTTTGGAGGGAGTTTTATTGTTCATGTTATAAGGATGTGGATATCGATTTTAGACTTAAGAAAACCGCTCAAGAGAAAAGTGTCAAATTACACGATGGGTAGTGGGTAGTGCACATCACCTCCACTTGATGATGATCATGTCCTGAAATCCTCGTGCAGAATATCCAATGTGGCATGAGTTGTGTGGCATGTAACGTCGTTTTAGTGAAATCACATGTCGTAGGTATCAAGATCATGAAATTTCTACCAAAAGAAGTTGTTATATAGTGCTCGTCCTGGACAGTGATGATTTGGCCCAATTAGTTTTTAAAGAAATTTAGACTGATGACACTCACCGAACGAAATTCACAACAAACATTGCATGTTTTAGAATGCACAGGAGGCTTTTGGATCTTATGTTTGTTCACGTGTCCATTCATTCTGAAGTGAGCCTTATCGCTGAAGATGATTTTACAATGAAAATTAGAGTCAACTACTCTAGAGCTTATTCAGCGGACACACGTCGTTAAATCAGTGGTCACCATGCTTGTCGTAAGAGGCGACTAAAGGTGTTAGTGATGTACTGGGAATTCGACATTATTTATTATGTTGGATAGTGTGTTGTGTTCTCATACGTTGCAAAAACATGCAATTATAGTTACAAAATAAAGGGTATTCGCAACATACTTTGCATGTATACAAATTAAATCATTGTGGAAGTCGAGGCATATGCCAATCTGGTTTTCGTGTATCTGGCTTCTTTCAATGATTAGTGATGTACTGGACCATATTACATTTTTATAAATTACAAAAGCATAAATTTTAGTTGTACTTAGTTGATTCGTCATGAAAGTTAATTGCTCTCTTTCTTATCTTTCAGAAGAATTTCAACTAAGACATTCGCAACACAAATGTATGTATAATAACTGTCGTCAGCCAGGAACTAATTGGGATTCTACTGGTAGCAGTCTGGTTTTGCTTGGCTGCGAAGCCTGATCAGAGGTCTTAATCTGGTACCACGGGTGTGGGGAGCCCCAAAAACTTGTCTCTGCCCGGCAATTGGTGAGGCCCCCTTGTGGGAGCAACGTGGTGGCTGTGGTTTGGACCTAAACCGTGTTGAGTGCGCGAGGCGTTACACTCTTAACGCATTAAAGGAGTTTAGAAGGTCCCTGACCCCTAAACAAGAGGGAAGTCATGTCCAAATAACATTGCTTCGAATACATGGCTACCTACATATAATGATGCGTAAAGTTGGGTCGTTGCATCATTGTATGTGGGGACGTTGGTTGACGCATTATATCCACTGTGTTTCACCGTGAGATATGCCTACGAGACGGTGCTCACGTAAAACTGAAACTCATGTCTGATTTACAATATGTTCTGCTGCGTTATCATTTAAATAACAACCATCGTTTGACCTTGCGTCTTTTTACTCAATTGAAGGCCTTTTTAATTAAATTTGTTGCTTTTATAAATTTAATAATTACAATAACATTGTTTTTATTATATTTATTTAACATTTTTATTGTATTTGTTTGTTAATAATTATTTTTTTAATTATTATTTTCCATTGAAAAGAAACAAATCCTATAATTCCGATAATATTATCAGTATTGGAATCACCTACAAATTGTAGCATAAAAATTGTTGTTTTGCCTTTTATGTAGGGTGTGTGTTAAATTCGCTTGTATTTTAGTTTGCAATAAATATTTTCAAAATTGGACAGTCACTCTCATCTAAATATTCCGTAAAATATAATGTCGCAGCTAAATTAAGAAACAAACAAAAACTGCTTCAGCAAAATACGAATTAAGAAAGAACAAGTTCAGTGACATGATATTTGATTCATGAAGTAGGTTTTGCCTTATTTTTAGATATTTTGTTTAACGGCTTTAACACATTCAACAATTTCTCAAAAAAAAAAAAAAAATACCCATAAAATATAGTAAAAATTTAAACTATTAACGAACACACATATGGACGTATACGAGTAGGAGCCATTGATTTTTAAAATAAAAGAATTATAGACAGAAATTATAACCACACTATTAACACGACCTTGTGAATTATGCTTTATTAACTTAACGAAATTGTAGCCACAAATTATAGCCAGTATCGTATTTAACAACTGTTTCATTATGACAACCTTGTGAATTATGTTTTATTAACCAAAACTGTATACAATGCATGCATTAAACCGGAATAACGATTTTAATTGAATTGATTGTTTTTCTACGTTTTTTATTTATTTTTGCCATATTTGGCAGCAAATCCCACATCCAATGCTTTTTTCTATCACGATCATTTTGTGCGTTATTATTTGCTTTATAGATATTTTATAATATTTATTAAACTTAACAAAAAATCTTTACGTTTCTTTTTTTAATGCGATATGACATCAGCTTTTGTAGGAGACCTACTAGTCGCATTGTGTTTGACAACCACTTGTTTCTTTATGAATAGGATTTGTGTGTGATTTATATTTGAGAATATAAAAAAAGATCATCGTTTTAATGAATCATGTTCATAAATGAAAATTTATTTTTAAAAATTTCTTGGAAGGAGGAACATTTTAATTGAAGTTAATTGAGTCTTGTCAGAATGCAATTTGGTTTAAGAAAGATCAGCCTTTTAGTAACTAACGATTAAATTTATTCAAAATTTATTCAGGGTCTTTGAAGGTTGAGTTTCTTTTAAAGCAGTATTTTATTACTTTCAACAGAATTTTCCTTAAACTGTCATTAAACGGCGCTGAGAGCATTTTTAGATTTAAGCTCGTTACATACAGTGAGCGCCATAAGTGAGTCAACACCCACTATAATTTTAAACTTGCTATTATGTTCTTAAGCTAGGCGAATTCATGTAATAGGTGGGAGCAACTAAACAGCTGATACTATTTCAAGTGTATTGTATGTGTTTGTTGTGCGTGTATGTTTTGTTGTTAACTTTTTTTTCCTTTTCCATTTTTTCTTCCTATTTTGACAACCTAAGTAGTGTTTTACAAAAACAAAATGCCTGTTGTTTCTGCATTGTTGTACTTGTTGTAGAGTTGCGGCTACCTTATATGAATTTGCCTTGGTTCTTAAATATAAAAAAGTGCCTTTATCATGAATTGTTGTTTTTGTTTTAACATTTTATAAGTAATAAATAAACGTTTTTATTTTTGGAAATTTATTTGATTATTCTCATTTACTTGTCTCGCTATCCTAAGAAAATGAATTATTTCTGTGGTATTTACTCACTTTTGGCGCTCACTGTATTTTAATGAGAGAAAATTTTAAAGCTTGATCCATTAGGGACATCGTGAGCCCCAAAACGAATAATTTTCTAACCCGACCTCACAAGTTTCTTCCCAGTAAAAGTCTACGCCACCGAAAAACGTAATCAACTTGATCAGAAAATACCGAGGACAAGGACAAGTTATCAAAATCAAAATTAACTAAGTAAAGGAAATATGGTCGCCCTCTTCTGGATTCCAGTTCATGCAGGAATTCAAGGCATTTAACAGGTTGATGAGTTTGTGAGGAAGGCAGATTCCACGAAGCTAATGAGGCCAGAACCTTTCTGTGGAGTATACTCGCAAAAGGAAAGATGAATAGAGGCGCATGTTCTCTTTCAAGTGCGACTATCTAAGAGTTTGTTGGGAAGATATTTCAATTATGCATCAGAATATCCAAAAGTAGCCTGAGGATAGTAATCAGCCATATAACTAGGCTCAAAGAACACTTCTTTAGAATAGCCATGCCTTATAGATTTGTGCGGATTGCGTGATAAAGAGAACGAATCACCAGAATAGATACTTGAAACGCCGTTAATACATCCGACAAGGGTGTTTAGCAAATAATAGACAGGTGGTTATCCTTACTGACACTGAACAGTATCTTCCTGTTTATCATGGCAACAGAATTGGAGAGAGACATTATAGAGATACCCTACATAGGTTGAGGGCAGTACAATATATCATTTGGTTGCGGTATTCAACTCTAAGTAATTTCTGTAGCATTTACTTTAAAAAATCAATCGATGCACAGAGAACATCGAAATATCGTGTTGTTGTTTCAAATGTCCATTAATTAGGCACAGCCATAATTGTGTTAAAATGTCATCGAAAACTTCACCGAAAGAACCTTCACGTGTAAGTTTAGCATAATTGACATGTACATATGTACATACATACATATATAACTAAGCATAATGAAATGTCATTACATTTGAAAAACTTAAACTTCAGAGGGAAAACAACTTATTGGAAGTAACTCAATACTCCATTTATACATATTTGACCTTATTTCTGACTATCTTATTGAACTCTATCCGCTTGAAAACTAATCTGAAGGTGAATTTAGCAATTAAATGTGTTTTAAAAATATTTTATAATTTGCAAAAATTATAAATCTACAAAACAGCCTTAACCACTACTTATATGTACATAATTCTTAACAATTTTTTCACAGTTCACAAATTTTTTTTTGCACAACATACTGAATTTGTTTATAAAGAATTCAACTTAAGTGGGGCACTTGTATGCTTACTTACCTTAACGCCAACACTTCAACGCCACGCATACGTTTTATAATTGAAACATCGCTAAGATCACTTCCCCTGGAAGTAGAGAAAAATAGAAATAATTACTTATTAAATTACATGCACACACATACATATACAAATTTGTTTTTAATTACTTTTTTCTTTAATTTTAAAAACACAATACAATTCAATACACAGTGAAATAGAGTGGAAGAATTGATACGAACATGAACAAATATGGCTGTGGCTGTGTAGTTCGATAGATTTTAAATACAAAACCTTTGCAAAATTCTATGTGGGCTAAACATGATTTGCTTTTTATTTTAATGAAAAACAAAAACCAAAGCAAAAAAGCCAAATGAATCCATAAAATAACACAGCGATTGCCAAGAACACTAATGAAAATTAGCTCATGTTGTTTGTTTTCATTTAATAAAGTGCCTTTGGTTTTACATTGGCTTGGCTGGCTAATAGCTTAGCAAAGCAAAGCAAAACAAAACGTAGAGAGAACGAATGGCTTTTGCTAAATAATCCAGGTCGTTTAAAGATGTTTGAATCGATATAACCACAGCCACAGTAAGTGTAAATGTTCCTGTTCTTTTTCTTTCACTTCTAATATATCTTGGTTTCTTGATTTATTTATTTTTTTATCTTTCACCTCTGACTGTGACTTTTTTCGCTTGCTTAGACTTTCATGCCTGGAAAAGCGAGTTTAAGTGGCAAAGTGCTCTTTAGCGAACCATAAAATTTTGTACATCTCGTACTTCACATTTAAAATACATGAAATTAAAAAGAATTTACTTAGAAACAACAACAACAACAACAAAAATAGTTCTCATATTTATGGCATATGAAACAGAAATAATTGTGGTTTGCGCTAAATGAAATGCCCTACCAACAGCCCTGTTGTAAAAATTCATGTTAAATGAGCGTACATACATAATTTTGAAGTACAATTTAAGTTACCTTTTCACTGAAATCTTTATTAAATTGTTAATTTTTTTTTTTATTAATTTTCGTTTATTATTCTTGTTGAAACAAGATAAGAATTTTCATTAATATACAGGGTCTTTCCTATCTTTAAATTCAAATTAAACATAGCGTATGTGAGATATCGTTGAAATTTCTTCGCTTGAAAGAGGTACAGATGCCGTTATGTTTGGAATATAACATCTTCCAGGGAGCGTAACCAAGATGTCTAATTTTCCATGACTGTGGTGCATAAATAAGGCAGAATTTTATCGATCTCATGTGTTATATTGTCTTTGAGGGCCTCTGTAGTTTATGGCTTATTGATATTTGCCTGCGACTTAAGAAATCATACAAGAAAAAGCCGAATGGTTTCAAATTATGCTTTCCCGGTGGCCAGTTCACATCACCTGCAAGTGAGATGACCATGACGGCAATAGCTCACGCAAAAATCCAGTGTGTCATTAACTGTGCCGCTCGTAGTGTTGAACCTACATGTCGTTGGTGTCCAAACCATACCATTCAGGCTAAAATAAATTGGTAATCCTTGAAAGTGATAGCCTGTCCAATGCCGTTCTCAAAAAAACATGTATCAATGATGGCGCCAGACCAAAACCAACACCAAACAGTAATTTTTTCAGGACACACTGGACGTTCTTGGATCTCATCTGGATTGGTACCGTTCCAAATTCGACAATTTTGTTTTTATACGTATCCATTTATCTAGAAAGTAGTTTCATCGCTATTGATGATTTCTCGAGAACGAGGGTTATCAACAGCAGAATTACGAAAGACCTGTTGAAAGGCCCGGTAGTGAATTGTATAGAAAATATACATGTTTATATGAAAAGTAGTCGCTGTAGTCTAGTAGGTAGTGTGTTCGCTTATTAGACGTAATGTCCGGGTTCGAGCCCCAGGCCAGACATCAAAACGAAATATGTATGAAATAAAAAAATATATTTCTTCGGCGACTTCCTCTCAGCAGATTTCGGGCAAAAACTCTGAGAGTAAAATAAAACCTGCCATGAAAAAGTTTCTGAAAATCTGTCGTTCGGAGTCGACGTTAAACTGTAGGTCCCGCCACTGAAGTATAAAATTAAGGCACACAACATGAGTGGTGTGAGAAGCTAGGCCGTAATTCTGACTGAAGGGTTGTAATGGACAATTATGTATTTGTGTATATGAAAAGAACTGGAACTTGAAAGAGTCTGTACATATATTACACAACTCTAACGTATAGTTACAGATGACATGTTATGTTGAAATAAGCCTTTAAGTTAAGAGCCAAGACCTGTCCTAACCAAATTTTCCGAAGAGCTAAAGAAAATAGTTTTTTATTTTATATTATATTGATCGAGTTTTCGCTGAAAGCGTATTAAAAAGGGTATCTATCCGTGTTAAAAATATGGTGAACAATTATTAAATTTCACTTTCAAAAGTTGTCATAATAAAGAATCGAATTTATATGGTGATTTAACGATAATCTGCTGTTCTGCAGACAGTAGATATTATCGCTGTGATTTGTAGAATACTTTTGAAATTGGCAACAATGGTGCAACATTTTAAACAATACAAACATTCCCAAGTTTCATACATAATTCAATATATTTAAATACTTTTATAAAACATGTACAACCCGTTTACCATCCCTCATCTAGAAAAAAGTATACAGTGTACACTGTACACATTTCCATTTGTCGTCACTCACTGTATGTGCCATCATCCACTTACAGAGTACAGAGATATAATGCAACGAAGCGTTACTTATTGCACTGCGAATAATGGACGAAAAGATCATCATCATTAACATCGTTACATCACGTTACAACAAATATCAGCAACACAATAACAATAAAAGAAGGCTTGTTGCATACCCAAAACGGATTCAAATTACACTATGAAACGAACAAATGTTTTAAATAAATGAAATAAAATGCATTGAAAAAAACCAGGGGAGAGGGGGAAGTAAATGTGTAAAAAGAAAATAACAACGAGAACAATAACAATAACAGTAACAGTAACGATAACAATGAGACAAAAGAGAAACTTACCAACAATTAAGTTTTTTAATGGAGCTCAAATCCGATTGTTTTGATCTCGCAATGACCATTTCTTCTGTAAGGCGTGTCATACTGAGAGCGTCAATGATAACGATGATAATGATATTTTATAACTGTTTGTTGTTGCTGTTGTTGTCGTCGACGTTGTTGTATAAATGACGACAACGTGAACAAAACAAAAAAACAAAAGAAGTCGCTGACAATAAAAATAAATTTAAGTTCACTTGTTGCAATTGTTGTTGTTATGGTAGCGGTTCGTAACTTCGTTACTCAGTCTGGAGTTAATCAAACCCTTCTAATTATGAGTACTTGGATTTTTTTTTATTGGACTATTTGCTGTGTAGAAATATTCTTTTCTTTTAATTGCTTTAGTTCTGGCTACCAATGTTGTTGTTGTTGTTGCTGTTGCTGAATATTATATTTTTGCTGTTTTAACTGTTATCGTTGGTTGCATTCACTTGAAAATATTCACAATTCAGTCACTTTACAAAGGGATACAATGAACTTGTTGTCGTTTGTGCCCGTAGAGCACTTAGTTGAATAGTGGCTGTTTGATAGAAGTAATTGGTAAATTTACGTAATAAAATTGAATTCTTTCTTTTTTATTTTCTTTAGTATTTTCTTATTGTTGTTATTGTTTTTTGTATTTGAATAAATTATTTGTATATCTATAATCACAGCACTGTTTCCCAGCGCGTTAATAGAATTTTTCTTTTCATTTAACGACTCTTGCAATTTAAATTGTTAAGCGTTATAGTCCAAAGGAAATAACGATACTCTAAATAACAATATCGATCGGTCTATTGAAAATCTTGCCGTTGTAAAGCAAAGTATAAAAAAAATAAAATTTTGTTATTTGGTATGCTTTCACAGAAGTTGGAATTCGTGTAAGGATGTTATGGAAGGATTCAAGTCAAATGACCATCAGTGACATGAACATGTCAAATAACACACAAGATATGTCCTCAAGGAAAACTCCCTTCCATTGGAGAGAAATTAGTGAGCAACATTGCTATATTGGAAAATTCGTATCAATATTTAGAGAAACATTTGGTTTCGTGTTGTAAACCTAGTTGGATTTGCTCTTACACTCAACGGATTAGAATACCGTAGCATGTTAACACCTCATTTATCAGCAAGTCATTAATCGTAGACGATAGTCTAGCCCGGAAGCCCATATGAAAAAATGTTTTCTGCGACCTCCTCCCACTAGCCTTGTGGGAAAAACTCTGAATGTTAATAAATAAAAGCCATGAAGAGTTTCTCAACAATCTCTCGTTCAGAGTCAATGTTAAATTTTAGGCCACTAAAGGATAAAATTAACACAAACGATATTGGGGGTGTGAGAAGCTAGTTAGTTATACTGACTAGCATTAATTTCTTTCAGACTAAATTCCTAAGAAAAAAAAGCACTTTGAATTTTAAAATAATTGCGAAGCCAAGATGGGCAAATTTATCTCCCCTGCACATTTTTCTGTGTGGCGGTCTAACAGATAAGGAGCTAATTGAAACCAAAAAAGGCTACATTATTCGACTCCATATTATTGAAATAGAGCATAAACTGCAAAGAAATTTCATCAAAATACTTTTCAGCCGGGGATATTTGGCACACTTTACTTAGAATTTATTTATTGTAGACCCTGTAATGTTGTGCCAAAAAAAAAAAAAATATAAAATACCATTAAAAAAAACTTGAACTTGAGCAAATAAATATCGAAAACATATTCGGCAACTATGTAAGTGTACTGGTAGTCTAATAGGTAGCATACTAGTCTGTTGGTGTGAGAGTCTTGAATTCGAATTGAAAAGTTCTTTAAAGCACAATTATAATCTTTTTTAATCCTATTAGAAATGGTGTAGTCTAGGCTAAAGAATGTATATGAATACATATTAATGCATACACGTACATACATATGTACATATGTGTGTACATGTATTTCGACTGAATAAGACTGCCTTTACAGCAGGCCTTATTTGGTTGAGTGGAGGTCATAGAAGCAACACCAACGCCAACAGGTTTTTCTTGTTCTTTTCTGTTAACAATAACTATACAAAAACAACGCCAACAACAAAAAGAATAATAGCAACAAAAACCGATTATGAAGAGAAATTAAGCCGACAATATAAGTCGTTTATTTATTTGTTTATAATATTAAGCTGGCTTCAATAGATATTTTCATATCTATTCTATCCGATTCAATTAAACCACTCCCTCAAACCTCTCAACCTCTCCGCAGCCACACAACCATTCTCTCGGATTAGTTTACTTTACTCAAAACAAATTATGATAACGTCTTAATAATTTTTGTACTTTGTTTTTTGAGCAGTTTAAAGAAATTAAAATTATACAAAAGCTCTCGGTAATAAATGATTTGTTATTGTTATTAAAAATAATTAATATTTATTTTTATAATTAGTTTTTGTCGTGTAAACAAGTTATTTTTTTAAAACTCTTTTTATTTTTATAATAAATACCATGTAAAATACATACTTTGTACTCATATACATAGGTATGTACATTGTACATACATATGTTTATACGTATAGTATGTTGGTAATAAAAATAAAATAAAATGTTTCCTATACAATTTCTATTCCTTTCTTTCGGTAAGATTTTAAAGACTTTATTATAGTTTTGAATGAAACACGTTGCGTATTTTTACTACTCTATACCATAGTGTCGTTTGTAGCGAGTGCAGCAATAAGAGTTTGTAGATACAACAGTAGCGCTGTTTACTCTTATTTTAAACTTGTATCTTATGGATGACTAATCACGTTTTTATTGCTGTTGTTGCTGTTTTCATATTTTTTTGTTTTTTAATTTTGTGTTGGTGTGTTTTTCGTATATTTGTTTCTATTTCTTGGTTTTTTGTGTGTTTTCTTTGATTTAACTTAACCCTTGGAGGGACGTTTGCAATTTTATGAATCAAAATTGATACTGTTGCTGGCGATATATTCTACCCAAAATAGATTTGAACTCATGCTGATTCGAGTAAAAATCATTCCTCAGCATCCCTTTGGATATTTTGAAGATTTGAACTGTTCAGCCCTTGTCTAAAAAACCAACAGATTAGTCAATAGATTAAGGTGACCAACTGACTTAAGTATGTTGATAACATGAGTAGTAAACGAACAACTTTTACGATTCAATACCTCGATTATTTAACTTTATGAGAAATTTTGCTGCTGCGAGCGTGATTCCAACACTGATTGAAAGCCTATTTTCTGATAGAGCTGTGCTGAATAAACTGCACAAAATTTTCTAGCCACTTTAAATAGAGCTAACTTAGGTCCTAGCCTTGATTTGGTTATGATAGATTGTGTAAATTTTCTCATGGTATGTATTGTCGATGACCTGTCTGCCGCAAAAAAAACAAAACGTCCATTTTAAATGCCTATATGACGAATTGTAACAGAAAAGATGTGTTATTGGAAGTGATAGATTAGAACTTGGGAGTTGCTAATGCTGCTACATTATTGAAATGCCCACAAGTAATTCAAACAAAAGGAGATAAAGAAATTGAGCATAAAACCTACAGTATATGACCGCTACGAGACACTCTCTCTATGCCCGTAGTCGACTAACAGTCCAGAAGTAACAATTTAATTTTCGCATTTTGAAAGTGAACAGATACATGACGTATTATTAGAGATTAAATATTTCAGGTTCACTGACACTAATAATTATTTTAATTTAATTTCTACAATCATGATTTTCGGAAAATTCTCATTATTAAAGCGCTACTAGTGGGTTAAAAACAGCGCTTCATGGCGAGCGGAAGAAAAGCTAAAAGAGTAACGAACAGAACAATATGCGGCAATAGAAAATTATCAAAATTGTATTATGACGTTCGTTGTTACTAATCTTGAGAACATTTATTTATAATTTGTTTTATTTTATTTTTAATAAACAAAATTTAATCGTCAGACGTCTAATCAAATGTTTTAAATTTTCTTGACAATTTCTGAAGAGAAAATAAAAACAAGAAGCAATTGGCAGCAAATTTTGTAATCGCCATCCTTATCTTCTTATTTTCTTTTCTGTGTTTTTCACTTCCACTGTTTTTTTTTAACTGATATTACGAAATATTAATTTTTTTCTTTTGTTTTCCCGTTAAACATTACGGAAAATACATACAACAACAACAATAACAATTTCCTATTTAAGTGTAATTAATTTTTTTTTCTTATTTTTTCTTTTTTTTCACTATTAAAGAGTGGGGATCGATTTTTCACTGTATTCGTATGGTTATTTTTCTTTTACGTCTGTTTTGCATCCCACAGTAATTTTGAGACTCTTTTTTTACGTTTTCTCTTCTTGTTATTTTTTTCTTATTAGAATGCGTGATATTTCCACAATTTTTTATAACAAATTTACAGAATTTTCACAGACAATTTTGTCTCACAGAAATTTGTTAATTTTCAAATTTCAAATGAAATTTTTTTGACTTTTTGATTCTTTCTTTTTTCTTTGTAACTTCTTTTTATATTGTATTTTCCTTTCTATTTTCATTTATTATTATTAAATTTTTGGTACATACGGCAAGTGTGTATATTTTTGGGCGAGGGAAACCATTTGATTTTTCTTTATTTTTGTTCATTTAACCAGGCAGACAATCAACACGTACCCGCATTCGTTTACTACTGATTCTCCCGTTAACGTGTCATATACGCGTCGCTTATGCACTGAGACTAAAATGTGAAACACAAAGCAAAACGAGAAAATACGAAATTCCATCACACTGACCACATTGCGGTGGTTTTGCTCCAAAACAATTTTTTTTGTTTTTATTTTACGGCGAATTTATCTTGTTTACGTTCTCTTTGGGGGAAATTCAATAAACGTAATCCATTCTTGGGTTTTATTTTATTTATCTGCTTATGCTCTAAATGCAATACTCACGTACAAATAATCGCATTGTCGGGTACAAGTTGTAAAATTAACGTTAAATTAAATTTTTTAAATAGGTCCCATGAATAAATGTTTTTTAAATAAATTTAAAACAAATTCGAATACGAAAATCGTGTTGCCTACACAATTTTGTAATAAATTCAATTGCACTCAATCTATTTAAAATATTTATGTGATACTCACATAATAACTGTGGGTACTAATACTGTCATCAATGTTCATAGTCATCGGAGTGAAACTCTAAATGTTTAGCCTTTTTTCTAACTTGGGGCTAAAGAGTGTCTCTGTAATAGTGTACTTTTAAATGTACTGCTAATTGTTATGCACGTAGTAACGGTGAAATATGACAGGGCTTTACAAAAGACCTAGACGTTACCATTAGGAAAATTTATTACAAAAATTTGGATAGTTATATTGAAGAACCGTTAATAAACTTCGAAAAAGTGAAGGGACTGTAAAAGACATTCGTTAGAGGAACATGGGAACGTAAGTCTTGTGTGCTCAACTGTACTCTATGAATCTGTGCGACATATAGAAAGCTTCAGCAAGGCAGTACCACCAATCGATTTATTGCTGTAACAATTTGCAGAACAAATTATCTCAAGACATTCTGATGTCAATAGGCATCCATTCTAATCAAATATCATTTCCAATTGAAATCGCTTGTGAATACCAGAAGAAAAAGCAATTGCAAGGAAATTGGTAAGAGAAAATTGTCAAGAAGACAATAGAGCGAGACCTACAAAGCAATAAATAATGACAAATTCCTGTCTAATCCTGAATGATTCGCCACAAAACTAATGGTGTATTAACCAATTCTGTTGCACGAGTTATTTATTTCTTATTTTTTTAACCACGTGCTTTTTATATTTTATACTTCACACGATTTTCAGTTTTATGCGACGAATACTTTTCACTATAATAATTTTTTAATTAAAAAATATTTAATTAGAGACTACAACCACTACCAGTAATTTGTTACGTTCTGTTTCAAACTAATTTAAAATTTATAGAATTTAAAGCGTTGTTAATACCAGTAGAGACATAGTAATTTAACTAGCATTACATATTAAATTATTTTCCACTATACATATTTAATTTAAAACGATTTTCTTTTAGTTCCTTTTGTGAGAGGAAACTCCCTAGATGACAGCATTTTTAAGCCGAATTTATTTCTTATCAGACACATATTCGTTTTGTTATGAATATAATGGAAAGAGAGAAATACAAAAATATTACAGGCATGGCAAAGGAACAACGTATAGATATTAATTTTCCTATCTTAATTCAGTAATGGCTATGTAAAAATTTCAGAAAATTAATATTTAACAGAAAATAAATAATTAAATACCCTTAAATCTTGACAAGAAGTTAAATTACTAAATTGATATCAATTCATTTTAAATGTAAAAACCCTAGAAATGGATTGTTATCGGCCTAAGCAGATTTTGATATTATGTACATTTAATTATTTTAATGATAGCTACACTTCTAGATTGCTTAACTAACTGGACTTTTTTTGACATACAGTCGATAGTAGCAGTCAATATTCTGCTGTAACCGGACTGTACTAAAGGTCTGCATGTTAGTCTACCTTTCAAAGGAATCATTTAAGAAATTACACGTCCTGAAGATTTGCTTTTTTTGTATGAAATTTGTTGATGACTTGCATTTTCTATAGAAAATTTTTCGATGACTTGCGTTTCTAAAGAAAATTTATCAATGCCTTGGATCATCTCTAGAACAATTGTCGATGACGTTATCTACAGAAACTTTTCTATAGAATATTTATCGATAACTTACTATTCTATAGAAAATTTATCAATGACTTATTTTTCTATAGAAAATTTATCGATGACTCACTTTTCTATAGAAAATTTACCCTTGACTTGCATTTCCTACGCAAAATTTATCGATGACTTGCTTTTTCTACACACAATTTGTCGATGACTTGCATTTCTATAGTGAGTTTGTCGATAACTTAGCATTTTCTATACAAAATTTTTCGATAACTTGCATTTTCTATACAAAATTTGTGAATGACTTGTTTTTCTTTAGAAAATTTGTCGTTGACTTAAATCACTTGTTTAAGAACGAAAAAGATGCGTCATATTAAAAAATATCAACAAAGGGAAATCCAGCGACGTAATTTGCCGATTCTAAAAATCTTAACTAATATTGCGGTTCTTCTCACTATCATTTCAAGCAAACTTTGCGTTTAAATTAAGTTCTATAGCTTGAAATCTTAGAAAATACATCATCTTTGCAATTTTATATTTCTTAAGTGCTTCAATACTAAACTACATTAATAACACTTAGGATTATTATGATTAAATACTTACGTATTTTAAACTCACCTTCTCATTTTTGGTCATCAACTCTTATTAGAAGGAAGTTACTGAAGCCGATTCTTAAGCACCATTAATGTTAAGGTTTTGAAATGATACTATGCATTTGCTCTGACGTCACATATAATATTTATTGAAGCATTTGGTGTTAGGTCACTATGGTGATTTACCAAGGCGATAAACAAGATGCAATGAAGCGTCAAATTACTTTTAATAACTTATCATGTTTTCCATTTAAAATCAAACAAAGTTGTACTGAAATCAAAAACTAACAAATATTTCATAAAAATATCAAAATTATAATAAAATAATCAAAAAATTTACTTCCAAACAAAAAAAAAATATATTTTTCTAAAAGCATACAAATATTTTAATTTTTAAATAGAAAACTTAAATATTATATTATACATCAGCGTTAAATCACATAAATGACCTCTCCACATAAGTCTCTATTGGCTTTAGGACAAATACCGGAAGAAGAGGTCAAACTGAATCCGTAAGTTTTCAACAAAAACTCGTCGCCGGAAACTCGATCACGAAAGTCAATTTGTAATTATTTTCCGTTTTAAGGAAAGCAACTAAAAGTTGTGAAAGTTTATATTCAAACAGTTCAAGGGGATCGGCCAATGTCGTATATCGCAGAAAAGCTGGTGCATCAAATAAAATGAATGGCATACGACAGCCCGCTATTATACCAGCTAACAATGAAATACGACAAAGAGTTCTGTCGGCTCGAAGATTAAGAATGAAAACTTATCAGAATCAATTGACAGATGCCCAACAAACTATAGCTGTAAAATAATTATATCATCTTCTATAATTTATAACACGCATTGAATTCATTTCTTCAAATTTTTTGTTAGGAATTGGCACACGAAAATCGTATATTACGTACGTTACATAAACGACAGGACTCTGCTCTAGCCAAATATGAGTCAACTAATGCTGAGCTTCCACAACTATTGCATTCGCATGCTGAAGAATTGCGTGTTTGGCAAACAAAATATAAAAATCTACAAGCTACCAATAAGGATTTAGAACAGAAACTTAAACAAAAGGAATCTATGATTCTTACTCTGAGTGATCAGAATAAATACTATATACAGCTAAATAAGGACAAGTAAGTTCGAGTTTAAAACTCATTTTAAAAATTTTAAATCAATTCTCTAGAATTTTTTACTTCCTTTAGAAATTTAGAAGATCGCCAACGCTTAACTGAAAAGTTACAAGCTCTGGAAGCGCGTTTGCAAGAGAAAGAGAATGATATTAAAATGATGGCCCGTAAAAAGCAATTGGAACTCAAACAATTCAAACATCAGCTACAAATGGAACAAAAGAAAAGTAAAGAGCTCTTAATGAAATTGGAGCATGCACGCTTAGAGTTATCTGGCTATCGGAAACTAGAGGAAATACAGGTAAATTACTTATAAATACCATCCATTTTTAAATATACATCAATTTTATATTGTAATACTATATTACGTAGCTACAAGAAAAATTCAATATCAGCATTAGGCGCAATAAAGTCTCCAGTACCGACAATGCAAAGGTAGATCCTTATACAAATACCACAGATAGTGAAGCAGCAACAGAAGAACCTGATGCACCAAATAGTCAAAGATCTACGCATAGCACCCAAAATATAACACAACGCACAGCGCGTACAGTTAAAAATGTTACAAACAAAAATCATGTGACTTTGGCCACCAGTTCCCCTACTGTAATACCACAAGTTGCCACAGCAAAAATGCAAATGCCTCACAACAGACCACCCATAGCTTTAAAACGTTTAGAGCAAGGAGATGGTGATGCTTCTAATGCTCATGATGTTTATAAAATGACACATTCGTTTTCCTTAATGCAAAAACAGCATTCAAATTTGTCTTCCAGAACGCTTAATAAAACCGAAAAGGTACAAAATAATTATGAAGAAGATGAAACTGAAAATGACGATGATGGTGAAGGTGAAAATGATAACGACAACCAAGAAGAACAATTGGATGAATTGGTTGTTAAAACAAAAGAAATTGATTGTGATGAATCTGATAATAATGGAGATTTTGTGAGCAATTTTGATGAATCAACTAGTGAGTTGGATACAGACAAGGATCTCCAAGAATATTATGAAGAAACAGAACAAATTGAGGTAGTCATCTTACATACATACTTACATTTTATTAATTTGTTTTAAGCGTATAAATATTATATACATAATTAAACAGATGCCGAATTCTGGTCAAAAGACTCGTATGAAAGAGGAGATATCCTGTTTACGAAAACAAATATCCAATGATTATAAGGAACGTGAAGCCTTTTTGGATACGTTTTGCCGGCAAGCAACAAGTGGTGCTTTGCGCGAAGAAACGCCTAAGAAACGTAACAGTATTGCAACAAATCACATTGTACCCAATAACCGTAAACATAAGCTTTTAGCGGCACTCAAAGCCATAGATGATAACAAGAGTCAGGATTAATTAATTATTCACAATATATTTTCTCTATTTTAATAAACAAACATATTAAACGAATTCATTTTATACACAAACTACTCAAATCTTACTTTACACGCACTAATATATACTCGTATATATATGTAAGTTGACTTACAATCAAATCACTGTTGTTTTTTGCCTCTCATTTTACTTAATGCTCTTGATACTTTTTTTCGCAATTCCTTTTGGCGCTTTAATTTTGACAGTTCTTCTGCCTTCTTCTGCAATTTGAATTTCTTCATTCGAACTTTTGTGTCATGTCTGTCTTTGTTGCGTTTCTCTTGATAATTGGTTTCAATCATGGTTATAAGTTTAGCAACCTTTTGTTCGTGCGGGGAACGGATGACTGCCACTCGTTCTTCTTTTTCTTTAGGATTCAATGGACCAGCTTTGGGTTTATCCTTGTATGGCAGAGCTCTTTGCAAAGATTTTGGAATGACCAGGGGTTTAAACACTTTGGGTGTACGTTTGATTTCTGTATACAAACTATCCGGCTGAGCTTCATTTTTAATTTGACGTTCCCTCTTCAATTGTCCCATTGTCTTCATGCCCTGCCAATGTAACTTTTGATCCGGTGGCAGTAAGAGGGTAGTAACAGGAGCATAGAAACGGTGTACATCCACACGGAACCATGTTCGACAGAAGACAATATCACTCAATAAAATCTTATCCTCAAATGTGGCTCTGAAAGAACCTTCAGGCGTATGATGGGCTTTTTTAATTTGACCTCTTATGCCAGAAACAGTTTTTATTTTTGCTCCTTCAAATTTAGCAACTTCTAAGCTGCTATTGAACATGCCTTTGATAAATGCAGACTTTTTGTATATTTTGAAAGGATGACCGACTAATTTTAATTTCTTCATAATTTGGCAGGACTTATCCAGTTCTGTTACACAGCCGGTGGCTGCTATACGAAAACCTAACCTCTTTAATTCCTCCTGATCATGACGCACAGTTTGCAATGCTAAAAAGCCAGTGTTTTGAGGCGTAATAGGTCCCCAGAAAGTCATACTGCAGGTAACATGTTCAGGAGTGTACTTTAGAAATCTGTGACGGAAATTATCTTCCACCTTGGCATAAACAGCCACACTCTGGAACCGGCGCCATCCCATTGATATTATAATAGGATCACCCGACTTGAGAATCTTTTTATACCATCTATGTTTCTTAACTTTGCAATTAACATAGCCGATATTTTCCTCCGCCATATTAAGGCCACCTATCAGCACTGGATAAGAGGGATCAAAGTTCTCTATGAATTCGGCGGCTAAATCTTTGAAACCCAAACGTACGTACAAACCGGCTCGATAGCCTTCAATTTGTATACGCAAATCATTATCCAAGTTTTCAAATTCACTTTTATTTAACTGTGATTGCTTTTGAGCTTCAGCTTTCAAACTCTCATAGTAGTCGTGATCACCAGTTATGCGGCCATCATCTTCTTTCTCGCCCTTATTGTCATACTCGGCATCGAATTTAGCTTTTAGCTTTAACTTCTTGGCCATTATTTCGGCTTTTGTTAGATTTTTTTCTTCTACACGAGTTATTTTACGTTTTCTACTTTCGTTAGAGTCTTCTGCAGTTTTGTTTTTATCTTCTTCGTCTTCTTTTAAATCCTCAGGCTTTCCACTTTGTTTTTCTCCTGTTTCTAAATCTTCAAAGTCGCCATAGACTTCACTATCGGCATCGCTCATATCATCTAAACGCAATAAGTTCTCGGCGTCTTCTGAAGCTTTCCATTTGCCAGTCACGAAACAGTTTCTTATTAAATCTTTATTACTCTCATCTAGCCAATCTCTCGTCGTTTCTAAAAAGTAACGTTTTAAATTTAATGTCAGCCAAGAAACATATTTAAAATTACTTCTTACCGAAATTATCTTGAAAGAAACAAGACTCCTCTTTGTCTCGTATGTCTTTGTCTTTTTGTTTTTCCTTCTGCTTTTTTGCGGCCACCTTAAACAGTCCACCAATTTCATCGTCTGAGTCTTCAGTGTCCTGCTGTTCATCGTTTTCTTCTTTTTTGCGTTCGCTAATGGAATAGCATCCATATACTATGCGCATTAAATTCTTTGATTCCGAATGACGTTGCAAGAAAGCATCTCTTGCTTTTTCCGCCAAATTTGCTTTCCAACTCATGCTATTGGCTATTATAGCTTTTTCATCCTCTTCTTCAGTATCTTCATCTTCGGCATTATCAGAGTTTTCGCTATCAGAGTCATTCATTTTTGTTTTTTTCGATTTTTTAATCATCTCTAAATCCTGATAATCTTCATCTTCTGAAGTATCTTGTTCGGAGCCACTGTGCTCTCCAACTTCTTCTTCCGAATCTTCGTTACGCCAATCTTCCGCGCCAAATTCATTGCCATTTTCATTATCATCTGAACCGTCCTCTTCATCATCGTCATCCACGCCAGAGTCTTCTCCCTATAATAACTGTTTTAAATAAATTCATAAGTTATTAGACATACTAACATACCTTTTCATCATCTTCATCACCACTCGAATTTTGATCATCTTCAATGTAATCTTTTGACTTTATTGCTTGACCATCGGAGAACAATCTAAATTCTTGCTCATCTATTTGTTCATCCACTGTTTGTTTCTTTTCAATAATTTTACCCACCAACTCCTCTTGTTCTGTTGCCTCTGCAGTTTTCTCTTTATGACTATGAGATCCTTGCAATTCTATATAAACAGCATCTTTATCATATACAATGCCACCTACTCCTGACATGGGCGCATAGAGTAGTCGTTCCTTTTCCAGTAAAGTACGTTTCTTTTCCGTGCCTGGCAAGGGACACGGATCTGGAATTACATTTAGTTCGTGAATACGAACATCTCCTAAGCCTGCTATATGGACCATATGCTCTTGTTTCAAAGGCACACCTCGAACATAACCATACAAAACTACATCACGATCACATTTTGGATTACGACGAATTGTATCGGTATTTGTTAGATCCTCTACACGATCCACCACTACATAGCTATGTGCACCTCGCCACTGTAAAGGTCTAAACTTCATAACCGATATAAAACGTCCCAGATTTTTAATTTCATTTCTTAAATACTCTCCATGAAGCAAGCCAGACAAGTAGAACAACTTGGCTCCATCATATACTTCAGTCCAGAATCGATGTTTCAATTCCTTCTTGCGTTTCCTCAAAGCTTTGGGATTCTTAATCATATCCAAGTGCGTAAGAACGCCCATTATTTTGGGCATACCATGAACTTGACAAATATTAAGGAATTCAAAAATTTCCATTTCAAAACCGTAACTGGCATCACACATCAATAATACCAAATCAGCACACTTGGCCACATCAATCATGGAATTTATGTCATTATTGCATTCCAATAATGTAATGCGTCTTTTCTTGGATGTGACTATTGTTATGGGTCCCTTAATGTCGTTGACATTTGTTTTGGTAAACGATTTGATTAAATTATTTATAAGTGTTGTCTTTCCCACTTTGGGCGGACCCACCACAGCAATTAAAACTGGAGGCGGCTCATCGGGTGTCTGATCTACTACAGGTATATGTTGTTTCTTGGCAGTGATATCCTCTTTGCGACGAAAGTTTCTTTCAGCTCTTACTGCAGAATTGATGGCAAAAGCCTTTGGATTCCTTTGACGCGCCGTCAAATTTGGTTCTTTTTGATTTGACTCTTTCTTAGCTTTTAATTTCTTTTTCTCCGCTTTAACGCCAGACTGACGGGCACGGTGAGTTTTCTTTTTATCGATACCTTCATCATCCGGCATAATTATTTATAATAATTTCTTTTATTTCTTAAAAAACTGTAACTTTTTTAAAAATATTTCACTTCAAATACTACACGTGCAATTCAACTGTTTTGTTATTGTAGCTGCTGTCGAATGAAAATGTCAACACTTCGACAGGGTTGCATTTTTACATCAAAAAATTGTAATAGACTGTGATAAATAGGAATTGTTTACTTCACATTACAAAATTAGTTTATGTGATAAAAAAAATTATGAATTAATTATATCTTCAATAATTATAGAAAGAATGGTTATAGATTAAAAATTAAGGAAAAATGTACAACTTGAGAAATAAAATTTTAATATTAGAAGAAATCGTATTATATAACGTATCAAAAATATTATTGTGTCCTCTGAGATTAAATTTTAATCCTTTATAATTAATTAAAATTAAAAAACGAAAACAAACTATGCAGAATATAGGTCTACTTTTGAATTTTTAAGATACGAATTAATATGAAATTAATTATTCGTTTATTAATTGGCGTAGTAAATATAAAATCAAAATATTTTCGATTTTATTGAATATTAGTATTAAGTTAATCAATTTTATACATTTTTATTTAATTTATATTTATATACTGTAGATAATTTTTAATACTTTAGTAATATCAATAAAATTTCGTTTCGATAATAACCTTTTCCATACCTCTTAACAAAAAGCCAACTACTGTAAAGAGGTTACCATCCTAAGCTGACATCTGTCAAGAGTCTAGCATTTTTTCCAGCAGTGACGCCATGTTGAAATTTCAACTACTATTATCGCTCTTTTACATTTCTTTCTTTCCGGTTAGCAGTCATGGTAAGAAATGTTTTCGATTTTTTTGTGTGCCGAAATTTCATTAAAATGAATGGGAAAATGTTTCAAGTTGTGAATAAAAGTAAGATTTTACTAAAATTAAATTGAATTACTAATATTTGTGCAAAAGTTAGTGTTAAAAACTCTTAAAATATGCGCTAAAAAGTATTCATTTATGCTTAACGTGTAGCAAAAGAGTTCTTTGTGCATTTGACAGTTTCTTTCCCAGTAGTGAAGATGTCAAAATGCACAACGTGTTTGGAAGAAAAAAAATGCTATGAATTTTATTAAATTTCTTTTGATTTGAGAGTTGACTTGAATAACAATTTTCCCTGTTTTAAATGTAATTTCGTTGCTTGACTTACAAATAATGTTTGATAAAATTAAAATATTTAATAGTTCTTTATTGCATTGGTTTATTTTAGCCTTTCCAAAGATTTGTACAAACTGGTCGCATTGCGAAATGCTCGGCTGGTCCCTTGAAGGGACGTCTCGTCGCCATCGTTGACGTCATTGATCAAAACAGGGTAAGTTTTTCAAATTAACTAAAGTGATGAACACGAAAGTCCTAAATATGGTGTTTGTTTACTGATCATGATGATTATTGGCTTCTTGATAGGAAGTGCCAACTGATACATAAATGAAGCTAATTTACCTAATAACTGAGAACTTAAACAAGCATCATATACGGAAGAATGTGTGTTTATGAATTACTTATATTCCCTAGAGATGATATTTTTAACTTAGTATTCATTCCATTTAGGTTCTTGTTGATGGTCCCTTGACTGGTGTTCCTCGCCAAGAATACAGATTGAACAACATTCATTTGACTAAGTATCGCATCAAGTTCCCTTTCACTGCCCCCACCCGCATTGTGCGCAAGGCATGGCAAGATAGCGACTTGAAGGCCCAATGGAAAGTCAGTCCCTGGTCTACCAGGTCCCAAAATATTTGCAAGGTAAGTTGTGGCTAATATTAACCATGTAAGAGACAGAGAAATATTCGAGACATAAATCAACATGATGATAATGAAAGTTCTTGATAGGAATTGCCGGCTGATACATACATGAAGCTAATTATTTCTTAGGCTGAAGATTTATTTTATTACAATAATTTGATGAATAATACATTCTTATTCAACTTTCTTATAAAAATCTATTTTTTTAATTTAATTTTAGCGTTCCCGCTTGAATGATTTCGATCGTTTCAAGTTGCGATATGCTAAGCGTCAACGCAACAAGTTGCTTACCATTGCCTTCAACACTTTGAAGAAGCGCACCAAGGAAGATGGTACTGAACGCAAACTTAAGAAGGACAGACGTGAACGTATTCGCGAATTGAAATCTAAGGGCATCAAGAAGGGCGCTGCCAAGAAGTAAATTTTACAAATTTACTTAATTTTGTCTAAATAGTTGACTAGTGTATTTCATTAAAATGGAAATAATAAAATAAACAAAATCTACAAAAAAGATGTGAAACTATTTTATAAGAAAACAAACAAAATGAATTTTAATTCCAAGATTAAATGATTATTTTTTCGAAATTTGTATTATGTGCGAGCAAGGAGAAATAAAAAATCTCTTATTCAGCTTAGCACAATAATATGTAGTAAATTTCAGTTTCTCAAAAATGTCGTTCTCATTTCCTTTTGGTATTCAAATAGATATCTTTTAAATTAAACAATAGAAAGCGAGATTTAGTTAGGAATTCAGTTAAAATGTCATAGGCTTGGGAGTTCTATAACAACCATACCTATGTACATCTATTCACAAATACAATGCAAATAAAATTCAGTTTGAAACTTTTCAGTTTATTTCTTTAGGACTTGCATAAATCAAAAATGTGTATAAAAGGAACAAAACATAACAAAATAATAAAAAGTTTTTCAATTATCAATAGTTTTAACTATAACAGTTCACTTTTTAATAATAACTAAGGAAATTGCTCAGTATTCTGTATGTAATTGTACAGATTAACTTTTTGTCTGTCATTTTAAAGATTCTCGATCATATATCTTCTTTTAGCTGAAAGCTATTCGTTCGATGATGATTGATGCTGCTGCTGTTGTTGTTTTTTGTCTTTACCATAAAGTAATTGCCAGTTGTTTGGATGATTATAACCCAAAAGTATTGGCAAATGCAAAAAAAGTGTCAGATGTTCAGCTTCAATAGTATTGGAAATTTTTATCCAATCGCGTAGCCATGCAATCATTTCCTCATTGCTTAGATTGATTGGATTTAAGCCGCGTATATAACAAGCATTTCGTAATGGTTCCAAAGGCATATTATGAACGCCACCTTCGCGACATATAGCCTTATCCATATAGTGCACTAGATATGCATGCTCATAAAGGCTATGGCGCTTAAACAATCCTGACGGTATACCATGTAATTTATTAAGCAATTTCTAATCAGAAAAGAATATTTGAAACTTCAAAGTAACAGACAAAAGTAAAACTTACGATATGTTTGCCCGGTAAAGAGATTATATTGAAAGGTGCTTCTGCAAAGATATCTTTAATATCTAATATTTGCTCTACGGTGGGATGAGTACCACTTCCCAATTGACCCAAAACATTTCGAAATTGTTCATACTTAGGATGTGTTTTAACCGATTTCAATTTGGCCTGCAGACAGCGTAAAACTGGTTTGTTATAAGTTAATCTTTCATGGAAATAGAATTCCTTGAATTCAGCCCTTTGTTGCAGGGTCCAAAAGTGTGATGTTAAAAATGAGCGGGGAAACATAAAACTAGAAACATTTTTTAATTGTTTAAAATTGCATGACAAGTAAAACAAAACAAAAAATAGTGAATCACTTACACAAGAGGAAATATAGCATAACCAACCATAGGCAGTGAGGAGAATATTAAAGCCGGCGCAACTTTGAACATGTCTTTAGGCATTTGCATATACAGTTCCAATTCTTGCCTATTCAGTGACTTTACGCCTTTGTCAGATGAATTAACAATGCGTGTAATTTTCAGAAAGCGTTTCATATCGCCAAAGAATAATTTGACGCCATCGAAGAATACACGATAGACTTTTACGGCAGAAGGAAAATTTTTCTCCAGAACTTTATCATAATTCTTAACGTAGTCAAAGAATCGTGTAAACATATAACCAAGAACATTTTTGCGCACTTGTTGTGTAGACATTTTCACTTTACTGACAGCTTCTTGTCTTTTCTCTTGCAATTGTTGCAATTTGGTAATGCTATCCGATAATGGCCTTTTGGGTGTCTCATGGCATACCGAACTTTTAGACACTTTGACTTTTTCTGCTGTATCATTTGGCGGTGTGGGTGGTTTGAAGTTGGCGTCCTTAGGGGGAAAAGGAGAAGTTGGTCTAGATGTTGTTTTCTTTGTTGTCTGGTCACTAAAATGATGTAAGATGATTGCGAAATATGTAATTGAAATTGTAAACCGAACTGAACAACTTTGCCGTGTGAAATCTTAAGGGAACCTTTTCTGTTATAGTAACTGATTAAACTTCCCAAGGATTCTAGTTTTATTCGATCAGATATTACACAGATTTTTAAATTTAAAGTTCAAAGCAAACGACCTATACATATTAGCCAAAATAGCGGGATACTAGATTAGCGATACATATTAAAGTTAAAAATCAACTATCGTTGGATTGATAGGTAATAGTTCAGGTGATGAACAGCTTTTATAATTGAACCTTTAGAATAATTTTTTTAGAAACCTTGTATAAAAACTAGGTGGTCGCCGTAGTCTAGTAGGTAGTGTATTCGCTTATTAGACGTAAAGTCCGGGTTCGGGCCCGAGGCCAGACATCTAAACGAAAATATAAAAAATATTTCTTCGGTGACTTCCTCTCAGCAGATTTCTGGCAAAAACTCTGAGAGTAAATAAACCTGCCATGAAAAAGTTTCTCAAAAATCTGTCGTTCGGAGTCGACGTTACACTGTAGGTCCCGCCACTCAAGTATACAAAATTAAGGCACACAACATGAGTGGTGTGAGAAGATAGGCCGTAATCCTAATTGAAGGGTTGTAATGGCTAATTATGTATGTATGTATATAAAAACTATTGTTGAGTCTAAAAGTCTTAGAGTGGAAATTCTCCAGTATTAAGTTTCATGCATATTTGGATACATTGTATTAGCAATAGCCAGGAATAACTGATGACATTTTTCCGTGGCATTTATGAAATATCGATTCTTCTTCTCTACTAAAAAATAACGGTCAGCTGCTGTAAAACCGATACTTTTTTTTTAAAAAATTGGACTTATTCAGATTTACCACAGTTTATGGTTTAAACCCAGTTGATACATACTCTCACTTTGTAAGTGTTCTCCAACACTTATAAAGGCAGTTGCGAAAACTATTGTTGGTCTTATACAAATATGTGATACAACCTTAACTAAAACCTATGTGAGCCCAATTTCTTCGACTTCTTTCCTAACTTCCAAACGTAAATGTAAATTTCTACACCGAAAGATATAAAAAGTTAACGAAACTATGATATCATTGCACATACCTTGAGGTTACGTAGTGTCTTCTTCTGAATGCATTACCTAAACAGCTGCGTTGGAACACAGTCTCTTGGTAAACGCTGACCGGCAAGCGTGTCAAACGAAGTGCCAAGGCCATAGTTACGCTTATATTTGCAAAAAATATTCAACGTAACTTTTTTTGCATCCAACTCGCACTGGCGTAGGAACAAATGGATCGATGAACTAGAAAATAGTCCTCGCCCTTATCACTGATCGTTGAATGTTGTAAGTTTTCTCCTTTTTGTGTAATGCTGCAATGTTCCAGTGTAAGTTGGTTAAAAATTCAAGAATAAAAACAAAAGAATGTCAACACACAACTAATTAGAGAAAAACATCTGATGGCTAGTGATGCCAGATGGGTGAAATGAAAAGTATCACGCCTGGTTTAATGAACAAGAAAACGCGTTTGTTAGAATTTCTGAATATTTTTTTGTTTTATACTCTTAAACTTATTTCGCTTGTTTTGTTTACAATTAAAACGAAAAGGCAGTAAGTATTATCACTGTTTTATGTTAATAAAATTGGCATTCGATTTGTCACAAACATTTAACTGAAAATTCTTTCTTTTTCCCACAACAAAAGGAGAAACGTAGTTGATACAAATTGGATGTAGGATCTTGATAATTATCCTATCAAAATGAAAGCTAGTTACTTTAAAATTTGGTCAAAATCAATTTTTAAATAAATAATAAGATGTTAATTTACTTCGCTATAGAAAAGTAATTTGACACGGCCCTATTGAACATCTGTATAATTAAGTAGTTTATACGTATGAAAAAAATATATTACCATAAGAAATATTATATTTTACAATTGAAATAAATAAGTATTGGTTGTTCTTTTATGGGTTAATATCCCCGGAACACGTAGTGCGCCTGTACAATTCTCTATAATCTCTTAATACAACCATTTCTTTGGAACCATGGAATGGTTCTCTTAGCTTATGAAGACCAATCAGTGTGAAATTTTCAACAGTTTAGCTCCAGACATATGCCTTAGATAAACGTACTCGCAGCTTCACTCCGCTATATTTACATCAGATTTATTTATTTTATTTGTTGAAATGTTATTCATTTGTTTTTTATTTAATTTTAAATTAAAAAATGAATACAGAAAGAAAGTATTGCGGAAGTCTTGAAGTAAATCTTGTAAATTTGCGGGAAACGAGCATATTATAATGAGCATCTTTCGACATTGAATTGAATTAAAAACAAATACGAGTTCTTACTTATGCGGTGATCAAACTAAACGGTTAAATAGCTTGAAAACGAAAAAAAAAATAAGTAAAGTGCGTAAAATTTATTACCTTTAAATTAAGAAATTAAACAAAAAGAAAGCAAGTGATTAAATGATTGCACATAAGAAATAAATAAAAAGTATTAAAAAAAAGTGTTTAAACAAAAGAGAATGGAAATCCATTAGCAAAATCATGGTCACATTTGTATTTGCTGTTCAAACAATAAAATCGCAGCATACTTTTAGGTGTTTTGTTTTTATACAACGATTAAATGGAATAAACATATAAATTAGAAAAGAAAATTAAGAAAAAAAAAAGAATATTAAGGCAAACAAATAATGAAAAATAAGAAGAAAAAAATAAGGAAAACAAAAAATAGAAAAACACTTTGAAACCTTGAAAAGAGTAAAAGGCACACACACACACATACACATTTGCCTATACATACGGAGTATGTATGTATACAGTGAAGTACACATGTTAATAAACACAACAAAATAAACCATTTGACTGACGATGGTGTAACAAAAACTTGTTTGAAATTATATTCGTAGAAGTGTATGTATACACCCAAGTGCAGGCATGCATGCAGTCACATACATATACTACAGAAACATACCAATTCTTTAGCGTAATAACCATGTGTTAGTGTGTGCAGTCGTGATGGTATTAGGTGTTCAGTGTCATGTACTATAAATTCTAGCTAGTTGTTGTTGTTTTATTTTACTCTTCTAAAAGTAACATCATCTTCTGACTTGAAAGTGTCTCTTGCTCTCTTGTACCTCTGTTTTAGCCACGGTCTCTGACTGTGGCACTTTTTTTTTGTAAGTTGTGGTTCTTTTTTTGTTTTTACTTTTGTGCGTTTCTTGTTTTGAAACCAAAATAATAAAGTATGTACATATTTTATAGCCATAGCCACACATACACATAAATTTGAGTATATGCATGTTTTGTTTATATGTATGCATACGACATTCATATATTATATGTACATATGTACAGATTCTAAATAACATGTTTTCCTATTGCTTCTTTTTTAATATTCGAAAAACATGAGGAACATATGAGGAAAACTCACTGTAACTCGTAAGATTTTGTGTACACACATATGGCCACATACTATATTACTGTTTGTATGTTATATTGTTTGAATTCTGCATACACATTTCGTCACGTATGCAAGTATGTATGTATGCCTGTTTAAAGTATACATACATATGTATATGTATAGGCTTTTATGAAAGTCGGTACTTTTGTGTGTATGTTCCAAAACTTATGATGTATTTCTTTATTTTTTGTTATTGCCTTCGCTGTTGTTGTTGGTAATTTTGTATAGTTTTCTATGTAATAGAACACAACATATGTTTTAACACGGCCGATATAATATTAATAACAACAACAACAGCAAAGAGAATATGAATAGCAGTAGAAATAACAACAAACCAACCAACAAATATTAGTTTTATGACAAAGAATTAATTCGCTTTCGCTTGAAGAAGACAGTTGTTGTTGTTTTCTTAGGCTCGTAAAATCTTATTTTCCTTGTAACACGATATTACCTAGAGTTTCTTAAGTATTGAGGATCTCGTCAAAAGCCAAAGAGTATGAAATTAACTTTCATTGTGTTGCATGGAAAATGCCAATACTACTAAACTGTTTCTATTGACACTTCAGTCTGCTTTGGCTTTAAATACTGGAAGGCTTTTAAAATTCAAAAATAAATTTTTTTTTTATTTATAAACATAAAAATTCTTTCTAATTTTGTTTTTAATTTCAGAATAAAATTTTTTGTTGTTTTATAAAATGTTTTTTTTTTGATATTTTAACTCAATTGATGATTGATTTTTCTTCATTCACTTATGTACACACAGTTATGGACGTTCGTTGGACCGCAGTGTTTTTAATTTTGATTTGTTTTAATTTAAATTTAAACATATTAATAAACAAATAATTTGATTATTTATTAAATTAAAAAATTAAATTAACTTTAAATATACTAATAATATTGAAGCTCATTCGTTTGAACGCAATTTTATTGATATTAAAGGAGAAAAAAAATTCAAAAAGTCTTGATATGTTATATTCACGTATATTTTTCATGTAGTTCATGAGATTTCGAAGCGTTATATATAGGTTATGTTGGCTTTAATAATTGTTGCAGTGTGTGGCTTATTCTAATACACCGGCTACTTAAGAAAATCCCACAAGCAATAGTCTAACGCGGTTAAATCGCATGATCTCGGTGGCCAGTTCACATCACTTTTACGTCAAATCACTCGTGTAGAATTTATAAAGTGGCATGAGCTGCTTGGTACGTAGTGCCATCCTGCTGAAACCACAATACGTTGGTGTCTAGATCATCCAATACAACTTGGTAATCATCGACTTATAGTGCTCGCTGCTGACAGTGATAACTTGTCCAATTTTCTACTCAAGGAAATATCGACAGATGATGTCGGTAGACCATAATCCACACCAAACAGTGTCTTTTTCGGGATTCATTGGACCCTCTTTAATTTTATGTGGATTGAGATCGTCGAAAATAGGAGTAAAAACGATTTTTCAATGAAAATTAGAATCAGTTGCCAACTGTTTTAGTATCCATACAGCGAACACAAGTCGTTGGCTATGATTGTCCTTAGTGACTTGGTAAAACCTATGTATGTTAGTCGTTGAAACATTTCGTAATAACGGAAATCTTGACGGAAAATCTTGACATGATTAGCGATTCTCAGGGGCATCATGTCGAATCTGCCTTCTCTATCTATTTTATCTCTTAGAATTTTCTTTTGTACATACATACAAATGTACATACATAATTGGCCATTACAACCCTTCAGTCAGGATTACGGCCTAGCTTCTTACGCCACTCATGTTGTGTGCCTTAATTTTATACTTGACTGGCGGGACCTACAGTTTCACGTCGGCTCCGAACGACAGATTTTGAGAAACTTTTTCATGACTCTCAGCAGATTTCTGGCAAAAACTCTGAGAGTAAGTCGCCGAAGATATATTTCTTTTTCATATTTCGTTTTAATGTCTGGTCTGGGGCTCGAACCCGGGCTTTACGTATAATAAGCGAACACACTATCTACTAGACTACGGCGACTTTTCGTTGTAGTTTTAATTCCACAAGTTTTTTTTTGCCCAGTTTTGGGTAATTTTTTAACCACTCTTTCAGAGCGTATTATTATTCCAGCGATGTATTTCATTAGAATATCTCTTTTACTTTAGATTATCGATTAAGTTCTTTTCGGTGTTATTTAAATATTTTCCTAAGCCCATTTTCAAAAAGGTTTTTTTCTTAATTTATTCATTACTTTATTATATTTTTATATACATTTTTTCGCTTCAACATCAAATGGCATAATTTCATTAACTATTTCACTATTGCGGTCAAACGAACATTTTATTAGAAACAGTAACAAGTCTACAAATCAATACATATTTAGTTTTCAATTGTAAGAACAATAAATTAAGAACAACAAATTAAGAGCGGTCAAACGAATGTCTATAATTATAAGTTTCAAATTTAATTTTTATTTTATTCAATTAACTTGCGGTACCACAGTGTCTAATAAAAGCAATTTAAATCTGTGTATTTTATTTACAATTTCTTGTTATATTTCTCTCTTGAGTATAATAATTGCACAATACTTTTATGGTTTCATTTCATTTTAATTAATTTTATTTGTGCAAATAAAACAAAAAAAATCTTTTCCTGTAGGAAACCTTAAAGTTCCTTCAACTCATGTTACGACAGGTGATAACTGTAATATACGCAATTGTATAACAACAATAAAATTTTTTTCATTATCTAACGGAAATCCCTAATAATTAATGGTGTCATGAAATATTTTGTATTTTTTACGGTTTTTTTCCTATGTAAACTTTAGTAGACTTCGTAAGTTTATATAAAAGTTTTGGTTTTTCTATTAAAGTGAGGATAGCAATTGAAAACACAACAAATATCTTGAGTTAAAAGGAGGTAAACAAAAAACAAAAGAAGAAAAAAATATTAAATTTAATAGCATACCTGAAAATGTTGTTGTTGTTGTAGTGGCGATAATGATGGCAGATTTTTTTCAGCACAAAAATTCCAGTCTACGGTATATATATTTTTTATTGGCTTCCGGGGACCAATAGAAAATTGTTTGTAATTCATTTCGTCATTTGTATTAATTGTTGGCAAAATCTTTTTTTAACCTCGTTTAAAAAGTCATAGCTTAACTGGCTGGCATTGTAATGGCTTCAAATTGTTCAAATCACATCTGGTTTGATATAATCTGCCAATAAATTTTGACTGCTTCTTTTTGACGGTAGGGTATCCAATTCTATTGATTAATTCAAACACTTTTGTAATGTACGAAATTCGTAATCGTGTTTCTCGTAGTGCATATCTGCTTTTATTCGGCACACTATGTCGTTGCAGAGATAATCATTCTTCAGGCGCTCGATTCATACTAGAAAGATCTTCTTGCAGTATTTGCTTCTGTTAAACGTTCATAAACATTATTTCCTCTTTCCTCTCTCTAACAATATATTTTCTTTGAATAGGCGGCATCATCTAAGCATTGATTCTGCAAAAAATAAAATAAAAAAGACAATGTCAGCATATTATATCGGTTAACATTACTTTCTTTTAAATGTCTGCATTCAAGTGATGCTGTTAACTGTATGGACAAAATGTCAACTTTTGATATTCCATTGTAAATATTTATTTACTGCATCATCTATACACATACATATATAAACGCATTTAAACACACATACATACGTAAGCATTCAAATCTATTCATTCTATTACTAGTTCATGTTTATGTGAGTATTTGTAAAAGATATGTAGTTTGAAAGACAAACCAACAATATCGTCAGATTTTTAGTGGATAATATTTGTATGTAGACTTTTAATTTTTCTTTTACTTGGTGTTGTATTCTATTACTGCATACATACGTAAAAAGAAATGAATGCCTACAACTATATGAGAGAGTATGTATGTCTGTGTGTTTGTATATTTCATTTACTCAAGTATAAAAGTAGTTCCGTTGGACTTAATACTTAAATATGTATGGAAGTGTGTTATACGTAATACGTATACACATGAACATGCAAGCAGATTGTGCAGTGAGTGTGAATGTGAAATACGAGTATATACCACAAGTACTTATTACACGGTACAACAGTACGTATAAGTGCTACCAGAGATTGACTTGTTTGTCATACGTTGTGGTGGTCGTTGGTAATTTTGGCTTCCTTGTCCTATTATGCTTTATACTGTATGTATACTTGTTTGTTTATTTGTTTATTGTTTGTTGGCTTAAATGTTCTCTCGCCTATACTATCAACATAATTTGACAATCTTCTGCTTTCTTTTCACTTTGAATGCAAAGATTTTTTCGAGAATAAAAATTTTTCTTTAATACATACATACATACGAGTACATACATTTGCCACAAAGAAAATGTGTATAAACATAAAATATGAAAAAATAAAAAACGATAATGGACAACAATACTTGAGATTAAAATCAATGGAATATTTTTAAAACACTCCACCTTTAGACAATTTTTATTTCTTCCAAAGAATAAATGTTGTAATCAATATTATGGCAAGGTAGCAGGTTTTGTTGGTTTTCTTCCGTTTGTTTATTTATAAGATTGTCCCATGAGGTTGTGCTACACCACTATATACTGTTGCGTCGTTCTTTAAATATTTCCCAGAAACGAGTGAAAATGTGGAAATAAAACAAATAAAAAAAGGAAAATGCTGTCTTTAAAGCAGAAAAATGAAGAAGACTGTAGCTTTGAATTGAATTGAATTTCAGATAATGCTCTTGTTATTTTTGGTTAAAATAAATTTCTGAAACTAAAAGATAATATTTATTGAATTGTGAAATTGTTTGTCTTTCATTATATTTCCATCAAATATTTCTACACAAACAAACTTTTCAATTGCTTCACCTATTGTTACTCGTGTTCTTTTGTCAAACCAATTTTTTTTATTCGCATTATATCGTAAAACCACTGATAAATTAATACAGCAAAAAATATGACATTGAATGGCAATTGAATCACCAACAACCACAGTTCATATATGTATATA
This sequence comes from Sarcophaga rosellei, assembly GCA_930367235.1. Lineage (NCBI taxonomy): Eukaryota > Metazoa > Arthropoda > Insecta > Diptera > Sarcophagidae > Sarcophaga > Sarcophaga rosellei. Next base: position 66,541,248 of record OV884020.1, on the reverse strand, counting down.
TAAAATTGTGGTTTTTCAATTAAATTTTCCATTAAAATTTTTGGTCCTGTCATTGTGTTCAATAAACTACATAATTTATATGACTGATAATTTATGGTTTTTAATTTTCTCTAAAAATAGAGATTTATTTTTCAATTTCTATATAAAATCTACAGCGGCTAAAGAGTTCTCTTTTTTATTGATGAATTGTAATTCATTAGTAAATATATCAACATTTTATAATAAGTGGGTGTTACAATTAAGAATCATCAAAAATAGAAACTTATTCTATTTATTGATATGAGGAAGATGTATATGTATATTATTTATAATATTAATGAAATTACTGACACACATATTATTTATTGAGTTTACGTCATTTCAAGAATATGTATATATTTTAAGAATGTTGACGCAGTATATACAAATTTTTTTTAGTGGTATTTCAGATCTTATTCTAATTTTTATTTCAATTACAAATATAACATTTAAAAAACACTGTTTTCCTCCAAAGTACCAAAATTTTAGAAGAAAACAACGGAGTACGGTGCCTGTGTGTTACATGCCCGGGACTAATGAAATACACAATTCTTATTTAAGTAAACTCTTATCTTTGAAACATCATCATAGAAAAAATTTTAAAAGCGCAGTAAATTAATTGTCCGGCTGGCAGTGTTACGTATGAAACGTCTCCTTCACAATTGAGCAAAAAAGTAAATAACATGCCACGATATTGTAATTTGTAGAAGAATTTGTAGAGGGTTTAGTTATTTGGCAATAAAATTGACACAACTAGAATGGGTTCAAAATAGTAATACAACTGCATAGTCTAGTTGATAGTGCGTTAAATTATCTGGATGGTGTCTAAACCGCGCTTTGTAATAATTTGATGATAAATAACGTAAAAAAAGTGTGAGTTATTATGATTTATAATTCAACCACCAACAAACTTCCAAAAATAAAGAACGAAAGGTTAACACAATTTTTCTCTGGTATTCTAGAATACACTGCATGAATAAGGATCATCTCCTGAGCGTGGGTGTAAAAAAAAAATAAACGTTCCTTATGTCCAAATACGACTATTTTATTTGCTAATTTGTTTGTTTAAGTGCAGGAATACTATTTACTATTTATGGCAATGAATGAGGTGTCAACATTGCTGTATTCGTTTGATAACCGTTCCTGTACTAAATGAAGTTTATAAAAAAATTACAATAAAGTACTTGCAGTGAAAGCTGTATTCAAAAAACGATCGAGACGAATAATGTACAAAATTTTTAGATTGATTTTCAGAATCAAAAATATCCATAATTTTGCGAAATGTTGTTTTTACAAACCCTAGCAGTTCGATATTGCTTTTAGTATTCAAAATAAGTTATTTTCGATAAGAAAAATCCATCATGAATTGCAGAACAATTGCAAGCAAGAAATTTCAATTAAGTATTCTACAGACGTTATTTTACACTTTTTAATTATAAGTTCTTTTAATAGAACGTTAATTTAATCGCTAACAACAATATAGACAGCAGACCTTACATACAATCTAAATTTAAGCTTAATTTGAATTGTATTTTTAGCCTTACATTCCATATGCAATATACATAATAAACTTCCTGATAAAAAAAATATTTTCTTTACATCATAACATCAAAATCATGCAGTTGTATTTACTAAAAAATCTAATTCAATCTCTAATTCCATCAAATAATCTTTAATTGTTTTTATTTCGTTGTGTCAATACAAATATTCATTCGTACAGACTACAACAAAAAAAAAAAATAATCTAAAATTCAAATGTGCCAGAGAAACCGAATCCAATATAAAATGTGTATACTTTTTATTTGTTAGTTTGTTTGTTTTGTTTTTAGAAAAGAACAATAAATTAAGTTGGTAGTATGGGTAACAACAAGTCATCATCATCATATCAAACTATCAAATGAACACTTAACAACATGCATAGACACTCAAAAAAATACATACATATGTATGTGTGTTATCCTTTAAAATGCTCACATATGGAACAATGTTTTGTGGCCAACTAAAAATTTGAGGATTATTTGCATACATAACGAGGATAGTTTTAGAAGGCTGTCTATTTATTTGAATACAACGATTCAGAAATACTACAATTAAAATTCGTGAATTCTAGCTAAAACGAACAATGTTCGAAATGACTTTTTCAATTTCAAAAATTTTTCTCAGAAAATCGGAGTTTATAGCTAAGAGAGGAGGAGAGAAGAATACCATGGGGGGTATAAGCTTTCAAGGTGCATATTTTGAAATATTTTGGTTGCTAAGGCTAAGGCTTGTGATACTAATACAATAAAAAAAACCGACATACGAGTAAATAAAAAATAAAAATTTTTATTTAAGATTTGAGACGATGGCACGCAATAAGATCAACAGTAACAATAGAGACCCTGTAGTCTAGTCGCTAGCGTATTGGTATACTAGACAAGAGTCAGCTCAGCTCAGACATTTCGAAAAAAGGAGAAATATAAAAATAATATTTCTTTCGGCGGCCTTCTCCAAAAGCTTAGAGACTAAATAATTTTTAAAACTTCTCAAACATGTCGTTTGAAGTCGACTTTAAACTATAGGCCCCGTCACTTATGGATATTGTGGAAATCCTTACTAATTCTTGCCGTCATTTAATTATAAAGTATTGCTCCGTATATGGTAAAAGTCGCCTTAGTCTAGTAGGTAGTGTGTTGGCTTATTAGACAAAAAGTCACGATTCAAATCCCCGGTCAGACTTAAAAATGAAATATGAAAAAATATTTCTTAGGCGACTTCCTCTCAGCAGATTTCTGGCAAAAATTCTGAGAGTAAATAAAATTGCCATGAAAAGTTTCTCAAAAATCTATCGTTCGGAATCGACTTTAAAATGTAGGTCCCGCCACTCATGTATAAAATTAACGCACACATTATGAGTATATATATAATGGCCAAATACTCGTATGTATGTAATATTGTATATGGTAAAAGAGATAATACAAGTGTCAATTGCAAGGTGTTTATGGCAATTCGTCATATTTTCAAGCATTCCATTGTGTATGTATTTAAAGTAATCATGTGACTTCTAAAACACCTATTGTAATCGTAGTCTAGTCTAGTTTTCATTGATAAACAACTGTAAGGTTTTGGTGAAAAAATAATTTTCTCAAACATTTCCATTTGAATGAAGAAAAAAAATCGTCAATATTCTGTTGTTGTTAGTTGGTCGCTTGTCGGATTTCGGTCTGCCTTAATATTTTCTTCCTCTGCTTCGAGTACGTCTCTGTCAGTGGGTCATATCAATTGATGACAGGGCCAATTTGACAAGGTCGTAATATATGTTGATTTCCACAAATCTTTGCATTAAATACCCGTCTGGCTAGAGCATGCATCCGAACATATTTGAGCCAGCTTAGTTAAAAATGCACTTTGATAAGAGCTCTACTGCAGACACAATGTAGCTTCAATCATAACCACAAAGCCACGAAAATATTCTATGAATTAATTAGAAACGAAATTCCTGGGGTCGAGTAATTTGATAAAATGTCGAAACAAGATAAAACCGCACTTGTGATAAAATTTTATTGAAAATTTCTTGAAAACAATTGTAAACCGGAACTCCAGGGTCATTTGCCATTTAATTTTCATTGAAAACCTATGTATATGTTCATACATACATACACTTGTTAAGTTACCATTCGAAATGTTAGTTTCATTTGCTTTTGAAGAAGAAACTTTAACTTGAAAGACTTTGTGAATTAATTCAAGTTTTAAATTTAATTAAAATTTAAAATAAAATATTTTAAATAAAATTTTACTAAATTTGCATCTTATTGCTAATTCAGTTATACACATATGTATGTTTAAATATATGTACATTGTTTTGTTTATATGTAAATTAATTTAAATGGCATCACCACCCACGTACACAACGTCCAATGTGATTTAAATAAAAGTCGTGTTTGCATCCTTTTTAAACAAATACATTTACACCCCTTAAATACAGACACAAGCACATTCACACATGCATACATTAATGCATGCATGTGTTTACAGTTTTATTGTGTCTAATACAGTGACATTCAAAATCTATTTGAAAACTAATCGGCGTGTTATCGAGGTGCCCTATACAAATCTTTATTTATTGATGACTTATAGAGAAATCAAGAGAATTTCATTTCTATTTTAAAGAAAAGTGTACGAAGTGTAGTGTAAGGAAATGTCATAAAATTTCCTATGAAATTAAATTCCTTGAATTGGAATAATATTTAGAAAACTCAATTTTTTTTTATATTTTTAAAAGATTGTTATGCCTTCAGAATAATCCATGTGGTCATGTATTTTTCTTTTTTTTCATTACTGTAATCGGGCAAAAGTGAATTGTCATGTTTAAAAACTAACAACATGCAGCAAATAGAAAAGCTAAAAGGAAAATGCTGGAAATGAAAATTTATTAAACAAGACTAAAACTCATAATCGACCATGTGGAAACGTGATTGTAATACATTTCTGTGGATGAAGGATCAAAGTGTCTAATTAAATCAAGGATAAAATGTTAAAAAGTGAAATTCATATTGGAAAAAAGTGCTCTTTACACCCGGCATTCATTCACTCATTCAGTTAGTCATTAAAGATAATTAGAAGGCAACTAAGAAAAAACTACAAAACAAAAATTGGCAAGAATTGTATGGGAAATCATATTGTGGCTTGTTTCCTTTACTGAAGATGCTAATTTTCTTTTAATTTTTCCTAGGATTTGGAAATGACGCAGTATTAACGAATAAACGCACTTGAAAACTTAAGATTTTTAATGTCTTTTTAACGACCTTCTCTCAATGTCCCAAATACAAAGTTAATGTCTTTCTTTTATTATTTGCATTACGTTAAGAATGTTTAAATTCTTCATTTGTTCTTACATACATTCCTTAATTACAGATTTGTAAAGCTGCTAAATACTCAGAGAATAAGTTCGAAATTATTTTTTGGAATAAATTAATGAACGAATGCCATCCTTTCCAGCAGCATTTGCTTTGCTTCTCCAAGGAAAATTAGACAACAGCTGTGATTGTAAATTTTGTACCACCTCCTGTATATTTTATTTTAAATTAAATCCTATTTATTATTTTAAATCTGCTGTGCTGCTGCTGTTGCTGTCATCTTAAATGTTTGTCTAAAAAAAAAAAACGAACAAAAACAAACGAAGAAATAAAAAAATTAAAATCCCTACTTGTGGTTACAAATTCTTCTTCATCATCAGTATTCGTATTTCAAATTTTAATCTTTAATTGTTTCAAAATATCATTCTTCGCCTTCTATGTATATCTGTCTGCAGTTGAAGGTTTTCAAAGATTTTCAAGGACATTAAATGTTAAATATTTTACAATCCTTTTTCTTTTCGTTTGATAATGAAAGATAATAAATTTTGATACGAGCAAAATAATTCACATCGTTATAAATTCTGGTCATTTTTTGTTCAGAGCTAAACAAACAAAAGCATTTGATTGGAAGAATTACGAAAAAAAGAGTCAAAACCAGAAGAAAACTCATGTGAAATAAGCAGCTGACTAAATGAATCGATTGAAGAGTATCCGTTCGTTAAGTTTCTTTGTATTGTTTGTTCCGCCCTTTTGTTTCGATTCAGACAACGAAAAAAAGTCATCAAATGCTTGGGTTAATCAATGACAGTGTGGCTATAATAATAGTTTTGTGGCATGAGGTACATGAAGCCAACTGCGACAGTTTATAACGGGCATATTATAGAAGCTACATCTGTAAAATTAGTTGTCATTTATTCAGCCTGTTTTGCCAGAACACGGAAGTCGCCGTGGTCTAGTAGGTATTGTGTTGGCTTATTAGACTTAAGGCCCGAGCTCAAATACCAGATCAGACATCAAAACGAAAATATTAAAAAATATTTCTACGGCAATATTTCTGCCTCTCAGTATATATCTGGCAAAAACTCTGAGAGTAAATAAAATTGCCATGAAAAGTTTCTCAAAAATCTGTCGTTCGGAGTCGACTTTAAACTGTAGATCCCACCACTCATGTATAAAAATTAACGCACACAACATAAGTAGTGTGAGAAACTAGGTCGTAATCCTGACTAAAGGGTTGTAATGACCAATTATGTATGTTGCCAGACCACCATGGACGGATATAGCATTCAATGATAAATTGTTTTATGAAAGTGGGTATTCTGTTCGGGCAACGTGTAGCGCGCTTTGCCCTGCGAGAGGACTATGTATTTGCAATGTGCTGGATAAAATCGAATCCACTGGTTCAGCAAAAGATCGACCAACACCCGGATGTTGACGAATCGCTAAATCTGCTGGAAATATCCCCACTATGCCTGAAAGTGTAAAGGAGAATTCGAGTCAGTCGATTTCGGGTCGTTCACAAGAATGGGGCAGAAATTGCATATAAACGACCATAAACAACGAGTTGTGTTCGCTGAATTGGCTCTGGAGCAGTTGGCAACTGACCCTAATTTTCATCAAAAAATCATTTTCAGTGATGTGGCTCATTTCTGGATTTACATAAACAATCAAAATTATTGAATTTAGGACGATAACAATCCACATCAGATCTAAGAGCATTCAATGCATCACAAAAAAGTCACCGTTTGATATGGATTTTGGCCTGACGGCGTTATCGGACCATATAACCTTAAGAACGACCTCTATAGGTCAACTTCTTTTGGTGTAAATTGGATGATTTGGGAACAAACTACATGTGGTTTTAACAGGACGGCACTATGTGCCACACAGCTAATTGGATAAACATTGGATATTCTGCATGAGCGATTTGTGGGCCTGGTTATCTCATGAGAAGGTGATGTGAACTTAAGTCGCTGGTGTATGTGAATAAGCCACAAAGCCAACACAACAAATGCCATCGATTAAATAGTCAAGAACATAAATTGCACAAAGACATAACTACTAAAATATGGCTGAATTAAAATGAAAACACGTTCGATGTAAGCGGCCTGAATTTAAACAAAGGCGACCTATTCCTGAAGCGAATGTTAATTGGCCATGGATAGAGAGCACCTTACAACAAGGTGATGCGAGAGTAGTCATGGCGTAAATTTTGCCTCTTTTTGAATTGAAAATATGACAGTTTTTCAGATGTATTTGATGTCAATACCACTTATGAACCCTTTGGATAAAACAGTAAAGTCCAGCACTCGGTTTTGCTTAGCAGCTTAATTGGCAAATTCGTAATGAAATATACTTGTGAGGAATTAATTTCAACGGAAACTTTAAACACTGAATTGTCCAGTATTGTTGGCCAAATCGAAATATCTTGAAAACGGCAACAAAATGTTATTAATTTATCTTGAATGGAATATTTATAATTATGTTCAGTAAAGGTTTTAATTTAATGCAAAATATAAATGAAGAATATATTCTTAATTTGCTTTTAAACTAACAATTTAACTTCGTCTGTTTAACTTCTATAGTATGTGCTGTGTTGTGTGTTAAATATGTATATCGACTTTGGCAAAGTCATATTTATAATTGTGCATATTTAAAATAATTTACTAAGAAATGTAAATTTTAAATATGCAAATTTTACATTTTTCAACGTATGTATGTATGTTTGTATGCCTGTGCTATAATTATTTGCGCTACATTTCCTTCAATTTGACATTAGCATGAGTAGTGTGTGTTATTTGCGAACGTAATACAGAAGTGAAACCTTCTACGGTTGCGACCTCAAACCTTTGCCATTCACATTCTGTACATACACAGTAGGTACAACAAACAATTACACACTAACAAACGACACAACAACTACATAAGTAAACACAAGTAGAAATTTTAGATTAAAACATACATTTTCTCTGCGTGTAGAATGAGCAGACAAAAATAGTTTATGAATTACGATTGTTTTACAGGAGGCATGACAGTGTGGTATGTGTTCTACGAGTACACTAAATGCACGTACATACATATGTAACCATGTGTAGGAACAAAACAAACGGAAATACATAAATAAATAAATAAATAAAATAATAAACTATTAATACTATTACAATAGCCGATAATAGAAAAATAGAAATAGAAATAGTAAAACCAATGGAAAATTCAATATTAAATTTAACAATTTTTCTCTTTTCTTTTCTCTTCTCTTTCTTGTTTAATTCTTTCGTTATTATTAGCACACACACACTGTATGGAAACTTTAATATAAATAAACTATAATAATAACAAAAACAACAACTACGAAAACGATATCCTATATTTAGAAGAACATTAAAAGAAGACAAACCTCAAGAGAAAGGAATACAAAAAAAAACTTAACATATGATGTTGGCCACAGAAGTTATTGTTCAATTAATTGCTCAATTTTATTTAAATTTTTATAAACTTTTAATAAAAGCTTGATGTTGTCAGTATTACCCGCAGCACTTTCCTTGTAAAAATACTACCTATCTATTCGCTACTATTTAATGCGTAACTCAATTATCTTTTGGAAAAATCACAACTACAACAATAAAAACCGCAAAAGCAACAAATAAGTTGCCTTCATCATTCTACCAGTAGTAATCAAGAACAAGAACAACAACAACAAAACCGTATTAATATTTCATAAATCTTAAAAAAATTTTCCTCTCTTTTTAAAATACTGCCTATAATTTAGAAATAAAAGAAAAAACAAAAAATACCAATTTTCATAGAATTTATTAGAAGAAAAAGGAACTTCCTGCAGCATCTTCAGCCAAAAACCACCCACTTTACGGAGATACAAACACACACACACACACAAATAACCAAAATAACCGTTAATGTTTTAAAGATAACGTCAAATAACAATTGAAATAATGGCCATTAATATCCTGGATTATGATCATTATGCCATCAGTGCCATTGTTACGGTCAGCATGCAAATATTTTTCTTCCTCATCAATTCAATACTACAAATGGATAAATTAACAGATTTTGCTGGCGGTGTTAATTTCATTATAATATCCTTATTGACATTTTTCCTTGGACAAATCGATCGACCATCTAAGGTAAGTGTAAGCATATACAAATTGAATCTTTTATCTTTTGATAAAAAAAAAATATTCATTATTTTATTCAGCCACCCACATGCACATGAACACTTAAATTTTAATGTCCACTCAACTAATATGTATTGAGTGTTATTTAATGTTAAAAGTTTATTCAAATCACCCACTTCAATAATCTTTTATGATCAAATTTTTTTCTGTAGAGATACTGTTTTTTTTCTTTTTTTTTGTGTAATAAACGATAATTTTAAGGCCAAAATTCATGAACATTAAGTGCATATTGTGTGGCCTATAAGTATGTAATAGGTTTTTTACATACCATATTTATCCATCATATGCATACATATGGGTCATTCCACACAAGGCCTTCACTGTATTAAATGATGTGTCTTACTCTCCTCAACAGTGACAACAAAGAAAAATAACATTTATACACAATAATAGTTGCGTTTAGTGGTAAATTTAATTGAACTTTGCAAAAACGAAAACAAAGGATTCCACGTTCGAAGGATTACGTGTCAAAGTTTCTATATTTTTCTCGTTTACGTTAGTCATAGTAATTAAGTATTGGAATATCAAAATAAGGCACATGTTTAAGAGCTCTCCATTTAATTGTAGCCCTTATGTCTCAGATAGTCGCTGTAGTCTCGTAGGTAATGTGTTGGCTTATTAGACGTAAGGCCTCGCTTCAAACCCCAGGTCAGATATCTTGAACAAAACGAATCAGCAGATTTCTGACAAAAACTCTGAGAATAAATAAAATTGCCATGAAAAAGTTTCTCAAAAATCTATCTTTAAAGTGTAGGTAACTCCCGCCCCCCCACTCTTCTGGATAATACTAACACACACAGCATAAGTGGTGTGTGTGAGAAGCTACATAGGTCGTAATCCTAACTGAAGGGTTGTAATGAACAATTATGTGTATATATGTATGTCACAGGGTAAAATATTGGAACCGGTTTTATATTAAATATTTCCTTCGGCCGTGCCAGTAAGCAATCATACTCAAACTTTTGCCTTTGCTTCCATTACCACACCTGGACTTCTACAAGAAGAAAATTTTCAGCTAGAGAAACAGTTAAATCTGTGAAGAATAAATGTCAATGAACAGAAATGTGTGCCTGTTACATAGGCAGGAACACGTATTAATCATTTTTGTCATGTTGCAAAGGGAAGAAATGGCCAAATAGAGCCACAACCATCAAAATTACTTGCCATCACAGACAGGAGCACGTAATAATAATTTTGTGTCGGACGTGGTGAATACGTAAGAATCCCCCAAAGTATTGGTAAATTTACATTAAATATCAAATTAGAGAATTGAAACTCCACAATTCGCTGTTAAAGTATTAAGGGTAACTAAGAAGTACTCACACTTACAACCATCTAGCTTGCTTAGCGTACATATACTGAGTTAAACAATAAGAAAATTGGCAAATATTTCTGAAATTGAAAACAAATTTTTAGAACACGAATCGACCTTTTTGGTAAACAATAGATAATATAATAATAAAATAATATTGTAAACATATAATGTTAGTATTTATTGCGTAGCCACATAGACTTTTTAATTTATATGGAAGCATCCATATTTGTATATGCATTTGTGTGCATGTATGTATATCTGAAAATGTATACTTTGTGAAAACACAATACAATTTAACAGTTTCTTTTATAACGTTATGACAAGCTACAATAGAGGCCTTTTAAAATTAAATGTATGTACATGTATGTGCAGTATACCCAAAATGCAAGTTAGCAATTTCCTTTTTTGCAATCATAGTCTTCCGATTACATACAGACATATGTACATTCATTCATTTATAGTATACAATACACGTATACATAAAAGTACGTATGTGTTATATTAACAATTGTTTTATATACACATACAGTACATACATTTCTAATTTCTAAGTACATAATGCCAAACAGTAATTGAAAAGAATTAACTTTAAATATTGAATAAAATTAAAATTTAAATATTATGATAAAACAATAAATTTCCGACAGAAGGCTAATTCTGATTAAAATTAAATATTAAAAATAATTAATTCGTATCTTATCTGGTGATAATTAATACGGCCTAATGAAATAGGGTGCTATAAATTTAAAATTTTTTGATTGGGATAGTTTAGCAAAGTAGGTGATGAAAATACTTCTACCCCCGACCAGAAACATTAAGAAAAATAATAATCAGTAGAAAAGGTCAAGGAAAGGGATGGCAACTTTCTAAGGAGAGATGTTCTAGAAGTAAAAAATGAAGGAAAACAGAAGAAAAATAAAGAGTAACACTCGTCTGACAGACCAGATAGTGCTAAGTTCAGGTTCAGGTCGGCGTGGTAGCTCTGATATCACAAAGCTCACTTGAGCACGCATAGCGGCCCGTTGTGAACGCAGTCCCTGTACTGACCAAGCTCCACCAAAACCATAGAAGAGGAAGAAGTTGGTCAGTGCAAGGGCTGCCCCAGATAGTGCCACGGATTAAACTCTAATAGTAGTTTGGAAATTCTACAATCTTCCCTATTCCGCCCTGAAGTTGATCCACTTTTACTTCGACCACCTGATGGATCAGCCCGAAAAAGTGTTCAAGGAGAGGTCTTTGAAGTCGCTGTAGTCTAGTAGGTAGTGTGTTCGCTTATTAGACGTAAAGCCTGTGTTGGAGCCCCAGACCAGACATCAAATGAAATATGAAAAAAAAAAAATATTTCTTCGGCGACTTTCTCTCTGCAGATTTCTGACAAAAACTCTGAGAGTAAATAAACCTGCCATGAAAAAGTTTCTCAAAATCTGTCGTTCGGAGTCGACGTTAAACTATAGGTCCCGCCACTCAAGTATAAAAAAATTAAGGCACACAACTTGAGTGGTGTGAGAAGCTAGGCTGTAATCCTGACTGAAGGGTTGTAATGGCCAATTATGTATGTATGTATGAGAGGTCTAACAAATCCCCGAGCTCTTTATCCCTCCTACGCATCCAACACACTATCAGTCCATTAGCCTCGAGAGGGTCGTCTTAAAGGTTGAAACCAATCTCGAACTAACTTAAATTTCAGTGCATTCAACTCTGCTAGATTAGCTACATAGATAACTACCGCAGCCCTCGACGCAATGCGTTTCTTATCAAGCTCCACTGTCTTGCTGATTGCAACTAACCCAGCCTGTAATACATTGCACTCATTTGGGAGCATACAGAACAGCCTCATGCCATAACCAAAGTGGTTTCTCGCTCCAGTGTCAGCTTCCATATCCGAGCCATTCTTAAAAATCACAAGTAGATTATCTAGACAAGCCATTGCTTCCTGTCTGAGAGTCACATACGCTAACCATATAGTCTATGAAATTCGTACTATTATAATCTTGGCACGTTCAAACTTTACTTTTTCATAATTTGTTTTGTTTTTTACAAAAATCGTTTAATGTAACGTATTTTTATAAAAATGAAATCTTTAATGATTCATGTTTTAAAGAATTCATTCTTTGCTGGTGCTCTAGATTTTACTCGAAAAGATTTTCTAATGCAATATAAAGGATTAAATTACTTCCTTCACAAAATGTATTTACATGTGTGTACAAGTACGATATATCCGGTATATTAAAAAAAAAAGGGGAAGTATGTTAGAATACTAGTAAATAAGTTATATTCTAAAGCATAGAGAAAATGTATACCCAGTCATATTATTTTTTGTATTGTACGAATACTTTTAAAGTAAGTACATATTTTATATTTATTACAATCTGGCTTTTAATCTAGAAGTTAATAAGCCAATACTGCAAATGCGCAAGAAGACAAATAAATCAGACAAGAAATATTGTTTTTAAATGAAAATGATAAATTCAATTTAAATAAATTTTACCACATATGTAAGTATGTAAGTGGTGTCATAAAATACTCGTTTAGATTGGAAAATACATTTAATGCTTATTGAGCTTATCGCTAGTCCGTATCTTCTTTAACAGCGTCTGTATATTTTCAGCATATTAGAAGGTTGATAATGAACAATCATACATACATAATTGGTCATTACAATCCTTCAGTCATGATTATGACCTAGCTGATCACACCATTTATCTTGTGTGTGTTAATTTTATACATGAGCTGCGAGACCTACAGTTTACGGTCGACAGATTCTTGAGAAACTTTTTCATGGCAATTTTTTATTTACTCTCAGAGTTTTTGCCAGAATTCTGCTAAGAGGCAGTCGCGCGAAGAAATATTTTTTCATATTTCGTTGGAGATGTCTGACCTGGGGTTTTAACCGTGGCCTTACGTCTAATAAGCCAACACACCACCTACTAACGCTAATAGCTAAAACAGATGTTGCAATAATTTTGAAACTTACAAGATTATTGAACGAGGCAGCAAAACTATTCAAATATAGGCGGTATTGCTTTCAAAGGGTAGGTTCTATTGAAGTGGGTCCATCAAATTGTTTGATCATTTGAAAAATAACTTTGCATTTATATAAAACTTTCTTTGGACATTCTTCTTGGGGTTTGTGATGAGCTGGACTCATTAATCGTGTTCACGTAAAATTTAGAACTATAAGGTTCCGTTCTAATTCATATATTTTTCAAAGATTTTTCTTCTTCATTTTTTTTTGTTAGATTTCGAGGAAACAGTTCCTAATGTGTCAATAATGGAAAATAATAAGAAAAAAAAAATATTTTCTCTCTTAAATTTTAAAATTTGAACAAAAATTCCGAAAAATTTCCGTTTCAAGTGAAATATGGTCGCCATAGGGTATTAAGTAGTGGGATGAGTTAGTAGCCAAAGGCTCGAGAGTGTAAGCCTCAACTCCAAAATCTGAGAAAAAAGAAAAACAAATATTTGACGAACAAAACCCTCTCAGGCGTTTTCTGGCAAAAGCTTTGAGAGTGAACTAGCTGCCATGAAAAAACCTCTCAATCCTATCGTTCCTATAGATTTTAAACTATAGGTCCCGTCACTACAATAATGTATGTATGTATGTATGTATGCATATACATATGTATGTATGCATGTATGTATGTACGTACTGAATGTTAATTGAACATCCTGCAGAGCAGTTAATTTGCTCTTGTACTCCTATTAACTTGGTGAGCCGTTCACTATGATTTGTTGTTTAAAACTTTTTTTTTGCTACAGGTTCCAGGACAAGAGATATTCCCATTTAGAGAACGCCAATTCTAAATGTGCTTGTATATTATATATTCGACTTTTTTGACGATATCGATGATTTTTAATTAGAAATCAAGGTAAGAATTAATACAAACTGTTATACATATAGCAACAGATTTTATGACGATTAGAGTAAATCTAACTCAAGAGAATTTTCTTTTAAAATTAATTAAACATTTAAGAAAATCAATTACATTTCTCCAAACGGCGATTAAAAGAGTGCCTATGCCTATTGTAAGTTGAATTATGTGACAAAAATAAACCATTACGTTGACAAATTAAAGTGTGAAAAGCAATTTAATGGTCATGTCATAACTGAAATTAATTCTCGTACAATACATTCAAACATACATACATATGTATATAAAGGGTGTTTTTTATAGAGGTATAGAACTTTAAGTTGGCGTTACTTTTCAAGATGGCGACCGATTTAACAGCTGTCAAGTGATTAATCTCAGTTTGGTTTGGCAATTCATCATGAATAGACTCACGCCTGAACAACGCTTGCAAATAGTGCAATTTTATTTCGATTTATTGAAAGACACGTTTGGTGACCGCCTAATTTCACGTTTTGGACTTGTGAATTGGCCTCCAAGATCTTGTGATTTAACACCGCTAGACTACTTTCTGTGTTGTTATGTAAAGTCATTGGTCTATGCAGTAAAGCCACAAACGATTGACAATTTGGAAGACAACATTCGCCGTGTTATTGCCGATATACGGCCACAAATGTTGGAAAAAGTCATCGAAAATTGGACGTCCAGATTGGACTACATCCGCGCCAGCCGTGGCGGTCATATGCCAGAAATCATATTTAAAATGTAATCACACAAGATTATCTTTCGGATAAATAAAATTCATGTCAATCGAATAATCCATCGTTGTTTTATTGCAACTTAAAGTTCTATACCTCTATAAAAAACACCCTATATTTCTGCAGGCATTGATCTTTAATGGAATTACTGGAATTGCATGAAATTGAAAAACAATTTTACACTCGATTTACATGGCCGTTGTACAGAAACATTTGCATTTAATGGCATTTAAAAACAACAAAAACAAAAAACACACATAAAATTGACTTTTTCAAAATATTAATTTCGAAATGGCAGCAAAAACTAGAAGACGTCATATCCTGTCATAAATAACAAGTTTATCAATCTATTCGAATACAAAAGTTAAGTGTTGTTGCTGCCATTGATGTAGCCTGTAACTTGATGATGGCAATGATGATGATGTTGAGTCGTGCCTTTATGACACTACAAGTATTTTCATGTAGATATTCAAATATCTCTACATGCATATTTACATTTACAACATGTAAAATATATGCATGGGTATGGGTATGGGTATGTGTATGCTTATGTATACATACATATAAATAATTTTATGCCAAACTATTTTCATATACAAAGCTATGCACTTGTGCATGTGTATGCAGCAGACCTTTCTTTTAGTGAAAATCTAAGGCAAAGGAAGAATAATAAAAGAATGTTCAACTTCCTTCTTTTCGAGGGCCTTTTTCATCGCACACAGCAAACAACATGTTGTGTTCTTCAGCGTAATTATTCTGTTCTATAGGCGGTAGGTACATACTATTGACGTGGTTGTTGCTATTGTTGCTGAAGGGGCATACAAGTGAATCATTTTCACGGACGATTTAAAATGATTTTGTTGTTTTCTTTATTTTCTTTGTTTCTTTTTTTATTCCTTTTCGTTATAGTAAAATGTAATTAAAAAATCAATATCAATTGATATAAAAAATTTATGAATTTAAAAACGATCTTAAACAACAGCAGCGGCATTTAACGTACTTTAAGCAATTTAACACACAGACAGACGTTTCGAACAATTGAATCCTGTTTAACAGCAGTTTGAAATTTTGCAGTTTTTTTTTGGATTTGAAGCCTGAACTTAACATCGGTTTCAGTAGGCTGGTAGATGGTGTGAGAAGCTAGGTCGTAATCTTGACTGAAGGCTTGTAATGGTCAAGTATGTATGTATGTATGTAGTAGATAGTACCCCAGAGACTAGAAATGGGACTATATATGAATTCATTCAAGTGAAGCAATGAATGTAAGACAATATTTTTTAAAGAAATTATAGACCTGATCATACATAATTGGTTATTACAACCCTTCGGTCAGGATTACGACATAGTTATCACACCACTTATGCTGTGTGCGTTAATTTTATACATGCGTATCGGGACCTACAGTTTAAAGTCGATTCCGAACAACAGATTTTTGAGAAACTTTTCATGGCAAGTTTATTTGCTCTCAGAGATTTTTTCCCGAAATCTGCTGAGAGGAAGTCGTCGAAGAAATATTCTCATATTTTTGTTTTGATGTCTGACCTGGGGTTTGAACCATGGCCTTACGTCTAGTAAGCCAACATACTACCTACTAGACTACGAAGACTAAAAACCTGATCAACATAAGAAAATTTTACAATTGAGTCTTTCAATTTTTGAAATTGTCTCACCCTCGCCTGACAAATGCTTCACTATCTCGTTCACATTGTTTTAACGCCACATAAGCTATGGAATACAATACTAATTGAATTCCTTAAATACCGCGAAGTAGAGAATAGGCTTTGCACAATGTATTCCCTTTGGTAAGAGAACTTTTTCACTTTTTCAAAGAAATAAATTAACCTTGAATTCTTCTTTAATTCTCTTCAATCTATAATTAAAATCTAAACAATTGGCAACCCTTAGAAACAGTCATTTAAGTGATTATATCTACAGAAAGTTTCCACTATACGAGTATAAAGGTGAAAGTTTAAAATAAAAAAAAAAAGTTTTTAAATATTTATCTAACTGTCTGTCCGTCGTCCTAACATTCCAACAATGCTATGTTTTTATATACCAAACGAACAAACAAACCACAAACGAACTAAACTGTATTACCATATTGTAATTTAGAAAATTTTTAATATTGTTATAAAGTCAAGCCAAAGTAAAATAAATGAAAACTGAAATATTTCATTTGAATTCCATTTGTATGTACGACTATAATAACATTGAATTGAATTTATTTAAGAAAATCAACGTTTTAAATTGTATGTTTATATTCGATATACCAGCAAAGTGAAGAAGAAAAAGTTTTTCCTTGCGATCATATCTTTACGTTGTTTACGTTATTTTTATTTTTACATTGATTTTAACTGTATATGCCGCAAAAGCGTCATTCGTCATAATTGTTAGACCTATTCACAGGTTATGTTTTGTTTTTGTAAACAAAGATTTAATTATTTTGTTTTAAAAACTACTTTCTGAAGGAAATAAATTTATTCTTATTATTACTGCGTAAGTAAATTTGAGTATAAGGTACATACTTCAAGCCTATTTAATAGTTAGACACATAATATACGAATTGGAATTGTTAGTTATATTTTGTTATGAATCGTCTGAATGACGTACTTTGAAACGACAAAATTATGATCACAATAGCACAACGTCAAATCTCATCGTGTATGGAGGATAGACTGGTCATTGATCCAGAAATTTTTCGATTTCTATACATTGCGTTATAGAAGAATTTTGGTAATAATTTCGTTTTGTACCACCAGTTTAGATTTTCAGCACCTTTTTAGCGACTGGCTGACCATACCAAGCTGTATTTTTTAATTTGAAATTTTCTGAGTGAAATCAAGAAGATTCCCAAACTTTAATAGATAATAACGGCCATCTTACATACATAATTGGCCATTACAACCCTTCAGTCAGGATTACGGCCCAGCTTCTCACACCACTCATGTTGTGTGCCTTAATTTTATACTTGAGTGGCGGGACCTACAGTTTAACGTCGACTCCGAACGACAGATTTTGAGAAACTTTTTCATGGCAGGTTTTTATTTACTCTCAGAATTTCTGCCAGAAATCTGCTGAGAGGAAGTCGAAGAAGAAATCATTATTTTTTTCATATTTCGTTTTGATACCTGGCCTGGGGCTCGAACCCGGGCTTTACGTCTAATAAGCGAACACACTACCTACTAGACTACGGCGACAGTATAGATTTTATTTCACCTTTTTAGCGACTGGTTGACCACAACGAGCTACATTTGTCAGTTGGAAATTTTCGAAGTGGAATCAAGAAGATTCCCGAACTTTAACAGATAATAACGGCCATCTTATTGAACCCAAATTTGTCGATTTAATTGTCGTTTACACGTGCAAATAATAAAATTGTTTTATCAAAATAAGTATTCTGTTTTCGATTGCCATAATCATCCTACTATTCGCTATGTGGTGAATAAAACCGATTCCGCTGGGTCAGTTAACAATCGACCAATACCGGTATGTTGACAAAACTCAAAATCTTTCGAATACGTCGCCGTTTTCCTATACAGTGAATGTATAGGAAAATACGAGGCAGTTGATTTCGCACTTGTTCACAAGAACTTGGATTTTCGCAGACCTTTGCTTGACGAATTATGCGTTGTGACTTGGCCTAAAAACTGAAGTTAAACTACTAATGGGTTGTGGCGTAATTAACAATTGGCCCTAATTTTTATTGATAAATTCATTTTCAGCGATTAGACCCATTTCTGGATAAAATGTTAACAAATAAAATCGTTGAATTAAGAGCTATAACAATCCACATGAGATCCAAGAGCGTTCAATGCTTCGCGAAAATATTAATATATGGTGGCATCAACGGTCCATATTTCCTTTGAGAAGACGTTAACCAGGTAATAACGGCCTACGGTGAGGAATATACATAGGTTGATGATTACCAACTTCTTTTAGTCTGAATTGGATGACCTGTGCACCAACTAAATGTAGTTTCCATAGGACAACGCTAAGAGTCGCACATTTCTTTCTAGGCGTGGCTATCTCACGTGGAGGTGATGTAAACTGGCCACCAAGATCGAGCGATTTGACCTTACTACTGAGGTTGTCTTAACTCGCACGTGTACGCGAATAAGCTACAAACCACAGTGGACCGCAAAGCCAACGTAATCTATTCTAACGTTCAAATTCTATATGAACCTCTTCATATAGAAATCTTTTTTAAATATCAAAAGGAATTAAGATGTGTGTATACATATGTATGTATCTTATATCCTATAAGCCACTGTAAGAGTCTCTAAAATACTGAATTTACTTAATTACCTAATGTATAGGTATTGAAACAATTCGTAATGAACTTGATTTGTCTATACTGTGAATACCACACTCTGATGAACTTCAGATTGTAGTTTATTTTTTCATTTAATACGTCAACCACATTTGAGGTGAAATAATGCAACCAAAACGTACACGTTCATTCGAAAAAAAAACAAGGAAAATATTAGAGTGTGCATCTGGAATATTTGCTGGCGTCTAGCCACCGCTAATTGCGTGCATTTGTTTGTTGTTTAAGAAATCGTTTATATGCATAGAAGCTAAATTATTAACTAAAAACACTAAATGCTAAAACAACTACGAAAAAAAGGTGGAAAAAATTACCAAAAAAAAAAACTGCTTAAAAGGAAACTAAAATATACCAAAAAAAAAGAAAGAAAGAATAGGTTTATCAATGTGTTGCTGAAGTGAAAGTGAGACGAAATGAACAATTTTCAAGGAACATTTTATTAAAGCCAATGTCATTGTGCATTTCAACACAAGCAAAGCCAAATACATGTATGCTGCTTATATACATACAATATATTGTATGTATATAAATTGTACATACGTTGTATAATAATCAAATTTTAAAAATTTTCATAAACTTAATTAAATTGTTTTTTCTTATTTTTTTGGTTGTTTGGTAATAATTTATTCACTTTTCGAACACTTTCCCATGTTATATATTATATTCTATTTTTATTTATTTATTATCTATAATGAAAATTCTATGAAGGCTTTTATTTATAAAATAAATAAATTTCATATCCGCATTGTTTAATTGCCAAAAAATTTCTCACCGGGGAATTGCATTCCAGCGACGCTGTAATATGCGACACTGAAGAACATTACTTTCGTCGTTATTTTTACGTTTATTACTGCGTAACATTTTTTAATTTCATACTTTTAAAATTTTATTTAAAGACTGTGTTTAAAGCACTAATATGGTTAGAAAGTTTATATAACATTTCCTAGTTTTTAAAGATTTTCTGATTAGAAATCTAAAACGAATTAAAGATTTAAAAATTATATTTAAAGTTCACACGCTAATCATTATTATTTTGTTGTATTTACATATGCATGTACATACATATTTACATATACGTAAGTAACGTTTGAAAATTAATGAATTATTTATACAATTAAGTGTGCAACCATGGCAGAGACTTATAAATAAACAAGACTTTTATTCAAGTTAATATTGTTATATAAATTTCTGGAAACTTAATTTCAATGCAATGTATTGCAATATTTAGTAGGGGACATAGATGTTTCTGAATCATTTAATTAACATACATACATATTTATTAATATATGTATATTGTATACAGAAACAAAATATTTATTCGAAAAGTCCGCATTTAGTTTGCCACACAGACTGGCCACAAATTGGTAACAGCACGAAAGAGACTGTCTTACGAGGATCAATGTTATGACATCTTCTGTGGCAAATCATGTCCTCTAAAATTGTCTACAATTTGTAGTCCAACGGGTTCAAATCAAGACTGGTAGACGAAAAGGATATGCTAAAAAACTTTTTCAAAACCAGTTTCTTTTCGTTTATAAGCTAGAGCGATATCTTGCTCGAAAGTCTATGACAGTTTTTGGAACAAAGAACTGTTACAACAGCTTTGAAAATGTTTTTTTGGTACACATTGACCGATGTTTTCGCCCTTTGTTCCCAAAAATGCAAGTCAGGGATCACACATCGTAAAAGAAATCCCGCCACACTATGTCTAAAGCTGGATAATTAGGTTCAAATGAGGTCTGTATCAAAGAACCCAAAACAAATTTCCTTTAATGTGAGGAGTTACTTAAGACCGGAGATATTGGCGACGGAAATAATTTTTTTTTTTAAATTAGCAATAAAAAAGTGATAGAAAAATATACCTATTGGAAGAAATGGACCTAGTGGTATAGATAGCCATAATCTCAAGAATTCCAAAACAGGTTTTCTTACGCTCGGGCGTAACTTATGGCCGGAGTTATAGGCGTCGAAATTGTTTTCTGCAAATTTTCCGTATAAATCGCGCAAAAATGTCGATGTCTTCCTTTTTTTTCAATGACTTTTATTTTTTGTGCACTTTTTTAGCAAAATTTTTGATGACTTGCGTTTTTTAACAATGATTTGCATTTCTTTGTCGATGACATGCATTTTTTGGGTCAAAGACTTGCATTTATATGGTCGATGACATGCATTTTTGGTCGATAAATTGCATTTTTTGTTTTTGATGATAAAGATATTAGCTTTAGTGCCTATATTAACTTCGTCACCGATATTTCCTAGGTAATGCCTGGCTGTAACAAGAACTGTTTTGGAATCTTTGACAGTGCTATCCAGCCCTCTAAATCCACTTCCGCCACAATTTTATTTTTCATCCACTTTTTTTTAATTTCTTCTAATTAAAAAAAAAAAAAAACATAAGTATTTTTTTAGACTACATCTCCGTTCAAACAGGCTCGACAACAAACTACTGTATGTACACGACATACATATCAACTGAGTAATAAAAATAAAATTTCTACGTATAATATAATTTTGATAAAAGTTGCATGATATATATATGTACTTCCCGGCAAATGTATATAATTATTTTATACACTGACAAATAGTGCATTTAAGTGTAAAATGTTTTAAATTAAATTTAATACTCATGTAAATGCATGAGTTGTTCATATAATAACATTTAAGTACGTGTTAGTTAGTTTTGTTAATTCAACATTTTGAAAATAATGCATCGCTTTAAAAAAATATATATACCTTTTATCTTAGCCAATTATAAATGCAAAAATAAAAAAGCAACTCGTTGATATTGTTAAAAAATTTTATCTTTTAAAATACCTTTCAACACACAAAAATTTTTATACATTTTTAATGGCAGACATAAATACGCACTCATATCTCCATATGCATATTGTCGGTAATCCTCTACAGAGTAATAAATAAAATAAAAAATGTCGAATAAAATCAAATGAAACATTCATTTCATAAAAATAAAATAACCTCAGCAATTAAGAGCCATGGTCAATATTGACCAAATTGTTTGCCAATAAAAAGCAAAAAAGAAAACAAAAAAAACATTGTTTAAATTTTGTATATTTTTTAAATTTCGTATTTTTTTTTTTTGCCATTGTCTTTGGTTGCACATTGTAAATGGAAATATACATACATGCAGAGAGAAAGAAAGAGAGAGAGAGAGAAAAGGATAAGCAAAGATAAAGACATTTTTATTGTTTTCTTTTCTCTCATTTTTTTGTTTTCCTTTTCTTTTTGTTTTGTTAACACAACAACAGCTTATTGTTATTATTGTCTTTATTATTGCTTTTGTTGGTATACACCTCCTCTAATACCACCAGCCATAATTGCCACGTCGTATGCAATACACCAAAACATTTCCTCCACTTTGTGGCAACAAGAATATGTCGTCAATGTTCTTGTAAATGACCGTGTGACCGAAAGTCATGCTCATGTTAAACAATGATGTTCACATTGAAAAGGTTATTCGGAAATACATACAACCTTTAAATCGTCATTTAAATGTTTGCACCATAAATGTTTGATTCCATTTAAATTGCAATGTATGTAAATTGAAATTATATTTTAATTAATTCGAGCAAACTTATTATAACCATATGTATAATACGTACTGTAGTAAGTCCTGAGAGCCTTTGGGAATCTAAGCAATTATCGCCAGCATGCGATATTCAGTTTTGCTTATAGAAAATTATTTTCTTGTATAAAAACTTTTTTTTATTAAAAAGTATAGGAAATTCATTTTATTTATATTTTTGGGAATTTCTCCACAATTAATTAAGGAAATTATGGTCAACAAGGATAATAATCCGGCCAGTTCTCCCACAACCAAGCTTCACGTTAGTATTGAAATTACACTAGCCTGTGGCCATCCTACACTTATACTGACCATCAGCCTCTGATTGGGCATTCCATCTGGATATGTGTCTTAAAATGCACAGAAAAAAATGCGACTGTATTTGCTCGTCATGAAGCGGTTTCGAGATACAAAGATCTTTAGTATGTGGTCAGTATGTAAAATTAGAAGTTTTTGTAAAAAGTTTTGCTACCATTCAGGATTGGATAAATGTTGAGTAAATCGTTCAATATTTCCAGTATTCGGCTGGCTTTCTAAGGCTTTGAGAATTTTAAAAACAAATTTATATTCTGTTGTTAAAACTTATGCTTAAATGGTTTAAACGGCCCTTAAAAATAGTTTATTTTTTTTTAATTTTATTTTTATTATCTTCTGAACACCCTTAAATGTTACTCATGTGTGGGATTAAATTGTAAGCCATCAATTTTCATATTTGTAAAGTGTGTGTGTATGGGTGTGTTTGTGTTAAAATATCATCACAATTGTATACAAAACTTTACATATTCACACGTTCATATATATGTACGTATGTACATATATGTGCTTTAATAACCAAACATTTTCATTTACAGGCCTACGATAGCCGCCAGTTGATGGTCACCTTATTTGTGTGCCTTTGGGGCGCCCGTCTATCTGGTTATTTACTGTATCGCATTGTTAAATTGGGACGAGATAAACAATTCGATGATACACGTCGAAATATCATTAGATATGCTGTATTCTGGACATTTCAGGTATGTAACACGCACACATATTCATCATACTGTCAGGTAGTGTTTGTAACCTTACCATATGGCCAGCCTTATGTCATATGAAATGCAATTCCATTAAGGAATTTCAATAAATATTCTAAAGTCTTATGAGGGTACACAACTAAAAGGACATTTGAAATAAAATGCATTAAAAGTGAATAAGTAAACTAAAGGTAAAGTTGTGATACAATACCTAAAAAAATAGGTTTTGATGATTAGATGCCATAACTTAAATTTTTTTTTTTTTAATTTATATCTTTTCATTGCCTTTACGTCAAGGCTTTTACATACGTGATGTATGAAACCACCCATATATTGTATCTATACTAACATATGTATGTACATACGTACCAGAACGTACATATGTACATGACTATATGACTTCCCTTGCAATCAAGTGACTAAACGAATGAGTGAATCAGTTTCATTATTCTTTTCTTTTTTTTCGAAGAAAGGACATATAAATGAATCTTTTGTCTACTTCCACTCCTCGCCTCCCCCTCCCCCTTGTAACCTTGTACCCTCAATTTTCCTTTCTCATCTGTGTTGTTTATTGTAATTTAATTGAAATGGAAAATGTCTCATAATGTGAATTTTAATTAAATTTTCCAGGCTGTTTGGGTGTATGTCGTTTCATTGCCCGTCATTATTATCAATTCACCACGTCATTCGCAACCAAATGCTCCCAAAACAATGACAACATTGGATTCAACTGGTACGGGCATGTTTATAGTGGGCTTGTTGGCTGAAACATATGCTGACTTGCAGAAATTTTCATTTCGACAGGATCCTGCCAATCAAGGAAAATTTTGTAACGATGGTAAGTAAATGGTGCCTGGCATTTGATTGTAATGCATCATCAGGTGATATTATGAACAATGATAACTTAATGGCTTTATAATGTTTTATGCTTGGCTGTCTTCTATAGGATTATGGAGTTTATCGAGACATCCAAATTATTTTGGTGAAGTGGTAATATGGTGGGGAATTTTTGCAATATCTCTTAATGTTATTTCTGGCCATGAATGGGTGGCTATTGCCTCACCAATATTTACAACATGTATCATATTGTTTTTATCTGGTATACCGCTTAGAGAAAGATCGGCTGATGAAAAATATAAAGAGTAAGTAAATTTATGCTCTTTTAACTTATGTACTTCTCTCTTGTGGACATGTGGTTGCAATAGTTGTTTGGTAGTTCATCTACGAAATGAGTAATATTTGTTTGAAAAAAAATTTAAAATAGTAATCATACGCTTACATGCATATGTTGCAAAACAATAATGATAATTAAAATTTTTTTTGTACATTAAATTTCAGTCAACTGGAATACCGGAAATATAAGGCATCAACTTCACCCTTAATACCAGTTCCACCTTCTGTATATGTTGAAGTGCCGGCTGCTTTAAAATTCATTCTTTGCTGTGAATTTCCCATTTACGATACAATGCAAATACAAAAAGACATTAGCCCATATTCACTTTCAATTGCAAGATCCCATTCACACATATAGCAGTCAATTGCCCACTCGGGCAGTGGGCAACAAGGCTTCCAAAGCAACGTTGGTCATTCCCTACAGAAATATGGTGATACGGGTTCAGTGCATCGAGGACACTGTTATGGCGCTAATGGGGGAGATGCTGAAAATCATTTGAACTGCGGCGGCAGTTGCCGTAATTCTTATGTTAAAACAGCAAATCCTTATCAAAATGGTTCAGGCTATGCGGCCAGTTATGGTCACAATATGAATGAATTAGCTTATCATCCACAACAGATGGCACAGCACCAGCACTCACATCAGCATACACATTCACATCATCACTCGCATCCCCATCCCCATTCCCATCATCATCACCAACAGCAACAGTTGCAGCAACCGCAGCAGCTTCAACCAGTCGCATCAAAAGCTTTAGATGTTGATGACGATACAGATGATGGCATTATCTATATGCCAGGGCCATCGTCATCGAAAAAACAACCACATTATTTTCCACCATCTTCACAGTCAATTGACTTTGAGGAGCCCTCCTCAATCATAGATGTTGAAGAACAAATCGAGCCGGAATTGGAAGAGGACTACGATGAGGATATACCGCCAATTGATCTAAGTAAACCGCCCAGTGTGGAGAGTTTTGTAAATAAAATTCGAACCGAAAAGGAAGTACAAATTAATGCCGAAGGTAAATCCATAACGGTAACAACAATATTGTGATTCATTCATTTCTATGTTGCTTTATATACATCACGCTTGACGTATTCACAACACTCGTTTGTCTTATTATCAGTATCAGTATCGAGTTATCGACAAGCTTATTTTAACAGTTTATAACACAAAATAGTTACTAATACTACAAGAACAACAACAACAACAACAAATATTTCTTTGTTATAGAAAAAAACAAAAAGAAAAAAAAAAAAACAAAACAAAACAACCCACAATACTTTCGATATGTGTAGATGGTATAATAATTTAATTTATCTTGAAAATTTATGCAATAATTTATTATATTTAATTGTGGATTAAAAACTATGTAATTAATTAAAGAAGACACCGCTCAGCGATTATTTTATAAAAATAATTTAAAACAGAAAAAAAGACATGAAAAAAGATTAAAAAAATATTCCTATTAAAAAGAAGAAAAAAAAATCTATTTTACATACATTTGTTGGGGACAAAAAATAAAAAATAGGTACAGTAATGATATGAAATTAAAACTTTCAAATCATAAATTATAACATTTTTCTCTTGAGTCCATATTAATTGGCTACAGTTTTGAATGGATACATATGTACATATCAAGTGAATGTCTCTAAGAAAGCTTTATTTTTAAACCATATACAATAATTCATTAATAAATTAAATGGAACTTTCTTTTTGTCACCAACTGTATGTAAAATTCAAACAAATAGTATTATTAGTTTATAGTAAATTGTTATCTATGCATATCAAGAGAAGAGTTTTATTAATTTGCCTATTTAAATTGTAATTAATTAATATGAATTACTTATTAAAATTAATTGATAATGTTGATGTCTATTTAAATTAAAATTTCTATTAAACTGCTAGAGGAGAAAATTTATAAAAGCAAACTTA
The DNA here is from genome assembly GCA_930367235.1 of Sarcophaga rosellei. Lineage (NCBI taxonomy): Eukaryota > Metazoa > Arthropoda > Insecta > Diptera > Sarcophagidae > Sarcophaga > Sarcophaga rosellei. Next base: position 66,514,246 of record OV884020.1, on the reverse strand, counting down.
GACGAGGGGACAAATAGGAAATTAAATCAAAAATAATAAATTTTAAAACTTGTATGTTATTTAACAGTATTTCACATTTAAGTGATTTAAAATTAAAGCCGGAATTTTAGAAAATTTTAAAGCAGATACTTGCTATGAATGGTACATTTTCCTTAGTACACATTAATTATGGTTTAATTTCTTATCAAGCTTTGTAAAGCAGCAAATGAAATGTAAACAGTTTAAATAAAACTTATATACAAAAGTAATTTCTTAAGAATAAAATTAAAAAAAAAAAACTATGTTTAAAAAAAGTGCCAAAATAATACTCGTAGTTGTTATTTGTAGCATTACAATTGTTTTCAGTTCTATTTGCGCTTGTTACGTATTAAATAAATGAAATAGTAACAATAAAAGAGAATTAACAAAATGAAAATGAATAACAAACAAATAAACTACTAAAGTACCACATACTTGTGCCTCATCTTTATCAAATTAATCATAATAAAATTACTTCTTTATCAATTGTTCAAATTCTATGGACTTGTTACTAAATATCGTAGTTTATTACCACTTTTATGGAAAACTGTTATTTATTTAAATTATCAAGCAAACAATATACATACATACATATACATTAACAATAAACAAACAAAAAAAATAAATAAATTTAAAAGGAAATTAAATCTATTTTTTAAAATGATAAAAAGACATTTGTTAACAAACTAATAAAATATTATTAAAGAAATAATGAAATACAGATAAAAGAAAATATTTTCGTATCAAAACAATTGCACCCCGCCCACCCAAAAACAAAAATACTACAAACAGCACTACCGCCAGTAAACTAAACAAAATAATAATTACTTTTTAAATAATAGCAAAAAAAGAAAACGATGTATGTAATTCAAATTTAGCATTTTACATACATATTGACATATTTAAAAAAATTTTTTAACAACCATTTTTTAAGTAGGATTTTGCAAAAGCAAAAATAAATCAAGCATAACCTTTTAAAATTCTCTTTTTTCTGTTTTCTTAAGAAGTAGTACTTAAAAAAAGCCTCAATTAAATTTAAATTTGTTCATAAAATGTCCAAAAACCAAATCTTTTTTTTATTAATAATATACAATATAAAGGAACTAGTAAACTTTTCAAATAATAACTAACAGTAAATAAATAAATAAAAGCAAAGTAAATAAATAAAAATAAAAAAAATCATAATAAAACTATTTTATTTATACATAATTTGTATTTGCAGTAACTCTAAAAATAAATAAAAATAGTGCAGAAAATAAATAAATAAAAATAATAATAATAAATAATTTTATTTAAACGCATAATATTAGTAATGAAAAGTAATATTTTAAAGTACATAAGACATAAAACCAAATAAACAGATAAATTAATTTTTATTAATGCATTTCTATGTCTGTATAATTGTATGTATAAATCAATAATGCAAATAATAATAATTAATTAAAACAATATAGATATATGTATATGTAAGGTATGTATGTGTATATGGTAGCAAACAAATAATGACTCTGCCTCGTATGATATTTGAATACATACATACAATATTTTAAAATAATAACAATTAATTATTTTCCTATCCCCAACCTCCCATATTTATTTTTCTTTTAATTCAGTATTTAACAACTATAATTTGTTTTAATTTCTGTTATAAAAGGGTTAATTATATATTTATATATATAATTATGTATAATATACGTAAATAGATAACAGAATAACCATCAATACCCTATCGTAACGTAGTTGTCTAAAAGGTGTCACAAAAGTGTCGAAGAAAACATTCAGCAACGCTTCCGATAATATGTCCTATATACGACCAACAGTCAACAAAATAAAATTAGTTGGCAAAATGCCTAGGGTAATGTATAAAAACATCATAAAGAATAATTCCAGTAATTATTATGATAACGATTTGCCATTTACATTGTATATTCCAGGAAGACAACGATCCGAAAAATAAATCTCTAGTCGTAAAGTTTAGGATTAAATAGAAATATGTAGTCTAGTAGGTAGTATGTTGGCTTATAAGACGGGAGGAGACGATTACCCCAGGTCAGACATCGCAATCAAAATGAATTATGAAATACGACTTCATATCAGCAGATTTCTCCCAAAAACTCTGCGAGTAAATAAAATTGGCGTGGAAAAGTTTCTCAAAAATATGTGGTTCGGAGTCGCCGTAGTCTAACAGGCAGTGTGTAGGCTTATTAGACGCGAAGCCATAGTTCAAATCTAAGGTCAAACATCAAAACGAAAATGAAAAAATATTTTTTCGGCGACTTCCTCTCAGCAGATTTCTGGCAAAAGTAAAATTGCCATGAAAAGTTTCTCAAAAATCTGTCGTTCGGAGTCGACTTCTAACTGTAGGTTCCGCCACTCATGTATAAAATTAACACACAACCATGAATGGTGTTGAGAAGCGAGGCCGTAATCCTGACTGAAGGGTTGTAATGGCCAATTATGTACATATGTATGTATATATAGGCGCCGTAGTCTAGCAGGCAGTGTGTTGGCTTATTAGACAATAGGCCTTGGTTCAAACACCAGGTCAGATTTCTCAAACAAAACGAAATATGATAGAATATTTCTTAGGCGGCTTCCTCCCAGCAGATTTCTAGCAAAAATTCTGAGAGTAAATAAAATTGCCATGAAAAGGTTTTCAAAAATCTGTTGTTCGAATTTAAACTGTAGGTCCAGCCACTCATGTGTACACACAACATAAGTGGTGTAAGAAGCTAGGTCATAATCCTGACTGAAGGGTTGCAATGGCCAATTATGTATGTATGGATGTATCAATTAAACCTCAAGAATGTTATTCTAAAACTTTAGCCCAACCATAAAACTCAAGAGAGATTCAAAATGTGAAATTCAAATATCGGAGTAAAGCATTGTTACAATTTTTATGTTCGCCACTATATATACATAAAGTATGTATATTATAGCGACTCAAGTTGTATGGATGCGAAATTCGTGCAAGACGTACCCCCTTCAAAATGAACATTGGTATATTTTATGATGACATTTAAAATATTTCGGCTCTAGCTTTGACCTCTCGTGAGCTGGACCATTTTGAAAAAGGGTATATTTTTGTATGTTTTGTTAATTTGAGAATTTGTTTCCTAACCCACATATAGAGTATGGGTGTCATAAGAAAGCTTTTTTCAAGGCGCGTCCAACGGTATATACAATTTGTCCACGGACAATCATCCATGTCTTTTTTTTAAGGATATTCTGTAAAAAAAAGGGTTTTTGAATTTTTTCTTTTCTTCTTTTCTAACCAAATTAACTCTAATATGATGCCGGATTTAGTTTCTAGATGATGTATGGATGAAAATAGGACTAAAGAAAGAAAAAAAGAAATGATCCACGACTTTTTTCCCAAATTAAAAAAAGTTATTAAATTTTTTTGTTTATATTTACAAAACTATACTCAAAAAACGCAAACTAGGGAGAATTTCCAAAAAAGCTGAGACCCGTATTTAATTAAATCGACTAAAGATTAAAATATGTTAATTTGGTTATTTTATTACAAACAACCCCGAAGAAAAAATTCAAAAACCGTTTTTTTTTAACAGAATATCCTTAAAAAAAAGACATGGATGATCGTCCTTGGACAAATTGTATATACAGTTGGACGCGCCTTGAAAAAACCTTTCTTATGATACTCATATTGTATATGTTGGTTAGGAAACAGATTCTCAAATTGACAAAACATGGAAAAATATACCCTTTTTCAAAATGGTCCAGCTCACGAGAGGTCAAAGCTGGAGCCGAAACATTTTAAATATCATCTTAATAAAGTCCTAGGTTAATTTTTAGGAGGGTACATCGAGCACTTTTTTGGTGAGTCGCTCTAATGTACATACAACATATCATATGTATGTATATTAAATATTATATGCCTACAGTCTGGTATACATATTATGTTTGTATACTATGAGACATAAACATAATATATCTATATAGTACATATATATATATGTACATATATGTAATGACACATGTTTGTCTATGTATATAGTTAAAAAAATTAGTATATTTTTTAAATAAATTAAAATTAAATAAAAAATTTTGCAAGAGGAAATAAATATACATACATACATATTAACCTGTACTTTATTAAAATGTAATAAATAAAACAAATATTTCTAAAAATTCATTAATAAATTATTAATATTACGTAATTCATTAACAAATTATTATTAATTATTTTCAGCGAAATTAAAACAAACATATTAAAAACAAAAACTTTGAAGAAAAAATGACAACAACAACAAACAAAACAAATTAAACATTATAAAATAAATATTTTAATAGATGACATCAAAATTGTGTGTTTCATTTAAACAAAAAGAAGAAAAAAGGAGAATAATTTAAAATTCTGTACTTACCAGGACTTTTTTAAGATTAATGTGAAAATGGGATCTTGATATGTATTACTGGGCCTAGAACAAATTAGAAAAATACATGATTATTGTTATTATTTTTAAACTTTAAACATTTTAATTATGCAATTGTTTTTCTACATTCCTACTGTGCTTGGTTTTGTTTAAAAAAATAAAAAAAACATTTTCCTATCATATTATCAAGGAAATTTCAATTAAAAATTTTGAATTTCAAAGTTTTTCCACGTATTTTTTCAAATATTTTTATTTGTTATAAATTTCAATTTTATTTTTTTTGTCATAAAATCAGAATAATTAAATATATTTGCTAATTTTTTACAAAGCAAGTGGAAAAATGTTTGGTTTAATGCGCTTAAGCTTACTTCGTGGCGCCATCAAACGTATGCAACTGGCGCGCAATTATGGTGCACAGGCCATTAATCAAATGTTGCAACTGCAGCACACGGAAATTTGTGCTGATCCGCCGTCAAGAGGTTTGGTGTTGGGTGTTTATGCCGAAGAGGATGACAAAAATGATACGGGCATTTTAACACCGGCAGCTTGGCGTTACAACGTACAGAGGACAGGCGGTCGTATGCTAGAAGTATTACGCATGTCTGGTCCAATGCCTAAAAGAGGCCAGTGCCGTTTGTTGTTTGCCCAAGAAACTGAGAAAATTCCTTATTATTCAGCAGTGGCTATCATTGGTTTGGGTAAGGAGTGTTTGGGTTTTAATCCGTATGAAATTATTGACGAACAAAAGGAAGCCATAAGAAGATCTGTGGCGAAAGCATGCATGGAATTGGCTAAATTGGATACAGATCGTATTGAGGTCGAGAATTGTGGACATGCAGAGTCTGCTGCTGAAGGCGCTGCTTTGGGTGTTTGGGCTTATCAAGAATTAAGAAATCCTAAAAAACGTATAGCTGTGCCCTCAATCGATTTATTTACTTACAAAGACGAAATATGTGACATTGAAGGATGGCGTATTGGTTTGCAGAAGGCTGCAGCGCAAAACTTAACCAGGCAATTGCAAGAAATGCCTTCCAATCTTTTGACACCCACCGCATTTGCTCAAAATGTTGTTGAAGTTTTGTGTAAATCAGGCGTCAACGTAGAGGTTAAAGTGGAAGGCTGGGCCCAAAGTCAAACTATGAATGCGTTTCTAGCTGTGGGTAAAGCATCATGTGAACCTCCTGTATTTTTGGAACTCAGTTATTACGGTACTTCGGCGGAGGAAAGACCGATTGTATTGGTGGGTCAAGGAATTACATACGATAGTGGTGGCTTGTGCTTAAAGGAAAAGGAAGAACTGTTTCGTATGAGAGGTGACATGACGGGAGCTGCAGTTGTGGTAGCGACTTGCCGAGCAATAGCTGGATTGCGTTTACCGGTAATTTTTTTAATTTCTTTTTCTGAAATTTAAATCGCATCTGCAGTTTCGTTTTATACACGATATACGATTTTGATTTATAAATTTAAAATATAACTGCAGGTCAACATTCGCGGTTTAATACCTTTGTGCGAGAACGTAATTGGTTGTAACTCTTTCCGTCCTGGTGATACCGTTAAAGCCATGAATGGAAAGCACATTAAAATTCAAGGCACAGATCACGAGGATATGCTGGTTTTGGCCGACGCATTGTTGTATGCTCAAAACTTTTGTCCCAAGTGTATTATTGATGTGGGAACAACATCGGGTAGTATGAGGCCAGCACTGGGAGAAGCAGCATGTGGTGTTTTTACGAATTCTGAAATATTGTGGCAGCAAATAAAACATGCCAGTATGCACACAGGCGATAGAGTATGGAGACTTCCATTGTGGGATTATTACGGCGAGCAAATCAGGGCTGGTAAGTCATCAGATGTGCAGAATTATGGCATTGGTACCGGTGGACGGCCTTGCAAGGCAGCAGCTTTCCTACGCGAATTTGTGCCGTGTGGTCAATGGATGCATATTGTAAGTTAATAACGAATTAAAACTTTAAACAATTTCAATTTTTTACTTTTTTTTTTTCTAAGGATGCTACAAATGTTAGGGGTACGGCAGGAAAATGCTTTGAGTATTTACGCAGAGGCATGGCTGGCAGACCAACACGCACTTTAATTGAATTTATAGCCCAAACAATATGTAAAGACACGGCTCCAAAAATGCCCAAAAAGGAAAAATAAATGAAACAATATGTCTGTCATCTCTCCCACTCTCCCGGCACCTGTTATTCTTTACCCAAATTTGTTTGTGAATTTTCTATGTTTGTGCAGTTCATTTGTTCTGATTTCTTTTTTGTAAAATTTTGTTAGTGGAATTATTATTAAATAAATAACGATATTTATACATTTTAAAAACAAGAATACAACAAGCGAGGTTGGTTATTTCTTTATAAGAATATGAGAAGGGGGGATAGTTTTATTAATACATAGTTATTAAAACAGTTTCCAAATATATTCAAAAAAATACTTTGTTCTAGTATACATAGTACATACAAAATAGTAAGGATTTCGATTTCTCTTAAACTATAAAAAATAAAATTGGCATTGAGTTGATACGATTGCTTTTAAATTATAAAATTCCTTTTTGTGATTATCACAATGACATTGCTTTTGACAGTACAATGTTTATATCCATGGGGGGATAATTCTGTAGTAATTTCACATTCGAGGCGAAGTCATTTTGAAGTATTTGTTCACGTTGTATTCTAAAAAAGGAAAATAATTTAGTTTGACAATGTTTATACATATAAAAAATATTAAAACTTCAAAATTTCATCTTTAAATGCAGCTTAATTTATTTTCATCTCGGCGGATGAAAAAGAACTTACAATATCATAGCACAGCATATCTTGAGTAGAAAATCAAAACGATTTTCATCTGAAAGCACAGAATCCCAAATGCGTACAACATCAGGCAGGGGAAATTCTTGTGAGAGTATTAGGGAAATCCACCTAAAATAATGTAACGTTGAAATTAGAATCTGCAGCTAGTATTTATTTCTCCAATAAGTACATTACCTAAAACTATAATATTGTGGATGTAGTTCTTGTGCTTTCAGACGTTCATATATTTGTAAATCTTTGAGTCGCAACATTTCGGACAAACGTTTCATCATGTTTTTAATACCACCCTCTGAATCATCCAAGGTTTTGATAAAGAAATCACGAATTTCGGCCATTAACGCTGTAAAACAATAAAAACAATCAGCTTCAGCATGTTCTGTAATAAAATAAGACATCAAATTAAACTAATTCATAAATGTATTGTAAATAAAATTGTACTTACTTCGCACCTCTTGATCCGGATCTGAAGCCATGACATAATAAATTGGACCAACAATTTCATTCATGCCCTGTACATAACCTTGACCTGGATTAAGTTTTGCATACAGAAATAAAATGCGCTGTACAACTTCCCAATGAGCCTCTTGGCCTTCTTCCATTGCTTTATACGTTTCTTCTGAACGTTTTGTTATAAGATTTATCTAAGGCATGAAAATCAATCGTACATTTACACATACAAAGTACACCATAAAATATTGATTACAAAGCAAATTGTACATGAAAATGACAAACGTATGTATTTAATATACCTGCTGCTTTAATTTGTAAAAGGCGGCATGTGTTTTTCGTTAAGAATGTTTACAGAATAGAAAAATAGCTTATCAAATAGATGTGACTTTGGGAAAGGTTATGCTAGCAATGCTTGCTCTTTACATAAGGATCCAAGAACTCTTCTTACCTTGGTAACACCTAAGCCTTTTCTTTCGACATTGGCCGATTTCAAAACGGAGGGCACTACCCTCTGGTGGAGACGTCTCTCACCTTTGCTATTGACCACTATGTCACACGGATATTCGGTAGGTTGCTGAAAGAACGATATATCTGGACAGAGTCTTCTGACATCTTTGTCGATTTGTAGCAGAAATTCATTGTCATTGAAAAATGTATTCCAAGCACTATCTGGTCCCTCGCTTAACGGGTGGTCACTTAAACCAGCATTATTCTCATCGCTTTTGTCGCCATTCTCCTCCTTTAATCCTGGCGGTAAAACCAAATCCTCAATGAAGTGTCGATAAAGTGATCTCTTCTTTACCAAAGTGCTTGACCAAGATTCACGTTTTGTGCCCAAATAGCCCAAAAGAATTTTCCAACATTGTGATCTCAGGCTATTTACGTCTGGTATACCTTGCGGTATAAAAAAAGCAAGACGTAAAAGAAAAGAAATATAATTCATAAAAAGTGTTTAATTAACGAACCGCAAATAACGAATTGTTGTGAAAGTTTTAATTCATCACTTTATTTGGGGGGCGATATTTTTCAATGTGTTGGTTGATGGAAAGGCAATATGAATAATGAATGGATGAAATGTTTTGTTAAGAGTATAAACGTACCATTGGAACACAATTGTCTCAGCTGTTTCATATCAATTTCATCTTTGGCCAGCGCATTTTCAAATTCATTTACACTTAAATATTTTTGTTTTATGAAAACATTGCAATAATTTAATAACTTTTTTCAATTTTAATATTATTTTTTAATAACAAATTTCTTTTGTACCCACCGTGCTTTAAATATTGACATTGTTCGGTTTACTTCACACTACCGTTTCAGTTTATTAAACAATTTGTTTTGTTTTTATTGGTACGCGTTGCCAACTTTAATGAAACTCGTACACATTATAGGGGTTTCATCATTAAGCGACAAAAACAAAAAACGCTTAAATAAAAAAGTGGCGAAAAACTCAACGCCGAACGAATGAATTAATTCAAGCACTTTTAAAAAGCGTACAAATTTAACGCGAAACGAGGATTTCTAAAGGTTTTCACTTACAGATATTTAAAAATATAATATATAATAATTATAAATAATATAAAATATAAATAACAATAACCAGTGTTGACTTTTTAGATACATAAGTGAGTCAACACCCACTATAATTTTAAATTTTCTATTATGTTCGTAAGTATAAAAAAAGTACCTTTATCATGAATTGTTGTTTTTGTTTTAACATTTTATAAGTTATAAATAAACGTCTTTATTTTTGGAAATTTATTTGACTATTCTCATTTACTTTTCTCGCTATCCTAAGAAAATGAATTATTTCAGTGGTGTTTACTCACTTTTGGCGCTCACTATATTTATAATACACATTTGCATTGATTTGTAATTTAATTGAATTCTGACCATATTTTTCGATCAAGCCTGAAAGAATTCCTTATAATAATAAAATAATAAATAAATTATGTTAGTGTTTAGCATGTAGTGTAGAGCGACTCAAGTTGTATGGAAGCAAAATTCGTGCTCGATGTACCCTCTCAAAATGAACCTTGGACTTTTTTAAGATGACATCTAAAATATTTCGGCTCTAGCTTTGACCTCTCGTGAGCTGGACCATTTTGAAAAAGGGTCTATTTTTGTATGTTTTGTTAATTTGAGAATTTGTTTCCTAACCCACATATAGAGTATGGGTGTCATAAGAAAGGTTTTTTCAAGGCGCGTCCAGCGGTATATACAATTTGTCCACGGACAATCATCCATGTCTTTTTTTTAAGGATATTCTGTAAAAAAAAGGGTTTTTGAATTTTTTCTTTTCTTCTTTTCTAACCAAATTAACTCTAATATGATGCCGGATTTAGTTTCCAGATGATGTTTGGATGAAAATAGGACTAAAGAAAGAAAAAAAGAAATGATCCACGATTTTTTGTGGGCATATTTTTTTCCCAAATTAAAAAAAGGTATTAAATTTTTTGGTTATATTTACAAAACTATACTCAAAAAACGCAAACTAGGGCGAATTTCAAAAAAAGCTAAGACCCGTATTTAATTAAATCAACTAAAGATTAAAATATTTTAATTTGGTTATTTTATTATAAACAACCCCGAAGAAAAAATTCAAAAACCGTTTTTTTTAACAGAATATCATTAAAAAAAGGACATGGATGATCGTCCTTGGACAAATTGTATATACAGTTGGACGCGCATTGAAAAAAACCTTTCTTATGACACCCATATTGTATATGTTGGTAAGGTAACAGATTCTCAAATTGACAAAACATGGAAAAATATACCCTTTTTCGAAATGGTCCAGCTCACGAGAGGTCAAAGCTGGAGCCGAAATATTTTAAATGTCATCTTAAAAAAGTCCAAGGTTCATTTTTAGGAGGGTACATCGAGCACTTTTTTTGGTGAGTCGCTCTAATGTAGTGGTCAGGTAATGAAAAACGAAGCGCTGTTATAGCGCTATTTACGTGTAATATGAAAAAAGGTGAAACTATCAAATCGCTCCACTCCCTGGGGATTAGTTGAATATTTGTCTTTCGGTGAACAAAATTGTTTGAGGCAGTTGGAGATGTTAAAGACCGCCACCAGTCGGACCGTTCAAGCACAGTTCGAACACTCCGATCTGTCAAATCATAGATTCACCGAAATCCGCGCCGTAAACAAAAAGTTATGGCCTAAACTTTTAAGACTTAGTAATTTTCAGTTTTGAAAAAGAGGAGGAAATTTTCCAAAAGCGTTTAGGTGGAGCGCGCTGTCGTTTACCAGTGAAAAAATTTTTTCCGTAGAAAAAAATTTTCATTGGATTTTCATTTTTTTCCGTAGAAAAAAATTTTTACAGAAAAATTATAGAATTCATACACGCTGATCTAATGATACAACTTTACTAAAGCAGTCAGTTACCACTTAATGAGGTGTCTGTTACGATGTGGTCACTTATATTTCTGCGTGCAAGGGGTAAAAACATCCGCCCAAAGAAACAGTTTTGGAAGCTTTAATAAAACAACTTAATCGTTCCATTAGAAGTCGCCGTAGTCTAGTAGGTAGTGTGTTGGCTTATTAGACGCAACGCCAGGGATCAAATCCCAGGTCAGACATCAAAACGAAATATGAAAAAAATATTTCTTCTGCGACTTCCTTTCAGCAGATTTCTGGCAAAAACTCTGAGTAAATAAAATTGCCATGAAAAACTTCTCAAAAAATCTGTCGTTCGGAGTCGACTTTAAACTGTAGGTCCCGCCACTCATGTATAAAATTAACGCACACAACATGAGTGGTGTGAGAAGCTAGATCGTAATCCTGACTAAAGGGTTGTAATGGCCAATTAATATATATTAAATATATAATCGTTCCAAGTTCCAAAACTAATCGTGGAGCTTTCAGCAAACGGCAGCTCAAACCTTGTCGAAACAACAATCATCCCCTCTGAAAAATTGCCCTTTAGCAGTTGTGGTTTGAACCCTTTAGACTATAAATTGTGGACAGTTTTAGTAAAAATGGTTTGCTATAAAGGATATTCCAACATTGATTCTCTTGAGGCAGGCTTGATTAGCGCTGTGGCCAATTTTTGATCAGTCCTACTTAAGGCGTGAAAAATATTTGGTTTTGTATATAAAATGTCAATAAAGAATTATATGTTGCTAATTTGCGAATTATTAAAAAATTTATATTTCTCGTGCTAAAGCAATATAAATTTTATAATATTACACAAAAACCGTTTTAAAAGATAACCATATTTTATTATTAAATTGTAACCACCAAGTGTTAAAGACCTCAAAATCTAAATTACTGACGATAAAGTATAATGTTTGTACGCACACAAATTTAATATTCCATTCGAGATTCGCATTTGTAATAAAGATGTCTATTAAAGAACAGACAGCAGCAGATCACATTTAAATATTTTTGAAATTTTCTTTCATTGGATTTTAATTTTTTTTCAATTTTTTTTTTGCACTACAAAAAGATATAAAATCTTTCAAAAAGCATCTGTTCGTTTATAATGACTTAAAAGAAGAAGAACAATTATATTCAAGTACAGTTAATGAAAAAGTTTGACGTACAATTCAGTAAACAATATCATAATTTATGCTATATGAAGACTATTAACAGTTTTATATGTCATATTAAATTGTGTTGCTGGATATACTATATGGAGGATTTTATAATTGTTTTTATTTAGTTTTAGTAATCAGCTAAGTCCCAAGGTTAGGTTAGGTTAGAGGACGGGTACTTGTCAATTAAGACAAGTACAGTACCCGGAGGTCGAATTGACCCATTGTACATCGTCCTTAAAGAGGGAGGGATAAAAATAGAAATAAAAAAGGGAATAGGATAAAAAAGGAGAGGATGTAGGAAAGGGAGAAAGGGAAGCGGAGGAATCACACAGACCAGACACAACAAAAAGGGGGAGCGCGACTACACTGATGAAGCCCTAGCACCTCTCAACCAGCCTAAGCCAATAATGAATCTGTTGAAAGCCTTGATGTCGGCTCTCGACACAGAGTTCAAACTCTCAAAGGAGACCCTGGCCAAGGGTCCTCAACCTCAACCTACCAAGGGCTGGGTAGTTATCGAGGAGGTGTTCGCACGGCCCCGTGATAAAACCGACAACCAACCTTAAGCTGGTCTTATCCAAGCCCAGCAGCCAACCTGTTCTCTTACTGTCCACAGCAGGCCATAGACATCTAGAAACAAAAGCTAAGTTCCAAACGAATGTAAAATTAGACTACATAAAGGCATTTAACGATTACGGTAAATCAAAGCTTTATTTTTCAAATCCATTCATAAATGTTTTTGAATTTCATAAAAGACATTGTCTGTTTAACTGTAGTCTTCACTGTATTATAATAATTCTCTTCAATCATTCAATTTGATTGTATGCTTCTCTCAAGATCTCGAGAACCAAATTTTTGATTGATGTGTAATAGAACTAAGTATAATACATTGCCATTATACTATACCGCGGTTAGTGGACCGGTTCGTAAAAGTATACCGGTTTATTAAGTAAAGCACATGCATACAATACATATGTAAATATTTTCCGTTTTTACTGAGAAATCAGTGGATCCTTCTTAAACGAACCGAATTAAAAAAAAAGCAAATTTATTCATAATATTACTTAATGATTGGATTATAAATTAATAAAAGAGCGCGAATTTTACGTCGAATAAATAGAAAAAATAAACAAATAAATAAATAAATATTAAGAATATGTATAAACAAAATGCTTTACGTTTAATGAAAAGCCTTTCAATTGAGTATAAACTAGTGAACGAGAAACAACGTGTATTTCGTGTATGAGTAAATATTATAGTAGTGTAGCGTTTTCGTTTGATTTAGAAAAATTCGTGTAAATTTTAGCGTCCGTCTCACAGTGAGCAAAAAAAAAAAAAACAAAAAAAAAAAAATAGAAAATGAGTCAAATAAATTGTTTGCCACGTCCAGCATTTTGGAAAGTGCCCGACTACATAAACAAAATGGATAGTGAAAATGCTTATGAACAAGAACATGTTTTATACCCTACACCGCGAAAATCATCATTGACTATGTATCGTGACACTAAAGCACAAAATCAAAAAATGAAGAAACGTGTTCGCTTTAAGGATATTGACGATGACCATCAATATCATTATCATGCTGATTATACAAATCATGTAAGAATACTACTACATATCAATTTATGTGTAGGTTTCTGTTTAGAATGTTTAATTTTTGCTGTAATTTGAATAGACAAAATCAAAACGTTTTTATTGTTTTTTTTTTCTTTTTTATTTCAATATTAATGTTAATGTTTGTGCGGCTAAGAGAAAAAATGAAAACATTGAACTGAAAATTTGCACAAAATCTGAAAACAAATTAAAACGAAATTTACAGCCTCAAATGAAATTATTGTTGTTCTTTTATTTTCGTTTTAATTTCACATAAAATATGAAAAATAATGTATGTTCTCATGTTTTTTTTTGTTATTTTTCTTTTAATTTTTCTTATTAGTTCAAGGAAAAACAAATTTCATTTGTAAGCAAAATATCACATTTAATAAACATTACATTCGATCTGTCATAATTTTTTGTTTTGTATTCATTTCGAATTGATTTATTAAAATTTAACTGCAAACTACTTTCTATTTTGGGGTTATTAATAATGTAATCTGTTATGTGTTCAAATGAAATATTAAAGTTGCCTATAAGCTACTTCCATTAGATGCATAATTAAATAAAACCAATAGATTAATATCACCAACAGGTAAACATGGTTTTTCCTTTTTAAATATGAAAAGTATACATACATTTTACAAAATTTATAATAGCAAGATGGACATAGCTTGCTTTAATGCATACATACGTTCAACATTATTAGCTGTCTTTTAGATTTTAGAAATTTAAAATCTTAGATTCCCACAAAGTAATTAGAAAAATTAAAACTAATAATAAAATATTTACATTTCGAATTTTCACACACAATATTAGAATTTTTTACGATTTCATTTTGTATATTTAAATAGTCGTAAACAACGAATTCATGGGTACCTATATTCCACTGTTACGCATGTTTAGAAATTCAAAATTTTCCAACTCTTAGCACACGTGCAGTCTTTTATATGCAAATAAATTCTAAGTATTAAAATTATAACAAATAGGTACTGGCAAGTTAGGCATAGGCGCATAAATTTGAAGTTCATAATAAAAAGTACCATTGTAAAACAAAGGTACCATTTATTATTGAAATTTAGTTTTACATTCACATTATATCAGGTCTTGAAGTCGCCGTAGTCTAGTTGGTAGTGTGTTCGCTTATTAGACGTAAAGCCCGAGTTCGAGCCCCAGGCAAGACATCAAAACGAAATATATAAAAAAAAAACATTTCTTCGGCGACTTCCGCTCAGCAGATTTCTGGCGAAAACTTTGAGAGTAAGTAAAATTGCCATGAAAAGTTTCTCAAAAATCTGTCGTTGAGAGTCGATTTTAAACTGTAGGTCCCGCCACTCATGTATAAAATTAACACACACAACATGAGTGGTGTTGAGAAGCTAGGCCGTAATGCTGACTGAAGGGTTGTAATGGCCAATTATGTACATCAGGTCTTTAAAAAAGAACTAACGAATTGTGACAGTTGGTAACGGCTACTTTTTTGAAGACACATCTGTGAAATTAGTTTTGCAAATTACCATTAACTAATGGTATATTAACAACACGTGCAAATAATATAAATATAATGCTATATCAAAATAGGTGTTCTGATCTGGCAACGTCTAGGCCCATTTCTTGATGAATAGGTACGTGAACAAACAAAATTGTAGAACTTGGGACGATACCAAGTCACATAAGATGTAAAAGTGTCTAATGCATCATGAAAAACTCATTGTTTGGTGTGGATTTTGGGTTGACGGCGTCATGGATCAACATTTTCATGAGAATGATATTTTGGCCAGGAAGTCGCCATAGTCTAATACGTAGTGTGTTGGCTTATTAGACGCGAAGCCACGGTTCAAATCCCCGGTCAGACATCAAAACGAAATATGAAAAAATATTTCTTCGGCGATTTCCTCAAAGCAGATTTCTGGCAAGAACTCTGAGAGTAAATAAAATTGCCATGAAACGTTTCTCAAAAATCTGTCGTTAAGAGTCGACTTTAAACTATAGGTCCCGCCACTTATGTATAAAATTAACACACACAACACGAGTGGTGTTGAGAAGCAAGGCCGTAATCCTGATTGAAGTGTTTTAATGGCAAATTATGTACATCAGGTCTTTAAAAAAGAACTAACGAATTGTGATAGTTGGTAACGGCTACTTTTTTGAAGATACATCTGCCAATTTAGTTTTGCAAATTACCATTAGCTAATATACCATTCAACAACACGTGCAAATAATATAAATATAATGCTATATCAAAATAGGTGTTCTGTTCTGGCAACGTCCGGGCCCATTTCTTGATGAATAGGTACGTGAACAAACAAAATTGTAGAACTTGGGACGATACCAAGTCACATAAGATGTAAAAGTGTCTAATGCATCATGAAAAACTCATTGTTTGGTGTGGATTTTGCGTTAACGGCGTCATGCATCAATATTTTTTTGAGAATGATATTTTGGTCAGGAAGTCGCCATAGTCTAGTACGTACATAGTCTAGTTCGGTCAGACATCAAAATGAAATATGAAAAAATATTTCTTTGGCAACTTTCTCTCAGCAGATTCGTGGCAAAAAAAAAAAATTGCCATGAAAACTTTCTCAAATATCTGTCGTTCGGAGTCGACTTTAAACAGTAGGTCCCGCCACTCATGTATAAAATTAACACACACAACATGAGTGGTGTTGAGAAGCTAGGCCGTAATCCTGACTGAAGGGTTGTAAGGGCCAATTATGTTATGTATTGGCCAGGACATTACTGTCAACAGTAAGCATGAATTGAATGATGTGGATATCAATGACATTTGGCTTCAACAGGGCGGTGCTACGTGCCATACAGCTTATGTTACATTGGATATCCTGCACGAGCGATTTGAGTGCATGGTCGTCTCATGTGGAGGTAAGGTGAATAGTTCACAGAGGTTGTGCGATTTGACACTGTTAGACTTCTTTTTAGTGCGGTTTTCTGAAATCGTAGGTGTATGCGAATAAGGCACAAACCATATGCCAAAATTACGATGCTAGCTCACAAACGGTTTGTTTTATTTAAATTTAAAGAAAGGAATTACGGAAAGCCCTGATGGTACCATCCTTCACTTGCTAGTTAAATATTGTATTTGAACAAGTATCAAAACTTCTTTTCTTAAATTCTAATTGCCAACCCCATTTTTTATTTAAAATTTAACTTTATCAGCGTTGAAAAAAAGTGAGAAAGTTTCTCAAAATCTGTCGTTCGGAGTCGACGTTAAACTGTAGGTCCCGCCACTCAAGTATAAAATTAAGGCACACAACTTGAGTGGTGTGAGAAGCCGTAATCCTGACTGATGGGTTGTAATGGCTAATTATGTATGTATGGATGTATGTATGCATGTATACAATTATTTAAAAAATTTTTTTTTGCTTCTTTAAATCTGAATTTTTATTTTTCTATTCTAATAAAATTGTCTTCAAATCTGTAATTTAAGACCGAATTAAATGGAAAATTATTCAAACATACAAAAAAATACTCGATATCAATTTATAGAATAGGGTAAAATGAATACGTTAACAAGAAAAACAGTGCACAAATGTTGCAATAATTCATTTGGCCCCCATTACTTGACACCGCATTGTCGTACAATTTTTATTTTATGATTTTGTTAATAAACATTTCAGTTCTTAATTAAATCATTGACCATAAACTGTACGATCATCTACGGAATGCTTCATTAAATAAAAATATCGAAATTATTTTTATTTTTCTCATTGTCAATTTTGTCTTCTGATGATCCAGTGACACAATTAAAACTGCAATAAAAATATGAAAAGAAAAAAATCCACAATATTTAAAACAAAAGCAGTTGTTTCAATAATTTAAGAAAATTAATTTCAACTTATAATTTTCTTTTTCAATCTCTTAACACATGAACAGAAATAATATTTCGATTGGCATCTTTAATCTATTTTGCTTAAAATTCAAATGATGACGATGATACATATAAAACTAATTGATGTTCGTGTTATTTTGTGATTTAAGAGGTAAAGGATAGTGAAAGTTCTTTACGTAGTATGATCGTATAAATAGTTTTAAGGTGTCTTTTTTAATTTAATTGCAAAAGAAATAGAAAAGAATAATGGTGTTATAAACATTAAACTGATACGTACGTATTTCGTTAATGTACGAAAATAAACATACGTACTTTAAACTCTGACATTTAAACGAAAATTATTTAGATTGTTAGCACAAAATGACGTATTTTAGTTATTAATGAGAGATTTTCAATTGCATTTTAAATATGACAGATAACATATTTCTTAAGTGTAATATAGCATTTTGAATTTTTCGTAGGCTTTTTTAGTGTAATTTTATTTACATATATTTGTTTGTAAGAATTGCTACCAAATAGTAATAATTTTATTTGTTTTTTTTTTTTATATTTAAAATGTTCATATACATTATGTGGGGGAAGGATACAAATATTATTACTTTGGCTCTAAAAACACATGTTCATTTCAAATCTTTTAAATTCTTGTTGTTTTTGCTTCATTATATCGAGCCATAACCGCAAAAAAAGCTTAAGCGACATATTTTCCATATATCGCTTTTTGTAATAAATAAATTCATTACCCTCATTTGCATCATCTATAAAAATTTCAGGGTCACACTGTGCACCGTTATGGTTTTATAACAAAAAAAATTTTATCTTAAGTGCACTTTTAAAATTTGTTTGTTTTTTTGTGACAGCGACTTGTCGCTTAAGATAAAATTTTCTTAATAAAAAATCTGAAAAATATATTGTTTTGAAAAATTATAATAATACTGAAGTCTTATTTTAATATTCATATACTTATAAATAGGTTGTATATCTAAAAAAATTGATAAAATATGACAGAGGTGAATAAGGATGTGTTAAACTTTTGTGTTAAATAAAAATTTTTTTCTCTAGAAGTTTAATAAGCGCTCCCTCGTTCCATACAGTGATTCAGACACATCTTCTGATGATGAAGAAACCTGTGTGGGACAGAGAGGATTTAAAAGCCAACGAAAATTACCTCTAAGGCTGAAAAATGTAAAGGTTTGCAAACAAGTGTTCTGCCTAACCCGTGTAAGAACAAAAAATGTGGTAATTCGTGCGCCGAAAAGTTTTCCGAATCTGACAGCATACGAATAAATGAACATTTTTGGGGAAGCAGTAAACAGCGGCAAAAAGACTTTTTAAAAACTTGTATTAAAAATAAATATTTTGATATAAATTCGATTTTACGATTTAGACGACACTCTGAAATACTAGCCAAGGGGCCTGAAGAATTATATAAAAGTCGATTGAAAATTTCCTCTTAAAGTACAAACATGCGACAACAAAATCATACCAGAAAGATTTCACCACGAATTTTTAAATTTACAACATGATCATACCATAGAAGACACGTTGCCTGAAACCGATCAAGAAGACAATTCCGTTTAGATATAAAAAATAAAAAATTGTTTTTTTGAAAATGTTAAGTTTTACAATGACTTTTTAGTACTTTCTTTTAACCACGTATAATGTTCATAATGATATATAAAACATTTTTATTTTTCGTTGTTAATAAAAAAAAGTTTGAATTAAACTATCTGCATGGTTCTATTTTATATATTGTAACCTTTAAAGGAAAGGTCCTAACTCTTTTTTTTTTGTAAGCCCCAAAAAATCTACTGAAAAAACACGAGTTAGGGCCTTTCTATATTAAGGCAACGACATGTATGTATACGTAACAAAGAAAAAACACTTTAACACCTTTTTCCCATATTATGATAATAATTCTTACTATTAGACATTCACTGTATTTCTAATAAAAATAGAAAGCCTTTTATATATAAATACATACATTTATGTATAAAATGTTATAATAATGACCTAAAAAGAATTATATTAAAAAAATAGTTTGGTCATAAGAATATTTTATCTTAACCGACACAATTTTTTCCCAGTAGTTAATCAGAATGACAGCAAAAAAAGCTTAAGCGCCAAAAATTGCTGTTGTTAGGTTTTTATGAGAAAGCAATTGCATTTAATTTATGCATTGGAACAAAATGTGTCTTTATACAAAATTTTGTTGCTCTAACTTGATTTGAACAAGAAATAAATAATAAAAACCTTCCCCTGTAAAATTTCGTTTTTGTCGCTTGAGCTTTTTTTGCGGTTATGGCTCGATATAGTCGATATTTTCAATAGAAAATCAAAGAAAATACAGAAAATAATAAAAAGTTAAAAAAAATCATGAAAGAATGAAAAAAATTTTTAAATAAAATTTATGGGCGTAGAGGAAATTTTTATTACTAGAAAGTAATACTCTGGGTTCATAGTTTTTTTTTCCAATAAAAATAAGAAAAGGTTAACACTGACCATTATGATTTTGATAACTTAGAAAAACCAATAAAATTTACTTAAGAACTGTTAGGATTTCTTCTTAATAGTTTTGCAAATCGCGGTTTACAAATGAAAAAAAGTCAATCAATCAAATTATTTTACAAAAAATAAATAATAATACAGTCAAACACATATATCTTATATGGTTGTCTCGCTGCTGTATTTACATCTACGTAGTACAGTAGTTTTTATGGCCTTTAGGAAGGAAGAAATAAATTTCAACATCTGTACATGCATAGCGATTGATGCCTCTGCCTCAGCTGATATTCAAGATGAGACATAATTGCAGAAAATAAAGGAAAAAATACAAATAAATAAAGAATGAACAAAAAAATTGCTTGTTTCTCTGGCATGGTGTTTTTAAATTTAGTACTTGGGCAGCTTTCAATACGATCAAAACGTTTTATATTTTCATTTAATTCGTGTATAAATTACAATATAGTTTTGCAAAAATAAAAAAATAGATACATTTTTTATACTGACTGAACAATAAAAAAAGAAAAATAAAAATAAAATCAACCACTTAGTAATTAGATTGAAAAAAGAAAAAAAAATATTTAACGTATTAATTTGGTGTTTTTGTAACGGGAAATTAATTTGAAATTAGTTTTCGAAGTCACAACAAACTCCAGTTAACGTCGTTATTTAAGCGTGCCGTTTGTTAGTTTTTTACGATTTTATATGATCGTTTAACTAGTCAAGGGTTTTCAATTGTCAGTAACAACAACCATGAGCCCTAAACTACATGAATTTGCGGTTGTTTTGAAACGTGATGGTGAAAATACTCCCTGGGGTATACGTTTAGTCGGTGGCAATGATCTAGATACGCCATTAATCATAACACGGGTAATAATTTTTGATAATTTCTAAGGTTTTGTGCAGTACTTCTACTATATATGTATTATGCAACATGATCTTAAACACCTACCAAACTATATATTATCTGCTAAATTTATACGTTACAATACAAATTGAAGAAAAAAAAAATGTGAAATTAATGAAAGACGAAAAAAAAAGATTGAAAACAAAATTGCAGAAATAATTGATTTTCTTTTGTTGTAACAGCAGCGACTAGAAAAACAAAAGAAGGACAACAATGTGCATTATAGTTTTCGTTTTTTTTTCTTTCTTTTCTTTGTATTACAAACACAATTCATCAATTTTTGTTAACGAGATAATACATTTGCCAAGTTTATTTACCGTAATAAACAAAAAGCCGAACAAAAGGTATTGCCACTGCCGAAAAATCAAAACAAAAACGAGAATGTAAAAAAAAAAAAAAAAAAAAATTGAAACAAAAATTTAAAAAAAAAGTCTCCAACAACCAACCACTCTGCCTCCCGCTATTTTAAATTTTACACAACATTGCAAGAGATTGAAAACAATTTCAAGTTGGCATCAATTTCATTTTCGCTTTTTTTATTTTGATCGAGCACAACAATTAAAATTTAAACTACAATTGCTATTCCCAACGAATTGAGGTTTTCTATGATAAATTCTAAAGGAATTGCTTTATTAGCTGGTTAAGGAATAACCCACAAAATTTAGAAAACTTTACTTTTAGGAAAAAAAATCAAAACTTAAAAACGAAAACTTTTTTGAATTGAAATCCTCGAAAATTTAAAATTGTTTGCCAAGAAAATTTGCAATAAAATAAAATAATAAACAAAAACATTAAGCAATAAATTATTTACAAAACGAATCCCAAACAAACAAGAAAACACTTTTACGATACCAACTTTTTAAGAAAAAAAAAAAATACAGTCAAATGTCGCGCCAAACACAAATTGGCAAAACTTAGTTCGAAATAAACAAAGAAATATTTTAATTTAATCGTTAATTATGATGCAGTGGTAAGGAATATTATAGTATATGACAAATAGCAAATCATTGTATATTCTAAAACCATTATAAATTGCAAAAAAGGTTCAAAGTTATCTTAACTAGAAGAAAACCATAAAAAAACAATGGCGAATTTTATAAATAATAATCTATTTTCCGAATATAAAAAAAAAATATTTGAATTGAAATTTACTTTCCAAAATAATTCGAAAAAATTTGAAAATTTCGAAATACAATTCGAGTAGTATTACATCAAATTCATATTGATTTAAATTCTTAAAAGAACGAAATAATTTTTAGCTTTTCCATTTTCATTTATTTTCATTTATGTACATACTTAAAATACGTATCAAACGTATCAAAATCCCGTATTGCTATATTTTCAAAGAATTAAAATTACTCCGAATTTGACCCTAAAACTACAATGTTATTTTGTTTAATTTTGTATACATTTTTAAATAATTACGGTCTATTAATTTAATGCAGAAGATTAATTAGTTTTCTTAAAATTAAGCAAGAAACTTAGAAATCAATATAACTAAAGTAATTGGTGTGTTTTTTTAAATTTGAAAATTAGATGAATCACACATTTTTATTAGAATACAGGTATTTTTAATTTCTATTAATCATATTTATAAGAAATTTTGAATTATTTATTCGGAAAAATTCCTTTTTCCCAAAACAACATGTCACTTCGCGCAAATTATTAATAAATTTCTAGTTTTGACAGTTATATTATGTTATGCTATTCCATATACGCACAATCTGAAAGATATATCCGCTTTTTATGTATTTTTTATATATATTAATACATAGTTCAATATGTTTAAACTTATGGTACAATTTTAACGGAATAAATTCCAAATCAAACATTTTATTTATTTATTGTTCTTATTTCATAATATATGTATGAAATCGGAATATATATTTCATTTTAATAATAAATAATATCATTTTATAGCTCACATTTGTTTTGGTGCATACTACTATTTCTTACAATGTATTGTTGATGCTTTTATTACATTATATTCATTACAAATCAAATGAGTAACGAACGAATGCATTTTTAGCCAAAATAAAAAATAAAAAAAAATCAAGGTTGTTAAAACAAACAAAAAAAATTAAGAAAACTAATGAAAATAAAAACAATTCTGATGTTGTCAATTTCACAAAATAAATTTCTAAATAAATATGACCGATTTAAAACAAGGCTATAAAATTAATATATTCGATATGTTTTCTATGTTAATATTACTTTTTAAGTATAAAATTAGTTAATCTTCTGTATTTCATTTTTAAGGTACAAGTGGGTAGTCCTGCTTTTGGTGAACTACTAAGAGGCGATATTATAGCGAAAATACGTGATTACGATGCCAGAGACATTAGCCATGCAGATGCCCAAATGTTATTTCGTACTGCTGGAAATGAAATCAAGCTTGTTGTACACAGGTATTATACTCATAGTAACTTTGTAATAAAAAAAAATTTAATAACGTTCCTGTTTATTTATAGGGATAATAAAATTGCCTATACTCAAGGTCTTAGTGGAGATAGTTCGAGATCAGAATCGGCATTACTCTCCACAAGCCCAGATCCAAATCCTCATAGGTATTTTTATACGACAAAGATATAACTACTACAATCACTAATATACGGTTTTGTTTTGCAGAGCTCCTTCACCTTTCTTACCCGGTCCTGGTCATTATGAGCGTGCTTTACAAGTACCGGTCGACACATTGCCCCACACAGTATTTCCTAAATTGAATGCTTCAGGTGGTTATGTTCCTCCACCCGAAAATGCTTGTTTCTCACCAATGCCTACACGTGATCACCTACAAGATGTAGCCGAAGAGCAAGCTGCTATTGTGAATCAAGTGAGTTCCTAAATGCCTACTATCCACAAACATCCTAAATTCTGAATTGACTTTACAAAATTTAATTTTTTTCCATCAAATGCTTTACATAAGAAAATTGTTCTTTTAACTTAAATATTAATTGCGAAAATAAAAAATATATAACAAATTGGGTTTTGCATATTAACATGGCATTAACACGAACCCTAATTGCTTTAAAACAAAATTAAATGCTTTTAAATTTATTGAATGCATTCTGACATCTTTTTAACATTAAAAAAAAAAATTCATCATCCATAATGCACCCTTTCCAAGGTAGGGAATTCATATTTTATAGTTATTTTATTGTTTATAATACAAATCGGCCTAAAGGTATGCTTAACTTTTTAAATTGTTTAATACATATTGCAATTTCATTTATTTATATTGTTTCCCCTATGTGTGGAAAGGAAGGTAAGAACAATTATAGGATAGCACTGCTACCACGGATTCAGGTTTATATTTTACAACTCAAACTTTAAAAATTGAAGATATTAAAAGAAAACGAAGTAAAATGTGTATAATCAAAATATATGAATATCATGTAATTAATACCCTAGCAACATAATTTGAGAATTTGAAACGTGAATTTAATTTTTCTCTGAATTTTGTTTTTCGTTTACATAACTTTTCTGAACGCTTTGCTATAAATAGTAATGAAAGGACCAACTGTAATGAAAGGAGATATCTATGAGTGACTATAGATGTATTTAAATAAAGGTTGTTATTAATAGGGATCTATAAGAAGCCTTCCAAAAAGTCATAAGTTTTAATAGGAGAAAATAATTTGAAAGAGAAAATAGAAAAGCTGTTTGTGCCGAATAAAGTTGCATGTAAATGCATATATTACATATATGTCTGAACTGCAGAAAAGTCTGCAATATAAGTTCATAAATCGAATACATGAACACCCCTTGCAAATATCACGTTTCCCCGAGTTCACTGTACTTTTATTTAAAATTATCGTGTGAATACACAAAACAACATAAATTTGTTATTACATTTAAATAATTGAATTTAATTTTTATTGTGGCACTTCAAGCTTGAGCCTATTGCTAGTTTCCTTAGACACAAACCTAATTTAAAATTTGAACGCTACTTTATATACCCGACTGATTGAAAAAAACAAAATATATAAACAAAAGTCAATTTAAGATTTGTACACACCATTTTAATTTAAAAACGTTTTTAATTCAAAACCTCAGTTACTTTATGGGTCTATTATGACAAGCAACCGAACAACTAAAAATTTGTAGTTGCCATAAAGAAATTCTTTACAAGTAAAATGCTATTCCATAATCGAGCCAATAATTTGTGTTTTAATTGGTTTACTTTATAAAACCTATTATTATGAGATCATGAGATGAGATTGATATTAATATCATTGATTGATATTTTTCAGCAAGAGACCTATCAAACACATTTTTACATACATACATATCGTTGGTCTCATGTAGAAAGGCCCTAACTTACATTTTTTTAAATTGATTTTTTTGTGATTGTGTTAAATGCATTGGAATCACAAAAAAAAAATCAATTTCGACAAAAAGTGTGAGTTAGGGCCTTTCTACATGAGACCAACGATATATTCATATATAATTGCTTAGCTTCTCACACCACTCATGTTGTGTGCCTTAATTTTATACTTGAGTGGCACGACCTACAGTTTAACGTCGACTCCGAACGACAGATTTTGAGAAACTTTTTCATGGCAGATTTATTTACTCTCAGAGTTTTTGCCAGAAATCTACTGAGAGGAAGTCGCCGAAGAAATATTTTTTTTTTTTCACATTTCGTTTTGATGTCTGGCTCGAACCCGGTCTTTATGTCTAATAAGCGAACATACTACCTAATAGACTACTGCGACTTAATTTTGTACAACAGATAAAAATATAGAGGGCATTTATAATTCAAATAATGGTCCCCACTTTCTTATCCGTGTAAAATAAAAATAATATAAGCCCTAAGCAGAATTAAAGTATGCCGGAATAACAGAGACTGTTTACGATGATATTATTTCAATCAATTCCGCTTAGAAATTCTAAGGAATCTTTAAAACCTATGAGATAAAAAGTGATTACCCAAGAACCACTCTAGAAGTGGATTATGCTGGGTTATGTCAGATAAGATGAGGAATTGTTTTAACCACTTCAAGAAAAATGTTTATTCGTAATAACCAATCGATGTTAGAGAACACAAATTGGTCAAAGTTTTCAAGGCTTAAATACCAGCTAGGTATGTGGAAAATGGATCATATGTTCAAATAGAATGTGTCGTCATGTTATTGACACATACCGGAGGTTTTTTGCTCAAGATGCTTGACGTATTAACAGACCTACTTTCAAGTCCGTAAAACCTGTAAGAATTTGTGGAGCTGTGTGAATAACATTTATTTCGAAAACAAATATTGTTCAGTAGACTGCAAATTTGGAAACAAGCTTTTTTTTCTGTTTAAGAAATAACTTTTAAGTAGACACGTACTATTGGAGGATACTACTTTGAATAAATATTTTTGCACAAATGTTTCATCGTTCTAATTTTGCCAAACTTATGTGGTGTATACATATATGTATAAATACTTATATGCACACGTACATACATATATGTATGTTCGATATGAATAAGCCATTGTGTCTCAGTAAAATTCTTTCTCTTTTTCATTGACTTTTTAAAAATAAATATGCATGTACCAAAATTCATTGAACTTTTTACAAAAAAAATATTAAAATAAACTTATGTTTCGTAGAAAAAAAAATTAAACAACTGTGAACTGAATTTTAGTACAGATGGTCAAGGTCTACATCACCTGTTGGCTCGTTTTTTTTTTTGTAAAATATTATAACAATAAAAAAACACACACCCTACCAAAAAAGCTATTTAATCAATTAAAAAAAATCTGTTTAAAAGCATCATAAAACTTCGGTATATTTCGTAAGAAATTTTATTTCATAGGCACACATTTAGAAGAACAAAAATAATAGTGAGGAAAATAAGTGACGCACTAACAATAAAATCATAGATGACTGACTAGATGTGCATACAGTATTCCAAACAGATTTGGTGACATCAATTATTCATATACAACATCATTTAGGCCTTGTAAAGAGTTTGAAAATAAAATTGAAAAATAAACAGTGCATGATGAAAGAGCACGTTTTCAAAGTTTGTTCTTTTATAAAACAATAACAAAAATTATGTTATTACACATCTGAATACATACAGGTGTATTTATGTATGTACATACGGTAGAATAATTTTCAATACACTTTCGTTAAAAATTCAAATAAAAGAAATTTCATTTTTGATATTTACGCTTTCAATGTAAATGGTGAAAATGTTTTTACTTCAAGGGCATTTTACATATAGGTTGTGTGACTTTCAAAATGAAATGATTTTCGTGTATTACCAAGGTTGCCATTATAAATTTTTATTTATTAAGCGAATAAAAATATATGTACATATTTCTAATTGTTATATACAAATCACAAAAATGATTGAAAATTTCAATTAGAATTGATGCTTTATATATTGATCGATTTATTTTTCATTTTAAACGGGGTCATACTAAATAATTTATAATATTAACAGCTGTTGCCAGCTGTAAATAGATTTTAACGCTTATGTTAAACGGCTCATAGAGATTTTTTTTTTCAAAAATCAAATTCCCAAATTAATTTTATCGAAGGATTCTATTAAACTGTGTTGGAATATATTTGCTCATAATATTGAAAGAGCAATTATTTAATTAAAAATCAAACAAACAAAAACAATTTTATCGAAGGATTCTGTAAAACTGTGTAGGAATATATTTTCTTATAATATTGAAAGAGCAATTATTTAATTAAAAATCATTAACAACTAATAAAGAATACAAGAACGGACTGTACGGTTACAAAAGCCAAACTATCAATCCCAAAGGAACGAAACTAATACATACATAATTGGTCATTACAACCCTTTAGTCAGAATTACGATCTAGTTTCGCACACCACTTATGTTGTGTGTGTTAATTTTATATTTGAATGACGACACCTACAGTTTAAAATCAACTCCGAACGACAGACTTTCCAAAAACATTTCATGGCAATTTTATTTACTATCAATTTTTGCCAGAAATCTGCTGAGATGAAGTCACCGAAGATTTTTTTCATATTTCGTTTTTGTTGGGGCATGACCCCTTTAGACATCTAGAGGAGTAGAGGAAACGGTGGTACGTAAGCAGAGATGGCTAGGTAGCGGACTTGTTGAGAAACTGGTAGACCTGAAGGACTGTAACCTTGAGGACCTAATAGGGTTCATAAACGGTAAATGTATTGAGAAGAACACTTACTTCTTCGGGTGCAATAATGGCCAATTGTTATTTTTTCGCTTTTCTTGCCCTATCATTTCTTGATTGTTTTCCCTACTTCTCCGCTCGTAAGAATTAAATATAATTTGTAATTGTAAGGCGTCATGTTCTAGTAGGTAGTGCGTTGGCCTCCTATATAAGAGCTAGTGAGTTAGTTCACCCTCTGCACTTATATCGGAAAAAACGAATTATATTAAAAATATATATCTTTCGGTGACCACCTCTCAGCACTTTTATAACTAAAACTGGGAGAGTAAATAATTGCAAAAATGTCTCAAATTTATCGGTTCAAAGTCTACGGCCTGCCATTGGTAGATAAAAAAAACAAATACAATTTAGAACATAATTCTGACTAAAGGGTTGTAATTGCCATTTTAGCAAGCAAGTAATTTGTAATTATACAGTAATTAATAAATAAGTACTTTCAAAACAGCTTAAGGTTTGAACTAAAACTTTAAAATAAAATAGTTTTGAGTTTTTTAAATTCGAAAATAACTTTGAAGATTTTGTAATTAATTAACCATAAACCAAACAAAAAAGTTCCCCTACAGAATTAAAAGGCTTTTAAATAGGAATATATAAACATATAAATACCATTCAGGCTATGAACGTTTGCATCGACTCTTTCTATGCCCTACAATTAAACGTATATCGTTAAAGTAATTGATCATTAATAATATCAAACGAAATATCCGAATTAAGTTTAGAGAATTAAAATATTGAAAATGAATAAATTTTTAAGAATTATAAATTATTATAACATTTACGTGAAAGAGACTATGGGAAAATTTATTTGAATTTTAAATGTTTACATTTAAAATTAAATAATTAATATATGTGTTTTACAAACAAACATATGTACATACATAAGTGCTCTTTAACAAAATTAAAATAATTACCTTTGAATAATAGGTATTATTTAAACGATAAATTTGAAGAATAATAAAACAATAATAAACAATTTAAAGTCAACAACTATTGAAACAGACAGGCAAATTTTGAACTGAATTTACATTGTGGGGAGATGGAAGTGGCCCAAATATTTTAATGGCAAATGTGTAGGCGCACCAAATGTATACAAGTCCAAGTTTATGCTGAACACAGTAGAAGAAAAACGAAAAATAAAATATATTTTACACAAAACATTGAGAAAGAAATATAAAAAAAAAAATTAAATCTAGAACGAAAACAACAACACTTTATATCTGCAAAACTTCTACACAAACAAAAATAATTTTATATTTATTATTTTCCTATTTTCTTTTTTTTTTTTACTGTATATAATCTAGAATAATACATAGACAATTAATTTTAGAGAAAAACAAAAAAAAAAGAGGAAAAATAAATTGTATATAAATATATAATAATATGTATGTATTATATCAACATGGAGGAGGAGGAAAATGTTTTCGACTG
Organism: Sarcophaga rosellei; assembly: GCA_930367235.1. Taxonomy (NCBI): domain Eukaryota; kingdom Metazoa; phylum Arthropoda; class Insecta; order Diptera; family Sarcophagidae; genus Sarcophaga; species Sarcophaga rosellei. The sequence goes on along the minus strand of OV884020.1, from coordinate 66,484,557 downwards.
GTGCTGTTTTGCTTGTATTAGAATATAAAATATGGAAGAGTAAAAGGGTTGGGGGTGTTGGCCAAAGAGGAATGGCGTAAAAATTAATAAAAGAATAATTATTTTTCTTTCTATATGCATATGTACATATATACTCCTTTGTGGATGTATGTGTATAATATATAGCAAGATCTGCGGCAAGATCTGTTTTGACTGTACATGTTTACTGTTTGGCTAGTGCATATGTATGGTGGAATACATATAAAAACAAAATTATATATTTATTTTTTATGAAAAACAAATTTTCTTTTCATCATCAATTTTTGAAAATTTCTTTAATCAGTTGCTTTCGGAATATTGTTAAATTAAGTTCGCATTAGAGAATAATAGGTAGTTAACCAAAAACAAAAAAATTTTTTGACTGAAAATATATTTGAAAACGAATTCCAAACGATCTCCAGACTATACGAAGTGAAATTTTTTAAATCAAAAACCTAAAAGTGAAAACGGAATCGTACGATTAAAACAAAAATAAAAAGCAAGTTCATATTTTCTTTACTGTAGTTTTTGTACTTTTGTGAATTAAATTAAAAAAAAAAATAGTGCATTAAAAACAGAAAAATAGAAAATAAATAATAAAAGCAAGACGTTTGAAATTTGTTGTTAATATTATATAATTTATATATTTGGAAAATTTGTTATTAATTTTTAAATTTTGTTTATTTTTTATTTTGTATATAACAAAAAAAAAGGAGTTTTATTCACGTCTATCTAAAACACATACACAAACACAAAAACATTAAAATGGAGTACGTACAATTCAAAAACGGTTCACCACACTACTACAGGGAACAACCTGACCTCAACGAATGTATTCAATATCAAGTAAGAATTTGCCTTGAACATTTTAAGTTAAACAAATTTATATAAATCAATTAAAAGGCTTAATACTCGTACAAACACAAACGACAAACTTGTAAATCGCATTGAACAACCTAATATTACAATGTTTTAATATATACAACTATTAGAAATTGGTTTTCGACTTTCGATTTAAACCTAGTTGGTTTAATCCATAACTAATAAATATTTAATATATTAGATCTTAAATCCAACGAAGCTTACAGCTTTGCATTTCCAATGTCCTGAATCATTATAAATAATTGCATATAATTGCGAAAAATGTACGCAAAGAAAAAATAAAAAATTCGAATATATTACTAAAAACGTTTGCCAACCCACACACGCCCATTTAAAAATCGACAGAATATATTCTCTATCAAACAATGTTATTTTCATTGCTCTGTGTAATGTATACTTTATTTTTAGATTCATACAAACAAATTAATAACGAATGGAAAAATTAAAAATCTTAAAAATATTTGCAAAGGAAATATATATGTATGCATGTATGTGTTGTATATGGTATACATATTACGTCAAGCATTTAAAGCGAGAAAATTAATTATACCACGATTAAATGGTTTTTGGTTATTATATGTTGTTTTTGTTTCTTTTGCTTTCACGTAAAGCAAAGGAATAATTTCGAACAAACAATTCAAGAACAATAAACAAATATTTTTGGTAATGGTGTGAATTTATTTTATAAATTCCTTAGCGTAAACGAAATCAGAAAAATAATACGATGATTATGATGATGATCAACATCTGACAGCAGATTTAAAACATTTGTCGTTTTAATATCAGAACAAAAAAATCTTTTTCGTCAAATCGAAAATACAGACAAATTTAATCAAATCAAATCATAAAAGTAAAACTATGAATATATTATTTTCTAATAAATTAATTTGAAAAGTTATATGAAATGTTTGAATAGATTTTATCATTATAAAATATTATAAATCCGTTATTAACAAGAAAATTAAATGAAATTTTCCTTTTAAGAGTTACTACCTACTTCAATTGATCACGAGAATAAATTTTTAATATATAAAACAATTTATCAAATTTAACTTACATTCATGATCTTGAATAAAGATGATGTAATGATATGAATATGCGGAATGTTTCAGTTATGAGAAATGAAGTTTGACTTGCTTTGAGTTATTGACAAATTATTAAATTTTTATTAGTATTTGAAGGTTGATTGATGTCCTGTAATTAAAAATAAACAAAAATTATATTTATTGATGGAAATTATAGTAAAATTTTATTAAAGAAAATCATTTTTTTTTTTTTTTTTGGAACAAATAATTATTTCATAAATTTTGTTTGTTTTCTTCTTTCTTTGTATAATATATTGTACAATAAGAATAACTTGGGACGCAAATTGTATAGAAAGATGTTTAATGAAATTCAAATTTCCTTATATTTAATTACCTATGACGCTTTGGCTACATTTTTGATAAGCATTTCAATCTATTTGCGTTTTTGTTTTTTCTTGTATACATTTTTTGGCGGGTGTGAAATGTAGAAGGAAATAGCAGGTATTAGAACAAATATTTAAAAATATAAAATAAATTCGAAAAAGAAAATTTTATTTTTGTATGAGTGATGATTCTTCTTTTAGATCAAGGTTATTAGTTGAAGCAAGAAAATAGAATGATTAAAAATAATTTAATTTTTTCATTTGTGTTAAAAATAATTGTCTCTATCTATCTAGTTTGCTAATGGTAAAAACGAATGATGTAAATAATTAAGATGCCAGGTGAATTGATTAGAATTACTAAATTAAATTTAAAAATAGATAAAAAGAAATAATATTACTTCCTTCTTTTTCTTAATCAATTAAAATAAATAAAAAATCATTTGCCCAAACAGGCAGTGTCATCTAAAATGGAAGCTATCAGTTGTTTGTCACGTAGAGCAGCATTCACTTCTTCCTCATCCCATTGAAGTTGGACTTTACTTAGGCGCGGTTCTTTTTTCTTAATAATGCGCAAAATCCCCCTGGTCTGTACTAAGTCAACTATGCTGACAAATTCAGCTTGATCAACTGAATGAATATTACGTTTCGAGCAGACCCGTCTATAGACTTCATGTAAACGACCAATCGTGATGTCCTTGTTTTTCTCTTTACGCAGCATTAGCATTAGGGAACATAACATAAGTTTCTGTTGCAATGGAAATGATTCATCCATATCTTCGTGCAGGTTTTGTGAAGCTCCATATACATTGTTTAGCACCGCAGCTACCTGTGTTACCTGCACGGGTTTAAGGGTTTCTAAAAGAGTTTTTCAAATAAATAAGTACGAATATAAAAGTGTTTCAAATAATTTTGTAAAATTTTTGGAAATGCCGACTTGAAAAGAATAATTTTATGATTATTATTTGGTTATTCGGTGGATCTATTTTCGAAATTTTGTTTGGGTTTTGTACAATGAAAAAAAAAATAACATAATAAGAATTCGCTTTAAGGGGCTAGTTACAGTTTATAATGTATCTTTGGAAATGGAATGTTTGCCTAGCTAAAAATCTATTAATTATTGTAAAATGCGCTTACCTTCTTCATTTGACTGCTGCTCACCTACCGCCAATTTGAGATTTTTCAAATTAATCTCTTTCTCACCAGCTTTCTTTTGTTGTTCTGCTATTTCCACAACACGTCTACCAATATCCAATGCCCTTCTAACGTCACCACTTACGGCACTGACTTTAGCTGCCAACAATTGTAATGTGACTGGAGGAAATATATCTAAAACTTCAGCCTCTTCCAGGCGAGATTTAAAAATGTCAACAATTTGTTGTTTGGAGTATGGCGGAAAATGCATATGTTTCGGTTTTAGCTCGCAACGAGCATTAAGGCGCAACAGAGTCCGCTCTGTCAAATCCAAACTGTTGGCAATGCCTACCAGAAGTAATTTTGCCTCTGGCAGAGAGGGCCATTCAAATATGGTATACAAAACAGATTGTTTTGAACTGCACAGCTGGTCAATCTCATCGAGAACAATGAGCAGCATTTTAGAAGAGGTTTTGAAGTACCGCTGTAGTGTTTGTAAATGATCTCGTTCTGTACGACCTTGTGGTTTAATTTTTAATTCAGCACAAAGTTTTTTATAGACTCCTCCTATGGAAGCAATAGAAGTGCAATTGACATACACCGTTTGAAGATGTTTATTAAATTCAGGTGCTCGTAAAAGTAGAGATAAACAGGCTGTTTTGCCTGTACCTGGTTGTCCAGAAACATATAAACTACCAGATTTTTTAGCCTCTAAATGTTCTCTAAAGAATGTACGCAGTTCATCTAATTGTTCTTCTCTTCCGGGCAAATTTTGACATTCTGCACTATTTAGAACTCGACGGGCATTTTGATATTTGTTGCGTACAGGTGATGCTTTTTGGGGTTGTTTTTCAGCTCTCTCTTTGGAAGAATTTTTAATTTCAGTTTCTTCTTCTTCGAGCTGTTCATCTATACTTAAACGATCTAATAAACGTGAAGGACTTACTAATTGATTGGCCAAACAATTGGACTGTAGTCTGACTTGTTTCGGTGGCGAAGCCTGTTGACCATCTTCATTGTCGTTTGTCCCGTCTGAATCAGCCGAATCGTCCTCGTCGGCCAGTCTTTTTAATAATTCTCGTTTCTTGGAGGCAGGCATAGGTTTTGTCTCGCTTTTTGGTGTTTTTGGTTCTTCCGATCCAATAGTTATTTTTGGTAGGGTTTTATTCGAATGCCGTTCTTTCTTCGTTTTATTAATTAAATCACAATTTTCTTTGTTTTCTTTGACGCCGCCACAACGGGAAGAATGTTCTTCTTCCTCGTCGTCACTATTTATAGTTGAAAAACTTTCCGGATTTCTATGCTGCCATATACTTTTCTCTCTGGCTGTCTTTGGTGTGGCAGGAAGACTTATTGCTGTTGCTTTACCAATACTACTTAACCGTGAAGATCTTCTATATACTGCCATTTAATAGCAAATTCAATTTAAAAAAAAAATTCAAACAAAATATTAACTATTCAATTTAAAATTCTTATTCGATATTAATTAGAATAGAAACCACTTTAAAAACACACAAAGAACCAGCTTTTTTGGATTTCTTTATTTTTTTAAATTTATCAATGCATCAGCAATTTTAATGCTGGCAAAGAAAAAGCGCGGTAAACAAAACTGCAGCTGGTACAAGAGCTACCAGACTTTGAAAAGCACAAAAACAGAGTTGTTATAAAGCAATATGCAAAAAGTACACAACATGGCTTAACAAATATTGTGTAATTCTGAAAAACTGCTCAAAATATTGAGTTAAATAAAATAAGGTGAAACATTAATTACCCCGTTAGAGAAATTGCTAGAACTAATTACAATCCAAAACAGTACTAATTATTAAAAAATATATATTTCTGGATTGGGCTGGATTTCTTAAGACAAAAATTAATTTCTTCTTACGTAATATTTTAAAAATAAACGAATAAACGTACATATGTTGACTGAAAAGATAAAACATATAAAAGAACAAACATGAAAAGCCAATCAGTGTGAATAGGAGGAGCAAAATTTTCAAATGACCACCAATATAAAGTAAACAGACAGACAGATAAAAATTCGGCATATATATCACAGATCTTGTATACGTGTATAAATACATATGCATGTATGTATATATATATATATATATATATATAAATATTTCCATTTTGCCAAATGTTCTCGATTTTTCATTATTTTGGACGATGTCTTTAGGCGAAACAAAAATATTTTTATATTTATATAATTGTATATAAGACATATACATACATACATATAACACAATTCACTAACAATTCACACATATTATTAAAATGTTTTTATACCTAAAGCAAATACCATAAAATGTACGAAAGTAATAAATACAGTACGAATAAAACATAAACGAATTTTACAATAAACAATAATATTTTCATACGAAAATATGCAAATTAATTAATTAATAAATTTTATTTTATATTTAAGCCTTACCGAACAACTCCACTGGTTTTGCCCGGTGCTAAAGTGAAGAAAGATGCTCCCACCACAGAATCCTATTTGAGACATTATCCCAATCCAGCTGTACGTGCCCATCCCCATCATGACTATCATGACAGTGTAATGAAGCAACGTGTTGCTGATACCATGTTGCACAAAGTTGTTGGTCAAGATGCTGACTCTGGCAAAGTAATATCTTTTATTTTCGATAAATCTAATTACCTTAGTTATTCATAATGTTGTCTAATAGGTTTTCCACAAACAATTTAACTCTCCAATTGGTTTGTACTCTGACCACAACATTGAAAACACCATCCGCCAAACAGTTCCGTAAGTATCTCTTGTTTTATATATGTATACCTATGAAATATATACTAATAAATTAGGTATTTTAATAATAAATAGATAGTTGTACTCCTACAAACAAAAAAAAATATTAAATAAAATTAATGAAAACAAAAAATCTAATTAAGCTTGGGATTAATATTATTTGCATATATTGTACCAAGATTTTAAGACTAAACTCTGCTCACAATTTATTAACAAAGGCTACACTTAAACTACATGCTACACTGCAACACGAATTATTGTTATTTGTACTAATTTGATTAAATATATGTATATAAATTAATTTATTTACTTTTTTTTAATGTTCCAACGAAATCAACGTATAATAATTATGATTATTGTGAGATATGCTGTGTCCCTAAATATATAAACTTAAAAACAAAAAAAATATGCACGTTTTACGTAAAATCCTATTTAAAACAAAATTAAAAAATCAACTTAAACCAATGTGTATTAAACAAATTGATGTGATATATTCAATATTTTTTGTCGACTCTATTATTTGTTGTAGTGTCAATGCAATAAGGAAGAGTACTTTGTTTCGTCCTTTGCCAACGAAACTAGACCGGTAAAAATGATATAAACAAGTTATTATTTTAAGTTTTTTCGTTTTTTTTCACAAATCATATAGAAATTAGAGTAGTTGAAAATTATTTGATCCCACAGATCCTTATCTCTTTTCATATCTTATATAAAAGATTCAAATATATGTGGTATTTTCCATTTTTCCCTCCTGAAACCAAACAAACACAAAACAATTAATTGAAACACATAAACAATTCCCTTCTAATTTCCATTTTGTATAATATTATATTAAACTGATATTAATATTAATGAAAAGTAATAGAAATCATAGAAATGAATAAATTTTTTTTCCAAGCAATTATATGTTTCTTGTAGTATGAGTATATTGAATGTAGAACAATTAATATAATTCGATATTTAGTAAACATTTTTTATTTGTTTTTTGAAATATAAACACTGTATATTATTTTTGAAAATATACAATTAACTCCTTAACCCATATTAATTAATATGGTTTTGTTTTTTTACTTTAAAATAACTGACAATTTTTTAAATGAAAACATAACACAACAAAAAAAAAAAACTAAATAAGCTTCAATTTTAAATTGTGAAGATTGGATTCGTTTGTTAAAACCTTTATTTTGTTATCTTCACATGTGTTTGAACAGTCGTTCTGTCCTTTTCTTTGGTTCTTTTGATAGTTGATATGTTCGAAAATCAACTCTGTTTTTATTTGTTGTTGTTTTTTTTTTCTTTTTTGAAATTAACACTGCAACCCAATAAACCAAATTACAAAACAATTCTAAATATTCCAATAAAACCGTTAGAAGTTTTAAAATAAACTAAAAAATAAAACAAAAAAAAAAACAAGTAAATTTAGTTTTAAAGACAAGTAGTGTTAAGAAGAATTAGCTGCACGATTAATATTAGAATTTTCATCGATCTATCTTTCCTGGAACAAAAATATAAAATACTGGAGCAACAAAAACAGAAAGAGCTACAAGAACAACAACAACGCGAACAGCGACAAAAACAGCTGGAACAACTATATCATCATTGAGAATAAACAAAAAAGACTAGAGCAAAATAATTTACTTTATCATATGATTTTAGCAAAAATCTCTGAAAATAATACTAGAAGAAATCGTTTTACCAAACTCCCCTTCTCGATCCCCTATACTCACTTTCAACAACCAATCGCACTTAAATTTTGACACGTTCCCAATATCCATGAATCAATTGCCTATACATACATACCCGTACCCTACACTAATAAAATTCTAATTATAGCCTATCTAAAAAGCAAATACAAGCAAAGCTTATGTGGCTTACAAAATATTCTCGTTTTCAAAATTCCATTCTTGCTGAAATCGATTACAAAAATTCTTTTTACGCTTTCCCCACTAATGTCTGTTTTTAAATGCTAATGAACATATAATTTTGTAGTTCTAACACCGTTTTTCTTTTATTATTAAAATAAATTAAGATTGAATTGGAAATTTTCATTTAAACTGTCATTCGAGTTGCAAATTTACCAAAAAAAAAACACTTTTTTGTTTGAAACTAATTCTAACTTATTTTGTGCACATCCTGTTTTTTCTCTCTTCTTATTACTCTACGCTCTATAAAATAAAATAAAAAACAAAAAAATAAAAATTCGTCCAAACAAATAACAAAAATTCTAAAACAATTATAATCAATGATGAACGATTAAATGAATGGTGATGTCTCTGTTTATTAATCAACAATCATAATGACAACAACAATATGTGAATGCTTTTGTAAACAACTATAACAAACAACAACAACAACAATATGAACTACTATAACAACCATCACATCACCATACCACGTATGTACCTAAAAATTGATTGGCAACAGTTACAAGAAAACACTAGTCTATGATCCATCAAAGAGTGAAACCTATAGAGCCATCCAAGAGGAGGGTTATGACAATGCTGACTATACTCAGGAGGTGACGGTGCCAGTGCAACCAAAGGTTTTCCATCCCAATAGAATGGTTCCAGGAAAGGTAAGATCAGAGCAGTTAGTGATTGACTACAATCTGCAAAAATCAATCAACCTCACTGTGTCTTCTTACATACAATCTACACTATCTCTCGCACGCTCAGTCGCTCAGTCGCCCGCCGCCAGCCAGATCGCTCTCGTCATATAAAAAAAACGATACAAAATAAAATTCAATCACTTAGTGTTACGTCAACTCAATATTATCAGAATCAATATGTCCTGTCAATCACTATTTGTCAAATCATTTTTTTTATTTCTTTTTTTCCTTAATTTTTAAATTCTTCCTGTTGTTTGAAACTCATCTTAGTGTGTGTTTTTTGTAGAAAATTTGTTTTAAAAAGTATCAATTTTTTGGAACGCACTGTAAACAGTATTCAAAGTGATTTAACAATTAATTAATTAATTAATTAGCAAGCAGTAAGTGCTTAATGTGTAGCCATTAGTATGTAATCTATAATTATAAACGTTCATACATTATTAAAAATCCATACAATTAATGCAAATGTGTAAAATTGCTTCAAATCTAACCATTGTTTCATTAAACATTTGAATAAATGTTGTTGCATTTGTTTGTTACATTAAATTGAAACGAAACTAAACATAATCAAACATAAATTTTCATAAAATATCATTAAAATTGAAAAAAATTATAATTTGTGTAACACAAAAAAGAAAAAAAAAATTAATTTTAAATATTATTTTCAATTCCATAGAAGCCAGTACAATCAACGCCCATTTCCGGTCCGTCGTACAATGTGAGTATTAAATATTTTTTTATATATGTATTCAATTGAAAAGAAATATTTTTAAATTAAAAAAAAATTTTTCCTCTTCTTTATTAGGTGGTAAACACAACGGATGAAACCATTCGCCAAAGTGGATCGTTCAATCGTTTGATGTACAGTGTTTTGGGTGCATCAGAATATTAATTATTTAAAGAAATTTCTTCTTATATTATATAATTACTATTTTTTTTTTAATTTAACATCTTCACAAGCAAAAAAATTTACTAAAGAAAACACACACAACAAATCTTTTAATGTAATCAACACTCAAGAAAATATCCCATAGTTAACGATCAAATTTAAATAAAAACAACAACTGAAAATTCATTTCAAGAAAAACTGTTATAACCTGTCATACATATTGAAATTATTATAATAATTTTAACTAAATTAATAATAATAATAAAAACAAATTAAACAACACTAAATTATGAAAAGATTTTAATTGTACGAAAATAAATTCGAGTGAATATTGAGTAACCCTATTCAAGTCTCCCTTAGGTTAGGATTTTTTTTGACTGAATTTAGAATTTTATTATTGTTTAGAACGTTTGAATTTGAAGTTCAATTTGGTGATTTGACTTGGTTATTTTGAAATTTTAAAAAAGTATACGTCAGTTGAAAAAAAAAAAATAATAATAAAATAATCAAATTAGGGTGCGTTACTTACCAGTTTCTGCAAACAATTTGTTTAACATGTCAGTTACTTTCACTTAAAATACAGCTTAACGACTTCAGATATACAATAACACGATAACATGAGCTAAAAATAGAAAAAAAAAATAATAAATACAATAATTTGGTCAAATGTTATATTAATATCGTATAGTATATAATAAACCTTCATGAATAAATGGTCATAACCCGATGTGTTTCGCTACCTCCCTGTATATTACATACATACATAATTGGCCATTACTACCCTTCAGTCAGGATTACGGCCTAGCTCTCACACCACTCATGTTGTGTGCCTTCATACAGATTTTGAGAAACTTTTTATGGTAAGTTTATTTACTCTCAGAGTTTTTGCCAGAAATCTGCTGAGAGGAAGTCGCAGAAGAAATATATATTTTTTTCATATTTTGTTTTTGATGTCTTGCCTGCGGCGAACACACTACCTACTACACTACGGCGACTTACTAGATACTGCATACTAAACAGTCTCTTATTCTGGATGCAAAGCATTTTCCACACGTTCTTCAGGGTTTCTCGAACCCCATGTGCAACAATTTTGCTAAAGACAAATCAATACTTAAAGCCTGTTGCTCTAATGCTGAATGGTAAGCCGGCTTTAATTGTAAGTTTGACTTTATATAAACGGAATTGCAAATCCAAATGCACAATTTGCGTGAAATTTAAAAATTCGGTTTACTCGCGATATTTTCGACAGTGCATACATTGAAAACATGCACGTTACATGCATGACCAACCCATTAAAGGTTCAAGTTTAATCAAATTTCTCTATAATCTCCTGTAAAGTGATGCATTAGATTAAAAAATCAAAATGGGTCCTATAGATCCTTCCAGTATGATAGGAAGATAATTTGCTCGAAAAAAATTCAGAAAGAGCTTCGAACAAACAAACAACTACTGCGGATATATGTATGTATGTATGTATATAGCTTATATATTTAGATATAAATTGTAATTATCAAACCTTATTCACAATCATTTACCAATTAAATATTTTGGAACGGTTGTCATGATTAAAACTTTATAATTGTTACCACAATTAAATTCGATCATAAAGAATACAATGAAATTTAAATTATTATTTTTTAAACAATCAAAAATATTTCTTTGTGTAGTGAAGGTCAAAATGGTAGCACTAACAACAAATCTCCTCTCTTTGACAAACAAAGAAAAATTAAATTAAAATCATTGGCTTTTTATGAAACAAGTATTGCTAAAGAGGTCGCAGTATTAGACGATGTCTTAATAGATGACAATAAATAATTTTAAAATCAATTGAATCGATGACGTGATTAGTTTGTACTGTTGTCAGTGTTCAACACGACACGAAAATTTGGCAGCCCGGTTACAAAAAAAAAAAAAATGTTTTATTAATAGTGTGGCAGTGTTAAGAGCTTAGTTTATACCGAGTGAACTGTTTGAAAATAGGCTCAGGAAAGTTATTAAATCACATCGAAAAGGTCTTAAGCAGTAGGGCGTGCCGCCATATTTCTTCAGCAGTCTTCTAGTAAAAACTCAGTTCCACTTTCATGAAAAGTTTCTTAACACATTGACTGCCACGGCAATTTTCAGAAAACTGGCCAGCAAGCTACCACTGACTTTTTGTTCTTTTCCCAGAAGCCATTTATCGATACTAGCACTAATATAATACGGTTTTATTCGTAGCTACACAAAAATATCAGGTTTAGCGAGTACGAGATAACTCGTCATTGACAGCCTAGAAGGGAACGCAATCTACGAGTTATCTCGTAGTTGGCAGTCAACGCGTTAAACATCTGACGTTTGGAATTCCCAATTAACTGTAGTTTCCTTTACTGATATAGTACGGTTTTATTCGTAGCTACACAAAAAATGGCAGGTTTAGTGAAATACTAGATAACTCGTAGTTGGCACCCTAGAAGGGAACGCAATCTACGAGTTATCTCGTAGAGTTGGCAGTCAACGTGTTAAAAATCTGGCTTTTGGAATTCACATTTAACTGTAGATTCCTTTACTGATATAATACGGTTTTATTCGTAGCTACAAAAAAAAAATGGCAGGTTTAGTGAGTACGAGATAACTCGTAGTTGGCACCCTAGAAGGGAACGTAATCTACGAGTTATCTCGTAGAGTTGGCAGTCAATGTGTTAAAAATCTGACTTTTGGAATTCACATTTAACTGTTGATTCCTTTACTGATATAACACGGTTTTATTCGTAGCTACACAAAAAATGGCAGGTTTAGTGAGTACGAGATATCTCGTAGTGGGCAACCTAGAAGAGAACGCAATCTGCGAGTCGGTCAACGTGTAAAAGTCTGGCTTTTAGAATTCACATTTAACTGTAGATTGCTCATGATTTACTGATGTATACAATTAACACATACAACATGGGTGGTGTGAGAAGCTAGGCCGCTATCCTAAGGGCTGCAATGACCAAATAAGTAAGTATTTAAGAAACATAGCAAAGAAATAATAAGGAGAAGAGGTAGATAATATGCCTTGTGATAGCCTCATGTTCCTTAAAGAACGAAAAGGAATAATTATACAAAATTGCATATGATTGGTTGTCGGAGAGGTTCAGCATTTTACCATTAATGGATATAAGCACTTTAAGCGTGCTCAAACAATACAATGTTAATTATAATTCTAATTATGCTTCCTGAAACTATGAAATGAAGACTTTTTAGAATATGGTGCTTATGATCCTGTTGTTATTTTATTTATTGTTAATGTTATGCTTTCAGGAATTCCAAAAATTCAAATCATTTAAAAGCAATAAACATAATACCAAATGAGGCGTGCCTATTTTCTTAAAAAAAAAAAACAGAAAAAATAGTTCAATTAAAAACTAATTATGTAAAATTGGCCAATAGTATATTGATTTTTATCTGCTGTTAAAAACAGTGTGTGTTAATAGATTATAAAGGTCACAACCCACCAAGATTTCAAAGTACATCTAACACCACTAGATAAGTATGTAAAAAGTATTTGCAGTATAAAAGTTTTGTTACAATAAAAAATAAATGAAAAAACTAAAATAAATTGTAGTAGAAATACGAAAAGAAAACATTAATCATTTTTAATATTTTGTTAATAAAACTGAAGGAATTACTGCAAAAGGTTTGAAAAGGCATAGAAAAATACAAAACAAAAGTAAATGATATGCTTAAATTTCGATTAGGTAATGTTTTATGTATAGGTATGTGTGTACATAAATTTATATATACTACATATGTACAGTAATAAGCCATATTCAAATGTATAAAGGTTTACTTTTAAGACAGTCGTCATAGATGGATGGATGGATGGATGATGGTATGTGATATTATAAGATCACGTAGACCACAATTTGGTAAATTAAAAGCATCAAATATCAAGAAAATAAAAACAAACCAACAAAAATTATATTAAATTAAATAATAATAATAACAATAAGAAAATAAAAAAATAATTTTAAATAATTATTGCATATGATAGTGTAGCAGACAAAACAATGGTAGTTATAGTACCTTTGCCTATTAACAGCTAAACTAAATTCAAAAGCCTTATAAATGATGACTAAACATATTATATTATATCTGATCAAACTATACATATATACATATAAATATATGTATGTATGCTTGCACATATGCCATATAATTATTTAAATCATAAAGTATGAACGTATGTACGTATGTTGTTATGATAGGTGTTAGTGCATACTACACTCGTTTTGATTTACACTTTTAAGAAGTTAAGCATGCGTAAATTTAGTCTTGTTCTTTGTGTACTACCAACCAAACAGTATCATTTTAACCAAATTTAGGTCAACTAATGTGGTTGACTTAAACAAAAAAAAAACATAAAAAAAGAAAGAAAAAGATGCAATACAATTTATGACAATAAAAATAAAAATTAAAAGAAAAAAAAAAATAATAAACAACGAAATAGATCTCTTACAATTGTTAGTTTAAGTGTGTAACCTACATACTCCAATACAAATAAGTCTTGTATGTAATGTATGGTATACAACTGTAACTATAACGAATCGCAATGAAGTTTTAACAGTCTTCAATTAAATTTCTATAAAACGACATGAATATTGAAAGAAAAAACAAAAAAAAAAAAAATGGTTAGTGTTGCCGTACACAGGACAACTTAGTAAAAGATTGGATTCGTTCGGTTACTTTGGTTAGGTTTTGCGGCTTAGTATATAATAAAGTATATAATTAAGACGTTGATTGTCACGGTAATTTTCAGAAAACTGGCCACGCACGCCAACATTTACATTTTGTTCTTTTCCCAGAAGCCAGTTATCGATACTAGCACTAATATATATACGGTTTTATTCGTAACTACACAAAAATGGCAGGTTTAGTGAGTACGAGATAACTCGTAGTTGACATCCTAGAAGGGAACGCAATCTACGAGTTATCTCGTAGTTGGCAGTCAACACACACCATAAGTGGCGTGAGAAACTACGTCATAATCCTGACTGAAGGGTTGTATGTACATTAGAGTGACTCACCAAAAAAAGTGCTCGATGTACCCTCCTAAAAATGAACCTTGGACTTTTTAAGATGACATGTAAAATATTTCGGCTCCAGCTTTGACCTCTCGTGAGCTGGACTATTTCGAAAAAGGGTAAATTTTTCCATATTTTGTCTATTTGGGAATCTGTTTCCTAACCAACATATACACTATGGGTGTCATAAGAAAGGTTTTTTCAATGCCCGTCCAACTGTATATACAATTTGTCCAAGGACGATCACCCATGTCCTTTTTTTAAGGATATTCTGTTAAAAAGAACGGTTTTTGAATTTTTTCTTCGGGGTTGTTTGTAATAAAATAACCAAATTAACATATTTTAATCTTTAGTCGATTTAATTAAATACGGGTTTCAGTTTTTTTTTGAAATTCGCCCTAGTTTACGTTTTTTGAGTATAGTTTTGTAAATATAAACAAAAAAATTTAATAACTTTTTTTTATTTGGGAAAAAATATGCCGAGAAAAAGTCGCGGATCATTTCTTTTTTTCTTTCTTTAGTCCTATTTTCATCCATACATCATCTAGCAACTAAGTCCGCCATCATATTAGAGTTAATTTGGTTAGAAAAGAAGAAAAGAAAAAATTCAAAAACCGTTCTTTTTTACAGAATATCCTTAAAAAAAGGACATGGATGATTGTCCTTGGACAAATTGTATATACAGTTGGACGCGCCTTGAAAACCCCTTTCTTATGGCACCCATAGTGTATATGTTGGTTAGGAAACAAATTCTCAAATTGTCAAAACATGGAAAAATATACCCTTTTTCAAAATGGTCCAGCTCACGAGAGGTCAAAGCTGGAGCCGAAATATTTTAAATGTCATCATAAAATATACCAATGTTCATTTTGAAGGGGGTACATCTTGCACGAATTTCGCATCCATACAACTTGAGTCGCTCTAATGTACATACATACATACATATGTATGTATGTTATAATAGATTTCTAAAGCATCTTTAATTATTTCTGCAATTAGTTGCTCTCAGAACATTTCCAAAAGAAATATTTTTCAGAATTTTTTTTTTCAAAATTCATTTAATGACACTGCATGGGTTACAGTTCAATATTCATTTACATACATGCATAATTGGCCATTACAACCCTTCAGTCAGGATTACGGCATAGCTTCTCACAATATTCATTTATCTTATGAAAATGGTCAAACCAGCAGACGAATTCGTTTAAAGGATGGTAGAGCAAATGGGGAAGACAATATAAATTTTTCGAAAAAAGTTATGCTCAATGACGAAACTTAATGAGCACATAAACTGGCTGATGAATGGCTTAATGAATACACAGAATTTACGATATTGGTGCTCAGAAAATCCTCATTCAACGACATGAGAAACAAATTCACCCGCAAGGAGCAACCGCCAAGTGCAAATTTAAGTAAGGCGGCGTGAAATTGCAGAGACTGTCAAGAGCAATCGTTACAGGAACATGATAATGTAGTTCTAGAGGCCGTAACTGGACGGCATGTGATTTCAGCAAAGTGACCACAGAGTGCATGCTTTAATTGATTTATTGCAGCAATAATTACCAGAACAAATTATCGCAAGAAATTACGATTTTTAATTTAAAAATTATAAAACTATCTCAGAAAATACGTTTTTTTATTTTAAAATTATTTTTACTGAGACGCCCTTTATTTTTAAAAGAAATTAGTATCAGCTCATGGAGACTTTTAATCTAAAACAAATTGGAATACAACCGTATTTAGATTGCCCTAATTCGACGAAACTTATATACAATAATCAACACTTTTAAAATGCTGTGCTCTGAATACTAAATATTGTGTTTTTTTTTACAAACATTTTAAATTCGCAATAGGAAGATAGCAAAGTAATAGCATAACATTCCTATACAGCAGAATCTAGTTTTGACGAATGTAAGATTTATTGTAAAGGCAGAATAACACTTCAAAAGGTTATTTTAAATCAAAGACATTGAAAAACTGATACCAAATATATTTAAAAACGTGATTTTTAATACAATCATTTGTTTGCCAAGGTCTGGTCCGTAGACTGGATTCATAAAAATATTCCGCTTCTGCAGATTTAGTTGTGAGATGTTCACAGTATCCGAATCTGTATGGTATCACAGCAAATGGGCTCATTAATTTACTTTTCTTCTGTAAATGAATGAAGTTTGAGAGTTCTCTTATCATTTATCTGCAGAGGCACCCGACATTCTTGGACAATCTTAGATGTAGTGTACAACACATTCTCTAGGGATCTAATGACTGCTTTACTGTCGGTAAATATGCGTGTGTACGATATCCCGTATTAGCACAGCGGCAATCTCTATTGCCATCATTTTAGTCTGAATAGTACTTCAGTAATTGAGTTTTTTTCCATTACTTCTCTAGGGAGCATATGGCTTCCACAAAGCATCTCCATCTGACACGATTCTCCGCTGATGTTTTTACGCCTTCCCATGTCAAGTCATTTAGGCTTAGTTCTTGCAGAACCGTGCGCCTCCAGGTGTTTTTTGGTCTTCCCATGTCATTAAGCCTTAGTTATTGTAGGACCGTACGTCTTCAGGAGTTTTTTGGTCTGCCACGGTTTCTTCAGCCCTGGGGATTTCACTCTAGCGTCATTCCTGTAATACTGTCGGTCTTCTTTCACAATGTATGGCCGATCCACCCCCATTTTTTCTTTATAATCTACTTCTGTGTGATTTTCTCCTCTGTGAGAGTTCAGAGATCTGCGTTGCTGACGTTGCTGGGCTAGAATATTCTACATATGATTCTTAGGCATTTATTGATGAATAGCTGAAGTTTTTGCGTGATGGTGTTAGGTATAAGCCAAGTTTGGCTACTATGTACGAGTATATAGTAACGTTGACTTTACACAAGCATTGAATATTCTTAGCTTGGTACTCCTAGATATATATGAGCTTCTCCATACGGAGTGCAGTCGCCCGAATGCTGCTCTCGCTCTATTGAGTCTGTTATCTATGTCTGTTTCTGCTCCGTCGTTTGTTGTCATAGTACTGCCTAGATAGCAGAAGCTAACGACGTACTCGTCTATTTGGCCCCGTAGTACGATGTTTTCTATGATACTGTTGTTAATACTCATAGCTTTGATTTTCTTGATATTTATCTCAAATCCAACGTTGCAAGCCAATCTTTCTGGGTGTTCGAGTTGTGACTGCATGTTGGGGACCTTGTGCGAGAGTAGACAAATATTCCGAGAGCTGTATAGCATTATTATAAAAAGATCTCTCCTTTGTCAGCCAAACCCACAATAGACTGTTGGCCACTGTCAATACATACTTTTCCAACATACATATTGAGAGAATTCAAAATGTTTCCATTACAAAATGGTTCGTACATAGAAGTTTGGCTCATAATGATGATGTGGAAAGCATACATCGAACCTTATTGAATAGATATACATATGTAGCTACTGTGCAATCGAATTCGAAGGCAAGGATTTACAGTAACAGTACTTTGGTATGCGAATACATAACTCTCATAGAAGTTTTTATTAGCAATAAACCTTAATTTTTAAAAATACCTAGCGTGGCCCAATAGTTCGTATACTAAACCTTTGCTGGAAGATTAATAAAAAAATATTGTATCCACGACTCCAGAGTTTGCAGTCCAGGTCCTGGCAACTCTTACAATAATGACCAATTTAATTTTTTTTTTAATAACCAAGAGTGGATAACTTTTACTCTCTTTTCCCAAAACAAGTTGGTCCAACCGGTTACAAGTGACGTCACCTAAACAGGGGAAAATATTTGCTTGATATTCATAAATATGTAGTTAATCCACAGCAACACTAAAATGGTTTGCAAACATTTTGTTTTAAAAAGTGAGAGTAAATAAGAGTAACAACAAACAAACCAAGGAGTATGAGTATGAATACGAATAACGGGTATTATTTGTTGTTGTTGCTGTTTTTTGTTTGTTATTGTTTTTGTTTTCAAATAGTGTTAACCGTTAATAATTAACCATTTTCAAACTCCTCAAACGGCTTTAAACGCTTGACAATGTTTTCTATTACCACCAATACAGCTATGGCAACAACAGCAGTAACAGCAAAAAGACATAAATTGTATCTTGGTATCGCAAACAAATACAACATACCATACAAACACATACATATACATACATTTGCAAATGAATGGTATTTGAATGTCTTCTATTATGTTTGTATGTTCGTTTGTCTTTTCGGTTGATCTCTTTTAAACAGGGCTCTACAAGCAATGGTAACGGGAAATGGAGAAGGGTAGCGGTGTGGAGTTGAGTTTGAGAAAACAAAACTTATAATATGTGATGTTGTTGTTGTTGTTGTTGGTAAAACTTTAAGCCAAGTTGAAAATAATTGTTTGTAGGTGCAACTATAAAAGCTCATGATGCAGTAACTTTATGTGCAGATACTTTTGTTACCGCATTTAACGAGGACGTACATTATCTTCTTGGGCTTTACCGTTAAACGTTTGTTGCAAACTCTTGTTATAAGCGTGTTTGTGAGTGAGTGTGTATGAGCGAGTAAATTAAACTTAAAAAAAAAATTATTTTTGAATGTCTTGTAATTGGCATTCGAGTGTGATGAAATAACAACATTTAACAAAAGAAAACAAAAAAAAAACAAACAAAAAAAACTGATTTCAAATAGCAATACATATAAAGTTAATTAAAAACAAAAATATTTCATAAAAAGTATAACAAGAAGTTAAAAAACACAAAAAAAAAAACAAAAAAAAAGAACTAAACATGCGTTCATTTGTGATAATTTTCTCATTGGCCTTAATTGGCCAAACGGCCGTCTATGGTCAACAACATCAGCAAATTGATCCAGCTTATTTGCGTCAATACTATCAACAGTTGCAGCAGCAAACTGGTGCAGCACAGCAAGGTGATGCAACCCCCATCTATGAACAGAATTCAGAGCCAACACAACAACAATACGTATCGCCTGGCCAACAGTTGCGTGTCAAGGATAATGTACAGGAACAAGTAGGTTTTCCTAACTATTTTTTATTTCATTTTAAAAATTTTTTTTTTTGGTTTTAAAAATGTATTTTTGTTTAGAATACATACATATATGAAAAGTATAAAATTTTTAATTGATTACTTGATTATTAAAAAAATTCTTTGTTTTGTATATATGTAGATTCGTGCTTCTCAACAACAGCAACAGCAACACCAACAGGGTTATGTTGCTCCTGTTGTGCGCGAATATTTACAACATCAACCTCAACAGGTATGATTGTAACCCCATAAAACGTGTGTTCAATCCTTCTCCTAAACCACAAAAAAAAACAAATATAATTAACCGAATAGTAGCCATACTAACTAATATTGGTGAATTTGTTTTGAAAATTGTTCTCGTTTTTTTTTGTGAAAACTATTGGCTTTATAAACACTTCTGAAGTATAATTTGGGAAATAAAATTCAAAACCCTTTTCTATTGGCTTTATAAACACGTCTAAAATATACTTTAGAAATCTAAAATTCAAAATTTTTTTCCTCTACACCTATATTATTACAATATTATGTAATATTTATATCCCTTAAACTCTTTGTATAAAGTTCTACATCTAAAATCATTTTAAATTGTCAAAATATTTAAAATCAAAAGACTTAACTCTTCCCCAAGCGAAAGAAACTGTAAACAAAATTTAATTAAACCAGCCTATAACACTTAATTTAAATAGTTGTTAAACCCTTAATTCATATTGCAAGACTAGAAAAGATGTAACTTTTGTTAGCCAGTAATATGTACATATGTATAGTTTATTTAAACATTTTCTTTGGAAATCTTAATTTATTTTTCAAAAATTTAAGCCAGTTATTTCTACTGACATTGTCTTCTTTGGAAATCTTAGTTTACTTTTCAAAAATTTACGCCAGTTATTGCTACTGAAATTTTCTTGCTTTAAATGGTAAAGTTTTATTTTTAATAAGAAACCTACTGCAATTATAGCAAGTTTCCCATATAGCGAAGTAGTTTTCTTTGAAAATTTTAATTCAATTCCCGTTTAAATTTAATTTTTTTTTTAACATTAAAACTAGAAATTGTTTTAAATTGGTGATGATTACATAAAATTCATTTTAAAATAAACGTTAATAGCCTTAGACTTGAAATATTACAAGATACAAGATGAAAAACTTGATGTGCGTTAAATAAATTTTCATAGCCTAACAAGAAATTACAAGAATTATGTAATAATAAGGAAAAAACAGCATAGTTGGATTAAAAGAAAATTGTAGTGATAAATCAAATACTGTTAAGAGGCCAATTTAACTTAAAAAAATTAATTACGCATTTGAGCAATTAAGCAAAAATTTTTTTAAAATCGTAACTTTTTTTTTTAAGTGAAAATAACAAAAACGTTATTTAAATGCTACTGGAATATATTATCGAAAGGATCATATATGATAGACATAAAAATTCTGGAGCAGACTAAAGTCATTTTAAACAGAATATTTATATTACGATTCGTATGCGTAAAGCATACTTGTAATATAAATTTATTTGGTGCTAAAAATTTATTAGCATTTCTTTAATAATATCGAAAATAATGTTAATCCAAAGTAAAGCTTAAAAAGGAACAAAATTATTGCAACTACAACGATATTTATAAAATTATTATAATTTTAAAATTTATATATTGGAAATTTTTTTAACTGTTTTACTCCAAATATTCTTTTTAAAATTAATTTTTTTTAATTGTTTATACACATTTTATGTTAAAAAATTTTTTATACATATTTTATGTTAAAAAATTATTTATTTTATGTTAAAAATAAATTTTAAAAATTTAAATTTTAAAAAAAATTTTTTAAATTTCAAAATTTTAAAATTTTAAAAAAAATTTTTTAAATTTCAAAAATTTAAATTTTAAAAATTTATTGGTAACATAAACAAGTAGAAACAAAAAATACAATTTCCTTAAAAAATTTGCTAAGGCCTACTAAGTAGTATAAAACATGCTTGACAAGGCAGAAAATATAGTCCATTAGGATTTCAATTACCCAACTAAACTCTTTACAGACAAGAAAACTTTATTCAAAATTGCTACACTGAAAAGCTTTTAAAAATGTTGCAACTCAGTTTCCCATAAACACGTTTAATAATGAGTTCAAATCCTATAAAAAATCTTATCTTTGTATAAATAATTAATTCCTTCCCATAACATATGTAGATACACACACATAAATTATGACATTTTAATTTATTTCCTCCCTCGCCAATTTCATAGCTTTGCATATAAAATTTTAGACTGACTAATAAAATCATGATAAATTTCTTTTAGATCCAGTACCAGCCACAACAAGTAGCTTATCGTCAGCCTCAGGCAGCACCAGCTCCTAGAAGACAACCACCCCAGCAACTGCAACAACAATATCAAGCTCCCAGACCAAAAAGCAAACAACAATTGGAACAAGAGGAAGAGGAATATGATGATGTAAGTAGTAATACCGATAAGATAAATAAGTAGGATAGTAAAAACACAGATTTTTGTCGTCTCTAGCTTGTCTTCCTTGTAAGAAAATGTAAAACGATTTGCTATAAGCCTAATAATTGAACTTTTTTTTGTATAAAATATCGGCTTATATAAGCAACAGACGGAGAGAAAGATTTGTTAATAAAAAAAAATAATTTACAGCCATTGTTTAATGCCAACACGTCATCTGTGTATGTGAGTGTGTGTGTGAATTTTTATAAAATAATTATAATTGTAATAAATTATACAAATAAAACACATACACACATGCTTTTGTATAACAAACATATGAGTGAGTGTCGCTTTATGATGTTGTAACGTATAATGGTATGTTATGGCATAAGTTATATCAACTGGAAGACCCATAAAATAACAACCGATCGACCGACCAACCAACCAACCAACCAACCAACCAAGCGACCAAACAACTAACAGCACTTACTAAAGGTCATTAACACTAGACGCTTTATCTATGCATGCGAATTATTATTTTTTTATTTATTTTGTTGGTATCAACAAATTTCTGTTGCTGCTGCCAGTTGGCAAAAATAGACTGTGTGCAATTATATGCCACATTTTTTTCGGTTTTTTTTTTGTTTTTTCGTGGCAATTGGTAATGTAGTTGCAGCTATTGTATGTAAGTTTTCATGCATGAATACCAATTGTTTTAATGCCTCAAGTTTATGAACATTTACAACCGGGGAGGTAGGGGGATTCTCTCAAGCAGCACTAGCAACAGGCACTGCAAAATCCTCAAGATACAAGTACAGATATGAAGAAAATTTCGCACACTAACGGATGCTGCATTCATTCGTTTCATTCCTTTAGTTTTTCTTTAAAAAAAACAGCAATATATCATTTGTTGTTGTTGTTGTTTTCGGTTTGTACGATATGTACGAACGATATGTTTTATGTTTTATAAGTATTTTTTTCTTTTGATCAAAACTTCCGTACGGAAATGTCTATTGAATGTTGGTTTTGCTGTTTACCATCCATCGTTTTTATTTCGAATAAAATCCACTGGCCGTTAGTGTGTCTTTTCTTCTGTTTCGTAAAATTTTTCATATAAAAAAATGAACATTTTTTATTGATTTCCTTTCCTTTCATTTTATTTATTTTTTTCCTTTAATATTATATTCGTTCAATAATAATTGCAAGCAATCGCATGCATGTTATTCACACTGTCTGGGTAATAAGGTAGAGTTATGGAGGTTATAAGTTTAAGTTTAACGCGGTTATGCAATAGAAAAAGTAAGCATTCCATGCCAGTTGTTACTTATTTTTAATTTTATTTTAAAAATTAATTTATTTTCTTTGCAACACACAGCAACACGTTGTAATTAATAAATTTCAAATTTTATAAGTTGCCCACATTTGGAGGCATGTAACTAAAAAAAAAAACATAATTAAAGCCTCACTTAATAACTTTGTATTTATTCCTTGTGAATCATGTCATTAAATGTGTTCATATTGATTGGAACATTAGAACGTCTCTTTTTCGATGGATGTTTTTTATAGGCTGTACTTACACAAGCTGCACCCAATATTGGTATGCCAGCCAGCCAGCACCGCAAGCAAAAAAAAATTTTTTTTTTCAAATGTACAAGTAAAACTACCTTAACCCACTTTTACGAATGGCAGTCAATTCAGTTTCACTTTCAGTTCAATGCAGTTTCCATTCCATTTCAATCCATTCAGTTGCTTGCTATTCGTCTATGGTATGCGAGCATTGAACATTTATTTGAATGTAAAACAAGTAAATTTGTAAGTTTGTAAAATAGAAGTTCCATTCATCCGTTAATTACATGGTTTTTATTTTTACCATTATTGTTATTGTTATTCTTGTAGCAATTCATCAATAACAAGATACGAATTGTATTACATGGTAAAGGTTGGAATATTTGAGTGGTATTTTTAAAAGGGGGGTATTCATTCTCAACTCTATAACTTTTAATTTTAGGCGTTTTTCTTCATCGTATTAGAAATAATTAAAATAAAAATATTTACAATCCAAAGTTTTAAGACTTTAAAGTAATTAAAAAAATAATTAAAAACTTTTAATCATGATGCTATGAAGTGAGGTCCAAAATACAAGACTTATCATGTTCAACATTATTTTAACCACAAAAAACAAGTACTTAATATGTAGTTACAAGGACATGGCGGTGTAAAATGTATTAATTTTAAACTTCTTTAGGCTTTTGTTTGCTTGGATTAAGAAGCAAAGAGAATCTCAGTAAGAGCCCCTCCCCCTTTTACATTTCGTGTAATTTTTTTCGGCAATCGGCAATTCAGAACTTTTGACAGCTGTCGCTTAGGTTCATTCCAATTAAGTAAAATGGAGCGCTTTACGAAACAACATCGTGTCATCATTATGAATACTTATTACAAAATATTAAAAGTTATGCTCAGATGAATTTGTAAAATTCCAAGAAATTTTTACTCGATTAAGGGCACCTAATGCGTTAACAATTGTAAGAAACTGGATCGGTTATGGATAGTAAGGCACATATCCGTCAACTCTTTGTCAGTTACTTGCAAAGATTGCAAACGAGAAAACCCGAAAAAATAATCGCTCTCAATAATTAAAATTTCACGAAGCACTACGCACTGAATTTTAATAAAAGACCTTCACCTTCAATCTGAGGAGCTCAAACTATCAGAAGGGAAGCTTTGGTAGCGCGCGTAATGTTAATAGTAAGAATAAAAGTGAAATCAATGCCAATCTTCGAAAAAAGAACTTAGACTGCTCTGCTGACTTAGAAAAAGAAGAAAATTATTAAGGAGTTCTTTTGGCCTCATCTGGATGGCATAGATCTAGAGAACATGTGATTTTAAGAGGACAACGCCACCAGCTAGACCACGCATGCCTTCAACGATTTTCAAGATCATGCGATTAAATACCGTGAAATCTCGTATCTATGCGAGTAAATCAAAAACAATTCCTGGACTCAAATCTAAGATCCGATGCGTCATCGGTGAGATAAAGCCATAGAAAATTTTATGAATGATTTGTTAACAGCATCATGGCGAGCATTTAAGGAATATTTAATTCCACACTTAATTGCAACATGGTGCAACTATCTCATAGGATATGTGTCTTTTTAAGTGCAAAAGTGTCTTCTTACTGAGACAGGCTTTTTTTAAAGAATATGATTTTAAAACCATTGTTTTCAAATTTGAATTATAAGAATTTTTTAAACAAAATATTTAACATTTTAAATACGTTTTTTAAACTACTTAAAAAGCAGTACAATTAAATGCTAAAGTCAAATAACAGACTAAAATTTTCATTGTATTAAAATAATTTACATCTTCCCACTCTCTTCAAGCTGTTAAAAAAGTTAAATTCCAAGCGGTCTTTTGAAAAAAAAAGTTGGACGACAATTTTAATTGCAATGTCAAGTATAGGGTGTAAATAATTCAAATGAATGTAACTCTTTGTTGCCGCAATAATGAAGAAAAAAAATTATTAAATAAAACAATAGTTTATTGTCCTAAAGACAACCTTGGGTTGATAACCTTTTTGAAAATGTTGTTGCGAGCCATCTTCATCAAATGTTTGCCAGCGCAAGATGCAACATCAGTTTGTATTGTTTCTCGCGGATTGTTAAGCATAAATTAACTATTAAAACTGAAGAGAAAAAAAAACATTTTTCTGTCTGAATTATTTGCAATTGTTACTGTGGCATGAGGTGCACTTTTCGTAATGGTTTATTGTTCATTTTCCCATTTATTTACATTTTATTTAAATTTTTTTTTTTTTTTGATTATCAATCTAAAATGTTAAATTTATGAGAAAACATTTATTTTTAATTTTAAAATGATACTTTTTAAATGAATTTTTGTTTTTGATTTATATTCAAAAGAAAAAGATAAAGCCTATGGCAAGGTAGTATAAATAATGGGCAATTTTTTGTTTTCTTGAATATGTGTGTAGCAAACCGATCCGAATATTTTCAACTTTCATATTTGCTCCAGATTTTAACGTGTTTGCTGTCTTAGACACCCATTCAAAAAGAAAATGAAAATAAAAATTATTTCAAAATATTTGCTACGCACTTTAGAAAAAAAAACATTTTTTTTTATTTATTTCTAGTTGTTGTTGTGAAGCAATACTTTGTGGAATATGATCTATATTGCATAATCAATATTGTATTATAGCAAAGTAACAGTAATAAGAGTCACGTTAAGAGTGCGTGTCACAAACATTCCAACATCGATTGATTGTACATATTTTCAGTCAGCCTTTCAGCCCAACACCAAGCCAACTAACTGATTCAACCAACCATTTCAGTTATATGGTTGTAGAAATAGACAGACAGACAGACAGACATTCACTTCAAAATAAATATGATTTTGCCACAATTTTTCACTTCTTTTTCTATTTCTCAAGTTCCAGTGCGTTTTGTCGACATAGACAGTTTTACTCTCGAATACATACATACATACATATATTTTTTTTATCTCGTTTAACACAATTTATATGCAAAATGTAGAGAAAAAAAAAATATGAACAGACATTAAACAGGCGTCTTAAGCAGTACTATTGCCACACACCCACTTTCAATATTTTTTTTTTTTTTCTTTAAGAAATTTATTTGTTGTAAAAGATTTTTAAAATTATTACGATACAGCTGCGTGCAAAATACTATTAATGAAGCATAACATTAGTCTCATGGTATTTTATGTTACAAAATAGAATATTTATGCGATTCGATTTATGAGATAAGATTTCAATTTAATTTCTTTAAGTTGATTTGTTGCATTAATGCTGTGAAATTATTTTAACGTCTTAATTATGATGGAAGCACAAATGCTTGTGATATTTATTATTTAAATAAAAAACAAATGAACCTTGACATTAGAGATGAAGGAAGGCCAGATGCCTACACAATGATGTTTCAATAAGACACACTTAGGCCATATGAGGCCCATTGTGATACCTTAGTTAATGGGGCATAATATTAGTCTCATGGTATTTTATGTTACAAAATAGAATATTCATGTGATTATTTAGACACACTTAGGCCATATAAGGCTTATTGTGATACCTGGATAGTTATCCAATTTCCCCTAGTTTTGGAACCATTCGGGGCTTTTGAGGAAGCGACTTTGGCATCTAATGTCTAATTCTGGCTAAAACTCTGAGAGTAAATAAATTTGACATGAAAAGTTTCTCAAAAATCTGTCTTTCGGAGAAATTGTAGGTCACGCCATTTACGTATAAAATTAACACACACACAACTTAAGAGGCGTGAGAAACTAGGTTCTCTTAACTAAATGTAATGCAATGACCAATTATATATGTTATGTATGTACATGTATTAGAATATAAATACCTTTTGTATCCAATATTGCAATACGTTATATTGTTTAGTAAAAATATTTTTCTTCTATTTTTCAGCAAAATTCCTCTTATCAATTTGGTTTCGATGTGAAAGATGATGAATTCACCAACTATCAAAATCGTAAGGAAGTCCGTGATGGTTCTGTAATCAAAGGCAGTTATTCTGTAGTCGATTCAGATGGTTTTATACGTACCGTTAAATATACCGCTGATCCCAAAGAAGGTTTCAAGGCTGAAGTCATTAGAGAACCCACAGATATTGTAGTCAAGGTACCAACACAAGCACCACCACAACAACAGCAGCATCTGCTACGTCCTCATCATGCACCAGTCAAGGCCCAAGAGTACAACTTGAAGCCACAATATCCCCATCAGCAGTACCAACATTAGGAGAAATGCAAACTAAAACAAAACAAAAAAAAGGATTTAAAGTAAAACTAGTAGAAAAAAGAAAACAAATAAAAGAGAAACATTTTTTATTGATCTAAGGAACATACTACCGTTAGGCAAGAAGTTCAAAAAAAACCGATTAAAAAAAATTTAATTATTTATTAGATAACGCTACTCTACCATACATACATACATACTACATACATACCATATGAATAGATACTCGTTTATATACTATGCTTAGACTAAATATGTACGACAATCAACTTATAAACTGAATTAGAGAAAACAATATTTTAAAATTAGAGATTCATTTGACCATACAATATATACATATGTATGTATGTATATGAAACATATTTCCATTCATTTATTGTTTTTGTAACGAAATAAAAAATTCACATAAAATATTTAAAAATAAAGAATAAAAAAAACAAATAAATTAAAAAAGTTCACAGGCGAACGAATATTTACTTCACCTTGAAAGCCAAACAATTGTTGCAGCAGTGGTTGTAAAAGTGATCTTTAAGGTGATCGTATTCCTTTTGCGTTAGAGTTTCGGGTGACCATTTGTTGTCATGTTTGCATTAAATGTTTTCATATGTGGACCGGTCAAACCGGTTAGTTGGTGAGTGATTATGCATAAATTAAATCATTATGACTGGAAATCAGTGGGAAAATCTTAAAGGGAATCAGCACAAAACATTGAAATATCATTGCTGTGGCTGCTGACTGAGTAGGTTTTACTATACTACTCACCCAAGTATGAGTGTCCTTTTGCAATGTCCTTACATAAATTAAATGAATATACATATATGAATAAAATAGTGTTTGTCTGTCTCTATGCAGTTTGTGTGTGCTTTACGAAATGATGCGTTAGCGTACGAGTTCAATGTGAGAAAAGGGGTAAATTGTTTGAATCAACAATTAAATGACCTTAAAATAAACCGGTTCTGGACATTCTTTATACCAACAACATACACATTTTATTCAAAAGCCTTGTGTAATACTTTAAGGATACACAATTATCCTTAGAATACAATGTTCAATATTAATTTCACACAAGACAAAATTCAATCATTGAAAAGTGTTCGTACATACGATCTTTGGTGGTCACCAAACAAAACATATCAAGAAGAAGGACACTGGTCTAATGGTCTCAAACTAGTAAACAGCTGGTTTCTATGCAATACTCTTTACTTTTCTAAAACGTAATGGTCATTAATGTCGTTTTTTAACTTTTTCCTTTTTTTTGTTAATCGTATGCAAATGAAGCGTGTACACCCTTAATTTTATTTCTCTTACATCTTATCTTGTAAGAATTTCTTCTGCTTTTAATAGTATCTTCAGAACAACCCTTTTGTTTGTCTTCGTCTTGCTTAGATCATTATCTAACCCTTGTAACATTCTATTTGCCATCATCATTGGGATATCTTTAACTTTGCCCCATCAATTGTAATATAAAAAGGTCACTTAATAAACTGGTTTCACAAACAGAACACAAATAGTAGAACCAAAAAGCTGAATTTGTTCATTCGATTGTCCCTTGTTGCTTGTAAAAAGTTGTTGGTCTACAGAAAAGTGACCCATTGAAAGGATCTTGCTTGCAGCAAAAGTGCAACAATGTTTACAGGAAAAAAATAAAGACAGTGAAAAACCGGAGTGACCACTTTTATCGTGAGAAATTTTTCACAATCATTTGGATATTTTTCAATATTTAATAGTGACCTACATTGATGGGAATACTCGTTTATCCAAACATAAGATTTTCTTCTGACATGTTTAAGGAAGTATGTAACCGGGCATATCAATGTAAATGAAAATGTTGAGTGACTATTTTTTTGTTTCATAGACTTAAAATTTAACAATTTTTATTGCATTCGATGTCGATGGAAATCTAGTTTGTTTCGGTCTCAGTAAACGCTAAAGATGATTTGCCTCTTAGTTTACTTTTATTGTCACTGCATTATATTGCTTCATTCTGATTATGAAAATATCTTTCAATCTTTAAGTTCGAATGTTAACTCTGTTCAAATTCATTAATTGCCACAAAATTTTTCTTTATTGTACAATTTTTCCATCGGAAAACTGCAAATCCGTATAGAAAACGCATGTCATCGACAAGCTTACTGTAGAAAGTGCAAGTAATCGATAAATTTACTGTAGAAAATGCAAGTAATCGATAAGTTAACAAAAAAAAAATGTAAGTCATGGATAAATTTACTGTAAAAAATTTAAGCAATCTATAAATTTACTATAAAAAATGCTAGTCATCGATAAATTTATGTTAGAGAATGCATGTCATCGACAAATTTACTGTAGAAAATGCAAGTAATCGATAAATTTACTGTAAAAAATGTAAGCAATCGATAAATTAACAATAGAAAATGCAAGTCATCGATAAATTTACTGCAAAAAAAGTACAAATCATCGATAAATTTACTATAAAAAATGAAAGTAATCGATAAATTTATTATAGAAAATGCAAGTTATCGACAAATTTATTATAAAAAATGCAAGTAATCGATAAATTTACTATAAAAAAATGCAAATCATCGATAAATTTACTGCAACAAATGCAAGTCATTTATAAATTTACTATAAAAAAAGCAAGTCATCGATAAATTTACGGTAAAAAATGCAAGTCATCGATAAATTTAATATAAAAATGCGAGTTATTGATTATAATAAAATAAATCATAATAATGAAGAGAAAAGATAAACTCGAAAATTAAAAGAAAGGCAAAGTAAAGACAAGGAAGATGTTAATCACATTCAAAACTACATGCTATCAATTATAATCTCTCAAAAATAGATGATAAATGAAAATGATTATTTTCAAGTTAACACGGTTACAGAACTACACGATCACCGATTTCGCTGTAGTTAACTGAGGCTAATGTTATAAATACATTCAAAAGTACATGCTACAGACTACAGCCCTTGGAATATATGCACACATTTCTCCATATGCAAGCAAGCTTCAGATATCTTTCCAAATGTACGTGGACTAGAGGTGTCCTGCAAAATATGGCCATTGTGGTGGTGGGGATAAAAACGACGAATTGATTGGTGAGCACCATTTATATGATCTCACTAACAGTACTCTTGTTTCCTCAATGCATTGTTCTGAGCCCTTTGTAACGTTTTCCATTGGGTTTCAATATGGATTTTCCTATTGCCTTGTATGTAGACACATTTGTAGTAGAGACAGTGGTGTATTAACCCTGTAAGTCGAGTGAATAGCCATTAACTATATTAGTCTAGTATACCGATGACTATAGAAAAAACTAGCTCTTGTTTTTTTCAGGTTAGATCTACTCATGCAGACTGAGACCGAATTGTGCTTATGACAGATCCAACAATACAGGGCAATGATAAAAAGAAGTTGATGAAGTAACAAAGTAAATATGCAGCTGGAAAAAAGGGGCAAGAATACCTTCTAAAAAAGAGACAATAAAAGTTTACACTTTTTTTTTTTTGCATTTACGGCATAAGATAACATCGAAATGGCATTTAAACTCAAAATATTTTCACATATTTTATTGAATGCAAATATTTTTTTTATAAAATTTCCTTCTAAAAAGGGGGTAATAAAAACAAATTGCATAGGAATTTTTGTGGAAAATTAAAAAAGAGAAACAAACTAAAATTGTTCGTTTCATTTTATTTCATTTCTTTTTATGTAAAGAGATAAGATAAGATTGTTTGTTAAACATCCCCCAATTGTTTCAAATGCAAATGAGCATAAAAAGTGCAACATTTTTTTTTTAATTTCTTTTGTATTTCCTTTATATGGATAAAGAAAATTTGCATAGAAATTTTATAAATATAAAGAAAACATTCTATTTTTTTTTATTATAAATTCAAATAACATTTAAAAAGTCACGTCTTTCT
This sequence comes from Sarcophaga rosellei, assembly GCA_930367235.1. Classification (NCBI taxonomy): domain Eukaryota; kingdom Metazoa; phylum Arthropoda; class Insecta; order Diptera; family Sarcophagidae; genus Sarcophaga; species Sarcophaga rosellei. Next base: position 66,452,688 of record OV884020.1, on the reverse strand, counting down.
TTTGCCTACTTTTGTTGCGGTTCCTTGAGATTTTTGCATTTAAAGTTTTCCCTGAGCCAAATCCCAATAATGTTGAGTATATCCACCCGTATTATCCAGCCACAATACCTTAGAAAATTTACATGAAATTCTAATCATTTTAAATATTCCCAAGTCATGCTTAAAGACTACTTACTTCACCCTTGTAACGGTTGCCTGGCTTTAACGTTTCAAAACGTTTCTCAAACAACAGCGGTGAGAGTTCAACATGACCGTAGTTAACATGATGTGGTTTTGGATAGTTTAAGAAAATATCACTTAAAAAACAAAAAAACAAAAAAAACAAAAATAAAGAAAAAAAGATGAGGAAAATTATAAATAAGCGCATGAGTAAAAGAAAAATTGAAATTTGAATATTTTCGATGGTGTCAAAAAGTCATCATATCATGATAACAATTCAATATCTTCATTATTTTTCTTTGCGGTGGTAATAATGGTAATAAAAAATCGACCATAAGGGCGATGTTATTTAACTCAAACCCACTTTACTTACTGTAAATATCGAATTTCATGTGAAGTCATCGATGATGAAAGGGGTTGTTTTATTGAAGATGAAGATACTGGCTTATCACTTACATTGCTTGTCTCTGAAGTTTCTTTTGAATTCTGCTCAATTAATTTATCATCAGCATCATTATTATTATTAAATACATTGTTGTTGTTGTTGTTGTAGACATTTTCATTTAAATTTCTTTGTTTTCTTACAATATTTTGTGGGTATTTTTCATCATCATCATTGTTTGCTAAAGGACTTGCCCTTCTTCTATTGATGTGATAGATTTTATTATTAAAATGCACCGGTAATGTTTGAATTGCTTTCCATGATGATTTAGCGGCTTCAAAGGGTGCATGTTGATTTATTTCACTTTCAGTATTTACTGCATGAACAGGTTGTTCACTTAACCCAGGGGCTGTTATTTGTATAGGATTGTTGATATACTCATAAAAAATGGGTTGAATATGGGCAAAGTTCTCTAAATAATAAGCAGATGATGGCTCATTACTGTTAGCCTTTGTTTGGCTTAAAATATTCATTATTAAACCATTTTGATATGGAGTAGCATGGGCATCATTTGAAGGCGAATCTGATGCTGGTTGTGTTATCCAACCAGAAGTGGTTTTCAAATTTCCTCTTTCAATAGCCATTAAATTATTATCCGGTATAGGAAGTTTTGATTTTTGTTCATGGCCTCTATGGTTTTCATTTTCATCTGTCTGGTAGATGGTTAAGCCCTGACACAAGTTTACCATGAGCAGAGCTTTAATTAAAATTAAAACGTTAAACATTTATTTTTGTTGGAACTTGGTTAAAACTTGGTTGTTGGTTGTTTTAAAAATATTTCAACTCTAAATTGAAATTGAAGAAATATTTCCGTTTTATAATGTCATTGTAGCCGGAAATGTTTGGCTGCGGTTGAAAGTGAACATTTGAAAGATTTTTTTCAAATGCATAACTACTGTGGTTTTAGATGAAGTCGTAATAGCAATTTCAATTTTTATTTTATTATTCACAAAATATATGTTTTAGTTTTGTAACAATTTGATGAAATATGCACAAATTTTTCTCCTTAAATTTGACAGTGAAGTTACACTTTCTGCAAATTTCTTATGCTATTAAGCGAAGCTCAGCTTGACGCAGCTATCGTCCATTGATGTCAAGGATATAGCCTCGTTTATCAAACTTTCTGGCTGGTTTTCCAGCGCGGGGTAGTCGTGCTTTAAGATGTGCAGACCTTGCGCTAACCGACTTCTCCCTCCTATGTTCGGGGGAACTTAGTCAGTACAGGGAGTGCGTTCACTTGTGGCGTCACAACGGGCCGCTATGCGTGCTCAAGTGAGCTTTTGGGTATAAAAGCTACCACACTAACTTAACCTAACCTAAGCCCCTCTTGTTGAAGCTACATACATACAGTCCAGTTCATAATCTTCTGTTGCCAACTGACCAACAAAGTCGGTTATTATTATTATATGTACGTCCTTGGCGTAATTCTTGGTAATTTAAAAAAAATCACTTTTTCCGTATGTAATAACTTTTCCACAATCAGATCTAGTTGCTCCAATAGCAATGTATGATAATTTTGCCTGTTGAAGGTAGCCACCGGATGAGACATTAATATTTTTTTCGAAAAATTTGCATTGAAAGTCTATTGCTCTTGTATCCAAACAGCGTACTAAGGCGTTGTGAATGGAAAGCAAATTTAAATGCAAAATACGCCATAATGAGCTGTAAAATCCGTGGAATAGACAAATTCGTATTATCTGCCACACTTTCTCCAACAGATGTAATATTTTCAGTAGCGTGTACATTGCAATTATGCACAGGCCTGACCACGTCTGCTGAGTTCCCAGTCTCTTCAAGTTTCTTTATAATTTTGCCAATTGCTTGCATAATAAGGCGATTATGGCGAGCATAGTCATCCTGTAATGCATATTTGAAATAAGTTTTTACTAAATTTTACTAAATAAAGGACTCACCAAGTGAAAGATATTCCCTAACGTTGCTTAAATTCCTTTTCGAAAATAAAAGTGGTGCATTGAGTTCATGGTTTTCAACGTACTATCGTTAATTGAAGTCGCCGTAGTCTAGTAGGTAGTGTGTTGGCTTATTAGACGTAAAGCCCGGGTTCGTATCCCAGGTCAGATATCTTCAACGAAATATGAAAAAATATTTCTTCGGCGACTTAACCTCAGCAGATTTCTGACAAAAACTCTGAAAGTGAATAAACCTGCCATGAAAAAGTTTCTCAAAAATCTGTCGTTCGGAGTCGTCGTTAAACTGTAGGTCTGGCCACTCATGTATAAAATTAAGGCACACAACATGAATGGTGTTGAGAAGCCAGGCCTTTAATTCTGACTGAAGGGTTGTAATGGCCTATTATGTATGTATGTATGTATTGTTGTGGTTCGCCCTATTGCGCATTGAAATTTTGATCTCAGCAGGCCATTAACGGTGTTTTACTTAAATTCATATAGGCAATTGGACTTTGGCTTCGACATCAAAACTATACATCGATAATTCGGCTCCCGTTCCCAAATTTTTTTATCAAATCGGCATCATCCTCCTTGTCTTTCAATAGCTCTTAGCGGTAGTCTTGTTTGTGTTTTACTGCTTGAAAGTCCAACAAATTTCAGTGAGACTAGTATCGAGTTCAAAACATTCGCAAAAATGGCTTTCTACGTGCTGGTGTTTTAACCATTTTCTGTATCCATTTACAACTTTTGTTAGGCATCGAGTTCATGGTTTAGTATTGGCATTTTGTCTGCCTCCTTGCAAAAGCTTGTAACACTTAAAAACATATTTTTCTTGGAATGAACTTTTTTTTAAAGGAAAACTTTTACAAAACAATTGTTAATATTCAGCTTTTATGGATGAGAAGAAACTGAAAACATTGAATTTTTCACATTCTTACGACATGAGATTAAATCTTCTTTTTTAATTCAAAATAAAAGGTTCAAACAAAGGTCAAGCATTAAAGAAATTCCATTTGCTTTGCCTATGTAAAGGTCCTTTTTAAAAACGTGTTTTATACAAAAGCACAATATCAAGGTCACTCGTTGTTTATTAAATTACATTATACATAACAAAAGTAACGGTTTTAAAAATAACAAACGTTTTTAAATATATATAAAAAAAAAACTTTATGCATAGAAAACTACCATTTAAACCAGTTCTAAGGTCATGTCTATAGTGATGAACTGTTGATTTTGGCAAATTGTTGCGTTTCAAGCGCAAAATTATACTTTGACACCCTGTAAGCTGATTGGTTAAAACCATTAAACGTTAAGGGTGACAAAGTTCTTAACTCCAATAGCAATAAACCACCCTTCTTTATAATAGGAAAACCAAACATCTTTAAGAATTTCAAGGGAGGATTTTATATGAAACCACTAGACAGGCATCTTTTAGACTCATTCAACTATTAAAGTTGATAACGAACACAACACTTAACGAATATATTTAGAAATTGTTATTAAAAAAAAGAACAGATACTACAAATTATAAAAAAAAATAAAGAAATTTAAAATAAATTTATCAAAGTTGGTGAGTGATATACATATTCGAAAATAATTTAAAGTTTTTTTATGTTCAACATTAAGTGTGATACTTTATTAGTTTAAAGTTGCCTGTAATACTTATTGATTATATTGAATAATTATAATAATTAAAATTAATTTAACAAAAGTGCCGCAACAAACTTCATGCTTTCGTTTCGTTATAAGCCTTTATTCCTTGTGGAAATTGTTTAAAGAAGGTATTAGAAAACTAAACACCAGAACTATTTAATCCATCATGGCCGCATTATTCGTGCGCATTTTGGCAAAATCTTCAAATACAATATTATCATCATCGTCCTGATAATAGCCTTTAGTATCACGATGCTGTTCAATCGATTTCATTTTCTTCATGGCATTTGAACGTTTCTTTTCAACAGAGCCTGAAAGAAATTTAAAAAAAAAAATTGTTTTTTAAACAGAGAAGATAAATAAAAAAAAAAAAAAAAATTAATTACCAGGTGCTGGTTGTAGTAGTTTGAAGGGTACATCGGTTTGGATTTCACCACCCAATGTACCACAATTGAGCTTGATGCGCACTGAATAAGAGATTACAATACCGCAAGCATCACCAGTAGATTTGCCATCCTGTACCAAAGTTGAAGAGGCCAAATTGACATCTTCATCCTTTAAATGTCCATCCAAGGCAATACCTAGAAAGAAAAATTATCGATTTATTACAATACACTGTAGTCAAATGTTAATTTTTTCCAAGTCCTTACCATGACGATCTTTATTATTCGAAGCCAATGGTATTAAATAGAATGTCTTTGATAGATTTGCACCAGGCGTTATGGGGCAGCCTTCTTTTGTCTCCAGCTGTGCAACATGTTTGCTAAATTGGGCATTAACCATAGTGATTTCCGTATGTTGAATAATAAAACATTTAATATTTTTCACAGCTTTCTTTGAATTGTTATTGACCTGAACGGTGGCTGCTACCTTTTCCCCATGATAGTAGATTTCACGATCCAATGTTACCTCCAAACTGATTTTACCATTTGAAAAAGTGAAACCCTTGCTAACCAATGAACTGGGCAAACGTTGACCTCTAGTGGGTGGTGCATATTGCAATTTCTTTATAACCAAACTAACCATGCTGCGTTTGTGTTGACGATCATCTTCCGAATCGGCTACATAGGCACGAATGGTATATTCTACGCCCAAAGGCTTACCATTGTCATCACCTTCCTGTTGCAGTGTAACGGAACTGGGTGAATTGGGTGGAAAATGGAAGGTAAATGGATGAGCATTAACACCAAGTTTACGCACTAATTTCTCTTGGGTAGGTGTCATTTCCATATTGGAATTGTTCATGGGTACAATTTGTTCACGACACAAAATAAGCTCTTTGGAGAATTTCACTCCCATGACCTCATCCTCTTCGCGGCCATAACGATATGTGGTGGCCAGTTGACCGAAAACTTTACGATTTTTCAAATAATCCGGATCTACAACTATAACGCCATCGACGGGATCACAATAGTCCAAATGGTCGATGAAATCGCGGCGTCCCAAATAGAAAGTAACTTTTCCATTGGGTGTAGCCTTTTTGAAGACTTTCACTGACACAACCATGTTTCTTTTCTGTTCTGTTCAAAATTTCACTTAAAATTCACTTTTAATTCCGCAACAAATTCAAATATCCACTGTCAACCACCGGCCACTAGAAAATAAATTTTTAGCAAAAATGCGGTCAAATGCTCGAATTCACCTGCTTTTATACCTTTTTTCAAATGTGATGACCAGTGTATATACTTTGAAGGGTTTCTTTGCAATACAGTTTAACACTAAATGGATTTAACAATTAACAACATGTACATACATACATAGGTTTTTTTTTTCAATTTCTATTTCTATTTTATAAGAGTCTTGCTTGTATCTGAACTTAATTCTTCCGAATAACAAGTCAGACAGCCAGAAATGGGGGAAAATATAATTGAGGTGTTGTTGTTATGGGGTGGCACGATACTGTTGCGTATGTTTCGATATTTGTTTTGTTATGCCATCACTATTCACATTAACCACAATTACAAAAACATCGATAGATTTAAAGAAAAAACAAATGTCAAGTTGTTGTTCTTCTGTTTTGTATGTCCATCTAGTTTGTTTTTCTATGTTTCAAATGTCTGTCTTTAGAAACCTCGAACCTTTAACAAGGTCTTATGGTATTACGGAAGGAATAAGATGAAGAGCTTTCGTAAAAGGGGACGTAAGGCATGTTTGTTATTTATAGCTCAACGTATAGACTTTCTATATCATAAGCTGGGCTATACCTCTCCTGCGAATTTGGCTTATGTATGCAATTGATTACAATTTTAATTAAACAATCAATATTAAATAAATCGAGGTTATGAAATGAAATCACCTCAAAAAGAACTTGAAAGAAACTATAAACTTATTACGCTTTATTTCAACACTGGGCTTTGAGAAAATTTATTATACATACATACATAATTGGCCATTACAACCCTTCAGTCAGGATTACGGCCTAGCTTCTCAACACCACTCATGTTGTGTGCATTAATTTTATACATGAGTGGCGGGACCTTCAGCTTAAAGTCGACTCCGAACGACAGATTTTTTGAGAAGCTTTTTCATGGCAATTTTTACTCTCAGAGCTATTGCCAGAAATCTGCTGAGAGGAAGTCGCCGAAGAAATATTTTTTCATATTTCATTTTGATGTCTGACCTGGGATTCGAACTCGGGCCTTTTGTCTAATAAGCCAACGCACTACCTACTAGACCACGGCGAAAATTTATTATAAAGTGATTAAATTTCAAATAGAAGTCTGCAAGAAGCAAGGAAGGCTAAGTCATACTTCTGTTTGTACTTTCTTACTCACTTTACTAGGGATTCGATAGACCCACTGCGTTTTTCGTGAAGGTTTCATAGGTTTTTCGAAAGCAGGTGGTTACATCTCGCATTCTCGATCTTAAAGTCAGAAATTATTGCTGACGCATTCCGGCAAAAGCAAGTAGTCGCCGTAGTATAGTAGGTAGTGTGTTCGCTTTTTAGACGTAAAGCCCAGGTTCGCGGCCCAGGCCAGACATTAAAAAAACGAAATATGAAAAAATATTTCTTCGGCGACTACCTTTCAACAGATTTCTGGCAAAAACTCTGAGAGTAAAACAAAACCTGCCATGGAAAAATTTCTCAAAAAATCTGTCGTTCAGAGTCGACATTAAACTTTAGGTCCCGCTTCTCAAGTATAAAATTAAGGCACACAACATGAGTGGTGTGAGAAGCTAGGCCGTAATCCTGACTGAAGGGTTGTAATGGCCAATTATGTACATTTGTATGTATGTATTCCTGCAAAACCCCATAAAAAGATATCACACGTTGTCGTAAGCTGGCAAGAGAATTACAGGAGATGATTTGGTCTCAAAATATTTACTTAAAAAAATTGGTTAGTAGTAGTAGAACAGTCTGTTGGCTTATTAACAGAGAGCTAGACAATTCATATAAAATATTTCCTTTGACGGTCTCTTTTCTCACCTTCTAGACTAAATTAAGCGCCATTAAAATGCTTCTTAAATCGTCATTTTGTAAAAGCTCTTCTTCTACTAATCGGACCTCTTGTAGATCTCCGGCGAATCAACGATCTGATTCTCTGCCCAGTTAATGCTACACTAGGACTCTTGACCATGTCTATAAAGTCTGCTGCGATTCCATATCTTTAAGTAATTTGTTCGCAGTAACACGGGGGCTCAACAAATTATAACTTTGCTCACTACTCCGATCTGTACAAGATGATGAAAGCCCTCTCCGACTAGCCGGCATTCCATCGAATACGAAGCCATTGCTGTAAATGAGACAAATAGAAATCTATCAGCCTGAATGGCACGAGGCTATTTTCTGTCAAGTGCTGGATTTCGATATAAGAATTATTACTTATAAGTACTGTCCTGTAAGCATATTTGAAAGTGATTATAACCGGGGAATACTGTATATATATTGCTAACCAATACGGGCACTTTCCCAACTGAAAATTTCTCGAATTTATCCAGCAATCATATTTCTAACAATCAGATCAATTCGAGGAGATAGTAGTTAAATATGTATTTGAAAATCGAAATTGAGACACCCTGTACTTGTTCCTATCCATGTGAATATTGAATATGCTTAAGATTTGATATTAGAAGAATTTTAGTTATTAAAAGATTTGTAATTCAATATTTAAAAAGTGCTTAAATTTTCAATAAATCCTGTTTAAATCAAAATCACACACAGTATTCAGAAATAAAAGATACTTTCCGGCATAAAAATAATTAATTTGTAAAGGTTTGAGTCTAAGCTAACGAATGATGAAGATCAAGGAGGATACTGATCGTACAATTAAAAGATTTCAATTAATTTTACGGTACAACAATTTCATTCACAATACATTGCAAGGGTTCGAACATTTGCTAAATACGTACATCACTTTTAGGTTAATACATTTGATATTTACCGTTAAATTTGTTAATCAAATATTTTTAAATTTTTTCTTTCAGTTGAGAAAATGTATTCCACTTATACCACAGCTGAACGCCATGGTTACAGTGTGGAATTTTCCACATTTGAAGCAGATCGCCTACTGCTGGCCACGAGGTATTTTTAATATCATTTTGCCCCCACCACAGCAACCATTTCATTAAGCAACTATACTTTCTTCTCTTTCTTACTAGTCAACTTTATGGCCTTGCTGGCGGTGGTACATTATTTCTTTTACAGCATTTACCACACGGTAAAGGTATCAGTGAAGTCGGTCGTCTTGAATGGTCTGATGGTTTATTTGATGTGGCCTGGTGTCCATATGGCAACAATATCGCCTGTACTGCTTCGGGAGATGGTTCATTGCAAATCTGGTCTGGTCTGGATGGGGGTTTCAGTGCAGATGCGAATGCGAACTGCATTAAGGTGCCTCAAAAGCCAGTAGCTTGTTTGTGTGAACATAAAAACGAGGTATACAGTGTGGATTGGAGTGAAAAATGGAATTATCATCAGATATTATCAGCCAGTTGGGATGGTTCGATTAAGTTGTGGGACTGTAATCGTCAAAAGTCGGTAGCCACATATATGGGTCATAACGATTTAATATATACGGCAAAATTTTCCCCTTTAGTGGCAAATATATTTGCTAGTGTAGGTACTGATGGTTTATTAAACTTATGGAATTCTTTTGATTTTTCAGGTAAACCTTTGATGGCAGTGAAAGCGGCCCATGACAGTGAGATACTGTCCTTAGACTGGAGTCAATATGATCGCAATGCGCTGGTGACGGGTGCTGCAGATGGTCTTATACGCGGCTGGGATTTAAGGAATATGCGTCATCATGTATTTGAATTGTTTTCTGGAGAGTTTGCCGTGCGGCGTCTGGCCTTTTCACCACATAAGGCATCGGTTTTAGCTTCAGCGAATTATGATTTTACTACCAGGTGATTATTTTTAAATACATACATACATATATACATTTTAATATCCGATTTTTTGCACTTTAAAGAATTTGGGACTTTGGCGTATCACAGGATGCCATTGAAATACATGAACATCATACAGAATTTGTTTGTGGTTTGGATTGGAATATCAATGCACCACATCAGTTAGTCGACTGTGGTTGGGATAGTGTGATCAATATTTTCACACCCAAATCTCTTAAATGAGACGTGAATCCTTAAATGAATTGGAAATCAAATATGGACTCTCATCCATATGGTTTTAAACTGTAAATAGCGAACAACAAAACGAGACGACACACACATGTGTGTAATAATTTTAGTCACCAATGTGCCCTCAAGCTGTTAAGCCCAGTGACGTTTTATACGTTGTACAAAGCCTTAAAATTTACACCATTTCCAAGAGTATTTTAAAAATATAGAGTCTGTATTAGTATTTAATACTAATTAACGACGGATACTTTGAAAAACTTTTACAATTCAATTTCAACATGATATCCCATGTTTTTGATATTCATATTAAATTTTTAAAATGTTAAACATTTTCCTTAAGTTTATATTTGCTGGAAAATTTGATTTTATGGCCCGTACTTCAATTTAGAACTGATTTTAATTTTCAATTTTTTTTTTTAATATCAATAATTACTCATTTTAATCATTTTTACGGTCTATTTAAATATTTTAAATAGTTTTTTTTTTGGTATATTTTAAAGTATTTAAGAAATTACTTAATTCGGATGCTAATTTTTTTAAATCATAATATGAAATAAGTTTCCAACATGCTTAGCACTTTTAAAAATTTAAATTTTTTTTCTTCAACAAGGTTTCTATTCAAAATTTAATTTGACAATTAATCACATTTTGACTTCTAAAATATTTTGAACTCTAGTGCAATAGATTATAATGAAACATTTTTATTGAACGTCTCATGGGAAATGGTGTAACATGATTTTTTTTACGGCAAAGAATGAATTCAAATTCAAGACTATAGCAAAGCTACGTGTATAATAAAAGCTGTTTTAAAAACGTTAATATTGTGATAAAAAAGAAAATCTATTCAAAGAAATAATATCCCAGATAAAATAAAAAAAAAAATTGAAATAAAATTTGTATGTTAGACGATGTAGACTTTTAGATTTTGTAAATATATACATATATAGTTGTAATCCTAATATAAAATAAATTTTACGTAATAATATAAATAATATATAAATGTATAAAATAATAGAGAGTGTGAGGCATACCACAGAAGATTGGGACCAAGGGTTCAAACTTGCCACATGTCTTGTTAAAAACAGAAAGTTAGCATAATACTTCAAGGGTTAAATTAAAAACTATCATGTTTGTTTAAGATAAATCAAATTTTTAGTTATTTATATCATTATTATTCATTTTGTATCTTTTAAAATAGTGGTAGACGATATACAGTCAAAGATATAAGTCTACATACACTGGAGTATGTACACACACTCTCCCTCTATAATTTTTCCTCTTTCGCTCTAATTTTTATTTTTATTCCAATAATTTCGATGTTTGTTCTTCTTCTATAACATCTTTTTTCAGTTATTAAAAATCACACCGGTGTATGAAGACTTTTTTCTTTTACTGTATATCAATGTTTGGCAAACACTTGATGTAACTTGTTAATGCACCGACACACATCGAATTGTGTTCTTTTATTGAAGAGCTTTGAAAAAACGCTATGCAATATGACATACACAATCGATCCAAAGATGTGATAAAACATTTTCTAAATACATTCTTGAAAACAGTTCAGGTGGAGTTGTATATGACACAGAAACGGAATTACGTGGATGTACATACATACATAATTGGCCAGTACAATCCTTCAGTCAGGATTACGGCCTAGCTTTTCACACCACTCATGTTGTGTGCGTTAATTTTATACGTGAGTGGCTGTACCTACAGTTTAACGTCGACTCCGAACGACAGATTTTTATGAGAAACTTTTCCAGAAATCTGCTGAGAGGAAGTCGGCGAAGAATTTTTTTTTTCATATTTCGTTTTGATGTCTGACCTGGGGAACGAACCCGGGCTTTACGTCTAATAAGCCAACACGCTACCTACTAGACTACGGCCACTTCGTGGATGTAATTATCGTAATTAGAACCTGTTCAATAACGACCCTGGAGATTCTGTTGGATTTCAGACCATTGCACATAATAGTGCATTCAATGCGAGATTCATAAGTTGGCAATGTGATCAGACAAATAGCATCGATTACATCCTTAATTGTCGCCTAAACATAATCAGTAAATGCTTTACAATGGGAACTACTCCATGACGGCGATAGGAGTTTTTTGCAGATTAAAACATGTCCAATTCAACTTGAATAGATAGTACGGACGGAGGAAGGAGCATCGAAAACTATCTCACAGTCAGGCCGACACTTGCTGAATCCTAGATCATGTGGGGATTGGACGGTAAGGACGTCAGAACCCATTTATGAAGTAGGTAAAGGTACTTGGAAGAATAAACTCGTCGAAAGGAAAGATGAAGGCAATCAAACAAAAGGCAGGGAGTTATCCTTACTGACGCCGATCGACCTTCTGTAGTTTATCAAGGCAACAGGATTGGTAGTCGCCGTTAGCTTAGACATCAAAACGAAATATAAAAAAAAATATTTCTTCGGCGACTATCTCTCAGCAGATTTCTGGCAAAAACTCTGAGAGTAAAATAAACCTGCCATGAAAAAGTCTTTAAATAATTAGTCGTTCGGACTCGACGTTAAACTGTAGGTCCCGCCACTCAAGTATGAAAATTAAGGTACACAACATGAGTGGTGTTGACTGAAGGGTTGTAATGGTCAATTATGTATGTATGTATGTATGTAATACACTTGTGATAATCGCTATAGAGATAATCTATTTCGATTAGGATCACTACAATATCGTCTAGACGTGGTACTCTATTACTGAGCATTTTGTTTTAAAAATCAATCGATGCACAGAAAACATCGATATATTTTGTAATAAATCGTTATAACATATCTGAGTGAACATTGTAAAGATTTTGCAACAAAAACAAATTCATATCACAATTCTTTAACTTCTAAGTTTACTATCTAAAACTATCTTTTGCAGATGATTAGTTAACATCTTTAGAGATTCGATACAAAATACTTGACTTCCTTACCTTTTTGTTCGCTATTATACCAGATCCATTTATGAGTTGACGTCTTCAAGACTTTTTGACATTTTTAGAGCACATGCAGGAGAGGAGGAAATTAACCATTAATGACAGCGGCTGAAATAAAAAGGGTGCTTTAGTAATTTGTCCTGAAAATGATATATTTTTCAGTATAAGGGTTTAATAATTTATGTTATTTTTGCAAATCCCTTAATATAAAATTTTCACACATATTTAATTGCAATTTCTATTATTTACTAAAAATTCTCAAAACACTTAATAAAAGTTGTCTAAATAGTATCTGAGGAAAGCAGACAAACAAAAAAAAATATACGGCCCATTTAGCGAAATACCAAACGACCATAATTTGTATTCCTTATTGCAGACGTATGACTTGATCAGTTTTTTTTGGTTTTTTTTTGCTTTTCCAATTTGTTTTTATTTCATTTGAATTTATTTATTTGTTTTTTATGTTTTTTTGTTTATTCAATACTATTCAAGTGAGGGCCGAAATACTACATTAATCGATTGTTGTTATTGTTTTAAGAAAAACAAAAAAAAAAAAAACAACAAAATATTCGATAAATTCCAATGATCACATGCAGTGTACGACGTCAGCCTTTAAAAATAAGAGAAACACCGACCATCAAGATGAAGAAATGAATTCTCCCACCACAGCCCACAATAGCCTGCAATTGGTATAAAACATGTGAATTGGTTGGTTCTGCTTTTTCATTTTCCGAATAATTTTCTGAATTCGGTACGTTCAATAATAACAATGTTCGGCGTTCTGTGTTGAATGATGTTAAGGCGCGTGATTTGCTTGTTTGAGGTGTTTTTTTTCTATTATAAATAACCCCACCATACACCATCAAAATACGAAAAAAATAAAAAAATTATTTGAAATTCAAAAGGCATCCGTCCATTCATCCACCTACACAGTATTCTCTTTATGTCTCTCTCTCTCATTTGCTTTGCTCTCTGGTTGGTTCTTTAGCAATTTTATATCCATTCTAGGCTGGCAAAGCAGAAATTAGGCAGACAAGACACTGTATCTGTAGGATGTGTTTGTTCCAATATTCTATACTCTCTCATCGATTGCTTGCTTGTGAAGTGCATTTCAATGATCACTTTGGCTCGTTAGTGACGGGGGACACACACAACTGGATGTTGTATGCAGTTGATAGCTTTCACTAACAGGCACACGTATTCTATGGTGTGTGTGTGTTTTTTTTTTTTGCACATTCTACTCACTTGCCACGTCTGCATTATTTTGTTGCGGCGGTTTTGTCTTTGCTCTGTTTCTGTTTTATGTGCTTTCATCAGTTGATGCACCTCCACCTAACATTTTCTGTGTTATTGTACCGCCTTATGGACTCATTATCCACCCAGCACACCCCCGTCCACATTTACCAAAAATAAAATGTTAGACGTGTGTGTTATATGTAGTAGGCAGCAATTCTAAAAATATAATTGCATTGTGTGGAATTGTTTTAAAATAGAAATGTTGACATAAAAATAAAATGCGCAGCATTGGTATGAAAATTCTTGTGGCATTAATAGTCTGCCCCCCAGTATTTAAAAATTCATAAACACACTCGTTGAATTAATATACGAAATAATAATCATTTGAAATGATTTTCGAGTGCACACTGACTGCCTCAATAAAAATGATTTTTAGTATTTGCGAAACGTAAAACAATTAAAACCATTTGAAATTGGGCCACGTTGTATGACTAATTTCGTTTTTTTTATTTTTAAATTTTAATTTTTCTTGAACAAAATTTATTTCATTTGAGGTTAAAAATTGTTATCGATATCAAATCGTTAAATGGGAAACTTGTTTAGTAACAAAATAAATCACAGGGAAACTATAATCGTAAACTAATCGTTTGTGCTTTAAATCCAAGATAATTAATTCGTGACGTTATTTCCTCTTGAATATAGTCAAAAACCTCGATTTTTGCATTTTGAGGTTAGGATATCTCGAAAATCTAGGACAATAGAGCATTCAGGTGCAGCGTATCAAAAAACCTTTAGAAAGTCTGGTTTCTGATTACTACGAAATTTTTTTGCACAAGATCGTTTGGCAAAAATAGTTGTCATCCAATTATATAATCTTGGAAGCAATTCATCCACAAACGAAGAATTCGGCGATGATATTGATAATCGTTTACAAAGAGTCATTCAAAGCTCATCATCTCAATATCTGCGTACAAAATTAAAAATACAAATATAAAAGTCGCCGTAGTCTAGTAGGTAGACTGACCACGGTTCAAACCACAGGTCAGACGTAAAAACGAAAATATAAAAAAAGAAATATTTCTTCGGCGACTTCCTCTCAGCAGATTTCTGGCAAAAACTCTGAGAGCAAATATACTCAAAAAACTTTCGTTCGGAATTGAGTTTAAACAGTAGGTCCTACCACTCATGTATAAAATTAACGCACACAATATAAGTGTGATGAGAGGCTAGGTCGTAATCCTGATTGAAGGGTTGTAATGAGCAATTATGTATGTATGGATGTAAATATAACACAAATATAAAATATACCTTCTTGCACGGTTGCGAAAAAGGGGACATTGTGGCATGAGACAGATACCAGCGTTTGTAAATCGGTGTCTTTGCAAGATTATCCGTGTATTCTGGCCGCGAACTATATCCAGTCAGAGGCTCTGCTAAAAGACATAGCAAAAGATAAAGAGGCACAAATGGCGTTAAATCAGCCATACTTTATAAGGCAGTTAGCTGACATCATCAGAATTGTAATAGTGGAATCCGCCCCCTTCCGCAGGAGGAGGGGCGCTCGGCCCATAAGTGGAGAAGATAAATTGATGCAGAAGTAATGAGCAGTGGAAAGACTTGGCATAGAATAGAATCTCGTTATGCTCCTTATAGGAACCACGAGAACTTATGTCGGGTCATCGAACAAGCACTTCCGAATTTTTGTGCAGACAATAAAAGAATTTTATCAAAAAAAGTGTCCTGTTCATTTTATTTTCATCGAAAAATCATCGTCATCGGTTTGTTAACAATCAAAATTGTTGAATTTCAGGCGATACAAATCACTATGAGATACCAGAGCGTTCCATGCACGCCAAAAAGTCACTGTTTTTAGAGATTTTAGGCTGGCGGCATTATCGGGTCATTTTTCTTTGAGTACGATGCTGGCCAGGTTATCACCGTCAACGATGTGAGTTCTATAGGTCGACGATTACCAAATTCTTCTGGCCTGAATTGGATGACCCAAGATCTGTAATTTTAACAGGATAGTGCTACGTTGCACACAGCCAATACCACATTGGATATTCTGCACGAGCGATTTTAGGGCATTGTCATCACAATTGGAGGCCATCGAGATCGTGCGACCAATGCCATCGGTCAAGTTTAGCCAGACTTTTGTGCCAGAGTCATAGAAAATAGGACATTTCGGATGTGTTTCACCCAGAAAAGCCGTGACCGACATTTGAATGAAGTTATATTTCACACAAAATGACAATATCCCACATACATAATTGACCATTACAATCCTTCAGTCAGGATTACGGCCTAGCTTCTCACACCACTCATGTTGTGTGCCTTCATTTTATACTTGAGTGGCGGGACCTACAGCTTAACGTCGGCTCCGAACGACAGATTTTTGAGAAACTTTTCATGGCAGGTTTATTTACTCTCAGAGTTTTTGCCAGAAATCTGTTGAGAGGAAATCGCAGAAGAAATATTTATTTTTTCATATTTCGTTTTGATGTCTCGCCTGGGATACGAACCCGGGCTTTACGTCTAATAAGCCAATACACTACCTACCAAACTACGGCGACTCGATTTATATTTACGCGCAACAAGAAGTGATTCGAAACCGACAGAATTTTAAAAAAAATGTAGCAGCTTGTTTTTTAAAAATTTTTAAATTTTGTTCTCTGTAGCATTTAATATATGTTCTGATTAAGACAGACAGACCTTTCAAGCACTGACTGAAGACTGGATTTCGGTACCCCTATCAACATAAGCTTCTGGGACCAAGATGGCAACATGAATGATGTCACTTTTTCTACCAGACAAATTTTATGTAGCAAAATTTCTCACAAAAAGATTATGTCCGGCCTGGTGTATGATGAGCGAAGGTGGCAAAAATAGCACGAATGTGATTAGGAAAAATGGTTAAAAATTGTTTAAGATTTTCAGAATTTTAAAAATTTTAGAGAAAAATTTTAAAAAGAATAAATTGGGAAAAAAAGACTTTCAAACAAACTACGAGATATTTAACCTGAGATTCGCCTTAAAAAATGCAGTTTAACTGTTAGTATATCTTTATTCTCTTAGCACAACTAATTTTTAATGATAAAAAATTCATAAAAATTCTTCGAAATTCATTAAAGAAAAACCAACATTTCTTAGAATATTTAAGGAACACTGTAAACCCTTTTCGATCCCTAAAACTGAATTTCTTAAAAAACAGTTCAAAAAAATATACAAAAAAATTTATGGCCGGCCACAAAAAAAAAAGCATTCAAAGGCAGTTCAGTTCATGGTCTTCTTTAAAAAACATACACTTTTGACCATGAAAAATTGTGTTAAAAAAACGAGTTAAAAAAACGAAAGTAAATTAACAATTACAAGGTCGTTCTATGTATTCTAAATACTGCTGTTCTAATATTACTGCGGTGCATAGACAATATTGTGAAATGTTTGTTTGCCTGGGAAAAAGGACAAATAAATCAATTCCTTTTTAAAAGGATTAAGGAAACTGTGGAAATTCTTTTGGGCATCTATTAATGTTTAATTTTGCTACAAAACAAATACGCCTATTTGGGTATTTAATTGCACTAATACTAACACAGTAAGCGTGTCTGTATAGAATCTAGTATAGTAAGAAACCAGTCAACATTATTGTCAGAGAAATGTCGCCTTTTTAATGTTCTACAGAGCCTGGTGGAGAGATTAAGGATTAAGACAATGGCAGTGTATTGTTTGTCACATGAATCGCGTGTGTATGTGTGTGTGTTTATTTAGCTCTTTAACTGAGTTTGTCGACGTACCTCCTTCCTTCAAAAGGCTTAAGCAACCTAATATATGGCCGCGTGACAAACCTTTACAGCCATGTTATTGTTATTGACATGCAACGGCAACACCCACTTACAATATGATGACAAATGAAGGTCACTTTCGATTTGAATCAATTTACATACAATTGCGCTTATTTCGAAAATGCTTCACAAAATCACTTTTAGTTGTAAACCCATAAACTATAGCAAGGAATTATCCCTTTTACTGAATTCTGCTTATGAAATGCAAATGGACATGCATGCAGCAGGGTCATTTTATTTTTCGTTTAATTTTGTCAAAGTAAAAGTTAAATTGGTTTATCAACTCTTTGGAACCTTTTGACAACAATTAACTGATAAATTCAAGGACTTCGTTTCCTTGCATCGTTTCCTTGCTCACTCCTCTTACGTTAAACTGCATTAATTTCACTTTTAAAAATACACACTTACATACATGCGTTTGTATGTCGTGTGTGTTCTGTTTTTTAGAAATCATAAAATCCTTTCCGCTGATCTATTTTTAGTTGTTGGTCTCTTTTTTTCTATTTCTTTCATTGTTTATCAATCGTGTTTTATGATCGTGATCTTGTTTTAGTGCTCCAGTAATCTAGTTCGGTATGTTCATAACGATAACAATAACCCGTTCTTCCTTTCATTGCCATCTACCCTAAACACTTAGGGATTCTCGCTTTGCTACGGTTTTTTCTTCTTCTGTTTTTGTTCGTCGACTCATAAAATTATTACCAAAATAGAATATTAGAGCAAAAAACAATACAAAAGACAGCAAAAGACAAAAAGAGTTTAAAAGAAAAAAAATATTTCCACAAAAAGAAAAAGAAATATAATTCTGTAGAAGTGAAGGGATAATAAAAAGAACATATTTTTGTTGTCTACGGCAGGGAGACTGGTTTAATTATTTCCTTAAATAACGACTATGATATCCTTAAAGGATGATTGTTAAAGGCGAAGAAAATTCTTCAATTTTTATTATTCTTTTTTTTTCGACAGAAAATGAAAAAGAATTCCTGATAGAGAGTACAGAGGTCGCCGCATTCTAGTAGGTAGTGTGATGCGAAGCCATGATTCAAATCCCCGGTCAGACATCAAAACGAAATATGAATAATTATTTCTTCGGCGACTTCCTCTCAACAGATTTCTGGCAAAAACTCTGAGAGTAAATAAAAAATTGTCATGAATAGTTTCTCAAGAATCTATCGTTCGGAGTCGACGTTAAGCTGTAGGTCCCACCACTCATGTATAAAATTAACACACACAACATGAGTGGTGCTGAGAAGCTAGGCCGAAATCCTGATTAAAGGGTTGTAATGGCCAATTATGTATGATAGGGAGTACAGGTACAGTTAAGTACATAATTTACAAAATTATTCACATTCATTCATTCATTCACACTCACAACTGTAGACGTTTTACGAAAGGTATTTACAATACATACAGAGACAAATGAGTATCATTTTGATGATAATTATCACTTTTTTACATAACATCGCTAGAAAGGACATTTACTTTCAGCTGCATTCTTATTATTCTTACTTAGTGGTGATAGATAGAGTATTCCTGTTAATCTAACAGACTTCAGGATGCTATTTGGCATAGCTAAGGATTGATTTTTGGTCTACAGCACGATAAACATTCAGATGTTTTTGCTTCGAATAAAAACGAACGCTATTCTAAAAGAGTGCTTTTTGAGTTTACAATGTCCGATGAGAAGGACAGTTAATGCCTCAGGACCCTTTTCATGGCTCAAATCTCTTCACATTATAATTATCCAGCAAAAGCTTTGATTGTTTCAAATCTTTGTTACTTGTCAAGAGTGATGTCTCTTCAACTGCTTTTTCACCAGTATTATGCCCGTTTACACTTCTTTTTTTCTAATCCACGAAAAACTTGTGCTCATTATCGTGAATTCCGCCGTGACCTGTGACTCGACAGTGGGTGGTCCTGTTTCCCTCTATAACTAATTGAGCTTGCTCAAACGTCCGAAAAAGTGCTCTCTATGCTGGACTGCAATTACAAATGAAATCATTAAATTACTCTAAAGCTTAAAAGACGCGAGTAAAATATATTTCTCCGCATTTGTTGAGATCAGAAGAGCCTCATAGAGAGTGTTTAATGAGCGACTACAATTGGAAAAAACTCAACAAATTATGGAGTGACTGGCACACGTGTCAAACGAAATCCGAAACAGGGAGCTGGACGAAAGGAATAGTGGAGACACTTAGATGTCTACTCAACTTTCGAGATGCAATCTGGACGCGGATATGAGCGCGCAGGGGCCAAAGGGCCAAAAGGACTCCACTCTGAAGTAATACCACCGTAGTTCCGGAGTGGGCACAACAAGTCCACGAGACGAAGGGGGAATTTAGTGGGGTAACGACTTCCTCTATGGTGCGGTTAGGTAGATTTACCCCTCCTCGGCAGAAAAAAATTATGGAGTTCGAAAGCTAAAAAAGCTTTAAAGTAATGTATTTGTAGGATTTAATGCGAGAAGCCAATTTTGCTTCTCGGAAAAGTTCTTGCTAAGCTTCTTTTACAAATTTTATTAACTTCTATTATTTGAAATGCTATTTCATTAATAATTTAATTAATATAAAATATACGTTTTTAGTAATCAACATACGAGATAAGTCTTCCCGACCACGTAAAACAATTCCGATAGTAAGATAGTTTGTCGCCTCATCGTAAAGCTGCTGCATAATCTATAACGTCAATAGCCTGATGGAAAAGGGATTTCCATGCCCGTCGATTTAGAACTTCGTTTTGAGAAATCTTTTTATCCTGATTCCTTATTCGGAGTTTTGATGTTCCTCTTCTATGCCTTCATTCGGTTGTCGAATGACTTCTTCATTGAAATATTTCCATCCATGGGCATAACTAGCTCCTGTCCGTAGACGTATACAATGGCAATTGTAGTTTGACTCGTTTAATTATGTCAGATTCGCATACGTCTATCCGATGACAGTACATTGGTTAGGGTCCTATGTATAGTGAAGTAATGTTCTCTGAAACACTCCAACTGAGTCAGCTGATAACGCAAGTATACAATACGGCACCACACGGGCAGTATAAGTGTTCTAAAGTACGCAATTTTTTTTGTCCATAATTCAATGGATTGATTTAATAAAAGTTGCTAAATTTATTATTTTCTTGAAAAGTTAAGGTAGGGTTTTGCACACATATGTATGGTACAAATGTATGTATGTATTATTATTACGCACTTTAATGCGTAATTCCTCTGTTCTACAGACAGCTTTTGGTATTTAAGTTTTATAATCAGAAAGATTTAAAAATACACTTAATGATGCTATAAATATGATAAAATTTTATTTGAATTTTTTATTAAAATCATATTTTTGTCCAGACATCATAACGGTGATGATAATGATGATGAGAATGATCATCATCATCAGTTTTATAAGATAAAAATATACGGAACACTTACAGGTACAAACACTTACACTTACACTCACACTACACTCACTACAATATAAGAAGTGAAATGTATAAAAATATTTCACCTCCAAATTTATAAATAAAAAGAAAAATAAATGCCGAGGAGTGCGAGTACCCAGCATTCCACACAAATTTATTTGTTTTTTTATTTTGTTTTATTCGTACGAACCAAAAATATATGGTTGATGTGCGTTTGTATGTATGTAAGTGTGTGTAAATGTTTCTCGGTCAGTATGATTCTTGTTTGTTTAAATTAAAATTTTGTTTCTTTTAATTTTTTTATTTTTTGTTCATATTGCTCGCCAAAAACAAAAATTTGTTTCATTGACGTCATAAATTGTTTTTTAGTTTCTATCGAATAAAATTATATTCAGCAACAACAAAAACACGAAATGAACGTACATATACATAGTTATGCCCACTAACAAAATAAAATTGGAAACAACAATATGTACTTAGTAATAGAATTATTATAAATGTGTATGTATTTTATAATTTTGAGAGTGAATTTCTTTTCTTTTCTCCTACAACTGAAAAAAGGAGTGAAGTATACAAAATGATACAATCAAGTGGTTTTTGTGTCCTACCCCCTATATGAGGTAGGATCTAGGCAATGTTTTAGTTTTATTGCAGACCTAGATTATGATTGTGAAAAATTCTAAAGAGAATTCTATTGATTTTGAAAGTCATATCCATGATTTTAGTTAACTTTCTTTTCTATTCACCAGACAAGGAAGGACAAAGTGTGACGAAATTAAAAAAAAAGTTCTCAAAAATCTGTCGTTCGGAGTCGACGTTAAACTGTTGGTCCCCCCACTCACGTATAAAATTAACGCACACAACATGAGTAGTGTTGCGAAGCTAGGCCGTAATCCTGACTGAAGGGTTATAATGGTCAATTATGTATGTATGTATATATGATGTGTATGTATGTATGATGTGGATACTACAACCGCCATAAAAATTCTTCGATATGCCAACGACACTTAAAACAGAATTTTACGTCTTAACATACTTAATTGGTCATTACAAGCGTTCAGTCAGGATTACGACCATGTTGTGTGTGAAAATTTTATCCATGAACGGCAGGACCTACATTCTAATGTCGACTTTCAATGACAGATTTTTGAGAAACTTTTAATGGCAATTTTTATTTACTTTCAGAGTTTTTGCCATAAGATAGCTCAGAAGAAGTCATCGAAGAAATATTTTTTCATATTTCGCTTCGATTGAGAAGTCTAAGCCTGGGTTTGAACCATGGGGTCGCGTCTAATAAGCCAACACACTACATACTAGATGACTATGGTGACCTCTGCCCCTACGCAAGCTTTAATTTCAGAAGTATGAGTAGAACCCTACTAGTATAATATAATGTAGAGTATTTATTAGCAAACTTTGCCGAACTCTACCTACTTTTCATTTGTTTTGTCCTGCAATACATTGTGAATGGAAATTTAGAAATGAAAAACAATTCAAGAAAAAGAAAAACAAAAACAATTCAAACGGATGGATAACGTCATTAAATCGAAAATATTTTCGCATTAAATTTCTTTGGCAAAAAAACACACAAGTGATTTAATAATAGAAATTTCCAAACGGACTTTTTACACTGGCATTGTAGTTAAATAAAACAGATATGGGAACATATTTAATATTCCCCATAGCCTAGGTAAACTTTTATACTTTTCTGCTTGATATACTGCTGACAGCGACGAGTGAATATTGAAAGTTGGATTAGCTCTTCATAAGACAAAATAATATTAAGACACATCGGGTTTGTTGCTAACAAGCGTTAGCTTTCAAAATAGCAAAACAATTGCTTTCAGACTCTAAGCTAAGATAGGATATTTTGTACTCAGCTAACTTTGTTTGAAATATTCTTATTTAAATGAAATTAATATGTGCTATTGGATACCCATTGTCTCGTGATGACAACCTTAATATATATACTTGAATCGAAATTCTGCGCGATAATTACATAATACATACATAATTGGTCATTACAATCCTTTAGTCAGGATGTTGTGGGCGCCAGTAGTGAGGAAACACCACTGAAATAATTCATTTTCTTAGGATAGCGAGAAAAGTAAATGAGAATAGTCGAATAAATTTTCAAAAATAAAAACGTTTATTTATTACTTATAAAATGTTAAAACAAAAACAACAATTCATGATAAAGGAACTTTGTTTATACTTAAGAACATAATAGAAAATTTAAAATTATAGTGGGTGTTGACTCTCTTATGGCGCTCACTGTATGAGTGGTGGGGCCTACAGTTTAAAGTTTTTGAGAAACTTTTCATGACAATTTTATTTACTCTCAGAGTTTTTCCCAAAAAGCTGCTGAGAGGAAGTCGCCGAAGAAATATTTTTTTTTTCATATTTCGTTTTTGATGGGTAGCCTGGGGCTGGAACCAGGGCTTTAAGTCTAACAAGCGAACACACTATCTACTAGACGGTAATCCTAATTTCTTTAAATTTTTCCATGCCTTGATGTCTCATAATGATGTTCATTCAATGGATTTTAAGTTTTGATTTCGTTGACTGAGTTTTAGTCACCAAATTCCTCATCAATATCCCGGTATACATTGGCAAAATTTAAATATAGAATAATATATACATACGAGTATATGTATATATGGTATATGTACATACATATGTATGTATGTATGCATAAATACTCTTATGTACCGTACGTGATTAAATTTTCAATGCCAGTGTGAAAGAATTAGAAAGGAGGCAGCTTATAAATACGATAATAACAACCAAATAAGCAACAAAAACGACAACAATAAAACAGAAAAAAAAGAGAAAAAATATTAAAAAAAAAAACCAACAAAACAAACAGAATTTCACTGCGTAATAAATGCTTAACGATGAGCAAAATATTTATGGAATCAAGAAAATCCAACAGGCAAGCATCCAAAAAAGACAAAAAAAAAATAAATAACCTGACGGACAGCAGCCAACTAACAACCAAAAACAAAATAAGTATGAAAAAAAAATTAAAAAAAAAAGTTTGCAAATCGCCAACGAATTCAGTAGAAGATAAACAATATCACTCGAATAGTATCGCTATTGCCCCGTTTTTTTTTATTTCGGACTATGAGCCTAAATCCTACACACTATTTTTTTTTTATGGATCCGGAGATAGAATTAATGGGAAATACATACGTTGTATATAAACGAAATCGAAAAATATTAATGGCATCAGAGAAACGGTGAATTCATAAAGAAAAATAGATTTTTATTGTATAAACAACAACAAGTTGCTGGATTATGAGGTCATAACAGTGATGGTAACCGATTGCAAATAAATTTCATTTTTGTTTAGAATGCAAGCGGGCACCAACGCATTTTATTAGAGATATTTGTCATATGTGAGGTTAAAGAATATAGAATGAGATTTTCATACCATAACCAAAGTTATGACGTCAAGGATATAATTTTTAATTTTTTTTTAATGTTTACAATAGAAAGTTATTTCTTTTGGTTGCTTGATTGCCCCTCGTGGCATTTCTTGCGAAGGAGGCAGATGAAAGAAATGGAAGAAGTATGGATGCAAGATTTCATATCTAAAGAACTCGTAGATTTTTGAAATTAAAATATAAGTACCGTTATATGATTCTTTAATATTATATTTATAAAACAGCTGACCACAACTATAGCTTTCCCTTGATCAATAGGTAGGTAGATGTCGTTGTCCCCTCGACGGAGTCATGACCGGACATACTTAGGCCGCACACAGGGCCCATTTTGATACCACAGTTTCGCATTCTCCCCTAGTCCAGGAACCACACGGAACTTTCGATGAAGCGGCTCAGACTGCCAATATCCATGCATGACAGTTCATTCAGATATTCCATGTAGTAAGCACCAAAGTGGGGAGGGATGGGATGCATGCAAACAAGGCAAAGTTTCTGATTGTGGTCAACGTGGCGACCTCCAGGACGATCCTTGTCTTGCTGTATTCAAGTTGACACGCAGCCTCCTCGTGGCCCCTCCTGGATGGCATTCTAGCACCCGCTAGATGTTAACTAATGCGTGCAGCGAAGTCCAATCCCCTGGACGTTAAATTTGGGTTGTGCGTAGGGCTTGGAACCCACCACGTAAAAATCCCCCTCCAATGAAAACCAGAAATACAGTATCCGATAAGATCCCCTTAAAAGTTGACGACCACGGCAAACGTATAAAGGACTACGATTTACGTATTGGCACATGGAACGTCCGCACCCTTTACAGGGTAGGCGCTTCCGCCCAGCTGGCGGATGCCCTCATTAAATGTAGGACTGACATCACTGCCATACAGGAAATGCGGTGGACAGGACAAGGATGCAAAAGGCTTGCATCTTGTGATGTTTACTACAGCTGCCATGAAGATAAGCACGAATTCGGATGCGGCTTTGTGGTTAATAAGAGACTTCGTCACCTTGTCTCTGGGTTCACACCTGTGAACGAAAGAATAGCCACAATCCGCATCAAGGCAAAATTCCACAACATAAGCCTAATTTGTGCCCACGCCCCGACGGAAGAAAAGGACGATGCGGTTAAGGATGCCTTCTATGCTAAACTCGAGGACGTATATGATAAGTGCCCGGCCCATGACGCCAAAATCGTCCTCGGAGATTTTAATGCGAAGGTCGGGCGGGAAGGTATCTTTGGCCCCACTGTCGGACAGTTCAGCCTCCACGCGGACACTACCTCCAATGGTATGAGGCTGATCGATTTCGCCGCGGCGCGCAACATGGTAGTATGTAGCACCAGGTTTCAGCATCTCGACATTCATAAGGCCACCTGGATGTCCCCCGATCGATCAACATCCAACCAGATCGATCATATTGTGATAGACGGAAGGCACGTTTCCAGTGTACTAGATGTGCGTACATTCAGAGGTCCAAACATCGACTCGGACCACTACCTTGTCGCAGCCAAGTTCCGATTGCGCATTAGCGCCTCGAGATCTGCGCGCTCTAGTACATTGCGAAAGCTGGACGTCAAGAAGCTGCGATCACAAGGGGCAACTGAGGCGTTCTCCGCTCAACTCTCGGATAAGCTCCGTCGCTCCCCATCCAATCTCAGCGACATTGGTGGACTGTGGGCCAACATCTCCCACTCTTTGCGCACTACTGCGGAAACAGTCCTTGGTTTCGAGCGCCCACCCCAACGAAATCAATGGTACGACGAGGAGTGTCGCGAGGCTGCTGCAGCGAAAAACGCCGCATACAAGAAAACGCTGCAGTCAGCCGCAACGCGAGCCATTGTCGAGAACTATAGAGAGAGGAGAAGGGATGAGAGACGCCTTTTCAGACGCAAGAAGAGGGAGCAGGAAAGGCGTGAGCGCGAGGAAGTCGAGATGTATAGGTGTAGGAATGATGCTCGAAAATTTTATCAAAAGGTTAAGCGTCTAACCGAAGGTTTTAAGCCCGGAGCGTCTTCCTGCAAAGACGAAAACGGAAACCTGATAACAGACTCGCAAGGGGTGCTGAGGTTATGGAGGAAACACTTCTCTACTCTGCTGCAAGGTGATGACGACAACAATTCCGCCTTTAGAGATGATGTTTCGAACCCGATCGACGATGACGGCGTGGAGATTCCGCCGCCTAGCCATGAAGAGGTCAAAGTCGCGATTATGCGTCTTAAAAACAATAAAGCGGCGGGTCCTGATGGCCTCCCCGCTGAATTGTTTAAGACCGGATGTAATGAGTTGGTAGGGCGCATGCACCAACTTATTTACAAAATATGGCTAGAGGAAAGTATGCCCAACGATTGGAACCTCAGTGCCCTCTGTCCTGTCCTGAAAAAGGGAGACCCTACGATATGCGCCAACTACAGGGGTATAAGTCTTCTCCCTATCGCATATAAGGTTCTTACAGGCGTATTGTGTGAACGATTGAAGCCACTCGTAAAAACACTGATTGGACCTTATCAGTGCGGCTTCAGACCTGGCAAGTCCACCATCGACCAGATCTTCACACTACGCCAAATCCTGGAAAAGACCCACGAGAAACAAGTCGACACACACCATCTTTTTGTCGACTATAAGGCAGCCTTCGATAGCCCCATAAGGGATCGTGTTTTTGCCGCAATGTCTGAGCTCGGTATACCTGCGAAGCTGATAAGGCTATGCAGAATGACGTTGAGCAATTCCTGCAGCTCCGTCAAGGTAGGAAAGGACCTCTCCGAACCTTTTGATACCGTGCGAGGTTTCAGACAAGGCGATCCCTTATCATGCGACCTCTTCAACTTCGTCATGGAGAGTGTTCTGCGAAAGGCGGGAGTGCATCGCAATGGCACTATTTTTCAAAAAAGTGTCCAGTTGCTTGCGTACGCTGACGACATTGACATTATAGGGCGTACCAAGCGAGATGTTACTGCTGCCTTTAGTGCTATTGAACGAGAGTCTAGTAAGATGGGTCTGGCAGTAAATGAGGGCAAAACAAAGTATATGTTATCGACAAGTAGAGACGCGCGGCGTATTGATTCTCAGATTACGGCCGATAACTATACTTTTGATACGGTCAAGGAATTCATCTATCTTGGCTCCGCCGTTACCACCAGAAATGATGTCAGTCTGGAGATCAAGCGTAGGATCACTCTTGCCAACAGGTGTTACTATGGTCTCAGTAGGCAATTGAGTAGCAGAGACCTCTCTCGCGCGACAAAACTAACACTCTACAAGACGCTCATCCTCCCCGTGCTTCTCTATGGCGCAGAGGCATGGACCCTATTAAGAACAGATGCAGCAGCCTTGCGAGTGTTCGAGAGAAAAGTCCTACGCAAGATCTTCGGTCCAGTGCGAGTTGGCGATGATTTCCGTATCCGATCCAACAGTGAGCTGTATGAGCTCCTCAACGACGTAGACGTTGTACAGCGCATTAATATTCAGCGGCTGCGCTGGCTCGGCCATGTCGTTCGAATGGAGGAGGATGCTCCGGCGAGACGGGTATTTGATGCGGGAATCTGCGGAAGTCGGCGAAGAGGACGACCTTGTATCCGTTGGAAGGACCAAATCGAGGAAGCCCTGTCATCGATTGGTGTGACCAACTGGCGTAGGCGCGCAAGAAGCAGAGGCGCCTGGAAGGATGTGTTACGGCAGGCCGAAATCCGTTAAACGGGTTGTTATGGCCAATTAAGTAAGTAAGTAAGTAAAGCACCAAAGTGCCTCTTTCTCCTCCGACCAAATGCCGGGCATGTACACATTAGGTGATGAACAGTCTCATCCTACTCCTCATCTCCACAGCTTCTGCAGAAATCATTTGCAAGGTATCCAAGACTAATACGCCTCGCATGCGTTCCTATAACACAATGCTCCGTAATAATGCCGATAACAGTGCAGAGCTTACTTATTTGGAGTTTAAGCAGAGCCGCCGCGCGTCTCTTATCCAGCCTTAAGCAGATTTTTTGCCCGTGTCCGAAGCTGTCCATCTACTGTTGACAAGGTCCACGATTTCATTGTCAATTATATGCTTGCAGGTACTCACAGGGATCCCTAATGTGGAGAATTCATCACAGAGTTCGATGGTTGTGCCCCTTCTGGCCAGTTCATTTGCTCTGCAATTTTGCAGATCAATACAATATTAATTTTTAAATTTAATGATTGACTCAAAACCAAAGCACACGTCTGTATCTGAATGTCAAAAATAATATTCAAAAATAATACAAAAGAGCCTTAGGTTAGGTTAGTGCGGTAACTTCATACCAATAGCTCACTGGAGCATGCATAGCGGCCCGTTGTGACGCCACAACGAGGTTTCATTGACTTTGTGATGGAGCCAGATTTACGAGGGTTCTAGGGAGAGTGCTTGAAATTGGCCCTATTTCAAACAAAAGTCGCCAGTTCCTGGTGTACGTAGACGACATCGGCATCATTGGCCTAAGTACCAAGCGAAATGTTAACGCTGCCTTTACTGCTATACATTGTACAGGGAGCACAGACCTCCACTGTAACGAAACTGAAGCTTTACAAGTCAATCATTTTCTTTCTTTGGTCCAGTTTTAGTTGCCAAGGATTTCTGCCTTCGAACCTATAAAGAGCTGCAGCGGCACCTCGACGACAAGAATGTGTTTCAGGGCATGGCCATGGCGTTCAGATGAAAGAGAGTGCTCTGTTCACGAAGGGATTTGATGCTAGAATCGGTGAATACCGCCGGCATAAGACACGACCTTTTATGTGCTAGCAGCTCCAATTTGAGGAGGCTCTGTCTTCGATTGGGAAATAGAATCACATAAATTTCACTAAAATCGGTTCACTATTTTTCCCAAAAATGGCACCTTTAATGGCCTTTTATCTCTTATTTTTGACAAAAAAAAAATGCAAATTGGAAAAAGATTCTCCCACGCGTTCTTCTGCAGAATAATGTGTTGTTCAATACGACTGAATTTTAGCGCAAAGAAAAATACAAAAATGGAACCGATTTGGTTCAGATTATATGTGTGTATTGAGGTGGAACCCAGTTACGTACCAATTATGCCAATAATTAATTTTGATTAATTTTTACAAAAAAAACACAATTAATGGCATTTCCTTAAACCTTAAAACGAATTTCAATGCTTGGAAAAGAAGAGAGCGAAAAATTTCGAAACAACAAAAAATCTGCCATAAAAACAAAAACATTTTTTCTTTCTTAGAAGCCTAAAATAAAACAAAATTACGTAAATGGTGCGCATGTAAAAATATCCCGATAGCCGTGACCAAATGTAACCTTGTTCTTAATTTTTATTTCGGCATTTTTTTTTTTTTTGCTTTGAAATTCCTATGTATAGTCAACAATGAATAGTTCACGTAATACAGTGCCAATTACTAGGAAATCAATGCGTTTCAAAACGTTTTTCTTCTTTTTTTTTTTGTGAAAATTGCAAATTACCACAAAGAACTGTAGTGTACATTTTTAGTTGTACATTTTTCCAATGACCTGGATGTCCTGAATGTCCTGAATTTTTTAACAAGCGCTCGTAAATGTTAATCTTAATGGTTTTACGAGTGTCAGGAATCCTGAATGTCCGTCTCTTTTTTGACGTCTGTCTAGTCTACTTCTTAGGTAAACTCTGCTTACAATGACACAATTTTTCTTAAATGCCTTAGAATACATCATAAATAATGTTGCATAACATTGCATACCAGATATTATTGCGTGATGGTTCATACTCTCTCTCTTTCTCTCTCTTTCTCACTCATGTGCATGTGCTGTTTGTTACTTGGAGGTTTGTGGCTTAAATCTTTTGAAATGCGTGTAAATAATTGCGTTTTACAAACGCTGTTATGCACAGCCGGGAACAGCAACTAGAATTCGTGGAAGTTTATTTCAAATTACATATTGTGGAAACAGAGCAATAGATGAGGATGACTGTTACATTTTAAAATAAGACCGTGGTCGCACTTCTTACGTAAGTTTTGTTGCTTAATCTTTATATTGGCCTTGTCTTGTGTTGTCTTTGCAACAATGAAAATGTACAACAACAACAGTGTAGAAGGCAATAGTTTAAGATTATGTAAGTAAAGAAAAAAAAGAAGAAGAAAGCAGAAATTGGTGTTGTTGTTATTTTAATTTTATGAAAAAATTCTGCCAATTTTTGTAAAATTTTTTGGAATTTTGAACTAAGCATTCACATTCCAGATCAGGAATAGGAATTTTCCAATTTATTTTTAATATTATTTTACGATTATTAATATGTATTATGGCCTACTTCCTTAAGAGTTTAATTTCTGCAAATCTTAATTTTGGGGTTACTGATCTGTCAGACCAGTTATTACTGCTTCTGTCATTACTGACTTCTCGGTACAAATAGTGATGCTTTACAAATTGCTCATCCTTCCTGTGTATCTCTACATAGCGGAGCCATCGATGAGTAGCAGCCATGAGAGTATTCGAGGGACCCATATGACCCATTCTGACTTAAGCTCCGAGCTTCGGTTGAAACCGACCAGCTCGCTTAGTGGCGCGTTCACTACCATGTCCAGATCTTCAAACCTTCTATCACCCAAAAACTAATGACGTCTGTCCTAAAGTGCAAGGTACTCGCATGAAAGGTGTTGTACTGATTGTGTTTCCTCCACATCATAATTCGACAGAAAACTTTTACGTAAAGTCGTCAGCTTAAGGATATAGGCTTCCCAAGGATAGGGAAGTTGCTCAGCCGTGTTGGTCGGATGAAAGAGGATTTTCCGCGAGATGCGTATTTGGTAAAGGCAGTGACGGACATCGGCGCTGAAAGAACCAAATTGTGGAAGCATCGAATTGGTAATTCAGGCTGAAATCTGACAATTTGCTTGTAAACTATATTTTGAAGAACGAGATTCCACATAGGCCAGCTTTAGACGCTTTGTGATATCACGATTAACATCCAACCCATCGATCAAACATTCTCTAGAAGGAACTAACCTGAGTCGAGAATAAGTCTTACTTTTAAAGCAATCTTTCTATGTGAGAACGCAATCGAGGATGTCACAGATTGGGAGGTAAAAAACTTCCACTTCTTTCTGGCAAGTGCAGGACGCTAACACATGAGATGAAAAATAGTCTCATTCTCCTCACCAGACACACAGTCATTAGACAAATTGTCAAGTCTTTCAGCATGCCTTCCATAAGAACAGTGGTCCGTGAGAATTGCTCCTATGCGATGCTCAATAGCAGAACCCATATGAAAATTAAAATTGCAATGTTCTAATGCAGCAACTAGCTTAAGGTATTTTCGATAGGGATTGTATGATAAGAAAATGAAAACTAAATAAAAAAAGGATTTCATATTTTTTATAAGGAGCATTCGAGGTCCTTCGACTTTTTCAAGCTGCATATAAACAGAGTATTTAAATGAACTACAATGGAGGGAGGCACTTTATAGTATTCACAGATTAATTAAGTAACTTCGTTGTGAACTGACCCTACTAATGAAGAATATATGCGCGATAGCTTTGAAACATATTCTGATTTTTTATTTTCAGCATTTCCCCTGGCGGGATTGTGTGCTATAAAAGATGTCCACTAAATGCACCAAAGTTTACTTTTTTTTACAGTATAATACTGTACAAGGAAATTAATATTAAAAGAGTTGTCATTCGAACTTTAAACCCTATTTCGTAAACAATTAAAAAAGAAAATTAAAAGAAAACAATTACTCCCTAGGTTGTGTAAGTGCTCCTAAAGAAAAGCCACAATTGTATTTTGCATAACAAAAAAAGAGCAGCAACCCACTTGAAAGCAACCACAAATAATGGACTAATTTTCTAGAAAAAAAAAAATATAGAATAATTTTTAGATTCTTTTTATGGGTCACAAAACAGTGCCAAACAATGAAATGCTAAGCATCGTAAAAAAATTGTAACACTACGCTCGTGGCAAAGATACTGACTGATATATATTTTTTTGTTTGTTTGTTTTTTTGCGGTAAAACAAAAAGTGATGAACTAAAAACCTCTAAAAATACAATAAAAAATCAAATATTTCCTATAGCAACACAATGAAATTCTATGCAAAAATTTGCATTACATATGCAACATGCTGTTTGTTGCACTCATAACGCATAATTAGAACAAAAAATGAGGTTATTTTTGGCAGCAATTAGGCAAATATTTTTCTACGAAATTTATGAATTCTGAAATTTATGAATTTTTATGATCGTTTACCTTGAGTTGATGGTCCTTTGTTTTACTTTTTAGTGTTAAAATTTTTTTCTCGCTTTCATTTTTCGTTTATGCAACATTAATGCGTATAGAAAACAATAGAGTCTTACAAAAATATTTTTATGATCTCATTTGGTCCTTAAAAACGGAGCGAGAAAAAAAATTAAGCCATCATGGAAAAAATTTATGTAAAATTGAAGAGAACAAAAAATAAAAACAAAAATATTTTTACATTATTTACGATGTATGTAAACCATGCAAATAGTTTACAACAAACGGCATGCATCAGTCACGGTCTCATTGGTTTTCTTTTTTTATTTCATTATACAGAGTTTTTCAAAATTCCAGGCCTATCATAATACATTAAATACATACATACTTTATTAGACATCACGTGCCCTGGTCGTCTAGCGAGTAGTGGGCTAGACTATTAGGCATGGTTTCGATTCCCAACAGATACTCTGGTCTCTACATCCAACATATACTCTTAGTTACTTCGTTCATAATTTAAAATTGTATTGCAATTGATAAATAAGCACCCTTTTTACCAGGAACATATTCTTCTGTATGTTAATTCTATCCCTGAGTGTTAGAATCCACAGCCTAATGTTTAATTCGAATGGGATTTCGGGAGATTTAAGAAGCAATTAGTTTCCTCTCAGAGCTTTTGCCAGAAAGCTGTTGAATTTTTTTCACAATATTAGAGCTGAATTTTAAGCTTTCAAGCTCTCGCCTGGCAAGCGAACACATTAGTATTGGCGTGTATAGGTTTCTCATTTTCATCATCATAACATACATATATAGGGTGTTTTTTATAGAGGTATAGAACTTTAAGTTGCAATAAAACAACGATGGATTATTCGATTGACATGAATTTTATTTATCCGAAAGATAATCTTGTGGCATCACATTTTAAATATGATTTCTGGTATATGACCGCCACGGCTGGCGCGGATGTAGTCCAATCTGGACGTCCAATTTTCGATGACTATTTCCAACATTTGTGGCCGTATATCGGCAATAACACGGCGAATGTTGTCTTTCAAATGGTCAAGCGTTTGTGGCTTTACCGCATAGACCAATGACTTTACATAGCCCCACAGAAAGTAGTCTAGCGGTGTTAAATCACAAGATCTTGGAGGTCAATTCACAGGTCCAAAACGTGAAATTAGGCGGTCACCAAACGTGTCTTTCAATAAATCTATTGTGGCACGAGCTGTGTGACATGTTGCGCCGTCTTGTTGAAACCACATCTCCTGGACATCATGGTTATTCAATTCAGAAATGAAAACGTTAGTAATCATGCCTCTATACCGCGGATGGACTCATTCGGGTCTTCCTCAATGCTACGCTATACGGCAGCAATAGCTTCTTATGTACGCATCGTACAGCGTCTCTGGGGATGTGAGATATCAATAAGAGTAAACGTGGTGCGAAAACGTTCCATGGTTAATCGAATTAACTGCTCTGATGGACGATTTTGTCGACGATAAAATGGACATAGTGCGCGATACGTTTTTCGCACAGAACCATTATTTTCGAAATAACATTGCACTATTTGCAAGCGTTGTTCAGGCGTGAGTCTATTCATGATGAATTGCCAAACCAAACTGAGAATAAATCACATGACAGCTGTTAAATCGGTCGCCATCTTGAAAAGTAATGCCAACTTAAGGTTCTATACCTCTATAAAAACACCCTTTACATGTTTGATTTGAAACGATTCTCATTCTGAACAAGTATTGGAGTTTACAGTGTTCTGTTAAAAGGGCTGTTTGTAATCTCAGATTATTTGTGGATAGTCTAATGTTGTTGTTGTAATTACACAACAAAAATTTACTTTGCCTACTTGTTACTTGTTTCGAGGATAATCTTTGCATTGTCGCCATAGTCTACTATAGTAGGTCGTATGTTGGCATATTAGACGTGAGGCCACGGTTTCAACCCCAGGAAAGACATCTCCTACAAAACAAAATATGAAAAGATATTTCTTCAGCGACTTCAGCAGATTTTTGGCTAAAACTCTGGGAGTAAATAAAATTGCCATGAACTTTCTCAAAAATCTGTCATTCGGAGTCGACTTTAAACTGTAGGTCCCACCACTCATGTATGAAATTAACACAACGAACATAAATGGTTGGAGAAGCTAGGCATGATGGGTTGTTATGACTGATTACGTATGTCTGTATGTATGTGTGTAGATTTTTACAAATAGTTCTAAGGATTCCTAGATTGATAGAATGAATTGCTGTTGAAAGCGCTTTATGTGTGAGGTGCACAATGCTAAATAAAGCTTTAAATATTTCGCAAAAATAATGGATTTCTTTTCACTATATCTTATATGTATATCAAAATAGATTCAAGTGATGGTGAATCGAGTATAATATAATATAGGTAGTATGTTCGTTTATTAGACGTAAAGCCCGGGTTCCAGCCCCAGGCCAGGCATTAAAACGAAATATGAAAAATAAAATATTTCTTCGGCGACTACCTCTCAGCAGATTTCTGGCAAAAACTCTGAGAGTAAATAAACCTGCCATGAAAAAGTTTCTCAAAAATTTGTTGTTCGGAGTCGACGTTAAACTGTAGGTCCCTCCCGTCAAGTATAAAAACTAAGGCACACAACATGAGTGGTGTTGAGAAACTAGGCCGTAATCCTGACTGAAGAGTTGTAATGGCCAATTATGTATGTATGTATGTGAATCGAGTATATGAAGCATTGGCACAGTATTCTCAATTGAATTTTATTTAACCAAAGTACAGAAAGCTGGTATAAAAAGGATATGTCTGCTAAGAAAAAAATACAAACAGCAGGAGTTTTTTTTAATAAAAAAGTTTACTTTTCTTTCACGGTTTTTACCCCTTTCTTTAAATCTTTCCATGAATTAAAATACAATAAAAATTAACTTCTAAATTGACTAAAAATTAGCTCTTAAAAGTTAATTTCAAACCCCTTTTATTAACACTTTCTTTCCATAACAAATTATTATAATTTCTGGGAAACGCTTAATAAAAAAAAACTAATACACACAGAAAAAAAAACGAAAAAAAACAAAAAAAAAACATAAGTAAACCCAAAAAAAACACCACTATTTAGACAATCCTTTTTGATCCTTAAAACTGAATTTCTTCTAAAAAAAAACGTAGCAGTGTGAATACCATGAATGACTGTCGTTAATGAAGCCACAAAAGACGAACTGCTGAGCAAAAACCCTTTAAAAAATACCACAGCCAAATGAGGTGCAGGAAAAAAAAAGAATACAACAAGGGCACGTGTCATAAAAAAGGTTTAAAAAACTATTTAAAAAAAATAAAAAAAGGATTGCTTTGTTATTAATAAAAAAAAAATAAAGAAAAAAAAAACATACACACACAGCAACCGACAGACACGCACCCTAAAAATTTATTATGCGCGGGGACACACTAAATTAGGGTTAAAAATATTAAAGAGTTATTGTCTGTACAAACCATGAAAATGTAAACGATGGTAAATGTTTTGAATTTAAATCTAAACAAAACGCCTTTTTACAAAGTCCTACGAAAAGGATTAAAGTATATGACTTTAGTTTTACAACAAATAATTTACCAGCTCACACTCATAGTCTCATGCATGAAGTGTAAAAATGAAAGGATATTCATACACATACACATCCATAGGCAAACAAAGACACGTAGGGTCATTACAAGAGCACCTACATATACATATAGAATAAACAGGAAACCAAAAGTAAAAGGATTAGATGTATATACACGAACAATAAATTTCAACACTTGCTTAGGCGGTGGTACTCATGCTGATGCCAAGGTTAATAGCAATTAGTTGACATCGACAGCCTCAAATTTAATACGGGCATTGAGTCAAATACTTGCTAATATAAAGTTAAATTATTTCGCTGCGTTTAGCGCCCTGGGTATTTAATTTTAAGACTTTAAAAATTATTTAGGCCAACATATTTCCATATTATTTAGAGCATAGAACACAGCATGCCATCCTTACTTGGCATTTTTGAAAAAGTTGGAATTCAATAGGATTTTACTTTCAGTTTTATTAAAGAAAACAAAGAACCCTTTGAGGAAATTCTAATTAAAACCAGAGCGTAAAGAACAGAAAACTGCGTCATAAATATGACATATGTTTAGAACACTTAACAGTCTGTCACAATCGCCTTTAACACACAAGCAAATGCTAAAACAACTGCGCCACCTAGTGTTGATACAATAAAATAAATTTAAAATTAATAGCAGCCTATTAGACCAAACTTTACCACTAACAGTGTAATTTCTTGATTCTTAATTTTCTTCAGAGCAAAGGTAGATCCTATAGACCACACTGAAAAGCAGCTGCAGTGACAGACACTTTCCTTTTAAGATATTAAAGATATTAAAAATTTAAATCAGACAGTTTTTCCGATTTTGGCACACATTTGTTGGGCTTCAATCTATGTAGTGTATCTCAATATCTCCTCTACTCGTAATGACTGTACAAAACTTGATAGAAATTGTCTTTTACTTCATTAGCGAAAATCAATATTTAATTGATCGATGAGCAACCGATCTATTGTAGTATGTGGGGTTCGTCTGTAATAACCAAGTCTATTACCTTCGGTGTCAAAAAGGACTATTCTCTGCTCAGCATCTGATATGAACCCAAGTATATCTTCTGGGATGCGTTAATGACTCACAGGTTAGAAGAATATGTTCTGATGATTTATTATCATTATCAAAGGGTCCGCATGTCGGATATGAGAGGGTAACTTGAGTCTACAATACCCTGTCGTAAGACCTGGTTAATTTTGGATAATCGATGCATGATTGAAATCTCCTCTTTAACGGATGCCAAAACTTTGTTCGGATGATTTATTATTATCATCAAAGGGTCCACATGTTGCATCTGAAACGATCTACATATCCTGTCGTTGGACATATCACTAACCTTAGGTTGTTTTTGTATAATCGATGCACGACTTAAATCTCCTTTTGTTGTACTTTCCTAACAAAAATTAGGGTGCTTCAAACCCATTTGGTTTGAGAAGAGCCTTTGCCTATTTATATTTGTTTTTGCTTTCCAAACATCTGTGCAATTTAAGGGAGAGGTCATAGCCTTATAGCCTGGAACCCAGCAGAGGATAACCCTAACACTTAGCTAATTCAGCATCCCCAGACTGACATATATTATCTTCGATTCAAATCATAGGGGCCGATTGCCCTGACTATCAGCTAGAATTTCAATGTTTCGTCTGTTGTATCTTCTATCTTTCGATGCTACAGACTTTCACTTGGAAGGCAAACTCGATTTTTCAAATGATTATGAAATATTTTTGGATCCATCCGTATCTCAAAATGGTCTTTTTTTAAGAGTATGTAGACAGTGCAGATTACTCCATTTACTTTTGTTAGTAAGTGTAGTTGCAAAGAATTTCCAAAAATCTTAGAGTCTACTGGTTCTGTCCAGGGGCCAGCTAAGGAAGTTTCTGTCAACCATTAGGTCGATTCATTAGGTCCCGAAGTCCTCTATGAATGTTATGTCAGACTTGTCTCTCATCATCGTCACCATACTCTTCAAAGTTAAAGTCTTCAAATTGGAAGATAAAATAAAACCGCTTAGTTTTAATATTCGAAAAACGCTTAAAATGCCATGTAAATAAGAAAGTTGTCAACTCTTTGTTTTACTCTTTAAGAGAGAGGGAAAACTCTTTCTCTTAATCTATCCTTCTTTGAATAGTTTAACTGTTTGCATATTCCCGGAAATAAAAGAATTCCTTTATGCACGCTTCTACAGCATTTGTTGTGACTTTGACTGTTGAAAATAGCAAAAGTCATAAAATCATCGTCTCGTTGACGATTCTTAGACCATCCTTTATACATATTGTTGTTGCAGCAACTATAATTTAATCCCTTAAGCGAGAGTCTGCATGTGTGTGTGTGTGTGAGTGTCAAGGATAATGTTAAAACTCTTTCTGTATAAAATCATCATATTGACTCTTTTATTTTAGGATTTTCATTTTCCATTGCTGCAGCTATACCTGTGTAGGCAATGCAATGCAATAACCCTATGCTAAGTAAGTCATAAACCATAGTCCTTTACAACACACATACTGACATAGACTATAACACAGTGAAAGGATTTTAAACGGCTGTAGAAACAGAACCGAGTAACCAAAAGAGGTAGTAGGGAACCATTTACAAACCTTTCTCTACACATGCCAATAAAAACAAAAGAAAAACATTTTTTTTATCAACGATTTTAAACAATTAATTTCTACCAAAAAAAAATGTCCTTTAAAAACGTCAAATGATTAGTTTCGATTGTGCGTTTGTGGCACTAAAGGAAATTTATAAAAACCATTTACAGTCTTACGTTTTTTATGCAATCTTTTGCAATTTTTAACAATTTTTTATGAGGCGTTTATCGTTTGTTGCGTCAATATTTTGGGTTTTTTTTTAATAAGAAATCCTTTGACGAGATTAGCAAAAATTTTCACTCAACGTTTTTTTTAGATTTTCTAAGGAAATGGCATAAAAAAACATGAAGTCATACTGTTTTCGAACATTAAACATGAAATTTTCTAAGAATTTTTCAAACAGAATATATTTGTGCAATGATAGCGTCTTGTGCTCATCATGTTTTAATCAAAATTTAAAATGAAAGTTAATGAAAATAATGAAATTATCAAGCTTTTCATTGCCAGACGTTGTAATCCTTATGACTCTATGAAAATGTCACCAATCGGGGCACTAAAAGTAAGAAGATGCTCAACTTCTTTCAGTTTAATTTGTTTATCAAGTTCTCTCAGCTGCTACTACAGCAGAACAATGAGACGTTGCCTAGAAGAAAAGCCTTCTGTAATGGAAGTAGTAGAGCTTTTTGCTGATTGAACCGTCTTAATTTATAAATTCGAAAGCCATGAACTGGGATGACTCAGGTTTTTAACAATTACACTTCGTCACTGTAACGTATATAACAACCCTTTAGTCAGGATTACGGCCTAGCTTCTCATATCACTCATGTTATGTGCCTTAATTTTATACTTGAGTGGCGGGATCTACAGTTTAACGTCGACTCGGAACGACAGATTTTGAGAAACTTTTTCATGGCAGGTTTATTTACTCTCAGAGTTTTTGTCAGAAATCTGCTGAGAGGAAGTCGCCGAAGAAATACTTTTTTTTCATATTTAGTTTTGATGTCTGGCCTGAGGCTCGAACCCGGGCTTTACGTCTAATAAGCGTACGCACTACCTACTAGGCTACGGCGAACAGATTTACAACAGTGAATTAGTAGACTTTTTGACTTTAGGAAATGCTTCGCAGCGAGACTTATTAGCAAAAATGAAGGGATTAATCTAGCAGCTACATAGTCTCTTGAAAGAGAAACCATTTTGAGGTACACGGATAGATTAAGAATATACCTCGAGCCAGGAGTGGGCGTTTTTGATCCCAGAATACAACATTTTCAACCCATGGGGAGACTCCAGGGTTGCTTGCAGGAAGCAGAAATCTCTACCATCGAAAGACGTGCTCAATTCAACTTGGATAGAGGGTACAAAGGACTACGACTTAGGAACACTATCTGATAGTCAACTCTTAAATCGAAGTTAGTACGAAATTGTCTAAGAAAGCTGAATCAATTCGGCAGAGAAAATAGGTGTGCCCCTTGC
Organism: Sarcophaga rosellei; assembly: GCA_930367235.1. Classification (NCBI taxonomy): domain Eukaryota; kingdom Metazoa; phylum Arthropoda; class Insecta; order Diptera; family Sarcophagidae; genus Sarcophaga; species Sarcophaga rosellei. The sequence continues at coordinate 66,412,222 of OV884020.1, read as the reverse complement.
TTAATCCCAGGTCATGTGGAAATTCGCGAAAAAGAGAAGGCAGATAAGGCTGCACGAACCTTCGAGGCTGATAATTGAGCCAGAAGCATTCTGTAGAGTGGGAACAAATGCTTGGGAAAGGGAAGATAAAAATTAATTCTTCTCAAACCAATGGCTTTGAGGCAATCAAAACTTTCGTTGGAACATTATCACAGGAGAGAATTTAAGTCATGTATCGGACTTTGCAGGAATAACAGAAGGTTAGTATCCGTTGACTAAAAGAATTGCGATCGCTTCGACCGCTACATGTAGATTACATGATAATAAAAATGATTTATCAGAATGTATTCTTGGAAATTGTAAGGCAATATTGAATCCCAGGAGGAAACACTTGAATGAATATTATGTGAGTCATGCATCAGGTTAGTATCCATTGCTTTGATAGGGCACTGTAGACTAAAAGAATACATGTAGATTACATGATAATAAAAATGAGTCATCATAATACACTCTTGGAACCTGTGAGGCAATATTGCATCCCAGGAGGAAACACTTGAATGAAATATCATGTATTGGGTACTTTGTGACACCGAGGAGTATCTTGAAGTTTGTCTGGGCAATTGGTCAATTCACACAAGCCGTTGTATCGTTGTATTCATTGTATTGTTGGAAGAATATACAACAGTGTATGATTGTTGTTGATAATTTTCATATAAAAATCCGATACACGTATACACATTTTTTCCATATGTTTTTAAAAGTTGTATTGGTTCGTGCTATCAAATTTTGTGAATGAAAAAAATGTGTACATGTTTTCATATGTTGTGTTGGTTTCGGGCTATCAAATTGTTTGAATGCCACGAAATACACAATAGAGCATAGCATTGAGCGTTCACAAAGAAACAAATGTATTCAATACAACATACACGATACAAAGTTGTGTGAATTGCCCCAATATACTTAGATGTTATAGGGATACCATACGTGGATTGATGTCAGTAAAATAGATCGGTTGCTTACCGAAAGAGACGTATGTCTTTTCTCTTGATTTCTATCAAATTTTCATTTTTTCTACAGTCATTACAAATAGATTCTGAAAAAATGTGGGAATTAACATTTACCAGAAATGATTTAAAACATACCTTTAAAAAAAAACTTTGAAAACATTGTAATTTTTCAGGCATATTAAGCCTTAACTAGCAACACACATATGTATGTATGCATTTATAACATGGAACTTAATCAATAAATCCCGTAAATATGTAAAATATGGTTCCTAGAAACTAGGAAAAATTTCATTTGCCTGGTTAAATCCAAAGACTTTTTGACTTCAAACGCCCCCTTTTTGTAGTGATCAAAAAGAGTCTTAGAAAGCCACTTTTATTTGTAAACAATTTTTCCAATTTTTTTCTTAAGACAAATAAAAATTTCAATCCTTTTCCTAATCACAGTACGACAGACAACAGCTGTTTTGCTTACTTCAAAATCTTTAGCAGAACTAATAAAAAATTCCTGGTAAAATTGGCAAGCAAACGATTGCAGACGATAACCCTTTCAACAAGTAGCGAAAATAGTTAAGCTGGCTAAACGCCTCTCTAATAAAGTGGCTTAAGCCAACAGAGTTAAACAAACCCTTTAATGTCAGCCAGGATTAAAGGCTAACGCCCAAATTAAGTATTGTGTTTGACACGCATGCCAGGCTCATGTTGCCATATCACAAAAACGTCATCGACAGCGTAAATCCATTGCTTATCGATTTACGGGTTTTCAGAAAGTTGTTAAACGGGTATATCTTAAGGAGAATTTTCTTTGATTTTCTTTCTTTCATTTATTAGCCTGCTAATCATGAACATCAAAAGGGCTAAACCACACACCCATAAAAAATTTCAACTCGTTTACTCGTTTGTCTGAGTGCAGCCGAAGAACAATAGTAACAGAAGAATTTCTGCTCACGCCAAAAGGATTAGCAGGCTCGACATTTTATTGCTTTACGACGTGATCCCTTTGCTTAACTCTTTCTTTGTTTGTTTGTTTGATGAGGCCTGTGAGATTTTAAACTCTTTGACTTTCAATGTCAAAAGTGTGTAGACAGGCTTTAGGTAAACATATAAGATTGAAAACTTCATATCTGACAGGATACATTGTTATCACAAATTCAAGTTCTAAGCATCGTTTTAAATTTAATTTTAATGATTGCTTGAGGCTTAATTTTGGTGAGTAAAAGAATTACTTGATCTAAATTAGAATCCTCTGTGAATTATAGTAACTTCATGTATAAATGGCATGTTGAGCTCATGACACATGTGTAAATCCATGTAAAGTTAGCATCATTTCATAGGAAATTAAATTGAAAATAATCGATTAAGTTCATGCAATATTCACAAGAAATTAAAAAAAAAAAAGTTCAAAAGAATCAGTGTGTGAATCATTTGTTTTCTAGCCAAATGACAAATTTCCATGTCAAACTGATGAAATTCTATTATTTTTCCTTACGAGGGAAATATCAACCGCAATAATAATAATAAACAGAAAAGAAAAAAAAAAACTATTTTTTTTAATTAAAAGATAAAAAAAATAATGAAACAACATCACGCCAACCAAACAACCAACGATTTTTTTTGTTTTCCTTTTTCATTAAAATAATTAAGAACGAAAAATTTCAGGCAACCGCAAAGTGAACTCAGAGCAGTAACAATAATAACGAAAAACAAAAAACAACAACACCAATAATAATGTTAATAATAAAAGAACTACACCGCATATAAAAAATATATAAAAGTACGCGGGTATTGTGTGTATTGTTGTTGTCGTTATCAAATTGTTGCTGTTGTTGTATCAAACGTATGTACATGTGACCTTCACACATTTATTTCGAACTTGGCGACCGACATATTTTCAAACAACAACAACAATAAGAAATCAAATCAAAATTCAAAGAACATGACACGGCCCAACAGTAGGAACAAAGCCAGTCTTATTAATTATTTTTTTGTTGAAATGTCTGGGCTGTACAGCAATGTGCAACTAATTAGAAATATTTTGGAAAATTTTGAAACTCAGAATTTTTAATATTTCAATGTTTTAAATTTTATTTTATTGAAGAGTGGTTGTTGTAAATCCTTATTATCCTTTAGAGGAATTGATTTGATTCAAACAAATAACGAAGAGCTTATATGACTACTAAATTTGCTTTTGTAAGCTCCCATGAGTGTTATGAGTTTTCAAGTTCCGAGAAACATTTTTTATCGGATACAAGTTTAACGAAGCATGTATTTTCAAAACACCTCAGTCCAATATAATGAGTACACCAGCAAATAAAATATGTACAGATATTCTGATACCGAGAGAAACCATTGATTTCGATTTCATGATAGGCAAGGTTATCTGAGTGGGTTTTTTCTTATTACGTCAGCACTTTGACGTACACGTTTAAGGATACATGTCCTTAAGAAATTAATAGTTAAACTTCAGGTAACTCTTCCAATTGTAGTAAATGTAGGTTTCTATACTTTTCTTTCAGATGCAGAAGGTTTTCCTTTCATTATCAACACAACAGTATATTTTTTGAATCACATATGTTTACAAATGCGATTCCTTAAGCTCAATTTTTTTTAAGAAGGTACGTAATTTGCTGTAACTGAGGGATAGTAGGATTGTAGCTGACGATTTCGTTCGCAGAGTGAAATATTCGAAACTAATGGGAAAACTCCCTTGAAGAAGTTTACATCACCGAGATGTGATCAATAATACTGGATGTACAAGGACACGATATAACAGTTGGAAAGAAAAGCTCGTAAAGTACGTAACTACTTTCGTGGTCGGACTACTAGATTGCAGGGTAGAGCATTCTGAATGCGGAATGAGCTGAATATGATATATGACCTTAGACCTAGTACAACTGCATTTGGACACTGGAACGATTAGGTTTTCATAGAAATCAAATGGTCATGGAATATGGAAGTAGGTCTAGTATAATAGGTAGCTTATTAGACGTGAGACCTCGGTTCAAACCCGAGGTCAGACATCTTGAACAAAACGAAACATGAAAAAATATTTTGTCGTAGATTTCTGGCAAAATTGCTATGAAAAGTTTCTCAAAAATGTGTCGTTAGGGATCGACTGTAAATTGCACGGCTCAGCCACTCATGTATAATATTAAGACATAGAATAAGTGGTGTGAGAAGCTAGGTTGTAATCCTGACTGAAGGGTTGTAATAACCAATTATGTATGTATGTATGCATGAAGTGAAATACTGATACCTAAGGGCTTATGGTCCTCTGATTAGATCCGCTAATATTGGGCTAAACTCATACTTCGCATTAGGTGGTAACTATGAAATATGGTCGTGAAAAAGAGGAAATAGTTTAGTTTAGTGCTTGCTTACCATACAATAGCCACGAACACATATACCCTACGAGAGAGATGAGTATAATGGAAACATATGCGATTATCGAGAATAAGTTTCCTTTTTTCATTAGAACACTTTCCGTTGTGGTATAGAGGTAATGGTAGAAGCCAAATTCTAACGTTCCTATAATAATAAAGAGAATTGAATACCCTATATTGCCTACTTAATCCTCCACAGCAGGCCAAGAGGTTAATAAGAATAATTCATTCATTTTTCCTTGGAATATAAATGCTGGAATGATAAGAAGTTAAAGAAAGAAGGCCTTTAAGTAAGTTATGAAATAAAGTCGGATCTTGGTCATTTAAATAAACTACGTGCTCTTGCAAAGTTTCATATCATCAACTATAATAACGTTTCTAACTAACTGACATCAGATATGAACAAAAGTTTAATTTGGTCAATGACACGAATCCAATAACCAAAAATATAAAACTTTGATTCTTAAACATCGAATGGACTGTCATGAGCGACAAGTATTTGGAAAATGAAATTTTAAGAAGCTCATGCTTTACACATTCAAATCAGTCATCCGGTCATTTAGCCAGTGGCTGCCTGATTTGCCTGTCATAATAAATAATTCGTCAATGCTAAAGAATATTTCATACGTGCGTGCGTATCATTCGCATGATGATTGTACGTAATAATACAGTCATAACCTGTTGAAATTTTTGTTGAAAATTTGTATTGTACGACGCGACACACAGAAGCTTAAAGCAAACACAGAAGCGAAAACGTAAGATTTTGATGATAAATATTGTTAAAAAAAAAAAAAAAAGAAAAAAGCCAACGATTATCGAAAATTAAGGTGACTAATTCTGTATCCATGTGAATCTAGAAGTCATTGTGATCCATTAAACAAATAAAGGTCGTCCGCTATCGTCGTCATAACGAGAGACAGTGGCAGTAGTTATTCAATTTAGTAATTCGTTTGAATTCTATTTAAATTTATTAGAAATCACACGTCGTTGAATTTAAATTTAACGAAAACCTTTTCCAACGAAACTCATGTTTATTAATTTGCAAGTCACGTTACGATACGTTTTTCAAAGATCAAGTCATCAATTGAAATCACTTCGAGCAAATGGAATTATTCTGTTTCACATTTTGCAATTGTTAAGTCTGCTAAATGCTGACACAATCAGTAAGTAAGAGTCGTGTAGTAAGCAGAAATTAAAAACACAATAATTTATTATAATTTGCAAATTATCACACAATTAAAGTTGACCGACATTCTTTTTGATTTTAGATCTCAGGAAACGTCTAGAATTATACTTCAGAATGCATAAAACTTTCTTAGGGAAATTAAAAAAAGCAAATTATTTTAAACCAGGATTATATTCCACGGTTTTATGACTCTAAAACGACTTTTGGCATCGACTGCATAACATTTTGTAGAAGGTGACACATGAGCTTGAGTCAAACCCATTTAGAAATTAAAATATATAGGAAAAGAGAGCAGAAACAGAAAAAAAGCATAGCAATCTAAACGTAAGGTAGATGAAAGGAGGGAAACAGAGTTATTTCACTAGGCAGCTAACACCAGAGATGAATCTTTATATCACAAATCCTAGTAAACCCTAACTCACCAAGGTCAAAAATTTTGCGTCTTTAGCATCTGCACACCACAGCACTGTACAAAGAGTGTACCTGTTCCACCAACTGGTGCACGTTGTCAATTTGAAATGCCTTATAAAAACGATCCTAATAGACGTCCTTCCTAGTTTTAGGACCCATTTCGTTCCAGAACGGTCCAACTTAGCCAACTGAGCCATAAGAACTATAGATTCAGCAGTCTCACTCTCCGTCTTACTAACTGAACTGTCAATAGTGTGTGAAGCAATATTTAATCGATCAATGCATTAGATTCGCACCTATCGACGAAACAAAAATTTTTTGTGGCACGAGAAGACGTTTTTCAATAGGACATTGCTACGATTTCTGGTTTCAAAAAAACTATTGAAATGAAAAAACAACATCCTACTTATTAAATGGCAGCGCAGTCCCAATTTGGTTTTTTAGTAGGTAGTGTGTTTGCTTATTAGACGTAAAGCCCGGGTTCGAGCCCCAGGCCAGACATCAAAAGGAAATATGAAAAAAAAAATATTTCTCGGCGACTTCCTCTCAGCAGATTTCTGGCAAAAACACAGAGAGTAAATAAACCTGCAATGAAAAACTTTCTCAAAATCTGTCGTTCGGAGTCGACAGTAAACTGTAAGTCCCGCCTCTCAAGCATAAAATTAAGGTGCACAACATGAGTGGTGTGAGAAGCTAGGCCGTAATCCTGAATGAAGGGTTATAATAGCCAATTATGTATGTATGTATGTAATAGACGTCCTTCCTAGAGGAGGCTCAGAGGTTCTGCAATTTCACCTATTTCCTCAACCCGCAATAATGTCTCAAGGGATGTTTAATCGATTGATCAATTAGATTCGAGCATTTCGCCGAAATACATAATTTTTGTGACAACAGACGACATTTTTCAACGGCATAATGCTGCGATCCCTGGTTCCAAAAAAGCTATTGAAATGGAACGCAACATCATACGTAAAAAAAGAGCAGCGCAGTCCCAATTTGAATTCGGTAGAGAATCTTATTGTTTGCGTATTTCAAAAGTGGTGCTTGCGACATCAAAGTCAAAGAACGTCCGGAACAGCCAAAAAAGTTTGAAGGCCATAAATTAGAAACATTACTCGATCAAGATAGGTGTCACACGAAAGAAGAACTTACAAAATCATTAGGTGGGACTAAAGCTACCATTTTAAAGCATTTAAAGGCAGCAGGATTGATTCAGAAGTAAGCAAAAAAGCAAGTGTCACATGATCTGCAGTCGAGAGACGTTAAAAGACGATTTTGCTTGTATGAAATGCTGTTTGAACACTTTAAAAGGAAATCTGTTTTGCCTTGAATTATCACTGAGGACGAAAAATGGGCTCATTACGACAACCCCAAACTTAAGGAAACATATGTAATGCGCGTGCAATGAGTAAAATCTGCAGACAAGCGGAGTATCCATTGCGTCAAAGTAATGCGCTGTATTTGTTGGAATCAGAAGAATGTGATTCACAGTGAGCTGCTAAAACTGGACCAGTCTATCAGGAAAAATCTATATAGGCAATAATTAATTTGTTTTCAGTAAGCATTGGCCGAAAAACAAGCAAAATATGCAATAATGCAAACGAAGTCGTAATTTTCCAACCATAACAACACTCTCGGCCTCATATTGTAACATCGGATTGGAAATTTTACCTCACCCGCTGTATTGGCCAGGACTTGCCCCTTCTAATCACCATTTATTTTTGTCGTTGCAAAATGATTCCACTGGAATACGCTTCACTTCATAGCAGATTATCAAAAATAGACGAAATTCATTGGTGGTCTAAAAAGACGAACATTTTGGGACAGAATCTATAAATTGGCTACGTCGTAGTCTACTAGACTAGGTTTGTTGGCTTATCAGACGTGCGGCCGAGGTTGAAAAGCCACCTCAGGCATCTCAAAAAAAAATAACGAAATATATATGAAATAAATAGCTTTCGACAGACAATATTTTGAATGCCGTGTTCTAAAAAGCTTGTGTTAATACTTGTATATATTGAGTAGAACTTCTCTAATAGACATTCCTTTCCTAACACCGTTTTGTGCTTCTCACATATACAGACTCTTCTACTTTTCACTGTATTATTCAATGCTGACTGACTTTTAAGGATCACGAATATCAATACCATGTACACATTTGGTGTATCTTAGTATGTGTCTTAATGAGTGTATGTATAACGCTATAAATATCTCCCTTAGGAGACTATTTGCAATATTCATATACATGTATGTATGTATGTATTACCTTCTCTAAGAGCATTGTTTTCTGAAATGTGCATTATTTATGAAAATATTACAAGTAATAATAAATTAATGTATCAAAAATAAACGCTCCATAAGAAAGTAATTGACATTATCGTGTTCAAATTTGTATGATAATGTTTAGAAATGTTCAAATTTGTATGATAATATGTATTGAGAAAACAACTCTTTTTTATAGAAGAAATAAAATTGGCCTCGTGTGCGCTTTAATAGTGGTAACGACATGCCGGTTGTTGATTGTTATTATCATAAATGTTGTTGTAGCTAATATTGTTGCTTCTATTATTGATATGTACATATTTGTAGAGAGTGTTATCGCTGGTTGATATTTTTTTTCACTTTTTTTTCATTTTTTTAATGTCAGTCAGTAACGATTACAGCAACAGCAACAACAACAGCAGCAATACGTATAAAATAATACAATTCAAAGTTTATTGCTAAGGGGCATACTTTTTTATACACTATTAAGTCACGTTCGCTTAGGCATGATTCACACATACACATCGATAGAGCGAGACATAGGGAGAGAAAGAGTTTGTTGTTGGTTTTTTTTTGTATTACAATACAATTTGAATACTCCAGCATAATTAGAAATAAGTTGAGACATTTGAAATGCATGCATGATATGGTTATAGGACACACACACACACACACACATGCATGTTTAAAGCATTACAAAAACCATATTGGAAAGAGAATAAAGTCAATGAGTGTTAAATCTCTTTGGTTTAACAGTTATCACTGTTACACAGACGTCTCTTGATAATGTTACAGTCCCAACATTCTGCGCAATTATCACATGCTTGTAACATTGCATTGCAGTTACCATACATTACTCTGTATTTTACACTCTTCAATACCAGTGGCTGCTATGGCAACAACACTGGTAGTGGTAATGTAAAGATTGTATGTATGTGTGTTAAGGTAAATATAATATTCACCTACAACAAATTGTAGTACCCCCTCTTACTTACTTAGTAAACAAGAGGCTTTTCTTTTTAAGTGTTTGTTGTTATTGTTCTTGTTAGACTGTTCGCATGCTTGCATGACGGTCCGTCTGTCTATCGGTCTCGCTGTGTGTTTATGGAGATGCTTTTAGGTAACCAGGTAGCAGAGTTAGCCACACATTAAACGATATGTATATCTATATATATGTATATCTATATATGTACATATGTATGTACATATATTGCATATGTATATTTGTAAGTTATGATCGCATATGTCGGCATTTGTGTGGTATTTTTAAAATAGTCGTGTGGCTTTTGCTTTACGCTCGTTCGTTGCGTCTCGTTAAAACGTTTTAGCCGAAGAACCTGTCGATCAATCGGCAGTCGTCAGTTTCAGGCCCAACGATAAAGAACTCTTACGTCTCAACTCTCTCTTTAGCTCACTCTATATATTCAAACACACACACACACACTATTTTTATATTAAAAAGAAAAACATACCTTAAAACGTACGGGATTTTGTTATTTTGCACATCCGTTTAAATAGCCGCACACATGCTCAAGTAATTTTGTAAAGGCGCTCTCTTACTCTCAGTTGTGTTATCGTGTTTACTACTACTCTCGCTCTGTGCAAATTGAATGGTTTATTAAAGACTTTTTATCACACTGCCTATAGAACACTTGTTTCATACGTTCGCTGATCGTTGAAGAAGCAACACGCTTAGCTCTAAACAACGGAACGGAAAATATAAGAATAAATTAAACAAATTAAAATAAATATTTAAGTAAAGAAAATAACTAAAAAAAAGCAAGAACTGTTTGAAAAAAATTACGTTAAAATTTAAAACAAGAAAATATAACGTGTGCTTAAAAACAAATAAACTGACACTAAGAAATAATTAAAAAAAAATAAAAAACAAAAGTGAAGTGTTTAAAAAACTAAATTTAGTGCAAAACTTTAAGAATAAAATAACATTCAAAAACATGGTTACCGGTGTTTGTGGACCTACAATGACAGCCAATGTTATAGGAGCACCCATATCTCATCCGCCCAAGGAGACACCCGCTAAAAGCGATCGACGTGTAAGTATTTAATTTGTTCAGTTTTTTAAAACCGAAAAAAATTCAAGTGTAATAATAATGCTAAAGAAAGAAAACGGAAATATAAATGCACCCCCTCACAATTGGTTACTTTTTAAGAACTCAAAACCATTTGTGGCAAGTTGTTGTTAAAGTCACTTTTCAGTTTCGAGTTTAATGAGTATCTGTGGGCAGACAGTTTTCCCCCACAATTTACCACAAGCCATGAAAGGCAATCACTTGTTGTTTATTTTTTTCTTTTTTCATTTGCTTGTCTTCGAAAATGAAAAAAAAAAATCAATGAATGAATGAATGAAATGTGAATGAGTGAGTGAATTGTGTAGTGGCTGTAAAAGTGATTAAGTTAAAGCCAAAATTGGCTAAAACGACAAAATTGCGGCGGTTGTGCTTATAGCGGCCAACGCACTTTGCTAACAACAAACGGTTTTGGCGTCATTCTCTCGTCTCTGAGTGGGGCAAGCATTTCCATAAAAAAAAATCAAAAACAATATAAAGCGTGTGCTTAAAAAAAAAAAAACCAAACTGTTGATTCATGTGCAAGCCAACGCATTCCATGTGAAATTGGTTCACATTTTGGCCATAATCTTCTACTACGCGCCAATATTAAATGCTGATGACTTCACTTTCAATATATAGTATGTATTGGCAGGCAGGCGGGCAATGTGCAATGCAAAAAAATGTTGTGTGAAAAACCTACTCAATATTATTTTTATTATTATTGTTTTTGCTTTTGCTTTTGTTGTTGCGATTGTGTTTTTATTATAATAATAATAACGAGGCGATTTGAAATCTCCCTATATGGCTGTCACAAAATATTGCCAAAAAAAAATCTAATGCTATTAAAATCATACACACAAAAACAAATTCAATTTTTCTTCTTTTTGTCGCCTCTCCGTCAACGACCTTGTGCTTTTCATAAAAACCTTTTTATTTCTCATGAATTTTATTTTTGTTCTTAAAAAATCACATGTCGTTTGAAATATTTCTTTTTTGCTTCTTCTGCATTGGCATTTTCTTGTTTAAATCACACGGCGTTTTGTCTATTTTTAATTATTTCTTTTGTTATTGTTGTTGTTCATTCATATACAGTATAAAAATATCGCACGCGATCAACAAATTTTTCTTATTGGCTCTGAGCCATAATTGTTTTGTTTTACCAATTAAAGAGCGATCGTTTCGGTTGTTCAGCGTGTGCCGCCGTCCTCGTTCTATACGTTTGCCATTAAAGCACCCTCATACCGAGTATAGCCCCCAAAACCCCAAAAACAAGAATAGAACACACAAATATAATTTGTAGCATCACCTTTGGGATATTTTTAATTCATCGCACACACAAAAAAAAACGCTATGATTGTGTGCGTGTGTGTGTATTTCTATGTGATGATGCTTAAATTAGCAACCACACACACACAGAGTCTGTACTCTTTAATATTAAAAATTTTTTAACGGTGTTTATGACGACAAATACAATGTGCGTCTTAAAAATGAAAACGCGAGAGAGATAGAGAGAGAAAAACCCCAGGAGTATTCTCCTGGTATGAGGTCAAAACAAAAACAAACAAATAAAAAAAAAAATTAAATAATATGTGGGTTTATTTTAGTAAACATGACTAAATAATGAGTAACAAAAAATTGTGCGTTTTAGTTTTATTTTAATTGTTTTTATTTCATAAGTTTAGAATTTAATTGTAATTTTATTTACGTTTTTTTTTTTCTCTTAATTTTTCTCCTTTTAGTCTAATAAACCCATAATGGAAAAAAGACGTCGTGCCCGTATTAATAACTGTTTAAATGAATTGAAAACTCTTATCTTGGATGCCACAAAAAAAGACGTAAGTATTGTTCATTTAATGTTTTACCACAAAAAAAATTACTTGCATAATGAAATTATTTAATAAATTACGTAATTTCTATATTACATCACTTAAATCAATTGAGTATTCGTTTAATTTATAGAATTTCCCTTCTTTCACTTGATCTCTTTATAGCCTGCTCGCCACTCCAAACTGGAAAAGGCCGATATCTTGGAGAAGACTGTCAAACATTTGCAGGAGTTACAGCGTCAACAGGCAGCCATGCAACAGGCTGCCGATCCCAAAGTCATAAACAAATTCAAAGCTGGTTTTGCCGATTGTGTCAATGAGGTCAATCGTTTTCCTGGTCTAGAGCCTGCTGTCAAACGGCGCCTCTTGCAACATTTGCAAAACTGTATTAATGGCGTTAAAACAGAACTGCATCATCATCAACGACAAGTAGCTGCTGCCAACTCAGTAGCCGTGCAACAGCTACATGGTCAAATATTGCCCTCACCACCCTCCTCTCCAGAACAGGATCATCATCATCTTCAACATCAATACATTTTAAGCTCTCAAATCCAACAGACACCTCATGGCTATTTCTTGAACAATGGTCTACAAGTGATACCCACCAAACTGGCGAATGGCACCATTGCCTTGATATTGCCACAAAACGTTAATCAACCACAAGTCCAGTCACCACAACATCCAGCTGTAGTGCATCAAACTCCCATGCTGGTGCCCATACCCTCGAGAACTGCCTCTACCAGTTCGGCTTCATCGCATAGTTCCTATGAACATGGCTACAGCAGCAATCCCGCAATGATGCACTTTGCTCCACCAAGTCCAGCTAATTCACATGAAGCCATGGAGTACAAGGCCTCCGTTATACATCATGCCCCCGCCTCTGTGCAACAACATCCAAATAACAATCAACAACCCTTGGCTTTGGTAACCAAAAAACAAATCAAAGAAGAAGATCAACCTTGGCGTCCGTGGTGAGAGAGTGAGAGAGAGCATAGAGATGTTAATGGAAATTAACGTTTGCTTAAAACCAAAGTGTTTTAGAAGACACCAGGATTCTCTTCTCAACTTACTCACACACACACACACAGACAGACAGACAGACACTGCTAAAACCGAAATGACTTCTTATAATGGCAGAGATAGATGAAACCAGAATGGTCATTTTGGAGCAGTTTAATAACCAAATAAAAAAGGTCTTCAAATAACAGCAACTTTTAACAGAGAAAAGCCAAGGAAATTATTTTACATCAACGCTCTTATCCAACGCACACTTACACACATGAGCATTTTCATCATTTAAAAGAAAATGTCTTAAATGGCAAGATACTGTGCTCTCTGAAACTAAAAAAAAACAAAAACAAAAATCTCTTTACATTATCCCCTCAGAGTGTATATTGCTAAAAGAGAGATTTCTTTCAAAAGGAGTTTGTAAACGTATACACTCGTATCGTTATCATCATCATCGTGAACATTGCTACCATTATTGTTATCATCAGCGTCATTATTAAAAAAGAACAACTCTACCTCATACATCAGCAAAAAACAAAAACAAATACTAGTATTATAATTTATTAAGCAATTCAACAAGAGAGAATAGAAATGTTAAAACAAATTTTTAACAATAAAATCTAAAAGTCTTCCTAAACAAATAAATGTATTATTAATTTTATTAATATTTTTTATTTTTAAAAAATTTTTTTTTATTATTTTTTTGTAATTCATCATAAAAATTTAAATCTTTTCTTAGATTTTAAGTACAAATATAAGTGTTAAACAAACAATTTAATAAATACTGATTGTGAATAATACAAAGTGATAGAAAACAAAAAAACAATAAAAATTATTTATACTAAAAATAAAAAATTAAAAAAAAAAAACAAATAAAATAAAAAGGAAAATAACAATTTTCAATATGAACAAAAAGAAAAACAACAATTTTTGTGTTTCATTACTTTTTTTTTTCTTTTTTGTTAAAACTTTGATTGGATAACAAATTTTCAGAGAATTTTTATCGTCATGTTACAGTGTCTTATCGTTATCTTACGACCTTGGTTGTAATGTTTGACCTTGAGAATATTAGCCCAGCAAACAGCACAAAGAATACTTATATAAATATTCCATTGTGAAGAATGAGAATATAAGTTGGTATACGTGATGTTAAAAAAAAAAACAACAACAACAAAAAAAAAAAATTTAGTTTAGACCGCAAAATTTTTAAGGCCACACTAGATTAATTAAAATATTAATTTTGCCTAATTAGCGCACAGTGGGCCAAAAAATATATAAAGTGTGGTGTTAAAAAATTTAAAGTTGCTACTGAATGGAAAGTAAAAAATTAATGTAATCCATATAACCCAGTAAAAGTTTCTAAAGTCTCTTTTGAGAAAAACGAAAGATGCATGTCAAGTTACATCAAAAGATTGGTCACGCCCAACGCTCGCCGTTTATATAATTCAAATCGATTTTACAGATAAAATATTGCATATCCCCGGGTAAGTCCTCTCTGTTGCGCGATAAGTTTATTCAAAAATTGTTCGCGACCAATGCCCATTTTCCATCGACCACATACTTTAAATCGATTTTTAAGCACAAAATATAAATTTTATTTCAATAAAAGCCACTTTTCAGAGCAAACAAGAGATGCAAATAAAAGATGTGACAAGTTTCACAAAATTGGTCACGTCCACCGCCCATATAATTTAAATCGATTTTTAAGCATAAAATGCTTCATATCCTAATAAAAGTCACTTTTCAGAGCAAACAAGAGATGTGACAAGTTACATCAAAATTGGTCACGACCACCGCCCATATAATTAAAATCGATTTTTAAGCACAAAATATTTCATAACCCAGTAAAGCCACTTTTAAAGATACCCTTTTCAGAACAGACATAAGATGCATGTAAAGTTTCATCAAAATTGGTCAGTCCCATCGCCAACCAACCATACTATTCAATTTAAATATAATAAATAATAAATAAATAAAAAAAAACTATATTTAGAGATCAGTAGAACTCGGTGAATTTTTTTGGGGTAAATTTAAACAATAGACTCTCCTCCATCATTTGGTTCCACAGTAAGAAGACGGAAGCCAACTACTCTTGATTTTATTGAGAACTACAAGTGATCAATTTTATGAGGTCATTTATCTCCTGATCTAAGTATGCAAACTAAATATTTTTTTCCCTAAATTAATAAACAGGTGCTGTATTTCAATAAAAACCCCCACTTAAATATTTTACACGCATATGCTACTGAATTGCACACAAAATTTCATCAGTTTTCGTTTAAGAATAGACTTTTTTACGAAGAATTTTTTAATCTAACAATTCTCTGTACCACTGTGCAGCGTGTCAACAATCACGCATACTTGTGAAGGCCCCTAAAATTCCTATCAACTCGTTTACCGCATGCAATTCCATTACACAGCACTGATTTTGCTGTGTCATATAGTGATGACAGATTGTTGTTGTTTTTTTGTTTAAATCAAATTTTAATAGATATTGCGAAATTAGGGAAGAAGAGTCATTGTGACCAAAGTTTGAATGATAACATATTGCATTCGGGAAACCGAAAATTTTGTTGCAAATGCCCATTAAAAAGGAACATTTGAATCAGTATTAGGATATTATATGCAAGGTATATATAATAATTGAGTAATAATGCACTTAAAACATTCTTGTTTTATATTCATTGCATACTGAAACTGCCATATTTAGGTCAGTTGTAAATGGTAGTGAGAAACTAGGTCCATAATCCTGACTGAAGGGTTGTAATGACCAATTATGTATGTACATATTTAAATGGTAGTAAATATCAGAGTTATATGTACATATAGGCAATAGTTAGGATAATGAGAGACAAGCCTAACGCCAAATATATCCGAGGTATCGTGACTTGATAAATCGATCCAAGCCAGTAACATCTATAAAAACCAATTTGGAGGCTACATTCTCTGTTAAGAATGGAGACATTCTGTGCCATACGGATGGGCCATGGACAGATAGTGTGACAGTAGCGGAAATTTTCGGTCCCAGGGAGAAATATTTGTAAACCATTCGAAAACTTGAGATTACATTCAAAGCGCAGGTCTAAACCATCGAAAGATGTGCTCAATTTAAACTGTATAACAAGTATATGGGGTTTCTTTCAAGACCTCGAGATCTTAAAAGGATGAATGTTGGAAGACACGATAAATATATTATATTTTTTATTATATTCTGGTAGATAATTTCGTGATATTTATTTCTTAAATTTCCTTTCGATTGGCCTAATTTTAATTACTTTTTCCAATAAATCTGGCCGCATATCATCAATGTTCACTGTTCTGGCTTTAACGATTCATGATGGCTTTTTAAGCCTTACGAAATTGAATTTCATCACAGTTTGCCATTTCAAAATATCATCATCATCAGGCCCAAACCTTAGCACTCACCTTATATGAGATTGTCTATAGAAAAGGTGTAGAACTGTCAAGCAAACCGAATCAGTGATAAATGATTCTAATATGACCATCAAGCCGAAACTCGAGCATTCAACTTATATGAGATTGTCTCAAGGAAAGTATAGAACTGTCGAGCAAGGAGGAAGTGATAATCGAGTAATCTCTTCTATTATACGATAATGTAATTACTTGCGTCTACAACAACTAAATTTGAATCATTTAATTAATGTATCAATTTCATTTTAAACAGTTGCTAATTGTTTTAGTTTTTAAAAAACTTTTCCTTCGGTTTTTTTTTATCACATTAAAAAATACCACAACAAAAAATAGAAAAACATGCTAATTTTAGTTTCACCATTTTTTTTATTGTGATTTTATAAATAAAATAATGACGAACGGATTTCGTCATGTTCTTTTAACGGCCTTGAATGACCTTGATCGATTATTTAAGTAGTTGTTGAAATTAAACCTCAAAACATTTATTGCCCTACAGACCGAGTGACTAAATGAAAAATTATTTGTTAAAGTGTTGTGTTATCAAAACAGGAACTAAACTCATACCGCAACAAAGTATACATTTCAATGGTGCGACTATAACGCAATATATGTACTACTGTTTGTGAGAGAGAGGGGGTGCCACTTATGACAGAAAACTTTTCCGATAAATTCTTTTGTATTTTAAATATAAAATAAAAATAAAAAATAAAAATAAAATTTTAAATCCATTCAAATATGCATTCATAATGAAAATAATTTCAAACCCCTAAAGAAAGTATTAAATTCCACAACACTCTACATTTGCATTTTATTT
The DNA here is from genome assembly GCA_930367235.1 of Sarcophaga rosellei. NCBI lineage: Eukaryota > Metazoa > Arthropoda > Insecta > Diptera > Sarcophagidae > Sarcophaga > Sarcophaga rosellei. The sequence goes on along the minus strand of OV884020.1, from coordinate 66,394,848 downwards.
TTAATTTTTGTTTTTTCAAATGTTTTTAAAAAAATTTGTTTTTGTTTTTTCAACATTTTTACACCGTTTGAATATTTGAACAATTCATATTCATCGTATAGAAATGAATAATTTGTGGGGTTCAATGTTCTGGTCATTATTGCAAATATACTCATTTGTATATTGAAGGTTATGTTTTTATATTTAAAAAAAAAAATATTTTTTATTTATTTTTGAAATTTTTCGTTTGGGTTTTTTTTTTATTGGATTTCAATATTATTGAAATCACTGTGATTTATTTATTTTAAAGAAAGTATTCTTGAAAACAAAAAAAGAAGAAGATTTCATTTCGAATTCATATTTTATATCCTATGCAGTTTTGAAGATATAATGGCCATTAAGTTTGGTGGCAAAAATACAAAAAAAAAATTGTATTACTTTTTTAGTTTAGAGCAGGAGTCAGAACTGAAGTCGCCATAGTTAAGTACATAGTGTTGGATTATTAGACGTAACGACACGGTTCAAACCCCAGGTCCAACAAAACGAAAATTGAATATTACTTCCCCGACTTTCAGCAGATTTCTGGCAAAAACTCTGAGAGTAAATAAAATTTTGCCATGAATAATTTCTCAAGAATTCTGTCGTTCAGAGTCCACTTTAAACTGTATGTCCCGACACTTATATATAAAAATCAACGCACACAACATAAGTGGTGTGAGAAACTGGGTAGTAATCCTGATTAAAGGCTTGTAATGACCAATTACGACCTGAACAGCCAGGGGTGACCCTTACTCATGCAGTATATTGTGTTCTATTCAGCAAAATAGATTGTGGAAGATAGAAAAGATGAAGTAGTTAATGAATGCTAGATTTAAATTTATAAATGACAAAAAAACACAGAAACATACGGCTGAAGAATAAAAAGAATATGAATAACAAATATTACTGTCATCGGCGAAAGATTAGATAGGTTGAGAAGTTAAAGAGAGAGAGAGAGAGAGAAATCAGTAATAAAAACAAAATATAGAATTCGAAAATTAAAAAATTCAGACTGAAAACATGCCCAAATTGGACGAGTCCACCCTTCTGAATATTGAAGTCGATCATCACAAGAGAGACCCATTGTTGTGTTAGTATTGTGATTGTTATGAAAACGTGACGTTTTTATGATAAGCTAAGATTTTTTTATTTTCTAGGTATTACGAGCATACGGAACCTGGAGTCTGTAATGATGAGCCACAGTAGTATAGAGGTATGCCTAAGTTAGGAAACCTTATTTTCAGTCGATTGTGATTATCTTCCTGGCTGAGTATATACATACATACATAAATAATTGATCCTTACAATCCTCCATCAGGATTACGACCTATCTTATCACACTACTTACATAGAGTGTGTTGAATTTACACATGAGTGGCGGGACACATAGTTAAAAGTCGGCTCCTAACGACAGATTTTTTGAGAAACTTTTTCATGGCAGGTTTATTTACGCTCAGAGTATTTGCCAGACATATGCTGAAGGGAAGTCGTCGAAGAAATATTTGTTATATTTCATTTTGTTGGATATGGCTGACCTCGAGTTTGAATTCGATCATTGGTCATTACAACCCTTATTTTAGGTTTAGGTCGGAGTGGTAGCTCTGATATCACAAAGCTCACTTGAGCACGCATAGCGGCCCGTTCTGATGCCACGGGTGAACGCAGTCCCCGTACTAACCAAGTTCCACCAAAATCAGGGAAAAGGAAGAAGTTGGTCAGCGCAAGGGCTGCACAACAAAAGCACGACTACCCCGCACTGGAAAACCAGCCAGAAAGTTTGATGAACGAAGCTATATCCTTGATGTCAATAGATGGTAGCCCCGTTTACAACCCTTATGCTGTGCCTTAATTTTATACATGAGTTGCGGGACCTACAATTAAAACTCGATTCCGAACGAAACATTTTTGAGAAACTTTTTGTAGCACATGATCACGACCAGCTTCTTAGCACCACTCATGTTGTGTGCCTTAATTTTATACATGAGTAGCGGGACCTAGCGGGAGATTTTTGAGAAACTTTTTCACGAATATTTTATTTCCATTCAGAGTTTTTGCCAGAAATCTGCTGAGAGAAAGTCGCCAAAGAAATGTTCAAATTTCGTTATGGTGGAGAAGTCTGACCTGGGGTGGGGTCTGACCTGTGGCCTCACGTCTAATTACCTACACTCTATCAATTCCCATTCTTTGTATTTGAATTGTGCTACTAATTATAAAATCAACTTCCTGTGAAACTGTTCTGTATGCAGATTTCAATGTTCTTTTATGTTTTTTTATGTTCAGTAGCATTTTACATCTGCTTTGCTCTGAGTGTTTGCTTTGCGATTAAACCGTCTTAAACCTCCCACATTTCCCATCAATCTGCTATGCCTTTCCATAATCTTCTCATCTGATAAGTAAATTTTAATCTCTTATCATATCATACAACCAACTGGAGTAGTCAAATAATTCTTAAAATTCATTATGAATTTACTTCCTGAGAATTTGTACAAAAAAAATTCTCAATTTCAATTTATTTTTGTTGTATTAAAAATATAAATCTGCGGCACACTCATCACGTAGTACTACATGAAAATGTCAACAGGGATCAAAATTTTATTTATAATATTTGATAAATGAAAATTATTATTATTATTTTTATTGTAAATAAAAAAAAAATACAATATAATCACATGAATAATTATTGGGGGTATTTAAATGCCACACGGTTTTGATATTTAATTTAAATTTTAAGTAACAATTTAAGAAACAAAGGTCATTAATTAAATATACACCCTATGCAGTAAAATAATATGTTTTTTAAAAATTTATGCTAATTAAGAAAAAATAAAAATTAAATATAATGATTGTGTATTTAAAAGAATTTCATACAATTTTATATTATTAAACATCGTTTCATTCCAAAGTTCTTTGACAAGAAAAAAATATGAAAAAACAAAAATCTGACAAAATAAATAGGCAGCGAATTTTTGTAGACGTAAATACAACTGGGGCTGGTACCAAATGTTTATGACATTTTTTTATTTTTTTATAAATTATAAATATTATATACGATAATAAATGAAATAAAAAAAAAATCACACCCATGAATTTCATCACATGAACTTTCTTATCAATAATGATGAAGCAGAAGAAGAAAAAAATGAACGAATATTTGAACACAAGAATTTTGATTGTTTTTTTGGTTTAATTTTAATAAAAGGCCGGTACGAACAGCAACTAAAGCTCCAAAATTAAAGTGAAACATTGAAAATGCTGTGGAATATGTTGAAATTATTTTTGGAATGTATAGTACATATGCCCGATAACAGCAGCACTTGACTTATTTTAATACAATCACATGAAATTAAAAACTTCTTGGGAGACAATTGTGTTTAAAAAAAAAAAAAAAAAAAAAAAAAATATGCCCAAAAACGTTTATAAAAATTGCTTTTACTTGATAGTTTTATTTTTGCTTTAATTTTTACCATAAATATGGCCCAGACATCGTAATATATTTTGCTTTTCTTGTTATGGTCGTTTATTTTTAATTGTAATTTGCACGCCTTCTATTCGCATTTGTTAGCAAATTCGTTCCATTGCCACATATTGCGTGGTGGCACAGCAACGAGTTATGGTCAAACGATTGTATGGGTATTTCCACAAACCACAAATTAAAATTAATCTTTCCTATTTTTACTAGCCATTCATTTAATATCGATTTCAAATGACTAACAATATGAATTGTAATGCAAAGAACTCATTCGATTCACTCGATAGTAAACTAATCACATGGTTAATTCAAATGTAAAATACACTATTCTTGATAGAATTTTACACGGGGTTTTTCTGCTTAATATTGCCTTTTTTTAATGCAAATGAAACATCAGTTTTGAATGGAAAAGTATCTATAGAGGCTACAAAATGCTGATGCAATAAATGATAACTTGCAACAGTTCTCTAAGTTCAGACAGACCGTCTTGTGGCTACAACACATTTGTGCAATTCACATGACTTTGTATCGTGTATGTTGTATTAAATACACTTTTTTGTTTGTGAACGCTGAATGTTATGTTGTATTGTGTATTTCGTATTCCAAATGTCAAAAAGCGATAAGAAGAAGAATAACATTATAAATATTCAAGCAGCAAAATGAAAAATATTGCGAAACAAAAGTAAATTAAATAATTATCTGTGCGAAAAAAATATTTTGAAATATTAATTGTTGACTCAAGTTGCATAGAAAATATTTTGCATTTTTTCTTCTTCTTGACTACTGGCATATATATAAACTGATAGCACAAACCCAATACAACTTTTGAAAACATATGAAAAAAATGTGTATAAGTGTATCGGATTTTTATATGAAAATTATCAACAACAAGCATACATGAGCCGTGGTCTCATGTGTTTTTTCCATTAAGGGGTACCAACCAGAGATCAGCAATGAATCGTTTTTTCGCTACTCATAAGTACACATGAAATTTTGAGTTTGAGTAAGTCAACAATATTGAAATTTTAACTGCTCTGATTCATTCGTACTCACTACAACATTGATTTTTAAGTACAGGTTGCAATGAGTATGAGTACAACGTTGACATCAAACTCATAACATTCGAAATATGTTTGATTCATAAGCCTACTCATTCAGATTCATAAATTAAGAAAAATATTTATAATACTCATAAATGTTTCGAGTGATTCGAATCATTCATCAAAATTACGGTCTTAGTTGTTGATGCATTTACAAAAAAAAAAAAAAGAAGAGAGCAAAAGACAAAGACAGTAAGCAAAGCAAATACACAACCTACTAGTGAGTACTGTAGTGTTCGTACGCGAATCATACTTATTTTTGTGATTCTTGTAAATGGTGAGTAAAGGAAAGTCGTCGAAATCAACAACACCATGCGTATTGTTAAGTATGAGTAGGATGAGTACTTCAAACTTTAAATATGAGTAGTATGAGTATGATATTAAAGTAAGTATGAATGCGTATAAGTATCAGAAATTATGAGTATGATTCGAATCTACTCATCTTTTTGAATATTTACTGCTGATCTCTGGTACCAACAACATTTTTGCCCATATGCCCTGCATTCATTACTATCTAGTTCTAGTATGATTCAAATGTCCGTAAAAGGCGAAATGTCCGGTAAGAACTTTCATTGCATTCATAATTAACACACAGAACGTTTGTAGTGTGAGAAGCTAGGTTGTGATCCTGACTAAAGGTTTATAATGGTTGTAATTTTCTGTTCGTTCTGTTCGCACGGATCTCTGCTTTAAAGGTCTATTATGGTCAAGGAGCCGTTGAGTCATCTAGGATAAATCCGTATAATATCTTGCAGCCAACGAATCAGTTTATATTTTCAAATTCATAATTCAGTTGTGGAATCCTACGTCTTATGGAAACAGCCATAATGTAATAAAAAAAATTTGTTACAAATATTGACTGATTTGGCAGTATAGCGTCGTCTATGACTGTGTGATAGAAATGTTGATGGTGATGGTAGGTAATGGTGATGCTAAGGCGGCATCTCAATAAGTTCATTGAGTTCCCTGTGAATCAAATCTGGCAAATACTGGTAATGGTGGTGGCGTAATTACCAATATTTGAGAGTGTGTGTATGTGTGCGTATATTTGAAGTATTTCTGTGTGGTTGTTTAGCCAGAGTTAATGTGGTTTATCGGTGTATTTTACTTTTTTGTGGTGCGCATTCACTTCAAACTGATTATGAATTTGAATCTGGTGGGTTGAATTTTGATTCTTTTTTTTTATTTGTTGTTGTTGTTGGTTTTTCTTTGTGATTTTATTGTACAAACTGTTGTGATGTGATGCCTAAACTAAGTCATGCAATGGAAAAGTAAAACAACACACACAGTGTTATTTCTACGTTTGATAATTTACAAATAAAATAATGTGCAACAGAGCTGTAAAACTATAAATTGGATTAAGAATGCCATCAAAAGGAAATTATGATTGTAGACTTATTAAACATAAACTAATTAAACGGAGTGTGGAAATACAAGGACTTTGGATTTAAATTTATTTGAAATCAGTTAAATCCTTAAATCCTGTTCTATGCAATGAAACATTTGAATTCATTTAAATTTCTTCTCATTTTGTGGCATTAATACAACGGTTCTTGGATTGCTTATGTTAAAGGTGGTTTAAATAGTTATTCGGTATCAATTGTTCATTGGCCATAATAATTATCGAACGCTTCACTAATCATCTGTGCAATTCTCTTTGTTCATTGTAACGAACCGATACAGTCCAATAAATTATACCACGCTTAAACGTTTTAGCAAACATCAAATGAAAGTAAAAAGAAGTATGTACATTAAACAACAACAAATTTATTTAAGTTTTTATTGTAAAAAAAATTAACATGAAGGACATGAAGTCGATTATAAAAAAGAAGAGTTATTGCAGGATGGTAATCAGCCTAATACTATGTTCAGATATGCACTTTTATTGTGTCAATATTCCGTTTATTGAGTACAATATTTTAAGTATTTATTAATTAATTGAAACTTTATATGAAATATTGAGCTCAATAATGGCGTTTATTCGCAATAAAGGTGCATACCTGAACACCGTATAACCTCGTATTTAGTCAAACTTAAAACACGCAATGTTAAGGAGCAAAACATCTGACGAAAAACTTTTGAAAGCAGTTTCCCATGAAAAGAAGTTCAGTAGAGATCGCTCTATACGAAGTCACTCACTACAAAGAGAGCGTGTTAGATGACAAATTATATTCTTATGCAATATATCAGCGCATATTGAAAAATCCTTCAATAATGTACCAACCGATACAATTGTCCAATCATTAGATCATGTGCTAAGCCATGGATGGATAAATTGCGGTGCCTGTTTTGTTCGTAAAAGGAACAACGTAAAGAAGAGAACAACACAGGGAGGCATTCTTTCACTTCTCATATGGATTGTCACTATTTATACACTCTTGAGGATAAGAACAACCAAAGGACTTGAACCAATCTGCTACGCGGACGTTGTGCTAATACTTCTAAGGGATAAGAATCTAATCCATCAATATGAGAGAGTGAAATACTCTCTCAACATAAATATGTCAAGAAGGCCGAAGATCACTCACAGATTAGGATATTCAACCCGTTGAAATAATTGGGTGTTATCTTGTATAAGAAATTGAAATGATGACAGCAAAAGTACACAGATGCCGGCCCTACGTATATAGTTGAGCTTTATATATTAAATGGGGTCTTACTCCCAGAACGACACACTGGCTCTACAGAAGTCTAATTAGACGCATACTAGTTTATGTTTCAATAGTATGGTGGGCATCGATGGATATGAAGTTCTACATTAGAGTAGCTCAGAGGGTTTAAAGAATGTCTCAATATGGAATGTCTCAGAATGGAAACAATATTCTTCATCCAACCGATTCAGAACCGAATTCCATATGAGGCAACCTGTCCCATACAAGGCATTTAGTATGAAATACAGGCTTCCTACAGAAAGTATGATTGGTATCCCTAATGGTGAATGCACAAAACGTCTACTTGATGTGTTAGGTGTATACTGATAGGCATCAGACCCGTAGTAAGTAGGTAAGTACTTACAACTTTTTATTCAGAATTTGAATTTTTGAAAGAAAAAAATACGGCACAATCGCCTGATCTTAGTACGCACCAATAATTTTTTTTTTTAAGAAAAAGCTTTTTCACTTCTGGATTCCTCTAGCCCCGCAATCACCGAGCAGGAAATGATCTTCATTGCTGAAGAAAAATAATTTTTTTTTTAATCAGCATAAGGTTGCCGGATCGAGATAACTTAGGGAGCACTTCGCCCGTTTTGAAATCGCCATAATTGTACACTCGTACAACAAACGGTTGACAACACTCGTACGTCGACGGAAGGAAAGATATCCCGGCAGACCATGAAAGTGTGTAGGCCAACCCGTTCCTGTCGATTTCATGTCGGCCTTTTCCAAACCACAACTTGGGTAATTTTACGTCCTGACTTCGGCCTGCATCCCTACAAAATTTAACTGACCCAGAAACTGAAGGTAAACGACTACAGGCAACGACATGTAATGGGCTCTGGAGCAATTGACAACTGACCCTAATTTTCATCGAAAAATTACATTCAGCGATGAGGATTAGTTCTGGTTTATTTGGGTATTTGAAGAAACAAAATAAACGAATTTGGGACGATACTAGTTCACTTGAGAATCAAGAGCGTCCACCAAAAATTGCAAATTTCAGAAGAGTATTAATTCTGCTTCATATCAAATCCAAAACAAAAAAATCCAGTATCCAGTATCAACTGGCATATCTAATCACTGGGATGAAAGCATATCTTATTTTATTGTATTATTTCCACGTCAATAAATATGTATAAAGTGCTTGCTTGCAATACAATTCGGTGTTTTTTGTTTGTTTTTTGTTCAACATTATTGTCATTTTTGTTATTCTGTTTTGTAATTTTGTTTGTGTTTTTTTTTTCTTTTTTTGTTTTATACAAAAACAAACATTGTATCAGTCAATGACTAGCAGGTATTATTGATGGTCATGGCCACATGAACGTGCTGTGAGTTCGAGTAGCAGACGTTGTCGAATGAACTTCATTAACATAGATTAAGGCCTAACAAACTTACAATTATAAACGTTCTACATACCCGTACACACTGTACACACGTACACACTCAAAAAAAAAATGTTTATTTGTATGAATCCATAATTTGTTTACTGAATTTAATTTCGTTTTTATTTATTTTTATTTTTTTGCCACCATAGCCACCAGTAGCAGCGAACATGAAAATGTGCTGCATGAGAAAAGTAAAGGCTTTCCAGAAATTTAATAAAAAAAAAAAAAAAGATTGTTTATTTTTAAAATTAAAAATTAAAAACATGAATAACAAACAGAAAGAACAGCAAAGCTGATAAAGTATAAATTGTTTAAAAACCATCACGTTTTTTGGGGTTGATTGTTATTGTTTTTGTAGATATGAAAACCACCAGTGCACACATAATACTGTCAGTTAGCAGGTCAGGCAGTCAGTCAGTCGGCCAGTCAGCTATTCAGTTAGTTTGATTTGCATACATAATGCTAGTCATTAAACTTTGAAAACTACAACTACAAAAATATTCACGAAAAATATACATACGATACGACAGGCATATATTTTTTAAATACGATTTGTCACGTTATCGATAAATTCCAAAAAAAAACAAACATTTGACGTTTACGATATACAGTGACACACTCAATCCAAATCCAAAACACAAGACAAGTTCCTCACTTACTACTCGGCTGATGTTTATTATTATTTATTATTATTGTTGTTATTGTTGCTGCTGTTTAACAATTAGTTGAACGAACTTTTAAACAAAATAAATAAAGTTTCGCTTTTTATTTCTCTTTCCGTTGTTATTTGAAAACAGAAAAAATAAAATAAAAGCGAAAACAGAAGGAACCATGCGCGCATGCGCCTCAAATACTTTTCAATGTCAGACAATGCAAATGAAAAGTTTGTTGACTTGCGCCCGTGTGTGTGTATGTGTGTATTTTTATGCTCTGAGCATACAATTGGCAAAACAGAAGCAAATTGTAAATATGTATTGCATATGTATGTGTGTTGCTCTTGGCTAACAATTGTTAGTTCATTCGCTTGTTTATTTATTGGAAATCAATTGATTTGTATTTGCATGTGTGTGTGATATTTCAATTGATTCCGTTTGAAAAAGGAAGTGTTGACGGCCGTTATGTGTCTTCTTTAAGTTTCATTCACATTTTGGAATTCGTTGGAAATACATACTTATGTGGTTATCATGCAGGCGTTATAAACCTATTTGGTCATTACAACCCTTCAGTCAGGAATACGACCTAGCTTGTCATACGACTTATGTGGTGTGTGTTAATGTCGACTCCAAATGACAGATATTTGAGAAACTTTACATGGCATTTTATTTATTTCACTGAGAGGAAGTTGCCGTATGAAATATTATTTCATATTTCGTTTTGTTGGATATGTCTGAGATAGGGTTTGAACGGTGGTATCATGGCTAATAAGCGAACTCACTACCTACTAGACTATTGCGACTTAAGTGGGCATTATAGTAACAATTTATTGTGAAATTAAAAGAGAAAATGAATAGGTCAATGTCATCACCTCCATATGATCTCCATGTGAGATGACCATGCCCTCTTATTGCTCGTGAGATGTGTGACATGTAGCGCCGTCCTATTGAAACCCCACGTCATTGGTGTCCAAAAAAAACTTAGAGCTAGCGGTTGACAGTGCTGGCCTGGCCAATGTCGTCCTCAAAGAACTATGGATCGTATGTAAAGGGTAGCCCAATTATCGGTTTAAATTTGAACTATCGGTTATATCGAATCTGGCAATACTTGTCATTCTATTCTGTTACAAAATTCAGTATATTATCTCCACTGACCGTAATGAATTGATATACGCTTGAGCAACGATGGGACTTATTGGAAATTTATTTCCAAAACAAGGACAATTGGTAGAAAATTTGGGGTGAAGCTTATTTTCATTTTGGTGGGTCCGTTAATAAACAGAACAGGCTCAGAAAACCCACACTTGGAGTTACAGAAGCCAATATACCCTTAACCAGTGACTGTTTGATGCAGCTTGTGGAGCGGAGGCATCATTGACCTACATGTCTTTAAAAATAAGGAACCATTACGGTCAAAGGCGCCACCTATCGCACCCATGATAACCGATGTCTTGGTACCCGCTTTTCATGGTATTGATGTGAACGAAGTTTGGTTTCAACAGGATGGTGTAACATGTCACACATCTCATGCCATAATCGCTTTATTGCGTTAAACGTTTGATGGCCGTTTATTTGGCAGAAATAGTGATGTCAATTGGTAGCCACGAAATGGCGATTTGACACCGTTGGACTAATTTCTGTAGGGCGCCGTTACAGAAAAGTGTTATGCCGACAAACCAGAGACTATTAAAAAATAAATCTTTCCAACGCCTGTATTTTTCTCCATTTCATTTTAAGTGGCTCTTGGTATAAAAAACTATGACAGCTTATTTTTATATACATATGTATGTATGTATTGCTAAATAGTTTTAACTTTCATTACAAAGAAAAATAATAATAATTATTTCCAACACATGTGATACAATTATATTGTACAGAATAAATTATATTTCGAGCATGTTGCGGTTTATAATTGCTGGAAATCCCAGACCACTTGACGCTGTTTAAAGCTTATAAAAGTTCTAGAATATTTAATTTTTATTAATTAAAATAGGCTCATGGGTTACATAATATACTATAGTTTATCAGTCATGTTTTATTATTTATTCGTGTAGAATAATAAACGTGAAAATTCTATTGCATGTGAACGCCATCGCATTATCCATATTAAGCAGATAGATAATTAATAATGGCCTATCTAATGTGATTCATATGAAATCAATATACATACAAATAAAATTTTAATTTTTAATAAAAAATAAAACTCACATTTCTTGGAAAAAACATTTAAACCGAATTCAAAGAAAATTCTGATCATTTTGAATATTTTGTTGTGGAAAAAATATAATAAAAATTCATTAAAATTCAATACAATTAAATTAAAAATTAAAACCTGTTTAAATGAAAAACGTTTAAAAAAACACAGAATCTTTAATTAATTTGAAATAATTATTAAAAATAAAGTATTATTGATCACCTTGAGTGGCACGTGACCAAACGATATATTCGTTTTCACTCATACAATTGTAAATCATTTTTAAATGAGAACAAAAATAAAAACAAACAAACAAAAAAAAAACTGAAAAGAAAATGAAAATTATAAACAAATAACAACTTGCTGACTACATTGCTCTTTATAAAATTTAAAACAAAAATAACAAAAATGAATTTAAAAAGAATTCATTTCCATTCATTCATTCAACCAATTTATTTATTTATTTTTGATTTTCGTATTTTTTTCATTGGAGCACTAGCAAATAGTAAACAAAAACAAAAAGAAACAGAAAAAAATTAAAAATTTAATACGATTTGCAGCCATAAATGAAATTGGCCACTTCCTGTTCTATTTCAAAGTTGTAAACAAAAATATTTGAAAATTCCTTTGAAAAAAAAAATAAACCAATACTTTAACATTCCTTTATAATTAATTATTAAATCTAGAAAAATAAGCTAAACAATGAAATAAATTATATTAATTTTTCGAATTTCCTTGATTGCTAATTGCTATTGTATTCCTTCTTAACCGCTTACTTTAAAAAAGCCTACTGGAAAACATGCATATGATATTATCCTCACACCTTTCCCCTTAATAAGTAATTTATATCATTAATTTACCACATTAAATTTAATTTAATTGTTTTATTTTTCTCATTTCATTTTAATTAAAAATATGTTTTAATACGTTGACTGCCACACGCGTTCACAATAAAATCTCCTTTAGGTCACGCGTAGTAGTAGTAGTGGAATAAGCGTCACCACAATACGGGTGACGCGGCCCGATCAGAAACTTTACTGTCACTCGAATATGGGTGACGTAGCAGTCAATGTGTTAATACAAATATTCAGTACTTCAGTTCAAATTCTATTCAATGTGTCCTGAATTTTGAAAACATTCTCATTTTCTTTAATCCAAAAACTTAAAAAAAATTAATTTGAAAACTTTGCTACTTAGCTTAGCTATATAAAGGCAAATAAAAGATAATGAAAACTGATGTCTCAGTTCCAACAGATCAAATTTGTTAAGAGATCTAAATGAGGCTTACTTTTAGTTGGAACCCTTATGAATGATGACGTATTATTATTGTTAAGAAGACCAAATTAGTATACTTCCTTAAGCTTTATACATTAGCTACAAACATAACTGGTCATTATAACTTTTCAGTCTAGATTACAAACTAGTTTCTGAAGTCAGTCTGAAGCTCAAGCACAGGATCACTCTTGTCAATAGGTACGACCTCTCTCGTACGACAAAACTAATATTCTACAAGATGCTCATCCTACCCGTGCTACTTTATGGCGCAGAGGCATGGACCCTATTGAGGACTAATGCAGCAACCTTGAGAGTATTCGAGAGAAAAGTTCTACGTAAGATCTTCGGCCCAGTGCGAGTTGGCGATGATTTCCGCATCCGATACAACAGTGAGCTGTATGAGCTCTTCAACGACATACACATTGTGCAGCGTATTAATATCCAGCGGCTGCGGTGACTCGGCCATGTCGTACGAATAGAGGAGGATGCTCCGGCGAGATGGGTATTTTATGTGGGGATCTGAGAAAGTCGACGAGGACGACGACCTTGTATGCGTTGGAAGCACCAAATCGAGGAAGCCCTGCCTGGAAGGATGTGTTGTGGCAGGCCGAAATCCGTTAATCGGGTTATTTAAATCCGACGTCGAACGACAGACTTTTGAGACACTTTTTCATGGCAATTTTATTTACTCTCAGAGTTTTTGCCAGAAATCTGCTGACAGGCAATCGCTGAAGAAATATTTTTTCATATTTTTTTTTTGCTTGGTGTTTGTACCGCGACCTCACGTCAGTCTAATAAGGCAACACACTACCTAGTAGACTACGGCCAGTACTAAACTTTATACCCTATCCCTATAATACATATCTTCTTCAAACTTCTTGGCCTCATAAACCTCATGGTGCTGTCAGGTGTCAACAAGGACGATTCTCTGCCCAGCATTTTGTTTCCTTATGGGATGTCTAACATATTGGGTTCGAGGCAAAGCCAATTCTGAATAAGAGCCCTCTAGGCCTATAGTGCCCTATTAAAACGCTAATTACAAACCTCCGGTTAGTCCTGAATACATAGTTTAATACATGATTCAGATCTTCTCTTCCTGTGAGTTAAAAAAAAATTTTTTTTTAATTGTCTCAAACCCATTTGAGAAAAGTATTTGATGGTCTTTAACTTCCCTTTCGTTAAGTATACCTTACCTAACATTTCTTCCCAGAAAGGTACTGACCAGAGATCGGCAATGAATCGTTTTTTCGCTACTCATAAGTACTCATAAAATTTTTTTGAGTATGAGTGAGTCAACAGTATTGAAATTCAACTATTCTGATTCATTCGTACTCACTACAACATTGATTTATACAGTACAGGTTGCAATGAGTATGAGTACAACGTTGACATCAAACTCATAACATTCGAAATATGTTTGATTCGTACTCCTACTTATTTAGAATCATAAATTTATCAAAATTTACAGTCTTAGTTGTTGTTGCATTTACAAAAAAAAGAAGAAAGACAAAGACAGCAAGCAAACCAAACACACATTCTTCCAGTGAGTATTTTAGTATTCGTACGCGAATCATACTTATTTTGTGATTCTTGTAAATGTTGAGTAAATGAGAGTCGAAATCAACAACATCATGCGTATTGTTAAGTATGAGTAAGATGAGAATTTCCAACTTTGAATATGAGTAGTATGAGTATGATATTAAAATAAATTTGAATGCGTATAAGTATCAGAAATTAAGAGTACGATTCGAATCTACTCATCTTTTTGAATACTCATTGCTGATCTCTGGTACTGATCCCATAAGTGGAGTGTAAATCTGGCCAATCTAGCAAATCAATAACTGTTGCAACCATTGAATAAATGTCAAGTAGCGCAATAGAAGTGTATACAGATCATAAGATAATATATCATGGTGGTCATTGACTTACAAAAATAATTCTTCATCTAAAGCGTCTATCTGCAATTTAGACTTAATAGGATTCTAAGGTTGATGATGGTTTTTCTTTCCCTCTGGAAATTTAAGGTTATGTTTTAACCAACCTAAGGTTTGTCGAATCGGACAACAACTACCACAACCTCGCAGATTAGAATACTCACTAGACCATGGGGTTTGAATACGATAACTTTGAACGTCACACATCTCCAACAAAACAAAATGTGAAAAAATATTTCTTCGGCGATTTTTCCTCAGCAGTTTTCTCTCAAAACTCTGTGTGTAAATAAAATTGCCATAAAAAAGTTTCTCAGAAATCTGTCGTTCGGAGTGTACTTTAAACTGTAGATCCCGCTACTCATATATAAAATTAACACAACAAAAGCGGTGTGAAGTATTGTAATGACGAAATAGCTATGTTATATGTCATCATACGAATATTTAGACCAAGTTACTCTATTAAATAATCTAATCGAATAACAACAGGTGTATGCTAACAGAAATCTGAATGGTAAATAAAAAAATATGCAAGTACCCTTATTTAATTAGAGATAAATCAATTTTATACGTACTCATTGGTGTTACCTACTACCGGAGGCACTTTAGTGCTTCTTTTTTACTTTTAGGAACTCTACAACGAACATGGCATTGTATTCGTATTGCTTACACGTACTTATGTAATGTTTACATCAACTTTAATTTAAACCAAAACTGTAAAACTTTAATTTTAAAACCAAAACATATCGGATATTCAAGGTTTTATTGATATTAGATACTTGTGGTATGCCAGTATGTCAGCGCGTTCATTTACTTATTTATTCAACAGATTACGCTGATAAACTGTTTTCATTTGATTTGTTTCGTTTTCTTTAATAGTGTTCTACTGAATACCGTTCTATAGAAACGTGACTTTAGTTTGGTTAAATAATTCTATTTTTGTTTTATTCGTTAAATTGTTTTTTTTTTGTTTTTTGTTAAATTTTCAAGGTTTTTTAAAATTATTTTTAATGTTTGATTTTGTTGTCGGCGACGACGAGTGTAATTTGTTATAATTACGAATTTGTTGTAAAGCGTTTTAATTCATTCATTGACTGTTTCTCACAGACAGACAATCGATTGTTGTGTGTGGAATTTTACCAAATAAACCTTATTATTTGCATGTACATATGTACATATTTGAAATGGCAATAAAGGTTTGTTGGTCTTCTTAATACATATTTAGCACATTTAAAATGTTTGAAAATTTTTCGTTGGAGATTTTCCGCAATTAGGAAGTGTGTCTAACGTTATTGGATTTTTATTAGCGATGATAATTTAAAACTTACTAATAAGCGAAATACGAATTTTAATAATCTTTTTAGAAATTATCATCATCATCAACATCAACATCAACAACTAATACCAGTTTCTACCAATTTTTTTTGTTTCAATTTGTATAACATTTTAAAAGATCACGGCAAATTTCTTATTTGCATCTGGTATACAGGAGTCGGCACTCAAAGTCAAGTTTAAACACAAAAATACTTCAGAGTATTATACAAACATTTCAAACAATCGAAAGAAATCGATCGATGTAGCTAGATAAAGTTTTAGGCATTTAATAAATATTTTTAAGCCTCCAGATTAGACTATACAGGAGAAAGTTCAATTGCTTTAAGCCTGAACAATCTATGGTAACTTGTGTTGAGAAGAAATAAAACTGGGCCACTTTCTCGGTAGAAAAACGTTCATAGCAAAAAAGAAATCGTCGAAAAAAAGATTTAAAGTCTTTTGCAGCAGTTATCGGCATTTCAAACCGACCTCAACCTCAAAGCCCAACATAATTTGCTGAATCGTAAGGTTTTAGAGGCTATCACATACTGGCTATATCGGGCCGTTGTTTGGATTCAACCTGACTTTAGAGTGCCCACGTTTGATGGGTGATGTGCAAACACCAATACCACTGCATACTGTACGACAGAGTACACTAATTGTCCTAATCACGAATGCACTCTGTTCCATTCCAGCTAAGACACTATTTTCTATACTCAATTGACTCCCCTCTGGTCGGCTATTGAAACAGAGAGCAAAACTAATGTCAAGGTTATGGTCATGCTGAAATTCTGGGAAAATCTAGATACATACATCCTATCTAACACCCTGTTGAAGCAAAGGATTTAGCTGGCGGAAGTAAGGCTCAATGCACTTAAGCTCTGGCACAAGCAGGACTATAGATATGCTGCAATTCTGGAAACACAATCAGCTCGATCATATGGTTTCTTATAACTTTCTGAATAGAACGTTCGATTTCGTTCGAATTCTAACTAGTGATTCCTAGTTTGAACATCCGCAGGTTTCCAGTGAGACCCCTGAAGTTTATACATACATACATAATTGGCCATTACAACTCTTCAGCCAGGATTACAACCTAGTTTCTCACCACCACTTATGTCGTATGTGTTAATTTTATAGCGAGTGGCGGGACCTACAGGCCATGTCGTTCGAATGCAGGAGGATGCTCCGGCAAGACGGGTATTTGATGTGTGGATCTGAGGAAGTCGACGAGGAGGACGACCTTGTATGCGTTAGAAGCACCAAATCGAGGAAGCCCTGCCTGGAAGGATGTGTTACGGCAGGCCGAAATCCGTTAATCAGGTTGTTTAAATCCGACGGCGAACGACAGATTTTTGACAAACTTTTTCATGGCAGGTTTATTTACTCTCAGAGTTTATCCCAGAAATCTGCTGAGAGGAAGTCGCCGAAGAAATATTTTTTTTTTTCATATTTCGTTTTGATGTCTGGCCTGGGGTTCGAGCCCGGGCTTTACGTCTAATAAGCTAACACGCTACCCTCTTTATACCGATGGCAACAAAATACTGAACAGAGTAGACTGTAGTATATTTTCAAGGTTTTAATATATACTTTCGTATAGGCTGTTTGACAGATGCAGTGTTTTCCAAACGAAGGTTATGGCCGTTGTGAGTTTGACGTAATGCCTTCGCCGTGGTGGGATATACATTGAAAATTTATTAACTTATTCAGACAGTCAGGTTGCAAGGGAGTGCCGAACGAATGTTACTTCGACGTCCATTTTTGACTATGAATGCCGAGGATTTCTTAGCATATTACAAGACACAGAGGTGTTACGATTGCCTTACGTAATTGATCATTACAACCCTTTAGTCAGGATTACGATGTAGCTTCTCACAGCACTTATGTTGTGTGTGTTAATTTTATACGTGAATGCCGAGACCGACAGTTTAAAGTCGACTCTGACCGTCAGATTTTTGAGCATCTTTTCATGGCAACTTTATTTTTACTCTCAGAGTTTTTTTTTTCAGACATCTGCTGAGAGGTAGTCGTCGAAGAAGTATTTTTTTCGTATTTCTTTTTGCTAGAGATGTCTGTCTTTGGATTTGAACTGTGACCTTACGATTGCCTTAGTTAAAGAAATTATTATACGTTCGTTTCACAAGGAGCTTTAACTATGTTTCTAGCAAAGGCAGTTTGCACTGGCATTAACAATTTAATATTGGCTACAGTAACATAAAGTTGCCAGCCCTTCAGGGTGGACCACTATATAAACCAAGAACGACTTCACAGTCATAAAAAAATCTGTGAATTTCAATATTAAAGCGGCAATTTGAAATTATAAAGCAAGACGTTGATGGTAACGACTGGTACGATCTAAATTTGTTAACATTTTCTAATAAAATATCTTTCTAATAACCCATTTGACAAATTAGCGTAACCATAATTCTTATGAAGACTATTTGATTGATTTATGGCTACTACCATCACTCGCATCTTTAAATATTTAAATTCAAATTTTTATTTGTGCGTCTCTAAAACAAAACTGCCATAAACCAAAGTGAAGAAGTAATGTAAATGAATGCTGGCATCCTTCTACAAAAATTTATTCATGTCAAGCCCTCGCTAAATAATGAAATTAATGTGTTAGTGGTTCCCAAAATGACAATACAATCGTTTTATTTTATTTCAATTCAATTTTCTTTTTCTTTTCGTATTGTATTTAAAAAATAAATTAACACTGCCTCACTTCCACGTATTCTATAGAATTTTCGAATGTGTGATTAAAAGTTAATTTTCAGCTACTTGTTGTTGCGATTGCTGTTGTTGTACTCTTTATTTGATTCAATTTCAATTTCAATTTTAATTCAGTCAAGTTTTTTTTATTGTTGTTGCTTTCTGTTAATTTAACAATTTGTATGCAAATCACGATTTTGACTGGAATTTTACACCGATATTCACATGTTCAATCAAACTTTAATTGTTATTGAAATGTTTGTACTTTTTTTTCGCACACGTTCGTGGAAGTGAAGTAAAGTGAAGTGGTTGAAAGTGGTATTGGAAGGTACTTTTTTTAGATTATCACTTAAATAAACAATAACAACAACAACAACATTAATAAACTGCAAAACAACAACAAAACCAAACAAACATTATTGAAAAAGCCATTAAGTGATCATGTACACACGCGTACTTTTCGCGATGAATGGCACACTCAACTTGCAATCACCCCCCATTAAGCGTGATACAAAAATAAAAAAAAAAATTGCAAATACAGTGGTTCTGTGGTTCATTCATCAGATTTCATTGGAAATAATTACAAATAGAAGGCCTTTTAGATACAAAATTATAAATTTAAATGTCACATGCTTAGTTCATGGTATTTTTCTCACTCAAGGTCAATGTGTAACAAAATTAATCAAAGCAGTACATGACTTATCATTTATTATTACATATTTTATAATTTCATTTCATATGAAAATTTATCAACAGTTGCGAAATACTTGGGAATTTTATTTCTATTCTTTTTTCTAATCGGCGAAAGATTATATCATCAATGACTGTTTAAGAGAGGTCATCTAAAGATATATGTATATAAATCAGTATCCAATGGACTCATTTAGATAGAAGCCACAATTTTTATAGCCCAGTAATAGCTGATGCTCTCTAAAGTCTTAATATCTTAACGCAACCTGTCTATCCCATTAAGACTTATCAAGTAAGCTCTCTACTAATTGATCTGGATTGGATACTTCGTTTTATTTGAAATGGAAATTACCAATAGGCTTAGTCTACACACCACTGTACACTACACATTGGTATTATGAAGGCAGAATACAAAATCTGTGAAGAATGAGAAAGCATTGTGCTTAAACCTACTGTACCCATTTACATTTCTATTGTGTTCAAGAATGGCTAATCGAAAAAGACGCCCTCTATCAACAAATGACACTACGATGTCTGTACATTTAATTCAATTGTACTGGCAAATTTAGATAATTATGGAAAGACAAACCTTTTATTGAGTCTGTTTAGGATTTCCAAGGATTCATAACACCAGTATTACAATTGACTGACTGAAAAGTTACTCTTTATATTAAAATCTATGGTTTCCCACTTTAGTCGCCGTAGTCTAGTGGGTAGTGTGTTGGCTTAACAGACCTGAGACCACGATTTAAACTCCAGGTCAGACATTTCGATCAAAAAAGAAAAAACAAATATTTCTTCGGCGACTGCCTCTCACCAGATTTCTGGCAAAAATAAAAAATTGCCATGAAAAGCTGCTCAAAAAATCTGTCGTTCGGAGTCGACTTTAAACTGTAGGGGACCTACAGTGGCGGGACGCCACTCGAAATTAACACACACAATATAAGGGGTGTGAGAAGCTAGGTCGTAATCCTAACTGAATGTTTGTAAAAACCAATTATGTTTTGTATGTACGGACAAATTTAGATAATTATGGAACGACAATCCTGATCAGACTGAATGATCAGGATTTCTTATACAAGGATTTATAACATTGGTATTACAACTGACTGATTAGACTGAGGACTAACTCTTTACTGTTAAAATCTATGGTTTTCGGCTTAATCATACATACATACATACATAATTGACCATTACAACCCTTCAGTCAGGATTACGGCATAGTTTCTGCTTAATCGCTTTCCGCTTAAGACCCGCGAAAGTCGCAATAGTATGTCGTGAGAACGGTGGTGACGCATGCTTAAACGCAGGCCACACATGAAGTTATACAGAATAACCTGATTCTCTATTCTAAAACTATGCCTAAACGGTCCCGGATAGAGAAAGCGTCAGGCATAGGTCATTCGAATGGAGTTTTCTACCTCGTCGAAACAAATCTTTGAAATTATTGAGGAAAGATTCCCTACACTCATCAATCGTGTGTGAAAATATAAATAAGTAGGGTTATAAGAATTTTAGAATTTGAGTTCACTACTACAGGTATGTAACTAATAATAAGCATGAAAAGAAGGAGGAACTCACCGTAGGTACTGTGTTTGGCTTATTAGATCCGGAGACCCGGTTGTTCAAGCCCCAGCTTAGACATCAAAATATTACTTTCGGCTGCAACAGTTTTCTGGTGATAAATCTGAAAGTAAATAAAATTGCCATGAAAAGTTTTTCAAATCTAATGTTCGAAATCAATTTTAAACTAAAGGTGTTGACACTCATTGATAAAATTACAAAACACAACGTAGGTGGTGTGGAAAGCTAGGTTGTAATTCTGATTAAAGGACTGTAGTTACAAATTAAGTAAGGAAGTAAATGAAAGGGGGTTGAGTGCTATTAAAAGATTGCTAACGGAGCATGGTCCCTCGAGACATACAACCAACAAATGGAGCAGGGATAGCTGTGATTTATCTGTAGGGGCATAGTCAAAAATAGGTAGGTAATCGATTTGTTTACAAAGTGCTTGGTCTGCAGGATTGCAAGTTTTAGGATCTAAAGCTAAACGGCCCCTATACGAAAATCAAGAAATTTTGAATTTCATTCAACTAATGACCAACACTATACTACAAGAATAATTCAAACAATTTAAAAGTAAAATTGGTTAAAAAATCGAAACGTATGAAGAAAACGACCAACATGTATAGTCGACTATGTTGTACAACTAATTGCAACGTGTTGGAATCGCATTAGGGGGACATCTTTATTAGGATAATTATTTAAAGGACATAAATTACTACTTAAGACTACCCAATACTGTAGCTTTGCGCTGACCAACTTCTTCCTCTTCCCTGATTTTGGTGGAACTTGGTCAGTAAAGGGACTGCGTTCACCCGTGGCATCACAACGGGCCGCTATGCGTGCTCAAGTGCTACCACTCCGACCTAACCTAACTATCCAATATATTTCAAATGATCTGCCTGTGCTGTTCTTGCCTGATACCAGCAATTGCAAAAAATTATCACAAAATTTGTAACCAGCGTAACCACTGTTCTGCAGTCTATTGACACACTGCCAGTGGAATATTCTCACACAAAAGTAAATAAAAACAAAAATTATAACATTTGCAAAAAAAAAAAAAAACAAAATATAAAAAAAACAAAAAAAAAAAAAATAATTTAATATTAAATAAAATAAATATTTGAAATTGATATTGTATTTTGATTTCGTTTCGTTTTGGTTAGGTTTGGACTCGGTGTGTGTGTATGTGTGTGATATTGTTATTCGCATTTTAATAAACAATTTAATAAAAATGAAACAAAACAACCGAACAAAAACACATGGACAATTTATCAATAAACAAATAGACGTGCTATAAAATCCACACACACCACAATAATAACAACAACAACAACAATTATAATAATTAAATTGACACCATAAAGTTGTATTTGATTTATGCATGTATGCAAGTGTGTAGACAAATACCATCGTAAAGGAAACAAAGACCTTTGACAATACAAACAAACTAAAGGTCTCACACTCACAGTCATTCAAATGCATTTGTATGCATTACAGGAGTACGTACATATGTCCGTATGATACAATGTGTGATACGATATTGAAAACATAAATATTGGGAGCGCGGATAATGCACGTGAAAAATGTAATGCAATGAAGAAAATAATCTTTTTTTGTTGTTGTTGTTATTGTTTTCGAAAAAAGGGGTGTACGTGCGTTAGCTGGTTTGACGGGTGGCGGCATATTTGAGGCGTCATTCCAACATACATATACAGACAACTGGTGCTCGCGTATTGTAAAGAATGGAAGTGTTAATAAATAAATTCAATATTTTTATTTCTCATGTTTTTTTTTATTATTTCAAGCGTTTCTTGCTCTTCTTTAGCCGTTGCTCAAGGTATACATAGTATTTTGTGAACACTAAAATAAATAAATAATAAAAGAAAATAAAAAAATAAAAAATAACAAACGAATGATTTTATTTTTCCGTTTTTTTTATATTTTATTTTTTAAATTTTTGTTAATCACAAAAATTTCCACTGTTAGTAGTATATTCAGCGAGTAGATAAATAGAAAAAGAGAATTTTTTTTCTTCTTTTATTATTATGTTTATAATTGTTGTTGGCCTTTTTCTTTTTATTGGCACGATGGGCATGGCAATCACAGGGTTTAAATAAATTTGTTCGTATAAAAATTCGAATTCCAAGAAATTTACAAAAACGGCATTAAAACTTATTTGCTGAGTGCAGTACATGATTATTAACTAAGAGACCTTGGAAGAATGCGGGTTCAGAACAGAATATCTAAGAGAACCGTTGGAAATAAGGAGCAATAAGTGCCTAGAAGTGTTATGTTAATGTCTGGATTAGGCTTCTTTTTCCTTTTTATGGTAATCTGCAATATATTCTCTTTCCCCATATAGCTGCTTAAACTATTTAGTTTTTGGGTGTTCTAAGTCAGCTTTAATATGCTCGACGATTCCTATCTTCTGAAAGCACAAGTATGTCAATAAAAACATTGCTTAAGAAAACCAAACTACGTTAGCAATGGATTAAAAATTATGATGGAAAATTAAAGTTAACTCATTAGTGTAAAATATGTTAAAGAAATCTCTTTTTCGTCTGATTAGCGCCACTCGTTTCTTTCAAATGCATTCTTAAACTATCTAATATTGGCTAGCAGTAGTACATACATATGTACATGCATACATAGTTGATTATTACAACCCTTCAGTCAGGATTACGGCCTAGATTCTCACACCACTTATGTTGTGTGCCTTAATTTTATACTTGAGTGGCGGGACCTACAGTTTAACGTCTACTCCGAACGACAGATTTTGAGAAACTTTTTCATGGCAGGTTTATATACACTCAGAAATTTTGCCAGAAATCTGCTGAGACAGATAAAGTCGCCGAAGAAATATTTTTTTTTCGAACCCGGACTTTACGTCTAATAAGCGAACACTCTACCTACTAGACTACGGCGACTATGTTGTTTGTGTTAATGTTATACTTAAGCGACGGGAGGACCTACAGTTTAAAGTCGTCTACGATAGACAGATTTTTTGAGAAACTTATCAACGCAATTTCCATTTACTCTCAGAGTTTTTGCCAGAAACTGCTGAGTGGAAGTCACTGAAGAAATATCTGAACCACGGCCTCACGTCTTATAAGCCAACACTCTACTTACTGCTACGGCGACTACTAGGCAAGGAGTACTACAGGAAGGGAACAAGACATTGTATATTACTTCGAACTTGGTAGGCTCGAGAATAGAGTATGTCGTAATGAGCACAGGCTGGAAGAAAAGGCAAAGCTTACAAAATTTAACAAGAAATTAAGGAAAGCTAAACGTGATAGCTTCAGTAACTTCTGCGAGTAAGAGTAACGGTAGCAAGAGTGTATAAAGTTCTTGTAAAGACTATGTCATTAAGAAGAGAAGTTGGTAGCATACAGATTTCAAAATAGAAAATGCAAACTGCTGTTGCCTAGATATCAGGCAATATAAACAGACAGTTTGTATTGGAGAAAGAATAAATTGGGTTTTGAGCTCTTTATACCATGCAAGACTGCGGGAGTGGATAGAATTTTTCCTTGTCCTGTTACAAAATTGCAAAGAGGAATTGTTGTCATGTCTAATAAATATATGCTGCAGAAGTCTAGTTTTTGATGAATGGCGAAAAATGGGATGCTACTCGTATACGCTCAAAAACGAATGCAATACACAAAAGTACTTCAGGGTAATTAGTCTCATGTCTTTCATGTTCACATTAAAGAAAGCTGTGGGCAACTATGTACGACAACTATGTACGACAACTCTATACGATAACAATATACGACAACACGCTTATAAAGGGTGTTTTTTATAGAGGTATAGAACTGTAAGTTGGCATTACTTTTCAAGATGGCGACCGATTTAACAGCTGTCAAGTGATTTATTCTCAGTTTGGTTTGGCAATTCATATGAATAGACTCACGCCTGAACAACGCTTGCAAATAGTGCAATTTTATTTCGAAAATAATGGTTCTGTGCGAAAAACGTATCGCGCACTACGTCCATTTTATCGTCGACAAAATCGTCCATCAGAGCAGTTAATTCGATTAACCATGGAACGTTTTCGCACCACGTTTACTCTTATTGATAACTCGCATCCCCAGAGACGCTGTATGGTGCGTACAGAAGAAGCTATTGCTGCTGTAGAGCGTAGCATTGAGGAAGAACGTTACAGTCAATGGTGATCGGTATAGAGCCATGATTACTAACTTTTTCATTCCTGAATTGAATAACCATGATGTCCAGGAGATGTGGTTTCAACAAGACGGCGCAACATGTCACACAGCTCGTGCCACAATAGATTTATTGAAAGACACGTTTGGTGACCGCCTAATTTCACGTTTTGAACCTGTGAATTGGCGTCCAAGATCTTGTGATTTAACATCGCTAGACTACTTTCTGTGGTGCTGTGTAAAGTCATTGGTCTATGCGGTAAAGCCACAAACGCTTGACCATTTGGAAGACAACATTCGCCGTGTTATTGCCGATATACGGCCACAAATGTTGGAAAAAGACATCGAAAATTGGACGTCCAGATTGGACTACATCCGCGCCAGCCGTGGCGGTCATATGCCAGAAATCATATTTAAAATGTAATGCCACAAGATTATCTTTCGGATAAATAAAATTCATGTCAATCGAATAATCCATCGTTGTTTTATTGCAACTTAAAGTTCTATACCTCTATAAAAAACACCCTATAGAGCAGGCAGCTTTTGTTAATTAAGTGGAACCTATTCAGGAGTTCTTGAACGTAGAGGTGATCATAAATAGGGCGTTAGATAGAACGAGTATAGAGTCTATGATATCCAAATGGATGGCAGCAGTTCTATACACATGATCTTTAGAAACATAGGCAGGGAATGCTATAATAAAGGGCAGGCAAAAGCAGAGGATGCCCGCAAGGAGGAGCTTGGTTGTGGAGAAACTCATGGCAAAACTATCTGAGGTAAGTATCGGCTGCCAAAGGAAAATTTGAAAATAATCTTTGTGACATCATTCCAAGAAGCCTTGAAAATTTTAGTTGATAGTACATGACAATAGATTGATTTGAAATGATTGGTTGACAATTTATTTGGAGGAGATAATGTTTCACGTTAAAAGAAAATACAGGAAAAAATGTTCATTTGTATAGCGGACAGCTGCTTCAAATGCCCTTTCCTGTTTTAAGTATTTTCATTAAAAATCTGCCAATTTCGGAGGGCTTTAGCTACACATAACATACATACATAATTGGCCATTACAACCCTTCAGTCAGGATTACGGCCTAGCTTCTCAACACCACTCATGTTGTGTGCGTTAATTTTATACATGAGTGGCGGGACCTACAGTTTTAAGTCGACTCCGAACGACAGATTTTTTGAGAAGCTATTCATGGCAATTTTTACTCTCAGAGTTTTTGCCAGAAATCTGCTGACAGGAAGTCGCCGAAGAAATACTTTTTGTATTTTGTTTTTGATGTCTGGCCTGGGATTCGAACTCGGGCCTTTTGCCAACACACTACCTACTAGACCACGGCGACTACAGCAAATATTAATCCATTTCGATTATATATTTTATGTAATGCCGGCAGCGTTTTGCATATATTTAAACTCTCAATAATATTTTTAACACCCCAGCATAGATAGAAACGTGTTAATTAGAAAACAATTTCATTTTCGTTTTCTCCCGCACCCACTGACATCATACATTGATTCACAAACCAATTCGTTTATTTATTTATTTATACGTTCATTCATTCATTCGTTGTATGTATGTATGCTAATTAATTTATTATCAATTTAAATTAAATACAATATAAATATCAAATACTATTTCTGAATAATTTTCCACTACAAAACATGTATTTATTTTTACCTCCTCTATTTTCACACACACACGCTATATTGAGTGTTGCTACTGCTACTGCTACTGCAACTGCTGTTGCTATTGCTGTTGCTATTGTGTTCAGTTGTAAAATGCAAACATGACTTGTCAAAATTTAAATACAATAAAAATCTAAAATAGGCTTAAATAGTGCAGCATATTAACTATTTAGACACGCTGTCATGTGCTTAAATTGATTTACTGCGCATGCGTAGTGTGTTTTTTTTTATCACAATGCTGTTAAGAAAACGAATTTAACAAAGCATAAATGCGTTAGAGTTAACAAAATAATATTTTAAAATACTCAAGTCATAGTAAATACCGAAAATTAAGCCTTAATCATGTTGAAACCACATGCTTAGATTAATGAAACCCAAATACAGTCATCGTCGTCTTCGAAGAAGTAACAAAATCAGAAATATTGTTTTGAATATACTCGTATTGATACGCAGTAAATAAACATTTCATATATGATAACTCAGCCAGCCGTTCATTAGAAAGTAGAATTCATTAGAAAAATTCATAAAAAAAATTGATCTGTGAGCATATTGTGTGCAAAATTTAGTAGAATCTTTCAAATCGATTTCTTCGGGTTCCTTTCACACTTTTATGGTTATATCGTCTGGTTGATATGTATCTTATGCTAGCTTTGCAAGCCAATATTAGTCGCTGTTTTCAAATAATTTTGTTCTTTACTAACCCCGGATTATAAACGTTCACGCACCGGAAGACCATATTATTAAAAACTTAACGGTATAGATTGGCCCTGCCCCTAGGAATACTTGACTTTCACAATTTTCCCCAACACAATATTTCACTGTCAGCTCAGACTGGAAGCCACCGCGTAGCTGAAGGAAAGGCATATCACCTTATACAAGAAGGCAACTGATAGAAGTAGAAGAACTAGAAACAGGCATGGAGTGAAATTGAAAACCTAGTTTTATATACGATAACATGGAAAGAATTTGATAAGGTTCCATATACTTCTTGGGAACTGCAATTAATAGACCACTCTGGTTGGCGTTAAAAGTATACGATTTCTTAATAAAAACAAAACTTCGCGACAGATTTGCGTTTGATTACTTGAGTAAATTCTGAGTGGTCATTAAATGGCTACTTTTTTAAAGCAACCTAGGAGAGTTTCCTACCTTGGGCAAAAACGCAAACAATTGCTATCGGCAATTAAAGTGTTTGAAAATCACAATCAACTGCAATGATAACAGAAACCGAGTAATTTTAAGTCACACAGACAACAAAACACCAAGAGTTTGATTTGGAGATTCTAAGACATTGATCGAACAATCAGGCCAGCAGGTAACAAGTGCTCAATCTAAAAGAAGAATTAGATATATAATCCGTTTCAGTTTCATTCTGTAATGAGAATTCAGTTTTCAATAGGGAGTGGTCAGATAACGAGTTCCGTATCATAGTTACGGGGCTATTTAAGTATGATATGACAAAAGGTCAGAACGATCCACACGATCGCAATTAGACATAGAGGAGATCGGATATGTTCAAGACCTCCAGCGATCGGCCCGCCCACGCATATTGCGAATGCTGCAATTAAAGTTGTCAAATCCAGAATTCAGTGAATTCTGCTCTGTAGATACAAAATTATGGACCAAGGGATGAATGTCCAATAAAACTGGGACTTGGGACTTGCTGCAAATACCTAACCATATATTTGTTTATTACAGATTTAAAAAGCTAAGAACGGAGAAATGCAAACATCTTTTGCTGAAACACGCTGATAACTTATACAGAAACATTTTGTTTACCGATGAAAGACGCTTATCCCATCCGTGCTTCTTTATGGCGCAGAGGCATGGACCCTATTAAGTACTGATGCAACAGCCTTGAGCGTCTTCAAGAGAAAAGGCCTGCGTAAGATCTTCGGTCCAGTGCGAGTTGGCGTTGATTTCCGCATCCGATCCAACAGTGAGCTCTATGAGCTCCTCAGCGACATAGACATTGTGCATCGTTTTAATATCCAGCGGCTGTGCTGGCTCGGCCATGTCGTTCGAATGGAGGAGGATGCTCCGCGAGACGGGTATTTGATGCGGGGATCTGCGGAAGTCGGCGAAGAGGACGACTTTGTATGCGTTGGAAGGACCAAATTGAGGAAGCTCTATCATCGATTTGTGTGACCAACTGGCGTAGACGCGCAAGAAGCAGAGGCGCCTGGAAGAATGTGTTGCGGCAGGCCGAAATCCGTTAATCGAGTTGTAAATGGCCAAATAAGTAAGTAAGATGAAAACAAGCTTTTCCAAAAATCGTGGGATACATACACAGCCTTCTAAATATGCATTTGAACTGATACCACGAGCCAAAAAGCGGCGTACTCATCTTCAGTTATGATTTGATGATATGCATTTATGAGAACTAAGTGTCAAAAGTACGTTTCTAATATACCAGGAAAGCGTTCTTAAAGCGATATTAAAACCACCAATGAAATTGCCGTGAAAAGTTTCTCAAAAATCTGTCGTTTGGAGTCAACTTTAAATTGTTGGGCCCACCACTAATGTATACAAATTAACAAACACAACATAAGTGGTATGAGAAGCTAGGTTGTTATCCTCTTTGATGGGTTGTAATGAATAATTATATATGTATGTATGTAAAACCACTTCACCGTTCTACGTTTCTAAAACAGCCGTTGGCTGCCACCAAAATTTTGTACCAGTTCATAAAGCTAAGCCAGGAACCTGAACCTGATTCAAAAACAATTTACCGGCATTCATTAGCATCCTCTAAAGAATAGTCCTCAAGACTACCTAATATGAAGCCGCTGCTCTACAAATTGTGCAGTTTTCCTGTCTTTAGCAAATAATTTTTATGAGGAAGATTGCCTTATAATTCGAGTTATTTCGATCTTTTTCAAATCAAAAGAAACCCCCCAAGACCAACTTAGCTGTGTTCTTATTTCAATTGGAATGAACTTTGGAACATTGCTGTATAAGGTTAATTGTAAAGAACAAAGTTCCAGAATTCTAAGAAACATTTTATGTGGTTTTGCAGACGTTATTATTATTGTATTTATATTTATCATTTCATTGTACATATTTATTCATATACAATCGATATAAATACATAGCTTCAGATCTTCTTTATATTTTTTTTTTTTTCATTCAAATCATGTCATTACGACTTATGTACTGTATGTATACAATATATAAATATGTATATAAATATGTATATTATTATATTGTTTATTTACAGAATTAATAAAATAAGAAAGAAAATAAAATAAATTAAAATAACCCATATGACGCAAAGTGAGTTACTAAAAACACGCGCCATACAGCAGCCCTAAGATTTACTGTTTTTTTTTATATATGAGATTCATAACAAGCGAGAGAACCTGTCAAATTTATCAATGGAAAATTTTTGTCCAAAAAACTGATGTTTATCGAATATCGCCAGCGTACAAATACGTACATAAATCGGAAAGAAATACAAGAATTCGATATACTACAAAGCAATCGTATTGGCAACAATGGAAACAAGTGTTAATCAGTCTTAATAATCACACGTTGTTACTCTAAACAACCCGACAATTTATTCACTTGTGAGAATACATTTTCACATTTTTGTTTTTGTTTTTGTTTTCACACACAATTTATCGATATTTGTTGTACACATCGAACGTGGTGATCACAAAATCATAAGGCTTTTCAATTATACATCGACAAGTTGCCTAAACGACATTGAAAAGAGTTAAGGGCAGAGGAATTTACTTTCACACGTCTAAACGTGATTTTGCAAAAACACACAACAACAATAATTGCAACAAATATTTTTTGTTTTTGTTATCGTTTTTTCGTTTCAAACTCATAGAACGAATACATGAGAAAAATGAAATATTTCACTGTAATTGTGAGAACTTCTACTCAAATAGAAATTTTGAACATGAAATCAAACGTAGTCAAATGAATCCTCGAGAAATGTTAGTCACTTACGACTATTATCCGTTGCAATAGTATTTATAATTTTCATTGTTTTATTATTGTTGTGGTCATGTCCGATCTTTATTTGTTTTGAAAATCACATGGCTCATGACGTCCGTACTGTACTTAATACCGCAAATGTGATAAACTTGAGATTCTTTGTAGACTGACGCACTACCAACCACAACCAACCCAGCGATTAAATGTAATTAACACTCTCAAGTCTTTTAAGGTGATTAGTAACAATGGAAAGGGAAATAAATAAATAAATAAAAACAAACTGTATTTATTTTAGTTACACTACCACAGTTGTGGTTATTATAGTTGTTGTAAAAGGTGTTCGGCTCAGAATCTGATAAGCTCAGAAATCACAAAATCACAAAATGAAATTGAAATTCAAGGATTCTTCAATTCCAAGCACGCTTTTAATGCAACCAACATTCACAAGATCACACTCATCACATTATAGAGTGTGAAATCAAGAGGGGTTACGACAACGACATGAAATATACATATATAGATCCCCAAGGGGCTGATGTCCAAAATGAAATTGGGATTATCTCCATTACAAGGATCAAGTAACTCAAGATTATAAGCTAGGCGACTGAAAATATGAATACTGTTCAGGAAAATTAATTGTCAAATCTTACTTAGTTCCGTAATTGTACTCCTTCCTAGCCCTTATATCAAGATTTTCATGGTAATTATTTTCATCTCAGAACTTTAGCCAGACGACTGCTAATAGGAAGTCACCGAAAGAAATTTCAGAGCTGAGCTTTGAACTCAGGAGCACTCATCAAGTCAGCCAATACACTTTGCTACTAGACTAATGACGTACAATTTCCACAATACTCCAATGCAGCCCTTGCGCTGACCAACTTCTTCCTCTTCCCTAATTTAGGAGGAAATTGGTCATTACAGGGACCGCGTTCCCCCGTGGCATCACAATGGGCCGCTATGCGTGCTCAAGTGAGCTTTGTGATATCAAAGCTACCACTCCGACCTAACCTAACTAACCAATGCAGAACTATAGCAAAGAGCACATGAAGGTGACAAGAAAAGCGTAAAATGAAGATAGTTTTCGAAATCCTGGCCAGTTCCGCAAAGGAGACGACAAGCGACAATAAGACAACGTCGTAAAATTATTGCCATTTTACAAAATAAACAAAGTGGTAGTAGAGGGACATACTCATTCGTGACTCAAAGGAGAGCCATGGCAACAGCAAAAGGAGGTGCGAAGGAAAGCGTAAAATGAAGATATTTTTTTTTGACATCCTAGCCAGTTGCTCGGAGGAGACGACAAGCGCTAACAACAATGAGGCAGCCTCTTAAAATTATTGCCATTTTATAAAATAAACAAAGTGGCAGACATACTCATCCGTGACACAAACGGAGAGCTATTAACCACTTTGGAAATCGTTAATCGTAAATCGTTAGATGCATAAGGATCAGCAAACAGTGATGACAACACAACAACAGCTTTCGATCGTTTAATATCGAGCGACACAACAAGCGTATTTGAGATTCTGGTGGCATTACAAAAGCGGTATAACAGAACAAGACTGCTAGTGAAGACTCACTATAAGCTGAGATCTTTTCAGCAGATCAATATCAAGTGGCTGGTTGCCACCGTCCATATACTTAAACAGCATAAGGACTGGAAGAAACCCCTTCTTCTTGGAATATTGGGATAATTTGGAATTGCTTAAGAACGAAGAACTTTGAAAGTGTTGAAATTGGGGGAGCATCATCATATTGGCCCATCGAAGAAAAGTTAAGAGAAGAGCAAATAGGTTTTCCTCCTAAACGTAGTCGTGTTAACTAATTAAATGCAATGTGAATCATAATCGAACAGTCAAATGAGTGGCGCGCTCCATTTTATATGCTGTCCTTAGACTTCTAGAAGGCATTGCCAGCAGATCTACTTTTTTGCGCTTAACTATACATACATACATAATTGGCGATTATAACCCTTCAGTCAGGATTACGGCCTAGCTCTCACACCACTCATGTTGTGTGCCTTAATTTTTATACGTGCGTGGTGGGACCTACAGTTTAACGTCGACTCCGAACGACAGATTTTGAGAAACTTTTCCATGGCAGGTTTTTATTTACTCTCACAGTTTTTGCCAAAAATCTGCTGAGAGGAAGTCGCTTAAGAATTTTTTTTTCATATTTTCGTTTTGATGTCTGGCCTGGGGCTCGAACTCGAGCTTTACGTCTAAAAAGCGAACACAAGAAATACTAGACATGCGCTTAACTACCGCATGGAGAAGTCTAAGTCAATAGAGAAGGACAAGAATTAGAATTTCCTATACGGAAGTAAAGTTGAGGCTAACAAATACCAACATAACACAGATAACTACAACTATGTGTTAATTAGGGTCTGCAGAGTCAGGCCACAGGCCCGTTCCAGCCAGCGAACAAGCAAAGCGAAGATCTTCCGTGCATATTGATGTGCAAATTTGTAAAAGGAAATTTGCTCTTTAGAACCATGCTTTCAACAGCACTAAATTCCAAAGTCAATCACTTTATTGTCCTTTAAATAACACATCCTTTCGAAATCCTTTGCAGTTAAAATATTTCACAAAAGGATTTTCACCTCATTAGGTAAAATGTATCTTTTGTTTTCTTTCCCTTATTTCGTTTTGGTAGATTAAATACTATTTCAAAATCTCAACGAAATCACACCACAAATAAATCGTTCTTAGCAAAGCCATTTGCTAAGTATGGCTTTTTATTTAGAACTTGGCGAGGCGCCAGACATATTAAGCTGCTACAAAAAAAAGGTGCTGAACAGGTACGTCTGTACATATGTATGTGTTCTCAATCCCTGTATGAGTAGGTATTTGTGCTAATCACAATTTCTGTTGAAGCGTTTATTTATTTTGTTTTCTTTTTTTTGTTTGCATTCTTTATTCTTTCTTTTTTTTCCTCTCTCCTCAATAAATTGTGTGTTGATTTTGCAAAAATCACTTCAAAATTCTAGGAATTCACTAAATGGTCATGATGATCCGGATGATGATAGTGTGCTGGTGGGATGAGCGATGATTTGTGAAAAAAAAGAGTTGAAAAAAAACATTTTTCAAGTGTGTTATTGCTAAAAACAAAAATTGATCTTTTAAGGATAATTTAAACGATCTATGCTCTATGGATGTTGTAGTTTTGGATGATTGGCTTAAAGGAAGAAATTGGAAACAAGAGTGCGTTAAATACAAACAACCTTGGCTATTGGCTATATAAAGTGTATGAAATGGAACACTTTGAACTCTTATTACGGCAATAGAAGAGAGGAAAACAAAATTGGTTGTTACAAATTCAGTACAATAGACTTTAAGCCCAGCCGCAGTCTATTAGGTAGTGTGTTGGCTTATTAGACATGAGGCCACGGTTCAAAACCCCAGGTCAGATATCTCCAACAAAACGAAATATGAACAAATATTTCATCGGCGACTTCCTCTCAGCAGATTTCGGGCAAAAACTTTAAGAGTAAATAAAATTGCCAGGAAGAAATTTCTCAAAAATCTGTCGTTCGGAATGGATTTTAAACTGTAGGTCCCGCCACTCATTTGTAAAATTAACACACACAACATAAGTAGTGTCAGACGCCACGTCGTTATCCTGATTGAAGTGTTATAATGACAAACAATGTACGTATGTATCAGAGATCAGCAATTAATCGTTTTTTCTCTACTCATAAGTACTCATGAAATTTTGAGTATAAGTGAGTCAACAGTATTGAAATTCAACTACTCTGATTCATTCGTACTCACTACAACATTGATTTATAAGTACATATTGCAATGAATATGAGTAAAACGTTGACATCAAACTCATAACATTTGAAATCTGTTTGATTCATAAGACTACGCATTCAGATTCATAAATTTAGAAAAATACTTATAATATGTACTCATAAATGATTCGAGTGATTCGAATCATTCATCAAAATTTACAGTCTTAGTTGTTGTTGCGTTTACAAAAAAAAAAAGAAGAAAGAATAAGACAGAGACGGTAAGCAAAGCAAACTCACAACCTTCTAGTGAGTATTGTAGTGTTCGTATGCGTATCATACTTATTTTGTGATTCTTGTAAATGTTGAGTAAAGGAGAGCCGAAATCAACAACATCATGCGTATTGTTAAGTATGAGTACGATGAGTACTTCAAATTTTGAATATGAGTAGTATGAGTATCATATTAAAATAAGAATGAATGCATAAAGGTATCAGAAATTATGAGTATGATTCGAATCTTATCAAATTTTTTAATACTCATTGCTGATCTGTGGTATGTACATACATATGTATGCATTTGACATGAGTTTCGCCATCGCCGTTTCATTGCGTACAGTATATATGAAATGTTCTCTCTTAAATGGAGTCCTTTTTTGGACTTTCTACAAGTATCTATAAGTATCAGAAATTATGAATATGATTCGAATCTATTCATCTTTTTGAGTACTGGTATGTACATACATATGTATGTATGCATTTGACATGAGTTTCGCCATCGCCGTTTTGTTAAGTAAAGTATATATGAAATGTTCTCTATTAAATGAAAATGCTCTCTATTTTTGGAGTCTACTGAAATAATATTGGGCCAAATCATATCGTTCTAACACTGCCTGGGGTGATCTAATGCAGTTAAAGTACTCGATATCGAATGCGGTGATTTGGCCCCTGCTGTATTTAAAAGTAAAATATTGTCGTGACAATGCAAATTATTAAAAAATGGCTTTTGGATAAACCCACGCCATATCGATTTAATAGACCAAAATTTCTAAAAAAAAAAAATTCATTTGATTAATTGAACCTAGCTTGTGTGGAAGAAATGTGAAAACTGTGACTCACGAAATTCGCTTAATTTTAACTACAAAATTAGTTTTAATTGGAGGAAATTCCCAAATCATTTCATTTGTTGTGTTAAACGAGGTGTAGCTTTGTTTTTATTTTTTTTTTTAGAGAGAGAGAAGATACAAGTTTGACTATCTAGTCAATATTTAACAGACTATCGGTCAACATCAACACTGAAATTGTTTTAATGCGATACAACCACAAATAGGCAGGCAGATACATACGTATACTGAGAGCGACACATATTTATATTGTATTGTATGTATGGTACCTCCAGATGTGGGTATGTGTGTTTGTAGTATAAAAACTTCAAGTTCCGGCTGACAGGCATTAATTATTTATTTTTGTTTCTTTTTTGTTTTGTTTTGTCTGTTTAAGCGCACGACTCTTATTGTTTTAAATTTATTTTATTTGTTGTTTTCATTTTCATTTTTGTTTGTGTTTGTGTGTATGCTTTGCGTGAATGTTGGTAAAAAAAAAAACGTAAATATTGCTGCTTCATCTCATTAGTTAAGATCTAACTGAATGAGTGACAGACTGTCAGACCGACTGTCAGATTTGCTATTTGTTGGGGTTGTTGTGAAAACAAATAAAATCAAAATTCAATTTTTTTCTTGTTTTACTGCTAACATGTGACTACAGTGGAGCACCTCTTTTTTGCTTAAACATGGGAAACAATTTAACTGATATTATAACACATTAAAATTAATTTAAATCTAATTTAAATTCAAATTTGTTTAAACAAATTAAAACTACAGCTGATGTTCAAGATGTCTTAACACTTTCAACTTCGCTAAGAATGTAAATTATATGAGACATAACATTCGCAGAATATGGTAACTAGCAGCACCATCATAGTTTAAATTCCTAATAAAAAATAATTTCATTAAAATTGCAATTCATTGAATTGAACTTTCATTAGTTTTTCCCAGTTTAGCTTTAAGTACTCGACCACAGAGTATTAAGTTAATAGGAAATGTCATCAGTTTTAGTTATGTGACGCAAAACATATTTACAACTGTTAACAGTTTTATTTTATAGTTCATGATTAAATTCCAATCATTCGATGTGACTGCGACAATAAGCTCGATGTTGTTAAATATGTCACAATTTAAATATATAAGACCTGCACTAATATGTTACAAGCTATTCAATTAGAAACGAAATTTACCGACAAAAATGTTCGAGCAGAACAGAGAATTGAATCTGAAATGTCTCAAGGTGTTGGATAGGCTTTAGCATACGAGTAATTACTTCGTGTATACATACTTAACATATGTATGTATAGAATTCGTCATTTCAACCCTTAAGTCTGGACTACGACTTAGCTTCTCAAACCACTTATGTTGTGTATTAATTTTATACATGAGTGGTGGAACCTACTGTTTAAAGTCAACTCTTAACGACAGACTGTTTTGAGAAATGGCTTCTCGAACCACTTATGTTGTGTGTTTAAAGTCGACTTTTAACGACAGACTTTTTTGAGAAGCTTTTCATGGTAATTTTATTTACAACAGGCAATAATAAAGATTCTTTGCCTTATTATTAGCCTCTCTAGTACGCACTCGACAAGGCTCAAAATAAACTTCAATCTGTCGTATACATAAAAATTGTATTCCATTCTTACTCAACTGCTCATAGATATAACGGATCTTCCAAAAAAAATTTCCGTACTTTGACAGTTGATAAAGACAGTTGTTGAAGCTATATGTGTCAAATTATTTACATTTTTGGTTATTACAACCTTTTAGTCAGGATAACGACTTAGCTTATCACACCACCCGTGCTGTGTGTGTGTGTTAATTTCCTTCATGAATGGCGTGACCTACAGTTTAAAGTCGACTCCGAACGAAAGATTTTTTTAGAAACATTTCATAGCAATTTTATTTACTGCCAGATTTTTACCCAGATGACTGAGAGATGTGTAAGCTAGGGTTTGAACCACTAGCTCTTGTCTAATAAGCCAACACATTGCGACTTCGCTGTCAAATTATTTATCATTTATTCAGAGTGTTTTCCCAAATCACCATGGATGGATATATGTAACATTCAACAATGCGCGCAAATACTAAAATTCTTTGACTAAAATAGGTGTTCTGTTCGGGCAACATATCCCACGAATAATCATTTTCAGTGATGATGCCCATTTCTAGACAAATGGGTACAAGAGCAAACAAAATTGTGGAAATCGGAACGATACCAAAGCATCATCCTCAGTGATGAAATCCGAATCTGAACAAATGTCATTGGAACCTAGAGCGATCAAGTTACTGTTTGATGTGAATGTTGGTGTCATCGGCTCATATTTCTCTGACAGCGACTTTGGCCAAGCCATCACTATCAACGGCGAGCACTATAGAAGACAAAATAACCAATGACACGGTTAAATTCAGCTTGATTTATAAGTCAGATTCATAGAATTGGACATTTTGTAAGTCCTCGACCCAGAGAAGCCGTGTTAATGTGATATTCTCTCAAACAAATAAAAAATTTCGATGATACCTCACACACATACACTTTGTTTTATTTAAATTTAAAGATAGAGGAGTGCTTAAAAAAGACTCAATATATATGACCTCAGCTGATATAGATTCTATAAATAGTAAGAAAATAATTAATGGTGAAATAGTGCAATGAAATGTACCACTTCTGAATCATCCATAGACAGACATAATGTGACGTCAGCATGTATGCTAGTAAACAAATGATTTTCATCATTTTTATTCAGAAAACTGCAGTTTAATCTACAAAGAGTGCAAAAGTCCTGAAACATGATTGCAACATTTCTACTGTATTTCACAGTTATTTTTTATTTTTTTTATTTTCTACTTAATCATCGCTGGCTGAATGCACCTTTCCTGTCCTGCTTCCCTTGAAACAATAAAATTATCGTAAATAAATAAAACGCTTTGAAACACAACAACATCATCATCGTCGTGCACTTCATCATCCCATTTGTTGTATAAGAGTTGTGCGAGAATTGAAACTTTTAAAGCGTCTCTTCGGTGTCTGACTGTGTGTGTGTCTGTGTGTGTTTAACGACTTGTTTGCGATCATTTAAACGTTTTTTTTATTTATTTTTTATTTTATTTTTTATTTTATTTTCTTATTGTTTTTTTTTTTCTCAATTTTGATTTGATTGGCGTGTGACGATGATGGTGACGGCAACACGTATGATAACAGCAGTAGCTTTGATCATGGTGAAGTTCACGAGAATTCAAAGTGAATACACACTTGTGGACAGACAAACGGGCAGTCAGACAGACGGACGGACGGACACGTTTCACAAACATATTGATTGAAATGTGCCGACTGACTATCGTTTAGCATTGAAATTGCCTTTTTTGTGATTGCTTTTTGAACTTTATTTTGTAGGCATTTTTCTTTTTTATAT
Source organism: Sarcophaga rosellei (assembly GCA_930367235.1). Lineage (NCBI taxonomy): Eukaryota > Metazoa > Arthropoda > Insecta > Diptera > Sarcophagidae > Sarcophaga > Sarcophaga rosellei. Next base: position 66,355,827 of record OV884020.1, on the reverse strand, counting down.
TATTCACTGGTCGTGGCGGTGGTGGTGGAGAAAGATCGATGAAGGATTCGAAGAATTTTAATAAATGGAATTCAATTCCAATTTAGTGGGAGATTTAATTTGAAATCTTTGGTGTAGAGATGCCGTCGAGAGAGTGCCCTTCACCTCTTAGGGTCATTATTACAACTTGCCGTTAACTAAAGGGAGGATTTTAACGGGCAGATAAATTGTTTTTTTATTATTATGAGTACCCAATAAGATAGAAGTGATCGTTAAGCTAAAGGGAGGATCATCCTGCCTTTAACATTTAAAGGTCACTTTATGTTTGAAGTTGCCATATTATAATGAAAATATATATAATATGGCAACTTCAAATTTTAACAAAATGAGCATATATGTACAACAAAAAAAACAAAGCCCGCGGTTGCCACTGCGATAAAAAAAAACTTGTAAAATGGAGTAGTTTTATCGATATTGCTCCCGCACTGCCATATTTTTGCAAAAAATTTGTCTGTAAGTTGTAATAACGAAAATAAGTTAAAGGTAACTTTCCAGTTCCCTTTAGCTAAAGGTACCTTTAACTAACCCCAACTTTAACGACAAGTTGTAATAATGGCCCTTAAGGGCTTATAACTCTTGCAAAGCATCTCCATTTTACACGGTTTGCTGCTATTATTTTCGCATCTTCCCACTGAAGTTTGCACTGTCCTAGTTACTGGAGTATTGTACTCATGCAGTAGTTTTTTGGTCAGCTTTAGGTTCTTGACGCTGGAGAGCTCCTCTATAGCGCCATCCTCGTTAAACTCTTAATATTATTTCCAATAGTATGGATGATCCACATTAGAGACATCCATAGATCTATTGGTCTGAATATATTGTAATCATTCTCAGGCAATTTTTGATTAGTTTTTGTGTGATCGTGTTCGAAACTAACCAGGTTCCACATCCGCATAGCAAAGTTGACTCCAAGGAGGTATTGAATAATCAAAACCCTGACTGAAGTCTTGCGAATAACACTCTCCCTCTCTGTCACTATTTGCTGTCACCGAACTGGCTAGATAACAGAAATTATCTAAGTACTCTGAGACTGGTTACCAGTGTAGCATCATATTGTAAGTGCTAACGTTATTAATTCTCATGGCTTTGGTTTTCTTAATATCGGGTCAATTCTCCTAATTTTAGCTGCATATTTAACATTTCGTCCGAATTGTAAATTTTTCTCTATTTTACTTGGAAACTTTCTTCACATAATGACTGTTAATATCCTGTATATGTGGTGTTAAGCAAAGTTATTCCTCTCAATTTGTTACAATCTTTCAAATCGCAACTTCTCGGTATCTTAAAGATGATATCTTACTCCCAATTGGAGGTTGTCTTCCTTCCTTCCAGACAACAGTTATGAGGGACTGATAATCAACTTTTCATTTCATTTAAGAGTTATTGACTACTCGCCGTAGTCTAGTAGGTAGTGTGTTTACTTATTAACTTGAGGCCACGGTTCAAATCCCAGGTCAGACATCTCAAACAAAACGAAGTATGAACAAGCATTTCTTCGACAACTTTCAACAGATTTCTATCAAAAACTCTGAGACTAATTCAAATTGCCAACGAAAGGTTAGAGGACGTGTACTTGTCAACCGTGACAAGTACAGTACCCGGAGGTCGAATCGACCCATTGTATAACGTCCTAGCTTCTAACACCACTCGTGTTGTGTGCGTTAATTTTATACATGAGTAGCGGGACCTACAGTTTAAAGTCGACTCCGAACGACAGATTTTTGCGAAGCTTTTCGTGTCAATTTTTACTCTCAGAGTTTTTGCCAGAAATCTGCTGAGAGGAAGTCGCCGAAGAAATATTTTAATATTTTCGTTTTGATGTCTGACCTGGGATTTGAACTCGGGCCTTTCGTCTAATAAGCCAACACACTACCTACTAGACCACGGCGACTTATTGCCAATGAAAAGTTTCTCAAAAATCTGTCGTTCGGAGCCGACTTTAAACTGTCGATCCTGCCGCTGATGTATAACATTAACATAAACAACATAAGTGGTGTGAGAAGCTAGTTGTAATCCTGACTGAAGGGTTGTAATTGACCAATTATGTATGTATGTATGTATGTATGTTGTTGACTAGTCAGACAATTAGATATGTGAAGGTGTTTCAAAATATCATGATATGAATGATAGTCGCCGTAGTCTAGTAGGTAGGTGTTCACTTATTAGACGTAAAGCCCGGGTTCGAGCCCTAGGCCAGACATCACAACGAAATATTAAAAAAAAATTATTTCTTCTGCGACTTTCTCTCAGCAGATTTCTGGCAAAAATTCTGAGAGTAAATAAACCTGCCACGAAAAAATTTCTCAAAAATCTGTCGTTTAGAGTTGACGTTAAACTGTAGGTCCCGCCACTCATGTATAAAAATTAACGCACACAACATGAGTGGTGTTGAAAAGCTAGCCCGTACTTCTGACTGAAGGGTTGTAATGACCAATTATGTATGTATGTATGAATGAAGCAATCGTTTAAAAACATCAGTTTTTATTAACACAAGAGAAATCTTATTTTCATCAGAAGGTTCCTGTTTATACTCTACATATATATAACTGAATCAGATAGTGTGTACAGCCGTCTGCAGTGAATAATTTTCGTGGTTTTTTGGAAGCAAAAAAAAAAAAAACATTTTTTCCTAAAAAAAATCGAGAATTTCTGTTTGAGAGGCATAATGGAACCTCCTGTAAAAAAAAGTGTTCAAAAAAAAAACTGGTGCATATTTCAATTAAATGTGTCAATATTTTTCTAATTAAGAAATTGCATAAACCTATCCATAGACACAGTTACTCTTGAAAAATTTCTAAATTATGAGAAAAATAAAAGAAATTCGAAAAAAATTTTTTTTAAAGAAATTCGAAAAGTAATAAATTAAAATTGAAATATCCAAACTATTTATTTATGCAAATAACAGCAATCGGAAGAATTTTTACTAACTAAGCGCAGTATGACGTCAAAACTTAAAGTCTCAAACTGTTAATAAAATTCAGTTTTTTTTTATTGAAGATTATCTCAATCTAGTTAATAATCCCCATCTATTTTAGTATTTCAATAATAAAACACAAAAACATTCCAAAGACATTTGGCAGTCAGTTAGAGACGGGACAGACAAAACCTATCGTATTTTTGTTTACTGCTACAATGAAATTATCAAAAGTAGCAGTTACTCCCGTTTATCAAGTTGTTAGCGGTACCGGTTTTTGCCTTCCAGACCAGACCAGACCACCGCCAATAGAATAGATGTCACGTATCCAAAACAAGATCAAAATCACAACAAGATTGTTTTTATTTCATTTTATTGTTGTTGTTTTGCTTTATATTCATTCGGATTTGAATATTTGAAAGCATTTAATTGAGATGTTGATATGTATACAACCAGTAATGCCAGCCAGCATTACTGTTGGTTTTTATTTTTGTCAAATGGGTCATTGTACTTCTAAAATAACTGGCAAAATATCGACCTTGCTAGACCTTGAATTCATCTTCATTTCAATGGCTGTCGTTCGTTTTTTTATTTTTTGTGTTTCAATAATATTTTCTCTTTTATTATTATATTTTGGTGACCCGTCTTGTTTACGGTGTTAATGGGTGCTAAATTCGGTTTTATTTATTGCCTTAGTGGCGTAGTAAATGCCTTAATGTTGTGATCTTTAAATTGCCAAAAAGTTTTTTTTATGACATTTTTTCTCTCAAATATTTTATTGTTTTGCCTAAAATTATTTGTTCTGAAATGGCGTTTGACATATTTTTTAAAACATTTTTTTTTTAAATTTTTTTTTTCTCTTCTTCTTCTTTTAATGTTGGCTTGGAATTTGCTAAATTAATGAAATTCAAATTCAAAATGTTTTTTATAAAATTTTGAAATACAGACGTCGTTTACGTTGTTAAATTAATTAATCATTTTCATTTGTCTCCCGTGTATTGTATTTTGTTTGCTTTTATTTTGTTTTCTCTCTACGCTACACTTGAAAAAATCATTTGAGATCAATAATTTTTTATCTTTTACCTTGAATTTGAATTATTATCAGCGAAAAATGTATCTGCTGGACTTTGCAAAGCAAAAGTTAAAAACTGCTACTTATCGGCCATTGAACTTGCAATTTTGAATTCTTCCAACCCCCACTACAATACCGGAAATATTGAATATTTTTTTTAAATTTAATTTCGAATATTCGAAATATTTAATTACTATAAACAAAATAGAAAAAATATAATAAAAATAAAAAAAAAAAATTATAAAATACATATCTATAAGTAGTAAATGCAATGAACGTTAGGAAGCAAAACTTGTTGACGAGGCCACCATTTTGTTAGACTCAGGTCATCCAATGTTTCGATTGTGCGATATGTTAGTTAGATTATGATTATGATCATAATTGTCATAAAAGCATTATAACTATTGACAGATTGGCTGCCTTCCAAAATGTATCAATACAAAATTTGTATACAGTTCTACTACTGTATACAAACTATGTTGATATGCAAAGTAACCAAACAATGCATCAACTATAAATCCGATGCCTGATTGCTTTTTGACTGCGTTAAAAATACACATTGACGACGTTTTGAAATATAATACATTGTATATATTTTGTACAGCGGCATTATGAAACACGATACTTAGTTCAAACACAAAGCAACTAACATTTTGGAACGCAGCCATTAGTGTATTTGTTAAATTGTCTTCGACTTAAAAGCCGGAGTCATACAGACCCATAAATTTATTACCAAAAATGTCGGAACTGTTCGAAAAATTATTAAATACCAGCATTTGTATTCCGAATGCTGAATGCGGCGTTGTCTAGTAGGTAGTGTGTTGACCTACTACACGAGACTCGTTAGTTTAAAAATCAAACACTTCGAACAAAACGAAATATGTAAATGATATATTTATATCGGCGACATCCTCTCAGCATTTAGGGTGAATAAATGCCATGTGAAACTCCCAAGTCTGTCGTTTGGAATTGATGTCAAATCGTAGGTCACTCATGGATAAAATTAACACACACACAACATGGGTGATGTGAGAAGCTAGATCAGAGTTGTAATAGCCAATTCAGTACGTAAGCTTCGAGATCACTAATTTGTGGCACAAAGTCACAGATCAGTGCAAACTATAAGAAAATCTGTTTTTCGCTCTTTATTGACGTTTCTAAAGCTTTCAGCAGAGAATCCTATTAATATTGTGTATTTATTAGAAACCTACATACCGGACAAAGGTTTGTTGTTAATGATGGTGACTGTACTCACAAGTTCCCAGCTAATTTCTGTCGATGAGCCATAGGATAAAATTTTGGGAGCCGTTATCTATTAATTTTTACTTCACTCATGCCAAAATAGTAATCTTATTCACACTTGCTAATGATACTACTTTCCTCAGAGTAAATTAAAATCCCCACGAATTGTCTTGCTGCTTGTAGAATCACATCCTTTAGGTTGTTAGAATGGTGAAACCTATTGAGGACTTTAGGTGAACGAACAAAATATTTCTTCACATAATATTTACATTATAGAGCCAAACATGGACAACAGTACGAATAAATAACCAAACAATGACTCAGTAATCGCACATAAAATAATTTGGCAAACAATTTGACCAGCGTTTGCTTTGGAAATTCCCATAGAAGCTAAATTGCCTCAAATTATATGGAAAGTCTTTGAAAAGCATATTTAAGATTGATACTTTTGAGGTATTCAGTTCTGGGGAACTTTAAAAATAATAATCAACGTAGACAAGCAACTTTACATAACCCCAATGAAAATAATCTAATCAGTAGAATCACACGATCTTGGTAACCAATTAATTGAACCATTTAGCTGCGTCCTATTGGAAGCACATGTCAGGAAGACTAATGCCGGGTAATTGGGGTACGAAAAAATTTCTATTCATATCCTAATACCGTTCAACATTGGTAGTAACATTCTGACTATCATCGTTTTTGAAGACATATGGTCCAATGAGTCCGCCAGACTATAAAACGCACCAAATAATAATTTTCTGTGGATGCAATGGTGTTTCGTGTCAAGTCAAAAAAAAATTTTTTTTCTTCAGCGACTTCCTCTCAGCAGATTTCTGGCAAAAACTCTGAGAGTAAATAAAATTGCCATAAGAAGTTTCTCAGAAATCTGTCGTTCGGAGTGGACTTTAAACTGTAAGTCCCGCTATGTATAAAATTAGCTCAGTCGACATGAGTGGTCCTTACTAAAGGGTTCTAATGGCCAATGAACTAAGTACGGCCGTTTAAACAAATGCATCAATTCTGCTTATTTGCCAACCTATACAACCAAAAAATGTGTTTCATTGTAGAACAAAATTTTGAATGAAAATTCAACATCACTTTTAATCGAATTTGATTTAATTGATCTCGTGGAATACAAGTTATGAGCAAGTGTAAACGCCACACGTGCTATAAAATAAAAAAAGTGTATGAAGAGTTTGACGAACAAAACGATTATTTTGATAAAATTTTTCAATAATTGGCATACGCTACTGTGGTGCAAATCTATCCATAATTATAATATAAAACAGAACTAAAAAAAAAATCAGCTGAACTTGAAATTGGTTGTCAAATAAAGCAGTGTTGCCGGTAAAACTTATGAGTCTCTAAAAAGGACACATTTTTTGGACAATGTTTACTTAGTTAGTTGAAGTTACCGTAGTCTAGTAGGTGTCTAGTGGTGGTTCATTAGACGTAAGGCCACGGTTCAAACCCGAGGTTAGACATCAAAACGAAGATATGAAATAAATACTTCTTCGGTGACTTTTTCTCAGCAGATTTCTGTCAAAAATTCTGAGTAAGTAAAATTGCCATGAAAAGCTTCTCAAAAATCTCTCGTTCGGAATCGACTGTAAACTGTAGGTCCCGCCAATCAAGTATAAAATTAAGGCACAAAACATGAGTGGCTTGACAAGCTAGGTTGTAATCCTATCTGAAGGGTTGTAATAACCAATTATGTACATATGTATGTTACTTAGTTAGGTCTAACTTTCTGTTATTAATGATAATGGTAATTTTGATTATTCGAATAAGATATTATAAGAGATCTGACACCTTTTCAAATTGTCTTTTTGAATCATAGAAATCAATGCATTCATTTGACGTTTGTATGTGAGACAATTTTACAGCTGCACTAGCCATTTCGTAAGCTATTCTTAATTGATTTAATTTATTTGCGGTTTTTAATCTCTATTAAAAGAAGAAAAAACTCAAGAATATGTATGTATATTGAGGGGTAGTCAGAGATCTATGTATGTTTATTGTTATGGACTGAATAACTTTATTCTGTATTTAACCGCAGTGTTATTGAAAGGGTTTTACTTTATATTGGATACACGAGTTTTATAATACTATTTTCAATACATATGAATGATAAAATTAAAAATAATATTTATGACACACGACTCTTTATTTATCTGTTCTAGTCTATTCGAATACAATCATCGATTGGTTTTAAAAATACTTTCGCCATACTGGCATTATAATTTAAAGGAAAAAAGAGAAGTAAAAATAATTTCTTTAAAAAAAATCTCTTTGCAGTGTATTAACTTACTATTGTTATTAACAATTATTGGTTGCTGTTGTGATGTGTTGTTGGTGTTATAGTTAAATATGACTTGGCGGAATGACAATGTGAATGGAATTTCACAAAATCTTACAAAAATTACAAGCAATTAGTGTTTTTTCTTGTTATTTCTCTGCTACAAAGAATTTTTGTGGTTGTCATTAAAAATTATTGGAATTTTTCTTTTTAATTTCTCTCTCTCTCTCTCTCTCGCTCTCGCTCTCCGTTAATTAGTCTTAAAGGCATTGCATTCCATTTAAAACCTTCGTTTTCTTACAGCGATTTGATTAACTTACGTTATTTTAAACCTCGTTTACGTTTACTTCGCTATTTTTTCAGTGTTTTTGTTTTTGTTTTTGCAAATGTTAACTTTTTTAACCGCTTGTATGTGATATTCATAAAACTTTTGTCAGTCGTATTGGCTGTCAGACAATCTGTCTGACGTTTGGTCAGGTATCGAGGGAATTAAAACAATAACATTCGGCATTAGTTAATAGTTTTGCTAGTAAAATAGGAGACAACAACAAAAATGGAACTTGATTGTAGGCACGCGTTTACAGCTTTTATTGTAGTTATTAGTTGTTGTTGTATTTTTTTCTTTTCTTATCGTCAACTTGTTTAATTTAAGCGTGGCGCTGTTATATACATATGTATGTTTGTATGTAGTTGTTGTTGTTGTTGTATTTGAAGCATTTAATTTAATAGTCTTCACAATTTCAAACAACAATAATAAATAAAAAAAAAGATAAAAGACGTAGCCCCCTTCAATAGAGTATGTATTGTCAAACAGACAGAATATTAGAAAAAAACAGATGAATAAATTTTGTTAAATTTGCAGGGAGTTTTGTTCATTAATTTTTTTTCAATTTTTAATTTAAACAACAACAAAATGTTTGTAATAATTTTTTTCAGCATTTTATCGATTTTTTTTATTACAGTTTTATTAATATTTTTGGTTTTTTTTTGTTGGTTGTTGTGGAATAAGAAAAGAAATCATACCACCTGGATATTGTAATAAAAACTGCGCACTTTATCTGTTTAAATGTTTACCGAAATCTGTTCATATTTGTTTATACAATACATGTATATGTATAGTATATATGTCTGTTTCTTTAATGTATTTAAGATTTTATATCCGATTTTTTCCCGAAAAGTTTTATTAAACACTTCAATAGATTAAACGGAAGTGTATGTCTATTCAAAGATTTATAAATTTCTTTTAATTTTTCATTTAAATTTTTGTTATTGTTGTTCTTTTATAACGTAATTTATTAAGAATTTTTATAGTGAAGTTTTTTTTTACTCTACCTATACTATACTACATTATTAAAAACATTTAAATATTCATTGCTGCTCTAAGTAAGCAGGAACTTTAATGTGAGCCGATGCCATAAATATTGTTACAATAGTGAACACACTTAGGGCCATGATTACAACTTGCCGCTAAAGTTGGGTTTAGTTAAAGGTAACTTTAGGTAAAGTGAATTTTAAAGTTACCTTTAACTTATTTTCGTTATTATAACCTAATGATAAAATAAAGTTAACTTTTTCAAAAATATGGCAGTGCCGGGGCCATGTCGATACATACATACATACGTACATAATTGGCCATTATAACCCTGCAGTCAGGATTACGGCCTAGCTTCTCACACCACTCATGTTGGGTGCTTTAATTTTATACATGAGTGGCGGTCCCTACAGTTTAACGTCGACTCCGAAGGACAGACTTTTGAGAAACCATTCATTGCAATTTTATCTACTCTCGGAGTTTTTGCCAGAAATCTGCTGAGAGGAACTCGCCGAAGAAATATTCTTGTTTCACATTTCGTTTTGATGTCTGGCCTGGGGCTCGAACCCGGACTTTACGTCTAATAAGCGAACACACTACCTACTAGACTATGGCGACTGCAATAACAAAATATCGTCAACGGCGCATATCTTCAAAGAACTATTTGATGTAGTACGTCAAGGTAATTGACGAAAAGAGATAGTAAATATTACAAGCCTCCAAATCGGAGGAATTCATTGTTTTTACAACTAAATTTCAAATGAATGAAAATGAATATATAATTATTATGCACAATCTTTTATTGGCATACAATTAAAATAAAATAATAAAACAAGAAAATAACGCAGCAAAAAATGTGATTAGAAATCTAAAGCAATTAGTCAGTAATTTCATAGGAAATTCATAAAAACAATTATTAATGCCACTTAATAATGTCGTTTGCAAAGTTCACGCGTACGCTTAATTACTATGGAATGTTTTTTGAAGAAATAATGAGAAAATCAAATATGATTGACAATTTTAATGCCACCGTACGCACTTAATGCTCGTTCGTAGTCAGCGGACAACAATTTGATTTGTGTGAAAAGTTATGAACATTTCTGGGAAGTCCCCATAACACAATAAACGTGTATGAAATATTTTATTTGGAAGTTTTGTAACCGCAAATTATTATTAATAACACAGATTAAAAGTTTGGTAATGAAAAAAAAAAAGAAAAAAAATTTTAAAAAAAAATGGAGCGGAAATGAAAGTGAGATTTTTTTTAAATTTGATTTAATTAGTTAGTTTTGTTAATTGTTAGTTTTGATGTTTAACAAATAAAGGACTGATTGGGCTTTATTATATCCTATTAAAACTTGTCTCATATGCTTAAATAACATATAAACTTAGGAGAGTAAAGTAAAGCATTTGAAACATGAAACATCTGTTTTCCAATTCGTTAATAAGGGTCTAAACACACAACATAAATAGTGTGACAAGCTAGGTTGAAATCCTCACTAAAGAAAACAAATTGGTTATGAGTGGATGCCACTATAGAACACAGAATCACAGAAAAAATAGGGGTATCTAGACCAGAGATCAGCAATGAATCGCTTTTTCGCTACTCATAAGTACTCATGAAATTTTGAGTATGAGTGAGTCAGCAGTATTAAATTCAACAACTCTGATTCATTCGTACTCACTACAACATTGATTTATACAGTACAGGTTGCAATGAGTATGTGCACAACATTGACATCAAGCTCATAATATTCGAAATATGTTTGATTCATATGTCCACTCAATCAGATTCATAAATTTAGAAAAGTACTTATAATATGTACTCATAAATGATTCGAGTGATTCGAATCATTCATCAAAATTTACAGTCTTAGTTGTTGTTGCGTTTACAAAAAAAAAAAAGAAGAAAGAATAAGACAGAGACGGTAAGCAAAGCAAACTCACAACCTTCTTGTGAGTATTGTAGTGTTCGTATGCGAATCATACTTATTTTGTGTTTCTTGTATATGTTAAGTAAAGGAGAGTCGTCGAAATCAACAACATCATGCGTATTGTTATGTATGAGTACAATGAGTACTTTAAACTTTGAATATGAGTAGTATGAGTATGATATTAAAATAAGTATGAATGCATATAAGTAGCAGATATTATGAGTATGATTCGAATTTACTCATCTTTTTGAATACTCATTGCTGATCTCTGATACATATATACATACACACATAATTAGTCATAACAACCCATCAAACAGGATAACAACCTAGACCCTCACACCACTTATGTTGTGTGTCAAATTGTATATATTATTGGTGGGCCCAACAATTTAAAATCGACTCTGAACGACAGATTTTCGCAAAACTTTTTCATGGCAATTATATCTACTCTCAGAGTTTTTGTCAGAAATCTGCTGAGAAGAAGTCGCCGAAGAAATGCTTTTGCATACTTCGTTTTGTCGAAAATGTTTGGCCTGGGGTTTGTACAATGGCCTCACGTCTAATAAGCCAACACATAACCAACTAGACTACGGCGACTACACAAGGTTCATGTTCGACTCACTATGGCTTTCGAAAGAACAAGGCCAGTGCCTTGGGTAAAGTCAAGTATTTCAAAAGCCATTTTCTTTAGTAGAAATTTCTTTATCTCCCATGAAATGAAAAACATCAAAAGCCAGTTGTAATCAGTCATTATTGAAATACCGACACAATGATGACTTCCATTTTTGTTGAATGCTTTTTTTTTTGCTCTTCAATAATGAATTAATTTTCGATATGTGCACGTACATTTCTTTGCATTTCATTATAATTGATAAAAAAGAAGCAATGAAATGAAAAGAAAGAAAGAAACACCTTTTTGGGGAAATTTTTGTGTCAAAACAAACAATAAACGGCAGCAAACAAAGTGTGGCGCGTGTATTGCTAAATACAATCGTTTTAATTGGCTTTACAAACTAGCCGAGGCACAATAAGTTTGCCTCATGACAATGTAACCATTGTGTGAAATAAATACCTTAAGCTACTGCTTACAATGCCATATAAAACATATTAATTTGGTTAATAAAGAGCGCAGCTTATGAGGATAGTTTTAAAAAATTTAAAAATAAAAAACTAATTCAGTTGCGATGTGCTAAAAATAAATAAAAATAAATTTTAATTTTAAATACTTTTAAGGGTGTGGCCTGGAGCCATTCAATCTATTTTTAAAATTAATTTATGAATTTGCAAATACATATATGTATGTATGTATGTACCTCGTGCCAGGCGTTTGCTGTCTTAATATCCATAAATAACAGCTATTGTTTCAAATAGAGCAAGTATTTGTTGCAAATCCAGTTTCTGGTATGGTATTCAAAATTCGTTTCAAACTTAAAAGTCAAAGTCATCATCATCATTAGCGTCATCGTCGTACATTTCACCATTAAAATATTTCTTTCTTTTTGACTTTCTTATTACTGGCTTTTATTTCTGTTTCTCTTTCTTTTCGGGCACAAGACAGACTTTGTTTGTTTCATTTCATATATTTGAATATTTGGTTTTGGAATTTCCAAGTACGCTAATTCCAGCATTTTTTCAGCAACAAACAACAACAGATCAGCAATGAAATGCTAAATATTTATGAGAGTTCTATATGGTGACACCCATGGAGAAACTATTTTTAAAAAAAATATTTCTTCTAAAACACAAGCTTAAACAGTATGACATGCTTACATACATACATACACATTACAACCCTTCAGTTAGGATTACGACCTAGCTTCTCACACCACTTATGTTATGTGCTTTAATTTTAAACATGAGTGGCGGGACTTACAATTTAAAGTCGACTCCAAACGGCAGGTTTCGAGAAACTTTCAATGGTAAACTTATTTGCTCTCAGAGTTTTCACCAGAAATCTGCTGAGATGGAGCCCACAACTAAATGTGTAATCAGCCAGCACACTACCTACTAGACTAAGCCGAACGTCCAGTATTTAATTTGTTTTTGTCACATCGAATTGCATGTTTTCACACACCAAAAAAAGTATATAAATGCAGAACCCTTTAACTTAAAGTAGCTTTTTCTTTATTATACAAAAATATGTATTTAACAGCTATTTCAGCTTTAATTATACAAAAATTTGCAAGTTTTACATTTGTTTTTTTTTTTTCATTTGAATTGGCTTGTGTCACGCTGTCATTTGTCTTAAAATAACGAATCATTAAGAAGACCGCATTACAAAGTTGCTGTATAGTCTAGCCGTTTAAGTTAATTTTGTCTCAAATTATTAGTATTTTATAGTGTGACAAGTATGAAATGACACAATATTGGTGAAATAAACACAAGTATGTTAAGAGTTATCTCTCGACCTAGACTAAGCAGTATATACTGAAAGATTTTATTGAGACTGACTTCGAAATATTATCTCTTAAGCCGAAAAGAGAAGAAAACGACCTTGGCACGTAGTATGTACACAAAAAGGTTTTAATGTTCGGTGAGCAGGACGACATGTCGATTTCTTTGAAAAGTTATGAACATTTCTGGGAAGTCCCCATAACAAAATAAACGTGTATGAAATATTTTATTTGGAAGTTTTGTAACCGCAAATTACACAGTCATGCAAATTTGGACTTTTTTGTGCAAATAAGATGGCTCCAGGTGTTTCAAGAAAATCTGATTAATTTTTATAAACCTCGACCGCCATTTTGAATTTTTTTAATCTGAATGAATTTCTGTAATCAGCGACCCCAAAAACCCCTGAGAAACAATTTTCAAGTAAATCTGATAAATTTTTAAATTTTCAAATCAGGAATTTCGCTCTCTGAACAGAAACATTATTGCCTGATGTGTTTTCCTCGGGTCAAAAAAGTTATGGTTTGGTGGGATGTCTCTTATGATAGCATCCTTAACTTACATTTCTGCTAACAAGAGCTCAAAACGTCGGCAAAAATTTACTGAAAAAAACACGTTTTGAATGCCGTTGTAAAACTCACTTAACCATACAAAAAGTAGTCGTCGTTAACAGTTCATAAAGCTCATGATAACATAAATGATTCTGAAAGAATTTATCAACATTGATATCCTGAAGAAAGATCCTCTGATAGTCCAGGCAAATCGTCTTGCGAAATAATACCGAATAAAATAGATAGCGAAAGTGTTGACAAAATGTTGCTCTTTCATCTGCTGGCCGCTGATGTAAGTTTTTTGTTTTCGTTTCAAAGGAAATTGATAACATACTATATAGTTTCGCAAGCATTCTACTAAGCATAAATTATCATTGAAGACGACTACATAGTTGTACGTCGAATAAGTTTAGTTTAGACACCAATAGACTCTTAGAAATTAAATGATTGCAAAACATTATCAGATAATATCTCGACATTATAAAAGTATGAAATTAAATTTGTATTCCTCTTTCCACTTAAAGAGATATCAGGACCGTATGGTCTACATATCCCTGTAAGATGGCAAACAACTAATCAACTTTTTGTTTATGAGACTTCATTCAGAGATCAGCAATGAATCGTTTTTTCGCTACTCATAAGTACTCATGAAGTTTTGAGTATGAGTGAGACAACAGTATTGAAATTCAACTAAATACTCTGATTCATTCGTATTCATTGCAACATTGATTTATAAGTACAGGTTGCAATGAGTGTGAGTACAACGTTGACATCAAACTCATAAAATTCGAAATTTGTTTGATTCATACGCCTACTTATTCAGAAATAAAAAATTATAAAAATACTTATAATACTCATAAATGATTCGAGTGATTCGAATCATTCATCAAAATTTACAGTCTTAGTTGTTGTTGTATTTACAAAACAAGAAGAGAGAAAAAGATAAAGACAGTAAGCAAAGCAAACACACATCCTTCTAGTGGGTATTGTAGTGTTCGTACGCGAATCATACTTATTTTGTGATTCTTGTAAATGTTGAGCAGAGGAGAGTCGAAATCAAGAACATCATTCGTATTGTTACGTATGAGTACAATGAGTACTTCAAACTTTGAATATGAGTAGTATGAATATGATATTAAAATAAGTATGAATGCGTATAAGTATCAGAAATGATGAGTATGATTCGAATTTACTCATCTTTTTTAATACTCATTGCTGATCTCTGACTTCATTGCTATTAAGCATTACTTACTGCAAACATAATAGAGTATAGGCATCTTCAAAGTCAAATATTTATTAAAAATACACAGACTTGACTGGAATGTGAAAACTTTTACTAAATCCGATTCGATGCTTACTTTGAAGCCACTTACTCTTATCCACATATATTAAATTTTTGCCGTAACAAAATCGTATATATGTATATGAAGCTTTAAAACTTTTTTAATTAAATTTTTCAACTAAGTTTGACTCTATGGGTCGCCTCTGATCAAATTCCATTCTATGCTATCTAAGGTGCATATGTATATTTAACGCATACGATCCTAATAGTTTTACTTCATTAAGTGTTTTTCTAAATTTTCTTTACATTTTAATTCTAAAAAAAGAAAAAACAATTTTTTATCAAGCCAAACAAACCACTTGCTCTGGTTTTCAGTTTCAAACGAAAAATTGTATTTTTTTCTGTAAAGTAATGTGTTTAATTAGAGTAATTTTATAATTAAAAAATAAAGCTGCAGTATTAATAACAATAATTGCGACGAAAAAATTAGCGATAAAAATGTCAAGCCTGTGTATGTATGTATATGTACGTGCAAATTACGCGGCACGTGCCTTAGTTAGGTTTGCAAAAAAAAACAGAAAAAAATTTTAATTTTTAAACAGAAATGAAAAATAAAAGCAAGGTAGCAATGAAAAATAGTTCAACTTGAATAAATTCACACACTTTATTCATCACGGCAAGTAAAATGTACTCGTACACAATAAATAGCACATGTTTAACATTCAAAATAAAATAATAAAAAAAAATTAAAAAAAAAGAAAAAAATAATTACAAATTAAAAAACAAAATACTTTGAAACCTAGACGTACGATAATAGCAATGACAATAACAACAAAAACAATACAAAAAAAAATTAAATACATATTTATACAATGAAAATGTCGGCTTCGAAAGTTACCCACATTAATGATTGTAATTCATACATTGACTATTGGGTGGGAGAAAAAGTCATTTCCAATGAAATATGCTAACAGGAGATGTTAAAAATCAGATACTTTTATATCTTTAACGTGATTGTCATATTTTATGTGATGGCTAAGGTCAAATGTGACAAGAACATTAAACATTTTGTAGGCAATACATACACAATTGCTCATTGTAACCTTTCAGTCAGGATTACGACCTAGCTTCTCACACCACTCATGTTGTGTGCGTTAATTTTATACATGAGTGGTGAGTTTAAAGTCGATTCCGAACAACAGATTTTTGAAAAACTATTCTAGGCAATTTTATTTACTCTCAGAGTGTTTGCCAGAAATCTGCTGAGAGGAAGTCGCCAAAGTAAATGTTTTCATATTTCGTCTGACCTTAGGTTTGAACTTGAGCTTTACGTCTAATAAGTCAACACGCTGCCTACTAGACCACGGCAACTTGTAGGCAACATAAAGAGAGAAAAAAATACTGAAATTCTATCACCAACTATTGATATTCAATAAAATAAAGACAGCCTCTCTAGACATGAACAAAGTCTTACAATAGCAACCAATTACTTCCGGTCATTTCAGAATTTATGATTTATTAAATGCAACAACATGGAAATAAAATGAAATTCACTTCCAATTCCCTAAAACCAAATTTACCTCTCATAGATATGGAATCGAACTCCTCCACAAAGGCTAGGCAGTAGTAGATTTTGATGCATTCGCGTTCGCTAGATGGCTGACAATGACGGATAGCGTTTATTCATACTTTATCCAACATGAGAAAATTTTTACTCTTCCTCGCATCTACAGCACCCTCAGAAAACACTTGCCACGTGTTCAAAACCAATACATTTTATTTGAGTACTTGTAAAGATCTCCAACAGCGGGTACTTAGTTGAGTAAGAATGGTGTCTTTTGATACCACCTACAGATTTCCACTTATACTCTTATAGTCAGACCTTTCCGTCGCGTTACCAGCATAACATACCCCAGTACCAGTACCACACAATTAGTAAACTCTGATAATAGTTCAAGATTCTCCTTCATCACGTCTTAAAAGATAATTGTCAGGGTATATTCCATCAATTTTCATTTGGTTCAGTGCGATCAAACACATTTCCTTGCCATGTGCCTTTAAGTATTTCGCTGCATGTGATTTTTGTGCGGTATCTTCGTCTCTGCTTCTTCGAATAGTAAGTCCACTTCCGAAGATCGCTGTTACTATACAGCTATCTTAGGTTTAGGTTTAGGTTAGAGGACGTGTACTTGTCAAATGAGACAGGAGGTCAAGTTGATCATTTGTACGAAACGTTCTTAAGATGGGAGGATAATAGAGGGGACAGGAAAACGAAGAGAAAGTAGGAAAGGGAGAATACAGCTATCTGGGTTGTTGATTTTTTTTCCGAGTTCTACACGACTTCTCTACTCCAGGCATGTACATCCAGAAGTTACGCATTTCGCAGGGCTTAAGTCGCCGTGGTCTAGTAGGTAGTGTGTTGGCTTATTAGACAAAAGGCCTGAGTTCGAATCCCAGGTCAGATATCAAAACGAAAATATGAAAAATTATTTCTTCCGCGACTTCCTCTCAGCAGATATCCGGCAAAAACTCTGAGAGTAAATAAAGTTGCCACGGAAAGTTTCTTAAACACGTGTTGTTTGGAGTCGACTTTAAACTGTAGGTCCCGCCACTCATGTATAAAAAATTAACGCACACAACATAAATGGTGTGAGAATCTAGGTCGTAATCCTGACTAAAAGGTTGTAATGACCAATTATGTATATACATATGTATGTGACTATCATCTAGGATCTTGTAGCTCCTCGTGAAAACTCGTTTAACTTAGTCGCTCCATATCGCTGATCAGCCTTTCACTTTTGCATGACGAAGGTTCTGCTTTGTTAGCAATTTCGAGTGTTTCGTTTGATTGGCTTTCTGTCTTGAGTGGTTCCAGCTTTGTAAACGTATTTTTGTGAGTTCCACTCTTACCGTGAGCTCTTGTGGATTTCTTCTTCAATTAATATATATTTTTTTAGATTTGTTTTTCCACATTTTAATTCCATGAGAGTTGCAGATAAGGGGATACCTAGGTCCGCAATACACGGCTAAACAGTCGGCACCTACGTGGTAGGTTAGGAAGGAATTGTTTTGTGTGTTTACGTCATGACTTCCGTTCGATGGGGATCCAAAGATCAATGGCGATAAGAGTACAAGACACTATTAAACTCCAACCGTATGAGTTTTAAAAGAAGACAACATGGTAATAATTTATATACATTCTTTTTCTAAAACTCCTGGCGACATGTTAACATTTCCCACACCCAATATGAAATAATAGGAAATAGCCAAAAACTGGATAAAATTTGCTGACATTGATCCAACACTCACTCACACTTTTAGAACACAAATAAAATAAAAATAAATTTAAAAAAATCTGAATTTAGAGTAAAGAAAATGGAAAAAAGTGAGTGTTTTTGTACTTGTTACTCTCTCTGGTATAAATATTCCGTACAATATTAAAATTTCATTTCAAAGGTTCCGCCATTAAGTGTGCTACTGAATCGATTAGCCTTAGGCAAGTCAAGAGTCAAAACTACAGCGAAAATGGCATGCTTAAATAGGCATATCATGTATGCAAAAATATTGTAGCGGGATAGACAACAGAAAACTTTTACTTTTTTTTAATAGGAACTTTAATGCACTCACTCGCTTAGTCAGTGTGTCATTTAAATCGTATGATTTGTCTATACAAACAAAAATAGCCGAAGAATATGTGCCACACTAATGAAATTGTTTTGTATTGTTTTGCTGTTTTATTATTGAATTAAAATGTAGAAGTTTATGGAAGAAAAGAAGTCTCTGAGGTGTTTATTAGTCTTGTCTTTAGAGAGATTCATTTTCATTTTTATTACTTTTATTGTTGCTGTTGGATCGAAAACAAAGTTGACAACAGCAACAGCGCAACGGCATCAACAATTGTGGAACAACAATAAAGGAAAGTTCTGTGCTGACGCACGAGATTCTTATCATGCGCCGCCGCTTGTCATTTATTTTGTTGGTGTGAGGCCGCTCGTGTGCCATTGTGATCTACAACAGACGTTTGAATACAAGTGACTGAGTATATCCGTAAGTCGATGTGACTGTGTTACTTTTTTCTCTATTATTTGTTTTTGTTTTTGCTGTTTTATTGTATTTCATTTGTCTATTTCTTTGATGGAGTGATTCCTTCAATAGCTTTTTTTTTACAAACAAAAAATCGCGCGACATAGTCAAGTGAACCGTATGTATGTGTGTACGAATTTAATATTATTCGTATAAAAATAAACAATAAACAAATCAAACTTAAAAATATGACAATATATGCTGACAAACATTGACTTTTTGAAATAAACAATATATTCGTATGGAACACACATGAATACGTACATACATCCGTGTTGGAATTGTGAAATAAACAAACACAGTCCAAACAACTTACTTTGAATTTTACTTTTAAACATAAGAATGTGTGTTACGGTCATAGGTTCATATCTTCAGATCCATTTTCATGGCGAAAATGCTTTCACATGAACACTTCCTTTTTATGCAAAGTAATGCTGGGAGATACGAATTTCAATTACGATAGTGTCGTGTTCAAAAATAAGATGACTATTGCAATTTCTTTTTTCAAATATAAACGATAAATCAGTTGGCTTTGCACAACAAAATAATATTAGTGGGTGATACAAGGTCCTCAGAGTTCTTTGCAGAGATTCTAGAACAATGATGATTATTGAATGGCAGCATTACTGTAACACAAACATTGTAAGCGACTGTTTTTGTGACTCTAACTACCATACATATAAGAAAATGTGTCTTTTACATATGTACATGTATTCAGTGAGGATTACGGCCTAGCTTCTCACACCACTCATGTTGTGTGCCTTAATTTTATACGTGAGTGATGGGACCTACAGTTTAAAGTCGACTCCGAATGACAGAGTTTTGATCAGCTTTTCATGGCACTTTTATTGACTCTCAGAGTTTTTGCCATAAATCTGCTGAGAGGAAGTCGCCGAAGGAATATTTTTTCGTATTTCGTTTTGTTGGAGTTAAAGTGACCTTTGGTTTGAACCGAGACCTCACGTCTAATAAGCCAACACACTAGTAGGTACTACTAGTGGATTAGACTACTAGTAGACTAGACTATTAGTGGTTAATACAAGGTCCTCAGCGTTCTAAAACTATGATGATTATTGTAGCGCATTAAACGCGCAGTAATCACAAAAAACGACTCAAATCTTTTGAATCATCATAACTCAAGCATCGTAAACGATTGATTTTGTGACTCTAACTACCTCCACATATAGGAAATGATGTCTATTGCTTGTTCTTAAAACTGAAAGGACTGCCAGAGATAGAAAAATATGCTGATCAGAGAGGCAGGAGTGTTCTGTATCGTAGAAAGACTTCTTTCAAGGGAACAAACAAGACATTAAGAAATAAGGACAAAAGAAAATCTCGTGCTCTTAGAACTACATCATCTAAGATATTATTTGATATCCTTAACTGGCTATCAGTAAACATATAGGAGCAACAACCACAACAACATAGAAATGTAGAAGCTACAGTCACGCCAAGTTCTTAAGTATAGTTGATCTCAATGTCCTTACAAGATATTCGAATAAATCTATCAATATTAGTTTTACAATGAAAATACCAGATAGATCCTAGTGTTTACCTACCGCAGAAAGTCAGAACGTTATCCAAGTATTAACTGATGGATGTAGATTAAGCGAATGTCGAATATGAAAACTTTTCAGAACAGTTGAGACTTAGATTGCACCTTGCACCCGATTACTGTAGTACTTTTCAGGTTAAAACAATGTATCTGTTATCAGAGTGTATATATTTATTAACAGTAAAGCGACCGTAGAGTGTGTACACTACATCGTAGCATGCCGGGGGGTACTGAGTAATTCGAAGGGACAACAAAGCTCATGCATTTGCAAAGTCTGGTACAACAGAAAATTCAAATGAATTCATACGTGCAAGTCGAGCATTCTTCTGGACAGGTGCAAACAAATAGCATCTCACAAACTTTGCTCATTTGCTACAGAAAAGATTAGTTAATTAACCCTAGACTAGATAGGTTTAGCCCGATATGAATACACGCAGAACGAAACTTGCGTTAAACTGGCCAGCATCCATCATATAAACGTAATAATAATGAGACACTGGCCTCTAGGCACACATGCCGGGGGAGGCTGAGAATATCTCACAACAACTTCTGCATAAGCAGTAACAACGAGGAAGAAGAGGAGACCACAGAACATCTCCACTCTCACTGAAGATGAAGTATTCTTTGAAACGTGGAATTTATTGCAAGTACGTGTTTATTCAAAGACGATTGAATAAGAAGCCACACCTTCACAAAACTATCGAAATGGCTAAGATATGCTAGCCTGGAGTTATAATTGTATGACGATACAAGTAAGCTATGCTCTTTGAGGCAACCGAATAAAATGTAAAATTACAAAAATAAGTTCACATGGCCATCGTCCTTCTAATTTAACAACAAGTTGATTTTAGTGTTCATAATGATTAATTTTGTAAGAAAAAATAATGTGTCCATCAGAATATTTTTAGTTTCTTATCAATTTTACAAAGAAAGAAGAGACGAAAAAAAAATTAATTTAAAATTCCTTGTAATCAAAAAATTAAAATTTGAAAATTTCACAATAAAAATCCATTCTTTCAGCAAATGGTCGGGGTCAACTTAAGCGCTGAGTACACTTTTGTAGACGTTTGCAAAGTAATTCCACTTAACATGTTTACGAAATTACCAGGGACTCTTGGCACACGTCACTCTCATCACGTAGGCCCACAGCAAATGAAAGATACGAATTGCTTTGATTGTATATGTTTGTGGGACAATTGTATTTGTTTCTAATGTTTTCATTTTTTCATAATTTAATTCAAATAAATTGTATGTTTGTATGTGATTATGTATGTATGTATGTATGTATGTATTATCTGAAGCGCCAAGCTCATTGAAATTAATTTGTAAACTTATCTGTTTAGAACAGCAAAACCAACAAACACAAAAAACCCATCTAGTGTTGGTCAACATTATCGTATGGACTTATGCATGCAAAACAAATGCATGCAGTTAGTCAGACAGTCGGTCAATTATCGAGGGAGTGAGTAGGTGATGACTGACTAATTAATTAAAAAAATCAGATATTGATTGCTTAGACTGGCTGCCTTAAATGAGTACATATTTTCCCACTTGAAAAAACGAGGGGGTTTTTTGTATCTCCATTTTTATGGTATCATGATTGATTTTGCTTAATTGTTTTTTTTTTCTTGTTTTAATACAAAAATTAAACCCATCATGTATTGCGTCATTGTTTCACTTGAAACTAAACGTCATACCTGTAGTTTATATACATATATTTCATTCATAATGTGTTCACGTGTTGCCCACAATGTTTCTTATCGTAATTGTTGTTTTCGTTTTATTGCAAAACGTTTATCCAATTATCACAATAAGTTTTTTCGAATGGAATTTTCCTAAATAAAACCAAATGAACTTTAAATTTAATGGAACTTTATTCATTTATTCAACTGATTCATAATGAATCTTAGTGCTGTGCTTGCACATTTAAAACAACAACAACAAATGTGTTGTTATCAGTTAATAAATTGTTTAGAGAGGGTAAGAAGTTATGGTATCATAAAGAAATTAAGTTTGCCTCATAAAAAAAAAGATGAAGAGGAATATACATACATATGTTTTTATGCTTAATGATGTCTGTGAAGTATTTACTCAATAGATGGAGGTGCTAAAAAGTACATTTACAATCCCATATAAACTGCGTGGTACTTTTGGAAGACAACGAAGTACCATTGTATGTATGGCACGCTAACATTCTCCATACCAGCGCTAAACTTAAGATTTTCAACGCATACATGAAATCAGTTCTGTATGATACTGAAATTTGGCTGGTAACTGCTGGAAACTACAATATTTCATCAAATGTTGTTTGCGAAACATAAAGAATATCTGAAGCTTACTGTAAGTCGCCGTAGTCTAGTAGGTAGTGTGTTGGCTTATTAGACGTAAAGCCCAGGGTTCAGACCCCAGGTCGGACATCAAAACGAAATATGAAAAAAAAAATATATTTCTTCGGCGACTTCCTCTCAGTAGATTTCTGGCAAAAACTCTGAGAGTAAATAAACCTGCCATGAAAAAGTTTCTCAAAAAAATTTGTCGTTCGGAGTCGACGTTGGCCAATTATGTACTATATGTATGTATGTGAAGCTTACTTGCGAAGAGCTATGCAGTATAACTGGACAATGTGCGATAAATGTTGAAATGTAAACAAAAGCGAGTGAATAGGTCATATATTCCACAAACCTTATGATGATATCTTACATGCAAAGCTGACTTAGAATCCCTAATAAAGACAAGGTAGAGACACAACGATAATTTGAAGATAAACAATTATCAATGCAACTGGCAAACTGTCTAGTAAAGTGAGACAAATAGCAAGAAATAAATCTAGTTGGGAACCCACTTATTGTATTCAATCACACAAATTAACTACTTCAATAATATAAGCGTTCTGTGTATTGCAGGCATAAAGGTTCATCGATTTTCTGTTGTCAATTCATAATATTTTCATACAATTGTCTATATAAACTGGCCATTAGGCGTATCTGTTACACTCTTGAGAACCATGTTATTTATAAACCACAACTTGCATGAAACTAAGTAGAGGAATAACTAAATATTGAAATGGAATTCTACCTAAAACTGAAGACGCAGAGGCTTCAACAAACGTCGAATTCTACGTAAAACTGGAACAAAACCCCAATCAGTAGGGCCATGTCCATGTTTACTAAAACTTTGCAAATTTTTTAATCTGCCTGTGATCCTAACTATGCTATGCAATCTATTATTGGAAGCAGCTAGGGATAGTTACCCATTTTGGCTTCACGCAAAGCCTACTTATTGGTTGTTTGCGAGATTTCAACCAAGGAAGAACTCTTATGCTTTGTTTTTAACTCTCTATGGTCTTAATAGAGAACAAATAATCGAAAACCGATGCCTAGCACATGAATAATACAGCCCTGCATGGGTTTTGCAAATAAGATGGCTCCAGGTGTTTCCGATGGCATTTTACTCCATCACGTTTCAATAAAAAGGGGGTTAAAACCGCTAAAAATAGGGTTATTGGCCATTTTTCAAAAATTATAGAGCTAAACACTGACGTGCTAGAACCATCGATATTGTCAGAAATTGACAATTCGACGCCTGCATTCTATAACGTTCTAAGTGTACTTAGAACGTTTTTAATGTTCTTGCATTTTTAAATTCTACGTTCCCTAACTTAAATACCGTCAAAATTTGGTTAAGATGCCCCGGTCCGTTCCGAAGTTATAGGGAAAAATCTACGTAGAATACACATATAATCGTATGTCGCGTGAAAACTTTGAGAGCTCATAACTCAAAACACACTTTTTCGACTTAGAATGTTATAGAACGGAGGCTTCGAATTGATCTTTGCTCTTTAAAATGAGCCCAAAGCCAAATTAATTGCATACACCCTTAAAGTAGGCGGTGGGTTTATGTCAAGGTTTGTAAGAGAAAAAGAAACACATTACGGAGGTCCTTAAAAATTAATCGCATTTACTTGAAAACTGTTACTCAGGAGTTTTTAGAGTCGCTGATTACAGATCTTCATTTAGATTTAAAAAATTCTGGCGGATCCAATACAGCGGTCGAGATTTATAAGAATTAATTAATTAAAAAAGTCCAAATTTGCAGGGCTGTATAATTCATAGAAATATTGTCTCTCATTAATGCATATCCTTTACTGGATGTAAACGAATCACATTCATATGGTATTACAACATACATGTCAATGAACTCGCACCGTGCTAGTTTCTGTTTAATTTTTTTTCTTACATGAAATATGTTTCAATTTTAATAGGAAAGCTCAGCAGAACTTGCAGGAAGTCAGTAAACATCAATTGACAATTTTTATACCCTCAGACCAGTTCACACCCAGAAACGGCACGTTTGCCACGAGCTGTGATTTCCTGCAGTCAGGATTACGGCCTAGCTTCTCCACACTATTTATGTTGTGTGTGTGTTAATTTTATACATGAGCAGCGGAACTTACAGTTTAAAGTCGAGTCCGAACGAGACATGTTTGAGAAACTTTCCGTGGCAATTTTATTTACTCTCGGAGTTTTTGCCAGAAAACTGCTGAGAGGAAGTCGCCGAAGAAAGATTTTTTCATATTTCGTTTCGTTGGAGATGTCCGACCTGGGCCCGAAATAGCCATTATAATATTTGGAAGTTCGTACCACCAATAAAACGACATTTTTTTTAAATTTTAGCACACTCTGTCTACGCTTCTGCATAAGCCTCCTTTTCTTACGTGTCTAGAAAATTGTTGGCCAATGTTTCCAGACAAGACAGGGACTGTCGCGACTGTTTTTAACGTTCTGCTATGTATTTATTTCGATTCTCGAGATATTATATATTAAAAGCTCTGTTATAAGATCGAACTATAGAAAATAATTTCTGAGTAACTAGAAGCATTACGAAATAAAAAATCTGGAAATTATAAAAATCAACTTGTTTTGCGGGTCCTAAACGAAGGTTGTTTTTAAAAGACAACAACAACAACAATTTAATTATAACCTCAGTCACCATCCATAATTACTTCGGATTGTGTAAGTGGGTAAATAATAATCAGAAGAAAAAAAATATATGTACCACTAATAAAGCATTTGAAAGATAAGGAAACTCTAATCAATTTAGTAATTATAATTTATATTTTTATTTTGTATATTATTTTTATAATATTACTAAAGTCTTATCAGTTTGACCCTCTTCCATAATGTAATTATGGACTAAAAATATCTATAAACAACAGCCCAGGGCTTACCGGCAAATGTGTGTGGGGCCAACGGTGGTGGTAAACGTTGAGGCTTTTTTTATAGCCTTCGTTGACAATCAAAGATAATGAAACGTAGCGTTTGAGGTTGACAGAAATTGTTGTGTTACTGATACCAATTCGTAAAATAACAGTTTTTCCCTCACTCACTTACCCACTATCAGTGTTTACAATTAAAAAAAAAAATCCGAAAAAATTAAAAAAAAAAAAAGTTATGGAATATTTTTAATGGTTTCGGTTGAAAGTAAAAATATTTTATAACGACAACAACAGCAACAACAAACAAATAATAAAATAACAGGAAAGAAAATAAAAATTCTAATAAACAATTACACCAATACCCAGTTAAATACATTGTACGTGAGCTCTGCCACTAACTCCTCGGGCATGTCGGTCGTACTTTTGTTTTTTTTTTTTGAGATAAAATTCTGCTACAACAACAAAATCATTCATTAACAGGAAAAAAAAAACAAAAAAAATCTACTGACACGAGATTTTAAGGCGAATTCAAAAGCAAGAAATGCTTGGCAGATAAGAAATATCGGGGGGTAACCACAAGCTTCACCCGTTAGTTCTTCTCCATCATGTCTGTATTGTTGTTATTGTTGGGTTTTTTATTCGAAATATGCATGATATTTTTTTCTTTTATTGATAACGCCACTAACGACATCGCCGCTTACACTTGTTGCATGCTTGTTTGTTCGCCTTTAAAAATAACAGCATTTAAGTCAATAAATGGAGGGGAGAAAACAATTATAAAAAGTGGGCCTTGTCAATCGTTCACTGACAAGCAATCGTCTCTTTTAAAATCCGTCAAAACAAAAAGAATTATTTGGAAAGAAATCGAATCCCAGTAGCTTCAGCTGTTGCCCTCGTAAACAATTAATGTTGAAAACAATTAATATGATTAACAAAATGTGATTAATTCATTGATTTATGGATTTTATCTATTTTTGAAAACTCTTTACAGCATATACATATGTACATGTTTATTTCTTAATATTTGTCACATTAATAGAACACACATTTTATTACATATATGTATGAATTGCCTCAAAAAGACAGTTTCAACCACGGACTGGCCAGGCCATTCAAAATGAAAGTCAAAATTATGAGATCAATTCAAAGAAAACTAAGTAAAATAGGTTAGATGTCAGCATAGGAAGGAATAATACTACGTTGTGCATCTTCTGGAAAATAATAATTCCTATTATTTGCTGAAATTTGTCGAGAGTGCAATTTAATCGTAAGTTGCATTTATGAGGCCACAGTTTACGATTCATTCTCAATCATTCATTCATTCTCTTTTGACTATTATTATACCATTGTTTATAACTAGGTTAGAGGACGTGTACTTGTCAATTAAGACAAGTACAATACCCGGAGGTCGAATTGACCCATTGTACTTGTTTATAACTAATAAAGCTTCCTTTTTAGAAGTACATACATATGTACATAATTGGCCATTACAACCCTTCAGTCAGGATTACGGCCTAGCTTCTCACACCACTCATGTTGTGTGGGTTAATTTTATACGCGAGTGACAGGACCTACAGCTTAACGTCGACTCCGGACAACAGATTTTTGAGAAATTGTTTAATGGCAGCTTTATTTACTCTCAGAACTTTTGCCAGAAATCTGCAAAAGATAGATAGTCGCCGAAGAAATAAAACTGTTTTAAAAGAAAAAATCAACAGAATGGGCAGATTCGATATGAAACGTTTATCATGTCGAAATGCAAAGAAAAACGTGAAATCCTCAAGTTAATATGAGATTTATAGCCCGTTTTTTAAATGCTACACTGTTATTTATAAGGCCTAGATCACAATTAACTTTATGTTTGCCTATACCCACATGCCATAGGCCGATGAATAAGAGAAATTATTTTTTTCAATGAAACATATTTAAATTAGAGGGTTTAAAATGCTTCAGTTATTATAGTCATGATTTGGACCAAGCAAGCGAATTGCAGTCGAAGAAAGCATTACCTTTCAAGCTTCCTGTTTGCATCATTACCATCAGAATGAATTCAACAACATATTTAGAATTTTTAAAAGATATATCCATCACAAAACAAAGGAATGCCCAGTTACAAGGCTGTTGTTCAACTACTTCCATGGCTCGTTTGTGGTCACGATTGCAATCCCATCGAAATCTTTTGGAGAATTCTTGAAAAGTAAATTTTAAGCACGTATAATTTGACCGTAAATGATTTGAAAGAGATAATTAACTATATCTTCTATCTTCTAATTTCATTGATTTGAAGTTTGGAACTTTTTAAAGTTATGCCATTCGGAGACTCTATGAGTAATGGCACACATTTAAGGGATGTGAAGACCAACCTTAGCACCATAGACGTTAGGACCACAGGGTTGTAATAATTATTGGAAGTCGCCGTATTCTAGTAGGTAGTGTGTTGGCGTATTAGACGTGACGCCCATGGTCAGACGTCTCCAACAGAACGAAATATGAAAAATATATTTCTTCGGCAACATCCTCTCAGCAGCAAATTTCTGGCAAAAACTCTGAGGACAAATAAAATTGCCATGAAAAGTCGAAATCGACTTTAAACTGTAGGTTCCGGAACAGAAAAACTAACTACCTATACGTGTTCCTCACATACAAAACAAAAATAACTGATTCGGAAGGCAACAAAACGTAAAAGCATCGTATAGTCAATCGTCGACGGAACATAATTCAACTTACGTTCGTTTTTAGCATATGGAGAGCAATGTAAATGCTTACCGAAATTATATTACGGTTCGACAAGCGTTCTCAGTGCTTTTCGTATTCTAAAAACGAACGTACGTCCCGTGGACGTTTGACTGACTGGGACTGAAGACTAATTAATAGTTGAAAAGCGCAGGACATAAAATATATGTAATAATAAAAAAGTACTGAAAGCGTCGCGTTGGTACAGCGGTATTTTTGAAAAGGAAAAGTACTCAAAAGAGTACTAAAGTACTGAATTTTTCAACACTGAATTGTATTAAGTTTCAAGTGCCTAAACAGCACACTTCTTTTAAGAAATCAAAAAATTACTTTAAAGTGCATTCAGTTTCAAAAATATCTGATAGATGATAAAATTTAATAGCGATAAAAATACTTAAATCTGTTTATTTAAGGCCAGTTTACACGATAAGAGAAAACTTGACGTGGCGAACATATGTATGTTGGCCTTTAAAAGTAGAATTATAAATGCCTGTCAATTGCCATTAAAAATGCCTTTAAGTTTGATTCTAAGAAGACTTCCTGACTGTTAAGAATCGATTCAAGAACACCTTAATATTTCATATTCCACTTGTATGTTGATTAATAATAATTACGAATAATTAGATTGTAATAATAATAAATTAAATCAGAAACGTTGTAAGGAACTCCAAAACATAATTAATCTAGAAATTAAATATTCAGCTTAAAAACCAATAATTTTTTAAAACTGATTACGTAATTATTTTCATCATCATCATTATTCATGTAAATTTAACATCGAAAAATTCGTACAGCTGCTTGACGTTAAAACAAAATGGCGAATAGTGAAACAATTCACGTTTGACGAAAATAAAAATGAAATATTTGTATCACCTGCTTATAATTATGGAAAAATTAATATGTTAAGGGCGTATACGTAGCCTAAAAAAACAGTAAAAAAAATACCGCCAATATTCAAGTATTTACTTGTAATATCAGATTGAAATCGTATATGAAATGTAGAGCAGTATGAAATAGCGGCGTAACGTAACGTAAAATATTTATTTATGCGAAGATTTTTTTTTATTTTTTATTTTGAAATCAGGTTTATATACTGCATGTAACAGCAACAGCAGCATCAGCATCAACTTGCAACAACACGGCATGTGAAACAACATAATTTACATTTACAACACATTTGCCTTTATGGTAATTTACGTGCGTATTGACCAATCGCAGCGCATCACCTCTTAAATTATTGACTGACTACATGCCGTTTTCGTTTTTGTTCAACAATAGCAATGGAAAAGAAAAAAATTAAAAATTTTTTAAATTAAACAACCATCAGACTGTGGAACAATCTCCTCTCCTTGAATGGTTTTAACATAACGAAACACCTAAAATTTACTTTATTTGTTTACTTATGTATTTACATAGGTACATATGTACATATGTATTGTGTTGCAGTTGCAGTTGATGATTTTGTTGCTGCTGCTGCTGTTGTTGTTTTATTGATTTAAATAGCAGTGTTTTTACATAAACATACAAATAAAAAGTGTACAATAAATGAAAATAATTCATTATTCATACACACTTTATTTTTGTTTTCTTCCTTCCCTTTCTTAAGAACTCACACGTTGCAATACATATTTACTTTTATTTTACACGCATCCTTCGTAACTCATCATCAGAAAAATTATCATCTTAGACAGACATGATGGGGATGTGGACATGAACATCTCTATCAATTTCATACACATACAAGTAAACACGCCTTAATGAAGGTGAAATAACAACAACAACAACAAAAATACAAAAAAAATATGAAATAAAGGAAGAAAAAAATTATTTACCATAGTGGCACAACAAAGAGAGAAGAGTCATCATCATCCTAAACAAATATGAAATTAAACGAAAAAAAAACAACAACAACAAAATAAATTATTTTGAATACGTTATTATTGCCTTGATGATTTCGAATTATGTACATATGTATGTATGTACGTAAATACGTATGTATACGAAGTAATATTTGCTGTCTAAATATGTCTAGAACAGTGGTCAATGATCACAGGGATTTTTTTTTATGTGATTTTTTAATGATACACTAAGAAAAAAATCCATATTATATGTGTGCTATCGATATCGATAACTATGGTCTGACAGCTGATCTTTGCTGCTTGTGCCTTTTTATCAAAGAATTCTGTGTAGTTATGAAGCTTAGCTTCTGGTCAAATAGGCAAAATTGCCATATTTGGAGCGAAAACAAACGAAAACGAATCACCATTACATACTTAACACGATGAATGCCGACTACGAGATAACTCGTAGTTGGCACCTTAGAAGGGAACGCAATCAGCGAGTACGAGATAATTCGTAGTTGGCACCCTAGAAGGGAACGCAATCTACGGGTACGAGATAACGCATAGTTGGAACCCTAGAAGGGAACGCAATCTACGAGTTATCTCCTACTCACTAAACCTGCCAGTTTTGTGTAGCTACGAATAAAATCGTATTATATCAGCGATAGTATCGATAAATGGCTTCTGGGAAAAGAACAAAAAGTTAATGTTGGCGTGCGTTGCTAGTTTTCTGAAAATTGCCGCGGCATTCAACGTGTTAATTGCTCATTGCAACTCTTTAGTCAGGATTGCAACCTAGTTTCTCACACCACTTATGTTGTGTGCGTTAATTTTATACATGAGTAGCGAGACCTACAGTTTAAAGTCGATGCCGAACGAAAGATTTTTGAGAAACTTTTCATGGCAATTTTATTTATTCTCAGAGATTTTGCTTGAAATCTGCTTAGAGGAAGTCGCCGAATAAATAATTTTTTTTTTTCATATTTCGTTTTGATGTCTGGCCTGGGGCTCAAACCCGGACTTTACGTCTAATAAGCGAACACACTTCCTACTAGACTAAGGTGGCATCCATTAAAAACTGAATATTTTATGCGGTTTACACTGGCACAATTGATGCTTATTCCTGTCTAAAATGAGCATAGAAGTGCCGTTAAATGGATGAGCTAAGGCTATCGGGCCTTACTGACTGAAGTTTGATCTTCAAAAATTAAATATTAACTACATGTGGTTCTAAGCAGAGGGCATAACTTGCCACACAGAGTGCTTAACAAGCGATTTGTTGCAGAACCAAAATGATGAGAAATTTCTTTCTAGAACAAGGGTTACAATGATCTCGCTCGTGGAATTCAATGCCTCTGGATTGCTCTTTATTGGGCTATGTTAAGTCAGGTTCTGAATGACAGGAATTATTGAAAAGCATTTATGGACCTTACTATGTCCATAGGCTTTAGTCACGTGTGGCCTTAAGGAAACCTATACAAAGACGAATATTTCCTACGAAACAAAGTCTAAATTACGGAATGTGTTTAAGACCAAACCAAGCTGTATATTTACCAGTTAAGCCAATAAATATTGATTAAGGATGCTTTTAATTATGGTACGAAAAACTTGATTCAGACATTTGAAGACTTTGACTGAACAGAAAGGAAGTTTGTTAACACGTTGACTGCCGCGGTAATTTTCAGAAAACTGACCACGCACGCTACCATTGACTTTTTGTTTTTTTCCCAGAAGCCGTTTATCGATACTAGAACTGATAAAATACGATTTTATTCGTAGCTACACAAAAATGGAAGGTATAGTGAGTACGAGATAATTCGTAGTTGGCACCCTAGAAGGGAACGCAATCTACGAGTTATCTCGTAGTCGCTGTCAGCGTGTTAACATCGCCTTTGAATAGAAAAGATATTGACAACAGTGAGTCAAAGTTATCGCTCATAAATTTGTTGTAAATTCTACCGTTTTATATTAACACACGGACTAGGCATATGCGATGCATATACGTACGTAATTCACGTTTTTTTTTGTTTTTGTTTTTGTTCGGTGCATGTTTTGTATAAAATTGCTAACAATTATTCAATATATGTATTCAAACATGCAATTTGAGAGCGATGTCTGTTTGATTGTTTGACTACTTCATTGAAATTCTAATGCAAACAATAAAACATTTCAATGTCCACATTGGCAGTGACAGTAGGAGATCTCTCTCTCTCACTCTTTGGCTCCACAAGAAAACGTGGTACTTTTCTTAATCAAATATTTATTTGTTTATTTATTTGTCTGATTCCTTAGTCATGACTGGGTAATATTTATAAATAGAAAAAAGAAAGAAGAGAAGGATGTTCCTGCAATGATCATTACATTGGACATTTAAATTTCTACCATATCATTACCAGTCTTATGAAATCATTCATTAAAACAATGAAGAAATTTCCTCTTGAAATAGTCACCATAATTAATTCAATTCACTTGGTTAAAAAAAAAATAGTCAGCTGGGAGGAGATATCTTTGGCAATTCATTTAATTAAGTTTTTATTTGCGATACAAAATTCTAATCTACAGGCGAAAAGAAAAAAAAATTCCATTCAGCCAGAGAAATCAGTCAGCTGATAGCCATATAGAAACCGATTCTGTTTTATAGCGTTATTGTGTTCTCAACAAATAACATTCATTTCCGGGCGATTTTGTACTTTGGATTTTATAGTGTTTTTTTGGCATTTAAAATTGCTTTACGAATATAACTATGATGGAAGCGATAAAAACAAAAAAAACATTTGCTTTATTGAGAAAACCATGACAAGACAACATTTGGAATTAGTTGTTAGAATTTTGTAATTTTCTATGCCTAGTTTGCCTAGCCAGACTAATAGTCCAGTAGGTAGTTTGTTGGCTTGTTAGATATGAGGCCGTGGTTCAAATCCCGGTCCAGACATGTGAACCCGAAAGAAATATGAGAAAATATTTCTTCAAGGACTTCCTCTCAGTAACTTTAAAAAAAAATCTCAGCGTAGTAGGTATAGTGTGGTATTGTAAGAGGAGAGTCTAAGGTTGCACCACAGCTCATACATTTTAAATAGCGAATGGCGAAACCTCTGATTATAAATAAAATTGCCATGTAAAGTTTCTCAAAAATCTGTCGATCGGAGTCGACTTTAAGCTGTGGCTCACGTCACTTATAAATAAAATTGACTCCTAACTAAAGGGTTGTAAGGACCAATTAAATAGAGCAGGTAAGTACGGATACCATCACATAAAGTGAAGGATAGTTCTATTGACGAAATACCAAACTCTTTCGGCTTGTATTTCAAAACGACAATGTTCTGTAAGAATCGCCATTGTGTAGTGGATGACCTATCGATTCAAAAATAGAAGTAATTCAGTTCTAGCAATATTTGTCTAGCAATATTTGCACGTACCTTCATGCTGCTAACGAGATTGAGGCTCCCTGTAAAACATGTCGGAGATTGCAAGCTCAGTAATGGCCCTGACTAGTTTATCAGTAATTTTCAACGATATACCCTGAACCCATAAAAGAGTTCTTTTGAAATTATCCGAATTTTTCGTAAGAAAACTTCGGCATACATGGACAAAGACGGACGATGAAAATACGTTCGCTAGGGACTTAATCGCAGCCTAACTATCGAAGTAAACAGTAACAGATTTTGGATATAAATCCCGCCAGCTAACAAGCAATATTGTGATGCCTTCAAAATAAATTAGACAGCCTATAAGAAAGTTTAACTTCCAAACAAACGTTTAACTTCCAAACAATCGTTCGGCACTTAATAAGTAATAAAATTTCTGGATTATTCAAAATACTTTCACGGCTTAAGCAAATCAAGAAGCTTAAAACAATAATTTGAATCGTCTTTCTGTAGCTTTAGGGCCCAGTCACCAAATGCTGTTTTGTGGATGTCAGTTTAACAAGTTAACACGTTGACTGCAGACTACGAGATAACTCGTAGATTGCGTTCCCTTCTAGGGTGCCAACGACGAGTTATCTCGTACACACTAAACCTGCCAGTTTTGTGTGGCTACGAAAAAATCGTATTATATCAGTGCCAGTATCGATAAATGGCTTCTGGGAGAAGAACAAAAAGTCAATGTTGGCTTGCGTGGCCAGTTTTCTGAAAATTGCCGTGACAGTCAACGTGTTAAAGTAAAAGTAAAGTCGCCGTAGTCTAGTAGGTAGTGTGTTTGCTTCTTAGACGTGAGGCCTCGGGTCAAACAACAGGTCAAGACATCTCGAACAAAACGAAATACAAAAAAATATTTCTTAGGTGACTTCCTCCCAGCAGATTTCTGGCACAAACTTTGGGAGTAAGAAAAATTGCCACGGAAAGTTTCTCAACCATATATCGTTCCGAGTCGACTTTAAACTTTAGGTCCCACCACTCATGCATAAAATTAACTTACACAGCATAAGTGGTGTGAGAAACTACGTCGTCGTGCTTTCTAAAGGGTTATGATGACCAATTGTCACGAATGTCTGATCCATTTTAAAACTTTTACAACCCGTGTGTTTGCAAAGGAAATTAGGAATTTTTAGCTGATGACAGTGTGTATTACTAGCATAAATCGATTCATATTAAAATTGTATTTCTTTGAAAACTAAATTTCGAATTATGAATTCGAATGAATCAGATCTGTGTAGTCATTTAAGAAAAGAAAAAGAGGAGGTCATAAATAAATTAATATCTAGTCTAGGGGATTTTTTATTTATTTCTTTCAAATTGATCTCACTATTCCAATACAATTTCTATATATATTTCCTTACATTAAATAACAACAATGTTACAAAATTTCCCCTTAATAACGCTATTTCTAGAACATGAAACAACAGAATAATTTAAAGAGAAAAAAAAAAACATGAGACCAGTAAGGTAAATAATAAAACTGACAATTAACTGGACTGGCTGGCATAATAAATATTGAATATAATTTTAAAAAGATTATTAACTGTTAACCGGTTACTAAGGGAATTGTTTTATTTAAAATTTTAAATATTTTTACCACACAAATGGTACGTACGTACCAATTGCAGTCTTTTGTACTTTGGCCTCTTAGTGAGGTGTGTATGCTAACTAGCGCAACAGCTGTCAACTTTGACGACGACACACACGGGAAATAAACAGACAAAAAAAAGAGTTTTTTTTATTTATTTTTTGTTTTTGTATGATTTTTTTTATTAATTTATTGACTTGTTTGTTGGTTCAGGCAATAGGTCTTGGTAACAGTGTATATTAGACATGAGACTATCGTGTGATGGTGTTTGGAAAATTTCACCGAAAGTTTGTGATTTTGTTTGAATTAATTGATGGGGGAGGGGGGTAGTAAAAGGCGTGAAACTAAACAAACTATGTATTTAAATTGTTATTGAGTAATAATTTTTTTGGTTTTTTTTTCTTTATAAATCTATACAAATAAATACAGTTTTTTTTTATCTATATACGCATAATAAAATTGTTTGCTTTTCTATGGGGTTTTATTTGAGAGGATGGTGAATGGAAAATTTTGCTTTTTTTTCTTCAATTTTTGTTTGTTTGTTATTTTTATTAAAGGCATCATGCCCATGTGCGATACTCTATATTTAATGAGTTTATGTGTGTTTATTTGTAAAACATTTAAATGAAACGTTTTCAAACAAATAAATGCAGCCAGCCAACCAACCAGCCAGCCTACCAGCCAACCATACGCCTAGGCTGGACTATGAATAAATACGAGTATGAATAAATAAATAAATAAATAAAGTAAATATGTATGTATGTAAATAGCAAGTACTTTATAAATATATTTCCAAATATTGAAATGCGTCAAGTCAAGTGATAGCTTTGCTAGCGCGGTTATTTTCCATTTCGTACTCTCTTTATATATGTATGTATGTAGTATACATAGAATATTTGGGCTCGCTTATCAGTATTGTACACAGTATTGTTTCTGTGTTTCCCTACACTACTGAACCGTCTTTATTTCTACTATATTGGGTTTGTAATGATGAATATTGAATTCTGTTATGGTTTTGGAATTTATATAAATGACGCCTGGTTTGAAGATCCGGTGGGTCCCAACTACTGGATAGAGTGGACTGTGGTATATTCAACAAAAGTTTTGACATTTAGGCTGCCTGAACATTAAAGTATTTTCCAGCCATAGGTAGCAGCTAGTTTCCCTGAAACACTCTTAAGTTACCTGGCCTAGGTTACGATTAAGTCCCTAACGAAAGGCTCTTCGATAACCGTTCAAGGTCATCTCTTATATGGATTTCAAGCCATGAGGATATCGTCGGAAATTGCAATGCAGATGAGCCGGTACGAAGTTCACCATCTTCGATATTACACAGCACATGTGAAAAGCTATCTCGTGATTCTAACTAAAGAGCTGTAATGACTAATTCTATTTATCTAAGTATTTCTCTCTTTGGTCGCTTTCAGGGTGGCTTAAATTGGTTTGTGTAAAATTTCTAGACTCTGCTGGACTTGTATGGCTAAGAAGAGGACTGACTAACGGTTATCCTTAAATTGCATGGCCATCCATCAAACAATTGCAATTCACACGAGACCATTATGGTCATTATGGAAGGCATGCCGCAAGATTTAGCTTTCCGTCGAATGATTTCTGCAAGAGCTGTGGACATGAGATGGTAGAAGAGACTATCTTTTGTATCAGTACCCTGACTTCTACTATCATATTGGAAGGCATTTCTATAGATAGAATAGAATAGTTTCGACAGGAGCTATGCATCTGGGGAGAATGAAGAGACTATCTTTCAACTCTTGTGAGAGTCTTCGGCAAAAGCTGTGAGTCTAAGGAGAATGAAGAGACAATCTTTCAACTCTTGTCAGATGCTCTTGCTTTGAAGACGCAGACATTCTAGTCTCTCAAGATCTATTCTGGTGTCATATTCTATTCTGGTGTCTTATTTTGGTTTCATTTGCAGAATGTTTAATGGCATGCTCCTAGACGTGAATGGCTTCTGCAAGAGTTGTTTTTAGGACAACTTATGTGAGGTGCTTAAGATTTATTCTGGTGTCGGTTTGGTGTCCTGTCGTTTGATCCCCGATTTAATATCACAATGGACCTAAATGTTGGCCTAAGTGGAATCTTGCCTTACAAGGAGGTCAGGTCACCTAAACTAACCGAACCTAAGTTGCCTAATATTCAACGTTGAACTCGAAGTCGAATAGTATTGCAATTGTATTCTCAGTTATGGTATCAAATTAAGCGGTGTTGATCGATTCAAATTATTTTTAAATTTTATTCGATGAACAACAACTTTATTAACACCAACCAAAAAGGCAAAAAACATGCAAACTAACATACAATTTAAATGAAAATTAAGCAGATACATATTTTACTCAATACCAGGAGATTACTTCATAGGTTTCGTTATACATATCATGCCCCCACCACACCACACCCCACCAATCATCAACATCACCATTAGCAATATTAGAAGAAACAACAACAATATGATATGCATGGCCAGACGTACAATAAAAAAAATTTTTATATCGCATAATAAAAACAAAAACAACAACAACAATAAAACAGCAACCAGCTGGGGAGTACATGTGCAAGTGTACTACTCGTTGTACCCGCATTAGATTAGAAAGAAGAAATAGAAGCTTTAGAATTTGCCTAAAAAAGTATTTTTAGCTGAAACGCCGTCGTCTGTAATCAGTTTGAAGAACTAGACAAACACGGAGAGAGAGAGAGAGAGAGACTGACAGAACAGCCAAACGAGCTCCATAGGCAAACAAAAAAAAAAAAACTTTTTTTTTTAAATTAAAAAATATTAAATATAATACACTCACAAAGGCTTACGCACTCATACATATGTGTATGTATGTATATGTACATATGTGTACATATACATACATACACACAAACATTATTAATAATTCTAAGAACGTTCTAAATTTATTAAAAGCACGCGACCTTCACTAAAGGTATTGTTGGCTGTTCACGTGAAACAAACGAGATATTTTTGTTGCTTGTTTTTGTTGTTGTATTTCATATATTTTGTTTTTTTTTTCTTTTTCGTTTTCACTGATAACGTATTACTAGCAAAAATAATAATTGCGGGTATGTACTTTGAAAAAAGGAGGTACGCAGCCAGCTTTTGGAAGGGTGTGTGTAAGAGTATAAGTGGCAAAGGGGTAGGGGTATGAATTAAAAAAAAATTTAATAATAATCTGAAAAAAAATAACAACAACAATGTACAAATAATATGTTTAATTTTTACTTGTTTACGACATTTTTTTGCTGCTCTTGTTTTTCTTAGTTGTTCATGTTGTTTTCGCTGGTATTATAGAATAAACAATGAAGACGTCAACCAAATAAGGGAGTGTTAGAGTGAAAATGATAAGCATAGGCAGAATAAGAGAGAGAGATTTCTCTCATTTTAGTATAATATATTGGGAATAATTATTACACACATACAATTTAGATAATGATGCCCTATTTTTTATGGTTACCAAGTCAATAAATAAGAAAGTATGGATGTATGTATTGTACACACGTTCCTTTAAAACTAAAGATCAGTGTGGTTTTTTGACTTGCTCCCCAACACAATAAATTAAATGATTTTAATTTTTTTTGTTTTTCATTTATAATAACCGTAACACAAAACGAGCGAGTTAGAGAAGAAGGCTTACATACATAGCCTAATGCTCTCAATTCTTTGCTCCTATGTTTGTCGGGTTAAAATAATTTGTTGTTGTTTTGCTTACGCATTAAAATTAAATTTTTTTTTTTAATTGAAAATCAGTTTTTTTTTTCTATCTCTTGAATACTTTTTTTTTACTCGTATGACTATGTATATGTATGTTAGAATGTACGTAATTATTATTTTTTTTTTGTTCAAACGTTATCAGCTGCATCAGTGAAAAACAAGTCAATAGAAACACGTGCTAATCGCCTGCTTTTTTGTTACCGTTAGTAACTTAAGTTTTTCAACGAATAGTTTTTTTGTTTTTGTTTTATAATTTTAACCAATTACGTTATTTATTATTTATTATTTAAAAAGCCAAAGATTAGTTTCTCTAGCAAATACAAACAGATAGGAATAGTTGAACTATTTATGGACTAACAGAGGCAGCGTTATTTGAGAAAAACAACTACAGGTTAAACCCGAAAAAATGTGAACAAGAGAATTTATAAAATACATATTTTATAGAAAATATATGATTTATCGAGACACTAATTTTAGAATGGAGCTTGCGAAGAGAGCATAGGGGTTATTTAGTAAAGTAAAGGATTTGAACTAGATTTCATCATATGAGATCCTATGTGGCCAGTGCTAATAAATTGCCGCAACACTCAAATGTTTATTCCTCATTATGTACATGGGGTTAACGACAATCAAATGGCTAATAACAACAGATTTTACTTCTTGAGTATAAGTTTAACAATTTATCGGACTTAAAACAATTTATCGAAGGAGACTTCAAATTAATTATACGTACATATATACATTCATACGCAATTGGTCACTACAACCCTTCAGATAGTATTACGACCAACCTTCTCACACCACTTATGTTGTGTGTATTATTTTTATACATGAGTGGTGGGACCTACAGTTTAAAGTCGACTCCGAACGACAGATTTTTGAGAAACTTTTCATGGCAATTTTATTTACTCTCTTAGAGCTTTTGCCTGAAATCAGCTGAGAGGAACTTGCTGAAGAAATTCTTTTGTAAATCATTTTGTTGGAGATGTCTGACCTGGGGATTGAACCGTTGCCTCACGTCTAATAGGCTACTACACACTAACTGCAATTCTACGGCGACTTAATTATGTATTATTACTGCGTTTTATTAACCCCGTAAATCTCAATCAGTTGCCATATGATATTTAAGGGTAGTCAAAATCTTAACACGTATACCGCACCGTTACAATATATATCATGGAGGTGAATATGCAAAAACAACAACATCTTGAGAAATTGCTTTAAAAGTGAAGACCAAAATGTAACAATAAGAAGCAGCACATTGGGCTAAAGTAACTACTCGTAGTAAATCAAATAGCTCTATCAGCAAAATTAAAGGCTTTAAAACATTTCACTTAATTTAGTCACGATTACAACCCTAAATCTAAAATTTAAAATCGATTCCGACTGAAATATTTTTGAGAAATTTTTCATGGCAATTTTATATACTTTCAAGAGTAATTGCCGGAATACTTTTGATTTGGAAGTACAAATCTTTTTAAATCGCTTTTCTAAGCGCACATAAATTCGACTTTAAGCAGTTCTACCACTCATAATTTTTATCCAATTAAGGATAGCGTTCTATACATATATCACGTAATCAAGGATTTTTTGAATAATGAGCCACTGTACGTTATAGCTTTAGTGGTCCGATATTCATGTAATTTTTCTTTTTGTTTTAGCAAAAAAAAAATGCTTAAACTTTCTGAAAATATTTCATTCTACAGTTTACAAGCAAGAGTGCATTGGTAGAGCCTAGTAACAAGTGTGATGCACTATTAGCGTAAGGATCGTGGGTTCGATTCCCGCTAGATACTATTATTTAATGCTGCTACTGTCCTACATTCAACAGTGCTGCGCGTTTTTATACAAGTAAAAATCATAAGAAAAAAAAATTAAAAATACTTACAGTTGAAAGTCTCCTTCGATCTAGAAAAAGAGAAGAAAATTGATTACTTTTTTATCAAAAATAATATGACATTAAAAA
Source organism: Sarcophaga rosellei (assembly GCA_930367235.1). Taxonomy (NCBI): domain Eukaryota; kingdom Metazoa; phylum Arthropoda; class Insecta; order Diptera; family Sarcophagidae; genus Sarcophaga; species Sarcophaga rosellei. Next base: position 66,314,658 of record OV884020.1, on the reverse strand, counting down.
ATAATTTTTGTTTTTAATAGAACTTAGGAACTTACTGTAAAAATACTATACATATACATATTGCTATAGATGTATGAAAATCTATACATACATACATACATACATAATTGGCCATTACAACCCTTCAGTCAGGATTACGGCCTAGCTTCTCAACACCACTCATGTTGTGTGCGTTAATTTTATACATGAGTGGCGGGACCTACAGTTTAAAGTCGACTCCGAACGACAGATTGTTTGAGAAGCTTTTCATGGCAATTTTTACTCTCAGAGTTTTTGCCAGAAATCTGCTGAGAGGAAGTCGCCGAAGAAATATTTTCATATTTTCGTTTTGATGTCTGACCTGGGATTCGAATTCGGGCCTTTCGTCTAATAAGCCAACACACTACCTACTAGACCACGGCGACTCCATGAAAATATATTTATTTACTATTTGGAATGTTAATAAGAGGTGAACCAAGAATTATTAATTCTTAGCTGGGCATTAGTACATCAACTTATCACAATGTGTAGATACCCCCAAGTAATTATTTTTCTGTAGCCTTACACCTAGCATGAGATAAAAGTTACTTGACTCATAATAAGTATAATATAATCTGTGATTGTATTGTAATAATAAATAAATAAAGAATACGTAAAAATACACAACGTTATTTAATCATCTAAGGTGAACGTAGCGTAAGTCTAATAAGCAGATCCGGTTCTGATATTCATGGATGGCAGATTGGCAAGAAATATTAAAAAAATTAATGGGCTCTGGTCTAACCATTTAACCCAAAATAACAAGAACCTTATTTATGAGCCCCTAATTTTGTGTATGACGGTGTAGATTCAATACAATCACATGCACATACATACATAACTGATCATTACAACCCTTCAGTTATGATTACGGCCTAGCTTTTCACACCACTTATTCTGTGTGTGTTCATATTATAGATAAGTGAAGGGCCTCACGTCTAATAATGCCAACACACTACCTACTGTGCTATAGCGACGAAGTACCGAGTCAGATATTAGGATTTAAGTAAGTAAGTAAGCTGTATGAGCTCCTCAACGACATTGGCGTTGTACAGCGTATTAACATCCAGCGGCTGCGCTGGCTCGGCCATGTCGTTCGAATGGATGAGGATGCTCCGGCGAGACGAGTATTTGATGCGGGAATCTGCGGAAGTCGGCGAATAGGACGACCTTGTATCCGTTGGAAGGACCAAATCAAGGAAGCCCTGCCATCGATTGGTGTGACAAACTGGCGTAGGCGCGCAAGAAGCAGAGGCGCCTGGAAGGATGTGTTGCGGCAAGCCGAAATCCGTTAAACGGGTTGTTATGGCAAATTAAGTAAGTAAGTTTAACTATCGATAACCATCGATAAACGTTTATGTTATTGGAAATATTTTGATAATTTTGTGTAACAAATGTATTATTTTGGGAATGTTTTTTTTATCTAATCACATAGAAGATATTTTCAAAAGAGCCCCATTAACTCTAGGACCAAATTTTACAGTGTTAAAGTGGAAAAAGTTCAAAGGGTTCAAGGAATTTGTCAGTTGAGTTCCTGGTGGCATTACCTCTAACCGGACTTTAACAAAATTAACAGAGGAATTTTAACAAAACTCTTTAAGGACAAATATTTTGAACACGCTTCCAACATAGTTATTAACTGTAAATGGTCATTTAATTATACCATTTGCACAACACAAAGTATATTTTTTTACCTTAAATTCCCGTTACCCAAAAAAAGAAAGAACTTGTTTCAAACAAACTATTCCCCCAATTGGTCAAAAGTATATAAAAAGTGAATGAAACATAAAGGTATTCAACGAAAAGTTGCATTTACTTCCTAAAAAATTGTACATAAGTTATGTACTAATTCATGATAATTGTTATAATTTCACATGTAATGGCTTTAAAATGATTTGAATGTTCGAATTGTATAATTATGTCTTAATCGTTGGCATTTTTACTTGTTTTTTATTGTATTTTTGTTTTTTTTCTGTTTGTTTGTTAATACGATGATTTAAATTCTTATTCATTTAACTGTATTGCAAATGGTTTAAAGTTTTGTGCTCTACTCTTTACCCGCTGGTAAACGATCTCCAGCTGCTTCTGTTGGAGCCGTGCCGCCACGAAAAAATTTGTAACATTTACGCACCACCACGACAGACAATGTGTGGTCGCGGTCGGTCGGGTCGCCATTGATTTTTGAAAAACTAACAATTGGAGCCGTGATTGTTCGTTTATGTCTATATTTGTGGTCGAGTGTTAGTCTTCCATATGCGTACAGTTGAGTGTGCGTGATTTATTGTCGTGTGTGTGTATGTGTGCGAAACGACCGCCAACAGTCTGTTGCCGCTAGCTCTGTAACCAAAGACAAGAAAATGTATCCAATCATCACCACAAACGGAGCAAGCATCCGCACACAAACTCTTTTCATCTGCCACAGTGCGATATGATGACTCGCTGTCCTGCTGATACTGATGGTGGTGCCGGTGTTGGTGCTCTTCCTACATCCCTGAGAGACTGGACCACAATCAATTACTATAATTTGCTTGATTCAGTCAGGGCTACTGATTGAATTTCAAATTGCTCAATTTTACTCAAATACATACACATAAACATACACACACAAATGAAAATGCCCAAATTTATTCATCCTCTGACGTCTTGTGGTCCAGCCATGTGTACCCCTCTTCATATGAATAATATTTCAGCGATATTTCAGTGATAACCACACACAGCCACAAAACTAACCAGTGGTTGGCTTTTATCCATTTGCCGGTTCTGATGAATTGGTACTTTCGCTTCGGGTGGCATTGCGATTTTTTTTTTTGTTTGTTTGTTTTTGATTTTTTCTTTCTTAACTGAAGACCACCGGTCAAGACAATATTTCAACCCTATGCTATGCTATGCTATGCTATATGCCAGCGAGAGAGTATGTCAAGTAATTAAGACACACAAAATAAAATCAACATTTTCATCTGTCTTTTGTTGTTGTTGTAGTTTCTGTTGTTGTGTTTGTTTTATTTTAGCCAAAAAGCAAAAGCCAATGAAAAGTTTAAATGCCATCTAGAACACACACATATGCATACATCAATAACATCACATCGATATCATAACATCATGACATGATAATGATGTTATCGCTGTTAATGCTGATGACGATTTTAATTTCAAAGACTGTCCATCAGATTTATGGCGCCTTTTGTTGTGCCATCATTACGACTCCACAATTGTGGTTAACAATTTCGTTTTTCCTTTTCTTTTTTTGTTGTTGTATTAATTATCCCAAGTTTCAATTTGCAAATATGGGTTGGATGATAATGAAAGTCTTTCCGATGGAATGGATGGCGAGTGCAAACTCTGTAATTCACATTGCAACTCAACACTTTCATTTGCCATGTTTGTTCATGACGTTCATTTATTTCTTCTGCTTTTTTCTCCTTTTCTCTTCTTTAGTTTTTCTTTTTTTTATTTCTTTTCGAAATATAGACTGCTAAAGTCTATGTATATTCATAGAAGTTAGACAGACAGCTACAAAACGTCCTTCACACTTGGCTGCATTCACTTACATACACATGCAGGCATACAGCTGCTGTACGTATGAGTTTGAAGCCAGTGCATGAATATGAATGAAAATAGCAAAGAGAAGCCAGGTCGATCGCTTGATCTCAATGCAAAAAAAAACAAGACCCAAGCCAGCAACATTTTCATTTCAACCATGCGTCTTTGTACTCGTGTGTGTGTACATGTACACTGATAGAACAATTCACTTGTTATTACATGTTATTTCACACGATGTTGATTTCAACGATCTGATTGAAAAGATCAATGGACAGACACAATTATTTTTTTGTTTATTGTTTCATTTGGTCGGTTTTTCTTTTAACGCAGTTGGATATTGTAAATTGAACCCTTGATTGTTGCAAATAGAAATAAAAATACTTGGCGATGTATTCCCTTCTTTCCATATGGAACAACTTTTTGAAAATCTCTTAATTAAAAATTGGTGCAAAAAATTACTAAAAGTAGCTTAATTGTTGGTTAGCTCCTATGAATCTCTTTCTAAATTGTTTTTTCTAGTTCTTTCAATTCCTTTTTGGACGTTGCAGCGCTTCCGGTTACCATAAGCGTATCCCAAGTGGCGATCAAAATTGCCATAAAAGAAAACACGTGTTTATGTTACTCCTGTTTATCCAGTGCCGAATAAGACATAAATTCGGCTATAAGTGGCGTTTACGGCAATTTAGCATATTCACAATCCTCCCAATGCGAATTTTACTCTTAACCTTTTGTCTCTTAAACCTTATTCCCCCTGTGTTCAGTGTCAAAGACGATATAAATTTAACTGTAAGTAGCGCTCATAGTAATTTGGCATATTCAAAATCCACTCAATGCGAATTTTAAGTAAGGCTTTTTCTCTTAAAACTTACAAGGTGCAAGAGTTGAAGCCTATCCATAATTACATCGAGACTGAATCAACAAACGAATCAACAAACGTATCAACATATTATAAAAGGTGCCTTAGTAAGAGTGCTCTTTTTAAGGTTAAGTGTAATTTTTTGGGCAGGTGGCAACTCCGAATTTTGAAAGCTGTCACAAGGGGTTTTCACTTTTTTTTTATTAAAAATTATGCGCTTTACGAAATAACAATGCGTTATAATTATGAAAACTTTCTTTTCAATGGAGTCGCTGTAGTCTAGTAGGTAGTGTGTTCGCTTATTAGACGTACAGCCTGGGTTCGAGCCCCAAAAAAAAATATGAAAAAAAAATATTTTTTCAGCGACTTCCTCTTAGTAGATTTCTGGCAAAAACTCTGGGAGTAAAATAAAAATTGCAATGAAAAAGTTACTCAAAATCTGTCGTTCGGAATCGACGTTACAACTGCCGGTCCCCCACTCAAGTATAAAATTAAGGCACACAACATGAGTGGTGTGAGAAGCTAGGTCGTAATCCTGACTGAAGAGTTGTATGAATCCTTTTTAATGGAGAAATTGCATCTAATAAGTCCACAGTCGGAAGATTGGTTAAAAAAAATTTGAAGAATCTTGCTCGGTTATAGACAGTAAGACTTCATTACGTCAATTCGACATTGATCTAAATAATTTCCAATTTCGCAAAGTATTACACAGCAAAATTTGATAAGACTTCCAACTTCGGTCGTAAAAAAATCAGTTTACTCAGGGACTTAAACCAGCAGATCATGAAAAGTGCCGGCAATTCGTTGAACGGCATCGATCTCAAAAATTTCCTGATTTTGAAAAGTACTACGCAGCGAAATTTGATAAAAAAAAATCTCCAACTTCAGTCGTAAAAAATGCAGTTTACTCAGGGATTTAAACCAGCAGATCATGAAAAGTGCTGGCAGTTTGTTCAATGGATTATGAAGCAAAGTGAAATCAATTCGAATATTTCCAAAAAATCATTTTCGGTGAAGCACATTTCCAGCACTATGCAAAGAATTTTTGTAAAAAAAAAAGTCCACCTTATTGCGAACGAAATTCAGTTTACTCAGGAATGGCTTAGGGAATTTTTTTTTTATCAAAATTCGCTGCATAGTGCTGGAAATGCGCTTTGATGAAAAAGATGATGAAAAGATACACAAAATAGTCGAAATTAGGGCCTGAAGGAGCGTAAACCAATTACTGAGAGTCAAACTCACGCACAACGAACAATTGTCGATTGCGCGTTTAAATCAGGCTGAGTAAATGGACCTTATTTTTGTAAAGATGAGCCCAAAATTACAATGACTGTGAATGGCATTTGTTACAGCAACATAGTAACGAAATTATTGGTGATTTCAACATGAATTTAGATGACAAGTGGTTTCAACAAGACGACGTTACTTGGCCCACCACAAATAATTTATTACAGCAACGATTTCTCGAAAGAATTACCTCAAGGAATTCTGAGTCAACTGATCCTCAATATCATGCAATTTAATGCCAAGTGTTTTTTCTTTTGGGTTTTGTGAAATCTTGAGGTTTATGTGAATTACATACATATATATATAATGGGTCATTATAACCCTACAGTCACACGACCTAGTTTCTCACATCACTTATACTGTGAGAGTTAATTTGTATCCATAAATGGCGGGCCCTACAGTTGAAAGTCGACTGCGGACGACAGATTTTTGAGAAGTTTTTCATGGCATTTTTTCCAGAAATCTGTTAAGAGGAAATAATACCGAAGAAATATTTTTCATATTTCGTTTTGTTGGGGATGTCTGGAGATGGACCGTGGCTTCACCTCTAATAAGCCAACACACTACCTACTAGACTACTGCGACTTCTAATTCCCGACCCAATATCTCATTCATGAAATACACTTACATCTCATAAAAAATTTCATAATTTCAGAAACGTGGCGCCAATTAGAAGGATATTTTATTCCATACTTAATCAGAAGACATTTTCTTTGTAATCCAAACAGTCAGTCAAAAACATAATCAAGATATTATGATACTGAAAATTAATCAGTTTTCGCATATTATATGGAACTTTAAAACAAATAATGGCATTAGGAAGGTAGTTCATCACATGCGTTCTTAATGTATAAATAATAAATCCGACGTTGCTAATCATGTGTCGCACATTAGAAGAGTATTTAGGCATGTGAGTATATTTAATATTCATGTCAAACCTCTATTTTTTAATACCCCAATTTAAATGCGTTTAAAGACTTGTTAGTCTAACAAAGATTCCTTATCACAGAGATAGGCTTTTCGTTTCAAAGCTGTCAAGCCCAGTTAATTAGTGATGCTGTAATTTAAAATACTATCACTGTCATGCGATGTTAGTGACAACGTTATTTGCTTGACTCCATTAGAAGACACACGCTTTAGGTGACAAACAGTGGCAGCCGGGGCATACTCTCTTTATATATATGAGTAACAAAAACTTCCTTGCATTGAACGTCTTTATTCGCTGAACTCACTTAGAATATTTGTATAATAAAAAAAAATAAAATATCTTGTGTTGTTTGTTTCACTCCAAATTTAATGTTTTGAAAACAAAAAAACTCATTTTTTTGTTTTTGAATTTCGCATATGATGAGGTGGGCACACGCGCAACCAACATACCATCACAATAAGATGCTTGAATGCGTTCAAAGTTTCGTTCATTCGTTTATATACGTTCTACCGACTATTTATTTCGTTTTTGGTTTTGTTTTTGGGAGCAGTTTCGATTTGATGGTTTTTCTGTGTGTGAAATCGCAAATATGGTTATTGTTGCTGTTGCTGCTGTTGTTGTGATCAGTAAGCATAGCAGCGGAACCAGTGATGCAATCTGACGTTGTTTCGCTCATCCACCCAAATACACTCACACCGTCATACACATCCATACATATGTATATCCATAGCACAACATGCCAAGAAGTAAATTGTTATGCATGGATATATTCAAATGACCATAAAAAGGAATTAAGGTCCAACAAAGATTCGTTTGTTTGTTCGTTTGCTTGTTTGTTTATTTGTGCATAGCATTGCATTGCATTGCTTTTACAGTCAGCCATAACAGCGAGAATATTAAAAACAACCATTTAAATGCGTTAAAAGGGCTCTAAAGTTGAATAAAGAAACATTATTTTGCAAAGACGTTCGTCCGTCTATCTATGCGGTTTTTGGTTGTTGTGACTGGCGTTCTTTTCTTTCTGTTTTTTCTTTGCTTTGCCTGGTGGTTTCTTCAGTTGCGAAATTTTTATCTTGTATGTGGCTTTGTGTACTTGCGCGTGTGCGTGTGTGTGTGAAAAACGGCAAACATCAATCGGCAAAATATAACACCCCATTCTTCATAATTCCAATATTCACATGACTTGACGATTCGATTGTTGAATTGAAACCACACCACTCCACACCACACAGTCAGACTATTATTACCTGAGATATTTCTCAAATATGTACGTTCATACATGATACGAGCATACTACGTCTACGGATCTTGAATGCTGAGACACACTTACTACTGCAGCTTTGCTCTTCCTTCTCAACTACCGCAACAGTCCTAAAAGCGGTGGCTGTATATGGCCGTATATCTTTTTTATCTTCATGTCTGTCCGTCTGTTTGTCTGTCTTTATATCTGACGACTTTATGTTCATCATCGTCTCTTTGACGCAAGAAAAACAGAAAAATATAAAAAAAATGTTCACAGATCTCTTACAGCAGAAATCCAAAGAAAATGAAATAATAACGAAACAACAACAACAAAAAATCACAACTTCAAACAAACAATAACAACAACAGTGCGAAGTAGTCAATTTCAAGCTGAAATGATGTCGCACGTTTCATTTCATTGAAAAAAAAAATACTTTTGACCACTACACTCGAAAAAATACGATAATTTAGGAAGAAGGGAATTTCCACCGGAAATACTTAAACACTTGCAACTACATACATACATACATATGTACATACATAATTGGCCATTACAACCCTTCAGTCAGGATTACCGCCTAGCTCCTCACGCCACTCATGTTGTATGCGTTAACTTTTATACATGAGTGACGGGACCTACAGTTTAACGTTGACTCCGAACGACAGATTTTTGAGAAACTTTTTCATGGCAATTTTATTTACTTTCAGAGTTTTTGCCAGAAATCTGCTGAGAGGAAGTCGCCTAAGAAATATTTTTTTTTCATATTCCGTTTTGATGTCTGGCCTGAGGCACGAACCCGGGCTATACGTTTAATAAGCGAACACACTATCTACTAGACTACGGTGACTACAACATTTGCAACTGCCATCCTTAAAAGGAGTATGTTACTCATGGCATGCTTGTTATACGAAATATTTCTTTTTCATATTTGCGTTTTGATGTCTGACCTGGAGTTTGAACTCGGGCCTTACGTCTAATAAGCCAACACACTACCTACTAGACCACGGCGACTACAATATAACATCGTTAAAATGTTCGCCGAAACGACAAATTTTCCAAGACTTTGGCTCATTAATCAGACTCAATTCGTCTGATGGCATGGGTTGTGTTGGGTTTGAGGGCAGCAGTGGTTTGTGGCTTGTGCTGGTCTTGACACCAACCATAGTCATCTAACGTGTAGGTGATGTGAACTGGCCACCGTGAAATTTGACCCCATCACACTTTATCACTTGGAGTTATCTTAAGTCGGTGTAAGACGGCAACAAGCCACAAACCATACATACATACATAATTGGCCATTACAGACCTGCAGTCAGGATTACGGCCTAGCCATGAAAAGCTTCTCAAAAAAAAAATCATCCACAAACCATAGCAGTCCGTAAACCCAAGACAACCCATGCTATCAGGCGAATTCAGTCCAATTCATGAGCCAAAGTCTTGATAAATTTGTCGTTTCGGCGGACATTTGAACGATGTTATATTGTAGTCGTATAGTAGATAGTGTGTTCGCTTATTAGACGTAAAGCCCGGGTCCAAACCCCAGGTCAGACATCAAAACGAAATATGAAAAAAAAATATTTCTTAGGCGACTTCCTCTCAGCAGATTTCTGGCAAAAACTGTGAGAGTAAAATAAACCTGCCATGAAAAAGTTTCTCAAAAATCTGTATCTCAGAGACGACTTTAAACTGTAGGTCCCTTCATACATACATACATATGTACATAGATAATTGGCCATTACAACCCTTCAGTCAGGATTACGTTTCTCACACCACTCATGTTGTGTATATATTTTATACTTGAGTGGCGGGACGTTAAACTATAGGTCTCACCACTCACGTATAACATTAAGGCACACAGCATGAGTGGTGCTGAAAAGCTAGGCCGTAATCCAGACTGAAGGGTTGTAATGGCCAATTATGTATGTATATTGCACCCAGAGTGGCATCAACAGATCTTTCAAACGAATAAAAAATGTCAATGACATCTCACACACATACATATGTACATACAAATTGGTCATTACAACTCTTCAGATAGATCCGATATAATTACAAGGCACTTATACATGCTATTGCAACCATTTTCGTTCCATTCTTACGACTTTTTCTATCGATGAAAGCAAAATCTTTCAAAGTATAGAACATACTCACATGGAAAGCATATTCGGAAAGTAATCCCCCCAAACACAATCAATTTGTTTAAACAAAAAATTGCTCCAAGTGTAGGAAAATTAAAAATACAGCACAAGACACAATTACCCATCCAAAGAACCAGCGGCAAATGTCAAAAACTCACCGCATTACTAACCATTCAAGAGAAGATTATTCGAATGGATATGGAAACATGGACAAACGTAAGTACGACCGCAATCCTAAACTTGGGTGGCATTTCAATTTCATTTCTTTTTAGTTTTTTGGTTTTCATTTTAGCTTTTGTTTTATTTTTTTAATCATCCGTTTCTATCAATGAACGATGGCCGTTGGTCGCTTGTCGATGGACAGTAGTGGTGGACAGTAACAACTGCACAATCGCCAACAACAACTCTGTAAACAGGCGGATAACATATTGATCGGAGCTCGAATTGAGTGTTGATACAATATTTGTCTACACAAGAGGCATAACAAAACACATGAAACACATTGAAACACATACAACACATTGAAATACAACACAAAGAATTATTGTAGAAATATATGGACAGACAGACTTGCAGCCAAACAGACAAACAGCAGCAAAAAGAACATTTTTAAATCTTTAAAGTACACATTGGTTGTTATGTAGTACGATCATGCCACAACCACGCCACACTACACCATACCGCACTTATTCAATTCGTTAATGTTGTTGTTGCTGTTGTTATTGTTGATGTTTTATTATTTACTTATCTGGTCGATTTTGGTTTGTTTATTAGCGTTTGTTGGCTGTTGTTGGTTGTTACTTTGGCGGCCAGGTAGATTTTATGAATTTACCTCACACGTTGACACAAAAGAAATTAATCACTGGAGCATCTTCAACACTCTGTTATCGACTCGAGACAACAAACGTAACGATTTCTTTACCAAATCCCAAAAATACATGAAACATTAAGTTGGATTTTGCAGCATCATCATCATCATCATTAAAACCAGTGAGTCAATTTGAAAACGTTTAGGCTGGAAACCAAATCAGTAATAAACAATTGAAAATTTCTTTATCTCGGGGGTTTACTGATTCGGTTTCTTTCAATAAAACAAAAAAAAAAAAGGGTTTCAAGACATCCTTTACAATTGACCAATTTAACACACTTCGAAAACGAGTGTGAAACGAATAGATTACGAAAATGTAAAGGGTTGGGGGATAATGTTATTTCTTCCACAAAGTGTGTTAAGTGTTTGATTCGCTTAAAGCAAAGGTGGGACTGTGTGGAGAAAATGGCAAATTAAGCAATTTAAACAAACTAACATAACGTCAGATCCAGTTCATCCATAATTATACAAAACCATTGCATTGACCAGCATTGAGGACAACATACCACAACATGTTATGGTATGAGCATCCAGAACGTAAGTCTTAATTGTAAAGAGTTCCAATGGTCCATAATGTATGTTTGTAACAGAGGTTAGCAATGAATCGTTTTTTCGCTACTCATAAGTACTCATGAAATTTCGAGTATGAGTTAGTCAACAGTATTGAAATTCAACTGGTACTCTAATTCATACGTACTCACTACAACATTGATTTATAAGTACAGGTTTCAATAAGTATGAGTAAAACGTTGACATCAAACTCATAACATTTCAAATATGTTCGATTCATAAGCCTACTCATTTAGATACATAAATTTAGAAAAATATTTATAATACTCATAAATGATTTGAGTGATTCGAATCATTCATCAAAATTTACAGTCTTAGTTGTTGTTGCATTTACAAAAAAAGAAGAAAGAAAACGACAAAGACAGCAAGCAAAGCAAACACACAACCTTCTAGTGAGTGTTCGTACGCGAATCATACTTATTTTGTGATTCTTGTAAAAACTGAGTAAAGGAGAGTCGAAGTCAACAACATCATGGGTATCGTTAAGTATGAGTACGATGAGTACTTCAAATTTTGAATATGAGTAGTATGAGTATCATATTAAAATAAGTATAAATGCGTATAAGTATCAGACATTATGAGTATGATTCGAATCTACTCATCTCCTTGAATACTCATTGCTCATTATTTGTTTGAATTTAGCACTTGAATGTAGAGGACATAGTTTCTTCTTGATTATCGTTACGGTAGCTTCTGCAGAAGATAATTGGAGGCTGCCTTCTTGTAAACTCTTACAGTTTCAGTATCCTCTCTGATCTCTGGTTTGTATGTAGATTTTCGAATAATTTGTTTCCTAAGAAGTCAGGTTAGCCACGATAGGTATGAGTATTCCCTCTCCATACAAGACTACAAAGCTAATAATAGTATCGTTAATCAATTGTAAGTTTACTCGAACTCCTAACAAGCAATAGAAGGCTGTCTAAGACAGTATTTTGATTGCTCATTATGGCCTCAATCACGTTGGAACCATATCGAGTTTGTAATTAAAATTGTACCCAAAATTTAGCCAAGAATCTCACACAATTATTGGAAAATAAACGACAGTAGCAGTACCTATATTTGTCGCTTCTGTATACATAGTAACTAGAAAGATCCAATCAACTCTAATATGCTCGTATGACTGACTAATCACACCACTTTACTTCCATTCAGTCCTATTACACTAATTTCCCCCAAACACCAGACAAACATAGGATATCTCCTTAACACACGCCGCTGGAAAGTTTCAGCGTATCCGAATATTTACAGACGGCGTTACATAGGACTCTGTGCTTGGACCAGCTTTGTGTAATGCGCTAAAGAATGTCATATTAAGCCTTACAATTCCCGATGGAGCATCGGTTGTTGGCTATGCTGACGATATCGTGTTAGTTGTTGAAGACAACATTCTGGTAAACGTAGTGCAAAGATGCTACAGTCAGAAGTAGAAGATGACTGGATAGTGCTCCCCTCGACTTAGTTACACCGAAAGCCGGCATGGTATTGGATAAGTGCAACGAAGGCAGCTGATGATGCAGTGTGTTGGTGGACAAGTGATAACTTTTCAAAAGGCAATAAAGTACACCTTGCCGCAATGAGTGATTGCTTTTTAAACCCCACTTGGCAACAACAGCAACTGTTGAAAGTCTGAAAAGTAAATGTGCCCGAGTTTAATGTCTAATATTAATAGCCCCCGGGTTAAAATATACGACTTCTATTAACGGTTGTGGGCTCTGTTGCACTCTATTAGCACCAATATGGGCAACGTATACATACAAAAAAACACATAAATAATCGGTCATTACAACACTTCAGTAAGGATTAGGAGCTAGCTTCTTGCATCAGTAATATTGTGCGTGTTAATTTTATTCAGAAGTGGTGGAACCTACAGTTTAAAGTCGACTCGGAACGACAGATTTTTTTGAGAATCTTGTGTTTTTGACAGAAATCTACTAAGGAAGACCTCTATATGCGGCAGATAATACAGGTTTAGGCGATAGTCAAAATAGTAAAAATATAATGCCTTGCCACTACGAAATGCCCGAATTTCAGAATTCGGACTCTTGAGCCTTGCAGACTTCATCTAATTATCTGAATACTCCTGTCATACAATGAGCGAGTCAACACCCACTATAATTTAAACTTTTTTATTATGTTCTTAAGTATAAAAAAAGTTCCTTTATCATGAATTGTTGTTTTTATTTTAACATTTTATAAGTAATAAATAAACGTTTTAATTTTTGGAAATGTATTCGACTATTCTCATTTTCTTTTCTCGCTATCCTAAGAAAATGAATTATTTCAGTGGTGTTTACTCACTTTTGGCGCTCACTGTATATTCCTATTTCTCTTATGTAGAAGCTGTCTCCGTCTTCAGCCTTCCATTTTACGTCATACGTTATTTTGAATAACGAAATGACTTTTTCTCCTAACCAATGCACACGACATAATAAAAAAGTTACAAGAACTGTGAGGTCCATTTCCATAAAGTAGAACAGATTTTGGTGCGCATGTGTGTGTGTTTAAAGAAACAAGTGTTCGATGATATTGTTTTTCGTTTCGTTTTATATACATATGTATTTTAGGCCTGAAATTGATTATTTTTTATTGTTATTGTTGCACTTGCAGAGCGATCTGTTTAAATTGTTGTAGTTTTTCGTTATACAACTTGGTTTCAATATGAAAATGTAAAACCCTCGAATGATTTTTTCGGTTTTTTTGTTTGATTTTTTTTTTTTTTTTTGCACGACAATCATGCATGAATAATTTTATTCATCATAATTTTTGTTTTAATTTTTTTTATTTTTTATTTAAAAAAAAACACAATTTTTTCTCGCGCATGCCATTAAACATTTTTTTTTTGTTCCACTGTTTCCACTTGAGACCACTCATTTGCGTTAAATTGTTTTTTTATTTTTCATTGGTATTATACAAAAGCCAATTTTTCTTATTGTTGTTGCTGTTGGTGTTGTTGTTTCAGTTTTTTGACCAAATTATTGTTTCATATACAAATTTTCATTCATATGGAAACACACTCAAACTCACACACACGTTCTCGTTCAAAAAAAAAAAACACACACTACACACCTTGATTTTAACGTTTTGTTTATAAATATTGTATGAAAATAAAAATAAAAACTGAGAAAAAATTTAATTTTTTTTCGCTTTGGATTTCGATTCAAGTACGATTGAATATTGTTGTTGTAATTTAATGTATTTTTTTTTTTTTTTTTGAATTTTTTACGGTGTATACAACACACGTTTACGAGTTTTAGCCTAAAACCTATTAAGCGCAATGATTTCGGTCGGTTGCATTCGGATACATACGGTTGCTTAACGCCGCACACGACTGACCGTGCATGGATAATAATAAACGATATAATAATGTTTGTCTGTCTATCTATTTATACATACATATGTATGTACAATGTACATACATACATACAATACACATGTTAGTATGTTGGTATGTAGATACAGACATACAGATATAGATTCATACATAAATTTTGTTACTGTCTGTCCTGGCTGGTGGAACATCAACCATGTCAGTTAAATACTCTCTCATCACAAAATATCAAGAAAGAAAAAAAAACAGACTCTGCTAAAACTTGAATAATATTTTGTATCATATTTTATTGTAGTTGTTGTTGTTTTTTTTTTTTTAATCATTAACTTTTCTATAATGCCCTCCAGACATCCGCCCAATTAGAAACACTAATGATCTTAAATATTAAAGAACCACACTTAGTTGTTCTACAAGGAATTTTCTATGTAATCTGGAGTTGCCTAAGTACCCAAAGCTTTGCTGAGTGTACTCTGTTCGAGTCCAACTAAAGCATATTTTGTTGTACTCAATTGGCTTCTCTCTATTGATGCAGAGCTGGTGTCTACAGGGCTCAATGCAGTTGAATTCTGGTTCAATCTAAACCAAGGAAATGATGCAACACTGGGTAGTCATAGGTTCAGATCGACTGCGCGATTTCTCATAACTTTCTCGATAGAAAGTCTGATTTTAAGATTCCTACTAGGGACTTATGGTCTGATGATCCGGAGGTTACCGCTACTGCCTTTAAAAGATATTTAAAATGCTAGACAGAGTAGGCTGTGGGATGTGTATTAAGAGATCTCACGTTAGGTTTTCATATACATTGGCTAACCACTGTAGTGTTTTGCAGGCAAATACGCTCTGGGTGTTATTAAAAACGCCGCAATGCATGCCAGATGATGGAATTTTCCCAAAAAGAGACCCAGCTTCAATCAAGTCACTAATGAACATCACTTGAAGTCTATGCAAGTCAGTTACTTAAGTGTTGGGAAATTTTCCGAGAAATTTCTGATCTTTTTAAGATAAATATGGATTCCAGGGAGTAGAGATATCGTCGCAGAGAAGCTCAACTTTATCGACAAGAGGAGACTATGTATACACTTTTGCTACACTTTGTTGTGGACTGCTGTGGACTAGAAGGGGACTAATTGTCTGCTCTTCTTGAATTTTATATGTATGGAGGTTCACACAGGCCACTGCCCCATTGAAAGTCATGCCTAAGGCTTGGCATTACCTCAGGAGCTGTGGGTAGAAGGAGAAGGAAGAGGCCATCGCCCAACTTATGTACCAGTGCCTAGATCTTGTCATGAAGAGACTCTTATGTTCTAATTTTTTTTCATGAACTCTCCAAAAAAAAAGTATTAGGGCTGTAGCAAGATTTTTTTTCATGATGGGTTCCCTGTAGAAAAGGTTTAATCCCAGTTTTCGATTTGAAACGCAGCATGCCCTACCCTCGGTCCTAAGTAGGACCTTCAATGAGAGTCCACCAACTAATCAAAGTGTATATATGTACATCATGATATGTTCAGAAAGCTTTTCAAATATCATATTTAGCTTCCATGACATCATTATTCTTCAGGGATACTGTACACCATTTGAAACATTGAAAGCAAGGCTTTAAGATAGTTTGTCTATCGGGCTCTCAAAGTTTGATAGTAAAGACATGGATTCTAAAAAAAAAGAGATTGGTTTTCTACAATCTTAGTACATAAAATTACTATTGTATGCCCTTATGGAAGTTTTAAAAATGCCTGAAGATTGTGAATATAATGAATAGAAAGGAAAATGTTAAGCGTCTGCACCAGCAAGATCTTTTCTAAGTTTTCATAGGCTAGAGAGGATAATAAAAGGGCCTGTTCGTAAATGCATTACTGCGCTGCATATTATGCGCATCATGTTCGTAAATGCAAATCTTGGCAGTACTGCAGCTGTCAAATGTTCGTAAATGCAACATTAAATCATATTATGCGCAAATAAACCCAAAACACTAATCATAAAAATGGCTGATGCATTGAATGAGTGAGAGAGAGAATGAGAGTTTTAACAATAAGTTTCTTTTTTCTTCCTTAAATGTCTTCTTTTTTGCACAAAGTACACTTTTTTGTGGATTTAACAACATTTCGGCATTTGTTTTATCGTACAGTTCAAAAATCAAATTTATTAATAATTTTTCCATTTCTGCAGTGTTTGTTCGTTTGTAAATGCAAACAAATAAATCAGCTAAAAGAAGCATCAGCAACATGTGATTAGCAGTGTGAGCGCAAAATAATCATATTATGCAGCGCAGTGATGCATTTACGAACAGGCCCAAACTGTACAAGTTTACAAGCACGATGCCTCTAATTGTCTTCGGCAAAAGCTACCGTAACGATAAAAGAAACTATGACCTCGACATTCAAGTGCGAAATCCAAACGAATAATGTGGTGTATACCGGAGATCAGCAATGAGTATTAAAAATTTGAGTAGATTCGAATCATACTCATAAATTCTGATACTTATACACATTCATACTTATTTTAATATGATATTCAAAGTTTGAAGTACTAATCGTATTCATACTTAACAATACGCATGATGTTGTTGGTTTCGGTGACTCTCCTTTAGTCAACATTTACAAGAATCACAAAATAAGTATGATTCGCGTAGGAACACTACAATACTCACTAGAATGTTGTGTGTTTGCTTTGCTTGTTGTCTTTGTTTTTTTCTTTCTTCTTTTTTTGTAAATGCAACAACAACTAAGACTGTAAATTTTGATGAATGATTCAAATCACTCAAATTATTTATGAGTATTTCAAATATTTTTCGAAATTTATAAATCTGAATGAATAGGCGTATGAATCGAAATTTATAAATCTGAATGAATAGGCGTATGAATCAAACATATGTCGTTATGTTATGAGTTTGAGGTCAACGTTGTACTCATACTCATTGCAACCTGTACTTATAAATCAATGTTGTAGTGAGTACGAATGAATCAGAGTATTTGAATTTCAATACTATTGACTCACTCATACTCAAAATTTCATGAGTACTTATCTCATGAGTATTTATGCAAGTCGCCGTAGTCTAGTAGGTGGTGTGCTGGCTTATTAGACGCCAAGCCGGGGTTCAAATTCCCGGTTAGACATCAAAACGAAATATTAAAAAAGAAATATTTCTTCGACGACTTCCTCTCAGCAGATTTCTGGCAAAAACTCTGAGAGTAAATAAAATTGCCATGAAAAGTTTCTCAAAAAAAAATCTGTAGTTCGGAGTCGACTTTAAAACTGTAGGTCCCGCCACTCATGTATAAAATGAACACACACCACATGAGTGATGTTGAGAAGCTAGGCCGTAATCCTGACTGAAGGGTTGAAATGGCCAATTATGTATGTACGTATGTATGTGCTTATGAGTAGCGAAAAAACGATTCATTGCATCCCCTTTCGATTAAGAAGATTGAAAGAAAAACAGATATAACAGATATAAGCTTTAAGTTTTAGTTAAATTAATTAAAATAGTATAAATAATACCACTCTAAAATTTATTATAGCAATACCTCTGCAAAAGGCAAAACATATGCTGCAAAGATAAGAATTTTAATGAATTCCTAGTTTGAAATAAAACAGACTTTTGTCAACTTTTGTCTAAAAACTAAAATTCTGTTAAAATTGTTTGCAGCATATGTTTGAACCCGTATGATTGCCTATACATACATACATAGGAGTCGTTACATTTATATGAGTATCGGTATTGGAAGGAAGAGTTGAACAAACTGAATTTGCAATTTATTTGGCATGATTATGAAAAACTTATAGCACGTGCTATACATAAAACAACAAAAAAAATAAAATAAAGAAAAAATTAAACGTCTGATATATATACATATATAAAATATCAGCAGACACCATATTTTACAAGTCAATATGAACATCACGAGCATAATTATCATAAAAGTTATCGTCATCGTCATCGTCATCGCCAACGTCGTCATCTTCAACATCATATGTTAGAGACCATATGTCTTTGTCTGACATGCGTAAGCCAAGCGAAAACTGATTTTTTTTTGGTTTTGGTTTTGGGGTTTTAATACAGTAGCAGTATAATTGCAGTACGCCTGAATGATTCTTTTCTCAAAACGTTAAATTTAGAGCAATCACGATGACAATAATCATACGAACAGACAAAGCGACAGACACAGCTCGACACAATACACAGACACAGCCACAGATCGATGGTTCCTTCGTTGGTTCATACCAATTCACCATATGAAGAGAGCATAATTTTACTACACAGTCTAAAACAGATAAACTTATGGCTGCGGAACATTAATTTGTTTCTGAGGACACATACACACACTTTTGATCTTCTGTTCTGTTTTTCGTTTTCAATTTTAGAGTTTTTTTTTTACGGAGCCATATCAAATTTCAGCACATTCTACTTGATTATAAACCGAAAATTTTTATATTTCATACTTGAAATCCAAAAACAACAACAACAGCCACAATAGCAGCAGCAGGAACAAGAACAAGAAAAACACTGAAATCAGCTTAACAACAGAAGATATGGAAGGATAAGAAAAAAAAAATACCAAAAAATGAACACAAGAGAAGGGTTTAAAGCCCAAAAATTAAGACAAATTTAAAGGAACAACAACAGCAACAACAATCATAAGGAGATGAAAAATTAAATTTGCTTCATTGCATCGAATTATAACAAAAAATAACAGTTGTTTTTTGCCCCATGCTATATACGAGTACATACCGTTGACCGACCATAAACTTAAAACAAAATCCATGAGAGAGAAAGAGAGAGAGAGAGGTATAGCAGAGAGGTACAGAAAAAAAGGATCAAATTAACATGAAATAAGACACAAAAGGTCAAAAACATATTTAGTCGGAAATCATTATTGGAAATTGATTTACCGTTAATTTTATATACATACATATATTCCTATGCTAATTTAAATGATTTCATTTTAAATTGAAAAATTAAATAAAAATACACACACACACACATGCAAACATTTATAACAATAAATTCCATTATGCGATGACTACAAATTAAGTCAAGCAAAATGAATTCATTCTAGAACTTTAATTTCCTGATTTGAAATTATGGCCACGGCTTTGATGCAAAAGCTTCACTTTAGTTTTATTAAAAATCGGTACATAGCGCTCGTACATTTCAAGAAAATTTTTCATTAGCATTTCCACAGAGGAAAAGGAGTACCCAAGAAGATAATTGGAATCATTATAGTAATGTACGTGGATACAGGACTTTCAGAGCTTAACAACGAAAATATCAGTCAACCATATCACACAAACACTATTCACCATCATAGCTGACAGCATGAGTGAAGTTTGTTCAGAGAGAAGAGAATTTACATGGAGTCTCTAACATCAGCTCAAGGATTTGTGTTAAGCCCATTGTATTTGTTTCCTCTCGCACAAGGTCTCTATTATCTAGGCAGACGACTCGAAAAGATTAGCGCACAATATTCTACCAGCAATAAATAGCAAGAAAACCAAAGCCTTGAAAATCGATAACTTAAATACCGATAACACATCATGCTGCAAGGCCAACCTACCGAATACATACATAATTTCTGTTACGTAGGCAGTAGTGACAACTACTGGTGGTGGCACAGTAACAAACGTAAACAATATGGTAATTATAGCGAAAGAGTAATCTATTTGCTGATTGAGTCCTGGTCTCTCTCAAGGTGGGGCACTACCTGACTTTCCTATTATGTGCTTATGCAAGTTAGTAGGGTACGGATCAGGCAGTTTCTTAGATTTACAAGGACTATTTAAAGAGGATGGAGTCGCCGTAGTGTAGTAGGTAGTGTGTTCGCTTATTAGACGCAAAACCCAGTTTCGAGCCCCAGGTCAAACATCAAAACAAATTATGAAAAAAAATATTTCTTCGGCGGCAGATTTCTGGCAAAAACTCTGAGAGTAAATAAACCTGCCATGAAAAAGTTTCTCAAAAATCTGTCGTTCGGAGTCGACGTTAAACTATAGGTCCCGCCACTCAAGTATAAAATTAAGGCACACAACACGAGTGGCTAGGTCGTAATCCTGACTGAAGGATTGTAATGGCCAATTATGTATGTATGTATGTATTTAAAGAGGATTATGGGCTCTTAATTAAATTTAAAATCGAAAACTAAGTCAGAATTGCTCGGGTTTGGAATGGAATACCTCAACCAATACAAAACACTATCTGTCTTAGGAGCCCAAACTAACCTTAATCAAGTTGGACTTATTTTAAGAAAGCCTAAAACCACCTGTAAAACAAAGCGACAGTGAACAACTTGATTAACTCCGAAATTCTTAGGTATTCGAATAAAATTCTAGAACTCCTTCATATATGCAGCTCCTAGCTATTCGTAAAGACTGAACCAACATTATTCTTGATGACAGGTCCTGCAATTAAATAATCTCTGAACGATAACTACATATCGATATATTTATAAAGCACCATTATTGCAAAGAACGCTAATCACAATAACTTTCATTCGAAAATATATAAAAAATTAATAGAAATCGTCAAGACCGACCATCAATTACGAACTGTTTCGTTTAACTAGAACCTAAACATTGTAGATTTGTAATCTCTTAAATAAGGTTGTATACAAGGAGTTCTAGTTATGGGTCTCAGCAGAATTAAACATCGAATATAAAATCTTTCTGAAGCGAATAATATCTCGTGACAAAAATACATCACTCCTGGCAATGTCAAGCGAAAAGTCTGAGCAAACGATATATTTGCTCAACCCTATACTATTAATAATTAGCTATTCATGCAGCTATAATGCTAGTAATGCAAAAGTCATGAATTGTTTTTCCATGATTTCGGAAAATTTTCTTGTTTTTTCAAATCTTCCAGATTTGTCTAAAGATGTTGACTTAGAGAGAATATTTGAAATTTGCTCCTTCAAACAATTTTTTAACACAATTAACTGACACTATCAACTAACAGGTGAATAGAAATAAATTTGATTTTCATACGGAAAGGATATGAATGATGTGAGCCACAAGCATCTACAGACGCTTATGATACAACGAGCAATACGTCAAACTTTCAGTTTGGCTCTCTCTCTCTCTCTGGCACCAAAAACTTCACAAGCCATGTAAAATAAATATTTACAATCATAATAAGTTGTAGCCTTTTAAACTTTTTCGTTGGCAGATTATGACAAATGATTGTCATTTAGAAAACCTACATACTCAATATATTAAGTCCTGTTGGCCTTTTTTCCTTCCCTGTATTGTGACTTTTTTTTTTCTCCTTTTTCACATTTTTCATCTTTTTGGATCAATCAACCCAGTTTCGTACGTCGTACGCATGCAACAACAGCCGTAAGTGAATGTTGCGGTAAGTTTGGTTTAGTTGTTGTTTTGGCATTTCACTTTATTTTCAATATCGCAACCTATAATCATAATTTATATTATGTTTACATTACATATCTAACAACACCATTTCCTTTGTGATTTTTAACATTTTTCAAGAGGAATTTGTGGGCTTGTGATATTCTAGATATTCTTTAGATTTACACAAATTTTAGCAATCTTACTTCCACTGTTCTGCGACTTTCTACACCCTTCCACTCTAGGATTGAACAATTCTTCAAAGATGAAGAACCGGTTCGCATTACATGCAGATTTCAGTCGGGGGCCATTTTTGCAATATTGAATATAGGCTACCGCAATGTGTGCCCAATTTGGCAATCTAATCCGTTTCTGCAATCTAATCTCTAATAGAATGTGCCTTTGTCTGCTTCTTCCGTAAAGCTCTGATTTGGAAATCCAGTTGTGGGGCTCCCATATGCAAAATATATCTCTCTGTAGCAACAGTTGATGAAAACTGGCAGATTGTTCGTTGTTTCCACTAACACGTGTCCTGTTCGCTTCCCATAATTTTCGAAGCTTTGCAAACCTCGATACTCATTTGGGCACCATCATCTGAGGTGATTTCACTGCCAAGATAAGTAAAACTTGGTACTTCATCAACAGGATTACTTACTATCGAGGAGCATATAACTGCAGCAAGAACTGTTTGCCCGCAAGGCTTTAGTTTTATTGCCCGTAATTCCAAAATGTTACTTTTTGGCACACATTTGTAAGCTGCTCAATTTGTCTTGTACAGTAAGACCCCGCTTAACGCTGCTCCGCTTAACGCTGTTTCAGTATTACGCAATAGTTCAAAAGCGGTTCAGTATATAGCGACGGTGTATACTACGTATCTTTTTCAACGCTCTTTTGTTAGTCTGTCCAGAATAAAGATTCCAACTGTATTTTCCAAAGTCGCAATCACAGTACGAACGCATCTTTCCTGCGTCACAGTTGATTCATTAGTTGCCTCGTTTAACGCTGTTTCGTTTAGCGCTAGAACTTATTGGAACGTATCCCCCGCGTTAAGCGTGGTCTTACTGTACACGGTTTCGCTTCATGGAAATCAACGCTATATCATCCATCCATACTAATTAGGTCCTAGAGAATGTCACTGAAGGGAAAGTGCACCTCATCGATTACTACCGAAAACGTCAGCGGGGAAAGTATACATCTTTATCGGACCCCTGAAGCGACAATAATAGTGTCTGAAAGTGCACCTCCCAGCAACACAACACTCTACACTGAACTGCTGTACGCTGAGTCTGTATGGGAAAGATTAATTTGGGACTCCTTTTTTCTTTCAAGTGGATTCAAGATTCTCCGGTGTTTCAGCTGATCGAAAGCTTTCTTGAAATTAACGAAAACCTTTATATATGGCTTCTGGAGCTCATTGAGCTATTCCAGTACCATTCAGAGGAAGGCAATATATTGCCTGGTGATTTCGGAGGGGGACGTCTATTTTACTCGTTGTTCGATCCAAAACTATTCAGCATAAGGTTTTTACGGACACACACGACAGCATCTTCGAGTTGCTACAATACATTGCGTTTTTATTCGGGATCAAGTCCGAAGTCCTTGCAACTATTCTGTTGGAAAAGATACGTTCTGGAGAGAGGCTGAAAATACAATATATTCATGCTGCCTTTCCCATTTTAGTCTTCCAAAAAAAAAAGCTAAGGAAATGGTGTATTTTGTAAAAATAATAGCAGCTTTCAATTGTTTTCAATTGGGCGCTGACAGTTTATTTTCACACACAAAACAAAACACACGCTTTAAATAATAATAATAATAGCAGGAGGTGATATTTTAAAGTTTGTGGATTTTTGTATAACGATTCCATCCATTCCTTCCACAATGCCTGACTGATAAAATGAAATTTTACTTTTAACACATCGTTACAAAACCAGGTATAGGCCATAATAAATCTTGACGCTGTTACACCATAATTATCACGTCATGATCGAGGCGACGAAAGCATTTTTTTAAAGACCCTGCGGTCATAACATATAATTGACCGTCATTTAGCACCTTGTCGCCGCGGCACCTTGTTAAGAGAGCAAGAGACACACACTGTAACTTGAATGGGCCAACTATTGTATTGTCATCAGATTCATCTGCAACAATGCCAGCCACGCTATACACAGGCAGCATTGTTATAATAGTCTTTTCATCTTCACTAGAACTACCACCATCAGCAACAACGAAAACGTAAAAGTGAACCGACTAACTGACTACGCGTACATATAACTAACAATTGCTAACAATGATAACGATGATGTGTTGACTCCCCGACAACTGTTGCCGTCGCCTGTTGCAGTTGAAAAAGAAGCCAAAGAAGAAGAAGAAGAAGGTGTTACTTGTCTTGTTTGAACTTTAAATGATTTCTTTGTTGCAGCTCGTTTGTATAGCTTTCGCCAGTAATTTAATCAAGGCATCTCGTTAAATACTGTCTGTGAATGGTATACTTTTATTTGTTTCACAGTTTTTTTTCCGTCATTTTTTCATTTATTTTCTCCATTGAAACGTGTAGTGAAGAGAGCTCTAAACAGGCCTGACTTTAATGGCATGTGTTGCAAGAAGCGGCAACTGTCATTATCACCGCCAATATTACTTTTTCGAAATTCTTTAAGTTTTTTTGATTTCTTTCCGTTTTTTGTGTGTTAAAAAGTTTCATTGAACAGAAAACACAAACAAAAAAAATTGAATATTATTTTGGAAATCGTTTTTTATGTTGCTGGCGCTGTTGTTGTACGTAATCATTTTCAATTTGTTCTCATTTTTCGTAAAGTATGAATTTCAATTTGATTCTCCCTTTTATCCTCTTAATTTTGTGTTGTTGTAATACAAAAGTGTGCAACATGAGCTCTCCGGCTTCTTTTTTTGTTTGGAAGAGTCAGAGATTTTGTTCGTCTTCACGATGTTTAACTTCAATCGCTGTTTAAAATTTGAACACATTCAAAATAATGGTTGTTAACGCAACACTTTAAGATAATGGTTTGTCTTCCATTGCCTTCTTTTTTCCCATTTTCCTTTGTGGCAACGAAACAGTAAAATCAAAGGCATATTAACCCAAATTGTAAATGTTGTGGCACGTATGTATGTATGTACAGCAACTAAAACAAAGTTGTATTCACTAACAGTTTCTAGAGACAGTATGTCCGCCTCGATATCACATAGACACGACAAGTAAATGATCATTCAACCAGCAATCCTTGATCAATAATAATCAATCATAGTAATATTTAATTGATGTCTATAGATATTAAGAGGTTGTCAGGAACATTTTGATACAATGAGACTCATGATCAACGCCATATTATATCGCAAACTCAGCCAGGGCTTCTAAAAGAACAGATGAAAATCACTACATAGCTTAATAGTTCCACAAAAGTACTTCTCATCAAGACAGCTGCCACAAATTTCATGGATTGGTGTAGCGGTTTAAGTGCTCGGCTATAAATCCGGGTAATCCAGGATAAAATCCGGTAACAGACAAAAAATATTTCATCGCGATATTGAATTTATAAAATTAAGCATTTTCAGTCTCCTTTAAATACTCCGTCAGCTGTAAACAACTTCAACAAGTAGTGCTATACGGTGTTCTTTACAGTTCAATTAAGAATCAACCTCTATTGCATCCAACATAAAATCATGTTCAGTAGCTGCCGCCCCTTTCTAGAGCATACTCTGGTTGTAGTCATTTCCATCTTCAACTTTTTTGCCGTCAGTAAAGCCTGAAACTGCACTTTTTTCCTTATAACAGATCAAATTAATCATATCGGGGAAGTATATAAACGTCGCAGGCATAGTACAATACCATAGTCGGTTAAACGAAATTTATGGATATCCAAGGCAAGCGTTCCAATCAAATCCCTCAGTTTGGCGACATGTTCGCAACTTATAACCGCAGTTTCTAATAGAGTTTGCATATAAAATTTGACACTTTCACTTTCTTTCAGTTCCTACTACTGCAGGACAGATAACATTTTGAACCTTGCCGACAGAGAAATCTATTAAATAGAAAAGGATTTTAAAAATCTAAACTAACGTAAGCCGGGTTAATGCTTTACGAGTTTCATTTGTTTCCCAAGTGCCCCTCAAACTACTAAAGATTTGAGACGAACCAAAAATTATCAATAACACAACAAATCTTATTTGTAGATATAGAGCGACACTAGGCATATGTGGCCCAAAACTTGATATTGGCTATGCAAGTATTTTATTATTAAGTTTAAAATATCTGGTTATCCAATTAGTGGTTGCAAAGGTTAAAAGTTTACCATTTATAAGTATAAAACGCATAAAAATAATTAAAAAGCTGACTTCAAAAGCAATATGGAATGAAAGTCGACCCACTGTGCAAAAAATAGGCAAGACTATAAACAACTTTGATGAGGAAGCGTTACACATACATACATAATTGGCCATTACAACCCTTCAGTCAAAATTGCGGCCTAGCTTCTCACACCACTCAATTTGTGTGCCTTAATTTTATACTTGAGTGGCGGGACCTACACTTTAACGTCGACTCCGAATGACAGATTTTGAGAAACTTTTCATGGCAAATTTTATTTGCTCTGAGAGTTTTTGCCAGAAATCTGCTGAAAGGAAGTTGTCGAAGAAATATTATCATATTTTTGTTTTGATGGCTGACCTGGGGCTCAAACCCGGGCTTTACGCCTAATAAGCGAACACACTACCTACTAGACTACGGCGACTACAGAAGCGGAAGCGTTACAGGAGTGGTCAAATCTAGTCACCATCGCAATGTCAAAAGTATTCCTTCCGTCAAGTGGAACCTTTTAACTGAGACCAACACTTTGGAGATGACCTATGTATTCATGTAATACATTGTATAGGAATAATGGAAGGCAAAGAAGGAGTACCGTTCGACAAAATTTACTACTGATATGTTAATATTAATTGCATTTGATACACAACAATTAAAGCTGACCGACCATTTACAATGCCATAGATATGATGATTGGAGTGCGAGAGCAATAGGCATTCATTGCTATTGTTTCTATCAATCCGTAGTTACGTCAGCAAGTAAACATTATCGCAAATGAGACGACTCAAAGAACCCAGAAGCCGGTTACCGTCAATTTAGACCGCTATGACCACATGATAACCAACTTTTTTTTTACCTGCAATTAAGCATTTCCAACTGGACGGTAATTGTTTTCAAGAAACCAGTGTCACGAGTCACACATCAACACCGATTTTGGCTTGATTGCATAAGAAGTTTCCAGAAAGAGTAATTACAGGCTCTAGCAACGTGATCATGCGATTGGACCGTGCCTACAAGTGTAAATCCGACAATTTTTAGGACCAACCCGACATATGTGGTAAAGTGGTGGAGAACGCTCTCAAAAGGATGCGCTGTTAAAACCAAGCCAAAGACATTCTTATTCGTTTATACTGACAGGGGTCAAGCATAGTAATGAAATAAAAGTCTTACCGAGAACCTAGCTTTATTATTAAAAAAAAAAAAAAACTAACGACCCTTTATTTTAGAAAACTGCAAGCCTAAAAGTAGTCACCTTAATTTTGTTTTTTTTAAATAATAAACAGTTACAATTTTAAAGTTGCCACATGTTGATTAATAGTGTATAAAAAAACCACATTAACATGAAATGAATCGACTTAACAGTACTGTTTATCTGAGTTTGCGGTAATGCGGTTCAGATACTGTATATTCGTTTAATCTTTATGTTCATGTTAAAATAAACACTTCAACAGCGAAGAAGAGATGCCAGATGAGAAAGACATGTATAACAGCTGATGACTCGGTGAAAATTTGGCGGCTATTTATTTAGAAAGTTATCAATTATATTTTAATTTTTAAAGTTTTTCATTTTTTTCTTATTAGATAAAAGCTGAAAACGGAAAAATTTCTTTAAATTGTTTTACTAAACTACGTGTTTGATTTGATAATACAGTTTTTAATTTTCAAGTCGCGCTATTATGTAGTTTACAAATACCCGAGCAGTTACAGACAAATCGCTTGTTAAATTAGAACATGGATTAGAAATTGGAATCTGCTATTTAATAAATAGAATTAACTGAACTGGACATTATTGTACCGAACAGAAGTTTAGTTGCTTTGTCAGCTGTTTGTTGTTAGCTGCCCTTTGGAATGCCACTGGCAATTCAATTCAAGTTCAGTTGCCACACATATTGGAACCTTGAATAGCGAAAGATTCTAACAGATTGTGCATAATCAATTATACATAGCAACCGAGCTTCATTTGCCTTAACAACTGGCAACCGTTTGCAGTTCGGTGGCCATCTATATATGCCTTCCAGTAAGCGGCTGGATTGGCTTTCAACAAAACAGCACGTTACCATATTGGACACATTTAAAAAAAACGTAATGTTAAGCGTCAACGTAAAGAAAGTAACGTTCAAGAAACAAAAATTAACAACGAATTTGTAATTAAAAAGGCAACAAAGAGGGAATTATTTGAATAGTTACGATTGCCTAAACAAAAAATTCTTAGTCACGTCTTCAGAACGGAAATGTATTCATAATTCAATACTTTAATATTTAAATTGTAAGCAAACACACAACAACAACAACAACAATCTATGTCTTTTTGGTGGTTCATTGAACCCCACAGTTTAGTATACCCAAAAAATTCAATGAATTTTGGCTTTTTAACTTTATTTAGAAATGCTTATTGGTATGACGTTTGTGACGTGCACTACCAGTTATTTTCATTACCTGTTTAGTTTATGTATCTTAAAGAAATAATCGAAAGAAAGAAGCTGTATCTCAGTTATGAAATCTTTACAAAATGTTGTTTGTAGCTTTCTCCTCTTTCGAAATGTATGTATGTGTTAATGGTATGCATACATATGTAGACAATATTTCAAATTAATTGATTTCATCTCGTTTGTATTTTCAATATGAGCCCAATTTGATTGGCTTTTCTCTTTTTTTATATATTTTTTTCTTTTATCGTTTTATAAAAAAAACCCTTAAAGTTTATTGTTAACAAAAGGAATATTTGACGATGAAGTTTAAACGAAACGAAAAAAAATGGAAAATTTAAATATTCAAATGATACGACTCTACTACTACTACTACTAGAGCATTAAATTAATATTAAAAAATAAAGAAAATTAAAAGGAAAACTTACAAAGCCATTATTTCATTTCTCTTGACTTGCTTGATAATGATGTGATTGATTTGATGTGAGTGTTTTTATGTTTAATACGTTAAAAAATGCGTACTAGTTTTAAATAATATTCGGTGTCATATTGCGAGGTGGGGATGAAGTATAATGTCTACAACATTCTATCCAACCAGTCTGTAAGATCGTTAAGCTGACCTTCTTTCGCAGAACCCTCATAGAATTGTATATTCTGTTGTAAGTGTGACCATTCGAAATCTCTGCCTGGTTTACCTAGATAAACCGGTTTACTGGTGTCTTCATCACCCACCGATTGCAACTTACGACTGCGTGTATCACGTACTATATTCCTGTATAGAAAGATTAACAAAGAAAAACAAACTTTATATTGCTAAAAAAATCCCACACAAATAGTATGTTTTCCTTTGCTTACATTTCCTTTTCCAATGAAGTTTTTATCACTTCTGCACTTTTAGCTGTGGTCAGATCTTGTTTATTGCACAATACAATAACAGAGCAGGGAAAAGTAGCTGAATCTGCCAATATGGTATACAGAGCACTATGTGGAATGAAATGGAAAACGGTTGGTTATCAGACCTGTGTGTGAACACTACATAGCATCATAAGACTTACTCAGCTACATCACGTATATCCTTTTGTATGGTCACTGAATCCACTACGAATATAATGCCCTTGGCGGTTCTCTTGTATTGATCGAAACATTTTTCTCTTACTCTATAATGGCCGGGTATGTCCACCAAGCGACCCGTTAAACCGCCAATTTTATAGTCTCCGACATTTTCTTTAATGGAAGTGAAAGTCTCCGGGAATTTGCTGTGTAAAACGCGCATAAATATTGAACTTTTGCCGGCTTCAGTAAGGCCAGCCAATAGAAAATGGCGGCGCGATGAGGATCTTTTGCGTAAAATGACAAACAAAGCTAAAAGACAATAAGCATTATTAAGTTAAAGGTATCCATCTTTTTTCTGTCGCCATCTTACCCACTGCTATAAAACCCACAATCATTGCCACCAAAATTGGCGTCATATTTAGTTCGCCCAATTTAATGGGTTCTCCATTTCTAGTTTTTCTCTCTGTTTGATCCATTTTTTCGTAATTATTTTATTCTTATTGCAAATTTAATTTAAACCGCGTTTAAAACGAATTAAAAAATACTTTTTACCCGACCGGGATGTCCAGTCGTCAACCAGCCACGCAATTGTTTTCTTTGCAAATAAGTTAAACGTCAAAAGCAGCAGGTAGTGTCAAGCAATGTTGCCAGATTCATTGCTTTCTAATATTAATTTTTCCAGATGTTAAATTTAGATCCGTTTGGCAACTTTACATTTGCTGAGTGTTTTTCTTTTATTCAGTGCTTGTGGCTCCACTATTTGAGATTAATTATCCATAATCCAGATACAAACCACACACTTGGCAATGCATTGCAAAATGAAAATAACTATATGTCGGTAGTACAATGGCAAAACCTTGAATTTCATTTTTATTTACCACCCACCACATCAGAAGACCACCACCAGTCAAAAAACTCGTTCCTTATCGTTTTCGCTTTGAATAAGTTTAAATGAGTAAAAAAGAATATTCAAAAATTAAATTACATAATAATTTAAATTTTACTTTTTATGGATATGCATTTTTACACACAATATTTTTTAATTTTAACTTTTTAGATGCCTAAAATAAATGAGACAATGTCAACACTTAGCTACTCCTCTCACCCCTCACTGTTTCACACCCCAATTTGTTTATGGTGAACTTGTGGGAACCCAATGGCCCCACTAATGGAGGTGAAAATGACCTCTTCTAGACACGCATCTGTTAATTCACCACTATTAGCGCAGTGATTTAGGATAATAGAATATCTCTTTTGAATAACGGCACTTAGGTTAATTTAATTCACCACTTAACAATAGTATAACAATGACTCCAGTAATGGAGGTGAAAAATACTTCTTCTAGACACGAATCCGTTAATACACCACTAATATTAGTGATTTATGATAATATAGTACCTCTTGCGAATAACGGCACTTTGGTGAATTTCAATTTTATTCACTACATCGGTCAAATTCACCACATTTTGTAAAACTTACCACCCTCGGAAATCACCACACCGAATAAATTCACCATACTTCCCAAAAATAATAATTTTGGGGGTGAAGCCCAAAAAAACCCACAATACACACACAACCACCATGCAAACGCAGCACAAAAAAGCAACCTAAACCACAAAAATCTACAAATTGAACACGTTCCCACGACAATCGGACCTTCACTCCGGAACGACCCGACTCAACATCGGCCAAGGATTGTCAACCCAGCGAAAACTGTATCAACCGGAAGTTTTTTTTCCCAAGGGAGAAGCTTCTGAAGACAACAGGCGAACTGTTACAACAAATTGAACAAAAAATTGCCAGCTTTGGTTAGAAGTAACCAAAATCGGCAACACTGCTCACCACAACAAGAAAAAAAATTATTTTTGAACAAGTTTCCCATCCGTCTGGACTGACCGATTCTTCCATCTTTAAAGTAGAAAGTACACTACATACACGACACACAACGAACCAGCTTAAATAAGGAAGGTTAGGCTGAAAACCAATTTCGCCTATTCCATCCCACATGTGATGAACATGCTCGAATTAAATAAAATATGCGAAATAACTTGGAAAGCTAATAGAAAACACACTCCAAGAAACTGAATTAATAAATAGTATTTATTTAAATCCAATATATATAATCTAAATATCTTTAAGACTGTTTTTGTTTATATTGTCGGATAACACTATAAGAGGAGAACAAATTGTTCATGGGGAATATTGATTGGTAGCAGTTATAAAATTTGAGAAAAAGGTATTTAATGAAAAAAGTACTTTTAACATTAATTCTTAATTTTAGTTTTTTGTTTTTCTAACATGCACGATTAGCTTAGCTTTTTTTTAAACATCAATATTATTGATTAACGTTTACGATGAAAAATACAAAAATTTAGAAAATAATTATTTGGCTTATATGTGATTGATTGATTAAATGCATTTTATAAGTGCTTAAAAATTCCAAAAAGAGATAACAAATATGTTTGGAAATTGCATTGCATAATGTCCGTCTACTATGTATGCGCGTGTATGTACGAGTATATGCCTTCGTGTATGTGGTAAGAGGGTTTTGTTGGTATTAATAAATATTTTCTTTATATTGAAATTGAAAAAAAGTGTTGAAAGCTTGTTTTTCTTCAAGAGCATAAATTAAATATAAGCATATATATTTTCTGTTGTGTTTCTGTTTTTTGTTTTAAGTTTTAAATTAAATGATAAATATAATAAAATATATAAAAGCAGTATTTAATTCTGGAAAAGAGTTCGTGTAAACTCAATATAATCTAAAGCATCTTTAATGGGTTGTCCAGAGCGGGGTTCAGTATATGGTTTCATACGTTGCACACAATAATCGGCCATATCCTTGGTAAGATTCTAATGAAATAAAAAAAGAAAAATCATTTCAATTCAATGTTAAATGCATGAGTATAAAAAATATACAAATAGCTTACGCAATATAATTCTTCCTTGGTAACATAGGGTCGATCGGAGGCAGTAATGGCGCGGAAAGCATTTTCGATTTCTTCGTAGGATTGCACATTCTCGGTTTCTTTCGAAATCATGAAGGCAATATATTCTTGCAGGGAAACATAACCGTCGCGGTTGGGGTCGACAACATCCAAAATGGCTTCGAATTCTGGGTCAGGTTGTCCCTCTTCTACCATTGGCAGATCGTAACCGAGAGCACGTAAGCAGGATTTGAATTCTTGATGATTGAGTTTACCGCTCTTGTCCTTGTCGAAATGTTTAAACATCATGGAGAATTCCTTAAGCGAATCTTCAGATACGCCTGAATGATTGCGTGCCTGTATCTGTTGTTCCAAATTGTGTTGCATTCTCATCGATAGTTGATCCAATTGGTCCCATTGTTGTGCCAAACCCACAGTAGAATGTTCCGTATAACGATTATCCAATATCAAATGTTCTTCTAACAGAGCGCCAAGTTCTTCAATTTTCTTTAGATCAACACGACGTGCCCGTACCTCTGTGGCTTTGACGCGAAGTGCTTCCAGTTGTTGCTCCAAAGAACCGGATCCTTCCATCATAGACGTTCTAATAAGCAAATAATAAAAGATGAAATTATTTAAATTTATAAACAAATTATAAACGAATTCGCTTTATATAAGTATATTTATATATATGTATGTATTGTATATATACACGTGTAAAACAGCTATTTAACAATTTTAGTAGTAGTTGTGTAGTGGTTAATTCTGCTGGTTATATATGTATATCTATTGTTCTATAATATTTAAAGCGAAATATACTATTGATGAGCTATGGTCTCATTCTCTAGTCTAATCCTTTTATTTATTAGATTCATATTTCAATATTTTTAAAAAAATAATTCGAAAGTTTTCGAATATAAAAGAAGTTTTCGTAATTGAACTGCTTGCTATGCTAATTTGAAAAGTTTAACTTCTAAACTAAACCTATACATACGATTAAAATCGTAATCGATCGGAAATTTTAACGCGTTAAAGGCAAGCAAAAATTGTATTCATCAAGAACGTTTAGCAAAACACATCAAATAAATAAGCGAATAAAAATAAAGTAAGAAATTAAAATATGATTTTAAAATACAAATAAATTAAATAGAAAAACCATAAAATATAACTAAAATCCACTACCATATGATAAATCCAGCTCCAACTTAAAATATGTCTTAGAAATAGTACGAAACTAATTTATTTTCGAAATACGAGATGTCTCAGTAAGTGGAAACACGTGACATAATTGTGAAATTTTTGCACAATAATTCGAAAAGTTATGCTTGAGACCGTTTGTAAACTTAAAAGAATTTTCTGATGAGAAAGTTCACCTAAAGTGTCATCGATTTTAATCTAAATTTTTCGAAAAACGATGAAGCGCTTAGTGGGTACACAAAATTGTCGTATTTGCGGATCAGAAAATATTCATGCAAACCATTAAGAGACAAATACATCCACAATGAGCAAGCGTCTGGTGCGGATTTGAGGCAGATGGCGAGATTGGGCCTTACATTTATGACAATGAAGCCAAATTGTAGCGACTGTAAACGGCATTTATTTTAGAAACATGATAACAGAGCTCTTCTGGCTTCATTTGAACGGAATGAATCTAGACGGCAATGAGACACTGAGACCGAAATTGTAGCGACTGTGAACGGCATTCGTTCACCGAGCTATTGGGGCTTCATCTGCACGACATGTGGTTTCAGCAAGACGCCGATATTTGAAACACTGCGCGTGCGGCAATCGATTTATTGCAATAACGATTTCCATAACAAATTACATACATACATAATTGGACATTACAATCCTTCAGTCAGGATTACGGCCAAGTTTCTCACACCACTCATGTTGTGTGCGCTAATTGTATACGTGAGTGGCGGCACCTACAGTTTACCGACTTCGAACGACAGGTTTTGAGAAACTTTTTCATGGCAGGTTTATTTGCTACCAGAGTTTTTGGCAGAAATCTGCTGAGAGGAAGTCGCCGAAGAAATATTTTATTTCCATATTTTGTTGTGATTTCTGGCCTGGGATACGAACCCGGGCTTTACGTCTAGTAAGCCAACGCACTACCTACTAGACTACGGTGACTTCCATAATAAATTATCTCAAAAAATTCTGCTGTCAATTAGCAACCAAGATCAAGCAAATTTTTTTCTCTACAGACTTTTGAGAAATCTCTTGCAGTTTATGCGAATAAACGAAAGAAACAATTTCGAACATAAATTTCGAGATTCATCTTTGGTGATTTACAGCCACATCTCTGTAAAAAAATCATGGAAAATTTTCTTGAAAAGCATACTTCTGGCTTGTTCGTCAGAGTCGTGGCAGTCAAATTTTCTTACTGAGACATCTTTTATTAAGAAAAAATCTATAAAAACCCATTTAAAATAAGCTTGCAAAAAAACTGAATTCGAAAGCCATAGTAAAACTCTTTTGCATATTTGTTTGCAAAACTATGAAATTCTAAAAAAAGCTGAAAAACAATGTCATAAAATAATACATTAGTAGTTAAATAACTATTTTCAATCAATTTTTCTTAAATTATTCTTCATGCACAGTATAAACAATATGAACAACACATTATTTAAGAAAAAAAAAAAAAAGCTTATCATACAGCGCGCCGCTTGTTGTTGTGTAAAGCAATAGGGCTTCGATATCAATCCTTAATACAATATTACAAACTTGTTTTTAAATATCCCCATCTGAGATTGATGTTAATGTGAAGACGCTTTACAAAAGACAATTAGTTGTCTCTTCTCGATAGAGAAAAAATATTCGTTAAAGATTTCGTATATACAATAAATATTCGTTTTTTGTGTTCGTATAATACAATTATTAGTTTGGCATAGTGTTTGTTTGTTTGTTTGGTTAAAACGATGTTAGAAAAGACGACAACACAGACACAAAATATAAACGAGATTTTTCAAAATTTTTAATTTAAATTCTTATGCTGACGAAGTTAAAAGAAAAAAAAACGTGAATGAAAATGAAAATTATTACCCTTGACCATTATAACCCAGCATATAAAACCTAGAAAAATTAAAAAAGTTGTGTAAAACAAATTCAATAATTGAGTGCAGTGTGTGTAAAGAATCAAGTGAGAGAAAAAAATAAGAACCATATATACGTATAACTTCCCATAGGATAGTTAGTTGGGCGAGCAAACTTACCTAGTTTCGGTTAGCCACTGATGGAAGAGATTGGCGTGTTTAGCAAATTCTTTACGCAATTTGTCGTTCTCTTCTTGGCGTTTAGCTTCCTTGGCCAATTCGCCATCTCGTTCCTCTATGATCTTTTGCAAGTTACGCCAAGTTTCCTCAAGAGCTTCCATGGTGAACCAAGTGTAGGGATTGGGTCCAACATTGAAGCTCTTAATTTTCTGATCTAAAGCCGACAAAGCCTTGAAGTCAGCTTCAGCCGATGAAAGTGAAGCTTGGAATTGGGCATGGGCATCGCGTAGAGCTCGAATTTCTTCGATCGAATTGCAACGAACAGGATCAGTAAGATCTTCTTCGGCATTTTCGAACCAAGAATTAAAGGCTGAAGCCTTCTTGGCGAATGTCAAGTAGAGTTCTTCGATTTGGCGGAATTGTTCCTGCATAGCCAAGAGTCGTTGTTTGCGGGTCTCCGAGGCATCGCGTAATTTCTGCCAGCGCGAAATGACATCTTCATGACGTTTGAGTATAGCCGGAGATTGTGCATGGTTTGCATTGATAAGTTGATCCTTCAAAGTGGTAATATTGTGAATGCCCTCCTGTTCAAAAGCATTAAGACCTAAAAGCAAAATAAAAACAAAGCAAAATATTAACATATCCATTCACTTGAGGCAAACTTTTGCACTTACCAGCATCAAATGTCTCTTGTTTTGTCAATAAAGTTTGAACTGTTGAAAGATCACGTCCGTATTCATCGGAACGTACATAATTCTCCTTATCGGCTATCCAGGATTCAACAACATCAGCCTTCCACATGAATTGTAAGTAGGCAGAATTGTCTAGCAATGAACCCTTGCGCCTGGCGGCTAAAGCATTCAAATTGTCCAATTTATTGCGCAATTGCTGGCATCTTTGGCTAATGGAATCACCATGATGATTCTTAGCTTCTACCAGTTCAGTGCCCTGCTCACAGATCAAGGCACAGCGATCCTTGTGGGCAGCGAAATCAGTTTCGAATGCATCGTGCTTCTTCAAAAGACCTTGAACGGCGGCCATAGAGTCGCCATAGTCATCAACGGATAACAATTGTTGTTTTTCGGTAATCCAGGCTTCTTCCTCCTCAACCTGAGCCAAGAACTGTTGGTAGGTAAGGGATTCGTCCAATTTCTGACCACGAGTAGCTGCCAAGTTCTTTAATTCAGCCCATGCCTGATTGAGAGCCTTAAGACGTTGTTCGATTTCTGGCACACCCAAGTTCGAGACATCCATTAACTTTTCACCAGCTTCCTGTACTGCTTGGATAGCAGGCTCGTGGGAAGCCAATTCAGCTTCTAGACGCTTATGTTTCTTCTTGAGGTTTTGGACACCGGTTAAATCGCGACCATAATCGTCGGATCCAACCAAAAGTTTCTTCTCCTTAATCCAACTTTCTTCATCAGCAATATCACGGAAGAATTGATGTAAAGTCAAGGCTTCGTTCAATCTGGCTTGACGATGAGCAGCCAAGTTACAAATACGTTCGTAGCGTTCATTGATACTTTGGCGTTTCTCTTGGATGCCAGCACTGTCAAATTGGCCACTTTCAACCAATGAATCGGCCTGTTTGTTCATATCCTTAATGCGATCTTCATGGGCAACAATGTCAGCTTCAACCAATTGATGTTTCTTCATGAGATTTTGCACCGAAGCTAAATCTTTGCCAGAGTCCTCAGTGGTGAGTAGGGACTCAACTTCACCCAACCAAAAGTCTAAATCCTTAACGGCTGCAATGTAAGTGCGCTGCTTGTTGGCCTCCTTCAATTTCAACGATTTCTCGGTAGTTTTATGGGTAAGATATTCCCATTGATCAGCGATTTGGGTAAGACGTTTCTGTACGGCATCCTCGGAGCCGGAACATTGTTTCTTGTCAATTAGATTTTCACCCATTGCCAAAACACTCTGAATACGATCAGCATTGGCAGCCAATTCAGCTTCGAATGCCTGATGTTTTTGATGTTTGGATTGAATGTTAGCCGGATCCTTATAGCTCTCTTCGGTAGCCAATTGCAGTTTCTCAGCAATCCAATTTTCAATCTCATCAGCATCGCGAGAGAATTGTTGCAAGGTTTGTTCATCACCCAAACGAGAACGTTTTTCAATAAGACCGTCCTTCAAATGACGCCAGCGTTCCAAGACTTGTTTACGCTTATCGTCAATCAAATCAGATGCATAATGATTCTGATTGATCAATGTATCAGCGAGAACTTGCAAGGCGGCAATCTTTTCTTCATGACCATTAATGGCCTTATCGAAATCTTCATGTTTCTTAATCAAAGCTTCTACATTGTCACCCTTGTCATCGACTTCATCGGCATTAAGGAAGGCTTCACGCGCTGACATCCAAGCTTCGGCCAATTCACAATCGCGCATATACAATTGTAAATCGAGATTTTGCTCCAATTGCAAACGACGCTCAGTCCAGGCCTTTTCCAGCTCTTCGCGGGTATTGGCCAAATCTTCGATTTTCTCTTTGATTTCGGGCGAAGCATAATGATTGGCCTGCAACAATTCGTTGCCAAATTGCTCAAAGGCGCCAAAGGTACCAGCACGAGCATCGATTTCAGTACGATGTTCCTAAATGATGAACGACGATACGCGTGTATGACAATAAATGAATGGGAAAAGATTATAAATTTAATTATTATTAGATGACAGTATAATTGGAATAATATTGTAAGAAAGAATTTTTTAATGTTTTTTTTTACAGCCCAAATGTTAGACAACATATAAATTGGATACAAAAAACATAGCGGTTGTTAAAAACAATTTCTGAGACAAAAAAAAAAAGAACAACATTGATTTTTTATTTTGTTTTAAATTATCCCACTTGAAGCCTAGTAGTATGTTAGAAAGTAATTTTAATAAATGCGCCCCGAAATGAAAAACGCCTGAAACGTGTATTGGTGGTGTATCAGAGCTTCGAATTTAAAATGAAAGAAACAAAAAATTAAATTTAAACGAATTTTTTAAGTAAAATGTTTTAAGAAGCTCTGTATTGTATTGAGTTAAAAGTATTAAATTTTTTTAGCTGCAATTGAAAAGCTTTACAAAAATGTAAATGATTTTGCAATGAAAAGATGATGCCCCTCCCCTTCCTCCCCTTTGCTTTAAGATTAATCCAAAAGATGAAATTGTTGAATAAATATCTCTGTATGTTTTTGTTTACCACATTACATATTAAACTGTTTGTGTGTTTTAACCCATTTCATACCGTCCTCATTTGCTGCACTTTAAATCAATTTTTTATAGGCCTTGCAACAAAGCATGTGGAAACCTTTTTACCTTTTTCGGAATAGAATTTTCGAAGATTAGATTGAAATTACCTTGTATTATTGGGTATTTCCTGTGAAAATTTTAAATTAATTTTTTAAAACATATCGATTCAAGCAAGCAACTATTACAGGGAATTTCAAAAAGCCATGATGCTTTTTTTTCTAGCTCGCATACACAATTTGGTATAAAATGGGGTTTCTTTCCTACATTTAAATGACCTAATTTGTGTTTTGTATTGTATGTACATACAAATTGTTTTTGGGTTAGTATGATTGTGGAGAGGAAAATACATATGTATACCAGAGGAGGATCAAATTATAAAGTAAGGAATACTGAGAGATACTCTGTTATTATAAAGGATAGAGATACATAGGTAAAGTTGAAGCATACTTAAGGTGAAATTATACAAAACAATCTTATAATACAATATTATGAATAAATAAATGACAAGTATCTAGGTGTAAGGACTATATCATTTGAAAAAAAAAAATACACTTTCCGTTCTTTACAGATAGGTATGCAGATGTATAATGAATGAATGATTTGTGTGTTTGACTTGACATGATACGTTATGAGATTTATAAAATTAATGAAGTGTCGTTTGCGCTATTTAGGAATGAAAGGCTTGGATTAGAGATAAACAACTGAATTAGGAAATTATGTATATTAACAGTATAATACAATAATAGCCATCTTACGAACGAGT
Source organism: Sarcophaga rosellei (assembly GCA_930367235.1). Classification (NCBI taxonomy): domain Eukaryota; kingdom Metazoa; phylum Arthropoda; class Insecta; order Diptera; family Sarcophagidae; genus Sarcophaga; species Sarcophaga rosellei. Next base: position 66,274,602 of record OV884020.1, on the reverse strand, counting down.
ATTAGGAGATATTATTTTCAAATAAATTATTTAAAAATGGTAGCAGTGCGTACGTATGTATGTATCAAACAATTCTTTCAAATGACAACGAAAACACACACATTAAAATTTGTACAACACAAAAATTAATTATAAAAAGAAAGAAAATTAAAGAAAATAAACAGAGTTTTTTTTTTGTTTTTTGATGGTGATGAAAACTACCTCTTTTGGTGTTGGATGGAAGAAGCTTTTGGCGCTACTATTTCCATACATATATTCGATCTCAGAACGATGAGCCTATAAAACACACACAGACGCATGAAAAAAAAAATAATAAACAAATAATGGAGATAAACTCAAAATTTTGTAAAGATATAGCACAGGCAGAGATACACAATATTAATGTCGATGAAATAATAAAAAAAAATAAAACAATTCAATAAAATGTTCGTGTGTGTGTTTGAAGTGGTTGGTGATGTTGTGGTTGTGGTGTTGTGGTATTATATTGTTGCAACAAATTCCAGATTTTCCGTAAAATGGCAAATCAATCATATCGCACACGTCACCCACGTTGTATTCAAAGCCACAAACAAAACAAAAGACAGTTTATATATTTAAATCAATATCAATAATGATAAAACGTTTGAATGTATGTAAAGCTTTTTTTTCACTTTCACTCTTTCACTTTTAAAAGTTTAGACAATACAAAGGCACCCACCATAAATAGATGGATGGGTGTATGCCTTTCATTTTAATGAAGCAGCTTTTTACAAAAGATTAAGAGGGCGGGTTAGTTGCTGTTAAAAGTAACATACCTGATGTCTCTCGATGAGTGCCTCGGCACCGGTAACATCATTAGCCAATTCATCGGATGTCACCAAACTCATCATGGAATTGATCCAAGCCAACAGATCACGATAGTCGCTAAGGAAACGTTGCAAGTCATAAGAGTCTAAGAGTTTTTCCTTGCGTGCTGTCGATTTGGTGATAATAAGATCCCACATTTCATTGATCTCCTTCTGTTTAGCATAGGTTTGTTCAGCCGTATCGGGATGGCTTTGCATCAAGCGATTCGCAGTCTCATCTAATTGTCGTATCTTATCGCGTAATGCAGCCAAATCACGTTCCACACCCTCGTGTTTACGTTGCAATGTTTGTACACTGCGTAAATCTTTACCCAAGTCATCGTTATTAAGAGCATTTTCTTTTTCGGCAATCCAATCTTTAGTCTCATCGATGTCACGATGGAAACGTTGTACTTCATGAGCCGAACCCAATTGGTTGGCTTTTTCGGCCGTCAAAGTTTGCAAATTATTCCATTTCTCATTTAAATCTTGCATTTGAGATTGAATTTTCATGGCTGCCTCAGTTTGACCCAACGAGGTCAATTGAATGGCAATTTCATTCATGTTAGCCAAACGTACTTCGTTGGCCTTTAAGTCATCATTGAAATCATCGAATTTCTTTTGCAATACTTCGACCTCTTCTAAATCCTCGCCAACAACATCGGCAATTTGTGCATGATTCTCTTTGTCCTTAATCCAGTTAGCAAGATCGGCAGCTTCACGTACGAGAACATAAGCCTTAACAGTTTCATTTAATTTATTTTGACGTTCGCGTGCCAATGTCAATAAGTTGTCATATTGGGAATTGATTTGAGCCTGACGTTTAGCAATAGAGTGATTATCCACCAAGTTTTGTTGACTAGCACTGAGGCCAGCTTCGATTTTCTTAATATAGGCAGCGGGTACAAAACCTTGACGATCGTTTACCTCTACCTTCCACCAATCTTTATTATTCGAATTCAAAAGTGTGAGTACATCTCCCTTTTTCATGGATACTTCGCGAGGGCTCTTCTCGGTGTAGTCGTATAAAGCTACGACACATTCTTTGCCAGTGATATCTACAACTGGAGTCTCTTGTTGGCGACAATTCTTAGCTTGTTCTTGCAAAGCTTGAATGGTATTTCCGAAAGCTTCCAAATCAGAAACTAAAGCTTCGTGTTTCTTCAAAAGAGCCTCAGAGGAATCCTCATCCTTGCCGTAATCGTTGCCAGTAGCAATTGGTTCCTTCTCACGCATCCACGACTCCGCTTCGTTAGCATCAGCAAAGTATTGATGGGCTTGAAGAGAATCTTCCAAGTCTTGCTTACGTTGGTTGGATTTTTCTCTTAAATTATTCCACTGTTCCTGCAAAGCATCCAAACGTTGACGAATGTCTTCACTGGCAAACGGTTGGTCTTTTAACATGTTTTCTCCAGAGCTAATGACATTCAATAAGCGAGCTTCGTGATTGTTGATTTCGGCCAAAACAGCTTGATGTTTCTTAATGAGATTTTGAACACCAATTAAATCTCTGCCACGATTAGTGGAGGCAGCAATGGGTTCCTTTTCACGAATCCATGCAGCTTCATCCTCCAAGTCGCGGAAAAGTTGTTGCACTTGAAGGGAATCCATCAAATGTTGCTTACGTTCAGCCATAGGAGCTGCCAAAGCGGCATAACGGGAAGATAAATTAGCTTCCTTCTGGCGAATGTTATCAGCATCAAAGTGGCCAGATTCAATGAATTTATTGGCAGCTACCTTAATGCTTTCAATGCGATCTTGATGAGCCATCACATCAGCTTCCAACAGGGCATGTTTCTTTTGCAAGTTCTGCACAGAAGTCAAGTCTTTACCGTGATCTTCTGACAATAGTTGACCTTCGATTTCGCTTAACCACAATTCAATATCTTCGATAGTGCGATTAAATTGTTGCTGTTGGCAAGCTTCGTGTAACTTGCATCCCTTCTTATCGGAAGCTTGAACTAAAGTCTCCCATAGCACAACAATTTCTTGCATACGTGTGTTAATTTGATCGGCCGCATAGTGGTCCTTTTCGATCAGTTCAGTTCCAACAGTTGTAATGTCCTCTATGCGTGACTTATTGGCATTGAGTTCATGTTCAAAGTTTTGGTGTTTTTGCATTTTACCATTCAGATTTGTGGGGTCCAAGTAGCTGTCATCGGTAGCGAACTTTAGTTTTTCGCTTACCCAACCCTTGGTTTCATCACAATCCCGTTCGAATTGTTGATAACGGCTTGAATCCTCCAGCAACTGGCGGCGTCTGTTGGACTTTTCCAGTAAAGCTGCACGACGAGCCAAAAGCATTTGACGACGTTGAGCCACATCATCAGCAGCATAATGTTGACCGTCAATAAGTTTGGTGGCAAAAATATCAAGAGCTTTAATTTTTTCCTCTTGAGCAGCCAAACTCTTTTCAAAATCTTCGTGCTTCTTGATTAAGGCTTCAACGGAATCCAACGAGTCTCCCAAATCTTCATTGGCCAAGAAAGCTTCTTGCTTGGCCATCCAGGTGTCAGCCTGTTCAGTGTCACGATAGAACAATTGCAAGTCCATGCACTGCTCATACAAGATGCGTCTATCTTCCCACAAGGAAAGCAAAGAACTCTTATCGTTTTCTAAGGCAGCCAATTTCTCTTGGATTTCGGCAGCAGCATAATGTTCACGTTCAAGAAGTTTCTGGCCAGATTCAGTAGTCAATTTGAAACTGTCTTCACGAGCATCGATTTCACCTTTATGTTCTTGGTGACGTTCCAAGAGGGCTTCGGCTCCGGCAACATCTTTAGCCAATTCATCAGCCGATATGATAGCTTTCATGCCATTGATCCAGGAAACTAAATCACGGAAATCGGCTAAGAAGCGGTGTAGAAAGTATGATTCGTCCAATTTTTGTTTGCGTTCACCGGCTTTAGCCTTCAAACTTTGCCAGTAATTGGCGATTTCAGCTTGTTTATCGCGAATTTGATCGCTATGATCGGCATGGATTGAACACAATCGTTGAGCTTCAGCTCCCAAAGTGGAAACCTTATCCTCTAAAGCTGCCAAATCACGTTCTACACCCTCATGTTTGCGTTGTAGAGTCTGTACACTGGCCAAATCACGACCATAGTCGTCTGATGAAAGGACAACATCCTTCTCAGCAATCCAGGCAACAGTTTCATCAGCATCACGATTGAAACGTTGAATTTCATGGGCACCAAAAAGCTTCTCTTGACGCACTATGGCGAGTTGTTTCAAACGCTGCCAGGCTTCATTTAAATCATCTTTGCGCTTAGTTATGGTATCGCGATCAGGATGAGCATCCTGAATTAATTTATCGGCCAATTGATTGACTTCAGTAACACGATACTCCTGAGAAGCCATATCTTTTTGGAATTCGTCAAACTTGCGCTGCAATACTTCAACATGCTCCAAATCCTGACCGAATTCATCGGCAGTAACAAAAGCCTCCTTATCCTTAATCCAGAACATAACCTCTTCACATTGACGCAGGAATTGGACAAGAACCAAAGCCTGTTGCAGTTTTTGGCCCTTTTCAGCTAAACGACTTAGCAACAATTCCCACAAACGATGTAATTCATCAAGGCGGCGACGAATTGTTTCCGAAGCAAAATGATTTTGATTGATCATCTCCTGGCCGGTGTTGTCCAATGAGACAATGGCATTGCTGTGAGCTGAAACTTCAGCTTCAAAGGCTTGATGCTTTTGGATTTTAGCTTGCAAATTTGTGGGATCACGATATGATTCTTCGCTAGCTGCCTGCAATTTTTCATGAATCCATGATTCCAACTCATCGGCATCACGTTTGAAGTATTGAAAACGACGCGAGTCCTCTAATTTTTCACGCTTTTGACGGGTTTCAATTTTGAATTCATTATAACGTGACAACACTTGCTCACGTCGCTCTTGAATATCCTCGACAGTTTCGAGGATTTTAACCTCTTTTGGAGTAAAGTTCTCCATAGTCGTTCGTTATGTGTGTATTATTTAATATAATTTAATTATATTTCGATCTTTCTGTAAGAGAATGAAAAAGAGGAATTAAATTTTTAAATTTCCGTTGATATCATGAATTATATGTGACTTACCAAAATATTTGCTCTCGTATTTAATACTGTAGTAATATGTTCGCTTTTATTTTCGTATTCACTTCAAACCTGCAAGTGAAAAAAAAACAAAAAATTAAAATTTATATGAAAAATTAAATCAAAACGACAATGAAATCCAATTAGTGCCGAAGCAATGATGACATCGTCGCCGGCACATTAATATGGATGTAGTTTGGGTTGGGGATAGAATGAAAAAATATTTGTATACATTTTCTGAGTCAGTGATTGCATAATTTCTGACACAATGACCGACTGAGACTAAACAAATTGTGTACATACAACATGTTTGAGTAAACATTTTTTTATTGTTGTTGTTGAGAGAATTGTTTTTAAATTTGTTTACTTAAACACATGAATGGTGAAATAAAAATATTTGTTTGAAAAATGTTTCATACCGCACCCTTTTACAAATGTATGTATGTATAAACTATTTGATGGTGTGAAATAATAAGAATTCTTTCGTTTTTAATTTTAAGTTGTCATCATTTGTGGGCAAAGATATCTTTAGATAGTGAAGGGGTAGTAGTAAATGAAGACATGACACACTCAGTTCTTTTTGATTAAAAAAGTAACTGAAAGAACACAAACTGCGATAACTTACATTATATACCAGAAAAATAAATGTGTTATCAATTCATAACTTTCATAAGTATGATAAGAAGATATTTTACTTTTTTTTTCTAGATTTTAAAAATTAAAAAAAAACTATGACGTCATTCGTCATTTTTAAAACAAACATAATATACATATGTACAGACATGTATTATTTCAAATACGAAAAGAATGAAGTTTTGCCTGCGTTTTAGCCTTTGTATTGCATTGCATTAAAAATTAAGAGTCTTTACTATGTTTTATGGCTAGATTTTTAATACACCTAACCGCAAAGCTCTACTCCATATTATCGTAATTCCTATGTTAAGTGCTTGCAAATCAATTATGTACTTATAAAGCTTAAACTAGATCTGCTTTACGCCACATATTTAATTAGCGGATGGATGGCAACCGAATACAAGTTGAATTGCCAGTTGCTTAAAATGGTATAAATTGACATAACAAATGTTCTGTTTAAAAACAAAGATTTTCACTGAAGTTCGTTTACCATCATAAGCGATCTAAAAGACATGTCGATTTTTCTTCAATGTTTTATAATTTTGCAATAAACATATCCAAAAATCACTGCAAATCTGTGCATAAGCTCCAAATCAGCTTCATTTTGCTATGTAATATATTGTATTGAAATTAATCTAACTAGTACCGCAACTTATTATAAGATTATAAAATGAAAGCTTGTCTACGGGTCAACATACTTTTTGGAATACATAGGCATGAAAGTTTGCAATCAAAGTTTGATAGGAGATAAGACTCAAATAAAAAACTAGCCGCAGAGACTCACATAATTGAACTGCAGGCGTGCTTAACCAGAAATAAATTCTAATCCCATATTGCTACATAAAGAAACCTCCACTCAGTCATAGAAATAATTTCATGTAAAGTTCCCTTTCCTCTACATTACTAATCATTTAAAGGTACATTAAAAATAGAAATTCCGAAATGTTTCTACGTGTTTTCCCTATTTTTATTGAATGGATTAAAAACTGTTACTGTAGAGAGATTTTATTCTTGAAAAAAAAAAAAAAAAAAAAAAAAAAAACTATCGTTGAACAGTTGAAGGCAGAATTGTAAGCTTTGGCAGAGATCGAGGATCCAGTTGCTTTCGATACAATTCCAAAAGTTATATGTATAATGTATTCGTTTCTGTCTCGTAAATTTAATATTTGGCGGTATTAACTCATAGGCCCACAAGTCTCACATGGGTTTTTGGATAGTTTTAAGAGATATAATGAATCGACTATGATAGAAAACCAAACTGCTGCCAAAAATGGTATAAATTGACATAAGTATCAACCGACAACTAATCATCATCATATTAATATCGTTTTCCAGCAGCATTTTTTTCTTTTGCCTTTAAAATGATTTTTTGTTTTCCTAAAAACAATGCAACAAAAGAAAGGATTTCGTGTTCTTTTGTAAAAATATTGCACTCAGTAAGTGCAAAAATGTTGCACTTTTTGCAATCGAAATGATTACAGCGTGAGGTAATTGCATTGAAAATCTGAAATATCATTTCTGCAATGATTTTGCATAATTACAGGATTGTCGTCAAAATTCTTCTGTGGCATAAACTCTGTAAATTTGAATTTTTCATGTAGTATTAATTCAAAGGATTTCGTGTTCTTTTGTAAAAATGTTGCCCTCAGTAAGTGCAAAAATGCAGTTTTTGCAATCGAAATGATTACAGGGTGAAGGTAATTGCATTGAAAAACAGAAATATAATTTCAATATCAATGATTTTGCATAATTACAGGATTGCAACAGTCGTCAAAATTTTTTGTGGCATAAACTCTTTAAATTTGAATTTTTCATGTAGTATTAATTCAATTTTATTATATTTTAAAATTGATAGCACACCTACATACATATTTATTTGTATTGTTGATGAGTTGTTGGGTACATCTTCTTCATCTAATGAAGATGTGTTGGAGGGACAAAACATTCCACTAAGTACAAAAATTTTTGTAAAGAAGAAATTAATGTTCGTATCAAAATATCATATTAAGGAAAGACAACAAACATCAATCGTAGCAATTAATATCCCTTACCAGGGTTTCAATTTTTATGTTAAACTTCTTCCTCTTGTAATTTTTTATACTAAAATATCGGTTATAACAGAGCGACTATATACATACATATAATAGGGTGAGAACAAAACCATTAAAATGTTACTTTTTTAAAAGGCAATATTTTTTTCGTAAAATAAAACGCCATAAAATTATTCGGCACTGAGTTGATAATTCAAACAAATAATTAAAGTAGGTTACGAAAAATTAAATCACTTTTGGATCATTTCCTTTTAAAAATTTAAGACGTTTATAGACCATAACGTTAGGAATCTTTAGACAAAAGTATGAAGTATGAAAAGTACATTATTTGTATATTGAATACAATATTTACGAATGCGCATAGTTGTGTATGTCTAAATTAGAAGTACATAAAATACAAACATATAATCCACCATATAGACGACATTAGCAAATATTTAAAACATTTAAAACCAACCTATCTAGCACAGAATATTAAAAAAAAAGAAATAAAACGAATTATTTAAACATTTATTAAAATTCGTAAACATTATAATAAAACTTTATTTTAAAAATAAAATTAAAACACACACATACAATTAAAAAAGTAACCTGTTTAATAAAAGTTTAAAAGAAATCAACATCTCGTGACAGATCGGCTAACATATCCATAAATAAACTTGATTTGTCAAGGTCATCATCGTCGTCGTCGTCATCGTTGTAGTTTTCATTATCACTATTATCACAATGCGTTTTATGTTGTGGTACTGTAGCAGTTTCCTTTGCAATGGTCCTCAGCATATTTGAAACTTCAGCCATTACTTGGGGATGCAATTCGTATTTGAAAAGCGAAACGAAAAGATCATTTGCATAATTAAGTGAAATAATATCCTTTTTAATCATGGTCACAAATAGGTGGCCCAATTTATTAAAACATTCTGTTCTAGTGCCCAGAGATTCTATAAATGCGAGTGTAATTAATGCGTCATAAATGCATATGTTAGCTGAAGATGAATTTTCTAAAGCACTTTGCATATTCGGATGTAACCACACGTTACATGCAGCTTCAAGTAGTTCGTCGGTGAGGTGATTGCAATGTTGAGCTATAATGTGCTGTAGAAGTTGTATAACACCGGCAGCGAGTAAATTATATAATAGCGAAGGAAGTGTGTTGTCAAATATTTCAATCATTTTCCTTAACATTCCTATTAGGAGTTCAGGTCCTTTGAATCTTTCAACTCTGATCGAAGTGCAATATAACCAATATTGAAGTTCATCGATTAGACCGGATATACTAGGCGACTCTTTAGTTATGACCAACTGTGAAGAACCCAATTGTACTTTATTCTTGTTGGCACTGCAAACTTTGTTTGCCATCTCTTGAAGATTTGAACAAAAGAAATTCTCACATATAATGTTTGCATAGAACCACTGTGATACTTTCTGTTTAGTTTCATTCTTTATGATCATAAAGTAAGTTCTTTTAAGAACAGCAGCAGTTTCTTCAGGTAAAAGACTTTCCAAAGCACTACGTATACGTTTCGCAAGCATTTCGTCTACAGAATCGTCCCAATTCGTTTTGGCTTGCAAATATGCATCGTTATAGATTGTCCTAATGGTGTTATACACCAGACGGTATTCACTCGATGTTATTTGATTGACTAAATTGTCTGCATATGATTTGGCTGGTAGTAAAATTTTCAATTGTCCGTCTTTTACCACGCATTTGTAACATCTTTCGATGCAAAAGTTAATCAAATTGCGTGTTGATGAGTTTTGCGATTGAAGAAATGCTTGTATTAAGGTACTCTGTATTTTGTTAGGTTGATTTTGAGTAGCGCTTTGAATATCAATGTTTTCTTTCACTTGAGCTGTACTTGGCAATTCAGCAATTCTTGTGGTTATGTGACGATAACGGCCGCTTCTGGAAGCGTTTTTAATTTGAGCATAATTTGCCGGCATAATAGATACACGGAATTCCGCTAAGAATGGACAAGCAATTGGTAAAATGGATTCTAAATACGCATTTAAACTATTATCTTCATGCATATTCTTCACATTACTATGGCGACTCAACTTATTCTGTACAAACAACAATTCCTTTGACACAACTTTTGAGCTTGAACTGTAGAATATGCGCCTAAAGTCATAGTATTGCTCAGCTATGAATTGTTTCGACTCGAATAGCCAACCCAAACATAATTTAATAATAAATAAGGAGGCCTTGTTAAAAGGCTTCGAGTTCTCTTTGCCTAAGTATGAGTACAAGGCAAACATAAGTTTCAGAGCCTTCATATAGTGATCCAAATGTAATGAGACGTTATCTAGCATGGCAAAATACTGCACCAACCAGGGAACTGTAATGAGTAGCTTATTTTGTTGTATGCCTTGTTCGAGTATTACGGATATATCGATAGTAGATTGCATTAAAGAACGTAATTTTATTTGATTTTTTTCCACACTGGGCGGCATAAAGTTCGTGCTGTTAATGTTATACGGTAATGCAGTAGTGAATCCAAGAAATTTGGCTAATATAAGCATAGAATTTAAAACTTCTGGTTTAACTACAATATTCTCGCAATTCATGTCATCTGCTATGGCTAAGTCTTGCTCGTCGGCATCGTTTTCAGCTTTACTTATGTTAATGTGATCAAATGACGAGTCATTTTGTGATATCAGTTCAATGTAAAGTTCCATCTTAAGCTGTTCTGCAAATGCCAGTGAACGAGCTTCTAAAATGAAATCGCGAAAGAATGCTTCGCTACGGGGAAATTGATATTCTACACTAAATTGACTGGGTGCTATTAAGCGTTGAGTCAATTTGGAAAATTTCTGCATATCTACATCCAAACCAATCTCTTCTGGAGATGTGGAATTTGAGGCGGTTAGCAATAGTTGAGAAACAAAAAGTTTTGCCAAATGTGCCATGTTAATGCAATTCTCTGAATGTTCAAATATTTCTCGAATCTTCGGTGTAAGTTCCTCAGAAAATTTCCATGCGGGATTCAAGTGATTCGAATCCCATATCTTTAAACATTTACAAAACAAATCCCTTTGTACTCTGAAGTTGCCAAATTCCTGTGAGGATGTAAAATTGTCTCGGGAATCTTGATCCTGTTGAAAGTACACATTGCTGTATGGCTTGCAATCAAAGCGCAAATATGTATTACAGAATGGGTTTTCGGCCACCAACTGCTGCTTATGCTGGTGAATTTCCAATAGATATGTTTTAACGTCTTCGGGTAAATACGTATACCTTTCTCCAATTAGAATCACATTTAATGATTTTGTATCTAAAAGAGCCAATGATTCCTTTTCAAATGTCAAACACAATATGGCAAAAAACACCGCATTTGATAAGTCCTCTAAGCATTCAAGACCATCACAACCATTTTCATCATTCAAATGCAACTGTTTTAAGTTCTCAGTAATTTCATCAGGCGTGCTACTGGGATAAGGGGCATTTAGAAGGTTCAACAGGAACGACAATTCATTTAAAATATTTGTGGTCAAATTTAAGTCAATAATTAAAGTATAAATCTGTGCAAGCCTTTTAAGAGGCCGATTATTTTCCAGAATTTTTAGATTAAGACCATCCTTTAGCATGGTATTTATGGAGGGAGTAGAAGCAGTTACAACATCGCTAATCACCGGTACTGAGAAAACAGAAGCATTATTTAGCTCTTCAGCTATTTCGCCAGCGTTTAGTTTTAGAGATTTGCGTGCTGCTAATACGGCACATTGCTCTTTATCCTCTAATTCGGTGTTTGATATTTTAAGAATATTGTTCTCACTGCTAAATGAACTCTCTCCGCCAAAAATGGACGAATTATTAGATGTTTCTATCTCCTTACTTAGACAAATAGGTTGTAAACGCTTTTTAGGCTTTGTAGTTTGCATTTGTTGGACGTTTTGTTGGTTTGAGGTTGTTGGTGTTCGAACAGTTTTCTTTTTTTGTGATCGACTCTGCTTAGACGTATTTTTCACCATAAAGTCTCCCAAGCACAAGCTATGTGCTGAAGCCGAAGTACTTTTGTTTCCCGAATTAGGTGTAGTTGACTGCCGGCGTGAACTATTATTCGATACGTTACGTCTAACGGGTGTTGATGCGTTCCTTTGAGAGCTAGAGCAAGAAACATCAACGGATTTACTTTGCCTGGGTGTAGAATGTGTACTAATGTCGTTGTCAAAATGATTCTTGCCATTAGGCGTTGAGGCATTCTGTTCTGATACACCCAACTTTGGTTGGAAATGTGGGGAACTATTTTCTCTTATATTTTTCGTCTTCTGAGCTCTAACAGGCGTCTGGCATTTCGGAGTTTCCGTCACGCTCGGTTTCAAATGAACTTCTGTGCATTGCCTGAGAGTATTTAAAAAATATACGGCAAACTCTTCCACTGTACATGAGTTTGAAGCAGATTCTGCTTCAAATTGCTTTAAAAACCATTCACGAAATGCTGTTTTTTCCACTTCAGCTTCATATTTAATAATTGATCTTAGCTTTTCTTCTTGTAAATTGGGCATATTGTTGTTGCTCTTATTGGTTGTTTGTTTAAGCTCATTCGATTTGCATTATTCCTTTTCAACAACCGTTAGACCTGGTATCTGAAAGGGAAGATGATAAAAGAGAACGGTTGGTTTGGCAAATAGTGACTACTCGTCTGGTAGATTTTGTTTTGTTTGTTTATTTTTATCTTATTTGAAGTTTACTTTTTTAGTGTTTGGCACATTGTGGTGACAAGTGGCATCACTTTCATTATGGGATACTTTTCAAAATAAACTTTTTTTTTTAACTACATACGTAACCTTATTAAGCTAAACATTTAAGTACAGATATACCATTATAAGTATAAATATTTATGTATCATTATTGTAGTACATATTTTCAAATTACAACACTGTAGACATTGAATATAGTTTTACATTTTAGTATGCATGCAGATTAAAAACAAGTCCTACTTAAAATAAATACACAATTTTAATCGTGATTACATATTAAATTTACGCAAAACGTCAATTAAGACAAGCACCAAAAGATTTGTTTAAATATCAAACAAGTATAGTTTTAAATCAACAGTTAAGAACGCAAATATACGTGTTTAAGTGGCAAAAATCAATATAATCCACTCAAAACATGTATAAAAATGCAGTGTATGCAGTATGACGTACCAAAAAAAATGTAAATAATCGTTCGAGAAGGATAGAGAATAAATTCAAATACCAAAAGTTTATTGGGAATAAGATTTTTCAAAGGTTATTAAATAAAATACATTTCTTTTAATGAATGAATTAATAGAATGAAATAAAATTATATTCAATGATATTTTATATATATTTTATTTATTACGAGTGGAGTTGTTAATACCATATGAAACTAGACTCTTGTTGGACTTAATACTTTATTAATAGGCATTGAATTCTTCTTTAAAACATATTTAAAGGGAGTTAAAATGAAGTTCTTATAAGAAAATTGCTTTCAATACTCTTAATATTGCAATGTGGAAGTGTAAATGAGCGCCTGGATTTTACAAGTAGGTAGAAAGAGACTATTGATAAGTGAATCATTTACATCAATACTGCCGCAATCGATAACTCTTATTAGCGTTAAGAAAATCTAAAATGTGGGCAGAATTGACACTTTCCTAAGCGCAAGTATTTATTTATTCTGTCAACAGACAATCTATCAAAAAAAGCAAACGTTCGCTTAGTGTTTGGTTACTGATAGAGGCATTATTTCTGGATGGTAAAACAAATACGTTTTATCGGAACATCGCTAGATCAACATTCTGTGGTAGAGACATGCCTGAAACTTAAGGGTCGTGATTACTTACTTACTTAATTGGTCATTACAACTCTTTGGTCTGGATGACGACCTAACTTTTTATACCACCAATTTTGTGTGTTAATTTTATCTATGATTGAGGGAATCTACTGTTTAACATCGACTCCGAATGACAGCTTTGAGAAGCTTTCTTACAGCAATTAATTACTTTAAGAGCTTTTGCCAATAGAATGGAGATATCAGCTGAGGTTTGAACTTACGAGCTCTCATTTTGTAAGCTCATACACTATCTAATATACTACAGTGTCTTTAAGAGCTTGGTTGCAACCAAGACCAGTAACAAGTAATTACCATATTTGCTATCTATGACGAATAATATTATTAAATTTTTTCAAAATCGACCGTCTCCAATTAGATTCACATAATGGAACACATGACCTTAATGGGGTCATTCTCATTCTGGCAAAACAATATCGCTCAATAGTTTGACACAAATTGGGGATGCTACTCTTGTTACACTCCTACCCGTATTACCTAATACATTTCTTTTTACTATACCTTATATTTAAATTAATTACTAAACTAAAAAAATACAATTTTTAAATATTTCTAATTAAAAGCATAAATAGTATAGAAACAGACTGTCATCAAAGGAAATATTAATAAACAAAGAGACAAACACCATTTAAAAAAGTTACAATTTGAGGTCGTTGTTGGCATATACATATGTATTAATAAAGCAAATAAATTAAAATTTAAACACACTGTAATTCGTATTAAGTAATAATTTCCAATAAGGAATTACTCTCTTTTAACCCAGTTGTGGTTTTTATTAAAAATAAAACCATAAAAATGCTTATCAAAATAGCAAAATGACGTAATGCTTCATGCACGAAGAATATAATAATAAGAGTAAATGGAAATATAAAAAATCAACAACACAGCACACACATACAATTGAAAATACATATTATTAAAAGGAGAAAGAACAATTGTTGTTGCTAAACTCGATTTAAGAAGTAGACGGCAAATGAATTAAATCATATAGAGATAAAACAAATATTATACTAATGTTGTTGGGAAGAAAAGTGGAATAGAAATACAAGAAAAAAATCAATGTTCGTGCAATTTAGGAAAGTACTTTAAGTGCACACTCGTTTTTGCTATCACAGCAAATATTTAAACACCGGTCGATGAATCGTCGAATTAATTTTTAAATGCTTTCTCATATTGTTGGAATTCATAGCACTAAAAATAGATGCCGTTCGAGTAAATAAACAAATCGTGTATAATAACAACAAAGTTCCTTTTTACAAAAAAGTTTTTTGAAGTTACTAATCACTATTTACTTTTCATAAAAAAGAAAAATCAATTTCCATCTAAAAAAAAACCTAAGGTGAGTGTTTTTGTACAATATAAACAAAACAAAAACAACATAAGATAGAAGTAGATGAGAAAATAAACAATAATTGAGTAATTCAAATAGGAAAGTGCAAAGAGAGAGAGGATAAATGGGCACATCTTCTTCTTCTTCAGCAAAATTCAAATCAATACGCACCACGAATGGATGACGTCGTTTTTCTCACTCACACACACTCACTTGTATTTTTTGGAAATAAGAAAAAAAAACTTTCTTCGAGATACTTTTTTCACAATTTTTTTTCTGGCAAATACAGAATTTTTCTAAAGGAAAATAGTTTCATTTCATTAATTTCCTTAAAATATTATTTAATTATGTTGATTAGTTACCAAACTTAAGCAATTTATAGACATTTTTGGATAAATTAGTTTTAATTAAGGGTGTGGCGAGGTGGGCAAAGATACTTGAAATCGATTTTTTCCTCTACATTCGTCATCATTTTTTTTAAATTTACTTTAAAGTTTTTTGGAATCATTATTTAATTAATGAAAACACTTACACTTTTATTTATTTTCAAATACTCTATATTATTTAATTATTTTTCTTCTCAGAAAACTTTAATTGATTCGTTTAACTTTATTTTCACGTCCGACCGTATCAAGAGCAAAATACAAAATGGTGACCTCTTCTTCTTTCTGTTTCTAAAGTAGTAAAATAACGTTGAGCTGCCAGATTACAAATTTTAAACTCCTTTTTTAAATATTGTAATTAACTAGACCTATTTATTATTATTTTTAGAAGGAATATGCCTTGGTAATTAATTTATTTCTTTATTTTATTCAAAATATCAAATATAGCCATTCAAAAGACTTAAAACGATTTGTGAACTCATTTATCAGACAATTCGTTAAATTTTATTTATGCAAATAACAAATTGTTGGTCATTTCATTATAATAAAACCTGCGTTTTTTATTTCTGCACTTCTTTATATTAACAACTTGGCAGCACTATATTTGAGAACCGTTATAGTAAGTCCGGCAAGCTCATTGTTATTATTGTTTTCCTATTGCAGCCGTATATCTTTTGTTTTGATTTTGTGCTGTGAAGTTTTGTTGTGAGATTGTGGTAAAGAATTATGGAAAAATTGGTGAATCAGATTGGTTATCTAGTTCTGAAAGAGGATGGAGCAGTCCTCGAATCAGGTGGAGAATTGCAAAATGATGAACGCAGTGCCAATATATTTTTAGATTTCATAAATCTTACTGAGAGGTATGTATGTTAACTCTGCAATGGCAGACAAAACAAACACACCCAGAGAATATGCTTGAACGTAATTTTCCTTTTCTAGTGTTGATGAAAACTTTATGCCAAATAGCAGTTGTGAACGTATTTCCATAGTGTATGAGGACCATAGCTATAATATTTGCATGTCCAATAGACGTATTTACATAGTAAAACTGCGTAATGGTTCAGCAGCTGCCAGAGGAGGTGCAGGCATGGGAAGTGCCGCAACGGCAGGAAATGTTGCATCGAATACTGGTGGTGGTACTTTCGCAGAAACGGAGGGCAACTTGGGACCAACGGCCGTATTAACTTGAGAAACCCCAAGCGCTGTCTGTTGCGCTTTCTGCGCCCATAGTTTTCGACAGCGCAGTCCCACGGGCAGTGCTTGCAACCCATCTAAAGATAGATCTAAACGTTTCAATTGGAAAACACCATTTATTTATTTGATTATATTGTTTATTTGTCAGCGAATACACCATCTTTAATTTCTTGTTCAAAAATACGTTCGGCTTCTTTTGTTACATCCAATAGGGTGGCCTTTTGGCTGAATATCACTACAAAACGTTGGCGCCAGTTAAAGCGGCGCTTAACAATCCAAAAATCATCTGTAGACTTGACCATTATTTCATCATAGCTGGCTTTGTCCTCATCCCTTTGGGTCCTTTCCCCTTCATTGTCCGATGAATCGAATAAGTCGGCTATAAGATTGGTCACATTTTGAGGCAGGGGTGATCGACGACATTGTTCGTCCTCATACAAATTGCTGCTAAGCTTAAGACTTTGATCATTAAGAAATAAATACTTGGGTGACATGTATTCGTTTGTTCCAACACACTCGGAAGGTGCTTGTATTGAGTTCTTTGTTGAACTTGGTTGTTTCTCTAAATAACCCTCAATATCTCTTGCCAAAACGTAAAGTTGAGAATTGATCGCATAACATAGTTCATCTAAGAAATGGGAACTTAATTGCAAGGGATTCTTAAAGAAAAGACACAACAAAGCATGCGAAGAGGGAAATAAAACCATTTTATAGGAGTGCAATTCCTTATTGGTTTTCAGATATATATTGCGACTACTTAAAGTAGGATTAGATGAAGGCTGATTTGGTTTCATTTCCATACCATGGAATATATACTGATGTAAGGTAAACAAATTGGATGTATTGAGTGTGCCTCCTCTAAAAAAAATGAAAAAGAAATACATATTATTAAAGGAGACAAGCATCAATTTAATTTACAACTTACACGACGACAAACTCTTTGTAAAGAAAAATTGCATCATTTATGCTTGGAAATATTGCTTTCAATGAGTCGATAAAGTTATGAACTCTTAGAAAAAGAAACTTATCTAAGGGTAAATACTGAAGTGATTTCATAAACTCAATAATATCATTAGCAGGCAAATTTAACGAATAAATATACTGGAAATAATAAAGAAGAAAAATTTAAAGACATTGGGGTACGAGAAAATAATATCAATTATACGCACCTTATTAAAAAATATTTCTAATTTTTGTGTTAAATAATCCCGAGCGGTTAGCAGATCATTTGGAAATTTTTGCATAATCATTTGGAATGTTCCTTCTTCTAGGCAAAAACGATTGTAGCTTTGTATCAGTAGCCTTCTGTAAATGGCATCGTGTAGTTCGTTTTTATGATATTCCGGGTATTCTACGCCATCTTTTGTGTGTATTTCTTTAGGCACATTTAAAACCAATACCAACCAAAAATTAGGTTCTGCTTGATAGAGTAATTGAGTTGTCTTTTCCGTATGTACAACTTCACATTGTCCAGGCTTATCGGTAAAAGAGCTGAAATAAGAAATCGACAAGTGATTTTTATAAATTGATAGTTCTTCATGTAAATTATAGAATAGGGAACGATTTGTAGCCCTTAAGACTCTATTGGAAAAGTTGCATTAAGTTTAACCAAAAGGTACTTTCTTTGACCCTGATGTCCCTCATAAAATGTCATGCTTACTCAGTAAATGCTGTAAACGCTTGACTTAAGCCCACATCACGAATTTTAGCATTTATATCGATCTCCTTGGGATAGTAAAATAATATTTTTTCCCTTTCCTATAACAAATAAAGAAAAATAAAAATTAATTCCTTTGAATTTCTGGGCGTACATGAGTCCTAATATGGTTAATACGAACCTGTCCTTCCTTTTGACCATACGTCGTATTGAAAATATAAAAACTTCGTATGGTCACTTCAACTTTACGGGATGGATGATGCATTTTAACTGTAGGAAATTGTAGAAACCAAAAAAATTCTTATTTATAAAGACAACAAATTAATTATTTTCGGCCAGTTTGTTTTTAATTCGCTTTGCAAATATTAAAAAACTGACAACAAAACAAAAAGAGAGAGTGAAAACAAAAGGCTCAGCTGTTTGTGTTGTTATGGCATTGCCATGCGATTTTAATGCAAAAAAGAGATGCCACCCCTCAATCTGCGTACGATGACCGTTAAATTCAAATAATATTTCAAAACTTACACAATTTTTTTAATCCTTTGAAATGAAACGGCATAATTTTTTTAAATTTTTATTTTTTCTTGTATTTTTATAGAAATAAAAAAGAAAAAAAATAAAAAACGATTGAATTATTGTTTAATTGATATGTTTCTGTTGTTCACATTTTAAGGAAAAATTAATTTTTTTTTTAAATTTTTAACAGGGCGCTGCTTTGTTTTTTTTATTATATTTTTTTCATTTAAAATATTAGTATAAACTATTTAAAGATTGCTTTAATGTTCATAGACCTGCTATTTGAGGTAATTTTTTGGTGTTCGTATTAAGAAAATGGCGGTCAGGACCCATAAGGCAAAGTTATAGATGATCCTTATGGACAACTGCATAAAAAGACTAATTGCTTCCGAGCGGCTCTAGAGTGCGGTTCCTTAGAAAAACCCACATCATTCCACTACTGTATTTATCCAATGTGGGAAATATGACCCGTTCACAGGATCTGCACTTGCTTGTCCAAAGTAAGCGGCGATATATGTATGAAGCTGGATCAAGGTATAATGCGGCCCGAGCCAACGATCAGTCCGGCTAGAAAATATTCTAGTCTCGAACGAAGCTTTAATGGTACCTGGCCACCTCGGTGAATATTTTTTAGCCTTGCTATGACCTGATTGACCTTCTGCTCCCCTGCACTCCTGAGTTGCTAATGAAACCCATACTGAAATAAAAACCCACAGGGCGGGCTCTCTGCTCTCCTTTGCCCAACCCTAAAGGGAAGCAACAACAAAACAATGAGAAGCCCAGCCTTTAAGAGTGAAACAGATACGCTTTTCACCAAAGCCTCAACTTCCCAGAGCGGTGTAACATTCATCTTCGGCCAAAATTGAAGCCACGAGGCGATATAGAGCTCGGAGAACTGCTTTCTGTATTCCTTCTAAGCTGCATGTAATTCAACCCAATCAACTCTCTGAGGACGATAAAGGAATGCTTGGAATGGGCAAGCAAGAACGCCCCGTCGGAAAAGGGTACCGAAGAACCTGTTGAGGATAGCGACAAACCCATGGGCACTGTTAAACTGGCGCCTAAACGGCAAAGGTCAGCAGAGAGTCAGATGATTTCGGGGCAAGTTCCTAATAAGGTTTTTCCAAGCTGGCACCAAGGAAGCCATAATTTGCTCAATTATATATCAAAACCACGCTGGGGGAACCATCACGCCAGTCAATTGAGAGGTTACTACGTTCCTTTAGGAAGATCATCACTGACAACCCTGGTGCCTCCCCACGTGCTCATGACGCGGGCTGGCTTGTGAGAACCAACGATCATGGGATCTCTACAAACTTGCCATTGAAGAACTTGTGGAATTGTGGACGGAGTCACAACTTCGTGTCATCCCCAAAGATCAAATCCCACTAAAACCCAAATCATGTCTCATGCTTCCAGCAGATATCGCAAACCCTGATGAGACCTCATGGACCTCATCAAGATGTCTAACGACGACCAGCCGGTAGACAATTGGCGTGTAGTCAAGGTCGGATAATCGGTTCAGGGCGGCGATCTAAAAACTCAATGAAGAATTCCTTCCCCTTCTCAAGGCCCATAAAGTTTGCATCTTCTACGGGTTTGGCAAGACATGCTTTAAGGTTTATTAGGCCGACAGGGATTTCAAAGCCAAGCCCACCCCAGACGTGGCAGTTGCTGACGTTCCCCTTGTAGAAGATGCTTCCATAAAGGCACTCACTACGGATGACTTGACGTCGGAGTGCTCTTCGGACTTTCATCAGGAGTTTGGGACCATGTGGCCGGAACACCTTGATGAAAGTTCTCTGGACACCACAGTCGTAGCAGCCAAAGAGAATGAACGTTCTGCAGATTAACTTTCCTCACTCGAACGATGGTTCGGTTGCACTTCTTCGCTGACTTAATTCTGACATAAGAACCATGGGTCCATAGGGACAAGGTTTGTGGACTCAATATAATGAGAAGAGAGCTTGTATCCTATCCCAATAATGTTATTAATCATTTTGTTTTTAATCACTTTAAATATGCTGATATGATGGCGATTGCGGTGAGCTCCAACCGCCATGGTGACTGACCCTTATGGACCTTCACCTGTTATATGCACTCCACCCTATCTAATGACTGTCTGATGCGGTCAATGGTGGAAGTCAGACAAAAAGGAATTCCCGTACTAATTGGAGCCGATGCCAATGTTGTTCACCGCATATGTATGTGGAAGCTAGTGTACTAATGTAAAAGGACAGTCAATCCTTGAATTTCTTATGAAATTTAAATTGTCGATCTTAATCTTTACAGAACTAAACAGCTAATTTGTGTCTCTCAACTGAATCTGCTTTTCCTTACGCTACATTGCCCATGCCCGTCCTCTAGGTGTCCTTTTGTGTGATACTTACGGAAGCTGAGTTTGCGTGCTAAAGAAATGGTTCCTCCACGGAACTGTCTGAAATTTGGAGAAAGGACATTGCCCGATAAATAAGAGGTTTTTGGAGGCTTGTTCGATAAGACTATTCCTAATGGTTCACAGTGGGTCCTCTTTAATTAAATGGATATGAAAAATCATATCCCGAAGTCATTGTAGTCTAGCAGATAGTATGTTGGCTTATTACACATAAAGCCCGGGTTCGTATCCCAGGTCAGACGTCAAACCGAAATATGAAAAAAATATATTTCTTCGGCGACTTCCTCTCAGCAGATTTCTGTCAAAAACTCTGAGAGTAAATAAACCTGCCATGAAAGCGTTTCTCAAAAATCTGTCGTTCGGAATTAGCGCACACAACATGAGTGGTGTGAGAAGATAGGCCGTAATCCTCCTGACTGAAGGCCTGACTGTAATGGCCAATTATGTATGTATGTATGTATGTGGTATTGAAATCCAATTAATTCCATTTTCATTATAATTTTAAGTAACTTATCGTACTGTCTACGTATTTAAAAAAGAGAAAATAATTCATAAAATATTTTATTATGGGGTGGGGAGTGGATATATGTACATATTAACTGAAGATAAAATACGTTGTTGACATTGAGTCTTCACAAGTAATTAATGTATCCGTAGGATAATTAATCTTCGATGGCATACGAAATAGGACTTAAAAAAAGAAAATTTTTAAAAGAGGAATAATCATTTTAAAAAATTATAAAAGCATAGCGTGGAGTGTGCGTAGAAATTTTCTATGCATTTCGAAGAAATGGATGAACAGGATTCACTTTCTTTCAGGAGGAGAAGGACAAATAAGTTTCTAAAAAGGGTAAAGTAGATATTGCATCATATCTACCGAGGAGGCTGGAATTGTAGCTGGAACTATTGCTATAAATATGGCAACAACAAAAAATAAAACTCTTTATGATCTGAAAAGATAGTACATGTGACTCCTTTATCTGACATGGAACTAAGGAAAGTCTGTTCGCAATGAAAGGATAATAAAGGGACGACTTTCAGAAACCTGTATGTATATCAAAATTAAATCCTTGATTATCATGAATGTATTATAAACCTGAGATTAAATAATATTATAAGTAATGACTAATGCTACGAGAGTCGTTAATGGTCTGGTAGTGAACCAGATACCCACTTGATATCATCAACTGACATTTTTAGCAAAGTAATGTCAACAGATTATCGTTAGAACAGGACTTATCTAAATTGTTCCGTCGGTTACATATATAACATAATTGGATATTACAAGTCTTCAGTCAGGATTACGCCCCAGTTTCTCACAGCACCTATGCCGTGTGTATTAATTTTATACACGAGTGGCGTGACCTACAATTTAAAGTCGTCTCCGAACGACTGGTCTTTGAGAAACTTTTCATAGCAATTTTATTTGCTCTCAGAGTTTTGGTCTCAATAGGCAATTGAGTAGTAGAGACCTCTCTCGTGCGCATAACTAATGCTCTACAAGACGCTCATCCTAGACGTGCTTCTTTATGGCACAGAAGCATGGACCCTATTAAGCACTGATGCAGCAGCCTTGGGAGTATTTGAGAGAAAAGTCCTGCGTAGGATCTTCTGTCCAGTGGGAGACGAGGCGATATCCAATCCAACAGTGAGCTGCATAAGCTCCACAATGACATAGACATTGTGCAGCGTATTTATATCCAGCGGCAATGTCGTTCGAATGGAGGACGATGCTTCGGCGAGACCGGTATTTGATGCGGGAATCTGCGGAATTCGGCGAAGAGAACGACCTTGTATGCGTTGGAAGGACCAAATCGAGGAAGCCCTATCATCGATTGATGTGACCAACTGGCGTAGGCGCGCAAGAAGCAGAGGCACCTGGAAGAATGTGTTGCAGCAGGCCGAAATCCGTTAATCGGGTTGTAAATGGCCAATTATGTAAGTAAGAAAGAAGTTTTTGCCAGAAATCTACTGAGAGCAAGTCGGCGAAGAAATATTTTTTTCATATTTCGTTTAGGGGTTTGAATCTAGGCCTCAAGCCTAATAAGCCAACACGCTACCTACTAGACTATGGAGACTTCTGACGAATGCAAAGCAGATTATCGATTATCGATAACGAATAGTACTTTATAGAACCTTTAAGTATCTATTAGGGGTTTCAAGTTACATTATCGTTCTTAAAAAAAGATATGTACAGATCAGCACCTGTACGGGTGTACTATATGGTCTAGGAAACCTGCTTTATACAGCTTTCTTTACACAATGCCACTTCATTAAAAACTAAACAAACAACATGATAATAAAATATAAAGAAATTAAATTAAAAGTTTATTAGAATAACAAGGAAAAAATGTTTGGTACCACGTTATACAACACGATGCTATTGTTTCTGTTTAAAACCATGATTCAGAGAACAAGTTGCAACAACTTCAAGGATATAATGTTGTTGTTGAAAATTGTTACAAACTTACATACCAATACACACATATATGCATAAAAAAAAAGAAATTGGAGTAGCTTAACAACTTACAAGCCGTTAAAACAAATTGAAAAACGTTTAACAATGAATGAACACCGTTTCCATTGTAAGGGAATAGAATCCGATCTCTGATGTCAAGGGAGATGTATAATGGGAAATTGTTTTTGAAGTCAAGTTAGTCATGTTGTCCTTTATGAAATTGCTTACAATTTCATGTGAATCTTAAAAGTCTATGACTGGTTCCAGGTTAAACCCTCGAAACAGTGTAAAACGTTAATAGAGTTGCAAAAACTTGTTAAGCCTGTCCTATTATGTTAAGCAGTTTTGCTTACTTTACTGTAAGAGTCATATGACATACATACACATACATACATATATGTATACACCTATACATATAAAAAATTGTTGGATGCTTATGCATGTTGACAATTTTTTCCATTTTATTACTGTTGTTGTTCTTCTTGTTGTTTAAAGTCGTTTGTTAAAGTAGTAGTAGTAGTTGTAGTACTTGCTGTAACAATCAATGCAACCTCAATAGAGAAGTTTCATGTCGGTGGCCTATTGTTTTGATTGCTGGAGCCTTGTAGGAGCATTGTTGTTATTTTAACTCAATTTCGAAAGTCTCCAGTTGTAAACAAATTAAAATCCGAAAACTCTATTAAAACTAACGAAAAATTGCACACTGGGTGGTAGAGCTGTTACCACGATGATGCGGTTTTTCGCTGTTAACTTTTATTTAAAAAAATTGCTTGAAATACAAAGTTTTTTTTTTTTAACTCAATTAACATAACCTCCTTACATGCATCATTCCCACCTTTATGTATACCTTACCTGGGGCCTAAGAAGTTTTGTTTTTCAGCAAAAGAAAAATAATGAAAAAGTAAAAAAAATAAGTTTTTTGTGAATGAATTTTATTTTTCAAATCTTACCGGAAGCGGAAATAAAATAAATCATTAAAAAAGAAGAGGCTTTCTGTTATTATGTGGGTATTTGTTAAATAAATTTAATTAATTTTTTGCTTCTTTTATTAATTCTGTTGCATTGTATTCTATTGTCCAGTTTTGTTGCAAATGAAGTCCCCCTTATGATCGAAAATATCGGATGGGCCATCTATCGGTTTAAATTTAAACCATCGCTTATTCTGAATCATTGGTTCATATTTCTTTGAAAATGAGGACGTTGCAATCATTACAGTCAATGGAGACAACTATCGCACCACATACATACATATATAACATAATTGGCCATTACAACCCTTCAGTCAGGATTACGGCCTAGCTTCTCACACCACTCATGTTGTGTGCGTTAATTTTATACGTGAGTGGCGGGACCTACAGTTTAACGTCTACTCCGAACTACAGGAAGTATACTTGTCAATTAAGACAAGTACAGTACCCGGAGGTCGAATTGACTCATTGTACAACGTCCTTAAAGAGGGAACGATAATTAAGGGAATAGGATACAAAGGAGAGGATGTAGGAAAGGGAGAATGGGAAGCGAAGAGATCACACAGACCACACACAACAAAAATTGAGAGCGCAACTACACTGATGAAGCCCTAGCACTTCTCAACCAGCCTAAGCCACTAATGAATCCGTGGAGAGCCTTGATGTCGGCTCTCGACACAGAGTTCAAACTCTCAAAGAAGGCCCTGCCAAGGGTCCTCAACCTCAACCTACCAAGATCTGGGCAGTTACAGAGGAGGTGTTCGATAGTCTCCAACTTCTCCTCATCGCAACATGCCCTGCAATAGTCCGGCTGGGATGTGGAACAAATCAGTGACCTAATCTCGCAGTGCCTCATGATAAAACGGACAACCAACCTTAAGCTGGCTTTATCCAAGCTCAGCAACCAACCTGTTCTCTTACTGTCCACAGCAGGCCATACACATCTAGAAACAAAACATCCCGATCCGTTCCCCCAATGTCTCCGCTCTTCCTCCCCGACCCATCCATTGATGAGGCCGTAGATTAAAAAATCGCCCCCAGAAAGCGAACCTAACCTAGCGAAGGCATCCGCCGTCTCATTGCCCAGTATTCCGCTATGACCCGGAACCCAGCATAGACGGATACGGTCCAGCCCAAAAGTCCTCAACGATTATTTGCACTCGCGTACGAGGCGTGATTTGCACCAGACCGAAACAATGGCAGCCTGACTGTCAACGAAGATCACGTAAGATTCCGAAGCTGGGCCACCAGCTTTGGCCTCAATAGCCTTCAACATTGCGAAAATCTCCGCCTGAAAAACGCCCCAGTTAACTATCGCACCATGATAACCGATTTTTTTTTGTACTCGCTCTTCATGGTATTGATGTGAACGATGTTTGGTTTCAACTGGATGCTGCAACTTGTCACACATCTCGCGTTATAATCACTTTATTGCGTCAAACGTTTGATGGCCAAGAAGAAGAAGAAATCAAGAAGCTGTGATTTGATACCGTTGGACTATTTTCTATGGGGCGCTGTAAAAGAAAAATGTTATGCCGACAAATCAGAGACCATTAAGCATTTATGGATCAACATTCGTGATCGACGGAGGTACTGTAAAGCCAGTCTTGGCAGCCATAATGGAATGAAATAAGATTCCATTTCCAACCGCAACAATTGTACTTCACAACAAAAGAATAAATTTGGCATAATTTCGAATCGTTTTTTTTTGTTGCACTTTTAAATTTAAACTTTCAAACTTACCACCCTTTAATACTTCAAAGGCTTTGTTTTCTTACAGTTTCTTTGAGTAAAGTTTTGTTTGTGTATCTAATGTTGTTTTTTTTATTAAATTTTCATTTCTATTATTTTTTAATATTTATAGCAAAAAACATTTGTTAGTTTATGGCTAAACTTGCAACAGTTGCAGTTGCAAATATTCTTTGGTTTCTATGGAGTTTACAAAAATGTAACCTTCCAATGGATTTATTTATATGTATCTACTGTGGTAGCAGCAAACTACTAGAAGAAGTTATAAAAATGCTAATAAGGCCTGGTGTAGTCTATAAGACTTACAACAATATTTTGTTGTTGTTGCTGCAATAAAGGTATTGGAAACATTAGCTTTAGTGGCAACACGGTAATATTTTAACTGTCATGATATTTATAAACTGCAACATACTGGTATAATTTTCTTTGTTGGTTTCCTATACACTGAAAATAAAATGTTGCTTGCAAGTACATACTTCGGCAAGTAGTTATTTTAGCGATAAAATAGAGAAAATGATACGACATTGTGATGGTGTTTCAATAAATTAATAGAGTTTGATACTCTACTACCATTAATATGCAACAGAGATCAGCAATGAGTAGTCAAAAAGATTAGTAGATTCGAATCATACTTATAATTTCGGGTACTTATATGCGTTCATACTTATTTTAATATCATACTCATACTACTCATATTCAAAGTTTGAAATACTCATCGTACTCATACTTAACAATACGCATGGTGTTGTTGATTTCGACTCTCATTTACTCAACACTCAACAAGAATCACAAAATAAGTATGATTCGCATACGAACACTACGATACTCACTAGGAGGTTGTATGTTTGCTTTGCTTACTATCTTTATCTTTCTCTTTCTTCTTCTTTTTTTGTATCACTCGAATTATTTATGAGTATTATTAGTATTTTTCTAAATTTATGAATCTGAATGAGTAGACGTATAAATCAAACATATTTCGAATGTTATGAGTTTGATGTCAACGTTGTACTCATACTCATTGCAACCTGTACTTATAAATCAATGTTGCAGTGAGTACGAATGAATCAGAGTAGTTAAAATTTCAATACTGTTGACTCACTCATACTCTAAATTTCATGAGTAGTTATGAGTAGCAGAAAAACAATTCATTGCTGATCTCTGATGTGCACCCTCCTGACTTCATGTCTGCGGCCATACATTGCATTTTCAAATGGAATATTATTCTGATGAACAGATGCCATAGTACTGTCATCATACAATATATTGTATAAGGTAACCCTATAATGTCTCTTTCAAGCCTATTGTCCAGACAAACATTAAGATGCTGCTCAGTGCCAACAATAATAATCCTCTGCCTAGCACTTTTTCGACATCCGCGTCAGTATTTCCTCTGTGATGCATTATAATCCCATAGCTCCCAAGAACAAGTTCCAATGACTCTTTTCCATCGTCACAGAATCCACATATTGAGCTTGAGACAATCTTCAATCTGAATAAGTGTACGTAAGTCTACAATATCCTGCCAAAATACCGGTTACTAACCTCAGGTTATTCCTGGATAGTCTAATGCATGACTTAGATCTCCTCATATTGTAATTGTTCAACAATTATTTTAATTGCGTTAAACGCACTTGATTTGAGATGAGTCTATGTATTAGGAAAAAGGAAAAATTTAGATACTGGTGTTTTATAAAATTATAAACAAAAGCTACAAAAACAAAAACAATGAACTTGTTTACAAATTATCGCACAACACCTGCATAAAAAACAACAAACAACAAACATCAGCATAAAAAATAATAAACAAGTAAACAAAAATATACCAACAAACACCAGCATAAAACAAAAATAATGAACTTGTTTACAAATTATAGCATTGCGTAATGTAACAACAAACACCAGCATAAAACAAAAACAATGAACTTGTTTACAAATTATCGCATTGCGTAATGTAACAACAAACAGCAGCATAAAAAAATAATAAACAAGTAAACAAAAATATACCAACAAACACCAGCATGAAAAAATGGTAAACAAAAATACAACAACAAACACAGATTTATTTTTATTTTATTTGCAATATGCGAGCTCATATTTTAAACGTTTCTAAAAGGTAAGAACGTAGCAATGTCTTCCCAAATAGCGACTCCAACTCCACAAAAGGGTTCTGGTTTCATCAATGTCGAGCAAGCTGACCTCCTCGTAAGCTCATCTGCTGTCTCATTGCCGATAATTCCCACATGACCTGGGTTCCAATAGTGGGTAAACCTATTGTTTCAATCTCACTGATTAAGCTTTTCTAAACAGTCACATACTATTTTCGATTTAAACTCTTTAAACCGTCCGAATGGTGGGATGATAGTATTTCTATATCACTTCATTTGTACCTTCCTCTCAAGTTGAACTGACAACAAACTTCGACGGCATAGATTTCCGCTTGGAAGATACCCGGGAGTTTTCCCATGGGCTGGGAATATTTTATTTTGAGACCAAAAACCCTTACTCCTCTCTAAAGATCTCAATCTTTGATTTAACACAGGCTTACAGGCTTGGTTTCAAACCTCGGTGGGAAACTGTGTAAACTATAGGATTCAAAGTGATGATAATTGTGACTTCAACAAAGGTTGAGTAAATTAAGCATAGTATCAGCCATGCTTCCATTCTCCTCTTACCAGCTATTACAATTTGAATATTTTTAGCTTTTGCTCTGTTAATTTCTCTCAGTGTATAATGAAAGTTCTTAAGAAATTGTAGAATAAATTATCACCACTGCAGCGGTTTACAACATAAATAAACAAAGTTTATACGAAATGAGAATGAATACAAGAAAGAAATTGTTTTTCTTTAGCATCTGTAGCCATGATTGCCAATTATTTGCAATGCAACATTTATTGCTGTTGCAATAATTCGTTGCAACATTATTTTGACATAATAATTGCTTCACAAAGTTCATTTATCATTAATGTTGTTGCCTCATTCTAAATAAAATGTTTACTAAAAAGTAAAGGTACGTAGAAGAAGGAAAATTAGTAACTCCAATATAGGTTCTAGGTTATGGTGGTACCGTAAGAAATTATATTGTTACGGAAATGAAGAATCTAGATACTGGTAGTCGCCGTAGTCTAGTAGGTAGTGTGTTCGCTTATTAGACGTAAAGCCCGAGTTCAAGACCCAGGCCAGACATCAAAACGAAATATGAAAAAAAACATTTCTTCGATGTCTTCCTCTCAGCAGACTTCTGGCAAAAACTCTGAGAGTAATAAACCTGCCCTGAAAAAGATTCTCAAAATCTGTCGTTCGGAGTCAACGTTAAACTGTAGGTCCCGCCATTTAAGTATAAAACTAAGGCGCACAACATAAGTGGTGTGAGATTATGTACGTATGTATGTATGTAGATACTGGTGTTTTGATTTTACATCACTTAACATTAAAATGGTAAACAAGTAAACAAAAATGCAACAACAAACACTACAAAAATAAATGTAAACAAACTACACAACCAACAATAATAAAACAACGATGTTTACAGTTATAGAGATTTCGAGTAGGCGAAGCTACGAACATTCACCTTCAAGAACATTCATCAGACTGTTTACCCTGCTATATAAAAGGCAAAGCAGGCAAGTGAGTTAGTGAAGATCAGTCAGTCTTATGTAAAGACGCAGCATGTTTGAGGAGGTCAGATAGTATTCTTTCCTTTAATCGTGTGGTTATCTATCTTCCTTTTGGAAGTCAAGCCAATAGTCTTGGTATTCTTTCAAATGACTTCTGAGACTGATTTTCTTGACTTTCCATTTTCAGTCCTCGTTTACTTAAGTCTCCCACATAAAGATTGGTTTCCTGTCTCTCAATGGGCCTAACCTTTGCCCTAAATGATTTTAGGACTTTAAGGACCTTATCCTTTAAGAAGTGTCCACCACTTAATCTATCCTTTATACATTATTCCTGTTCATACATACATAAGTGGTTGTTACAACCCTTCAGCCATGATTACGACCTAGCTTCTCACATCACTTATGTTATGTGTGTTAATTTTATCCATTAGTGGCGGCATCTACAGGAGTCAACTTTTCTCAATCAAGAGCAAAAAATTTGTTGTTAATAAAGGCAAGAGTTTCTTTCACTCAAGAATTCAGCTGTACAAGTATATTTATTTCCATGATAGTTTTTTTTTTAATTATTTAGTTGGGCTAGTGTTTTCTTACTTCATTAAAAAAACAAATAAATCCACGAAATAAAATATAAAGAAATTAAATTAAAAGTTTATTAGAATAACAAGGAAAACATTTTTGGCACCACGTTATACAACACGGTGCTATTGTTTCAGTTTAAAACCATGATTCAGAGAACAAGTTATAACAACTTCAAGGATATAATGTTGTTGAAAATTGTTACGAACTTACATACCCACACACACACACATATATAGAAAAAATTGTAGTAGCTTAACAACTTACAAGCCGTTAAAACAAATTGAAAAACGTTTAACAATGAATGAACACCGTTTCCATTGGAAATATGAAAAAAAGAGGAGATAGATGATTTAATAGCGAAAAGTGTATCCAAGAATGAAATGAATTTGATGTCGATTGAAAAAATTCAATGGAGTACACATGCTATGGCCCTATGTGTTACGGAAAATTAAAGGATTACCTATGTAAAGGATTTTCTTTTAAGCGCTTCCTATCTTTAAATTAAAAAAACAAGGTATGTAGCAGATTGTTGGTGGTTGTAGTCTAATAGGTAGTATGTAAACTTATTAGACGTGGGGCCACGTTTCAAACCCCAGGTCAGGTATCTACAACAATCCGAAAAATGAAAAAAATATGATTGATGATTTATCACAAAAACTCTGAGAGTATGTAAATAAAATTGCCATAAATAAAATTGCCATGTCGTTCGAAGTCGACTTTAAACTGTAGGACTCGCCATTCTTGTATAAAATTGACACAAAACATAAGTGGTGTGAGAAGCTAAGTCATTATCTTGGCCGAAGGGTTGTAATGACCAATTGTGTATGTATATATTATGTATGTATATACATAATTGGCCATTACAACCCTTCAGTCAGGACTATAGGACTACGGCAAGTCTAGTAGGTAGTGTGCTCGCTTATTCGACGTAAAGCCAGGGTTCGAGCCCCAGGCCAGACATCAAAACGAAATATGAAAAAAAATATATTTCTTCGGCGACTATCTCTCAGCAGATTTCTGGCAAAAACTCTGAAAAACTAAAAAAGTTTCTCAAAATCTGTCGTTCGGAGTCGGCGTTACTCTGTAGGTCCCGCCACTCAAGTATAAAATACAACATGAATGGCGTGAGAAGCTAGGTCGTAATTTTGACTGAAGGGTTGTAATGGCCAATTATGTATGTATGTATGTATGTTGTCAAAGTAACACGAGCCGCTGAGTCCATCAGCCTTAAACTTGATTGGTTTTTGAAACTTGGCTATGATAAATCGAATGTTTTATGTGGCTGTCAAGTTGAGGCCACTAAATTTTGTTTTCGAAAAGGAGCATTGCCTAAACATATACCACTCTACTGCTCAATTGCTGATATAAACTTCTTATTAAATTGCAGTTTATTTTAGGACATTATTCGTCAGTTGATGTCCTTCGATTAGAGGTTACACATGAGGACTCAACAGTAGCTCAATCCTAAGTTTCATTACAAAATTAGTTCCTTAAAATTCCAGATCATGAAATCTACGCACATTTTCCTAATTTTCAGAGTTTTTGTAATGATATAATGTTCTTCTTCTGTTCTTACGTAGGAAATATAAATTGTTTTCTTCTTTGAATTTACATAGGAAACAGTGTAATGTGTATTAATAAAGATGGAAAAACTTGTTAAGCCTGTTCTATTATGTTAACTTGGTTGCATACGTAAGCTTGCTTCATATGACATACACACACACAGACACATCCGTAAGCTCACCTACACAAACACACACGCATATAAGAATTGTTATGCAGAATACAGGAGTTTTTTTAAGGTTCCGTTAATTTTTTATTGTTAGTACTGTTACATGTCGTTAACGAAAGTTGTTGCGTACTCGAGGTAGCAAAGAAAGCATGTGTGGACACAAATTATACTTTTGGAGAGAGGGAGAGAGGGAATATGAAATAAATAAATGTTTATTTTCTAAAGTGCATAATAAAGCTGATAATTATTAAAAAAATATTTTCTCCTCTACAAGTTTGGAAGGCAAAGTATCCTTCATCCCCTCTACTGCATCCGCATCTGATCATTGTAATCCAGTACATGAATCCTGTTTATTGTTGGTTGTCGTTATTTTAACTCAATTTCGAAAGTCTCCAGTTGTAAACAAATTAAAATACGAAAACTCTATTAAAACTAACGAAAAATTGCACACTGGGTGGTAGAGCTGTGTTACCACGATGATGGTGTTGTTTTGTGCGGTTGACTTTTATTTATTGAAAATGAATTCTAGAAATTCTGTGAAAAAAGAAAAAATATTCAACAAAGTTTTTTTTTTCAAAATTCAATTAACATAAATAAACCCCCCTTACAGGCATCATTCCATTTACGTAAGTCTTCCTTAGCCGGCCTAAGAAGTTTTGGCTGGCATCAATGAAATATTATAAAAAAAATAAAGTTTTTAAAATAAATTTTATTTTTCAAATCTTACCGGGAGCGGAAATTAAATAATACATTAAACAGTTCGATACTAAATGTCGATTAGAACGGTCGTCTCTAACTTAATAGCGGATAATTGTTACTGAAACAAACAGAAAGTGGTAAAAAAAAAAAAAAAAAAAAAAAAAAAAAAACAAAAACTGCAAATAACTCTTTTATTTTTGTAATTGTCATCTATTGTTGTTATTGAACTCACTCGCGTGTCAATTTACATTATAACTGCAGGGATAGCATTACTGCTATGGCCCCGGGGGCCAAATCAAATAATTCTTCTTTAAAAAAAGTGAATTTGAAGAGATCTAAAAGGTCTCGACAAATTTCTTTAGGTATGTTATCTGACTTACCTTCCACATCCAAAAATCGGTTTAGTACCCTGGCTGATAACAGTGACATGGAATTGGACCCAGCCTCCAACATAAATGAAATAAAGAAAGTTAAACCTCCACCTCTGGTTGTCGATGAAAATTTTTCTATAAGGGAACTCCAAGTATTAATGGGAAGTGATGTAATATATAAACGCACATCAATCGGAACTAAAGTTTTCCCAAATAACACTGAGTGTTATGAAAAGTGCAAAAAGATTCTTATTGAAAATAAAATAGAATTCCATACTTTTAATTCCAAAGAGAATCGTCTTTACACGGTATTTTTATATGGCCTTCCAAAAATTAGTATTGATGATATTAAAAAGGATATGGAAGCTTATAATTTAACGCCTTCAGCTATAACTGAAATTAATACACGATTTAGTTCTGTGAACAATGCGGTCTATAAAGTACAGTTCACAAGAAAAAATTTTAATCCCAAATCACTAAATAATGTGACTGCAATATGCAACGTTATTGTATCTTGGAAGAAATATAAACCAAGAAAAAGGGATAACCCAACACAATGTTGGAATTGTCTCATGTATGGTCATGGAGGTGAACATTGCAATCGCCTTCCTGCATGTATGATATGCGCAAATCGACACCGCACTGAAGATTGCCCACTCAGGAATAATGATAAAATACCAGCTGTTTTCTCCTGCTTTAACTGTAAAAAACATGGCAAAGAGCGTACAGATCACTCTGCAAATGATGTCAAATGCCCTTTACGCTCTCTTTATTTAGAAACCAGAGCAAAAGCGACTGCCAAGAATGTAAGAAGCTACAACAAGAAACAACAAAACTCTTCACAATTTATCAATGCTGATCTTCCTATTAATAATAATAATAATAACACAAATACTTATCGTAACACGTTATCTTATGCAAATTGTGTGAGAGGAAGTAACGATCTCTTTAGTGTAGATGAACTCTTTAACATTTTTACAACAGCATTGGATGATCTTCAACAATGCACAACAAAAATACAACAAATTCACGTCGTGATGTCAATGGTGAAGTATGCATATGGTCTTCGATAACTCTCATTCTATCAAAATTATTCATTGGAATGCTAACGGTATTACAACTTATTCTCATTTGGTTCAATTTGAAAACCTACTCGAAAGAGAAAGAATTCATATTGCCTCTTTAAACGAAACGCATCTCAACGAAAACCACAAAACATATTTCAAAAATTACCTAATATACCGCAACGACAGACAAAACTCAAGAGGGGGAGGAGTAGCTCTAGTTATTCGCAGATCAGTCCAACACAAACTACTACCAATTGTGGATACGCGGAGAATAGAAAACCTTTCGATTGAGATTATGATAAATAATAGACCGGTTATCATTTCTACTGCTTATTCTAAGAAATATGCAACTAGTTTCGCTTACGACATTATAAAACTAACGTCTTTTAACAAGGATTTTATTATTTTAGGCGACTTTAACGCAAAACACTCTTCTTGGCATTGTAATAACAATAACTCTGCGGGAAATGTTCTATACAACCTTCAACAGACACATAACTTTTTTGTTTATCATCCAAACAGTCCAACCTTTTATCCATACCAAAGAAATCGTATGAGCTCAGTAATTGACTTAGCATTGAGTAATAGCTCATTAAATATTAATTTAAGTGTAATCGGACCCAGCATTCCATCAGACCATAGACCTGTTATCTGCAAAATTAGAAATGAATCGGCCTCTGAATTAGACACTAGTCACTTCGATTACAAACTAACCGACTGGGTAGCATTCAGAAACATTATTATCAATGCAATCACGATAAATATAGATATATACAGTTCAAAACCTGTAATTGACCTAGAAATTGAAAAGTTTACCCGCATAATCTTGGAGGCACGAAATCATTGCACCCCAAGATTTAATATTGCTGCTGATACAAACTTACCTTTAGACATCGTTAAATTAATAAAAACACGAAAAACTTTTTTAAGGAAACGTCAACGGGCATCAGTCATTTCTGAATCAAATTTTTATGAGCAGTGCACTAAACTACTGACTATTATGATCAACAATAAAATAAATACCCACCGTAACAATAAATGGAGCAGAATGTTGTCAAAATTAAAGCCAGGTGACAAATCGTTTTGGAAAATTAGCCGAAGTTTAAGAGGGATTAAAAATAGAAAAATATCACATTTTACCCAAGGCAACAGAAAGATTGTTACTGATGATGAAAAAGCACAACTCCTGTCCGATACCTTTTCAATTTCAAATAGTCTTACTTCAACCTACAAACACTCCATTGACAAAATTGTCAACTCCAAAGTCAATCAGTTTAAGACGTCAGATATCGAACCTGAAGGCTTGGCTCTCACATCGGTTAATGAGATTAATACATTAATTGCATCACTAAAGGCATCAAAATCACCTGGTCTGGATGGTGTCTCTAATGTTTTGATTAAAAATCTACCTCCCAAGGCAGTGAAATTACTAATGATTATTTTTAATAACTGCTTACAAATAAACTACTTTCCAAAAGTGTTTAAAAAAGCTAAAGTTATTGCCATTCCAAAGCCAAATAAGCCTAAGAACAGTCCATGCAATTATAGACCTATCAGTTTACTGAGTAACTTGGGTAAACTTTATGAAAAAATCATTCATAATCGTTTGTGTGTTGCCATATCAGACACATCGATAATAGCTAATGAACAATTTGGTTTTAAGAAACAACACAGTGCAGTACACCAAATTAATAGAATAGTTAATATAATCAAAACTAATAAGCGGATAAAACAGTCTACTGGTTTAATAATTTTGGACGTGGAAAAGGCATTTGATACCGTTTGGCATAATGGACTTGTATACAAATTGCTCCAGACTAATATACCAAGATATCTGTGCAGGCTTATTGCAGATTTTCTTGATGACAGATCATTTGTTGTGGCAGTTAATGAAACTTTTTCCCCTTCAAAATTAGTCACAACAGGTTTACCACAGGGTTCAATATTGTCACCTTTATTATATTCAATTTATACGTCGGATTTTGCTCCTCCCTCATACTTGAAGACTGCATATTACGCGGATGATACCGCCCTTATTACTTCAAGCAAACTCACGAAAGCTTTACAAAAGAAAATGGAAAAGGGATTGGCTGCCTGTAAAAAGTATCTATACAAGTGGAAAATTAAAATTAATCCCAACAAAACGCAAGCCATTATATTTCCATACAATAACTCTCCCAAACGATTACCAAGTCGTCAGCTAAACTTTGAAAATGAGATTCTAACAATTCAAAAAGAAGTAAAGTATCTGGGCATGCATTTGGATAAGAAACTCAATTTTGCAAAACATATTGACGAAACATGTAAAAAATCTCTTAAGACGCTCAAAGCCCTGTGGCCAATGCTAAATAAACGCTCATTACTCAACCAAAGCAACAAAAATTTGTTATTCAAAAGTGTCTTACGTCCAACTTTAACATATGCATGTCCCATTTGGTACAAAGCTGCAAAGAGCCATCTGAAGAAACTTCAGATAATTCAAAACAAATGCCTTAAAATAATAAACAACAAACATTGGAGATATTCGACACAGCTTCTACACAGTGAAACCGGTTATGAAAGAATTGAAGACTTTATCAAAACACTTAATAAAAAATATTTTGAGAATGTGGAAAATTCTTCTTATCAACTGATAAGAGATTGCAGTGAGTCGGCTTGAAGCAGCTTCTTAAACAAAAATCACCAAATAGAAAAGGATATGTATAGGGTGTATTATTTTTATATAATTCAGTTATATACATATATATTTTTCTAATTATATTTGAATCTTTGTTTTTCTTTTTCAAATAAAGGTTTTCCTATTTTTCCTTTAAATAATATATGACTAAAAATACGATCAATATCTATGATTACAAATCAAATTCGCTGTAATATCATTAG
The DNA here is from genome assembly GCA_930367235.1 of Sarcophaga rosellei. NCBI lineage: Eukaryota > Metazoa > Arthropoda > Insecta > Diptera > Sarcophagidae > Sarcophaga > Sarcophaga rosellei. The sequence continues at coordinate 66,237,602 of OV884020.1, read as the reverse complement.
ATAATATCTCGAAAAATGTAAATATATATGTAAATAAGTAATGTAAATAAAGACGAATTTAAAAATGAAAAAAAATGAATAATACATTAAAATAGTGAAGGTTGCTATTCTTAAGTGGGTATCTGTTAAAGAAATTTCATAAATTATGGGAATTTTTTAATTTTTTTTTGTTGTAATTTATGCTGTTGTCCACTTAAATAACAAATGAAGAGATTTTTATTTATTGTATGAATATAGAAAAGGAACTGCAGTTCTTCTGTAACTTTTTATCCATTGTTTATTAACACAGTATAGTATGTAAACTATGGGCCCTTCGTAATCTCCTTAAATACGTTACAATACGAAAGACGGTTTTAGTTGCAATTTTAGTTTCCTTTTTAAATACATATTCTCTCTTCGAATTTATTGTAAAAACTTTTATGAATTTATGGCTTAACTTAAAAATACAATAAGAAAAAAAAACAAAGTAAATAAAATAAATATACTCGCACATTGACTATGAAGTATTACAACAAAAGCTTTCGAATATAGTTTATAAAGGGTGGGTCATTTAATAGTTTAAATTTGAAAATACAATAAAGCAAAAACGGTTTGAAATTTTAGCAAATTTATTCTTTTTTCATTTGACCGGTGCCCCATAGAAAATAGTCCAACGGTTCAAATTCAACGGCGGCCATTAACATCACCATTTCGGCCAATTAAATAGCCTTCAAACGTTTGATGCAATAAATTGATTGTGGCATGTGATGTGCTCCAAGTTGCACCATCCTGTTGAAACCGAACATCGTTCACATAAATAACATGAAGGGCGGGTACAAAAAAAATTCAGTTATCGTGGTGCGATAAGTAAGTATCTCCATTGACCGTAATCGTTGCGCCGTTATGATTTTCAAAGAAATATGGGCCAATGATGCCTCCGCTTTACAATCCGCACCGAACAGTCACACGTAATGGGTGCATTGACTTCTGTAACATTACGTGTGGATTTTCTGGAGCCCCAAATAATGCAATTTTGCTTATTAACATGTCCACCAAGATTAAAATGAGCTCCATTCGAAAAGATGATTTTTTTTTTGCAGAAACGACATCATCGTGCAATTTGTCGTTGGCCTAATAAATTCCAACATTCACATACATACATAATTGGCCATTACAACCCTTCAGTCAGAATTACGGCCTAGCTTCTCAACATTGCTCAAGCGTAAATCCATTCATTATGAATAGAATGACATAAGTATTGGTAAATTCGAAATAATCTATGGTTTAAATTTAAATCGATAGATGGCTCACCCTATATCTCTTACCAAAAGGTACGTTTTATTTGTTGGAGTATATTGATCTTGTAAGAAATTTTATTTGTTTAGAATTTGTTTTCTTTTTATTATACACTGAAATATAAATTTTTTATTCTCTTGAAAGATCTACTGTTTCCATTATGTATGGAATATAACGTCATTCAAATGGCCAGTACGGCTTCCATGGGTGAAGCTCTTCCAACATTTCAATCTTTCTATGGCGCTGGTGGAGAAACGAATGTAATATGTCGTTGGCGTTCAAATCATCTAATTTAGGCTAGAAGTGGTTCGTAACCCTAATCGAACTGTAGAGGTCGCCGTTGAAAGTCAGGGCCTTGTCAACGTTTTACTCAATGGAATACAGCTCAAAATCCACACCAATTAGTGACTTTATCAGGATGCATTGAAACTTCCGTGGACTCATATCATTTTAAATTCTACAATTTTTTTTGTTCACGTGCTTAGTCATCCAAAAATGGGACTTATTGCTGAAGATGATTTTCAATGAAAATTGGCAGCAGTTACCAACAGCTTCAGAATCCATTCAGCTAATACATGTGGTTGTATATGAAGGTTTACCTTCAGTTCTTGGGTCAGTTGAATTTTGTAGGGATGCAAGCTCAAGTCATAACGCAAAATCCGCCAAGTTGTGGTCTGCTTAAGGTCGAATTGTTAAGATCAACGAGAAGTCGACTGCCTCACACATGGACAGCCGCGATGTTTTCATCGATGTAAGAGTGGTGGTCGCTTGTTTACAGAACAAATGGATTTGAAAATATCTTCCTTTCGTCCTCTTGTTGGATGATTATGGCGATCATAAAATGAATGAAATGCGCAGTAACGCAAAACAGTCTGAGACTAGCAACTAATTTGACAGATGAAGTTTTCAACAAGATGGTTGTTAACAACTGTCAAAGTTCTCCCGATACCATCTTTACATGAGTATTTCACTCAACAACTTTTATTATTTGATAAAACTTTTGAAAAATTCTGAAGTTGATCGATTTTTTATAACATAATTACCGTAACCAAGTCAATGAAGACAAAATTGTTTATAGGAACAACAGGACTGAAAATACCTTATTTGTGATTTTGAGTTGTTGGATAGTGGAGCCATCTTTTTCAATTTATCTCTGCTAACCAGTGTTTAAGGATTTAAAAAATTTTAATTCATGGTTTAAAATAAAATAAATTTTAAACGTTACTTTAGTTTTCTATAGATAATGTAGAGGTTATGAATATGAAATAATTCCCATATTTATTATTTATAAAATGATGATTTATGGTGTTCGTTTGCATTCATTAAACATTTATTTGTAAATTACGCATGAATAAATTTGTAAGCCTATCTCCCTCTTGTTTGTGGAACTTCACGTTTGGAGGTATGGTAGGGATAATGAAATCTGTTTATTTGTTTGTATCACTTTTATAATCGAAAAGCCAACGAATATCTGCATATGCGATATTATTTTAACGGCATAATAATGAAATTATTGTGGCAACAGTTTGTAGCAGCAACATGTTAAAATTATTGATTTGAGTTTAATGGCCATTTGTAGATTTCTCTGTGTATTATTATTGATTTCCATTCTCTGTTTTACTCTTCACTGTAATAAATTGTAATTGGGGGGAAATATGGGAAATTCTTTGTAATTCGATTATAACTGTTATTAGTTTTGTTCGCCATGTTGTTTGTTTATTTGTTTATGTTAAAATATATGCTCAGGTTTCTAAAACAAATATTGTATATACGAGGATTGATGTATCTTTATTACGTTTTGGTCATTTAAGGAACGTAGGGTTGTCATAAAGTATTTATCATATCCTTTTTTATTACATACATACATACATAATTGGTTATTCGAAGCTACGAACATTCGCTTTCAAGAAAACTCATCAGACTGTTTACTCTGCCATGTAAAAAGCAAAGTAGTCTGGTGTGAAGACGCTGTGCGTTTGAAGAGAGTAATCGTTGTTTCAAGATCTGTCGTATAATTGCTTAGTGATTGTTATTGTTTATGCAAACGGTGTAAACAGAGGAATAACAAACAAAGCAATTGTTGTTGTTTACATCAAGTTGTGAACAGTGATACACAGAATTGTGCGAATAATAAGGAATTTTAATTAAAACTAAGTTTATTTTTATTTTATTTCCAATCTTCGAGCTCATATTTTAATATACAATATTTTGTATAATAATTCTTTGCGAACCCTCGTATAGGTACAATATTTACAAAATTATTATTTAATATCACAACAAATGAATTTTTGTGGTACTAATAACATAGGCGGCGTAGGTAAATAATATTCAATACAAATTGAATAAGAATATAAATATCAAAGGCTGTGGTAAACGAATGAATATTTCATTCTTAAATTGAAAGAATAAAAATGAAACGTGAAAATTGTAAACAAACAATACCATTCATATGATACCCTACACTATAATATATGTTTATTTTTGGTTTCTTAAAGGATAACGAACAATTCATGATAATGTAAAGTAGGGTAGGATGCTGGAAGAAGGTTGATGTATGGGTCTTAATGTAAAATTGCTTTTGCAATGTATTTACATCTGCTAAGCTGTAATGGACGTGTACTGAATTGAAATCTAGAGGGGGTTGCGATGTAAATTTGATCACTTACAATTATGTTGAACGAAAACGGTTATGCTATGAATTACGCTGCACTAAGCCAAACGGTAGTCTAGTAAGGCTGAAGAAAGGTCCAGAATCGGTCAGCTTTGGTCGGAGGAGAGTGATACGTAGTGATTCACCTAATGCTTCGAACGCTTGGTAAAATGATCATTATTTTCTGGACTTGGCACCAAGAGGTGTCTTACAACTGAGACCATTGGATCTCCTCGAAATTTATAGAGTATACCTATCACGTCTTTTTTAAGCCTATTGTGCTGGCCAATTACCAAACTAGCATTTGATATGTATCCAGATGTTTCTTTCTGGAGTGTATTAATGCTCCACAGATTTCAAAAATGTGTTCCCATGATACATGCTCTTCGTCGCAGAAACTATATTTTGGGCTCGAGACAATCTCCCCTCTGAATGAGTGAACCATGTCTCTACAGCGTCCTGTCAAAAGACCGGCTACCAGCCTAAGGTTATTTCTAGTTAGTTAGGATGTATGATTCAGATTTTCTCTTATTTAAGTTACCCAACAAAAGTCTTGACTGCAGCAAATTCACTTTTTGATAACAGCCTTTGGCTCTATTTTCGTTGAGGATAGTTTTCCAAACATCCGCTCATTGCCGAAAATTCCAACATGACCTGAAACCTTATTTTGACCATCTACCCGATTCAGCTTCTCCAGACTGTCCCATACTATATTCTATTTGATCTCATAAGAGCCGATCTTTTGTATCTCCTATTCAAGTTGAATTGAACACATGTTTCGAAGGCATGCACTCCGTTTGAAAAATACCCGCGAGTTTCATTATGGGCTCGAAATATTTCATTCTGGGATCAAAAACTCCAGCTCCTGTTCCAGCATTCGTTCTTGACCCTTCTATATACCAACAAAGAGTCCAAATAGTCTATTTTTTAGAAGAGAATGCAGCTTCCAGATTAATCCATTTATTTCTTGGTTAGTAAATCCTGTTGGAAAGAATTTCCCAAAATCATGGTTCCCAAAATACTGGTTCTCTACAGGAAACTGTTAAGAAATGACCTGCAGCCAATCGATTCCTTAAGTCCTCTAATAAATTTCATATTAGATTGTCAGCGTAACCATAGATCCCAAAGCTTTGATTATTATTTTGAACTATTCGGTCTGACCATCATGATATATGTATATCCAGAGCATAATTTTAAAGTTGCAGAAGTGGAAACTCTTCAAGTTCCATGCAAATATAGTCCGTCCTTTTTGGGAAGTTACGTCTTTAAGAACATATGTAATTGCCAAGGGGTATTTTTGTAAATCATCTCTGATCTAATATTAATGAAATTATTTTTCCTGATTTTATTTCTAGAAAGTGACTATGAGCTGTTGTTTGATATTAAAGATGAATGTAGCAAACCTTATCTCAAACACAATATATTTGCTCCCCTACACTGTTGATGTAGGGCCCAAAAAAATTGTGAAAAATAAAATCAATAATAGAAAAACGAACTGTTATTCTATCTACACTCACTCATAAACAAATACCTATTATTTGTAAATTAATTTATAATTACATTATATTGTTTACAAATACATACATACGTAAGCACTGTGTTAATTGATACGAGCACATACATACGCTTATAAAAATTTACAATATACATAAATACCGTTTAACACATATGGTGCAGTATGTTACTGCAGCATACAAATAAATTAAAATATTTTTTCTTCATTTTTATTTATTTGTACACGTGTATGTATTTTAATATTTACAAATACGCAGCCATTTTGTAGGGATACGTTCACATATTGTGTAATTAATATAAAAAATTAATGAAAAATATACATTCGAACATATGTATGTACATACATATGTGTGTTTCGTCTACTGGTGGAACGCGGATATAGCGGACCTAAGGCGTAAATGTAATCGCGCACGGCGGCTTTTCCAAAGGGCCAGAGGCCGTGATGAATTTGCTGAACTACGGGAAATGTATAGAAGGTGTAGGGCCAGCCTTAATGGGGCCATTGCATACAGCAAGAGAAGATGCTACAGGGAAATGTGCGCCGATGTGGACGAGAATCCCTGGGGAACTGGATATAAGGTGGTGATGAGAAAGCTGAACTGCTTCCGACCACCAGCAACGACGTGTGCTCTTGAGCTGCAATCAATCGTCAGGAGCCTTTTTCCGCAGAAGGCCGAGATTACGTACTCCGTGCGAGACATGAGGTCTCCAGAGGAAATCACCGAAGTCAGCAGCCAGGAATTTGAGGCGGCCTGCAAGGAGATGAAACTAAATAAGGCACCGGGGATTGACGGGATCCCAAACATCGCTCTTAAAGCAGCCATTGAGAGTAATACTGAGCTGTTTAGGCAAGTTTTTAATGCTTGTATCCATGAGAGAACGTTCCCTAGGATATGGAAAAGGCAGAGGCTGGTTCTCATTCCGAAGGGTAACAACGCACAGGATGCCTCGGGATACCGCCCGCTCTGTATGATAGACACAGCCGGGAAACTTTTGGAGAGGATAATCTGTAGGAGACTAGAAGCATTTCTAGAGGGAGAAGGCCTGTCGGATCGCCAATTTGGCTTCCGGAAAGCACGTTCCACCTTGGATGCAATAGAAACAGTAGTGACAGTGGCAAAGGACGCCATCAGCGGTGAGCGTTGGCTGGAGGGCGATAAGGAGTATTGCGCTAGCATCACCTTGGACGTCAAGAATGCATTCAACTCTGCGGATTGGGATGCCACGTTAGCTGCCCTGGATGAAAAGGGCGTACCGAACTACTTAGTGGAACTAATTAAGGACTATTTTAAGGATAGAGTACTCATATACGACACGAACGACGGCAGAAAGTCATACGCGGTGACTGCGGGCGTCCCACAGGGTTCCGTCCTGGGCCCTATATTGTGGAACGTCATGTATGACGGTGTACTGAGGCTTAGACTCCCTAGAGGTGCACAGATCATTGGATTTGCGGACGATATTGCCCTGGTGATAAGAGGAAAACATCTAGACGAATTGGTGAGAACGTGTAACACTGCGGTGGGCACGGTCAGAAGCTGGATAACAGAAAAAGGTCTCAAACTTGCTGACCACAAAACAGATGTCCTACTTGTAAGCAGTAGAAAGAGGATTGAATTTATTACCATAACGGTGGGTGACCAGCGCATAACATCAAAGCAGGCGATTAAATACTTGGGAGTGATGATTGATAACAGGCTCACGTTTAAGGAACACTTGACGTACATCGGTGAGAAATGTGCGGCGACGACATGTGCACTTGCCCGATTAATGCCTAACCTAGGAGGCCCGAAACAGGAGAGAAGACGGCTACTGATGAAGGTAGTGACATCGGTCGCCATATATGCAGCCCCTATATGGGCCGAGGCTATGGATAGGAGGACCTATAGAGCAGGAATTGAAACGGCCCACAGGAGGTCAGCTCTCAGGGTAATCTCCGCCTTCCGGACGGTGTCTACTGATGCAGCACTAGTGATAGCGGGAATGATGCCCCTGAAACTAGTAGTAGACGTAGAGAAGAGGAAACAGGATGCAAGGAGGGGGACGAATCTTTTAAACCCCGTGCAAATAGTTGACGATGCCATGGATAGATGGCAACAAGACTGGTCCAATTCCAGCAAAGGAAGATGGACCTACAGACTCATCCCAAGTATAGGCGAATGGACCAAAAGGAAACACGGCCAGGTGAACTTCCACCTGACACAGTTGCTAACGGGCCACGGATGTTATAGAGCATATCTCTATAAGTATGGACACGACGTAGATGAAGCATGCCCAGAATGCCGTAATGAGAAGGAGACGGCGGAGCATGTCTTCTTTACCTGCCCGCGGTACGACGATCAACGAATTTGCCTGGTGAGGACATTAGGATCCCAGGTAACACCCGATAATGTGGTTAGGCTAATGCTAACCTCAAGTGATAACTGGAACGCAGTATGTGTTTTCGCGAGGAGGGTTTTGATGCGGCAAAGATTGGCTGAGAGAGCAAGATCAGCAGAATCAGAAGGCAGCACTCGCTGAATCTCCACCCCCCCGAAGTAATACTTGATTGTGGTCCCGGGGGGGGCAAATGGTTGAAAGTGTGACGAACGAGGTTGGGTTTAGTACGCAGGCGCTTAGCAAGCCGAGAGTAAGTCTTGCGGCGAATCGTGCACATTGGTAGGCCGGGCTACCAATGTCTTTTGAAGATTCCCAACCTTTAGCTCGTAAAGCTATAAAAAAAAAAAAAAAAAACATATGTGTGTTTGCATACATACATATTAGGAAGATATGAGTAAAGTTTGAATATGTTTAATAAAGCTATTTTTAATATACTTCTTGGGGCGGAACTTCAACTCAAGCATCAGGCGAATTTTACTAGAGTTTATTTTGAATAAAATTGCCATAGTCTAGAAGGCAGTGTGTAGGCTTATTGGATGAGAGTTCGTGGTTCAATTCACAACTTAAACATCTTGAAAAAAAAAAGATTTTCTCTTCGTAGCCAGGATTCAGCAGCATTCTTGCAAAAACTCCGAGAGTAAATAAAATTGCCGTGAAAAGTTTCGAAGTCGACTTTAAACTGTAGGTCCCGACACTTATGGATACAAAATTAACACGTATAGTATGGATGGTGTGAGAAGCTAGATAAGTAAGTAAGTAAGTAAGTAAGTAAGTATGTAAGTAAGTAAGTAAGTTATTCTGCATAAAAAGCTTTCTTGAGACTTAACCAACATCCTCTACATAGGAGTGGTTAGGCCTATTTTAATCTACGGCAGGCTAGTATGGTGGAGCCTCTCGTGTGGATGACTAAATTGAACCTAATACGGCGGTTACTCAGATTTGCCTGCCACTATCGCTATTAGAAGTGCCATATGCATTAGAGATAACTGTATGTTTCTTTCCGCTTTATCTATAGTGCAAGGGCTAAGCGGCTAAGATTAGTATGTCTTTCTTGGTGACTAGACAGCGGCATGTGTCGAATACTGGTCATTGGTACTATTGAGGCTACTGACTAATGATACCGCGTTATGACTTCTCACAGAAATTTAGGACATCCATTTGGAATAATAATGCAGCACATCTCGTAAGAGGCTCCGATCAAATTTCCATTGATGGCACCAAACCCAAAAGGGACTGTGGCGAAATTTTTTCGAAATCTTTTGAAATAATATGGCATATTACTATACCTTCTGATAGCCAGGCAGCTATTAAAGTATGGCAATTAATGAACTCCAAGACGGTGTATAAATGTCGGAGATATCACACCGAGGTTGCAGCACAGTATTCTCACCATATCGTGTGAATATCGACACTCAGCAGCATATTCCCTGTAATTATTGAGCTGATGAACTGATTACATGTGGCACCAATTCCGCACTTTTGGAATTCCCCTTACAACCTGCAAGGTTATAATTAACAATGGTCACCGATTCCCTGATGCGTGGCTTCGGGCCAAAGCTGGATGGTAGGCGCATAACAAGCCAAAAATCGAAAGAACCACGCTCAGTATATTTGACAGAATTATTATACACACATAATTGGTCATTACAACCTTCAGTCAGGATTACCACCTAGCTTCTCACATCACTTATGTTGTGTGTTATAATTTTAAGCATGTGTGGCAGCATCTACACTTCACAGTCTATTGTGATTGACAGATTTTTGAGAAACTTCTTAATGGCAATTTTGTTTACTCTTAGCGTTTTTGCTGAGAGGAACTCTTCATACTTCCTTTTTTTGGAGATGTCTGATCTGGGATTTGAAACGAGGCCTCATATGTAATAAGTCAACCCACTATCCATTAGACTACGACGATTTCATGTTATATTTCGGCACCTTAACAATGATTTCTGCAGAAGAGACTGAGACGAGGTAGAAAAAAAGACTGTTCTTCACCCAGTAAGTGAATGCTGTAGGAGAGGCAATCACTTTGGTGCTCAATTGTATAGATATTCTGGAGGAATTGTCACACATAGACATTGGCAGTCTGAGTTGCTTCATCAAAGCTGCGAGTGGTCCTGGGACTAGCGAATAATGGAGAACTGTGGTATCACAATGGGTCCTTTGCGTCCTAAATATATCAATAGAAGTTTCTTGAGTGGATAGCCATCTCTAGCTACCTAACTAAAAGGCTGTAATCACCAATAAGTAAGCCATATTCAAATAGTCTTCTTCCCTTCTAAATTCAGCTCATATTAGATAAGAATCTGCCTTAACTTTTGGTTAAATAAACCAAAAATTTATTAAATTACAGGATATAATACAATATGAATGCAAGCCTTATAAATTATTATTATTTTTGTTAATTAATCCTTATAAAAGAGGAAACCTTGTGCTATAAATTCCCAAACTTATCTAATTTTACTACCAAACCAATATTATTAATTCTCTTGATTTCCTTTTGAAGTATGTGGCATGAAATCAAAGAAATTTCGTATCTTCATAAAACATTGAAAAAAATTACATTCTAAATTAAATTGTAAATAAAAGAAAAGAAAAAAAAAATATGTATGATTTTTCCTCTTTTGATATGCTGAATGCATATTTAGTTTATAAAATATAAATTATTTTTCTAATTTCCTGCATTAAGGTAAGTTCTATCATTTCCATTATAAATGAGTTCTAAAAATTTAATATCATATCATAATAACGATATGAGTATGTACATACATACATACATATACACTTGTGAATATTTCGTATATTATTATGTACGCAAAAGAAAAAAAGAAGTAAAAGAGAAAAAAAGAAGAAAAATATTAAAATTTATGGACTTAAAAATAAAAATAAAGCCACCACATGTGCTATAAATATGAAGGACTACAACTACCAACAGTATTAGTAAAAATACTCATGTGTTTGTATTTATTTCACTCTCCTTCCCTATTAATGTGTGCCCCTCTCCCTCTCTCTCTCTTTATCGTTAAATAAATATTTTGTAAAATATTTCATAATTTACTTAAAATTTACCGCATTGCCACATAAAAGAACAAAATTAATACAAATAATAATATCGTATGATTAAAAAAATACAAATAAAGATGAAAAGTATGAAACTATACCGACTATGAAGCCACCCTACACATACATACATACATAATTGGCCATTTCAACTCTTCGGTCAGGATTACGGCCTAGATTCTCACATCACTCATGTTGTGTGTGTTAATTTTATACATGAGTGGCAGGACCTACCATTTAAAATCGACTCCGAACGACAGATTTTTGAGAAACTTTTCATGGCAATTTTTATTTACTCTCAGAGTTTTGGCCAGAAATCTACTGAGAGAAAGTCGCCGATGAAATATTTGTTACAAGATGACAGAGAATGAGAGAAGCATAGCAAATTACTGTCAGTAACACATCAGATTCACAGCTCCTCTAAGAGTCATTCGAGAGAATAATATTGGAAAGTAAACTGACTCATATAGAAAACATTTCAAGGCGGGCTAATCATACCATAATTATGCACAACAGGCAGGGTGTAACTCAAGAATTAGAAATTGGATGTGTACCAGAGATCAGCAATGAGTATTCAAACAAATGAGTAGATTCGAATCATACTCATAATTTCTGATACTTATACACATTCATACTTATTTTAATATCATACTCATACTATTCATATCCAAAGTTTGAAGTACTCATTGGACTCTTACTTAATAATACGCATGATGTTGTTGATTTCGACGACTCTCATTTACTCAACATTTAAAAGAATCACAAAATAAGTATGATGAGGGATGTGTGCTTGCTGTTTTTGTCTTTTTCTTTGTTTGGTTTTTTTTGTAAATTCAACAACAACTAAGACTATACATTTTGATGAATGATTCGAATCACTCGAATCATTTATGAGTATTATAAGTATTTATCGAAATTTATGAATCTGAATGACGTATAAATCAAAAAGACGTATAAATCAAACATATTTGGAATGTAATGAGTTTGATCTCAATGTTGTACTCATACTTATTGCAACCTGTACTTATAAATCAATGTTGTAGTGAGTACAAATGAATTAGAGTAGTTGAATTTCAATACTGTTGACTCACTCATACTCAAAATTTCATGAGTAGTTATAAGTAGCGAAAAAACGATTAATTGCTGATCTCTGATGTGTACTATGATGGATGTGTACGTATTGTGACACTATACGTTGTCTTTTGAACAAGTAGAACGATTTGGATTTGGTAGGCATGGGTATAATCGAAGTTTGAGCTGGTCTCCAAAACTTTGGAGACTATGGTTAGGGTAATGGTAGACAAGAGAAAAACGACAATCATTGAGGGACATCGTGAACTTATAAGCCGAGTGGTTGACAGCTCCCTCCTTACAGGACTAGGTAATTGCATTATATACGAAAATACTTACTAACGTCGGTGAGTGTTAAGACGGAATGGATAATGCTGAGTCAATACGCATTGGTTTGTAAGAACCATAATATTGCAATGCACGGACATGCAATTTAAGGACATAAGGCAATCATGCTGCCAAGGAACTGCACCCTTCTTGTAATACAATCGAGGAATATTCTGTTTAATTGAAGCAATGGGAACCGCTATGCTCTGTAATTTGTGAGAGATTGTAAACCTCTGCACACATGGCGATATCCTTATGTCAAGGAACCCATATATTGGGTTACATAATCTTGGTCTGGCATTCATGAAGGAAGCAACGTCTGTGTCCCAGTAATTTAAAAGATTTTCAATTGGTATGTACCGTTTTTAATAAGGTCATAACCTCCGCTTGAAATACACTTCAGTGGTAAGGCTGACTTCCTGATGGTCGCTAATCATAAGTACTCATTAAATTTTGAGTATGAGTGAGTCAACAATATTGAAATCCAACTACTCTGATTCATTCGAACTCATTACAACATTGATTTCTAAGTTCAGGTTTCCCTTCCCAGCATAGGTGGGACCAGACTCACGTTGAGTCGCGAGGTTAAATATCTGGGATTGATCCTAGATCCCAAACTCAACTGGAGGGCGAATCTGGCTACTAGGGCACGCAAGGCGGCATGTGCTGCTTACTGCTGCAGTAGAGCGGTCGGAACCAGATGGGGTCCTCGCCCAAGGATCATGCGTTGGATATATTCCACGGTCATCGAACCCAACCTCTTATACGGTGTTGCTTTCTGGTGGACTGCCCTGGACAAGAAATACAACGTCAGACTTCTTGACAAGGTCAGAAGGTCTGCTGCCATTTATATAACTGGCGCTCTTCGCACCACCCCCACGAAAGCCTTGTTCGCAATGCTAAACTGGCTTCCTACTGTGCTTCTCGCTAAGCAGGTAGCCAAGTTTGCTGCGACTAGACTTAATGCTCTCTCTCGTTGGCACATCGTACCCTCTGGTCACTCCACTATTCTGGAGGCTGATCCAGTGGCCCCTGAGAACATAAGCTATTTCCCTGCTGAGTATTGTCTTGACAGATGTTTCCACTCTCTGATTCCAAGTAGGGATGACTGGGATCCTAATACGGTCGTCCCCCCGGAAGTTCTGGATATATATACCGACGGCTCTAAACTCGATAATGGGGTTGGGAGCGGTGTCTACTCTGGGAAAATGGACCTGAATATTTCTCTCCGTCTGCCGGACTACTGCAGTGTGTTTCAGGCGGAGGTGATGGCGATTTACCGAGCCGCGCAATGGATCCTCGTCAACGATGCTCCTTTCACTCGCGTCTCGATCTTCTCTGATAGTCAGGCCGCGATAGGATCTCTATCGGGTTCCGTGATTAACTCCAGGATCGTTAGGGAATGTCGCCGCTGTCTCGACCTTCTCTCGGGGCGCTTCACCAGTATCTCTCTGGTGTGGGTCCCCGGCCACAGTGGAATTCCGGGAAACTGTAGGGCAGATGAGCTCGCCAGAGCTGGTGCGCTCCTTCCGGAATCCTCTTCTGTTGAATTGGGTATGCCACTTGCCTCGGTCAAGTTGACCATTGCGCGGAGGTTCTTTCGGGACGACAACCTATCCTGGGTCAATGAGGAGTCCTGCTCCACCGCTAGACTCACCTGGCCCAAGATGGATAGAAGGCGTACCAACCGATTACTTGGTCTTGGTCGTGATGTCATCTCGACTACAGTGGCCGTGCTCACAGGCCATTGCGTCATGGGTAGACGCGCGGAAAGAATGAGGCTTCCTTTCAACGACTTTTGCCGTGGATGCAGGTCCACTGAGGAAGAGGAGACTGTTGTTCACTTTCTCTGCCAGTGCCCGTCTCTTGCTAGGTGTAGATATAGGTTATTTGGCTCCCCATTCCTTGTTAGCTTAACGGAGCTATCATCTATTGACATCAAGGATATAGCTTCGTTCATCAAAATTTCTGGATGGTTTTCCAGTGCGGGGTAGTCGTGCTTCTGTTGTGCAAAGAAAAAGACAAAAACAGCAAGCAAAGCAAACACACAACCTTCTAGTAAGTATTGTAGTGTTCGTACGCGAATCATACTTATTTTGTGATTCTTGTAAATGCTGAGTAAAGGAGAGTCGAAATCAACAACATCATGAGTGTTGTTAAGTATGAGTACGATGAGTACTTAAAACTTTGAATATGAGTAGTATGAGTATATTAAAATAAGTATGAATGCTTATAAGTATCGGAAATTATGAGTATGATTCGCATCTACTAATCTTTTTGAATACTCATTGCTGATCTCTGATGACCACCGCTTGAAATACACTTTAGTGGTAAGGTTGTCTTTCTGACGTTCTAATATCAGAACTCTAAATATGTATATTCTATAGCCTACTGTTGTGGCTAGCATTTAGGATCCATCTTACTTACTTACTTAATTGATCATAACAACCCTTCAGTCAGGATTACGACCTAGCTTTTGCTGTGTTTTTGCCAGATTCTAAGTCGCCATTAGAAATATTTTTTCATATTTTGATTTGAAATTTCGAACCTGGGATTTGAACTGTGGTCTCAAGTCTATCTACTAGACTACTGCGACTTAAGATCCATCGGCCTATCGAGAAAATTATAGCGAATCACGTAGTCAAGCTTATGGTTACTCAGTATTGCAGCATGTCTACAGTCTAGGCTGCACTAGGATTGACTAGCATGAAACTGCATTGAACCTTAAATTAAAGGCGAATCAGTTGAGGATATAAAATAATGTCTTAGTTTGTGGATGGGGTGGCGATAAATGCAACTGCCTATCAGTTTACTGTAAGTTTAGTTTTAGATTGCCGTTTACCAAAGGTATGGACGTTGAACCAAGGCTGGCTACACTACGGGTTGAGGTTTCACTGTCGATGTCATTGTATTTACTTAAACATTCCACCAACATTGGCAAACACATAATACATGCACCTCTTACTCATATAGTGGAGTAGGGTATTAAAAGAGTGAAAAAATAATATATATATTTACATACTCACAAATAAACATATCCAGATGCAGATAAAACGGTAAAAGTACTATTTTGAATTCATAATTATTATCGTTATTACGTCGAGTATTATGAAATCATAAACATTATGAATTACAGACTAGATGTGAACATTTGCCAACAAATAGCAAAACATAGAATAAATAAAACCCCAAAAATGAAAATATAAAGGAAAAACAAATTCAGCAAAAAAAAAAAAAAAGTAGGGAAATAGAAAAATGTTGAAGAAATTCGTTTAGCAAAATAATAAAAAATGTTTTCTGATTTATTTTTTTTTTTTTACGGGTTTATTTGACTATACAAGCGTAATAAATGAAAAATATTTTTGGCATGCCAAAGATGAATTTCTAAATACCCTTCGGCGTTCAAATACGAGATTATTTATTTTGAATTTTGGCCAATAAAAGATATGGACTTACTTACTTAATGTAGGCTTGGGTTTTAGTAATGACTGAAGCAGAAGGTGTAGTAGAATAATTATTTTTATTTTCTTAAGATTTTCTTGAAATTTTCAAGTCATGTGACAAACCTAATGACGAATATGCTCGTCCTATTTGAAATACTTCACTTTAAAAAATAGCCATACACAACGGCTAATGACATTAAATATTCGTGTGTATTTAATTCTAATTTTTGAGCAGAGTTTAATACGAATTTACGAAGTGTTATTAAAATTATGAAAATTATTTCAAATGCATTATGGAACACGCTGGTACGTTTTTGGAAATCAACAAACAATTTAAAATTACGTGTTATAATGGATAAAAGCATATTCAATTTATTATATTCATGAGCACAATACCCAAAGTGTGTGTATGAGTTGATATGAAATTATATCTGCAACATTTAATTACAACATGCCACATACATACATATGCAAATGCAAGCAATCTAAGGGTATATGTATGTGTAAAAAATATCACACATAAAATATGTATTTATGTATGTATGTACATATGTCCTCGCATTTAACATATACAAATAATTATTATTATTATTACATGCACAGCATATATAAATATGATTGCTGTTGTTGTTGGTGCTGTTGTTATTCCACCAGCACAGCAATGCAAAAATTTAATTATAATTTATGATTTTAATATCTTTGAAAATAGAAAAATAAAAAAAGGAAACAAAAATAACGTTAACACAGATATCATTAAAAATATTTTATAATACATACTGCAACAATAACAACAACATTATGCTGGACACATAAACAATAATAATTGCAATAAAAATATTTCGTTTCCATTTAGAAAATATTTAATTATATTATGAGAATTTAAATTCTAAATACAGAGAGTTTTTCTTATGTTTTAATTGTTTTAGTGTTAAAAGTACATACGTGTGGGAGGAAATTAAATATTAAGTATACGTCACCACCCATATTTACATAATGCCAACTCTCAGCAGCCAGAATCGGTACAGACTTTTAAACAAAGGCCTGTAACAGTACTTAATCGAGCAATCGGACGAGAAAGTAGCATCTTTATTTAAGTTATTTAATTTAAATTTTTTAGACTTTAAAACGATTTACATAAGGTCTTTCATTAAGCGCTTCATATCTTTAAATTTAAATGAAACGAAGCGTGTTTAGTATATTATCGAAATTTTTTATTCGTTTGTAAGGCCACCATGGCTTTTCTGGGTAAAAACGAAAAGTACAATTTTATATAAATATGGCCCATAACTCAAACTAAATTTGACTAAATTTGATGGCATGGGGCTATATTGGATTTGAGGACCGCTGCGGTTTTTGGTCTGTTCGCGTATATTTGTGATTTAAAAACCACACAGTAAAAATCGCCTTAAAAACCTCAGGATAAAATCACCTGATCTCATTGGTCAGCTCATATCAATACCATGTGGGATAATAATGTCTTCGAACCTCTCCTGCAGAATATCCAATGTAGCATTAGCTGTATGATACGTATCACCGTCTTGTTGAAACCATACGATGTCTGTGTATAAATAAATTAATTTTGGTCAAAAAAAGCTGGTAATTATTGACTTATAGTGCTCGTCGTTGACAGGGATGACCTGCGTAACGTCGATCTAAATGAAATATGGACCAATGACGCTGCAAACCTAAAATTCTCAGCAAGCAGCGATTATTTCGAAATAAGTTGGACGCTTTTGTATTTCACACAACGATTTAAATTCGACAATTTTGTTTGTTCACGTGAACATTCACCCAGATACGGCGCTTATTGTTGAAAATGATTTATCGATGAAAATTAGGCTCAGATTACTTTCAGCAAACACACATCGTTGACTATTACCGCCAAGCTTTAGTCAGAGTTGCTGTAGTCTAGTAGGCAGTGTGTTATCTTACTGGACGCGAGACAACGGTTTAAACCTCAGGTCAGACATCTCCTGGCTGAAATATTGTAATGATCAATTATGTATGTTCAGTCAGAAAAAAAGCGGAATTTTTTGAACGATGTGAACTCGACCTCCTCAATTCTCCTGTATCCTCTCACGGACAGATTTTGCGTATCGACGACATAGTTTTTTCGGTCTAACGATTATGGCAATCGTAAATTTTATTGTTTACACGAGTTGTTGAATGCCATCTGTCCATTGTGATCTTGGAATTATATTGGATAGTAAACTGACTCATATAAAAAACATTTCTAGGAAGGTTAATCATACCGTAATAATGCACAGTAGACTATAAGCAAGATTTAGGCTGGCCTCTAAAGCTATGGATACTATCGTTAGTAGTATAGGAGACAATTTAAAAATGAGAGTTATCGAAGGACATCGTACAAAGAATGCGACGTAGCTACTGACATAGTATCTGGCAGTCAAACCACCATTCGAGCACTCCACTCGTATTAGGTTAACTCGAGAATAATAATATCTAGCGGAGATCCTGCGATGAGTTTTTGAGTTTTTTATATTGTAAATATCTAAGGGTGTAAACTATACTTTGCGTTATCATTATGTCAAATGTTTATACTTTATTCAGTATGTACAACGAAATGAAATGGAAGCACGGTTATTTGAATTCCTGGAGTTGATAGTAAAAGCATTGTGGATGGTCCCCCTTACTCGGAAACATAAATTGCAATATTTTATTTCCATTCTGGATCAATAATCCTTTCATCTCTTTCAACATTTTTCCTGGACACTTGGATACTTTGTTGCTTTTAAAAATTTCAGTATGATGCTATTACGAGGTTGTAATTACTTTTGGAATTTTTTGTTTCCGTGTATGGGTAACCATTCACAATGCTTTTACTAAAATTTGTACTACAGGAATTCAAATAAATGCACCTCCACTAGATCTCCCCTACTCGATGAATATTAAACATTAGGAGGAACCCAGAATCGTTCGCTTATTCTAGGACTTTTACGCATTTATTATACCGTTTGCTATGGCTTTGATTTACGGCATGTGTCAATTTCGGAATATGACACCAGTCAGTCACCGTCATCGCTGTGATCTAGTAGGTAGTGTGTTGGCTTATTAGACGAAAGGCCCGAGTTCGAATCCCAGGTCAGACATAAAACGAAAATATTTCTTCAGCGACTTCCTCTCAGCAGATTTCTGGCAAAAACTCTGAGAGTAAAAATTGCCATGAAAAGCTTCTCAAACAATCTGTCGTTCGGAGTCGACGTTAAACTGTAGGTCCCGCCACTCATGTATAAAATTAACGC
This sequence comes from Sarcophaga rosellei, assembly GCA_930367235.1. Classification (NCBI taxonomy): domain Eukaryota; kingdom Metazoa; phylum Arthropoda; class Insecta; order Diptera; family Sarcophagidae; genus Sarcophaga; species Sarcophaga rosellei. The sequence goes on along the minus strand of OV884020.1, from coordinate 66,218,619 downwards.
ACACAACATGGGTGGTGTTGAGAAGCTAGGCCATAATACTGACTGAAAAGTTGTAATGGCCAATTATGTATGTATGTGACACCATCCCGAGATGTGATTCCTGTAGTTATTTTTGTTATTAAGAAGCTAAATTGGGGCTGTAGTTTATCGAACAAGTACATAAATACTTTATTTTATTTATTGATATTTTATCTTTGCGATACGATGCTAGATGAGTGTTAAAGCATTTGGTCTCCATCCAAATTACTTCCTATTACCTATTATTTATTAATGTCATTCTTTTAGGTTTATTCTGCTATTTTATATGGAATATCATAAATAATATTTATTTCTTTTACTATTCTTAGTTCCTCTTTCATTCTTCTTTATAACATTTGCCAACCAAAAAATTTTTTTTCTTTTTCATTTTCTTTTTTCTTAATTCTTTCTTGGTTCAACTGCAATAACAATTTTACCTTTTAAATAAAGTATTCTTTTTTTTAAATATTTCATGTCATTTACAGAAAAATTGGCTGAAAACATTTATGTTAAGAAATGGGAACAAATAAAAACTTATCAAATGCTTTTGACCACCATTATCAACATTTTCCAACAAATTATTGGCCATCTTAGAAAAACTCTGTGAACGAAAAAAAAAGAAATAGCAAAAGTTTCCTTTTTTCTTTTTTGCTTCAAATTGCAACGATAAGTATCGATAATTTATATTGTTGGACAAATAAAAGTAATCGTTGCACTTGTAAAATGCTTTTCTCTTATGCACTGGCAGAAAATAGAGTGTGGTTCAGTTTTAAAAACAATATTTTTTACTGTTAATTTGTTGTTGCTGGGAATATGAAATATAACATTACAAAATTAAAAAATAATTTCCAGTTTTAATTGCATTTATATTTTGAGTGTAAAAATGTGTGTGTGTGCGTGTTACCTTTCGAAAAATTCAATAAAGTTTTTACCACTAGAAGTTGTAACAGCAGTTGTTGACATAATCGAATGCTGTCTGCTGTTCTTAATTTATTGAAAAATAAAAAAAAATAAAAAAAAACATTCCCCAAAAGAAGAAGAAAAAAATGGTAATTCTGGCAAATAAGTGCACTTTTTATTGGATTTATAGGAGTTTTTTTATAAAAATAAGAACACGTTTATTTAACTGTAATTGAGTCAAACTAAATCAGAACCAATTATTGTTATTATTATTGCCGTGCAGAGATATAGATGTCTTAGTTCTGTGACCATACTATTTTAGGGTAGCCTTATGCTGTCTTCTCCAAGCCTCCTCCGAGTTCAGAAACTCTTCAAGATGCTGTTTGGTATCGACAATGACAATGCCATGCCTAGCATCTGATGTGAACCCAATTGCTTTTTCTTGGTATGTAATAGTGTGCCCCAGGTTTCAAGAATATCTTTCGATGATTCATTCTCATAGTCAAAGATCTCCATGTTGAACTCAAAACGACACCCTTTCTGAATAAGTGTAAGAGTATTCCTATAAGTCGCCGTAGTCTACTACACTACACTAGTAGGTAGTGTCATCGCATATTAGACGTAAAGCCCGGGTTCGTGTACCAGGTCAGACATCACAAACGAAATATGAAAAAAAAAATATTTCTTCGGTGACTTCCTTTCAGCAGATTTCTGGCAAAAACTCTGAGCGTATAGAAAATTACCATGAAAAGTTTCTAAAAACCTGTCGTTCGCAATAGACTTTAAATTGTAGGTCCCGCCACTTACACATAAAATAAACACACACAACATGAGTGGCGAGAGAAGCTAGGCCGTAATCCTGAATGAAGGGTTGTAATGGCCAATTGTGTATGTAATAATGGGCCACAGGTTTCAAGAATATGTTCCGATGATTCATTCTCATCGTCGAAGATCTTCATGTTGATGCTGCTCGTTGTCAACAATATAAATTCCCTGCCTAGCATCCAAGCCAAGTGTTTCTTCATACGTACATACACACATAATTGTTTATTACAACACTTTAGTTAGGACCGAAAAGACTACGTCATAGGTACACAAGATCTGTCCATGAGAGGGTATGGGAGAATTGAAGCGGTCGAGTTCACGTCGCTCACAAAATACCGCTTTTCTCTGACTGAACATACATAATTGATCATTACAATCCTGCAGCCAGGATTACCACCAAGCTCTTCACACCACTTATGTTGTGTATCTTATTTTTATACATAAGTGGCGTTACTTTACAGTTTAAAGTTGATTACGAACCACAGATTTTGTTTTGAGAAACATATCATAGCTATTTTTATTTATTCTCAGAAATTATGCCATAAATGTGCTGAGAGCAACTTGTCGAGGAAATATTTTTTTTATATTTTGTTTTGTTACGTACCACATATCTCATGCCGCATTGGGAATTTTACACGATCGATTTGAGAGCATTATCATCTGAAGATTTAACCTCTTTAGATTTATTCTTGTTGAGCTTTTTTTAACTTGCAGGTTAATACGAATAAGCCAAACAAACCTCAGAGGTTCTGATTGTGAGCCAGAGTCATAGAGAATTGAATATTTCGAATGCTCTATACACAGAGAAGCCGTGACGGACATTTGAATGAATATTATATTTCAGACATAATGGCTGTTTGAGCCTGTAAGCTTTTTTACAGACTATTCAATTGCAAAAGTAAAACAACGAATTTGTTTTAACTCCGAAAAATGATTTTATTACCTTGACTTCTACTTAGCAACTAAAATTTGTAACAATGACAAAATTCTTTGAAAGCATAAAAAGAATAGAAAAGGAATAGAAAAAGGCAAACTACAAAAATATTAACGGTTCATTTTTTTTGTCCATCTATACATAAATACATGTATATAAAATCGAACGATATAGTATTGGCACCGTGACTGCAATTAGTTGGAAAGGTGACTGCTACGAACATCCTCCCCCCGTTGGAAGGCTGTGACTTTCAACAAAATTATCTTCAATGGGTAATACGGCTAATTTGGTAACGCCTATACGGCTTAAATTGTTGCTGGTTTTGACTAGAGCGACACGAACTACATCATCTTTCCCAGGAATAACATCTACGACACGACCCAGCTGCCATTTCATAGATGGAACGTTTTCTTCTTTAACGATAACCATTGTGCCTTTAGTAATTTTAGATTTTGTTGATTGCCACTTTGTGCGTTCCTGCAATAATGATAAATAAGAGCTGCTCCATTTCTTCCAAAAAATTTGTTGAATATGGCAAACATGTTGCCATCGGCTTAGGCGATTAATGTTTAGTTCTGTGATGTCAGGTTCCAAAAATGTGGTTAGCGGTGCGCCTACTAAAAAATGAGCAGGTGTCAACACTTCGAGGTCGTCCGGATCTTCGGTTATTGGACACAGTGGCCTGGAGTTTAAAATTGCCGATATTTGGCACACTAGTGTTCTTAATTCATCAAATGTTAAAACAGACTGACCTACAGCACGATAAAAATGGTACTTGGCGGACTTAACAGCGGATTCCCAAAGACCGCCAAAATGAGGAGACCTGGGAGGTATAAACTTCCAGTTGATTCCATCTTCTAGACATTGTTGGTGGATTTCTTTATTATGTTTTTGGTCAAAGAACAATTGACGCAATTCAGCTAACTCATTTTTTGCACCTACAAAATTTGTCGCATTATCTGACCATATTGTGTTTGGTTTGCCACGAGTTGAGATAAAACGCTTGAGAGAAGCTATAAACGATGACGTAGACAAATCTTGCACCAGCTCCATATGTATGGCTTTTGTTGAAAAACATATAAAAATACATATGTAGCACTTTAAAGGTGATCGAGTTCTTACTTCCGATTTGTAGTAAAAGGGACCGCAAAAATCTATTCCCGTTGTACAGAAGGCTCTACTGGGTCGAACACGGTCTGGCGGTAAACGTCCCATTATATGCTGCGAAATTTTAGGCCTTAAGCGAAAACATTTAACACATTTGTTAATGATTGAGCTTATTGTTTTTCTGCCACCTATAGGCCAGTACTGCTGCCGAATGTACGCTAACAAACACTGCGGTCCAGCATGCAAAAGTTGTTGATGATAGTACAAAACCATAGACGTAGTAATAGGGTGGTGTTTGGGTAGGATTATTGGGTGTTGGGCGTCGAAGCTCAAAAATGAGTGCTGCAAACGACCGCCTACTCTAATCAGTCCCTCTGAATCCATGAACGGTGTTAGGGAATACATTTTGCTTGATGGGAGTATGTTTTCTTTTCTTTGCAGGCTTTTATATTCAACAGCAAAATGAACGAACTGAATATTACGAACCAGAATTTGAGTGCCCACTTTCAGTTCTTCTGGCGTTAGTTCTTCAGAGTATTTTACGCCCTTTTTAAATTTAAAAAATCTGTTAACATATGCGAAAATTCTTTGCATTTTTGGAAACGAGTTATGATATTTGCAATTAGTAGAAAAATCCATAGCAAATGATGTGACTAAAATTGTCCGTCGACGTTCTGGAAGATCAGCTATGAAATCAAATGTTTTTGGCCAATTTTCCGAAGATTGCTTTAAAAAGCTTGGTCCTTCCTTCCAAAGATTTGAATTTAAAAGTTCTTCAGGGGTAGCTCCTCTCGATAAAATATCCGCAGGATTCATCGAAGTGGGTACATGATGCCATGACATATTCTTAGTTAAATTTTGTATACGACTTACTCGGTTAGCAACGAAAACGTTATAGTTTGAAGATTCTTCACGCAGCCAGGATAAAACAACCATAGAATCCGACCAGCAATGGTATTCGTATTTGTTATCTAGTGTATTTGATATTTCGTTTAGAAGTTCGGCCAATAGTAAGGCTGCAGATAACTCAAGTTTAGGAACGGTAAGAGCCTTTAAAGGTGCAACTTTGACTTTGAGCATAATAAATTTATCTTGACCTCTTCACCGAATTCTGACCTCACATAAATACAAGCACCATATGCACATAAACTTGCGTCACAAAACGCGTGTATTTGAACAGTAGAGTCTGGAATGGAAACAAAACGAGGGAATGTGAATTTGTTAACTAAAGAAAATGTTGATACGAATTGCTGCCAAACCGAGTACAAACTTTGAGGTAAACTTTCATCCCAATTTAATTTGGACTTCCATAAACTTTGCATAAACACCTTTGCCTGGGTAATTACTGGACCGATCAGACCCAACGGGTCATAAAATCGAGCAATAGATGATAAGACAGTTCGTTTTGAAACGGCGTTGTTATCCAAAACATGGTTGAATGTAAATATGAAAGCGTCTGAATTTGGATCCCATAAAAGACCTAAAGTCTTCGTTACGTCGGTACCATCTTGAAATTTCAAATATTTTTCGCGATCAGAGGGCGACACATCATTCAAAACTTTTGCATCGTTTGAACACCATTTTCTTATAACGAAATTCCCTTGTTTCAGCAGCTGAGTTACTTGTTGTCTTACTACGATAACTTCCTGGACCGAATTGCCACCAGATATCAAATCATCAACGTAGAAGTCTCGTCTCACAATTTTAGCACCAATAGGAAACGGCTTTTCCTCGTCCATTGCTAGTTGATGCATCGTACGAATTGCGAGAAATGCGGCAGGCTTGGTACCATACGTTATTGTGTTTAACTTGTAAATTTTAACATCATCATTTGGATTATTTCTCCATAATATGCACTGCAGAAAGTCATCGGGGTGCGAAACACGAACGCAGCGATACATTTTACATATGTCCCCACTCAAAGCTATTTTGAAGAAACGAAATCTTAATAAAGTATTAAATAATGTTGGTTGTATAGTTGGTCCTGTATATAAAATATCATTGAGTGATAGACCTGATGTAGTTTTTGCCGAACCGTCAAACACGTACTATCTTCCTTATGTACACAATGGTGAGGAAGAAAGTTAACCTTTACATCCTTTGGTATGGTTGTAAGCAGCGACATATGATTTAAATTTATATATTCATTCATAAAATTTGTGTATTGATTTTTTATATCGGGATGCTTACTCAATTTCTTCTCAAGATTTAACAAACGTCGGTGAGCTAATCCATACGAGTCGCCAAGTTCGAAAATATCTAATTTTTTGGGCAGATTAATTGAGTACTCACCAGAGCCGAGCCGAGTGATATTTTGCTGAAAATGTTCCTCGCATAGTGCATCATCAAATGAAATATTACATTTGCTTTCGAAGTTGTTTTCAATTTCCCAAAATTTTTTAATAACATCGGCTAACTTTTCGCCTTCATCGATATCTCTGCATGTTGTTGCTAACGAAAACGAAACTGGCTGGGTGGTAACTCCACCAGAAACAACCCATCCCAGGCGAGTTTTTTGCAATATTGGCGAATTTTGTCCCAATCGAATTTGGCCAATGCTCATAAGCTCGAAAAATAGCCCGGCACCAATCAAAATATCAATGCGACCTCGTTTGTGGAATTCTGGATCTGCCAACTTTACATTTCCAGGAATTTGAAGAAGATTTACGTCGAAATTGGAGTTTGGCTGATAGTCAGTTATTTTAGGAATAACAACCACATCAAAGGAAACGGAATAATTATCATAGCAAGATTTGACTACGATGTTAGCTGATTTGTCTGCTGTGAAATTACCATCTCCAATACCAGAAATAGAAATGCAAGATGGCTTAGTCTTAAGTTGTAGTTGTTTTGCAAGGCGAGACGTAACAAAATTGAGCTGCGAGGCTGAATCGAAAATTGCCCTGCAAGGCACAAAAACACCAAATATGTTTTTTACCAATACTATGGCCGTAGCTAGCAACACATTATTTGTTGTTGGAGATTCCAGGGCTTCAGGTGTGACCTTTGGAGATAAAGACGAAACAAGAGTAGATTGAGTTACAGATGAATCTGGAACACTATTTGTTGTCCCCTGCGACGAGTTGTTGTTATTAATATGCAATAGTGAGTGATGCCTTTGTGAGCAATGACGACAGGTTCCGGATTTACACTTTGCTAAACGATGACCCTTTCTCAAACAGTTAAGACATAAATTTAATTTCTTGGCCTCTTTAAAACGTAGCGTAGGCGAAAGACTTGTAAAACGGGAGCAATTAGTTATATAATGATCCTTGGCATCACAAAAGTTACACGATGAAACTACACTCGAGGTTACAAGTACATTTCGAGTATGACTGCTAGATTTTTTGCTCACCTGTTGATTTGGCTTCTTCATTACCATGGAACTTTCGAGGTTTTCTAGCATGCGGCATTGTCGTTCGAGAAAAGAAGTCATAGAAGACCAGGTTGGTAGCTTATCAACGCTCAATCCTTCTTCCCATTTTGTTTGTAGATTCGGATCTAATTTTGAGGTAACCAGATTTATAAGTAAGCCATCAGCAATTTGATCCTTTGAACATATTGTCTCCAAAGCCCTCATATGAGCATTGAGTTTGTCGCTTAGGTGTCTTAAACTTGACGCTGAATCTTTGTCAACAACCTTCAGCCCGAAAATCTCCCCAATGTGTGCCTGAAAATTAAGTAATTTATTATCAAACCGATTTTGTAATAATGTGATGGCCTTATCATAATTAGCTTCTCTAGGTTCCAACGACGAGATCGTGTCCAAAGCAGCGCCTGCTAAACATGTACGCAAATGTTGAAACTTCTCTATTTTGCTCAATTCCATATCATTATGGATAACAGTTGTAAACATTGCAAAAAAGTCAGGCCATTCTGTATAAGAGCCACTAAACAGAGGAATTTTTAATTCGGGTAGTCTAGTCTTACGAGTACTAATCAAGTCATCTAAGGAAAACTGACGAGTCGTCGAAGAGTGAGGAGCCACGTGCTTTTTCTTAGTATTTATTTCTCGCTGTATATTTGCTTTTACCGAAAAGTATGCCGTCATAAAATTTGAGCGTGTATTAACATCCACATCACCGTCCCATTTCTCTTCCAGTTCAGCAGTGGTCTGTTTAAATTCATTGTACAAACCTTCAACATAATCAAGACGAACAGAAAGATCGATCTCATCTAGAGCATTTAATTCGTCCGTGGTTAGGCGAGAATTAAAATCAGCCAGCTGCTTGATAATTGAGTGTAATTTTGCCGTAAACTGCGAATGGCTCTCCTTGCTTTGGGAGGTTGAAGATGATGAATCTTTATCCTTCATAGCTACTAAATTCAATTTATGATTGAAGCGATTTTTGACGTCGATCACGTCGGGGTCACCAATGTTTGAGCCTGTAAGTTTTTTTACAGACTATTCAATTGCAAAAGTAAAACAACGAATTTGTTTTAACTCCGAAAAATGATTTTATTACCTTGACTTCTACTTAGCAACTAAAATTTGTAACAATGACAAAATTCTTTGAAAGCATAAAAAGAATAGAAAAGGAATAGAAAAAGGCAAACTACAAAAATATTAACGGTTCATTTTTTTTGTCCATCTATACATAAATACATGTATATAAAATCGAACGATATAGTGTTGGCACCGTGACTGCAATTAGTTGGAAAGGTGACTGCTACGAACAATGGCATTAATAGGTATTTGAAATCAATAAAAAAATTTCATTGAAATCTCACACATCTTTTGGCTTGATTTAAATTATTAAGATAGGAAGCTCTTAAAAGAAAATCAATACAAAAAAAAAACAAAAAGGTTTCTTAAAATAGTACCAAAAAAAGAACAAGATTTTGTCACATCCTTTAACTGTCTCTTTATTAAAAAGTTTTTAGAATTTTCTCAATATTTACTCTTATAATCCTTTATATGAAACCTATGAAGTGATTATCAAAAAAGTTACGCAGCCGATTATTTTTTATTTCAATTTCAACATCAATCATGCATCTTCTCGTAAGCAGTGCCGGCATAAAAAATATTTTATTGCTTCCGTTCAAAAAATCTTCAGTTTTAATATTAAAAAGCTTATTTCCTGGCAAAGTTCTTTCTGGGAAATTAATTGTAAGAAATAAACAAATGCCGTGAAATTATTTGATTTCATTTGATTAACAACAACAATAACAATAAATTTCCATTTTAAGCGTATAAAATATATTTTCTTGCATGTTCTTGTTATCACTTTAGCTCGTCTGTAGTGTTATTAAAAGAGGATGATGTGTGGCTGTGTTAATTTCCTTATTTAATATGTGTACACACCAACCTACACACACACACTATACATTAAATGATAAACAACAATGGGTTACAAGCCTACAATTAAACAATACAATTTATCATGTTTCAAATGAATTTCTAAGAGAGTGTATGTACATATGTATGTATGTGTATGTGCGTAAGATAGCTTGTAGTCGTTTAAGCATGCATGTTATGTTGGGAAACCACATCCGTTTATTACTCATATCAATCAAATACACAATCACACAGAGAGAAAGCGTAAGAGAGAGAGGGAGTGTGAGTGCGGGAAACAATGCGCTAAAAGGGTAATAATTAGGCAACAACTGGAGCAGATTAAATTATTTAAAATGCAAAACACTGACAGTTGAACATGACAACACATTCATATGGGAAATTAAGTTGATTGTCATTGGCAACATTGCCAATATTATGAAGTGTATATACGCACACGTATACACACTCATACAAATATTTATACTCATATGCTAACAATAGCACTAGCTGGTATCAAGGCATAAATTAAAGAAATATTTTTGTAAGGACATCAAGATACCATTTAAGATGTATTCCCTTTGATTGGATTATATTGGGTTTTGTATTCGGTTCTTACTTGGGCGAATATTTTGTAGTATAGGGTCTCAAAAAGTTACTGTTAACCACTAATTATTGGATCCTTTGTCAGTGTACTAAAATATGTGTGTAAATGAAATGCTTCAACGAAAGATAATTCGGTTCACTGATGCACTTAATTTATCCTCTCACACAAGATTGGCTGGCGTCACTTAAGTACTATGCATGTATGTGTTTCATTATTAAAGAGACCCTAAATATGGTTTTGCTGACAAATCATAGCTAACCAAAGAACGACTATCACCAAGATTTCTTTGTATTTTTCTAGTATACATGCAATATGATGGATACATAACACAGTTAACAGGCATGGTTGGTCATTTTTTGGACTCCTAATTATTGAATTCCAATCTTAAATTATATTTGAATCGAAGTTCCTTTAGTATGTAGTTGCCCCCACTCATGTATAAAATTAACACACACACAACATAAGTGGTTTGAGAAAATACATCGTAATCCTGGCTGAAGGATTGTAATGAGCAATTATATATGTATGTATGGGGTTAGTGTTCAAATCATCCGACTCAGACCAAAATAATTTCGTAATCATCGACCTATTTGGGCTCACAGTTGACAGTAATAGCCTGGTCGTTCTCAAAGAGAGAGAAAGGAAGAGCTAAACATTTCTCAAAAAACATGTACAGATTTGTTTTATATTTTCTTTTTTGTATTTTCTACTCTTTTCCCATTCTTGCTTTTGTTTTTAATTTTTGCATTTTCTTTTCATTCCTTTCAATGTTATGCAACTTCAGTGACGTTAAAATTAAATGCAACTGAAAAAGTAGGAGATATAAATTATATTTGGATTCGAAGAGAAAAGCAGTCACACACACACACACATAAACTTTAGAGAATCTGTTTACAAATGCTGGTATTGCTTGCGTTACTGATAACACAAACAAATTCTTCAAAGGCTTCTCTTACATTCGAAATTATACCCACATGTGTGATATGCTTCAATAAGCACTGCATACCTACACGGCGTATAATTAATAAAAAATTTTAAAAAAGAATTGTAATAAAATAGTGCTGATGGGGTTTCACTTTTAGTTTTATATTTCAAATGATGATAAAATAAATTAATATTCCATTACAGTTAAAACAAGTTCGTATTATATTTCTCTCATCTAAAACAGCATAATGATTAATTTCATTAAATTTCATAAAGAAGTGATGGCAACTAATAGTTTAATTAGAAACAAAACTTTAGCCTTCTCCACATCGGTAGGCTTTATTGATTGAATAATTTCCTTTATCACTGAATTGGATTGTCATACTTTTTTTTGACGAACTTTCTTCATTCTTTTCTCCTATGAATTATTAGTTTCATCCCGTTTATGAATATTAATTTCATTAAAACATTCGCTCAAATTTTAGTTTGAAATCAAATCAAAAATGCAAATAATTTTTGGAGATAATTGTGTCAAATTTTGCAATAGGATTCGTTTAATTATTCACCATAAGTACAGCTAGTTTTGTCATTTGCTTTATGAAAACAAAAGTGTGACGAAGATTTTAAATGATTGTGACCATTTTTCAATGGTTGAATAGAATAGCTAATATACAGTCCTTCTTTAAGAGCTTCCTATCTTTAAATTTAGATAAAACTGAGTATGTGAAAGACAACAACGAAATTTTTTTGTTAATCATACCATTATGAGTCAGCTTCTTTGGCTTGATCGTATCTAAAATGTTCAGTTTTCCGATTTGACCGATAGCTTGGGTTATGTTGGTTTTGATGACCGTTATGGTTTATTCGACCTAAGAAAACTTTACAAGAAAATTTCTAACGCCATCAAATCGATCATTCGTGGTGTCCAGTTGACCACGACCTCAAAACACTTGTGCAGAGTACCCAATGTAGCATATATTGAGTTGAAACCACATGTGGTTGCTGTCTAGATCAACCAATTCAGACTAAAAGAAGTTGCTAATCATCGACCTATGGTACTCGCCGTTGCCAGTGTTGGATTGGCGAACGTCATTCTCAAGGAAATACGAACCGATAGCCAAAAATCCATACCAAACGGTAACTTTTTCGGGATTCATTTGAGGCTCTTGGATCTCATATGGTCCTAAGTTGAATAATGTTGTTTGTGGATGTATCTGTTAATCTAGATATAGCCTTGATCGCTCAAAATGCAAATGAGGATCAAATGCCAAGTGCCCCCGACCTATTCTGTGGTCGTCCATTGTAATTAGGCAAAATAGACTGAGTAAATGACAACTAATTCAAACAGATGTAAACAAGATGGCTGTTATCAGCTGTCTAAGTTGGGAAGCCGCTGTTGCAAGACCCGATATATTCAATAAAAATTGAAGAGACATGTTCACCTATATGCTGACATGAATAAAAGAGAGGCCGATTGTTTAAAAAGGTAGATAAAAAAGACAGTTGTTTAGTTAGAACATCATATAAGAGGCATATAAGAGATTTCGTCTAAGTGCTCATGATCTATCACAAGTGGTGCAAATTAAAGATTGGCAGATCGTTTACTATGACCTGCTTATCTAAAAGAAATTTTGTAATTGGGATACTACCAGTAATTGAAGTATCTACAGACGACAATCATCTGTAGATCTACGATTGTAGACAATTTGTTGTTGAAAAGTTAGTCTCTTTCGAATCTGATTATCCAAGATTTTTTCTCCAAAATTATGATGACAAGGAAAAATATTGTATACAATGTATTGAGCTACAATGATTACTTATTTAATCTGTTGTTGAAATCAAAATAGTATATATATAATAGTTAATAAACTTATCTCTCACTTTAGCTAACAATATCGTTACGAAAATGGAAATGGTGTTTTGCTTTTACGTCGTTTAACTTTAAAATTGTAAACAAAAGCTACGAAAACAAAAACAATGAACCTGTTTACATGATAAACAAATAAACAAAAATATACCAACAAAACACCACTGTAAAAATGCTAATAAGTAAACCAAAATACAACAACAAACATCAGCAAAAAAAACTCATAAATAAGTAAACAAAAATGCAACAACAAACACTGCAAGAACAAATGTATACAAAATACACAAACAACAAAAATGTAAACAACATATTTACATTTATAGAAATTTCGAGAAGACGAAGTCAAGAGCATTCATCAGACTGTTTACCCTGTCATATAAAAGGCAAGGCAAAGCAGGCAGCGGAATCAGTAAAAGCCAGTCTTCTGTGAAGACACGGTGTGTTTGAAAATCTCCATTACAAAGATCTGTAGAACAATTACCTAGTAATTGCTATTGTTGATGCAAAGGGTGTAAAAAACAAAACAATTATTTTTGTATACATCAAGTTGTGAACAGTGGCACACAGAATTGTGCGAATAATAAAAGATTTTAATTAAAACAAAACACAAATTTATTTTTATTTTATTTGCAATCTTCCAGCTCATATTTTAAATGTTTTTAAAAGGTAAAAACGTAACAATATCAATAACAGAAAAAATTAAATCCTTACTGATACCTTTAAAAATAAAGAAAAATTATGCAAAAAAATTTAGAAATCGATTGTTTTTTTTTAATAATTTTAAAAATATCTCTTCGCCTAAGTTCTGTTCAATTAATATCCATCTTTACAAGACATTTTCTTAATTGAAAATCATAATTTTCCTACAAACAGAAGCGATACCTTTAAACAATTTTATTTAAGTTCGCTTCGTGTTTTTTTAGTTTCTCTTCCATTTCTTTCATTTTATTTCAATTTATTCTTCTTTACCTCTTAATATCAGCAATTTTATTGTTTTTAATTTAAAATTGTTTTCATCTCATATTCAATAAGGAAATAGAAAACCAAAAAACGGAATACTGGAAAATCATTGCAATAGAAAAACGAGATGGAAAAAGAAAAAGAAAAAGAAAAAACAACAGCAGCGATTACATTTGAAGTTTTACTGCCATGCTGGATGTGATAAGTAAACGGTTTTCACATATAAAGCAAACACTCGATAGGATTTGAAAAAGACTGCGTTTAATATTAATTTCATTTCATTTCTCTTACCAGTTCCTTATAATTCTCAAGCGGTTTATCTGTATACGTAAATAGAGAAAAAATTACAAAAAAAAAACCGAAAAAATCTTATCATTGTCGCTGCTATTCTAATAACCGTAACAGTAAATTTTTGTGTGAATGTATGAGATTGTGAATGTATGAGATTGTGTATGTCGGAAAGGACGACTGTAACAAACGATGTCTTATCTTCAATTTCAGTTTTCTACAAAAAAAAAAAAAAAAAATAGAAGAAAGGAAGGAAAGAGCGAAAACTAAAAATAACAGTAAAAACAATAGAAAATTTCAAATAATAACAAAAACACTAAAAGAACAAAAGGTATGAGTGCGAGAAAAAATCAAAAAAAAAAGAGAAAATAAACTTTATAGGGGTACACATGTGTGTGTGCGTGTCTGTGCTAATGTTAAAATGAGTGCGAGTATGAGTACGAACGAGCATAAAAGAAATCTTTCCATACACGTACAGTCAACCAACGAACCAATACTAAGCGCCGGCATCACATACACTCCATAGCTGGGAGTGTGCAACACTTGAGATTGCAATTTTTCATAGAAATTAATTTTCACACCCGCATGGCATGTATGAAAAAGAATGAGAAAACAAATTGCAAAAAAACAGAGAGAAAAACAACAAACGAAAATGGAAAAAATGAATGAATGAACGCTCTAAAAAATGTAACATGATATGCTTATGTACTCTACATCACTGTAGATATAGGAGCGGCATAATATGTATCTTGGGTTGGATGTTTGTAACTTCCGAGTAGGAATGTTTAAGTTCTTTGCTTCTAGAAAGTTGTGTAAAAGAGAATCCATGGAATGTTGACAATTTAAAAAATAAAGTTGTAGATATATTGCTAAGGTCAGAATCAGGTTTGGATGTAACAACAGAAGAATTCATCAATAGACTTTATTTTTGGAACTGCGCAAGAAAGGTTCTACTCACTTAGAAATCGCGCATGAATATGTAGACCGAATAATAGAGTTCGCATGTGCCTTATGAGTATAGATCAATCTTACAGGTTCGAAACTAATCTTAAGCATGAACTACAGGGAGTTGTAAATTATTATGGCAGTATTAAAGCGATAGGGTTCCTTTAGACGTATGATCAGTAGATGAAGCTTGATTGAAGGCACACGAGTTATGAATGACTGTAATTTTGGGGACCTAATCGTGTTTGTATACAGGGTTAGTAACTAACTATGTCTATAGTATCTATATCTTACAGTCTCCTTAAGTTTGTTAGTTAGGCAACATTTCCCATTTTTTTCTTTTTTTCTCCTTCTTTTCTTTTTACTGTTTTTCTTTCTTTGCTTTTCTTACGTTCTTCATCTTTTTATCAGTTTTTATGTCTTTTTTATCTTTTCTAAAATTAATTATTTTGTATCTTTCGTTACATACATACATATATACATACATAATTGGTCATTACAACACTTCATTAAGGATTACGACCTAGATTCCCATACTGCTTATGCTGTGTGTGTTAATTTATACATACAGTTTAAAGTTGACTACAGTATACAGTCGACTACGAACGACAGATTTTTGAGAATTTTATTTACCCTCAGAGTTTTTGCCAGAAATCTGTTGAGAGGAAGTACCCGAAAAAATATTTTCTCATATTTCGTTTTATTGGAGATGTCTGACCTGTGGTTTGAACCGTGGCCTCACGTCTAATAAGGCAATGCACTACCTCTGTTCTATTTTAAGCTTTCTCTTTTCTGAAGGGTTCTTTTTTCACAAACGATCAATGGGTCTCAGAGTGAAGTCATGCTATGCACATGTTAATTTAGTAACTGAGAGATGAGAAATTGGTCTTTTATTTATAAAACCTGGGGCCAAATTACCGCATTCGCAATCGAATGCACAATCGAGTAAACACTATTTTCGATGATCGCAATTTCTTGGATCACGGTACTCGATCGTAATTTATTTATTATTAATTCGATGACCAGTTACAAATAGAGTGCAACTTCGAGTAGATACGTTACGATAACGATTACCCTGATCCACGTTAACCACATTTCCATACTCGATTTCGAATGCGGTGATTTGGCCCCTGAACTGTAAGCTGGTAGCTTTTTATTTTTAAATTTTTGAAAATCGCGTAACTTAAGAACTCGATCTTCTCCAGGAGCTTACGTACTCTCATATGTATCTAGCCATTCTAGCCGAGGATCTAGTTAGGCGACATTATAAGAGTATTAAATACAAAGATCTAATCAACCTTATGTAGGGTGAGATGCACAAACACTTCTTCTGTTTGTGCAATGTTTGTTTTACTTATTTAAAGCCAGTAACTGCTTCAGTTCATGTGCGTTTGTACACATGTGTGTAAGAAAACTGAAAACGGTCTGTTTAAATTGAAATAAATACAGATAAAAATGTAAGTGTAATAAAAAGTGATATTTAATAACAAATATGTAAGAGAGCGAAATATAAAATACAACCACTACTATACTCATATTCCATTACATACATGCATACATACATAATTGTTCATTACAACGCTTCAGTTAGGATTACAACCTATACTACTACTACTATACCTATACTTTTATACAGGAGTGGCAGAACCTACAGTTTATAGACGACTCTGAATGACAGACTCTTTGAGAAAGTTTTCATGGCAATTTTATTTACTTTCAGAGAGTTTTTACCAGAAATGTGCTGAGAGGAAGTTGCCGAATGAAAATTTTTTAACACTACGTTTTGCTGGAGATGGCTAACCTGGGTTTAGGACCGAGACCTCATGCCTAATAAACCAACCAACATTTAAAAAAAAAAAATTCAAAATAAATTTATTGTCGTATAAAGTAAAAAGATTTTCTTTTTATATTAAAGCCTCCCATCAAAAAAAAAAAAAATTTGTTTAAATAAAAATGCTCAGAACTAATTGAAGCAATAAATGAGTTCAATTTTATAATTAGAATTCCTGTGGTATTGGAAACATTAAATATTCAATAAACGTTGTAGGCATGAAGGATGTCTAACAATATAATTTCCTGTACTTATGCCATAAGTTTTGTCTTCATAAGGACAAAACAAAACGCCAATAGAATTATAATTAAATATTCAAAATACGTAACGATTATTAAAGATGTTGGAAAAGTTTTGTTTCTGTTTTTTCTTTTAATTTTATAATTAAAAAAATTTAAATTAAATGTCATTTAAAATTCTTTTATATTTTAATTTATACAGTGACAGATTTCTCGTGCGTGTTTTAAATTATTTTCGGGTTTTTTTTTGACTCTTTAATGGGTACGATACTTATATATTAAAGGCACATAGGCCTCCTATGGAAAAATGCTTTTAGGATTTGTTGTTGCTAACAAGTTCTGGAAAATATATGAAAGTAAACAACGGAATATAATCCTTTTCCTTGTATTCTTTATTTTTTAAATCATATTTACGCTCTGCTTACTGAAAGTAGTTTTAGTTTCTATGAATTTTTGATTTCATTTTTGAAAAGCTATATATATACAATACATACATATATTTGTACGCTTGCATTTATTTTCGAAAACTTTCATATTTCTAAGGGATTACAGCTGAACAAAATATGGAATCTTGCCTTCTTTTCTTTTTTATGGCATTGCAAAAGTATTTTTAGTCTTATTGGGAAATAAACCAGCGAACATAAATGTTTTTCAATAGGTTCTATCGCAGGAAAAGTGAAATGTTTCTTTATTAGGAAAACTTTCGCTGGGTTATTTCCTCCAACGAAAATATTGTATCTTTAGTTGTATTTTTTTCTGTCGAATCCCGCATGTAAATATTCTATCATTGTATTGGGATTTGTGTTGTTTCCATCTGTTTTTTTTTGTTTTTTTTATTGCAAATATTCAAGAAAACCATTTTATTTTATGCTGAGTTAAGATTGATTTTATTTTTAAAAAAATAATCTTTGATTTCTTCACCATCAACCAAAGTTCTTTTGTGTGGTGCATTAAAAACTCACAATCTTTTTTTATAATAAAAGTTTACTTTTGCAAAATAAAAAAGGTATTAAATGTTCTCGTAACAAAATAAGTGAAAGTGTTTTTTAAGATATTATTGTGGCCTTGGACAAAATAATTTAATCTTTACAAGTAAAAAAAAGGAATTCATATTAATGAATGAACTTTAATTCCATTCTTTTTGCATGTAACTGAAGACTTTACTACAACGTAGTTAAAAGGATTTCCTTGATGTCAATATGCATCATTTTGTTCGATTACATGGTATTAAAGCCACATTATATTCTGCATTATCTGTATTTCTAAAAACCCTGCTGGAAGAACTACTCTCACCCACATATGCTCTTATTTTTAGGCTCAGAAAGAAATGCTACATAAAAAAAACTTTTAAAAATCCTAAGAAAATCCTTCCCCGTTTTCATAACTTTTTCCATTCTAGAACAGTCCAACATGAGCCTCAGAAGCTCAGAGACTCTGCACATTTTCTTGTTCCGACGTCCAGTATCAAACCTAGTCGATTTATCTAAAGAAGTATCTTAGAGGAGGTCTTACAATTACGTCCATTGATACATAATTGGTCATTATAATCCTTCAATCACGATTACGACCTAGCTTCTTATGTTGTGTGTGTTAATTTTATATAGCAGTGACGGTACCTAGGGGTATGACGTTGAACACTTCCAGCAGCTCCGTTAAGGTAGGAATGGACCTCTCCGAACCTTTTGATACCGTGCGAGTTTTCAGACAAGGCGATCCCTTATCATGCGACCTCTTCAACTTCGTCATGGTGAGTGTTCTGCGAAAGGCGGAAGTGCATCGTAATGGCACAATCTATTGAACGGGAGCCTGCTAAGATGGGTCTGGCAGTAAATGAATTTATATAGTCCTATGTGATCAAATTAAAAATTAGTTATATTTTAGGAATCCATAGTTTATAATGCTTACTTATTAAACAGAAATTAGTTTATAAGTACTGGAAAAAAAGTCTTGATAAAAATTAAAACTTCATTTTAAAAAAGTCCCTTTAGATAGTCATAGCTGAAACCATTCAGACGAGGCGGTAAATTTTTCCTTTTTGCCAGACTCTACTTTGGAGTAGAGCTTAAATTATGAAGACTACTTTTATTCAATTTTTATTTTCAAAGACTTTGGCATCCGAAGTTGATTATTTTCTTTAAATGCCAATTAAATTCTTCTGTAAACCTTTTTTGCTGTCTCCAGCTACCCGCTATTTAGTTATCAAATAATAAATCAAAGACATTTTGTATGTCGTTTAGTTAAAATACTTTGCCAAATTATTTATTTATTTCAATTACCATTACCCCTACCTTACCAACATTGAGTTTTTGTTCGCACATCGCAGTCAAACCATTTAAAATGTATCGAATGAAAGGTGTTTACGACAGGCGTTTACTAAGGAAGTAATAAACATTAAGAAATTCTTTGCCTTTCTTTTAGTTTTTTTGTTGAGCCTAAGTATAGTATAATGTAACAGTTTTTGTTAAATATTTTATAAGTATTATTTACTTTGTGTAGATATACTTAGGACAGTTGATTTTTCTCTTTTTTGTTTCGTTTTTCTTTTCTTCAAATCTTTTTTTTACCATTAAAGATGTTTAAGGTTTTTCTCTCTTAAGCGTGTCTTTAATAGCCGGTTGACAAATGCTAGAAACTCCAAAGAATGGAAGAAAATGAGGAAAAAAGTCAAGCAAAGTAACGAGAGGTGTCGGCAAAACTACCGGCCAGGCAGAGAGACAATATTTTCTATGTATTTTTTAAATCAATGTGTACTGCTTGAAGTGTAGGTTAAAAGTTAAGATGAACTGACAACCGCTTCAATAGCCATTGATGGGTTCTGTAAGCTTTCGTTGTAGCATGAATGTTACCTACTCTGTGATATAAATATCGGATGGGCACAAATATTATAGAGTGAAGCCGCCGTAGTCTAGTAGGTAGAGTGGTGGTTTATTAGACGAAAAGTCAGGGTTCGAGCCCCAGGCCAGACATCAAAATAAAATACAAAAAGTATTTCTTCGGCGACTTCCTCTCAGCAGATTTCTGGCAAAAACTCTGAGTAAATAAAATTGCCATGAAAAGTTTCTTAAAAAAATCTGTCGTTCTGAGGTCCCACCACTCATGTATAAAATTAACACACACAACATAAGTGGTGTGAGAAACTAGGTCGTAATCCTGTCTGAAGGGTTGTAGTGACCAATTATGTATGTATGAGCCATAAATCGGTTTAAATTTGAATCACCGGTTATTTCGAATCTGGCTATACTTATGTCATTCTTTTCTGTCATAAAATTCAGTACATTATCTTCACTGAACGCAATGAATCGATTTATGCTTGAACAGCGTTGGATTTATTGCGACAACGAGATGTGCCCATGATGATGTAAATTATGCCAAAAACATCATCTTTTCAAATGAAGTTCATTTTCATCTTGATAGAGCAAATAAGCAAAATTGCCATATTTGAGGGTCAGAAAATCCACACGTGGTCTTACAGAAGCCAATCCACCCATTACGAGTTACTGTTTGGTGCAGCTTATGGAGCGGAGGCATCATTGGTCCATATCTCTTTGAAAGTGAGGACGGCGCAACCATTACGGTCAATGGAGACACCTATCAAACCATGATAACCGGTTTTTTTGTACCCGCTCTTCATGGTATTGATGTGAATAATATTTAGTTTCAACAGGATGGTGTGACTTGTCACACATCTCATGCCAGAAGCGATTTATTGCGCCAAACGTTTAATTAGTAGAAATGGTGATACCAATTTGCTGCTAAAAAGCTGCGATTTGACTCCGTTGGACTATTTTCTGTGAGGCGCCGTTAAAGAAAAGTGTTATGCCGACAAACCAGAGGCCAGAGATTACGACCTAGTTTCTCACACCACCCATGTTGTGTGCGTTAATTTTTTTACATGAGTGGCGAGACCTACAGTTTAAAATCTACTCCGAACGACAAATTTTTTGAGATACTTTTCATGGCAGGTTCATTTACTCTCAGGCTTTTTGCCAGAAATCTGCTGAGAGGAAGTCGCCGAAGAAATATTTTTTTACATTTCATTTTGTTCAAGTTGTCTGACCTGGGGTTTGAACAGTGGCCTAGCGGTCTAATAAGCCAACACACTACCTACTAGACTACGGCGACTTCTGTTTCATTACATAAATTTAAACTTTTAAATGTCTCACCCTGTGCAACAAATTTTTTCTTTACTTTTCCTACAACGATGTGGTCTTTGTATATCAAGTGTGTTGGTCACAATTTTAATTTTTGTGGCTTCTATCAAGCAATGCTTGATGATGATGAAACCATTAGTCTGACAAAAAACAAAAAAAAAAAAAAAAAAAAAAATTGGGAAAAGCTATTAAAAATTTAAATAAAGAAAATCGAGTGCATTTTTTTTCTATTTCCACTTTTTCCTAATGATAAACGTTGACATTTTTGGCAAGCAATACACGAAACATACTTAAAATTTATGGATTTGAACTGAAAACTTTATTTTGCCAAATTCACAGCAGGCAGCTACAAAAAAAAAAACCAAAAAAAAGGAAAGGAATACAAGATATGAACACCATTCAACTTGTGGAATATTAAAAACTAGTTTGGAAGGAACAAAACAACTGACAAACAAATGTAAAGATAATGTATTTGCAGTGCTAATTTTAAAGAGCCTGAAAAAAATTCATTTTGTAAAAAAAAAAAAAAAACGGAAAAATACAAGAATTATTTGACCTTTAAACTGTATGTAAGTATGCGCAAAGTAAGAGTATGTATGTGTGTGCGTAAAAGTTTTGTTGTTATAGTTGAAGTGTATATTGTTTTACACTTAAATATACTCTCTCTCTCTAACTCTCACCCTTTCAATATGTGAATGTATATGTATAGAGAAACTAATAATGTCAACAAATATTGTTTTACAATAATGTTCAAGTGTAAATATGCTGTTAGTTAGTACATACATGTGTATGCATGGGTGTATGAGTGTTAAGCAAACACACTCAAAAATCCTTGGAAAAGTATGGCAGAGTCTGTCATAAACATTACACCAATAAATGATTTATACGCACAAATATTTTCCAAACACAACCTCGTTTTTTTCTATTTTTCCTTTTGCTCTTGTAGTTATGTACTACTCTAAAGAGAAAGAGGGAGCGAAAGAGTGCGACAGAGGCAAACTCTCGCGATGATATTAATCTGTGCAATTTTTGCTTAATTTTGTTTTGTTTTCTCCTGTTTCCTATAGAAAAAACAATAACAGCGAAATACAGAAAAAATCTCGCAATATTTGTATGATTTATGACCATTCGTGTGTTTTTTTTTTTGATAATTTTTGTTACAAAACAAACCAAACAAAAACAATGAAAAACTCTGCTCGAAAATACAGAAACAGTTGCTCAATTTTGTGTAGTTTTTTTCGTTCGTTTTTTTTTTTTTTGTTGCAAGACAAGAACGATTTTTTCCCAATTGTTTTGTTTTGTTTTGTTTCCATTTTCTTTTCCGTTAGCTATTGTTGTTGTTGTTGTTTAGTATTGTTGGTTATATTTCAAAATTAATTATTTCATTATTTCTCTCTTTTGCTTAGAGAGATCGTTTTTTTTTCATTGTTCCGTTCATTCCGTTCTTTCCTTCTGTTGTTATTGATGATTTCTGTATTGCTTGTGTACAATCTTGTGTCCCATGTGACGTATGATGAATATGATTCGAGAGAACAAAAAAAATTTCAAATCGCTCATACGTTTAGTAAAAATTGAAAGTTTATAAATTATTTAAGTGTACAAAATATTGCACACGAACTGCCAAAGGAAACTAATGAAATTATTTTTTGACATGTAGTACATCAATTTGCTAAAGATGGATGTTGGTTTTTTAAAAAATTCATTTAATGAATAATAAAACTGTGAACAAATATTAGCAATTTGCGGATAACGTTTAACATTTAATAACAAACAAGCATTAAATATCATACTTTTTAATAGAGAGAAAAAAAAAGAAAGGAAGAATTCAACTTAAAGCATGCTTGACAGATGTAATGTCTCTCGAGTTGAGTTCCAATTTTTTTTGCAACAGAAGTTAGCTTAGTACATCGAGATAATATGTCGCTTATGTAATTTGAATACAGTCAACCCTCCTATAATGCGGTGAGTGCGTACCGTGTTGTATGGAAACCACGCTATAAGGATTTCGGATTTAACCGTACAAACCAGGTTAATTCGTAACGCTTTCTATGGATTTATTACAAATCACACCATTCGTACCGCGTTATATGGAGACGAAGACAAGATAAATTATAAATTATTTTTATTGAATTAAAGAGTTCATATAAGGACTGATAATAAAAATATGGAACAAAAACTAAACTAAAAAGCTGTTTCCCAATAAAAATAAATACTTTTGGAAAATTATGTAATTTTTCAGCTCTCATCCTCACTGTCAGATATGAGCTGCAGAAAGACTGGGTCACCCACAAAACGTATGCACTCTGAAAGAGCTCTGAGATGACTGAAACCGATGTCGTAGACGGCTATGAAGTAAGCTGGCATGTTTATATAAACATGTTGTTTATATATCTCGGTTGTGTTTTCGTGTCGAAAATAAAACTGATATTAAACCCTATTACAATGTCTAGTTACTAGAGTCATAGGCTGTGTGGAAGGAACTTGTGGGATGTTGTTGGATGGAAACCGCGTTGTATGAGTACCGCGTTATAGGCGGACTATTGCGATTTCAGCTCCGCGTTATGTGGAAATTGCGTTATATGGAAACCGTGTTCTGAGAGGACCGCGTTATGGGAGGGTTGCCTGTACTTTAACTTGAGCAGTGAATAATGATTTTTATTCCTGATAGTATCCATTGTGATTACTCTTCTAATAGTAGTTGATCGAAATATAAAGTGAAGACTCCGCAGTCTGGTAGATAGTGTGTTGGTTTATCAGACTTGAAGCCTCGGTTCAAACCCCGGGTCAGACATCTCCAATTAAATGAAATATGAAAAATATTTCTTCGGGGACTTCTTCTCAACAGATTCCTGGCAAAAACTCTGAGAGTAAATAAAATTGCCGTGAACAAGTTTCTCAGAAAACAAAAACTCGTCCTCATCAGACTACAACTTAATGAATTTTGTGGCATTACTTTAGCCTGCAGCTGCACAAAATTTAACTTGTCCAAGACATATGTACATATATAATTGACCATACCCATCAGTTAGGATTACATGCTAGCTTCTCACATCACTTATATTGTGTGTGCTAATTTTATACATGAGTGATGGGACTTACAGTTCAAAATCGACTTCGAAAGACAGATTCTTGAGAAACTTTTTCTTTACAATTTTCTTTACTCTCGGAGGTTTAGCCAGAAATCTGTTGAGAGGAAGTCGCCGAAGAAATATTTTTTTATATTTCGTTTTGTTGGAGATTTCTGACATCGGGGTTGAACCTATGCCTCACGCCTAATAAGCCAACATACTGTCTACTAAACTATGGCGACTTGACCCTTGAGTAATTGGCATCTATTCCTAAGGCTTATCGAAAAATTTTCTTCAGCGATAAGAGCCAATTATCGAATTTGAGACGATTCCAATCTATATGGGATCCAAGAGCATCTACCGTTTGTTCTAGATTTAAGGCTGGCGGCATTATTGTCTTATTTTACTTTGAGAACGTCACAATGACTAGTTCATTAAACGATGATTACTAATTTTGACCTGAATTAGATGATCTGGACACCAGCAATATGTGATTTCAACAGGACGGCACTATATGCCACACAACTCATATCATGTTGAATATTGTGAACAAGCGACCAGTAAACATCTCATACGAGAAGGTAATGTGAATTTTAAATTAAAATCGTGCGATTTTACACTTTTTCTTGTGCGATTTTCTTTACGTTATAATTATTTTTTTTTATTAATTTTTATGTTTACGTTGGCTTTAATTAATTCCCATATTTCCTATGCCAAGATTTCCTTTCATTTCCAGCTACCTTTTCAATACGGTTCCTCCGGTTTTTAAGTCACTCGAATTATTTATTCTTTAAATTCTTAAATATTATGTTGTCTAGCAACCAAGATATAATAGGAAAGAGCAGGATATGAAGAGAGCGGGAAATAAAAAAGGATATAAATTCCATAAATGTAACAAATTTTTTTTTTTTTCGAAATATTTGGTGAAATAAATTTCAATTTTTATAACATAAACTTCCATAATTTATTGTCACCATTAATATGATGCTCCAGACACAGATACTCTTACATTAAACATTTAATCATACGTTTATAAACATTTGTGACTCGCATACTTTTTAAGGGCATAACGAAAAATACTTTTGAAAATAGTTGAACCAAAAAAAATTAACACAAACAAGATTTAAATATTGCAAGAAATTCTAGTAAATTAAAAGCAATTCTAGGTTTGTCTATATCATCGGAATTTAACTTAAATAGAGGTTTCTTTCATCAGAGTCTGTTAATTGAATTTCATTTTTTTTTATATTTTTATTCAAATTTTTTTCAGTGTATTTCGTATGAAAACAGGCGAAAAATTGTGAGTTCTTGTGTAAATACACCTGCTCAAATTTTTTGTTATTGTGAGAGATTTTCAATAACATTTATTTTATTTACGACAAGAGAAAGTTAAAAAATATTGAAAAATTACGAATGTTTCTTGTAAGTATAAAATGTATCAAAGTATTCAAAACTATATTGTACAATAAGGCGTATGATTGATATTTTATTTATTATTTTCCATACTTATTATGCTATGTAATGTGGAAAATTTCTAGATGGTAGTAAAGAAAAATAATTTTATTATTAATTTTGTGACTTGATTTGACAGTGTTGGATCCTGTATACGGTGGGCCATCTATCGGTTTAAATTAAAACATTGGTTATTTTGAATCTGGAAATACTTATGTCATTCCATTCTATCAAAAAATTCAATGTATCCACTGAACGTAATGAATCGATTTACGCTTGAGCAATATTGGGATTTATTGGGGCAACGAGAAACTGCACGATGATGTCGATTTGGCTAAAAAAAAATAATTTCTCAGATAAAGCTCATTCATCTTATTGGGTGCATTAATAAGCAAAAATTGTCGTATATTTGGGGCTCAGAAAACCCACACGTAGTCTTACAGAAGACAATGCACTCATTACGAGTGACTGTTGACGGCTTGAAGAGCGCAGGCATCATTGGCTCATATTTCTTTGAAAATGAGGACGGTGCAACCATTACGGTCATTGGAGACACTTATCGCACCATGATGACCGACTTTTTTGCACTCGCTCTTCATGATGTGAACGATATTTGATTTCAACAGGATGGTGCTACTGCAGGCGACTGCGGTGTAGGTGGGAACGAAAAGGCAAATGAAGTGGCATGAAAAGTATCGCAGATCTGAGAAAAAGAAGATAGTGGGTATACATACATATATACGCTCCCAAAAGAATAAAAAATTGGAAAAACCAGCATAGAATGCAACAAACCGTGGGTGGTCCAACAAAACTGCTGTGTCCTGCAGTATAGACAAGAAAAACCAGGGAATGAATTGAGTTCTACAAGAGAAGGGTATGCATTCTAACAGAAATTTTAAAGAAACACTGCTCTAATGGTAGTTTCGTTGACAAGGTCGGTCTGCCCCATCAGGATTTCTGCAGAAGCTGCCATAATGTGAAGGAAACGGAATCAGGACAGACGTTATCGGTTTTTGGTTGAAGGAACGTTTAAAGAACGTGACACAAAGGGAAGCGGCCGTTTCGTCCTGAGCTCGGTGCAGTTTATACACTCCACTATATGATCATGATAAGGGGCTTCCCTCACGCTCAATACGCCATATTAGCTGCCGAGTGAACTTGCATATGAACAGCAAACTACCCACTAAGATAGCCTACTCTAAGAAGAAAATATATACATACATGCATAATTGGCCATTACAACCCTTAGGTAAGGATTAACAGCACTCATGTTATGTGCTTTAATTTTATACGTGACTGGCGGAACCTACAGTTTAAAGTCTTCTCAGAGTTACAGATTTTGAGAAAATTCTTCATGACAATTTTATTTACTTTCAGAGTTTTTGGCAGAAATCTGCTAAGAGGATGTCGTCGAAGAAATATTTTTTTCATATTTCATTTTGATGTCTGGTCTGGGGCTCGAACCGGGGCTTTACGTCTAATAAGAGAACACTCTACCTACTAGACTACAGCGACTACAAGAAGAAAATATATGTTGATCTTTATTTTTTACTTGTATCAAAAAACTTTTTTTATTTATTGCTTTAAAGGCTTTGGAGAGCACTTGAACGGCAGCTACTAATTTAATTAGTTGGTCATTGCAACCATTTATAAAGCATTACTACGTAGCTTTTTGCACCAATCATGTTGTGCTTGTTATTTTTATTCCTGAGTGGTAAGACCTAGGGTTCTCTTTCAACTTCGAACGACAGGATTTAGCCCCATGGCTCTCTTCTAGTAAGCCAAGTCTTCCTACTCTAGTCTGTATTTTATATTGAGAATAAAAACTTAGTAAATGCAGTTTAAATTTCAAGTAAAAAATCGTATTTAAATTTGTTTTTAAAATAATGAAGAACTTTTTAAACTTTTTTTTTTAGAAAATAAAGCCTTTCCCTAGAGACTAAGATGCTGTCTAGAAAACCAACCACATAAAGGCATTTAAAGTCTACTTGCTATGCTTTTGAAGAATAAAATATTGCTTTGCAATCAATTAAACTATAGGACAACAATAAAACAAACAAATCACAAACAAAAGAAAAGGAAACGTGCTGAAAGAGCACAGAAGAATATAGAACAACAAAATTTTCTTTTAGAATTTACACAGAAGGGAATTTTGAAATCCATGTAGGCAAGACGCAAAGGTGGAGGCTTGTGATAGAAATAAAGAAATAATTTTTTGTTTCAATATCTCAAAGAATAATACACCCATGACAGCATACGAGTTGTTTAAGTGTGCTGTTTTTCTTTTTTAGTTCCGATTGCATTCCAAATGCACTTTGGAAAACTCCTTTCCTGACAGTTTCATTGCACATGAATGTAATAGCAGAGGCTGGGTTAAAGGA
Organism: Sarcophaga rosellei; assembly: GCA_930367235.1. NCBI lineage: Eukaryota > Metazoa > Arthropoda > Insecta > Diptera > Sarcophagidae > Sarcophaga > Sarcophaga rosellei. The sequence continues at coordinate 66,190,847 of OV884020.1, read as the reverse complement.
AACTCTTAGGCATTTTCCAAGAACCCAATTTTATAACATATTGTAAGAAGTCAAAAGAAAAAGTTTTCCTTTTGTCAAAAGGCGATTGAGAACACAATAGAGTTTCCACTTTCCGGCTTAAGAATTATAAACAAGCAAAATAATAAAGTGAAGGAATATTTCCTAAAGTTGAAAAAACAAGAGCTCAACACAGCTCAACCTATAAGGCTAGATGAATTTTCGAATTTATATTTCCAACTTAGATACTTTACTAACACATGTTTCTTTGCATTTACGGCAACGATATGCGGTAGTGTTTTGAAATCCACTAAATAACCATGAATGCTGGTGACATTATTTTTGTTGAGTGTTAATGGAAGAAGAAGATGAAAAATTTACCCTCGAGCATACGAAACTAATTTGAATTTCAATTGTTACTAAATTTTAAGTCAAGTGCGAATGAATTTTTGCTACATTTAAAATGCAAAAACAAAAAAACAAAAAAAAAAAATCCTTTCAACTCGCTTCCATATGTGAGTTGCTCACTGTTTTACATTTTTTTCTTACTGGACGAAAATCATACCAAAAAAAAAAGAAACTTCTTTGCTGCCTTTAACAAAAGACACCATTTTTCCAACGAAAAATTGTGGAGTTTCAATTGTTACAAATTGCCATTGTAGCTTGACGTTTAAGAAGCGCAACCAACCAACCAACATGGTACATACATACATATATGTATTCGAAAAAAAAATTTTACATTTTTTTCCCTGAAAATATTTTCAGAAAAACATACATACATTCGTTTGTTTTCATTTACTATTTATTTTTACTTTTTTTCTTGTTTTTTTTGTTATACAGTGTTCAGAGAAAATGTTTTTATGGAGTTTTTTTCCTGCGTATATTTCGTTAAATTTCCATACGTTTCATAATGTCTGCCATATTCCATACTTTTATGTTCATCTTCATAAAATTTTTTCTCTTGTTTTTGCAAAATTTTTAACCCTACACCAACATAAAACGTGGGCGTATTAAGGGGTGTAAGTTTGGTACACACATCAATAAAATAATTCAAAACCTACTTTGACAGCTTTGAACAGTCTATGGTAATGGTAGAAAAGTGCCGGTTTGTTCCTGTTAGGCTTGTAATAACGACCAAATTAATGTTTTTGAAAGGAACAGTTTAAGAACGAATTATCAACCCTAAAAATATTCGTTCAAGAAACATACATACATACATAATTGGCCCTTACAACCCTTCAGTCAGGATTACTGCCTAGCTTCTCACACCACTCATGTTGTGTGTCTTGATTTTATACTTGAGTGGCGGGACCTACAGTTTAACAACGACTCCGAACTATCGATTTTGAGAAACTTTTTCATGGCAGGTTTATTTACTCTCAGAGTTTTTGCAAGAAATCTGCTGAGAGGAAGTCGCTGAAGAAATATTTTGTTTTCATATTTCGTTTTGATGTCTGGCCTGGGGCTCTAACCCGGGCTTTACGTCTAATAAGCGAACACACTACCTACTAGGTTACGGCGACTTCTCACGAAATATAACCTAGAAATAAACCCCCTATGCCTGGAAATTTTCATTCTGTTTTAATTGATTTAAGGAAACTCCACATAAAAAATTTTAATGGGAGTGAAGTCGCATGACCTGGGTGGTCAGCTGACATTACTTTCATGTGAGACCGACCATGCCACCAAATCGCTTGTGCAGAATATAAAATGTGACGGGTGCTATGTGGCAAGTTGTGCCTTCCTGTGAAAACCAAATGTCGTTGGAGTCCAGATCATTCAATGCATACCAAATGAAGTTGATAATCGTCGAACTGTAGTACTTGCCGTAGACAGTGATGGCTTGAAAAGCATTGTTCTCAAAGAAATATTGACCGATAACACCGTCAATCTAAAATTCACACACACCAGGGACTGATTCGGATGTATTGCTTGTTCGTCGACGTCATGTTGCACTGGTGTTCATTCAAATTCCACAATTTTTCTTACTTGCCTGTTCATCTAGAAATTGGCCTCATCGCTCTTCGGCGACTTCCTCTCAGCAAATTTTTGGTAAAAACTCTGAGAGTAAATAAAAATTGCCATGAAAAGTTTCTTAAACAAATCGAACGATCGGAGTCGACTTTAAACTGTCTCATGTATAAAATTAACACACACAATATAAGTGATGTGAGCAGCTAGGTTGTGATCCCGACTAAAGGATTGTATGTAATGACTGAAAGCTATAGATATATGTGAATGGTGATTCGCCAAAATTGACTTAACAAATGTCAAAAATTTGACAGATTAAGCTTCAACAAGATAACCGTTATCTAGTGTTAAGGTACGGAAGTCTCTATTGGAAGACCCTATAGTTTTTTTTTGGTAAGTCATGTGATGAATTTAGTAGACATATTGTATCAGATGCCGGTAAAATTTTTTTACCAAAAACTCAGTTCTTAAAAGACCACTCTTAATGAGAGAAACATTCCCATGAAATTTGGCGTAAAACTTTATTACCGTTACTATCATGGTGTAGCGTCTCATATGTTTGGTTATGATCGTTTGTAACTTGTTTACTTTGCTATTTCCAGTATTGTACTGTTGCTGAAACCTTAATGTATTCCTACTTTTGCTGCCTTTTTTTGTTGCCTTCTCAAGAAATGGCCCTTAAGCTGAATGTGATATCTTTTTGTGTGAATTTTTATTTGGCTGCTGCAGTTGCTGTTTTTGTTGCTTGGAATTGCTCACTTTTTTTGCCCATTTTATTCGCGTTTTTATTCTTTTCTTGCCCTTTCTCTATGGCCTCTTTAGTGGATTTTTATTATAATTTTTTTTGTTTTTTTTTTGGGTTTTTGTAAATTTTCTTTCTCTTCTTTTTTTTTGTATATTTTCGTTCACGTTGAATGTCGCTGACTGAATTTGTTGTGTAATAATGTATTCATGAATATTCATGTTTTGTCATTTAAATTGAAACAATGATAAATTTCATTTTTATGTTATTTTTCTTCTTTTCTCCTTCTCCTTTTCATTCTTCATTCTCATATTTTTAATGTTCTATTCCATGTGGGTTTCTGCTTTTTTTTTTGTTTTTAATGCATAGCACAGATTCATTCTTTTTATTTATTTAGAATCTTTTTTATTTGTTTTTATTGTTGTTGTTGTTATACAATAACAATTTTAGATTTTTATTTTTATAAAATATTTAGATTTTGTTCTTCGCTAAGCAAATAACGCAAGAAACCTCCCCTGTGGTGCTTGATGACAATGATGAGTATCGTTTGTTTTCCTTTTTCTATTTATTTAAATCTCTTTTTCTTTCCGTTTTTCTTTCTTTTTGATTTGATTTTGTATATTGAAAAAAAAAAAAAACTGTGGATTTTTTTTATTTTCTTCGACATGCTTTTGTAATGCTTTAAATGCAATTTAAGAGCGACTATTGGTGCTTATAATGGTGTTCTTGCATTTTGCTTAGAAGTAAATAAAAAATGATTTTGCCAGAAGGCATATTGAAATTGAAAAATCTTTAAAAATTCCACAAAGTTCGTTGAATTTGTTAAGTTCACTCATCCACATTGAAGAGCAGAAAGGATTTGCTTGATGTAAATAAATGGATGCATATTAAATTTAGAGGGTATTTCATTTCATTTAAATTTAAATAAAAAGCTTTAGGAAGACTAGCACAAATAAAGTCCAAAATTCTGGGAATGACCTTAGAATGGTATAAATTTAATGGAAAAAAGTTTTCAATATTTTTATAAATAAAACATCCAGATTAAAATGTTAATAAAAATATTTGAAAACTTATCATTTAATCTTGTAGGAACTGTTGTTGAAATTATAATAAAAGCTGAGGATAAATGCATTCACAGTGTTGCACTATTTGATCTGAAAAACAGAACGGCTATTATTATTATATCTCACAGTAGATTGCCCAACAATTCCCTTAGAAATCATGTAATTCCTGATTCGTGACCGAATTAGAAAACAAATGATCTCTTTCCTAATTTGGACACGAATCAGGAATTACATGATCAATAGAAGTCACCGTAGTCTTGTAAGTAGTGTTGGCTTATTAGATGTGAGGGCTTGGTTTAAAACTCAGATCAGACATCAAAACGAAAATATGAAAACTTATGAAAAAAATCTGTCGTTCGGAGTCGACTTTAAACTGTAGGTCCTGTTACTATTGAGCTGAATTGATACACACATCATAAGTGGTATGAGAAGCTAGGTCGTAATCCTGTCTGAAGGGTATAATGACAAATTATGTATGTAGTTGCCCAATTTGAAACCACAGTCAACCTTTAGTAGCAGGGGGCTAACCGTAGGCCATGTTGAACTCACAATACAGATGCGTGAAATGCGTCAAGTTCTCTATCCTTCATCAGTATTCATACATATACATATATAGAGTGTTTTTTATAGAGGTATAGAACTTTAAGTTGCAATAAAACAACGATGGATTATTCGATTGATATGAATTTTATTTATCCGAAAGATAATCTTGTGGCATTACATTTTAAATATGATTTCTGGCATATGACCGCCACGGCTGGCGCGGATGTAGTCCAATCTGGACGTAAAATTCTCGATGACTTTTTCCAACATTTGTGGCCGTATATCGGCAATAACACGGCGAATGTTGTCTTCCAAATGGTCAAGCGTTTGTGGCTTTACCGCATAGACCAATGACTTTACATAGCCCCACAGAAAGTAGTCTAGCGGTGTTAAATCACAAGATTTTGGAGGCCAATTCACAGGTCCAAAACGTGAAATTAGGCGGTCACCAAACGTGTCTTTCAATAAATCGAAATAAAATTGCACTATTTGCAAGCGTTGTTCAGGCGTGAGTCTATTCATGATGAATTGCCGAACCAAACTGAGAATAAATCACTTGACAGCTGTTAAATCGGTCGCCATCTTGAAAAGTAATGCCAACTTAAAGTTCTATACCTCTATAAAAAACACCCTTTACATATATAATTGGCCATTAAAACCCTTCAGTCAGGATTACGGTTTAGATTCTCACACCACTCAAACGATACATCAGTCAAGATTAAGACGTGGCTTCTCACCCCATTTATGTTGTGTGTGCTAATTTTAAATATGAATGGCGGGACCTACAGTTTAACGTCGACTCCGAACGACAGATTTTTGAGAAATTTTTTTATGGCAGGTTCATTTACTCTCAGAGTTTTTGCCAGAAATCTGCTGAGAGGTAGTCGCCGAAGAAATATATTTTTTTGGTCATATTTCGTTTTGATGTCTAGCCTGGGACTCGAACCCGTGCTTTACGTCTAATAAGCGAACACACTATCTACTAGACTACGGCGACTACATCAGTTTCCGTCTCACCTAAAACACTAAAACTTTTGTTTTGTAATAATTCTGGTGTCGCGTAGTCCCTTGCAAATGCCTTCCGTAATTTACAAAGGTTTGTTCCATAAGGAAAATGCGCTAAAAGCCTTTGGCCTAGGGCAATCGCCCATTGAGTTTTCCGAACGATCTATCCTCGACCAGACTTCTGCTCGGGAAATCTCATTTTAGGATTCTGGATCAATAAAGTTAATGAATGTTGAAATTGCAGTACGTTTAGTTTGAAAAACCTATCGTCCGTTGGTCATAGCTACGGATATCCTTGTATTAGTTGTGAAGTCCTCTATACATACACTGGTGTCTATCATTGATCCAATCTTCTTCAGGCCCTTGTGCATAACACAAGACTTACCTGAAATCCACGTCTCCGTCCGAAAGTTAAGTATGGAAAGTTAAACTTAATCCTTAAACTTTTTAATTCATTAAATCGCATTATCCCGCTTGTCATTTGAAATCACAATATTAACACATGATTTCATACTCATTGCTGAAGATGATTGGTCTGATAGGCTGGCCTGCTAATAATCGCATGCTGATTTCCTGAGGCTCTAATTCAAAAGTTATTCCCCTGATTATCGAAGCAACCCTCTAACGCTCTAAAGCTCTGTTTTCTTCCACCTTATCCTGATCGTATTATGATTTTATGCCGAGCTTATGTCTTTGGCTTCACTTGCATAATAGAAGCCTAGGTATTTCCTGCTTTCTGCAACATAACTCATTGCATGTTTCCGGTAGTTGAAGAATAACATTCTCTTCTTCTTCGCCTCTGTAATTTCAGGAGCAAGCCAACAGAAGTCATTGATTTAATGATCAAGTACTGCTGGTGCTATAATTACTAAAACAACGATTTTGAGTGTATACTGTAGAGTTTGAGTCTAGTCTACAAGCGCTATCAAAAGTTGTTAATATAGCTTTAGCCAAGTCTATTAGCAAATAGTCATAAATAAGGTTAAAGGTTTTTAATGCGACTTACAATTTAGAAAATTCACTCACTCATATGTGTGTTCACTGTGCATCTATTTTGCTGTTCCCTGGAACATCACTGAGATACGGTATTCATTCAAAATACTCACGTATGTCCTTCGGAGACAGTCTTAAATAATTTTCGTGATAATTGCGAAATTGCTCTTGCATCTCAATATTGCAGCAGCTGGTGGAACGATGCTTCCACATGGAAGACATGTCCTGCAATAGGCCGACTTTGATCTGTTCCAGAGCATTGTCGGTGATCTAATCTCGCAGTGGCCCGTATTAAACCCAATAAATTATCTTAAACTGGCCTTATCCAAGCCCAGCAGCCAATCTGGTCTTACACTGTCTATAGCAGACCATAGACACTTAGAAACAGAACAACCCGATCCATTTCCCCCCCGCCTTTGCTCTTCCTTCGTGATCCATGCATTGATGACGCCGTAGAGGTGGCAGATTAAGGGATCAGGACCAACCATCACATTGCCCTCAGAGAGTGAACCTAATCTAGCGAGATCATCCGCCGTCTCATTTCCGAATATTCTGCTACGACTAGAAACCCAGCATAGACGGATTCGGTCTGGTCCAAAAGTCCTTAACGACTCCTTGCACTCACGTACGAGCCGTGATTTGCACCAGACCGACTCAATTGCCATGACTGTCAACGAAGATCATATAAGATTCCGAATCCGAAGTAGACCTATCAGCTATGGCCTAGAAAGCCAGCAAGATTGCGAAGATCTCTGTCTGAAATATGTTACAGTCATCCTTTAACCTGAAGTGAAGTTCAAGACCGAGTTCTCTACAGAAAACCCCAGCACCTGTACCTCCACCTAACTTCGACCCACCTGTGATGATGGGTATACCTTCCAATAGTGCCCTATCCGGTATAAGTATCCTCAAACCAGGCACCTCAGGCATAATATAGTCGGTGGCTTTTTCCGAAGGTCCGTACCTCCCCTCAGGAAAGACGACGCTCAGAAATCTGGAGTGTTCTACCGAGCGCTGTTTCCAGCAGCCCGATTCCCTCAGACGTATGGCACTACGCGCTGGATACTGATATTCTATGAAACTTCCTTAAGCATTGGTTACAAATTCTAGATTTCGACCAGATCAGTACAAAACATAATTGTCGTTGGACACATTTGCACATACAAAATGTAGATGACATTGATTGAAAAATCTGAATTATTTTTAAAACATCATCTTAAGAATGTGCAGCATTCCCTTAATCGGAATCATAAGCTCAATCGGTAAAAAGCTCTCCTATGCCTACAGCTCTCCCCATTGACCTACTGTGCTTGCCTTTTTAGCAAAATTTTTAAATGAAAATTTGAGAGCGTCTTTAAAATTTTAATTGGCATAAAAGCCTGAATTGTCTTTAAGAAAATCCAATTTCCTTAAATGCCTTTTTTTATAAGCGTTTTAAAAACATCGCTTAAAAATCATAGCCATTCTTAAATGTTTAATTTCTCTGTGTTTAAGTGGCGCTTGTTTTTTTTTTATTGCCAAAAGAAATTACGCAGAGTCTAATGAAAACTGCAAGGGGAGTAACGCCAGGCGAATGAATATTCCGCGACATAAAACAAATTGCATTAATTTTTGTTTCTCTTTTGTACATTTTTAAACTGTAAACAGATGTCAGGATTCAAATGGAATTCCTTGGCAGTGTGTCAGTCAGAAGAAATGGTTGTGTTGAGTTCACTTCAGTTGAGTTAAGTTCAAACGGCAAAAGGCAGAACAGAAGAACAACGGAAAACAATACGAGCTACACTGTACTACCGGTTTAATTTTAAATGTTTTTCTTATTGTTGTGTTTTGCATACAAAAAAAATTCTATTCGGAAAGTTTATTTATTTGTTTGTGAACAGAATCATTAGCATAAAATGCCAAAAAGGATAAACAAGAATAAGATTAAACGGCAAGAATGAAAGCTGGCAAGTGTAAGCGTAACACTTGAACCGAGAATTAAGAAGCATGGAAAGGCATTTAATTTTTTTGTCTTAAATACTATACAGAATAATATTTCTTTTATTTTATTTTCTTATTTATTCGGCGTGCATATTTGATTGTTTAATTGTCTAATTTTAAATGAAACTGACATTTGAAAACCAGCTAACAAACGATGTGAAACTAAAGGATGTTATAAAATAGTTACAGCAGATTTAGATGAGACTAAATGTGGCATTAAATATTTATAAAATATACGATAACCAAATTACTTACTCACTTAGTCAACTGGTCATTAGAACCCTTTTAGTTAGGATTACAACCTTACTTCGCATACCACCACTGTTGTGAATGTTAAAATAAACACATGAGTGACGCCATTTCGGATTTAATTCCTCCCAGCGTTTTTACTAAAAGACTGCTGGGTGGAAGTCATTGAAAGAATTTTTTAGATTGTGATCCGTTCGAGACATTATTTACCAGACTAGTGCCCCTTATTTACTTTGGTAATTTACACCTTAAGTTTTACTAGATTTCTTCAACGTGTATAACCAGTAGTTCATTCGATTTTGGAGTGCAATACTCTTGAGCGTCAACGTACCAGTTGGTTTTCTAAAAATATGTAAACTATATTTTTGCTGAAAACCCAAAAATGTTAATAAAAGGTGATTTTTTAGCTATTATCTTTTTGGCAACACTGGTTTAAACAGCTCACGCACGTTTCGTGTTTTGTTTCTCTGTCAAACATCTTCAGTTTGGTCTATAATTTAACCATGAATCATCTTACAAACGAACAACGCTTGCAAATCATTGAATTTTATTATCAAAATGCGTGCTCTGTTAAGAAAGTTCATCGCGCGCTTCTTCCATTTTATGGTCAGTTTAATCGACCCACTGAAGCGGCTATTCGGGATACGTAACTAAGCAGAATTGTCGATTTTGGAGTGAAGATCAGCCAGAAGCATTGCAAAAGCTACCAATGCATCCAGAAAAAGTCACAGTTTGGTGCGGTTTATGGGCTGGTGGCATCATTGGACCGTACTTCTTCAAAGATGCTGCACATCGTAACGTAACTGTGAATGGTGAGCGCTACCGTGAGATGACATCCAACTTTTTTTTTGCCTAAAATGCAAGAGCTTGATTTGCATGACACGTGGTTTCAACAAGACGGTGCCACATGTCACACAACACGCGTAACAATGGACTTATTGAGAGGCGAGTTCGGTGAACATCTTATTTCACGTTCGGGACCGGTCAATTGGCCGCCTAGATCGTGCGATTTAACGTCTTTAGACTATTTTTGGACTCAGCGGATGGACCATTTGAGGCGCAGTCGGGGTCAACATTTGCGTAAAATAATCTTCAAACATTAAATTATATGGACCGTACTTCGATTCAAATAAAGATTTCATGCATTTTTCTGAATTATATGTGTTTTTTTTTTTAAATTTTCCTATAGCTCTTAAAAACTCACCCCTTACAACCCTTTAGTCAGGTTTACAACCTAGCTTTGCACACCACCTATTTTGTTTGTGTTAATTTTATCCATGAATGGCGGACCTACAGCTTAAGGTCGATTTCGAAACAGAAATTTAAGAAACTTTTCATGGTAAATTTATTTATTTTCAGAGTTATTTGCCAGAAGATTTCTGAGAAGCAGTCTCCGAAAGAAATCTTGTTTTATTGTTTCGTAGTGTTCGAGATGATGAATTTGAATCAAAGGCTCTCATCAAATAATACAGAATACTACCTACTAGACAACGGTTAAATTCAGCTTTATGGATAAAAAATTTAGCTTATTAGGAAGCTCAAACTAACAGACCATAGAAACCAATAGTAATTCGTACAATTGGTAATGGAGCAAAGGGAAGTTGATGAAAAGTTTTAGAAAATAAAACAAAAAAAAATTATCTTCTCCAATGAAGCGAATTTTCTCGGAAATGCCTTAGTGTATACAGAAAATTGTTGAATTTGGGACTCAACTAATCCTCATGTAAAAATTCCTCCATGAGAAACAAAAGCATCCACAATAAGCAGCCACCTAGTGTACTGATCCTAGTCAGGTGGCGAATCACTTTTTTGAACATGAAGCCATAATTCCAGTCCCTGTGAACGGCATTCGTTACATATGTATGATAAGACAGTTTTTGTGAATTGCATGGATGTAGACGACATGAAGTTGCAACGAGATGGCATCACGTTCCATATCGTTTAATACAGCAATGAGTTCCAGAATCAAACTATCCATTCCAAAACAAATTTCCAGAGTAAAATAGCTGTGAGCACACGTATTGATTTCTTAATTCTCACAGGCTTAGCCATCAGCGCATATAAAATAATAATTTCACACGCTGCATACCAGAATAAAACTGTTCTCGATTTATACAAATTATTAGGGATTCCATATTTACAGATTTTCAATTTAATTTTTCCTACTTTACATACTCCTTCCTTTCCTGCGTATATATGCTATATACCATAAATATGTACGCTTATATTATGAATACATGTATGTATGTTTGACTGCATATGGGCCACAAATAACAACTTAAAACAATCTGACTAAATGCCCAAAGATACATCTTATGGTTGTGGTTAAATACCACAATTCTGTTAGACTGGTCTCTACTACATGTACCATTGCAAATACGGCAACAACGGTGAGGGAATACAATTACATGGCATTCTGGTTACAATGTGTTTGGCCACATTGTCTATGATGCTGTGCTGCCTCTTTAATTATTGTTTGTAGAGAATGTATTACAGAAAAGCAGAAATTATTATGGTCCTGCAGTTAAAAGCTTAAAACAGCAACCGAAAAAACTTACAACACCAACATCCGTAAACAGGTAAGTATAGAACACAGAATACATACAGATAGGCAATACGACAAAAATGCCTTTTATTTTTCTAGTCTGTTGTAAATAATATATTATTTCAGCCTTTGCTTTGATGTTCTTTGCTTGACTGTAAAGAATAGAATGTAGAGAAAAAGTAGTTGCTAAGCGCTTTGTACGGTAGCCCTTATAAATGTCTGACTTTTGGCTTAATTCTGATTTATTATTTTGTTTAAATATTTTCAAAAACAAAACAAATAATAAAATAATTTGTGGAAAAAACCTGTCTGGAAAATTGAATTCATATGTGATTTGTAATAGGATTTGCCAAAAAGGTAGTTCAACTAAAAATTTGAACAAGGAACTAAAAAAAACTTGTCTTTTATACTACTAAGTCAACAATTGTATTCTCCACAGTAGTAAAATTAGTTCTTAAAGATTATTAAATTTTACATTTACATGGGTCCTCCAGTGAACTTTATTGCATTCATCACAAGTAGTATTAGTAGTCGAATCTGATGATCATCTGTCTGCTTGCATAAGTGAATCTTGTTATCGTATTAATAAAAATATATATCTAGGTAGAGGAGGCTGTCTACCCAAATGTTTGAATAGACTTACTTTGACCACATAAGCCCACTTGTGATGCTACAGTCTTACATCTTCCCTAATCTCTAAACCATACTGAAAGAATAATTCAAATCGTCTGTATATTAGACGTTAAGGTTCATGTTTTCTCCGACAAAGTGTTAGCCAAGCGACCGTTGAGTAAAGTACAGTTTACTCCTCTTCCTCACTTCTATAGTTCCTGCAAAAGTTATTTGCCATGTGTCGTCCAAAATCGATGCACTTTGCATAAGTCACAAACAGTACCCAATACTAATTTGAAATTTAAATAGATAGACCCCATAGGTTTCCAAAGGGATTCCCAAAGTACACAATTCATTGGAAAGTTTAATGGTGGTGCCACATCTGGCCAGTTAATGTTCTCTGCAGTTACCCGGAATATCATCGTGTCTTGGTACATATATGATACAAACGTCATACCAATCTGTCTTCTCTGTTTGTGACAGCTATATAGAGTTTTGGAGTTCATTCCTTGGGCACCCAATGCTTTAGTAGTCGTATGGTTATCAGAATGTATGGTACTATTTTTATAATTTTCGCACCTTCTTGGGTGCTTCCAATGGTCTTTGGCATTACGGATAATTAGTGAAGCTAAAGCACTTGTAGATTATCTACTTACAACCATAAACGGTCATTACAACCCTTTAGTCAGGATTACCACCTAGGTTCTCACGCTACCCATTTTGTGTGTGTTAATTTTATATATAATTAGAGGCCCTACGGCTTAAAGTCGACTCGGAACGACAGATTTTTGAGAAACTTTTCATGGTAATTTTATTCAAATCTCAGAGTTTTTGCCAAAAATCTGTTGAGAGGAAGTCGCCGAAGAAATATTTTTCCATATTTCGTTTTGCTAGAGATGTCTGATGTGGGGTTTGAACCATGGCCTCACGTCTAATAAGCCAACACACTGCCTACTAGACTAGGGCGAATTCCAGTGCCTACTTAAACTCATGAACATCTGCAACGTCTTACTTACAATTGATTCTGTTAGAAATTGAATATTATTTCAATGAATACAATTACAATTTTGAATATAAAATTTTTGTAATACATATACATATACATATGTATGTAGATATATGTATACTCACGCCTTAAAGACAGTCCACTGTGAGTATGAGTGTTGTATGTACATAATTGTTTGTAATTAAAATTACTCATACGCAACCCACAGTAATAACATTTATCATGGGAAGATATCAAAAGGGGTGGGCCATTTGAAAGTTTAAATTTAAAAAGGCTGTAAAATAAAAACGATTTGAAATTTGGAGAAATTTATTTATTTGTTGTGAAGTACAATTGTTCCGGATAGAAATGGGATATTATTTCATTCATGTGGCTGCCGCGGCTAGCCTCACAGTACCTCATTTGATGGGACCATTTTCGTGTACTTTTTCGAGTGTATGTTGTCGTATCTGGGCAATGACATCACGAATGTTGGTCTCCAAATACTCAACCATTTCTGGTTTGTCAGTATAATACTTTTCTTTAACGGAGCTCCACAGAAAATAGTCCAACGGTATTAAATGGCAGTTTCTTGGCGGAAAGTGACGCCATCATTTCGGCGAATTAAACAGCCATCAAATGTTTGACGCAATAAATCGATTGTGGTATGAGTTGTGTGGTAACATGTACCATCCTGTTGAAACCAAACATTGTTCATGTCAATAACATGAAGAGCGGGTACAAAAAAATCGGTTATCATGATGTGATGGGTGTCTCCATTGAGAGTAATGGTTGGGCAATCTAAGGACTGTCAATTATGCCCCCGCTCCACAAGCCGCACCAAATAGTCACTCGGAATGGGTGCATTGGCTTCTGTAAGACCATGTGTGGATTTTCTGAGCCTCAACTACAGCAATTTTGCTTATCAACGTAGCCACCAAGATGAAAATAAGCTTCATTCGAAAAGATGACTTTTTTTGTGGCAAAATAGACATCATTGTGAAGCATCTCGTTGGTCTAATAAATTCCAACGTTACTCAAGCGTAAATCGATTCATTACGTTCACTGGAGATAAAATACTGAATTTTGTGACAGAATAGAATGGCATAAGTATTGCCAGATAAGGGATGGTTCAAATTGAAACCGATAGATGGCCCACCCTGTATAAACAAATCAATAGTAAGTGGAAGATTTTCGGAAAGATTACGGACTTAAATAGATCCACAGGACATCATACAAATCTCTACTTACAACGGGTGTCAAGGAATTCTTTGGAAGGCAAAATGCAATTGCAAGCAATGTAAAGAAAGTGGGCGATTCTGATACACATATTTAATCACTTAGTTTAAAATTTTTTTATTTAATTTTAAAATGTATTCATTTATTAAATCATAAGGATTGGAAAAAAATTTGTACATGAGTTGGAAAAAAAACAAAGTTTTTTCAACAGAACCATATTGTTTAAGGATTCTCATTTATTAACTTCCTGCTGAAGTTTTATTTCATTTCTATCTCATTGAATCAAGAGGTCATACAAATATAATTTATTTTACCAAATAAAAGTTAATGGAAAGCAGAAACAAACACAAAAACAAAAAATACTTTCATAACTTTGATTTAATTTTGTATGTCGATAAATGGAATGAAACCAAAAGTTTTTCTCTTTTTTTTTCCTTTCCTTTTGAGTTTCACTCAGCAACGACCGTGGCTTAATGCAATTTTACATACTATTCCGGCTGTCTTTCTCTCTACTACTCCCTCTCTCTCTTGCTGTATATAAATTCATAAATAGATATGAATTCTAGGAGCCTTATATAAATATTTGGGCATGAATAAACCGGAATAATTGGTTCAAAGGACACGGTTAAATGGCTCTACAAAAACCAGAAATTTAATTTCGATTTTTCTCGTTTTCCCATCTTTTTTTTTCCTTTTCGACTTTCAAACTTTTATTCACTTTGCATTGAACGTTATTAATAAAATAAAAAAAGAGCGAAATAAATTAATGAAATAAATTTGCGATTATTGCTCAAACATTTGTGAGTTTCTGAAATTTTTTTCAATTTTTTTTCTGAATAAGTTTGTGTCATGCATTTATGTTTATTTTTTTTTAGCTTTTTTGGCAAATTTTTCGAATTTTACTGCCACTTTTAAGGCCAAAAAGTGAAATCAATAAAATGGAAAAGATTGTTAAATTATTAAAACGTAACATGAATGTGTGTGTGAATATGAACATGAGAATATTAAAATTTAACTTAATTTTTACAGTCCATAAAAATTAAAAGCTTTTACAAGAAAAAATATATTCCCTTTTTAAGTTGTATGCCATATGTTATGCTCCCGGATAGGTTGGCATTAAAATTTTTTTTAGCATGTATTCAGAATGAAAAGAAAGGAATATTAAATCAGATTGCATGAAGCCTAATACCACACAATACCTTTTTGTAGTTTAAATATGAATATCGACAGACTAAAAGAAAGCGTTTAGGTTTAAACACAGACAGAAGTCGTACCTTAAGGTCCAAGTGATGATCCAAGTTCAGGTCTAAGTAGGAGCCGAAAATGTAACTTTGAAAGTGTAAAGGTTTTATTCACCCACCCATAGTAACGGTTTTTCTATTCAAATTTTTTTGTTCACCCACACATAGTAACGGTTTTTCTATTCAAATTTCTTGTCGAATTTTTTTTGTCAAATACCAGGCCAACAGAATCACACAGCAATCAAATGTCGGTAAATAAAGATTTTTAAACGCTTATAACTCTGGGTCCGTGGGGCCTATTGAAATAAAATGGCTGTCATTGAAAAGATCGGAAGTCGTACGATCGTAAGATCCAAGTCCAGTTCCAAGTTCAGGTCTAAATAGGAGCCGAAAATTTGACTTTGAAAGTGTAAAGGTTTTATTCACCCACACATAGTAACGGTTTTTCTATTCAAATTTCATGTCGACTTTTTTTTGTCAAATACCAACAGAATCACACAGCAAGCAACTGTCTGGATCCATGGGGCCTATTGAAATGAAATGGGTGTCATTAGAAAGGTCTAAGGTCATAATTTCAGATCGTGCGAAAATAAAAACGAGTAGGTCCAAGTCCAAGGCTAGAAAGTCCCGAATTTAATAGAAATTTTGAGACGCTTATAGAGAGACGCTGCAACCCCCTCTCTTGGCAGATTTCTGTCAAAGGCACTGAGAGTAAATAAAAAAAGTTATATATTTTTATAAATAAAAATATGCAAACAAACAAAAAAACAAACAAAATACAAAAACAAAAACAAAAAAAAAAAAAACAAAACAAAACAAAACACAACCAAAGCAAAAACAAAACAAGAGTATAACACAATAGGTAACTATAAGAATATGAAGACAGAAGATACGAACAAGTGTTCTCATGGGTTACACTGCCTTATACGTATACTTGAACCGCATAGGTGTGTTAGATAGTAATGAATGTAAGGTGTGGGGAAACGGAAACGATGAAGCTCGGTAATCCAATATTTAATAGCTCGTAATTTTAGCAGACATTTATTTTACCACACATAACTCATTTCAGCGGTGTGAACTGAAAACATAGGAGTAAAAATATCTCAGAAACAACAGAAAAAAAACGTTTTTGTAAACTCCTACATTAAAATGATATACAATACTAAGACGCAGCGATTAGATAAAATTTGTTGCAGCTTTCTTAGGCGGCAAACATTTGTCATCCACAATTCTTACACAATTGGTAACATGAAACCAATAAAGAAAACTTGTAATGGAAGATTTTTATTGCCTTTTATTAGATTTGGCTTTGGCTTGATTTTGCCGAATAAAAGATTTTTTAAGAACATATACTCACATGCTAAAATATACGTGAAAAAAATGAGTATGAGAGAGGGAGAGAGAGAACGAGAAAGTAATGTAAAGATCATATAAATCATCTTAAGGTTTCATATTTCTCAACAAATTGTAAAAGACATTTACTTACGGCAATATTACCACTGCATTACAAATACAAAACACATACATGTAAATACACGTATCCTTTTACATTACAGAGAGTGAAGAGCATAAGAATAGATATACATCTGTGTGTGTATGTGTATATATTTTATTGGTAGTGCCTGTGTCTATGGCCATTAATGTCAACCATAAAAAATAGTTGTGTGGTTGCAGCCTTATTTATGTTCAATTCATATGATTGCATACCATACCATGTACATACATATATGAGAGAGTATGAGTAAAAATGCTGTGTCAGCTGTACTTAATACAAACAGCAGGAGAAGAAGAAAACACAGTATCTCTGCTCTTATTGAGTATATTATCACTCTGTTTTAGATTTCTTTTCCTTGTTTTTTAAGGTAAAATAATACAGTTTCCTTTGGAATCCTTTTTACTCGTTTTATTTATTTTTTTTTCATTTTGTGTACATGTAAGTGTGTTTGTAGTTACTGTTACACTTCTCTGTTTGTTTTTGTTTTTTTATTGTTTCGTAATACGTTTTCTTTTTTGTTTTCTGTTTGTTTCTTGTCAAAAAGAATTGTTTGTTACACTCTAAATGAACTTTCACTTGAAATAAATTTGTTTTCGATTATGTCGGTCGATTGTCAATTATTATTGCTTTTGAAAATTACCTTGGATTTGTTTAACTTACCTTTGTAACTGAACTCATATAAATTACACACAGCAAAAGAAATAAAATTCTTAAAGCTATGGGTTCTTGTTTTTTATGCTCGTAAAAGTATGTTTTAAGGACCATAAAAAAATAAAATCAATTCAAGAAATGAAATGAAACATGCTTGTAGTCGATTTGGGATTACAGATGCACTCATAATTTTAAAGACCTAAAGAGTAGAGCGAACATTATTTGATTATGTGTATGTAATCATATTATGAGACTATTCAAGTAATAACAAATGTCGGCTTGCAGTCGTGGGTCATTTATAAAAAGAAATACAAAAAAAAGGACAAAATTGAGCAAAAGAAAAAGTATGTAAGGTACGATAGAATGAAATTCATAAACCCCTGCCAACGTTTCATCATTGTGAAACCACTGTTTTGATTTCCTGGATGCCAAATTGTTCACAAAATTTAGTTCGAAATCATTTGCGTAGGACTGTGCAAAAAATCTTTTGTATGGATAGTACTCTGGCTATTGAAAGTGGTTTACTTCCAACAACTTAATTACACTTTGGTGTCATTTATTCTAAATGGTGCAATAAAACAAAAACAAAAATTTGTTGCGAAATACAATTGTTTATTCATATGGCTGTCCTCACAATACCTCATTCGATGAGACCAATTTTTGTGTACTTTTTCGAGTGTACATTTTCGGCAGTGGCATCACGAATGTCGGCCTTCAAATGCTCAATTGTCTCTGGTTTGTCGGCATAACACTTTTTAACGGTACCCCATAGAAAATAGTCTACAATGTCAAATCAAAGCTTCTTGTTGGCCAATTGTCTTCACAATTTCGGCAAATTAGACGGCCATCAAATGTTTGATGCAATAGTTGCATCACCCTGTTGAAAAGAGACATCGTTCACATCAATACCATGGAGAGCGGGTACAATAAAATCGGTTATCATGGTGCGTTAGGTGTCTCCGTTGAACGTAATAGTTGGGCCTTCCTCATTTTTAAAGAAATATGGGCCAATTCTGCCTCCGCTCCACAAGCCGTACCAAACAGTAACGCGTAATGGGTGAATTGGCTTCTGTAAGACAAATCTGGGTTTACTGACCCACAAATGTGGCAATTTTGCTTATAAGCGTACCCAGAAAGATAAATATGAGCTTCATCCGAAAAGACGATTTTTTTTGGAATAATCGCCAATATCATGCAGTTTCTCGTTAACCCATCTAGCGAAGCGAAAACGAAGCAGATGGTCATGCAGCTTGAGCTGTTGAACCAATCGATTTTTGTAAGATCTTTTCGCAAAATTCGACGTAAACTGGTGCATGAAATGTTCAATTGTTGAGAACAATGACGAGTAGATGTTGATAAATCCTCACGTGCACTCTCCACTACAGCTTCAATATTTTCGGGTGTACGCTCTGTACGAGTACACTCACGTCTTGGCGCATCTTCAATGAAACCAGTTTCACATACTTTATATTGGGCTCTGCTGGTCCGATACACCTGATACTTTCAGACTGAGTATATTATTATTGAGTTAAGAAACTCTCCTTAATTTTAAAGGTATTTTTGGGTGTGGCAATTTAGTGTGTGTTTCAATGACTTCTATTGGAATACAGAAAATTGCATGTGTTTGAAAAAATCATTTTTCAACATACCTCCTGTTGGCGTACATTGGCTTTAAACGACTGGTTATTGATGGTCTTTAATAATAGCTCTTAAGAATAGTATACATAACTGCACGTATCTTCCTTTTGCACATGCAGTAATTAGAAAATTGCATTTGTATGCTGTTGTCTTAACAATGGCTTATAAATCTTACTTTATTCCACAGAGTGTATACACATGTAATCCTAATCTATGCAAATATTTCGGATTGTTTTGTTAAATATCTAACTAATGTGATTATAATGACTTTGAGATGTCCTTATATGTCCTCCCTTTCTCTCTGTCACTCTCCCACACTGTGTCATTATCAATTACATACTTTTCAATTTGAATCAGGGTCCATTAAAAAAGGCTTGTTCAGTTGAGCAAGTGATTTAAAAGGAATTATACGAAAGGGTTTTAAGGACATAATCATTTTATTCACCTACATACTCTCTTCTACCATATTCCTTCTTCTTTTTTTTTGTATTTTTAAAAGAAGATTTTGAAATTCAAATCTTTGAATTTCTTTTGTGAAAATCTTAAGATTTCCTAAAGAAAAAAAAAAAAAAAAAGTGGAAGAATGAAAATGTGGAAAAAACGAGAAGAATACTTCATAAATCACAGTTAAATCCTCATGACTTCTAACCATAAACCAATAAACTGGATGAATATTATAATAAAACGTAAACGTAACTGTAAATACAAATACATTCATATCTGATGTATAATAAAATCTTAAATCCATACACACTACCAACTCGTAAATGTGAATGTAAATAAATATGTGTGTGTGTGTCTAAAAAGTTTAAATGCAAAAAAGTTCTTGATTATGCTTGTGGTGTACGTTTGTTTGTATTAACGTCTGTGTATATGTATTAGAATTCTCTTTTTTTTCATTATCACATAATAACACAGGATGGTATACAAACAGTGACAGTTAATATATCGTCTACACTTTCAAGATTTGTGTGAGCAATAAAGGTAACCAAAAAATGTGGTCCATTTAGAAACGAATAGACTGCCACCTTGGATGTAATGTATAACCACAAGGGATGTCGATACGGAGACAATACTTCTAGGCTTCGGTACTCAAGTTGTGAACCTACTCTAACGGAAATTCATCTACACAGTCATAGATTTTAGAGTCAATAAATATACGATCAGTTAATACCTTTACGGTGTGTCTTAATAAGGCAAGATAGAGCAGGCCTGAAAAGGCTTTATCGTTCTATAACTCGATGTAGTTTAACTTAGGTTAGGTTACGTAAGGTAGTGGACCCCCTTATGCTAGCTTTTTTTTTGAAAACTTGAAAAATCCAACCAGTCAGTTCAGTCGAGTCATTTGTAACCGAGCGAGCATCCGCGTTTTGTTGACACACAATTAAGGTATGTATATGTGTTGACCAACAACCTTTTCCCAATAGATGTCCAGACCGCCAAGCATTTAGACTCATCAATACCCAACCCAAGGATCAAACATTCCTAGTTCAATATAAAGCTGGCTACTAAATCTAAGTTAAATTAAATTAGAGAGCTCGGTTAAGGATTTCAAAAATCACCATACTTTTATGGCCCTAGAAGGTCACTGAGTTATGAGATGAAAGATAGTCTTTACCAAAGGAGGTTACCTTTGTCTTTTCATGAGAAGAGGAGGTCACTGGCACAAAGATAGTCTCTTTCTCCTCCTTAGGCCTACTGCTCCTCCAGAAGAAATTTCACGGAATAAGACTTGGTATTGGAATGCCTACCAAAAGGTCAGCGTTGCATGAGAAATGCAATTTTGTGATGAGTGGGCCATATGATTTAAGAACAGAAGTGCTTCAGTCTTTTTCTTATCCATACGTGTCCAGAAGAGTTTAGTAATATTGCTCGTAAACTTTTGCAGCCAACAAGACTAAGCCTTGGTGTGGAGTGGACAGCATCCAATTTATTTGAGACTAGCGGTATACCTATACCCTATAACATATCGGATATTGTGCGCTCAGTACGGTCCTTAGTCAGCTCATCAGGAATGCAATATTCAACAATATCCGTATTTTGCGGAACCCATATAAGAGTTACTTTTACTGGATTAGAAATTACGAAAAGAAACACAGACGGTCGTTGAAATTATGTTCGTTAGAGATCGAGTAAATCAAGAGATTTTCAGAGAAAATTCCATCATTTAACAAGCAATGCGCCACCTTCAAAATAACGATAACGTTCGAGCGGCGAATAATGCAGTGGTCTGGCAGCCTATACATACATACATAATTGGCCATACATAATTAGCCCTTCAGTCAGGATTACGGCCTAGCTTCTCAACCTACAAGAATTTTAATTTTAGTCTCTTTAAGAAATATGCTACAGCCTACAATGCCGTGTATCTTTGAGTTGTCAGTAAAAACCTCAAAGGTCCCATGGGGAAATTTTTGGAATATTAGAGCAGAATTCCTTTGTTGGAATTTTAAAATCAAATATTTTATTTAAAAGGTTATAAATAACCATGTGATTGAATCGGATGTGTCTCTGTCAGAATAGTAATTCAGCCCACTGTTTTAACAAGAGGTCAGAAAGAAAACAATGTGGTATAGCAAATAATGTCTTGTTTCGAGTGGAACAGAGCACTCAAGTGATCAGGACAGCTGACTGCCTAGATACTCTGTCCATAAGTCGGCACTGTAATAGGTGTTTGCATACCGTCCACTGAATATGTGCACAATTAAACTAAGTTGGTTCCACAAGATCCCAATAGAGCCAGAATGCGATGGTTGGCTTAAGACGCTAGATCTTGCTTACGATTATATTTTCGATATCTTAGCCTCTCTTAATATCTTAGCCCTTCCATAAGAGCTTGGAATCAAGAATAACTCCTATATATTCAAACCTTTTAGATAAAGAAAGTTCATATATCTTTCATATCTGTTATCAAAAGAAATGGTTTCATGGTCACTTTAACAAAGACTCACCTCATCTCTTGATGTCCATGCTTTTTCCACATTGCATAACCGTACCTGAGAGCTTTGCAATGGAATGAAATCCATGTTGAAGATCACAAAAGATGATACTATTCGGAGCATGTTTTAATTTCAAGGTAATGTAAACGATTTCTGCACCCACTGTATAAACTTATGCCACTATCAGCGGATGTTTGCATGTATTCGTGTGTGTTTTATGAGGTGTGATTGTGTATGTAAAACATAATAAAATCGAATCAAAAGAATAAATAAATAAGCATTAGAAATCCTTATGCTGCGTTATAAGAAAAAAAAGAAACTTACATTCACACTGATAGAGGCTTAACAGTAACAGCTCTTTACCACAATCAAATACGACTACAATTACATGCAAACAACAAACGCTACTTTAACAACACTGACACTGACTCTGTATATAGTTGCTGTTGCTACCAATACTACGGTAATCGGAGAGAAAAAAAAGGGCGAAAACAGTAACTACCACGAGAATACCGTAATAAGAAACCACAAAACTAGAGATTTGTAAAACTCCATTCTAATGCTTATTTATAGTTTCTCTCACTCTCTCCCACTCTCTCTTCTTTCTGTTGTATTTTCTTTTATTCATACTGGTATTCAACGTGTGGTTTGTTTTCTCACTAATACATTTACGTTCTTATTAAGTTTTAATAAAAGATTCATAAAAAAGAATTTTAGTTTTTGTTTTTGTTTTCGTTTTGGTTTTTATATTTGCTTTGCTAAAAAGGATTCCAGTTTAAGGAGGAAAAAAAAGGAAAAATCGAGAAAAAACTAAAATAAAAGATTTTATGGCAACAAAAACGTTTCATATCCTTGATTTCCTGTAATTTTGATCATGTCGATTTAATGGTTTCTCTCTTTTGTTGATGTTGCTGTTGTTTAACAACCCACACATCCATACTTAGAAACTCTTAAAGAAACGTTCAATTGTGTTTAACGAATATGGTTATCAGATGATGATTTCTCAATAGCCATGATTGCCTTGTGAGCATTAATTTTGACGATGTCACGTCGTTTTGATTTGTATTTTTTATTTGTTTCTTCACTCTCTCTCGCTCTCTTCAGTTCTGCCTTTTTTAAACTCTTTGAAGTTTCTTTCTCTGCGTGATATTTATGATTGTTGTTCCTAAGATTACGTTTGTATTGCTTTGACTCATAAAGTAACAAACCAACGTGCAACACTGTGAACACTATAAAATTGTCTATAAAAAGTGGCATTTAATGGTCTTTGTTTTTTTTTATAACAATACGTGAAGAGATTGTACAAAAAGGATTAATCCTTACAACAATATCAACAACAAGAAAGCCATTTATATAGAAAGAAAAAAGAGCCTAGAAAAGTTTTAAAGGATTTTGAGGTGTTTATGAAGAGATTCCTTTTTTAAAAAAGCAAAAAAATAAAAAATGAATAATAATCCTTGCATAGATGTGAATAATTTTGATCATTTATAATCAAAGATTATTTAAATGTTATTTCATATAAAAAATATATTAAATCTTTTAAGCTTTTTTGTGCGGAAAAATATATTTCTCTTTCGACAATAAATCCAAGTTATTTGAATGCAGAAAATGTTTCTTAAGGATTTTGTTAGAAAGTGTTAAGCTGCTGGAAATTGCGATAGAAAAATGTCGATGATAATCCCTTAACTTTCAAAATATGTTTTCTTTGAGAATTAAAGTTGATCTCTGCAAAAGAAAGTGAGTGAAAATTTAAATTTCCTTATCCAAGGGTGTAAACTATCAAGGAGTTATTCTAGATCTCAAGTTCTCACGGAAGGATAAGATAATTTAGAGGTTAAAGAAAGCAACAATAGAACACGTACATACATGCATACATACATAACTGGTCATTACAACCCTTCAGTCAGGATTACAACTTAGTTTCTCACACCACTTATGTTGTGTATTTTACTTTTATGCAGGAGTGGCAGAACCTACAGCTTATACACGACTCCGAACGACAGATTGTTTGAGAAACTTTTTCATGGCAATTTTTATTTACTCTCTCAGTTTTGGCAGAGGAAGTTTCTGCTGAGAGGAAGTCGCCTAAGAAATTTTTTTTTTCGTATGTCATTTTATTGGAGATATCTGACCTGGGGTTTGAACCGAGGCTGCACATCTAATAATTTAACACACTAAATACTAGACTACAGCGACTTCAACAATAAAAGTTTACACCTCTAAAAGGACTGACAGGGAGATTTGGGATTTAAGATTAACCGTCACATAAAGATTCTATAGTGGTGGAACCAATCTTGCTTTATGGTGTACAGGTTGGTTGGATGATATGCAAATATTGGCTAAACAGAGTACAAGCGGTAAGTTGTTCCGATCGTATGTACATTCTTCAGTAGGAATTTCTGAGATGGAGGCTTTCATTGAGACCCTTGAGGTCTATACCGATGGCTCACAGAATGGGCTGTATTATACGTGTTAAGGGCACTGACATTCAACTTTCTAATAGGCTGCCTATAACCACTGCAATATTTTCCAGGCAGTAGTTATGTTGCGTGGTGGGCTTTTCCCTGAAAAGCTTTTGATTTACACCAGCAGCCAGGCTGCGATTAAGTCTTGAATGAACGCTTCTGTGCTTCTCCATGGATGACGAGATTTTCTTAGGGAAATTTGAGTCATTTAAAGACAATTTTCATACTGATTTAAAGCTATATGGAAATCATTGTAATCTGCATAGCTGATATGCTAGTCAATTTCCGACATATTACACTGCATAGTGGAGACCATATCTCGTTGGTAGCAGAAGGACACGTGTGATATTGCTGGACAAGTACATATGTATAAAAAGAAGATCAATACACTTATGTATATAACCCTACAGCGCTTGGTCACTGTACTTTTGGTAGGCATGTTGAAAGACTTGGCATTCATTCAAATGATTTCTGCAGGAGCTGTGCCCCTGAGAAGGAGGAAGAAACTGTCTTTCATCCTATTCATCAGTGCCCTGCTTTTGTCATAAAGAGACGGAGGTTTTTGATCTCTCACTTGCGGCATCCTTGCCAATGCTCTCTAATCTAACGAATGCTGCTGTAGAAATTTTTTTTTTTTAAATTAAATAAATAACACAAATGTTGGCCTCTATAGAATGTCCTCCTTCAAGAAGAGTCTGCCTAATCTAACTTTAATTTAATTTTCTACATTAAATATTAAATTGAGACATTCCTGTAGGATTTTATAAAATTTTTTTCTTCCTTTATATTAAATTCTGAGAGAATTTTTGTCGCCTTATTCCCTACAAATATTATTTACTTACAGAATGGCAATAAATTTTATTAACATCCACTTCAGGAAACCTTTACTATTTTATATGAGCCATAAATTCCAATGTGGTACATTTTTTTCCTGAACAAACGTATGGCAGTCTTATTTTATTATAAATATTGCCAACATAATTTATGTTAAACACTTCCTCTGTGCGCTCTCTAATTCCCTCTGCAGAGAGCTTTAATAAGAATTTTTATTACACTTTAAATGAGACTTGATTTATGCAATTAAATTGTCGTTATCATACCAAGAGTTTTATTTCTTTTTTCTTCTTTTTCATTTTTCTTTTCTTTTGCCATCCCTTATTGTATTACATACTGCACATTTTCAATATGAAGAGAATTTATTTCGAAATAATATTCTTTACGGTTTACAAAAAACAGACATTTTTTTCTCATTTAAAATTGAGGAGAGAGAAAAATAAAAAAAAAACACAAATCACATTTAAACTAAACAAGCCATTGAAGAATGTTTTTTTTGTTATAAAAAAAATTAAGTTTAGAAGAAAATAGAGAAACTAGAATGGAATAGAATGGTTTCCTTATAATTGAAGCTTTACTAAGTCATGTCTGAGTGCAGATGATGAGGTTACCATTCTAACTTTTGAATTGTTGTTGTCCTTATTTATCAAGTCATTTATTTTAAAAAGTACGAGTGTAGTTACATTTTAACACACATACACAAACGCACACACACATACACATGCAGTTTATTAGTTTGTTATTTGCAGCATAGAATTCTCTAAGGATTTATGAGTTTCTTATAACGTTTGTTGTTGTTATTGTTGTTCGTTTACAATATTGTGCTAAATTTGCTGCCATTCTCCTCTGGTGCTCTCTATCATCTCTGTCATTGAATTTGGCCAAAAGTACTTCTTGTTGTCGAAGACACAAATGCCACAGAAACCATTTCTTTTGTATAATTTACTGCATTGTTGCACACATACACAGACAACAAAAAGAAAAATATAATTTCTTATACAAGTATTTGTGACTTTGTCACTCTCTCCCTCGTTCTATCTCTCTCTCTCTCCTGCTCTGGTGATTTCTATTTCTAGGCAAATTGACAATTTCTGTTAAAATCTTATATTTATTTTCGTTTGTTCTTTGGGTTTTCTGTTTAATTGGAAAACTTTTCCCAACTAACAATAGGAAATGTATTGTTGTTATTATTGTTATTTATATAAAATATAAATAAATACACATTTTTAATAGAAATATATTCAGAATAGTTTCCATTCTTAAGAATTTTTCCATTGCTTATGGACTTCTCTACTTGTAAGCAGAATTAAAGTGGCAGAGGGTAGGCCAGTAGTTTGTTATTGGGTACGTTTTTAAAAAAATCAAGATTGAATATTGCAAAATTCTATGTTTTATGAAATATTCCATTCATCGAAAAGAATACAATAAGAATTGGATTTTCAATAGTGATATTGCATTTGTTTAGGTTTATCACGTACAAATTTCCTGACAAAGTTGCAATTTTTTTATTGAATTTAAAAGGAGATACGTTCCGTTTAAGTATGAAAAAAATATTCGCTAAATAGCTGACACTGCTCTGATATTGGGTTATCACTCGATTTATAAAATATTTCCCGACTGTTTCACAAAAATTTGACTGCATCTCAGTGATGACGCATTGCATCTCTTATTTGTGCTGCGAAATTGTTTCTGATTCATTTGCTTGAATCAGAAATTTCACAAATCTCCATGATCCTGGTGGCCAGTTGATAATAGTTTCTTGAGACAATTTAGTTTAGAAATCGTTGCTGCATGTAATTCGATTATTGCACAGACAGGTGGCGCCATCTAGTTGAAGCTACTAGTCATCCACATCGCTGCCATTCTGTTGAATCACAAGAGGTCCATTCCTCTAATGAATACATACGTACATACATAATTGGCCATTATAACCCTTTGTCCTGGATTACGACCTAGCCTTCCTCATCACATATGTATGTTGTGTGTTAGTTTTATGCATGTGTGGCGGGTCGTATAATTTAAAGTTGACTCCAAACACCAGATTTTTTGCGAATCTTTTCATGACAAAAATCTGCTGAGAGGAAGACGTTGAAAAAATATTTTTTCGTATTTCATTTTGTTATCTCACTAGTGGTTTGAACCGAGGCCTAATGTCTAAAAAGGCAACACACTGTCTACTAGACTATCGCGACGGAACTGGAGTTTCTTGGGATAATTTTTTTTTTTTTGGAAGTCGTTGCTGCATTAAATGGATTATTGGTCATGCAATGTGGCATATTAAGCCATCTTGCTGATTCCACAAGTCATCCAGATCGCTGTCACTCTATTGAGCCACAAGAACTTCGTGCCACTAATGAATGTTGCTTACAGTAAATGTAATTTCAGCCTTATCATGCCCTAAAATCTGCATCGGACAGATACCCCTTGTAAATGCATTTATTTTTCACGAATTGTATGAGAGCTTTCTGGTCCCCAAATTCGACAATTTTGTGCATTCATCATGGCATTTCAAGAGTATTCGCTACATCGGAGACAATAACGTATTTCAAAAAATTGTCATTGCTTTGCTACACTACAAATTGAACGAATAGCTGGCATTTTCCTTGATCTTTTGGATTGAGCTCCTGAGCAAACTGAATTTTGTATGCATGCAGGTGGAGTTTTTTTTTTTATAAAAATTCGTTGTTTTCAAAATACATATTACCTGATACGTTGGCACACAAGAGCCTTAGCTGCCATAATCAATCCATTTTAAAAATTTTTCTAACTACTCTTTCAATGGCTAATACATTAGGTGCACCCCTCTCGAATAAAAATTTTACGAAGTTTGCAAACGTTTGCAGTATAAGCTTTGAAATTTTATAGTTAAGAGGCGTTCTTTTTTTATAAGTGCCACTTGCATAAAAAAAGAAAAAAACATTAAATTGAACAAGTATGCTCTTACTAAGTTCTAATGCTACGACCACTCTGGCGTATGAGCAATATTGATTATTTGTAAAATATTACTCATACGCCATGTGTTTTCCACAACATGAATACTGAAGGCGAAAATAGTTTAAAAAATAAACTGTTCTGTAGAAACGTGACAAACTGAATGATTCCTGGAGTCTAACTAAATTCAAACTGCAGTAGATTTTCTATCCATTTTGGTACTTAACTATCGATCTGGAAATTATAGCTGAAGAATTTATACCATCGTTTTACCACCCCTATAGCATATTAAATTACAGTATGGGTAAAAAATATCTTCTAAAATTATAAACTATTATAAATAAAAGGTACTTAATAAGCGCTTGCTCCATTTATAAACGAAAGTTTAAAGTCTCAATCGATTTACAGCTTCAGTTTAACATTCCTTGTCATCGATATCCGACAGTGCTAAAGAAAAAAGTTATTAAAAATTAAACAAAAAAGAACTACTCACTCCAGATGCTGCAACAGTTGCAAGGAGCTGGGAAATAAAAAATGAACTCAGTTCAACGTAGTATTTTTCATGCTTTTTATACACTACACCACTGTTGGTGGCATGTATTCTTAGAACCGTTGGAAACTGTAGCAGTTTCATTGGAAATCAGAATGTAATTGTTGATAAAAAGTATTGCTTCGATTCCAAGAGCAGGAAAAATCATAAAAGGAATTGAAAACAATTCAAAGAATCACTATAGGCGATTAGAGTTAGTTCCACTGTATTGCAATCCGAACAGTTTATCTTACAGTTATTAATAGCCCCCGAGAGCACACAAGCTGACATGTCAATGTAACTCGGAATGTAGGTTATGTTGGAATGATTTCTTAACTTCTGTTCAAATAAGAGCAAGAAAAGTATGTACTGTATTGAACATTCTCTGCAAAAGTTTTGTTGATTTAAGAGCTCAATGGCCTGTATTCTGCTGTTAAATATGGAAGTTAAGCACTATCTATGTTTGTCCACAAACTGTATTAGATCACGTACCAAAGCTATATGATCTCAAAAGTATTTTAAACGATTGGGAGTCTACTCCTAAACATATTCCGTGATTATTAGTTTCGATCTACAAGCAGCATTAATATTATGCTGAAAAAGTTTCGGGTAATATTTTACCATTGATTTGAATTTGGAATTCTGTGCCCACGATTCAACGTGAGCCCGAATTCAACGATAATCAGCCCACGATTTCGTAAAGTACTTCAACAATTATTCGCGTTTGACCGATTGGAACTTTCTGTAAATTTTTTTTACCTATTTTTTTGTTGTCGTTTGACAGCGAAAACGAAATTACAAAAGTCGCTTCAAAAATTGTTGAATCACAATGAAAACTACAATAAAACACAGGCGAGAACGAAAATTTAAAATATCGCAGGCAGCATGAGAACTTTAACAATCACATTCATATGTGCATACAAACATACCGATACTAAACGTATGGAAATGGTATCGACACATGTGTACACAATTAAAAAAAAAGGACAAAAAGAGTCAATGCGTTGAAAAAATATTTATTTTCTACGAAAAGTGATGAACGGAAAGTTTTTTTCAGTTTTCTTTTCTACACTTTTCTGAAATTCTTTTAAATTACTGGAAACTGGAAAGTTATTTGAGTTGAGTTTCGTGATAACTGTTTTCGTTTCGTTATTAATTCTGTGAAGTTGTTTTCCCACAGAATTAATTTTGGAATAAGCAAAGTGGATACCTTCAATAGATTTCGAAAATAAACAAAATCAAGGAAAAATTTAGTGAACTGAGTTAAAAAGACTTTGGGTTAGGTCAGGTTAGATTTGGGAGACCCACACTATTATTAACCACACTAATATTAACAGTTCCATACCTTCACCTGCAAGGAAAGTGGAAATGAAAGTATAGAAGAGAAAGGAGAAAAGACTTTAGTTTTCATTGAAGAAATCATCTTCAGCGATGAGGTTTATTTTTGGAGTAATGAGCCTCGATAAGAAAAAGTGTCCCATAAACTAGTGGTTTGATGTGAAGTTTGAGCTGGCGGAACTCATCAGTACGTATTTCTTTATGGACAATGTTGAACAGGCCGTCATTGTTAACAGCGAGCATTATAAATCGATCACTAGTTCTTTTGGTCTAAACGGTGCAGCAATGTCAGCTCATTACATATTGAATATGATGTACGAGCGATTTAAGTGCATAGTCATCTCATGAGGAGGTGATGTAAATTGGCTACCGACATCGTGCGATTTGACTTTTTCTTATGGGATTTGCAATTAACCACAAGCCACAATGGTAATCAAAGTCAATATATTCCATGTCATTTGTCATATTAAGCCTGGTTTATGCGCCAATGCTACGGAAGCTTTAACATTTCGGATGGTTTCAATGCTTCCAATGATGTAGTCTTAAGAGCTCATGTTACCATCCTCATAATCTTGTCGGACCGGGTTTGATAATTACTTTTCTCTAAAACCAAATGTCAAGCTACGGCTCCGTAGAATAGAGTTGATTTAATATATTTAAGTTAGTAGTTAAGGCTTTTATATTCCAAGTTAATTGCAGTCCAATACGATACCCATAATATTTTGCATCTGTTAGAGCTAGTTATTCTCCGATTTTTTCTTATTGAAAGACCACAACTTCACAGTCAACATGAGGTCATGTGAGATAAGACTACTGATTTTTTATTTCCTAAAATAGCAGGGCAATCTACTGCACTGTGGCGATTCTTGAGGGCCATAGGAAGAAAAACTGTTTGATACTCGGTTTGAATATTGATTGTTGAGATCACAATAGGCCTAAATTCTATACTAAGTGGGAACTTACCCTTAGAGTACCCATCTGTCTTATGTTAGTGGCCTCTGGAATATCTAATATCTTTATTAGATGTGTGTACCTTTTTTATTTCAACATACACATATGTACATACATAATGGGTCATTACAACCCTTTAGTCAGGATTGCGACCTAATGTCTCACATCGCTTATGTTGTATGCTTTAATTTTATATACATATGAATGGCAGGACCTACAGGTCAACTCGACTCTGAACGACAGATTTTTGAGAAACTTTTCATGGAAATTTTATTTACTCTCAGGGTTTTGCTGAGAAGAAGTCGCCGCAGAAATAATTTTTCATATTTCCGTTTTAATGTCTAACCTGGGGTTTGAACCAAGGAAATCTTCTGCAGTCTGTCTAAAGTAAGCCTATATACTAAGGAATAAACACTCCCAGATTATGATCTAACTTGGCTTTAATATTGATGGAACTATAACCGAAAATATAAAAATAATAAAATACTTAAGGGTAATAAATTCCTTTCCGTGTTTATAACGTAACAGAGATTGTTTATTGCTTGTTCAATGGCTCTATAAATCACCCAGTATTCAAGTATTCATCAGTATTCAAGTGTGCAAAACACATGACGTATGAGTAATATTACGGTATAATTTATGAATAATAAATATTCCTCATACGCCAGAGTGGCATTCGAATTTATTCTTTTTAAAGAATGGCTTAGTAAGAGCACACTTCTCTAAGGCGACTTTCAACACACTTATACGATAACTTATTTCTGAAATTTCTATCAAAATGTTTAATTCACAGAAATGTAATATTTTTTTTTCATAATAAATTCACTTTAAAAATTTGCCAACTCTGGCAAAAGGTGGTATATAGTTTTTGTTTTGTTTCTGTTCAAAATGTGGCATAAAATTGTAATTAGTTAATGAAAAATAAATTTCATTTTAATTTAAATTAATTGAATATAGTTTCCAGATATATTTTTTTTGTCTCGTAGTAATTATTACACAATTACGCTTAAAAGTATGCAACAATATGTATAGAAAGGAAACACTTGTACACATTTTTAGTATGTACGTATGTATGTTTACATACACATACACTACAACTTACAAATTATGTAATAATTTATAAGAAGAGAAAAGAGAGAGAGAGAGGGAGCAAAAAATGGAAAAATATAAAGTATGTTGCATTTGTGGTGCATTTGCTCATGCATACTCTCTCGTGCATATTCCCTTGTGTGCAAAAAGCAATACAACACGAGCTTAGTAAACATTTCTGGTTGTGTAACATATTGTATTACCTTTTAACACTTTTAACAAATGTTTGAATATTTTTTCCCTGCCCTCTCTCTCTCTCTCTCTCTCTCTATCACGGGTCTAAAGTAGTTACACTTACACACTTATTTACAAGCATACGTACACAATAACAAACAACGAATATGATTCATTTACGCATACGTTTACCCCCACTTGAATGCATTACTAGAAGTGCAAAATATATTTACGATTGTATGTGTATAAATGCGTATACATATATGAGCATATGTGTGTTTGTAAGCATTTCCGTAAATTTACAGTGTTGGTTGTTTTTCGGTTCTCATTTTTTTTCTTTCGCTTCTTTTGCTTTTTGCATTTGTGTTGTGTTCAATGATGCCATTGAAGAAAAAAAGGCGAATCTCGAAATTGTTTTTTTTTCCGCCCGGCACCATATGCTCTTTGGTTGGCTACACTTAAAACATACATGCCAGCATAGTGTGGCCTTTTAACTCCAACGCTTTGCTTTTAAAATATTTGTATTCATATGTACGTACATATGTATGTACACATGCTTATGTGTATAAAAACATAAAATATTTTCACTAATTGTTGTTTTTGTTGCTGTTGGTGTTGTTGTCACATCGAATATGGCGGGTAAATCATAAATTCGTTTACAAAACATTCATTGCATTAAAAACGGAAACATTTTCTACACCGCAGAGAAATGAAAATAAAATCTAACAGAAGCTAATATATGATTATTGTTTTGTTGTTATTGTTGTGCAGCATTTACATTAGCAGCAACTGCTGTTGCTTGTTTCTTTTTTTCTTTCTTTTTGAATAAAACGACAAATATTTTGAAAAATATTTTGAAAATATGAGACAGTCCAAGGCGACCTTTTTCATATCGTACATCACAATCATATTATAAGGGAAACAATTGACAGGAGCTTTAATGGTTAAGTTCCATCAATGGGTGATGAATAAAAATTAGTTCGTTATGCGGACTGATATCACTCCCAACTTCCTTACTTCAAAGGTTAAAATGAAATTTTATTTTTACATTCAGTGCATGATCGGCTTGCTGGCAGACGTCTTCCAGCAAATGAATAAACAGTAGCGGGAAATGCAGCAGGTGGATATGCAGAGTATGGTGATTGCCCAAGTCCCACTGGAGTTGTAAATGAAACTTTAACTCATAGAATGAATTGATCAGAATCATCTATTATAGGCACCTCTCTGAAGGAATCAATCTACAAACTCGATACAAGAATTGGATGCCATAGCCCAAATCTGGGTTAATCTATAACTGTACTGATAAAGAATCATCGCCATTGAATATAGGACAGATTTTCTATTTACTAAGGTGGGTTTCCAAATTTAGAGTCCAGGGGATTGGACTTTGCTGTACGCAGTAGTTAACATATAGCGGGTCTTAGTATGCCATTCAGGAGAGGCCACGTGACGGTTGCATGTCAGCTTGAATATAGCAAGTCAAGTTGTCGCCATGTTGACCACAGTCAGAAATTTTACCTTGTTTGCATGCATCCCAGAGATCTCTCTCGTAGGACAAAACTAACATTCTACAAGACGCACTGATGCAGCAGCATTGAAAGTATTCGAGAGAAAAGTTCTACCTAAGATCTTCGGTCCAGTGTGAGCTGTATGAGCTGCTCAACGGCGTGGACGTTGTGCAACGTATTAACATTCAGCGGCGGCCGTGGTTCGGCCGTGTCGTTCGTTTGGTGAGGGATTCTCTGGAGAGACGGGGTTTTGTGAAAGTCTGCGTAGAGGACGATCTTGTTTGCGTTCGAAATACCAAATCGAGAGAGCCCTATAATCGATTAGAGTGACCAGATGGCGAAGGAGTGCAAATAGCAGAGGCGCTCTTGAGGAAGGCCGATTAAGTAAGTTAGTAAGTATGAGGCCCATTTTTGTATGAATAAAACATATATAAAACATAATAAAATATAGAATTGTCGAATTTAAGAGGATACCAATACACATGGGATTAAAAAGTGCCCAATTTATACCGAAAAAGTCACTGTTTGGTGTGGATGTTGGGCTGACAGCATGGTCATCGTTCATATTTCTTTGAGAATGACATTGGCAGGGCAACGGGGAGCACTGTAGGTCAATAAGTATCAACATCTGTAGAACTGAATTGGCTGATTTGGCCACCAAAGACATGTAGTTTCAACAGGTCAGGCACACAGCTTAGGTTTTCCACACGAGCAATTTAAGGGCATGGCCATCTCACATGCAGGTGATGTCAAATATATAATTATGACAGGAAAACTATGTTGTCCTCAGTAATATGTATAAGATAAGGCTTTGTAGTATTAATAGGTGGTGTTACAAGTAGTATTTCAATATGTTCTTAATACATCCTGTGGTGTAGGGTGCACTTGGGTTGGCTAAACAAGCGAACCAGCATTTGTTTGAGTTCCATGGTTGCGTTTCTACGCAGCAATAACAAAAGACAGTCACAATTACAGAAATTATTGGAAAAAATATATCATTTGGCTGAAATAGTCAAAATATGTGAAAGAGAAAAATTGTATTAACGAATGATTTATGGTATGGAAGGTTGAGGCTGAAAATATGAATTATTTCAACAAAAATAATACAAGAATGGATGTATATCTGCCGGAAAGATGACAATCAAATCAATAAAGAATTTTAAATAAATTCCTTTCAAAGTTCAGATAGTTTTTTTGCTGTCCAACTAATTTCAACACTCTTCAGTTTAGTTACGTTTTAACTCCTATTGTTTGACAAACAACACGTTAAATTTTCTCTCTGCCTCAAATAACAAATACTATCGCAATAGTTTCCAAAATGTAACAGCTACTGCAACCAATGATTTCAGAACAGTAGTCATGCAACTAATGAGTTCATCAAATGTTTGTATTTTACGTCTGGAATTCATAATGAATCTGTTTGACATACACAAACTTCAACTCTCTGTAAGTATGTACTATATGAACACACATATAGAGATTCTTTAGATTGAATTTAATGTTGTAGGAAGTGCATATGAACACCTACAATACGATATGCCACCAACTAACTTCGTTTGCTGTACACCTGATACTTCAGAGTATACTTCAGTGCATTTTAATTCAGTAAGTAAATGTTGCTTAATACTCTATAAGCCATATATGTATACTTGTACATACAGGAGGAGTACATGAACATATTTATAGAGAGAATTGTTAACAATTTTTGTATAAATATATGCACACTAGGCGAAGCGATTTTGGAAGAGGATTTCAAAAAGTAGAAGGAAAAATTACAGAAAAAAATTATTAAACTTCATTTAGTCAGGATCGATCATTTTCTATTCTTCGATGTTGTTTCAAAAAACCAAGTCTAAACTCAACTTAATGCGAACAACAAACACTGAGTATGTTGGACATATATTTGGGGACAGTCATAGTTGTCTACGTACAGTGATTCCAAGAGCTGTTGTAGAGAAAAATCGTATGGTTTCTGATGAGATCGCCGACGGATTTATCTTATCTTATCTTATAATCTGAAGTTGTAGACTGCAAACAGGATGGTGGTTTCAACAAGAAAGTCTCATGATATCAAAAGTATCGGTTGCTATATCCAATTCAGAAGTAGTCATTTAAGTGTTGCAGATGAATACTATTTATAATCTAATATTTTCGAGTACATGTATACACACATACTTGTTTGTATATGTTAGGAATATATTTACTTCCGCAGGAAAACACTAGACGACCATTTCGTTTAACACTTTATTCCAGAGTGAGATTAAAAACTTACAAGCTAAATAATTATAGTTACATACAGTATTGCCAGATAATAAATAAGTATAATTCATTGTTGCCATATGTAAATATTATGCAATCGTGTTGCCATATATAAAATTCATATTTTCAACACTCCTCCTCAACACGAGTGCATAACAAATATTAATAATACACATTTACTTAAAAATACATTACATTATTCATTTGGTTTATATTAAACCTAACTTATTAACAAAGAGTTTATGTTTATTCTTAGCCAAATTCTTTGTTAGTATATCTGCCACCATATCATTTGTCGAAATATATTCTACATGCAATAAATTGTTCTTTATATAGTCTCTAATAAACTTATACTTTATATCAATATGTTTCGTTCGAGAATGATAGGTATGATTCTTTGCTAACTGCTGCGCACTTAAATTGTCCCCATACAACACTATTCTTTGCTCATTATTGTTCGTCAAACCTATTTCTTCCAAAAGCCTTTGCAGATAAATTGCCTCTTTTGCAGCCGTTGACATTGCAACAAATTCGGCCTCAGTGCTGCTAAGAGCAACGGTTTGCTGTTTTCTAGACTCCCACGAAAAAACACTACCACCAATATAGAATGCATAACCTGTATATGATTTTCTGTCAGACGTGTCGCTACCCCAGTCTGAGTCGACATATCCTATAACTGGTTGTCCGGTTTTCCTATAAACTATTTTTAAATCCTTGGTTGCTGACAAATATCTTAAAACATGTTTGATACCTGATAAATGTTCCCTGTGTGGATCTTTGTTGCATTGTGCCAACTTCGTCACTGAATGCAAGATGTCAGGCCTTGTTGAGAGTGCCAAATACATCAACGAACCCACAAGTGATTCATATTCGTTGGCGTCTACTCTCTCACAACTTTCTTTTTCACACTTTACCTGAAAACCCGCATCCAATGGAGTACTAACATTCCTACAATTTTCCATATTATTTGCCTGCAATAAATTTTCTATATACTTTTTCTGGCTGATAGTAATTTCGCCTAGTTCACCTTCTCGTTCTATTTCTATACCTAGAAAATAATTTAATTGACCTTTGTCGACACAATCGAAATGCCTAGAAATTTCCTTCTTAATATTTAAACCATCCTCTTTATACCTAGAAGCAATTATAATGTCGTCCACATACACGGCAATAAAAATAATTTTTTCCTTATCATTATGTTTGTATAAACATTCCTCACTTTCTAAAGGTGTAAAATTCATAGAGCGTAAAACTTCTCCAAGTTTTATGTACCACTCACGACCTGCCTGCTTCAATCCATAAATCGCCTTTTGCAGTTTCAATACACGTTCTGGGTGGTGTTTATCAACAAAACCCTGAGGTTGTTGCATCTAGACAGTGTCGTGTAAATCGCTATTCAGATAAGCTGTGCAAACATCTAATTGTTCCAAATACAAGTCATGTTCAACAGATAATGCTAACAACATGCGTATTGTTGCATACCTAATTACTGGTGAAAACGTTTCCCTATAGTCTACACCATACTTCTGTGCACAACCCTTCGCAACAAGTCTTGCCTTAACTTCTCTATGTTACCGTCTTTGTCTTTCTTAATACTAAAAACCCACTTCGAACCTATGGATTTCTGTCCGTCAGGCAAATCTACTAATGTCCATGTTTCGTTTCTAAGCAAAGATTGATATTCCTGCTGCATGGCCTTTTTCCACTCATTTTTGTACTTACTATCTAAAGCAACAGTGACTGAACTTGGAATAGTCATATCCTCTTGTAGTGCATTAAGATTATTGTAAATCTTTTTTCCAGTTCGTAGTACCATTGGATTTCCGCTATCAGTTGTTGGCTTCTGTGGCTCCTCCTCACTGCACACCTCATTAGCGTTCTGCTCGTCGCAATTGTTTTCAACATCACCAGAATCTGCTTCCGTACTTAAATCAATCAAGAATTTGCTGGTATCTATTTTGTTGTTGTCCTCTTTAGATTCGATGATATTTGCATCTTCTGTTTCAATTAAAATACACATCACGTCTTTCCACAACATTTTTGGTTTCTGGATCAAACAATCGATACGCCTTCGACGATAGTGAATAACCAACCATTCTAAACTTTTTTCCTTTTGGTTGAAACTTATTCTTCCACGTTTTTTCAAGAGCCACTGCGGTCGAACCAAATATTTTAAAATGTCCAACTGAAGGTTTCAAACCAGTATACATCTCAAATAGTGTTTTATCTGCAATTAGTTTCGTTGGCGCTCTATTTCTAATGTATGCTGCAGTTGAAACAGCTTCTGCCCATAAGTTTTCTGTCATACCGCTGTGAATTAACATACTTCTTGCCATTTCAATCAATGTTCGGTTAGCGCGCTCGGCCACGCCATTTTGTTGTGGTGTGTATGGAACGGAGAGTTGTCTTTTAATTCCACACTTCTTTAAATGGTCATCAAATCTTTTGTTTACGAACTCGCCACCATTGTCACTTCTGACACATTTAATTTTCCTTCCTGTTTGCCGTTCTACCATATTTTTAAACATCACAAATTTGTCATAAGCTTCGTCCTTGGTCTTCAAAAAATATACAAATATGCGCCGTGAATAATCGTCGATGAATGTTATAAAATAACGCGAACCACCAAGCGAATGTGTGTTGAATGGGCCACACACGTCCGTATGTACTAAATCCAGTATGTTCTTAGATTTTATCTCATTATTACTGATAAAAGGTCTTACATGGATTTTTGCCTTCATACAAGTAATGCAATTCGGATTGATTTTAAAACTTGCCTGATTTAAGCCTCGTACCATTTCTTTTTGTTGCAATTGGCGTAGACTTTTATAATTCAGGTGTCCGTATCTGTTATGCCACTTAATATCGCGGCTTTGTTTCATTTGAAAAACTTTGTTTTTTCTATTTATTTCGAAAACGAACAAGTTGTTCAACTTCCTTGCCATCAAGACGACTTTATTATTTTCGTCTATGAATTCTGCTTTCTCATTTTCAAATTTAACAATAATACCCTTATTAACAGCTCGGCTTACAGAAATAAAATTTCCAGTTAAATTTGGCACATACAAAACATTTCGCAAAAGTAAGTCTCCATGCTCTGTTAAGATGTTTACGTCACCAATACCCTCTGAATAGATGTAATTATCGCCAGCAAGTACAATTCGTTCTTTGTGTTTGTTTATTGTTGTAAAACATCCTCGATCACCAGACATATGTGCAGTTGCACCACTATCAACGCACCAGATGTTTCTTTTTAATGTATTTGTTTCTGCTGTCGCCAATGTGGTGAATTGCAACTGTTTATTTTCTTGTTTGTTGTCTCTTCTTTGTCTCGAGTAGCAGGTAGCTGCAAAATGCCCTTGTTTACCACAAATATAACAACAGCCTGTACTTTTTCTTCTGTTTTGTTGCTGGGTTCTTTTTTCAAAGTGTTGTTTTTTATTACTTTCGGCATTTTGTGTATTTGCTTTCGCTGCAAAAGCTGACTGCGTCTTTTCATTTTCTTTTTGCGTCTTTCTTTCATATTCTTCTAATAACTTTACTTTTAAATTTTGCAGTGATGGTAAACTGTCTCTGGTCTCCATGGCTACGACAAACTGCTCATACTGCGTCGGCAAACTAGATAATAGTATGATTGTTATCAGCTCCACATTCATATCAATACCAATTTCAGCCAATTTATCAATAATGCTGCTGAACTTATTGATATGTTCCGACATTTTCTCATCATCTCCCATACGCGCATTTAATAATTGCTTAAACAGATAAACCTTTTTAACGGGACCGCTTGGGCGAAACACTTCCTGCAATCTGTTCCAAGCTTCTAGCGAAGTCTTACAGTGTTTTATGTGATTGAGTTGTGTCGCTTGCATACACAACGTTATCGTTGCAAGGGCCTTCTCATCCCTCTCTATCCATTTTTTGTCTGTAGCACTTTCTTTAACTTCACTTCCATTTACCACTGACCATAGACCTGAATGTATCAATACACTCTTCATAAGCACACACCAGGCATCGTAGTTCTTTTCATCCAATTTGTCTATTTGATACAAACTCATTTTTGTTATTTTTTCACAGTTACACTTTCACTCAATATATATTTTTTAATACTTTGTGCTCTGGGCCCATAACCTATGTTAGGAATATATTTACTTCCGCAGGAAAACACTAGACGACCATTTCGTTTAACACTTTATTCCAGAGTGAGATTAAAAACTTACAAGCTAAATAATTATAGTTACATACAGTATTGCCAGATAATAAATAAGTATAATTCGTTGTTGCCATATGTAAATATTATGCAATCGTGTTGCCATATATAAAATTCATATTTTCAACAGTATACATACCTTTTCAATCATATCTCAAGCTCTTGTTTCAATTAGATTGAGCAGAGATATGGCGCTTTTATACACAGAAATATTAGTTTCCAAGCAATCATTTGTTCTTAAAGTGGCAGGAAATGTAATACCACCTATATTCTGTACCAGTATACATGTATAGATAAAAGACATACCATATAAAGTCAACCCTTCTATAACGCGGTACTCCCAGAATGCGGTTTCCATATAGCGTGGAGTTGAAATTGCGACAGGCCTTCTATAACGCGGTACTCTTATATAGCGTCTTTTCAATACATTGCCGTACGCAATCCCGCGTTATAGGAGAGTGAACTGTTTACACACACAAAAATACTTGGTTACGTATTCAGTTGATTGCATGCATTCATTCAAGTCTATCATATCAAATGCAATTTGATATTGAATTCAACTCCACACACAAATGAGTGCAAATATTTTATAATGTAATGTTGTGTTGCTGTTGTTATTGCTTTGTAATTGTATTATTAAGTACAAATTCATTCAAACCAATTCAATATGTATAAATGTATCTGTAAATAAATCCGTACGTATTAATATATTTAAAGTGAGGTGATGATATTTACAATTACTTTGAAATTTTCCGAGAAAAAAAAACATGAAAAACAGTTGAACAGTTACTGTGTTGATGGCTTTATAAAAATATAAAAATGCATGAAACAGAATTAGAACGTATATAACTGTTTTAAACTATTATCCGGGTATATTTTAGATAGTCAATGTGCGTCTAAATTGTATGTAGTTACACAAAGATAACGATGCCTGTTTAACGAGTTCAATTCAATGAAATATACTGTCAGAGTATCACTTCCTGTTGGTGAAGAGATTGTGATTGAAACGTATAGTTTTTAAAGTGTTTCAAATCTTTCAAATCTCACTAAAAGTGAAAGAATAATCATATTGAGTTTTGAACCTAAAAAAATTAGTAAGTTTCAACAAATAATTCATTTAGGAAGTCTCCTTAAAAAGGATAATATCAAGAGAAACTCATAAAAAGCTCATGCAACATCACTTTTAGAGAAAGACTTACATACATACATAATTGGTCATTACAACGTTTCAGTCACATTGCAACGTAGCTTCTAACACCACTTGTGTTGTGTGTGTGTGTTAATTTTAGACATGAATTGTGGTACTTACAATTTAAAGTCGACTCCGAACAACAGATTTATTTGAGAAACATTTTCGATAATAATTACACAATATTCTTGAGAAAGAGTTGAACTTAATCAGCAAACATTTCGTCACTACTACATCCATAGTTCACAGATAGCATTGCTGCTAGGTAAATAGACCTTCTATCATCTTAGCATCTGTGTCTGTATATCAACGGCCTTCTTAGCTAGATATGCTTAATTAAACTAAAGTAAAACAAGGAAATAATAGAAATATATGGAATAGGCTTTAATTTAAGGAACACAAATTTGTTAAAAAATACTTAAAGGCTGAACTTAAAGGACAAAAACAAGCCTGTAACAAAATTTTAGATATTAAACTGAATTATTTGTTGCCCTCCTCTAGAAACTTATTGAAAAAAAACAAAACTGTAACTATGTCTGAGTGTTTGCTTATACTATTAATGATAAAAACCCATCGTTCCTACAAAAGCTATAAAGCTTCTACAAATGTTTTGAACATATACCTACTCAGTTAGTTATAATGCCTACAATTAAGCCCAACTGTGTACTTCATGTATGCGCTGTGTGTCTTGTTCTTTTGTTCCCTTGAAGGTTTCAATCTATAGGATTAGTCAATGATGTCGTTAGCCTGCCTTATAAAGGTTTGGCTTATCCAACGCTATTTTTTGTCTGCTCTTTTCAATAGATAGGATTTGGATGTGAATTGCGGCCAGAATACAAGCAGGACCTTGCAAAGACATAGATAATTATTCGATTCAAACCACGATTACTCTCTTAAAACACACGTCGTCTTCACACAAGACTGACTGAACTTCATTGACTCACTAGTCTCCTTTGTCTTGCCTTTTGTATGGCAGAGTAAACAGTCTGATGAATGTTCTGAAAGGCGAATGTTCTTGGCTCTATAAAAGTAAATATCGCTGCTTCATTATTGGTGTGTGTGTAATTTGTTTACATTTATTCTTGTAGTGTGTGTTGTTGTATTTTTGTTTACTTTTTTTTACCATTTTTTATGATGGTTTTTGTTGTTGTATTTTTGTTTACTTGTTTGCCATTTTAATGTTAAGCGATGTAAACGCAAAACACCAGTATCGAGATTCTATATTTTTGTAACTATGTATATACATTATCTTTGTTTGTCTGCAACGACAACATTGTCTACTTGGTGCTGCAATGACATAACCTCGTAGTTATTATGCCTAGTTTTTACCGCAATTTGATCAGTATTTTGTATTACAATGATATAGGGTATGCTTCATGCACTCTAATTCTCATAATTGTTTACAAATTATTAACGTTTGTTTTTGTTCTTAAAATCAAAAATTATTTCAAAACATTTATAAAAAATTTTGGAGGGGAGACGGGAACATAACTCAAGAGAAATTGAATTGATGATAATAAATCGTATTTAAACTTAACATTTCCAATTCAATGCCATTTGCTGTGCAGTCAATCTTAAACAAAACAGCAACAATTAAAACAACAATAATGTGTTAAAAAAAAAATAATTAAAAGAAATTTTGCAATTAAAATGACATTAAAAGATAAATTAAAAAACGCAGAAAAAAGCATTGGAAAAGAGAAAATAAACCTTTAGGCCTTATTGATGTATTTGCAATTGAAAGGAAAACGAAACGAATTAATAATTCAATTTGCAGTACTTTGAAGAGAAACAATGAAAAAAGAAAAAATAAAAAAATTATTCTGATTTAATTATGCCATCAGGCCTTATTTGTTATAAAAATTATCAAGAAATTTCACTTTTTTTCGCTCACAATAAAAAAAAAAATGACAGAAAGGAATATGCAATAAAAAGCATAATAAGAACATTATTTTAATGCGTTTTAGAGATTTTTTATTAATTAAATTGAATTGTATGGGAATATTGTGTAAAGCTGCAGGTTATTAAACAATTTTTCTTCCCTTTTTAATGTCTTCCACAACAACAACAGCAGTGGAAAAAAAGAGAATTTCAAAGTAATAAAAATAATTATTTTTAATACTTTATAATGATGCAGTTAAAGTAGAAGGTAATTAATAAGAAATATTCTCTCTTTTTTCCGCTGCTCATACTTTACCCTTATCGTTAGTAATAGTTTTGTCTTTGTATATGAGGTGTATGTTTTAATTTCTTCATTTATTTGTTTTAATTTTAATTTGACGCAATTTTAAGTAATAATGCAAAGTATAGGGGGCACCCAAAATATGAGTTTCATACTGTAGCAATACTGCTCATGTTCCGTTGTGTCCATAAGCACTACTCTCTCTTTTTTCTCTCTCGCATAATCTATTTTTCCAGTTCCAACACAATGGATTCTCTCCTCTGAACACTAATTATGCAGGAGAGACATAGGCAGAGAGTCAGACAGTGAATAGTAATATCGGGTGGGCCATCTATCGATTTAAATTTGAACCATCGGTTATTTCGTATCTGGCAATACTTATGTCATTCTATTCTGTCACAAAATGCAGTATATTATCTCCATTGAACCTAATAAATCGACTTACTCTGGAGCAACGTTGAAATTTATTTGGAAATTTATTTCCAAAAATATCGTACAAAATTTGGTCCCAGAGAAGGACCAACAGTACCCGGTGTATTCAAGTTTATTGCTAAAGTTCGTGAAACTGGTTTCATTGTTGATGCTTTAAGAATTGAGCGTGCTCGTACAGTGCGTACACCCGAAAATATCAAAGCTGTGGCAGAGAGTGTGCTTAAGAATCCTTCAACTCGTCTTCGTTCTCAAGAATTTAACATTTCACGCACCAGTTTACCTCGGATTTTGCGGAAAGATCTCGGCATAATGCCTTACAAAATTCAATTGGTTCAAGATCCGCTTCTTTTTCAACGAGAAACTGCACGATGGTGTCGATGTTGCTAAAACAAAACAAACATCTTCTCGGAAGAAACTCATTTTCATTTTTGTGAGTACGTTAATAAGCAAAATTGCAGTAT
This sequence comes from Sarcophaga rosellei, assembly GCA_930367235.1. Classification (NCBI taxonomy): domain Eukaryota; kingdom Metazoa; phylum Arthropoda; class Insecta; order Diptera; family Sarcophagidae; genus Sarcophaga; species Sarcophaga rosellei. Next base: position 66,146,406 of record OV884020.1, on the reverse strand, counting down.
TTGTGGCTCAGAGAACCCACACGTGGTCTTACAGAAGCTAATGCACCTACTACGAATGATTGTTTGGTACAGCTTGTGGAGACGAGTCATCATAGGTACCTATTTATTTGAAAATGAGGACGGCACAGCCATTACGGTTAATGGAGACACCTATTGCACCATGATAAACGATTTTTTGTACCCGCTCTTCATGATATGCTTGGTTTCAACAAGATGGTGCCTAATCCTACAATAGATTTATTGTGTCAAACGTTTGATGGTCAGTTAGTTAGCCGAAATGCTGATGTCAATTGGCTGCCAAAAAGCAGCAATTTGAAACTTTAGACTATTTTCAGTGGGGCGCCGTTAAAGAAAAGTATTACGCCGACAAACCAGACACAATTGAGCATTTGAAAGCCAACATTCGTGATGCCATTGCTGGGATACGACTCCATACACTCGAAAAAGTGCACCAAAATTGTTTCATTCGAATTAGGTACTGAGGGGCCACATGAAGGAAATAATATTCAATTTCTAACCGGAACAATTGTACTACACAACAAACAAATAAATTTGGCTTAATTTCAAAAGGTTCTTATTTTATAACATTTTTAAATTTAAACTTTTTAATGGCCCATCATTTATGTTATCTTCCCATGATAAATGTTATTATTGTGGTTGCGTATGAGTAATTTTTAATTCCAAACAATTATGTACACATAGCACTCATACTCACTGTGGGCTGTCTTTAAAGCTTAAATATACGTATATATTATGAAAATTTCATATGAAAGACTTAAAATTTTTCTAAACTTTTAAATCGCTCACCTTTTTGTTCAAACACAATAGCTGATCTTCTATGAGCATTAATTAGACATAAACAGAGAGTCAGACAGCGAACAGGAATTATACAATGGAATAAACACCAGAATCAGATATGAATGTTTGGATGGTTATGAATTGTTTGTAATCGTTGATTAACCACTCTCCATGAAAGAACACCTTGAAAACTAGCAAATCATATAATTAAAATGCGTTTAGAGTTCATTATTTTAAAAGCATTAACTTTGATAGTTTTTCTCGCACAATAATAATAATCAGAACTCGCCAGATGTATTACTCTATACGGAAAATGGGTTCTCTACGAATATGAGTACTTTCAAATGCACCTCAATTAGGAATTCCTCTATGAAAAGTTATCTGCGCGAATAATTATACGCTGACACAGTCACACATACACACTCTTAATTTTCTCTTTATAGTTGCTCTTGTGTTGTTGATATTGTTGTTATAACTCTCACTGAGCTTTTGTTTTTACTAATTAAGAGCCTGGCATTATGAACAACGTTAGGACATACATTGTATGCTGCAAACATTTGCGTGCTTATTTTGAACTGAATCTTCTAAGGGTCACTATTTTTAGATAGATACTGAATTGTGGTTAATGAAATGAAAAAACAAAATTTGTACAATCGAATAATCCTAACATTATTTAGTTTAGAATTTCTTTTTATAACTGAGGCCAACACTTGGATGCCCAATACTTAAATAATAAATTCGAAATTCAGTGGTCATCGACGATATTGAAGATCTACTGAAATCATCGCCGCTTTTCGCAGGAGTGTTCAGAACAATCCAAGGCGGTCGAGACCACAACTGGGCGAATTTTGAATTGTGATTTGCACTCGTATTAAACTGAACTGACTGAAGGCAAACTATGGTCGTGTGTACACTGAATGGAGCATAGAACTCCAAATTTTAATTGAAAGCTCATCTTCAGCAATGAGGCCCATTTCTAGCTGATTGGGTACGAAGACAAAAAGAAGAAAACAAATTTGGAACGATACCAACCCAAATGAGATTTCAAAGCTTCGAATGCATTCCGAAAAATTCAGAGTTTGGACGGATATCATAATCAGTCTATATTTCTCATCATCATTTCAACTATCAGCACTTTAGATTGATGAATACCAAATTCCTTAGGCTTAAATTGAAAGACACGGGCGCTAGCGATATGTAAACATATGGTTGGACGGCCCATCACTAAAATGGATATACCTCACAACTGATTTAAGGGCATCCTCCTCTCACGTGGAGATGAGGGGACTGACCACCGAGATCGTGCGATTATATTCCGATAAACAGATTCTTCTAGTGTTTTTAAGTCGCAGGTGTATGCAAATAAGCCACATAGCGGTACTCAAAGCCAATGTAGATCATACCGTGGGTCAAATTCAGTCTGATTTATGGAAAATTTGACATTTCGCAGAAATAACGCACAATTTAATAATTTTATATTTCACATGTTATGCCATCAGTAGGTCTTTGAAACGAATAAAATATTTCGATCATATCTCACACATACATACATACATAATTGGTCATTAAACACCTTCAGTTAGGATTACCACCTAGCTTCTCTCACCACTTATGTTGTGTGTGTTAATTTCAGACATGAGTAGCGGGTCCTACAGTTTAAAGTCGACTCCTAACGACAAATTTTTGAGAAACTTTTCATGGCAATTTTATTTACTCTCAGAGATTTTACCAGAAAACATGCTAAGAGGAAGTCGCCGAAGAAATATTTTTCCATTATTCGTCTAGATCGAGATGTCTAACCTGGTGTTTGAAGCGTGGTCTTACATCCAAGAAGCTAACATACTACCTACTAGACTACGTCGAATACACACACTTTGTTTGTATAAATAGGAAACGCATACTTAAAGACCCAACGCTTGAAGTAGCCGAGTAATAATAATAAAAAACAAAATGTATTGCTGGGTAAAAGTGAAATGTTTGTGTATGCGTGTATCTGTTTAATTGTATAGAAATGTGCTAAAAGACTTTTATACAACACAATTTTGTTTGTAATTTTCATATTAATTCCATCAACTTTATTTTGCATACGAAAGAAAAATTCATAAAATTTCATAGAAAATTGCATAAAAAATTGCCTTATGTAATGGGCTAATGAGTTTACGAAACTCTATCTCTCTTTTTGCATACTTTCAAATAAAATAATGCAGGTTGATGGCACTACTCAGGTATGAGTATGTGCATCATGTCATTGTAAGAGTTTTTTCTTTTTCATTCTCATATCCTTTCGTTCACTCTCTTCTTCCTCTCAACATGTTTCACTTTTGTTGGGAGTTATATTTCTCATTTTTATTCTGTTGTTGTTGTAGTTGTTGTATAATTATGCTAAAAATGCAATTTACAAAATTACTCCATGTATACGTGACTTTAACAGGATCTCTCGCCTCTCTGTCTCGCTCTCCTCCATTCTTTTAAATTTGTTAAGCAAGTGTTTTTGTTCTTCCACTAATTTTGTACTACTACTGTTGTTGTTCTTCTTCTCGTTTCACTTTTCCTAACGAACAACTAAAAATAACTTCTCACGATGCGTGAGTATATGTGACTGGATAGAGAGGGAGAGAGAGAGAGAGAGAAGTTAAATTTAAACACAATCTACTTTAGTAAACATGTTAAGTTTATGTTAACTATGAATGTGCATGTTAATATACATACACATGTGTAACATGAAATAAAACTCTGCATACAAGGAGCTAAACAATATAAATAATAACAAAAAGAAGAAGAAAAACTTGGAAAACTTTATATTTTTAAAGTTTCCTTTTTTCCTTATAAGCTAAGCAAATCATAATACAGAGAGAAAACGGAGAGCAGAAACAGAAAAAGTGTTGCAAAACATTAATGAAGATGCATTGATTTTAAAGGATGATAAAATTCAGTTACTACGCTCATGTGCATGTGTGTGTGTGTTTGCAAAAGAACGCGCGTATGTGTAATTTACACACATGACATATGAGCACATTTTAATCAGTGTTACAAAATAGAGACAAGGAGCGCATGGGAGAGTTAATTTATTTGTATGCAAAGCAGTTTAAATCTATTAAATTACGCTGTAGTATTATAAGAAGTGATAGGAGTATCAGAAAATGTTTTGTGTAGAAGTTTTCTAGGATAGAAGAATTAATTAGAAGAGCTTTATTAAAAGATTTGTATGTAACACAACGCGTCTGCAGTTGCATTGAAGATACGGCAACCAATGCTAGTGATACGGCGATGATTCTTACGTCATCTGGTGAAAATACTTTACAAATGTTCAACATGATCATCGTTATTGATAAGAGAGCTGAATGCGTGTTGTAATGATTAACAAGTTCATTTCAAATTTAAAATGGTATTCACATGCTATTGTGTGTGTTAAGAAAAGAAAATTCACTATTATTCGAATAGATGGGACCAGAAATCGATGTCTTGCATTATTTAAAGGCTATTAAAGGCATTAAAAATATAGAATTTTGTACTAGAAAATATCTTTGACAATTTTTTAGTAACAATAAGACAGATTTTTTAAGTTTTCTGTTATAAAGGCGAAAATTAAAATTTTAATTAAATTAAAATGGAATCTGAATTAATGATTCTGACACTGTAACAGCGTATCATACATAACATACATACCTTGTCACTTAACTCTTCATTCAGGATTACGACCGAGCTTCTTACATCACTTATGTTTTGTATGTTAATTTTAGACATGAATGGCAGGACCTACAGTTTAAAGTCGACTCCGAACGACAGATTTTTAAGAAACTTCTCATGGCAATTTTATTTACTTTCAGAGTTTTTTACCAAAAATCTGCTGAGAGGCAGTCGCCGAATAAAATTTTTTTCATATTTACGTTTTGATATCAGACCAGGGGTGGTCTTTCATTTAATAAGCCAACACCGTGCCTACTAGACTACAGCCCAATTCTCAAAATTTTATCATAACCAATAGTAATGATGTATCAGACCATATTAGGTCAATGTGAGCTTCGAGTATCATAGTAGCCATACGAAAAGTCTTAATTTATGGGGATAACATAGGTGTTACTGACGATATGTTTTGGATCGTATTTTTATCTGCAATTACATGCAGAAACACTATCAAATCGATCGATGGTGCCTAATGACGACAAATGGAACAACTGTAAACAAAAATGGTCATAACCGAATAACAGTAAGTCAGTTCAAAATTTGGCTAAATTGGATTTTAATTGATTAGTATTCTGTTCTTAGTGTGGACTTTAAAACACAAACGGCCATATTATACCCCAAAATATCGATAATGTTGAGCTTGCAGACCGGCTAATGACAATGGTTACACTCTGTTTCTATCTATAAGTAATACATTTTTTTGTGTAATTCTTGAGCCAATCGTTGCCGAAGAGTGAGATCACGTGATGTATTTTATGATAATTTATTGAATTGCTTCACAGTGCTGGTTCCGTGGCTGCAGGTTAAAGGAAACTTTACGCAGGAGGTGCATGCTCTTCCAAAAGGTTAGAAGAAGCTAATTATGAGCGTCGCTGTGGAAAGTATTTAAAATCTTTTTATGGAAATTATCGACTGTTATAAAATTTTCGCTGTAAATACCATTTTGTTGTGATATTTTGCTCTTTAGATACTAAGTCAGTGTAGTTTGTACTTAAAGCTGTGCAATTTTGAGTAGAAGTAGAAACAAAAGACTGCTGAGAGGAAGTCATATATAATATATCATTACAACCCTTTAGGATTACGACCTAGCTTCTCACACCACTTTTTATACATGAGTGGCGGAACCTACAGTTTAAAGTCCACTCCGTACGACAGATTTTTGAAAAACTCTTCATGGAAACTTTGATTTACTCTTAGAGTTTTTGCCAGGAATCTGCTGAAAGGAAGTCGATGAAGCAATATTTTTTTCATATTTTCATTTTGATGTCTGACCTAGGGTTTGAACTTTACACCTAATAAGCCGACACACTACCTCCTAGATTACGGCGACTGAGAGTAAGTCGCTGAAGAAATATTTTTCCGTATTTCGTTTTGATTGGGAAGTGTGGGCTGGAGTTTGAAACAGGAACTCGAATCCGTCTGAAATTGTATAAAATCGTTTCATTAAAATCTAATGGCATAATAGGGCAGTAATACTAGAATATTAGAAATATGCACCAGTCAATAGAGACGTACGTATTCGACAGCTGAAGTAACCATCAAATATATGTTGATTTCAAACGATTGGAAGAAAAACACGACATGGCTACACTGAGAGGAATTAACCAATTCTGCTTTTGGGATTCGAGGCAAAATGATTATGTTATTGGATTCTTAACTCACGTTTTCTGTTTACTTTGGAAATGTTTTTTAACATTAAATCCCTTCATATGCATATTTTATCTTATATATAAAAATGAATGTGTGGTTGTTTGTATGTTTGTATGTTTGTATGTTTGTATGTTTGAAGTCTATAGACGATTAAACGGCTGAACCGATTTTCTTGAAATTTTCACAGTATCTTCCTGTATGTCTGGAAGGAGTTATAGGCTACTTTTTATGTTGATATTCCAAATGAGCGAGGAGTCATGCCCACGTATACTACATACTACATACTTAATATTTAATTGCATTTGAAATATATTACTCATACGCATAGTAGTTACCCCTACAAGTATGCTATCTGTGATTCTTGATGTATAAAACCAAAGAAAATAAAGTGTAAAGAACGACGCGGGGGGAAAGATAGAAGGGAAAGAAAAAAATTTTGTAACCAACATTTGTGAAAAAATTCACCAAATAAGAAAAAATATTACCAAAATTAAATTCGTAGACTTTTGTTTTATTTATTTTTTTTTTGAAGTTTAAATTATCTATATATAAAAATGAATGTACTTTATGGAATCGTAAACTATGCATTTAATCTTTAGCAAAGTTGTTGCGCATGAGCCGACGAAGGTTTCTAAGTTGGTATAACCAATTTCCGACAGGTGGCGCCACTGAAAATTCTTCGAAATTAATTAAATCGTAAACTGTGCATTTGATCCTGTGTTGAAAAGAAAAGAAAAGAGCATTACTAGCCTCAGAATCAGCATTGAGACTGAAAAATCTTCGAGTACATGCCGCACAGATCCGTTTGCATGAATCACTTGAACAATGAATCACTTGATCGAATGCGTACTACTCAGACCCGTTCGTCTGAATCATCTGGACAACGGGAAACAAAATCAATAAAATGATTCAAACTTAATTGGATATTCGCCTAATGTCTTTCCTTCAAATTTATTTTAGTTTGTAGTGCAGCAAAGCGAGCAGGGTACAGCTAGTAATTAATATATATATGTATATAATAATATTTATACCATTTATTGCCCGTACTGTACCGTAAATTTATAAAAAAAATTTAATTTTTGCTTTTCCCATTCCTTTTTCAAATATGACTGTGAAGGTCCAAAAAAGTTTTACAAAATATTGCCCTTAAAAGGGCATCAGGAAAAAAGTGTTAAATGAATGCAAAACTAAATTTAGGAAAAACAACATGTTGTGGCGTAAACTGTGGGAAATTGGTGTAAAATTTTCCATTTATAAGCCATTTCATAATGTGGGGAAAGAGGGGAAAAATGAAAACAGTACGTTTGATTTAAAGTTTTTTTTTTTCAAATTTATTTGTAAAAAATTTTGTTTATTTGAATATTTTGTTGTTATATTTAAGATTTTTTGTTTGAGCTACAAATAGTAAAATTGCATGGGTTGGTTAGTAAACACTTAAGCTTAATTTAAATTATAAATTGAAGAGAGCGAGGCGTTCTGTAGGTGGCCTACAATACAACAGATAAGAAAATTGCTTTATAATATTCTTTTTATAGAAACAATTTTAATATTTGAACATTTATTTTGCAAGAGTAACAATTTTAATAACATTTTTTTAAAATAATATTTTAAACAAAGAAGATTATCAAGATTTCTTTTTCATTTCATTTCTATTGAATTGCTATGGCCTATCAATTGTTTCAAACAATTTATATTTATAGAATAAATGATGATAAATTGTATTATTTGATCAAATGCTTGTTGTTATGATAGGAGCCTTACAGGACAATTCAATTGAATTGCCACAGAGTTCAAAATATTGAATCTTATTTTGCTAAAAGTACCACAAAAGATTTTTAATAATAAAAAATCGAATCGAAATCTGCCAAAAAAATATACAGTGATGTGAAAAATAATAAGGACACTAATGTCATAGAGATTTGATGAGATAGTAAATAAAATGCGAAAATTGGTGACAAGCAACTGCACTCCCACCCCCACCTGGGTAACTACGTTGCCGCGATGTGTACTCCGATTCACTCTGGGGCCCAAAGTGGGTAGGAGTGCATGACTAAAGGTTACTGTAATATCGTGGGAAGACTCTGTTTCGGATTGATGTCATGCTTGATCCATTCGAATCGTCGGACAACGTATATTTCATACCAAAACGGACCCATTTCTGTTTCATAGTGTGAACGGCTCCAGGCTAAGGCTGCAACAGCCCCCGTCTCGTTAAAACCCTGGCAGGCCTCAAAGTACGTTCCTTGCCCGTCGCCGTTAAGTTGGTGGTGAAGATTCAGTTGAGAGGACTCCCAATTAGTACCCGGTCTGGCTCTGAGCATCTGTCCCCATAAGGGCTCGTGCCAACTGTAGCGTGGCCTCCCTGCTTGCAAAGATAACCACGTAACCGCTTATGGGTAACTACACATCGCGGGCAAGGATAGCGGCTTTGACTGGGGACCCTATTAGACATGAAGAACCACAACAACAACAATAACAGTAGTAGCGAACGGACAAACAAACGAACGGAGAGACGCCCAACGCATCCACTCTTGCCGGTGGACGCACAACACTGTCCAGATAGGCTTTAGCTAAAAAGCAGTTGCCTCCGCCAGGGGTATCAAAGTCCTTACCGCTTTGAGAGCACCCCTTCTAGCACACAAGGAACCGGTAGCAAAGCTGGTCTCTAGTGTCACCACATCCTCCGCCTTGGTCGCCGTACCTTCGGCCGAAGTGCCATCCACCTCCAAATCTGCAGTGAATGCGCCCATGCACACTTCGGATGCCGCCAGGACATTGGTACACAAGCCTCGCGAGCAGGCTCTCGACACCGATCCACCTTCTGGTGTCAGGAATAAACTGAGTGCAAGCAACAGGGCGTATAGAACCCGCAGATCGACTATGCGTATAATTGCACGAATAGGCTCTGTCGACCCGGCTCTTCTATCGGAAGACGACAAGGGCCGTTTGGCGTTGGATAAGGCCCACCAAAATGATTGACCTCCCGCCTCTCCGGTCACATCAGAGATGGCTCCCAAGAGGCAACATCAGATGGGCTAACACTCCCATCCAGCCACCCAAGCGCACGAAGGTGGCCAACTCCAAAATACCCCCTACGAGGACTCGCACATCCACGCAGTCCATCCAGCCTAGACGCCCTGAACCAGAAGCCAGAAATATGCTGAGAGGACGTCGTCGAAGCAATGTTTTTTCCTATCTGATCTCGAGTTTGAACTGTGACATCACATCGATTAAGCCAACACACTATCTACTAGACTACGGTTTCTTCAATATACATCCTTTAGCCATGCAAATTAGGACACGAAAATGGTAGTAGATTGGCAGGCTCAAAAGAGGTTAAGATGAGATCACACGAATTTAATCTACAATGCAGTCGAGGGCAGATTGTGGGCGCTTTACAATACCCATTCTTTAGCTATGGAAATTAAGAAACGAAAACGGCAGTAGATTGGCAGGGTCAAAAGAGCTCAAGATAATATCACATGACATAATATTAAATGGAATACATAGTATACTCGAAAAATAAAATGACAGAAGCTAATTGAAGCAGAATTTTTGAGAAATCGGTAAGTCTGAGGTCTCAGATGGAATATATATTTGCGATATATAAGGCTGTATTACTTTAAAGCATGTTGAGTTAAAGGGAATAAAATATTTCAGCAATACTTCCCCCGGAAGTGCATTTTTAAAGTTGCTTGATCTATCGCAAGCTGCAGCCTTTAAGAAATTGAAACAGATTGTTGCAAATTATTATTTTTTAGATACGTGTTCTCAGTTGATCAATTTTCTTGGATTTAAATGTAAGAAATAAATTTTATAAATTTTAATTTCGGTTTTAATGAACATTTTTTTGTATTGAAACTAAAAGAAAAATCCTTTGGAATTCTTCTTACTGAATAATGAATGAATACTTTGTATTAATTTATAATGCCGCAATAATAATTTTTTTATTGACTCCACGAACAGTCCATTATTCAGGGATTATTTTTAATACTTAACCTCATATGAAACAAATATGAAATGTACTGTTGCGCATACTATGACTGCATGATACCATACGCCATAATGCTCTTTCTAGAATATTTATTTATAGTGGTTGAGGTAACCGAAATTTTATCGATTTTACTTCAGAATCAAGACTAAGTTTCATTAGAATAATTCGTTTAGTGGTTAGTTTGCTTTCAGGTTTTTGTCTGTGATAATTATGGCATCAGAAAGATAGAAATTGAACTCATTGTGTTACAAACATTATCGTGAACATAGTCAACGAATTCATATTTGTAGCGATGCCCGCACACACAATGAGATTAATAGTGAAGGATTTTCTTGTTTTAATTATTTTAATAAAGGCGAAGCGAATAAACCGGATACTGTTCATACAATGTAAACGCAAGGACATCTGAATGGGTGAATGTGGTGGGAATGAGCAAGTGAATGTATGTACGGTTTGGTATTGCTTGCATCGTTGTCATTATTGTTTATAGAATCTCGAAAATCCAGTTGCCATTTAATAAAAGTTTAATAATATTTAAACTCAATATTGTTCACAATATTAATTAAAGGACAATGAATATTAATCACCAATATAACCCATACACAATGCATGCGTAAAGTGATGAGCATGTATACATGTATGTATGTATGTAGATAGAAATTGTATTGTGATTAACTGCATTAATATGATATTTAAACTATTAAACAGTAAAACGACTTTTACATCAGAAAGGCGAAAATCCTTGGCATATTGCTTGTGTTTATAATGGGGTCAGTTAAAAACAAAAATTTTGTTAATTTTGGTAAACAATATAAAAAGGTCAGAGATCAAGGATTAACAAACATACAAATACGCGTAGATTACATAAATATTTTGATTAAATAAATAATATAAAAACAATTGATTTATTAAAAAGAGAGTTAATTAAGGTTTATTTAAATATTTGATAGATATCATCGCTATATTTCTTTATTCTGAAGCTATAGAACAACATTTTCAGTCATATTACAAATTACAGTAGCATTTCATATTCTTTTGAGCATAAAGAAAACCTATTAAAGGCGAAAAGGCTTAATATGAGCATGTCACTAGCATCCTGCCTACAGTCAATGGCACCCGAATGGCATCATGCCCATAGGGTGGTATGCTTGAAAGACCCAATGTTGGAAATATAATTTAATAATTTGAAAGCCTTGATCATTTATACTAACAAAACCAAATAGCAACAGATCATTCATTTTATTAAAAATTTCTCCGATTGCTTGTAAAAATATTTCTGAAATTTTTAATTAATAATTCGATTGATAATTAATACAAATGCAATTCAATGCCAATAATTTTAGTAACTTGTAGAAAATTTAATATAAAATTATAATCCCAATTAAACATTTATTTTATTTCATTTAACGTCCACAGAAAATGCATCAATTATGTTACAAGTAATGATTTGCAGTTAATACCAATACGTACCTCGTTACTCCTTATGTGATGGCTCTCTTACTCTCCCACATCCAGATCAGAAGGTCAATAAATTTGTGTAATGATTTTGACAGTCTTCGAATTGTTGAAATTGAATTTTTATTCCTGTTAATTGATAATTTGATTGAATTTTCAATAAAATATTCACACATATAGACATATTCATGTAATAAATAATTGAAATTTGTGATTACCATTGTATAGTTTATTTAATGAAAGCATTGGAAGAACGTCATTTTAACTGGAAAAATTTACAAGTGAATGAATGATGAAAAAAAAAAAATGGAGGATATGGCAGACTTCATTTGAATACGCTGTCAGTGTCTATTTTTGTCAGGAGTATGCACATGCAATTTTTCAAAATTTTCTTTATTTAATTACCAGAGTCTCACAAAACTAAGATAACAATACGAGTATTTGTGCACAAAATATTGCTTTTAAATTAAAACAAGGAATCTAAATCGGAATTCCTAAAGTACTCAAGGCATACTTTATTACTAAGCGCTTTTAGGCAAGTATCGGGTGGGCCATATATAGGTTTAAATTTGAGCCATCTGTTATTTCGAAACTGGCAATACTTATGTCATTCTATTCTGTCATAAAATTCTCCACTGAACGTAATGCTTCAAAGACAATTAGTCGGCAATTACACGAAAAAGTCGTACAAAATTTGGTCGCAGAGAAGGACCAACAGTGCCCGGTTTACGAAAGATTATTGCTAAAGTTCGTGAAACTGGTTTCATTGCAGATGCGGCAAGACTTGAGCGTGCTCATAGAGTACGTACACCAGAAATAATCGAAGCTGTGGCTGAGAGTCTGCGTAAAAATCCATCAACTCGTCACCGTTTTCAAGGATTGGACATTTCACATACCAGTTTACCACGGATTTTGCCAAAAAATGTCTGTATCAAGAGTTGAAGCCGTATGGCCATCCGCCTCGTTGTCAGTTCGCTAGATCGGCCAACGAGAAACAGCACGCTGATGTTGATTTTGCACAAAAAAAAATCATCTTTTCGGAAGAAACTCCTTTTCATCTTGGTTTATACGTTAATAAGCAAAATTAGGTTTTGGGGCTCAGAAAATCCACACGTGGTCTTACACAAGAAATTACACCCATTGCGAGTGACCTTTGTGTGCATTTTTGTTTTATTTCATTTTTAAATTTAAACTTTTAAATGTTCCACTCTTTATTTTATCTTCCTATGATAAACGTTATTATTGTGGTTGCGTATGAATAATTTTTAATTCCATACAATTATGTGCGCAGAACACTCATACGCCCTATGGAATGTCTTTAAGGCGTAAGTATACGAAAATTTCAAATTAAAAATTTTAATTTTATTCATTGAAATGAGAAGGTGTATGCGAATAGGCCACAAACTACGGCGGTTTACAAAGCCAACATAACCCAAACGAATATATAATTTTCATAGATGTTTCACACACACACACTTTGTTTTATTTCAGTTAAAGGAGAAAAATGCGTAAAAGAGACTCTTTAGTTTTCGATCGCTTTTTCGCAGATTTCATGTGATATTGGGATTCTGAAATTGCCGTAATCTAGTAGCTAGTGTGTTGGCTTATTACAAGTAAGGTCACGTTGCAAACCCTAAGTCAAGACATCTCCAACAAAACGAAATACGATAAATTATTCTGCCGGCGCCATCCTCTCAGCAGATTTCTAACAAAAACTCTCAGGTAAATAAAATTGCCATGAACATATGTAAGTGGCGTGAGAAGCTAGGTCGTAGTCCTGGCTCAAGGTTTGTAATGACTACTTATGTGTGTAATTATTTTTAAATATAGTATGCTTTTAATAGCTTTTCATTGACATGAAAATTGTTGTTGCGGTTGTAAATTATTTAAATATGAATCTTGTTAAAGAGTCATTGAAATATTCACTTTAATTTGCTGCCACATGCACCCTTTTGGCTGTTATGAGATCGTATTTAATAAATTCAATATACGAATTTTTGAATAACACAAAAGCTACTTTCCTATTCATGTAAAGAGGTACTTGCGAAGCCCAAAATGAACGCAACTGTTATGAATTTATAAAGAATATTATAAATTGTAATTTATTGTAGGAAAAAAGTTAAAAAAATACTAGAAAGCAATACAGTAGAAGCATTACAGTCCAATTCATATACTTTTCGAGTAGTTCAGTGTAAAGGCATTTATTTGTTGACAAAATAAAATTGAAAGAGGCAAGATACTGATGTTCGTTTTGTTATCAAGAGGTCTTTGTTCGTCATTTCTTAATGAATTTAAATACATTCTAAATAAAAAAGCAACAGCTTTTTATGAAATACATGTAAAATTATTACGCACACTATCATGTAAAATTTTCTATTTTTTAATATCGTTAAAACTGTTGGGTAATTTCAAATACAATTTAGTTCCTTGACTTTCTTGCTTTTTTTATTTTCTTATATGTACTCCTTAATATTTTTTTTTTAAAACTTCTTTCTTTAATTTTAATTTCTATTTTCTTATTGGATTTCAATTTAAAGGAAATAAGAAAGAAAAAAAAACTTGTAGGTTTGTTTTTTCTTTTTCCTGCTGCACAGATTTTGGCATCCACACTCCAGTAATTTCTAATTTATGGCCATTAAACTGTTTGCCAAATATAATAAGAAAATAGAAACGATTATTCTCTTGTTATTGTTGTTGTTGTTGTTGCTGTCAGCGTTTTATTGTAAACTATAAATAAAAAAACTAGAAAAGAAACAGTCTAAAAAAAGATAGACGTTAGAAGAAATGCCAGAGAGAAACATGAAAAGATATGAAAATTTTTTTTTTTTTAAAACATAAAATCGTATTGAATTACTTTCTGTATTTCTTTTGAATATTTTAATTTATTTTTATGTGTTAAAAACTCAATTACAATTTCAGAATTATTTATTGTTAAATGAAAAAATAAAGCAAACATAAGGAAATTATTGTTAAAGCAACAACGACTACCTTGATACCTTAACTCACATAGTGATTTAAGGCAACGTATTGCTACCTGCTGAATCTAGAGAAAGACGAAGTTTCATTAATGTTATAGTAGCTATGGACCTCATAGACACATGGTTGCTGATCGTTTCAGTAGGAACATCAGTATTGCTGTTACTTAATCATCCCACTGGATTTTCAGCCTGCGTCTATTTGTCTTTGAAGTGCGAACGTGTGATTGGTATGGATAATCTGGATGAACTGTCACGGATTGACATTGGCAGTCTAAGTCACTTCGTTAGGAGCTCAGAGTGTTTCCGAGACTAGGGAATAGCGGAAAACTATCGTAGCACAATGGACGATATGTGGCTTAAGAGTGTCCACCCAACTCTCTTAAATGGACAGCCACCTCTGCCTAACTACCTACTGACAAAAATAATAATTACTACGAGATTTAGTGGTTTACCCAGCATGCATGGCATTGGCTTATAAGAGTAGATTCCATGGTAGTTGAAATAGACACTGGATAAGTACGACAAGACTCCAATCTCATCCCACCATATTGTGCTTAGAAGACGATGAATGCATTCAGGTCTTTACCATCCTACCTAAAAAACTCTGTTGGCAGTCCATCATCTGTGAGGATACTGTTTTATTGGTTCGTAGTAAGACATCTCCTTCAAAACGAAATATGAAAAACTATTTCTCCAGTGACTTCCTCTCAGAAGACTTCTGACAAAAACTCTGAGAGTAAATAAAATTGCCATGGAAAAGTGCTCAAAAATTTGTCGTTCGGAATAGACCTTAAACGCTAAACTAGATCGTAATTCTGGCAGAAAGGTTGCAATGATCACCTATGTATGTATGAATGTATGTATACTGTTTTTCTGACTTCTATAGGATGGGGTGTTGAACATTGGAGCACACAATTCAAGTTAAAGATGTTATTGCTGTTGTTGTCGTTCGCTGTTGTCCATTATAAGAAGTGTTCAGAAGTACTCTACCCAAGTTCAGTCCGTGTCTCTGCAACAAGATGCTCGATCACATCGATGTGATAGCACTACTAAAGCGTCAGGATTTATTTGTTTTTAATAAAATTTTGGGTTGTCATCACCAGTTCACAGCCCCTCGATTTCGTGGTTTTATCTTATTATATGCTCTAGGCTCTGCCTTTAGAATAGAGCTGTTACTTCTTTCTGTAATTTCCTGCATCTCAACTGACAGCCTGCGTTGCAAGTGATTAAGAAGCCTCCATGTATGCAACATACGCTTGTATCCATCAGAGTTTGTTCTTTGGCGACTTTTTGCAGATTGTACGGGTTTTTCAAAACATAGCATGGAATGAGTTTTTTGATGCCATTATGCACTAACGTCACTGGACATAATAGTACTAAAGCAGTAAGATGTGCCACTGTTCGCTAGAGTCAGCAATTACACAAGGTGTGGATGTCTCTGGATTAAGAAGTGTTGAAATGTCCAGTTTTTTGCGTATGGTGCTGTACATTCTTTGCCTTTCTAAGCTTTGTACGAATAATCTTTCGGTAAATTTGGCAGCACTCTAATGTTGATAACTACGTGATCGATTCAGTTTCCTGTGTATTTTTCAGTGAAATACATGTCGAGTTATGTATCTGTTTGTGATTGAATCTGCTGCTTATCATCGTTTTTCGCTAACAAATATAAATTAATTGAAAGAAATTGAATCGTAGCAGATTATAATGTTGAAGCCGCCATAGTCTAGTAGGTAGTGTGTTAGCTTATTAGACGTAAAGCCCGGGTTCGAGCCCCAGGCCAGACATCAAAACGGAAATATAAAAAAACATTTCTTCGGCGACTTTCTCTCAGAGGATATGTGGCAAAAACTGTGAGTGCAAATGAAAATAGACATGAAAAGTTTCTCCGAAAATCTGTTGTTTGGAGGCGACTTTAAACTGTGGGTCCCGCAACTCATGTATAAAAGAATTAACATACACAACATAAGTGGTGTGAGAGGCTAGGTAGTAATCTTAAATGGTTGCAATGGACAATTATGTATGTAGTATGTTATGTATGAAATGTCCAGTTTCTTGAGCATGGTGCTGTACATCCTTTGCTTTACTAAGCAGTAGCCCCCTTTCGTAGATAACTACCTGACCGATTTGGTTGCCGGTGAAGTACATGTCGATCTTTGTTTCTGGTTGTGCTGGATTCTAGCGCTGCATGTTTTGCGAACAAATAGTTACTGATTGGAAGAGATTAAATCGCATCAGATTAGAAGGTATCCAAACTTTATTTTTAATGAAGGAGGCAACAACGATACGTGGGCAGATTCTAAAAATTATATTCAAAATATAGATTTCTGTTGATTTAGTTTGCGTTCCATTTGATGATCTATTCAATGTGGAGTTCGATTTTTACTTTATTAAAGAATAATTTAAATATCCTTGTTTTTGTAGGGTATCATAAAAGTATCCAAAATTAAAATGGGCAGTAATAAAATGGTATTTCAGTAAACGAAAAGTTTCTGTATTTTGAAATTGTTAAAATTTATAATCATTACTCGTATTGCCAAATGATTACCATACAATGGTAGAGAATATTATAAAAATAGAAAATAATAAATATTTTAACGATTATTGTTAAAACATTAAATTTAAGTTTCTACATTAAAAAGAAATATTTCGTTTTAAATTATATGCTACACAAACGACAGAGATGTGATAGAGATAAGATATTCCGTGGTATGTTGGTAAAAGTTAGATTGGGTGGTGGAATCTTAAAGTTAAAGTATCATTACGAAATTGTCTATCTTTAAGGGAGGTGGTGACTGCATGCACATTATGAACTCATCGTCTCCCGCCTTAAATAGTTCAGCTGGTAGTCTGTCGCTACTAACAATATTGTTGTATTAAAGTTGAAATAATTCTGAGGGTGTCGTGCTGGGTTGTTGCAAATTCAACACCGTAATTTAGTATGGGTTCGGAGGTATCTTATAGGTAACAAAAACCGTTCTTTCAGATCCTTAGCTCCTTCTCTAGGTCTGCCACCAGCGTTTTTTTCGCTTCTCGAGTAGAAAATATCTGTACTTCCAGCTCCTTGATTGTTTTAACCTGTTTACCAACAGCTGATCTTCTTGCAGTCTGTCTTACCTCATGTATCAATTTGAAGAATTCTGTGGAAAAACTTGTTATGAAACAAATTTCATGTCACAGTTTTATTTTTCAATAAATTCGTGTATGTCCTTAACAAATCTCCGTTTTTTAGTTTCTCACTTTCCATACTTGCATTACGTATACACGTTTACAATCTTTAGCTTTTCATTTATTTGTAAATGATTTACAATCATTTTTCTCTTAACGATGCCTTGAACTGTTTTCTCATGTTCCTTTTACGCGTTCCAATTGTTGTTTCCTTAATTTCTTTTTTGTTTCGTTTTTTTTCCTTTTTTTCATCTTCATCTTCAGCTTTAATTTCAATTTCCTTTTCAGTCATCATCAGCAATAGCAGATGATTTTTGTAACCCTTTGCTTATGTTATGATTATCCTCGTTTCTATTCTTCTTTTTCTGCTTCTACTTCTGCATCTTATGTTGCCATCTTTTAGCTCGTAACGTTGTTCATTGAAGGCATCTTTTAAAATTCAAACACTCATATATTTCGCTGACTTTTATTTCCGTTAGTAAATGACTAAAAAACAAAATAGTTTCAGTTTCTTGTTTCTATTCTTCGAATACATTTTCAAACAGACACACATACACACACTCATACACATAGTCCTATCCATCTACACACGAGTGCAATTGTAAATATATATGAGTTTGTATAGACACATCCTTTTAGTTATTATAGTTGTTCAGCTGCTGGATTTCCAATGTCTTTTTCTTTTCTTTGCTGTTTTCTTTTTTTTTTTTGTTTTTTGGTAGCAACAATAGCAACAATATCTGCAGCAGCAGCTTTTCTTAATCACGCATTATTTAAAATACAAGGCACGTTTTGCCTTAATGATGAACTGATGTAAAAAGTAAACTGAGCACATAAAAAGGAAGAGCCAAAGGATATTTGATGTCATGTTGGAAAATGACAAATGCACGATATGTGTGCGTGTGTGTAGCTGTGTATATGTCTATAGAAATTCAAACACTATCAAGAAAGTTCATTCTTTTATTTTTTTTGTACTATTTTACGATTTTCTAAATTTGAAAGTTTTTTCCATTAAATTGTCGTCGTAAATTATTTCCCTTTAAATAAAGGAGATCGATTTTCAATATCTAAGTATCTGCAGTATTCTTTTTTTTTTGTTATATTTGTTAACAAAAATTTTCTGTATTGAAAATCCATTTTGATCAGATACAATCGAGCATTTACCTCCTTCGAGACACGGAACTAAACCTCCAGACCATATGATGAAAGATGTTTTTAAAAAAAAAGGTGGAGCCAACCATGTACGTTTCCTCTAGCTTGGCCAATTCTGATCCTTATCTGTTGTGATGTCTGGGATCAAATGTTCGAGCAGTGTTGGGATTGGAATTAAAAAAAAAAAATGTCAATTTTGTGTCCATTATGGTTCTATGGCGTTATAGCAACGTCACTGACGTTCAAAATTATCACCCATTGGTCACTTGGCTTCAACAAGACGGTGCCACGAGCAGTAAAACACGACTAGTTTTGTAGTTATTGTACGAAAAGTTTCCCGAAAGAATAATTTCTCGTCTTTGTGACTCGGATAATCCCTTTAAGTTGGATCATACATACATAAGTCATCATTAAAACCCTTCACGTTGAGTGTGTAATATTATACACGAGTGGCGGGACCTACAGTTTAACATCGATTTTTGAGAAATGTTTTCATAGTGGTTTAAAGTCGACTCCGAAAGACAGATTTTTGACAAACTTTTAATGGCAATTTTATTTACTTTCAAAAGTCTTCTCAGAAATCTTCTGAGCGGAAGTCGGTGAAGAAGTATTTTTTCGTATTTCGTTTTGTTGGAGATGTCTAACATGGGGTTTGAAACGTGGCCTCTACTACTAGACTATTGCGATTTCTGAAGACCACACGAAATCTGCAAAAAAGTGGTAGAAAACTTTTGGGTCTTTTTAAGCACTTTTTATCTTAAAAAAAAAAATAAAATGGGTGTGAGTTATCAATGAAATTTTTATATTAATTTAGGTTATGTTGGCTTTGAAGACTGCTGTAGTTTGTGGGCTATTCTCATACACCTGCGACTTAAGGAAATCCCACAAGAAAAAGTTAAATGAGGTCAAATTGCATGATCTCGGTAGACAGTTCTCATCACCACCATGTGAGGGGACCTAGAATCGCTGTTGTAGAATATTCAATGAGACATGAGTTGTGTGGAACGTAGCGCCATTCTATTGAAACTACATGTCCAGATTATCTAATTCAGGCCAAAAGAAGTTGGTAACAATCGATCCATAGTACACGTGGTTTACAGAGGTGATACGCCGTAGTCTTGTAGGTAGTGTGTTGGCTTATTAGACGTGAGGTCTCGGTTAAAAAACTAGGTCCAACATTTCCACCAAACGAAGTTTCAAAAAATATGTCGGTTGACTCTAGGTTGAAAATGATCAACTGTTGCGATCAATCAATCCAGTAATAGTCTTAAAAACAGTCTGAATTGTATTTCGTTCAAAATGAGTAATCCTTTAACAATATTGTTAAATTTAAAAAGCTGAAACCATACACAAATTAAGTGACTATTTAAACGTGCAACTTCTTTTAAATATTTTTTTAAATATATTATTATATTTATATTTATATTATTTTAAATAGTTAGTTTAGTTCTCCATTTTTTATTGAAATTTTGTATTTTGAGAAATATTTTATTGTATTTAAAAAAAATATTGATTACTGTTTTTAATTCTGTAAAAAAACTAATAATTTATACAACTTTTATACAATTTTTATATATAAAAACGAACAACAACAATAAAAACAAAAATGAAAGCGATATCGGAAAGGAAACAATGTTAACACATATACATTAGAGCGACTCACCAAAAAAAGTGCTCGATGTACCCTCCTAAAAATGAACCTTGGACTTTTTTAAGATGACATTTAAAATATTTCGGCTCCAGCTTTGACCTCTCGTGAGCTGGACCATTTCGAAAAAGGGTCTATTTTTCCATGTTTTGTCAATTTGAGAATCTGTTTCCTTACCAACATATACAATATGGGTGTCATAAGAAAGGT
Organism: Sarcophaga rosellei; assembly: GCA_930367235.1. Taxonomy (NCBI): domain Eukaryota; kingdom Metazoa; phylum Arthropoda; class Insecta; order Diptera; family Sarcophagidae; genus Sarcophaga; species Sarcophaga rosellei. The sequence continues at coordinate 66,125,672 of OV884020.1, read as the reverse complement.
TTTTTCAATGCGCGTCCAACTGTATATACAATTTGTCCAAGGACGATCATCCATGTCCTTTTTTTTAATGATATTCTGTTAAAAATAACGGTTTTTGAATTTTTTCTTCGGGGTTGTTTGTAATAAAATAACCAAATTAACATATTTTAATCTTTAGTTGATTTAATTAAACACGGGTCTTAGCTTTTTTTGAAATTCGCCCTAGTTTGCGTTTTTTGAGTATAGTTTTGTAAATATAAACAAAAAAATTTAGTACCTTTTTTTAATTTGGGAAAAAAATATGCCCACAAAAAGTCGTGGATCATTTCTTTTTTTCTTTCTTTTGTCCTATTTTCATCCAAACATCATCTAGAAACTAAATCCGCCATCATATTAGAGTTAATTTGGTTCGAAAAGAAGAAAAGCAAAAATTCAAAAACCATTTTTTTTTACAGAATATCCTTAAAAAAGGACATGGATGATTGTCCGTGGACAAATTGTATATACCGTTGGACGCGCCTTTCCGAAAAGCGAAAAAAGCTTTCTTATGACACCCATACTCTATATGTGGGTTAGGAAACAAAGTCTCAAATTAACAAAACATACAAAAATAGACCCTTTTTCAAAATGGTCCAGCTCACGAGAGGTCAAAGCTAGAGCCGAAATATTTTAGATGTCATCTTAAAAAAGTCCAAGGTTCATTTTGAGGGGGTACATCGGGCACGAATTTTGCTTCCATACAACTTGAGTCGCTCTAATATACATACATATAAGTTCATAAGACTCAATGCAATTGAAATACAAACAAGCATAAATATTTGCATACATTTCGATTAAGTTAACTTGAAGACAACTACAGAGTTACACAATATAATTCATACTTCAAATAAAATACAAACCAAATACAGGCAAGTGAGCAGAGGAATTGAAATTGTAGGTGATATGGAGTACCATTGTGAAAGGCAGGTGGCAAGTAAGATTAATGTTAGTTTAGGTAAAGTTAGGGGGCGGACCCCATTAAAGAGAGAGGTTTAGGCCAGCATATAGGTCCATTGTGATACCACTATTATTTCCACCTGGGGGTCAATTGGAGCTCATTTCCTAGTGAAAACCAGCCTAAGTCTAAATAAATCCTGCTATTCGATCCTTCTTTTCGCCTGGTAGAACACATAGAATTTTTGTGATGAAATTTTTGCAAACATTTTTTGTGTTGGTTGTGTAAAGTATATTCTTTAACTTCTTATAACTTTGTAAGGAGAGTACCAATTTTTGTAAATTTGGTAGTAAATAAAATCCAAGGAGCCGGACTTTTATCTGCTTATACTATCTGCCACGCACACTATTCTTCTTATGCATCTTTTTCGTCGAAACGTGCAAAGTTATAAGCTGATACATTTAATCTATTTAAACATGATGCAGTGGGCGTGGCACTATTGGATGTTAGAAGAAAATGTAAGTTTACGTTCTTAGCTTTAGTTTGGTACCAAATTTATGAAAGTTGATGATAAACAGGCAAAGTTATAAGAGTTTACATTTAATTTGCTTAAATATCTTAAAGTGGACGTGGCAAAAATTTCAAACATGTTGCCCATACTGCACCAATTTTTATAAATTTGGTAACAAATAAAAGCCAAGAACCCGGACTTTCGTTTTTTATATTATTTGCCACACCCATTCTATTTGTTTTGCTTCTAAACGTACAAAGTTATAAGCTAATACATTTAATCTATAATAATTTAATGCGGTAGGCGTGGCACTACTGGATGTTAGAAGAAAATGTAAGCTTAGGTTCTTAGCTTGAGATTGCTACCAACTTTATGAAAATTGATGATAAACAGGCAAAGTTATAAGAGTTTACATTTCATTTCTTCTTCAGAGCCTGGCAATTTTGCATGTACTCTCCTGCTGCCAACGAGATTGAGCCTATTCGGAGAACGAGTGAAGAATATTCAAATTAAACGAAACAGTGACGCTACCTATGCCCTGAAACATGTCGGAGATTACTTATTTACTCTAAGAGTATAATATACCCGTTTAAGCTTGGCATGAGCCACATAGAATTAGGCTTTAAAATGATTAATAGATTTACAATTTTCCTTATTGCCTGTCTTCAATATTAAAGATCATGTGGTATACAGGATCCGATATTTATTTTAATATCGCAACCTTAAAACGTTTTAGGAATCTATTTATAATACTAAGCGTAAAATTCCTAGATAATCAAATAGTTTTTTTTTAATTACGATTGTTGAACAGGATAGAAAAGGCTTTTTAAGCTCTAAAAGCTTTAAACATAAATCTCAAGTATGTATATTCGTTTTTGCCGTTTTGGTTTTCATGTATCGCAATGTATGTACATACAAGATTTGGGTGCAAAATTATTCTTAAAAATTTCCATATTACAGTTTCAATGAATAATGTCTGTATGAAAATGTATGAAAACGTAAGAAAGAAAAAAGCTTAGACGGCACAACTACATAACCTTTAATGCACTCTAAAAGTTGAAATATTTTCATACATTTTTTTAAAATTTTTTTTTTTGTTATTTATTATTGGTAACCTATGATGCCTTTTCCTCTTGCATTTGTAGTGTTGTATTGCATTTGCAATATCGATACACTTGTATTGTTAAGTAAAATATTTGTGTATACAATATGCATGCATTCCGTACAGGTAAAGTGTAAAATGTTTACTTTTATTGGAAATTTCTTTTCTTTGAAATATAAATTCTTCTTCTACGGAGTCGATAAAATATAAAAGTTGTACAATATCTGAAATATTTTTTTTCTTTGTAATAAAATTTTTATTTAAAAAAAAAACTGTATTTTAGTTGCCAAACATTATTTGCAATTTATGGGAAAAAAATTCCAATAAAATTGCTTTCAATCTGCAATTTGTTTTGTTATCGCACTTTATTAAAGTATTTAACGATGCTTTAACTTTTAATTTAAAACATTTTAAAATAACAACTACAAAACGTAGTGCTTTCAAACAAAATTATATTAAAAGTCGCCTAATCTCCCGGTAGAGCATATTTTCTTCATCGAACTGTATCAAAAAGTATCCCAGTTAATGAATTTTTTAACGTACAAATATTCAAATATATTGGAACCCCATTTGTTCTAGTCCATAACGTTCGAATTCAACTACGTAATCGTAGTTGATCGAAATATTTTAAGAATATATAGTTTGTGAATGCTTGCATACATACATACATGTACATAATTGGTCATTACCACCCTTTAGTCAGAACTACGACCTAGTTTCCCACACTAGTTTCTCACACTATTTTATGTGTGTTAATTTTATACATCGAACGACAGATTTTTTGAGAAACTTTTTTTTGGCAAACTTATTTACTCTCAGAGTTTTTAAAAGAAGGTTGCTGAGAGGAAAACGCCGAAAGAAATATTCTTTCATATTACGTTTTTGATCAAAATGTCTGATCTGTGGTTTGAACCCTGGACTCACGTCTAATAAGGAAACTCTCTATACCTACTACACTACGGCGACTAACACTTGCATGGTTTTCCTCAAAAGGGAAATCTTATGTATTCCCTAAATGCCGTATAAGTATGTAAAGGCATTGTTTTCACACTGCTTGGAGTTGGCTTCCACATTTTGTCAAAGTAAATTTTTTTCTTTCTCAAAACCTTATCAAAACCTTCTCACAATTTGCAATTTACCGCATATTTTCAATTCTCTTCCTCTACTATCGTCTTTTCCATGATATGCTCTAGCAATTTTTAGTCCCTTACACGTTTTACCATCGGCGGCTAAAGAAGAAAATATGCTCTGTGTCATCATTGTGTTTAGTTAACGACATCGATGTTTTTTTGCGATGTATCGATTTTCTACAAAATCATTATTTTTTGTGAATCGATTGATTTTTGTAACACAGGAGAAGTTTAAAAATAGAACGTACGTACGTATTTTTATGCAGATGTAACTGCTGTCAGCAAGAAAAACTTCTTGCCTGTTATTTGATAAAGGCCCAGGTATTGCCTTCTGAGATGCGTTCAGATCACATAGATTAGAAGTAAGTATTCTTATTACGGCACTTACATGTTGTGCTTGAATCATTCCCTTCTGTATAAGAAGCGTTGTTTGAATGCCCTACGGCTAGACTATCGCGCGCTAGCCTGGTGTATATGCGCAAATCACTGCTCATTGTAATTACCCAAAAAAAAATTAAGATTGTCTCAAATCTTTTCGAGTTGAGATGTGTGTCCATCTCTCATAATATTTCTTTCCGTCGAGAATACCCTTTCGAACCCATCTTCCTACTCCACAGAAATTTTCCACAAATTCATATTGGACAGGGGATCCTGTCCATTCTAATATCAAATACGTAGGGATGCGTGACTGTGTGTTGTATTGCTAAATCTCGTCCTTTGTACCTCCTGTCCAAGTTGAATTAAGATATCTTTCGATTATGTAAACTTTCGATTGTACTACATATACGGCAGAATTGTCTCCCATTCCATTCACTTACAGACATATATTGCAACTGATGCAATTATCCAGTCTACTTACCTACAAGATGTCTACTTTTGTTCATCAACCTGAAGGTCTATCGGCAGCATATCTACTGCGATTTGGACGGACGATCGTATATTATATGTTATGGCGATGAAACTGTCAATCCTTGGTTTTTTAGTTTCCTAGTCAATCGTATTCCAAAATAATTTAAGCAGCTCTTTGTGGGTACTATAACACTGCAAATTTTCGTGGAGATACGGCGCCTAGTGCTATTAGTTTAGTTTGGTTTACGTAGTGAATCTTTTATCGCCCTGGTTTGAATTAGTTAGGAAGGAAAGCTCCATTTTTGCGTATCCATTTGAAAAAATACTACAATAGCTGGCATTGGAGGAATTGCAGCAAATGTTACAGCAATGGCTAGTATTACATATTAGCTTTCTGTCTCGAAGATATGATCTTATTATATTCATGAGCTGGGTACGTTGAAGTTTTCTTTAAGGGTCGCAATTCATCTGAAATTCAATTCAAAGCTTTTAATCTTCACGGAAGCTAATTAAGCATAACAAAGATAGCGTGTTGAGGCTCTAATTATCTGTATCGAAACAGATCGCCATACTTCATCGAGGAGCTTTATATTACAATTTTTATTGAGCTATGCCCTCAGTAGTGGCATAGTCGAATTACTTACCGAAATGTACCAAAACGAAGTCCCCATATTGCATCAATTACTTTACAGCAACTGTGTTGTATGGTTTCTAAAAAACTTATACCAAGAAAATGTACCATTAGTTTTGCCATTTACTGTAGATGTTATACTTGTCAGTTATTATTTGTATTTCTACCCCCATTTAATATTCAACTTATATATGGCAACATTAGTCGCTACATTCCAAATGCATTTGAACTTTGTAAACAATTTGTCCATCACACATACCCAGGGCTGTTTATTTAATTCCTTTGGTTTTTTTAGATTTCGTTGCATTTTCATACAATATTTGTTTATTTATTGTATTTAAATGTCATTTAACAACCTAAACTGCTGTTGTTCAAAACAATAAAAACATTTTATTATCCAAAAACTATAAACTAAATAATGTGTGTATGTATATGTACACACATATACATACCAATAAATATTATAAAAAGAGAAAAAACGATAAACAAAGCCATTGCAACTAAGCGAACCATGGATGTAATAATACCGGAAAAAGGAAATAAATTTTTATAGAAATAATAACATTTTATTTTTCCTTCTTCAACTACACCGAAGATAAGTAAATGCTGTTGAACATACACATATTTTCTCATTCACTTCGAACAATATTTCAGTCATTCATTCAGTCAGTATTGAGCCATTGGAAATTTCTTTTTTAATATTAAAACCTCGTCTTCCTGGGCTGCTTGACTTTTTAATGCTTATCACTTGAAGTATTTGCTGTTGTAATTAATGAGAGAATTTCTGTTCTTTTTTCTTTTTTTATATTGAAATTCTTGCTCATCTTCAGCTTTTGAGTATAAAATACTCGAACGGCAATGATACATATTAAGCAGGCAGCATGCAGCCAGAGAGCATGAATTTATTTCAGCTATCCGTAGCATTGTGCATGATTATATTTGCTCAGGTTTTTCACTTCTTTTTTTTTTTGCACTGCTAAAGTCATTAAGGTATTTAGTCATTTATAAGTTCAGTCATTCAGTCTGTTGTTCACTTCACTCATTCACTTCATTCATGCAATCTTAACGTGCACTTGTTTAAACAACAAGTGCATTTCATTATCTTGAAAATGTTGCAAATAAGTGGTTTAATTCCAGCCAGTCGCTCTCACCCTCTCTCTTCCTGAGTCGTTCTTTTTTCCGTTTTTAATTTTAAAATACAAAGTAAGTAATGTTTGTTAATTAAATATTAAATTTGGGAGAAAAATATTGGCAAAAAATTATAAAAAAATAATTTTAGATTTAAAAACTGCTGCCTTTAAAGCTGAAATCCTGAACTGATTTGTAAAGTAAATGTTTTATCCAGATATAGGTTATGACCTGACATAATTGATCATTACAATCCTTTAGTCAGAATTATGACCTGGTTTCATACACGATTTATGTTGTGTTTGTTAATTTTATATAAGGGTGGCGATACCTATAGTTTAAAGTCGACTTCGAACAACAGATTTTTTGAGAAGCTTTTCATGGCAATTTCACTTACCCTCAGAGTTTTTTCCAGAAATCTGGTGAGAGTCAGTTGCTGAGAAAATGTGTTTTCATATTTCGTCTCGTCGGAGATGTCTGACCTAGGACTTGAATCGTGCCCTCACGTCTAATAGGTCACACATAGTACCTACTAGACTATGACGACTTAATCAGTTCTAGGGCTATAAGATAATTGGGCATTTGCTGTGAACTATGTGGACTGAGTAGAGAAATCTACTTTGCTACAATTATGCTGGAAACTGAGAATAAATTTCATTCTTTAGCTCTTACTTTCTGTATAGAATAGACGGCTAAAACTTAACTCACCATTTTCAATGTGGTTTCTTTCCTCGTGGGAAACTTCCTAATAGGGAGACGTGACCGTTCTGCACAAGTTGCGATTCATGGCTTCTCTGGATGGTGTTTACATCAGGTTGAACTTGATCGATTTCGTAGGTTATGCTGGCCTTTAAGATTGCAGTGGTTTGTGACTTCATTTGTAGACACCTGCAGCTTAAGAAACCCCCATATCGACGCCTCCGTTCTATAACATTCTAAGTCGAAAAAGTGGGTTTTGAGTTATGAGCTCTCAAAGTTTTCACGCGCCATACAACTATATGTGTATTCTAAGTAGATTTTTCCCTATAACTTCGGAACGGATCGGCGCATCTTAACCAAATTTTGACAGTGTTTAAGTTAGAGAACGTAGAATTAAAAAATGCAAGAACATTAAAAACGTTCTAACTACACTTAGAAGGTTATAGAATGGAGGTGTCGATATGAAAAGCCATACTTATTTAACTGGATACTACAATCAGGGTTTGTTTTTGCTTCACTGTGTTTTGCTTTTTCTTATATGCTTCACTACAGCTAAGAGAAAATAAAACAGCAAAGGCAAACAGCACAGTCAAAAAACAAAAATAAACTCATTAGCTGTAGTGGTACAGTGAAATGTTTTCTACTAACGCAGTGAAGCACAGTTGTTAATTTCAAAACGATCACTATTGCTTACAGCGTTTCAGCTCTTGTGGTTTCTCTTGTGCTTTTGCAGTACTTATTTGCTGCGCTGTTTTACTTTGTAAAGAACTGCTTAAAGGTTTTATATGATAAAAATGTGGGTGTATTTGTGAGAACCATGTGTATAACCCAGAGGAAAATTGTTAGTAATTATTGTTTCAAGCAGTGTTCGAACAAATATTATTTACAAAATATCGTGCTTTTTAATCCCATTTATTACTCTTCGGAATAATAGAAATATTTCACTTAAAAATTCAAAGAAAAATCTGTGAATTTTAGCCATTGCAAAGGATGGCAATATTTCACCAGGCAGAAAATATTATGGAAAGATTTAAATGCATAATAATGTATGTAAACGTTGTGGTGACCAATTTGCGAGACGGAGGACCATTAAATATAACCCCTTGAAATATACAGGTACCTGGAATATGTAATGATGACTCTTGCTACAAAACCATAAAAACTTGTGCGAAAAATACCAATGTCGGTCGTTTGAAAAAAGTGCACTGGCTACATTGAAAATCACAGTTTTAAAAGTTCTGGTACCTGAATATTCCAAAGGATTATATTTTATGGTCCTCAAATTGGTCACTACAAAATTTCCATACATTATTATGCATGTAAATCTTTCCATAATGATATTTTCTGCCTAGTGAAATATTGCCATCCTTTGCAATGGGTAAAATTCACAGATTTTTCTTTGAATTTTTAAGTGAAATATTTCTATTATTCCGAAGAGTAATAAATGGGATCAAAAAGCACAATATTTTGTAAACAATATTTGTTCGAACACTGCTTGAAACAATAATTACTAACAATTTTCCTCTGGGTTATACACATGCTTCTCACAAATACACCCCCATTTTTATCATATAAAACCTTTAAGCAGTTCTTTACAAAGTAAAACAGCGCAGCAAATAAGTACAGCAAAAGCACAAGAGAAACCACAAGAGCTGAAACGCTGTAAGCAGTAGTGATCGTTTTGAAAATAACAACTGTGCTTCACTGCGTTAGTAGAAAACATTTCACTGTACAACTACAGCTAATGAGTTTATTTTTGTTTTCTGACTGTGCTGTTTGCTTTTGCTTTGAGTACAATTGCTGAAAAACTGTAAGCACAGCAGAAATTTAGGTGCTTTTGCTAATTTCAAGCAAGCAATACAAACCCTGACTACAATCCTTTAGTAAGGACTACAACCTAGCATCTCATCCCACCCATGTTGTGTGGGTTAATGTTATACATGGTGGATATGGAATGATGTGCGGCTTATTGACGTCTTGATGACCACATGTCGTTGGTATCTTAACCATCCTCTTCAGATCTATAGTGCTAGCCGGTAATACTAATGGCCTGGATAATGTTGTTTTCAGTTTCCAAATGCTCCAAACCCCATTGTGCGAACACGCGTTGTCGTTGCCTACGGTCGTTTACCTTCAGTTGCTGCGCCGATTAGGCGAGAGGCTCAAAATCGACTGCCCCGAATTATCCTGCACACTCTCACAGACAGCGGCAATGTTTAAGGCCCACCGTTTCCTGAACCAGTGAAATAGAAGTTATCCATTACATTGCGAATATTTTCCTCAATTATGGTGACCGCAAAATAGGCAAAGCGAGCGGTACGTTGCCTGAACAGAACATCCATTTTAATAAAACAATTTAATTATTTTCATGTGCTGTTGAATACTATGTCCGTCCAATGATGATTTAGGAAAACAGACTGAATAAATGACAACCTTAACAAGATGACAACTGTTAAGTTCGGCAGTGCCTGTTTGGAACAAAGCAAAGTTTTCTAAAATGAGTATTTTTTTAAATTATTTCGGAGTTATAATTGAAGAAAAAAAAGCCATTTATTTTAAAATTCAATTGATTAAAACAATTCACGCTTTTTGAAAGCATTTCCAAAATGTTAACATTTTGGCCAAAATAAATTAAATTCATGGAATAGAAAGTTAAGAGTGTTTCATAATAAAATGAATTGTTAATTTCATTTTATTGGAAATTTAAATCGAATTAAAGCAAGAAAAGTCTAAATTATGATTAAAATTAATGATGTTTCCATAACCTAATTTTCATTAGGGGCTTACTCTCTCTCTTTCACTCTCTCTCTTTCTCGATAATTGCTTATAAATGAACACGAATGGCGAAAGTGTATTCATTTAAGTATAGAATGATGTATATGTATTCATAATTATTTAGTCAATATCCGTTATATACCCACACTACACCGCCTACATAGTACACTTACATTGGCACGTTTACATACGGTCATGCTAAATGGCACCAGAATGGCACACTTCATGTCATCGTATCAATTGTGGCGATGGGAAATTCAATTACGTATGCTTTTAGTCAAAAAAGACTCCTCATCTAATGTGTTCATTATTATCGATGTATGTATGTACATAGAAATATGAATACTAAACATACAACACATAAATTGATTTACTTTCCATACCCACGTATATACATATGTATGTAAATATATATGTTCCGTAGTGTATGGCAATATACTGGGTTTGAGGCGGTAACTGTCATACGATGACTCGTGTAAAGTAAATATTCACATTAAAAGTTAAATAATGACAATAAATAAGGAAGTTTAAAATAGTCATGAACGATTGAATGGCAGCCTATGTCAGCAGAGAGGGTATTTGAATGTATTTAAGAAAAAAATTTAAAACAATGCCTAAAGGTTACAGAAAATCTATCAAAATGAAGAAATTTTTAATTTTACATTCCATTAATCATTATATAACTTTTGTTAGAAGTCTACGATGACCTAGAAGACTAGGCAATTTCAAATCTTATCGATCTTGTAGTGGTAAAAAAACAAATTTACATAATCTCCACGTGAGATAGTCATGTGAAGAAATCGCTCGTGCTGTATATCCAATATGCCATGAGTATGAGTTGTGTAGCATGCAACTTCGTCCTCTTGAAACCACATGTCCAAATCATTCAAATCAGGCTAGAAGAAGTGACAGGATGTCCTGGCCAAAGCCGTTTTCAAAGAATTGATACATCGATAACGTCGTCAGTTCAAAATCCAAATAGTGACTTTTCCGGATTGCATTAGACGCTCTGGGATTCCATGTGCATTAGCGTCGTCCCAAATTCAATAATTTTGTTTGGCCATGTATCTATTTATCCAGAAATGGGTCTCCTGTTTGAAGATAATTTTTCGTTGAAAATTAGGATCGTAGGTCGAAGTGGTAGCTATAACCAAAGCTCCTTGAGCACTCATTAGAGGCCCTTGTGACGTCGCAGGTTAGCGCAGTAGCTGTACTGACCGAATTCTACCAAACTAGGGAAGAAGTTGGTCAGCTCAAAGGTTGCACAAAAAAATTAGGATCAGTTGCAAGCTCATCCAGGGCTCATGTAGCTTAGATTTATCTTCGTTTACCTACAGTTCCAGTGTGGCTTGAATTTTGTATGAGTTGCAGTCTCATCGCAAAAGGCCGAGTTCTCGTGAGCGAGGTGGAATTGACTGTAAGCACTTATGGACAGCGGATGTGTTTTCAGCATATTCATCGGGCGTTGGTCGATTGTTTCCTGAACCTGTGGACTCGAATTTATTAGCCACATTGCGAATAGTTCTCTCGGTTTGATGATCCTGATTCCGAATAGTTGAGGTCGCCGTAGTCTAGTAGGTGGTGTGATGGCTTATTAGACGTAAGGCCATTGTTCAAACCCCAAATCAGACATCTCGAACAAAACGAAATATGAACCAATATTTCTTCTGCGACTTTCAGCAGATTTCTGGAAAAAACTCTGAGAGTTCAATAACATTGCCATAAAAAGTTTCTCAAAGATCTGTTGTTCGGTGTCAACAATAAACTGCAGCTACCACCACTTATGGATAAAATTAACACACACAACATAAGTGGTTGTAATCCTGGCTAAATGCAAAATTAGACTGAATAAATGGCAATTAATTTGACAGATGTAGCTTCACTAAGCGGGCTGTTATCAACTGTCAAGATTGGAGGACTCGATTGAAGAGGCGGGTGGCGAATCGATATGTATAACACTCTTACCATATATGATAGTGTAGCGCATAAAATAAAATCAAAAAATTTACTTTCAAGTGCTAATTTTTTGTTCTATTTTCCAAACAATATGACAAATATTTCAACAATATTCCGATGTTCAATATTCACAATTTTTAACGAAAAATTGAAAACAATGTTAAAACATTTCGTTCATTTCTTTAGTGTTACAATGAAAAAAGACTACAAAAAAAAGAGAAGTTTTTCTATTTGTTTTCCAATTTGTTTGTTTCTTTTTGTAGTGGCGTATATGTAGTGTATCAGATTGAGTCCTTGAACTGTATTTTATGGATATTTATTTGAAATTGAACAGATATTTTTCACTCGTTTGATGTGGGTTGTTTAAACAAAATTTCCAATGTGTTTTTTTGCCGTTGTTGGCCTTTTGCGTTGTGGTGTTACATGTGTACGCCAGTTACCTGTTGTTCCAACAAACGAAAATAAAAAATAAATAAACGAAATCAACAAGAAAATATTTATTTTCAAGTCATTGTTATGGGAATTAAAAAACAAAAAAATAAAATATGAATGACGGTGCAGGATTCACTATTTTTTCACTATTGCTCCTCGATTCATTCATATGAAACAAATGAAATAACAAGTCAAACTAACTTCGATGTTTTTTGAATGAAAAAAAAAGAACGAAAAATAATATTCCATTGGCATACACACAAACAACCAACACTATTTATTTTTTAACCAGGCTATTGATATTTCTTTATTATTTTCTTTATTTTTGAGTTTTTAAATTTTCGCACATGTAGTGTGTAGTTGGGGCTCGTTTTTCCGTGGGGAATAAAACAAAAATTAAACCGAATATTGTTTTTTACTTAGTAAAGCATTTGTTTTATTTTCTTTCTATTATTTTTAATTCATTCACTGCTTCCCAAAAGAAAAGTACAATTTAATAAATATTTCAGATTTAGTGCTTGAAGGGCATATACCAACGGAATAGAGCGGAACTGATCTTCATTGCTTAGAAAGTAGTTGGCCTATGCACCAGTCGATCCAATGTTATATTTTAAATTAGAAGGCAGTACGTTTCAACTTTTGTTTGACCCTTTAGGCTGTATTTTCGGGATGTCTAACCGCATTTACGGACTTGGAGTTTACATGGATAAGCAATGTAGTTGCCGCATGTGTTGGCTTATTAGATGTGAGCCCACTGTTCAAATTTCATGTCAGACATCTCAAATGAAACGACATTTGAAATATATTTCCTCGGCGACTTTCTCTCAGCAGATTTCTTGCAAAAACTCTGAGAGTTAAGAAAATTGCCATGAAAAGTTTCTCATGAAATCTGTCGTTCGGAGTCGACTTTCAACTGTAGGTCCCGCCACTCATATATGAAATTAACACACAGAACATAAATGGTTTGAGAAACTATTTCGCAATTCTGACTAAAGGGTTGTAATGACCAATCATGTATGTTTATGCATTCATGTATGTATATACTGCAGCTGCATAATCCCTATTGATGGGACGAAATACTATTGAAGGGACTGAATTCGATAACTAAGAATTACATATATCTGACCGTACTGCTTCAAAGCCATTCAAAGCTAATGTCTGCTGCCTGAGCTGAGTGGACTGCATGCCCCACCTTCAGTAGTAATACTATCTTGTGCAAACAAACTGTAGTAATATTCGTCATAAAAATGGGGCGAATATACTTGCGCAGATTCTTTTATTATATGAATTGGGTCTGTGTCAAGTGGTAAGGTTAAGTGGTTGTCCTATCTTATAGGGGCCCAGACTAGAGACCAGAGGTTAGATCCTTTATGATACCCAAATAAATCTTGCTATTACTGCCTTTTCAGAGATCATTTTAGAGATTACACCAGATGAGTTGAAATATAATCTCTTCCTCCTGCTCAGACCCATATCTCATACAGAACAGATTTGAAGTGAATACCAAGTATACGAGAACAATAATCGATGGTCATGGAAAAATATGACAATCATTCCAATTCTAATCCACGTCCGTCCAGAGTAACGTAGCAATGATCCATGTATCCTAATGCTGTCAATAAAGTTTAGTCTCGGTAAAAGGACCGGAAATTAGCCAATTCAACTAGGGCAACCCATATACCTAAAACATATAACAGACAGGAGATTGTGAGCTCTGTACTAGCCATCTGGATCTTATTAGCAATACAATTTCCGATGACACCCCAAGCTTCTGGATTCCATAGAATTTCAATTCTAAGTTTAAAGATTATTTCAAAACTAGCGAAACGAAATGTTACGAATATTCATACAATACTACAACCATTTATAATTGCCCCTAATTGTGACCTACTGGGTCATCTACATTTTATTTTAACGAAGAACAAAAGAGAGCGATGGGACCATAAAACAATGTTAAAATTGCGAGAAAATAAGAACACAGAGAAAAACTTAACGAAACATTTTCCTCTTAAATAACAGTAAAGACAGTTTAAGAGCATTAATACATGGTAAGAGTAAATTAAACTTTGTGAGACTAAAGTTTGTTGTTAGGAAAAGACTTAAGCTTTAACTTTCATAAGAGCATCAATACATTGAAAGAGTAAATAAGACCACGAGTGAAACAAAAGCTTTTACTAACAAAAAGTTTTCTGAACTCTTGTGCTGGTAATGGTACTAATTTAAAGCTTTGGCTGTGTTAATGAAGAGCAATACTTTAAGGAAATATTGTATGTATGTGTGGGTGTATGTATTAGTGGTGCTGTTGTATTTGTTTGCTAGTAATTCAAAAACAATTACAAACACTATGATTACATGTAAATACAGAAAAAAATAATAGAATATATCAATAACAACAAAAATTCGATTTATTATATTTTAGGTGTGTTTTCATTTACATATTTTATATGGAATACCCTTCTTCGCTTTAACCATGGATAAGTACACGAGCCAGTTACTTGGCATTATCAGGCAATTACCAAATGTCCATATTTGATGCACAAATTCTCAAAACTTTCCAAATTGAACCCTTCTTAAAGAATTATAGCCACATATTTCTGAAATTTTTTTGATAAATATCAGTCTTAAGGAGTTATCAAAACCTTGTTCGTGTTTATTACTGGTGGAGGAGAATGCCCCTACGCTTGCAGTGTATTGTATTAGAATGCTAGAAAGTTGATTTTAGGAGGAGATAAAGAGGTAGTAGTGTATAATGAATTGGTCTCCAGTGTCATAGCTTTGTCACCATTATTTTTTATTATTTTTAAATGATCTACAATAGTATCCACAACCGTACACTGGTAGGTCGCTATTCACTAGACTGTCGAGGCATCAAAAAAGATGTGTTGATTGAAATATAGATGGGTTTACCAAGTTATTTGCAGTAATAACTACAGATTTATTGCGTCTTACAAAATTTTTCTAATGTCACCTCCACTCTTCACTGAGGTGGTCCTTACTCATGCAGCGTATTCTTTTGATATTAAGAAAATGGCTTATGGGAGGATACAAATATTGAGTTGTGCCTGTGGCAATAAGATTTAAATCTACATACTTTGTAACAGAAAAAAACATCTATAAAAGGAACACTGAATTCTCTCCACAATGTATTATGTCACCGTAGTTAAGTAGGCGTTGTGTGGGCTTATTAGACGTGAGGCCACAGTTTAAATCTTAGATCAGACAAAGCGAAAAATGAAAAAAATATTTCACAGACGACTCCGAGAGTAAATAAAATTGCCATGAAAGGTTTCTCAAAAATTTGTCGTTCGGAGTCGACTTTCAAATGTAGGTCCCGCCACTCATGTATAAAATTAAAACACACAGCATAAATGGTGTGAGAATGAAGGGTTGTAATGACTACTTATGTATATGTATTGTTCGATCCACTTGTACGTTATGCTCTGCATTACAGATGTAAAAACATACGATACACATCGGTAAAAAAAAATCCTTTACTTCCTTCGAGTACATTCCGTGCAATAAGACACATTGCGTCGGTACACTAATGAATTTGTAAACTTGGGTGTCCTATAGTTTCTCCCTTTATTCTATGACTTCAAGAAGACTTAAGATATAATTCGAGACATAGGACTAAACGTGTCAGCTGCATTTGAAATTAGTGACGTAAATAGTAAGGAAATCTATTAAACTGAAATGTTTCTTTTTTTCGACTCTTGAGAAACATGTTGATTTTAGAGAAAATCATATTGAATTGTCTTTCCTATAATAAGAGTAAATAAAAAAATATAAGAAAATGTAGTAAGTAAGGGAACACTAAAGCTTATGGCTCGAAATATCTGAAACAAGAAAACATTTTGTTTTGGTTGATTGGTCACTGAAAAGTCGTCGTAGTCTTATAGGCAGTTCCAGTACAGGGACTGAATTCATCTATGGCGTCACAACGGGCCGCTATGCATGCTCAAGTGAGCTTTTGGGTATGAAGCTACCACACTAACCTAATTAAACCTAATCATATAGGCAGTGTGTTGGCTTATAAGATACTAGCCAGTGGTTCAAATTCCAGTTCAGATATGCCAAACAAATCAAAGTATGAAAAAATATTTTTTCATCAATTTCCTCTCAGCAGATTTCTGGCAAAAATTTGTAAGACAATAAAACTCCATGAAAAGTTTCTCAAAAGCTTGTCTTTAAATTCTGTAGATTTTCTCATGCATAGACAACATTATCACACACAACATGTGTGGTATTTAAAGCTAGGTTGTAACACTGACTAATAGAGTAAGTACAGTAAGTTAGATTATGTTGTAAACCATCGAAATGTCATGCTACAATATGTTGAGTAAAATTATGCCACTTCATTGGGTATGCCAGAAGGATAATGAACGCTAAGTAAACTGGAGATCTTACTTTTTCCACTGTGAATCATTTCAATTAAGATTTTTTATGTATTTTTTTTGTCGCAATATAACTTTGTAGTGCACGTGTTAATTTGTCAAAATCATTTGATGCTTAAAGCGATAGCAGTTTAAAAGAAAAAGAAAATCCCAAAAAAGGATACCAATTTGTCACACCTCATTATATTGAAAAACAAATTCTGCTTGTGTGTGTGTAAATTTTTTTATCAAGTGTTTCTTGAAAATTTTTTCTACCAAATTTGTAACCTTTTTTTGGTTATATTTCGGCTTATTTTTTCTTTTGCTATGGTTGTATAGAGTGTTTCATTAAACGCCTTCTATTTTTAAATTTAAATAAAATAAAGTGCGTACACTCTACAAGACGCACATCCTCCAGTGCTTCTTAACGGCGCCAGAGGCATGGACGCCGTAGTCTAGTAGGTAGTGTGTTCGCTTATTAGGCGTAGAGCCTGGGTTTGAGCCCAGGCCAGACATCAAAACGAAATATGAAAAAAAAAAATTATATCTTCGGCGACTTCCTCTCAGCGGATTTCTGGCAAAAACTCTGAGAGTAAATTAACCTGCCATGAAAGAGTTTCTCAAAATCCGTCGTTCGGAGTCGACGTTAAACTGTAGGTCCCGCCACTCAAGTATAAAATTAAGGCACACAACTTGAGTGGTGTGAGAAGCTAGGCCGTAATCCTGACTGAAGGGTTGTAATGGCTAATTATGTATGTATGTAGAGGCATGGACTCTATTAAGCACTGATGCAGCAGTCTTGAGAGTATTCGAGAGAAAAGTCGATTCAACAGTGAGCTGTATGAGGTCCTCAACGACATACTCGTAGGCGTTGTGAAGCGTATTAACATTCAGCAGTTGCGCTGGCTCGGCCATGACGTACGAATGAAGGAGGATGCTCCTGTGAGACGGGTGTTTGATGTGCGGATGCGTTGGATGGACCAAATTGAGGAAGCCTTGCCATCGATTGGTGTGACCAACTGACGTAGGCGCGCAAGAAGTAGATACGCCTGGAAGCATTTATTGAGGCAGACCGAAATCTGTTAATCGGGTTGTTAATGGCCAATTAAGCAATTAAGTTGTTGGCCAGTTCACATCACGTCCATGTGAGATGATTACGCTCTCAAATCACCCGTGTAGGTTATCCATTGTGGCATAAGCTGTACTCTACATAGCGCACTTAGTCCTGTAGAAATCACTTGTCGTTCGTGTCGAGTTCTATTAGTTCAGGCCAAAAGAAGTTGGTAATCATCGGCTTATAGTGCCAGGTCAAAGTAAGAAAAATGCGCCTATGACGCAACCACTCCATAATTTATGCCAAAAAGAGAGTTTGAATGCGGAATGCATTTCGTTCTAAACTCGATAATTTTGTTTGTCCACGTAGCCATTCATCTAGAAATAGGCCTCATCGCTGAAGATGATTTTGTGATGAAAATTAAAATCATTTGCCAACTGCGCCAGAGTCAATTCAGTTCATGGCAAAATAAGTTGGTAATCACCGGCCTAGAGTGCTCGTCATTGACAACGACATTCTCTAAGAAACATAGACCGATGACGCAGCCAACCTAAAATCCATACCAAACAGGGAGTTTTTCGGAATTCATTGGACAGTTTTGAATCCCATGTGGATTGGTTTCGATCCAAATTCGACAATTTTGTTTGTCCACGTAGCCATTCATGGCGAAATGGATGTTATCGGTAATTACGCGATAACTAATTTGATGGATGTAGTTTTAACAGGATGTTCGTTATCAACTGCCAAAGTTCTGTAGTTACTGTAGGAAGACCCTATAATGGAAATTGAGAAAGAAATGTTAATAAAATTTTGTATAAAAATGCCTTTGGCTGGCTGCAGAAAATTGAGTGTCAATATATAGTATCACGAACGATAAACGATAAAACGATAAACAACTTACGATTATCTCTGCATTGCTAAAAGGCATAAAACAATTTTTTTTCCTTACGAAGCACAAAAAGTAGAAAAAAAAAATGAAATATTTTGTATTAAAAAAATAAGAACAAATTCGAATAAAAAAAAAATTTTGGTTAAAATCTGAAATTACATACACAGGATCCTTTTTTAATGTGCTTGGAGTTGCTTCCATTTGGAAACTGTTTTCGCTAAATATTTCTGCAATTTTTCCTCCACCGTTATATCGTTCTTTTACTTCTATTTCCATCGTTGAGATAGTAAAATAGTTTTATAGTTGGAGTGCCCTTAGGGGTTAAAACACAATTTATGTCTGTATTAAATTTATTGTTTATTTTCCTTCGATTTTGCTTTCCTTCTTTTCTTTTTTTACATTGTTTTCGATTATTTTTCTATTTTTATTTATGTTGTTGCTATTGTTTCTGTTCTTTTTTTCCCAGAATGAAAAAATAAGAAGAAAACCGAAAGGAGTATTCCAAATTCAATTTAAAATACTTCTTAAAAGAGAACTGAAAAAATTGGAAAAGAAATGAAGAGTAGAGAATTCAACTGAACTTGTAAAACAAATTTGAATCTGATAAGATAAGAGAAACAACAATTTTTAATTGAGTCAAGCTTAACCCTTTTCTTACATACCAAAAAAAGTTAGTTTTTTTGACTGTCATTGTAGAGAGAAGGATGACTGGATGATGAGAAGTTTTTCCTATCAGGTTTACAGAGGAATATGTTATGTTGCTTACTATCGATAGTTTGGAAGTGCTGACAGAATAGTTTATAAATTGAAATAATTTTTAAAAAAATGTAAGATATGTTTTTTGAAGTAGACGTGGATAGATCATAGACATACTTTGCAAAAGATTTCCTTAAGTAAACTTTTTAAACTTTTCTCAGGTATTTATAAGAAAACAATTGAAATAATCATAATAATAATTGACATAAACACATGCTTTCCTTTAAAATAAATATAAATGGACAGATATTAAGACATACCGAACATAATTGGTTATTACATCCTTTCAGGCACGATTATGACCTAGCTTCTTACACAAAATCTCAGATTACGATCGATAACTATAGTTTCGATGTAGTCAAGGAATTTACATATCTTGGCTCCGCCGTTACCACCAAAAATGATGTCAGCCTGGATATCAAGCGCAGGATCACTCTTGCCAACAGGTGCTACTATGGTACTACTACTACTATTACTCAATAGGCAATTGAGTAATAGAGACCTCTCTCGTACGACAAAACTAATACTCCACAAGACGCTCATATTCCTCTTAATTTTTTATGGCGAAGAAGCATGGACGCTATGAAGCACTTATGCAGCAGTCTAGAGAGTATTCGAGAGAAAAGTCCTACATAAGATCTTCGGTCCAGCGCAAGTTGGCGATATTTTCTGCATCCGATACAACAGTGAACTGTATGAGCTCCTCACGATATGGACGTTGAAAAGCGTATTAACACCCAGCGGCGGCGCTGGCTTGGCCATGTCGTTCGAATAGAGGAGGATGCTCCGCCGAGGAGGCTATTTGATGTCGAGATTTGCAGAAGTCGCCGAAGAGGACGACCTTGTTTGAGTTGGAAGGACCAGATCGAGGAAGCCCTGTCATCGAGTGCTGTGACCAACTGGCTAGGCGCGCAAGGAGCAGATGTGCCTGGAAGGCAGGCCAAAATCCATTAATCGAGTTGTTAATGGCCATTTAAGTAAGTAAATAAGTTCTCACACCACTTATGTTGCGTTTGGTCTACAGTTTAAAGCCGACTCCGAACTACAAATTTTTTCTGTGAAACTTTTCATGGCCATTTCATTTTACTCTCAGCGTTTTTCCCAGAAATCTGGCGAGAGACAGTCGCCGATGAAATATTTTTCATATTGGGGATTAAACCGTGGCCTTACGTCTAATAAACCAACTTACTGCCTACCAGACTACGGTGGCGGATATAAAGACCTGCATGTAAATTAGTTGTTAAATATTTGAAGTCCAGGTAGCAAGTTGATATGACTGCAAATTATACGATTCGTTGATTTTGCTATGGTGCTACCAAGAAATTTGGTACTTGTTCACTTAATCTATCATTAGAACCCTTCATTCAGGATTACGACCTAGCTTCTCACAGCACTTTATGTTGTGTGTGTTAATTTTATATATGAGTGGCGGAACCTACAGTTTAAGGTCGATTACGACTTTCATTAAGTTTATAGGAATCAAAAATTTAATAGCGTTCCCTATTCACCGTAAAGTTAGCTCCTTGTTAAGGGCCGATGATGTCGTCATCATGTTAACCGTAACAAAAGGACAATTCGTTAGCGGCATGAGGAAAGTATTCTCTCCGAGTACGGCAATTTCCCTTATTGACTTAGTTCGATCAGCAAGAGTGCGATGCAAGAGATGGTCGTTTAGCTTCAAAGCTTGATTGACCTGCAAAGTATACTCATGTAAACTAACAAGTTGAGTACAATGCTAATCCGGCATTTCAGCATATTCTTCTAAACTGTGCCCTACAGGAGCAATTTTTTTTCGATATTCACATATCCCTGTCTTGTTGATGGTTTAAGATCTAACAATCAATAACTACACAAATTGTTTACTCGCTAGGCTCGATTACATTGAACGTAAAATCCATAAAGTGTTCTATGACACCCAAGTTTGTCTTTCTATCCCCTTATGGGTTTAAAAACTTAAACTGAAAAATTAACCGAAATAAGTACAGAATCGATAACTTTACTAAGCCAGTTAAACAGAATTAAGTTGTTCATTGAAAAAACAGGTTAAAGTAAAGAATTTTTAATAGAGAAGTTCTATACACACATACACAAACACTCTGTTACATACAAAATTAACTTGGAATTGTTTACAATGAAAAACAAACAAACAATAATAACAAGAAAAAGAAAAGAAGTATTTTTAAATCTGAACTTATGGAGTAAAAAAGAACAAGACAACCTGGCAGAAAAACAATTTTTAAATGAAATGAATATGTCTTCAAGTACACATGTATGTGTATATGTAACTGAGTGTATGTGAGTTTATTTGTTTTAATTTTTATATGTAAATGGATATTAAAACAAGTAAAAATTTAAAAGAAAAAAAAAAAAACAAACAAACAAATAAACAATCATAATAAAGTAATAATACAGCATAGTACACAGAGATACACACAAGGACATGATAACAAAAAAAAGCAAAAAAGAAAAAGAGGAAAAAGAAGAAGAAAATTAAAACAAATATAAATAATCATAAATTTTATATTTCAATTAATGTTTA
Source organism: Sarcophaga rosellei (assembly GCA_930367235.1). Classification (NCBI taxonomy): domain Eukaryota; kingdom Metazoa; phylum Arthropoda; class Insecta; order Diptera; family Sarcophagidae; genus Sarcophaga; species Sarcophaga rosellei. Next base: position 66,103,935 of record OV884020.1, on the reverse strand, counting down.
CATTTTTAATATTGCATAACAACAATAACAACAACAACAATGATAATAACAATAATAATATTCTTAAAAAAGTAAAACAATAATAAACCGAAAACATGAATTGTTTTTCTTCTCTTAAACAAAACAAAAATGATTTTTTTTTATCAATATTTTCTTGCTTGTAAAAGTATACGCAAGACAAACTGCATGCCAGAGATATAGAAATGCAAATACATATGCATATGTACACATACTTATAATAATAAATAAAAGTAGAGAGCAATTTATAATGATTATTTACACACATGCATACAATATACATTCTCTACGTTATCATTGTTATTTCGAAAATACAAACAAATCTAGTTATAGTGATACCTTTATCAAAAGAAAACTAAAAAGCAATTCACAGAAGATATTCTCTGGAATTGTATTTACAAAATATTTTTTATTACACTTTCATTCACTGTTGTATTATCTTTTCGGACTGATGCCATTTTCATCTTGGTGGGTACATAAATAAGCAAAATGGCCGTATTTGGGCTCTGAAAACATACACGTAGCCTTACAGAAGCCAATGCACCCGTTACGAGAGACTGTATAATGAGGCTTGTAGAGCGGAGGCATCCTTGACCAATATTTCTTTCCAAATGAGGACTCTCAATGGAGACATCTAGCGTACCATCATAACGCATTTTATTGTACTCCTTCTTCATGGTAATGATGTGAACGATGTTTCGCTTCAACAGGATGGTGAAATTTGCCACATATATATATATACCACAATCGACTCATTGCTTCAAACATTTGATGGCCGTTTAATTAGCCGAAATGGTCGCCAAGAAGCTGCGATTTGATAACGTTGGACTACTTTCCGTTAAAGAAAAACAAGACAGACAATTGAGTATTTGAAGGCCAACATTCATGATGCCATTGTCGAGAAAAAGTACTAGAAAAAGTGCATGAAAATTGGGCCGATCAAATGAGGTACTATGCAACCATATTAATGAAATAATATTTAATGTCTAACCGGAATAATTCTTCTTCACAACAAAAAACTTAATTTGGCAAAACTTCAAAACTCTGACGTTTTATCACATTCTAAAATTTAAACTTTTAAATGGCCCATCCATTATGATATCTTCCCATGATAAATGTAGTTATTGGGGTTGCGTATGAGTAATTTTTAATTACATACAATTATGTACACACAACACTTATACGCACTGTGGAATATCTTTAAAACGTAAGTATGCGTATAAATATTTGCTTTTGTTGTGATTTTTTGTTTCGTTTTGTTTCAAATTAAAGATTTTAATTTAATTCATTGAAATAATACTCCATTTCTAACCGGAACAATTGTACTTCGCATGTCAAAATTTCAAAACGTTTCTGTCTTATAGCATTTTTAAATTTAAACTTTTTAATTTTCCACATATAAGGGGTCTCTGTTATTAAAAGATTTCTATTTTTAACTTTAAATAAAACAAAATTGGAGTGCGTGGGATATCACTGATATTTTTTCTTTTTTTTTTCGTTTGAAAGACATTTTGAAGCCGATTTTGGCTTTTCGGTGTGGAATGCATCCAAAGTATACAATTTTCCCTTAGCTCTGACGCATAAATCAGGCTCAGTTTGACCCTCATTATGTATTTATTTATTACGAATTTATTATTATTGTCCTGAAGAGGTGCCTAAGAAAACTATTCGATCTACTCTACTCCCCTCAAACTTTATAGGTATCCCTGTAATATGTACTACAAGCCTATTGCCTTGACAAAATGCTGAATGTTGTCCAGTGGAAGCAATGGCAATTTCCTGTCAAGGACTATATAAAGGGTGATCCTTTAACTATTATCTTTTTGGCAACACTGGTTTAAACAGCTAACGCACGTTTCGTGTTTTGTTTCACTGTCAAAGATCTTCCGTTTGATCTATAATTTAACCATGAATCGTCTTACAAACGAACAACGCTTGCAAATCATTGAACTTTATTATCAAAATGCGTGCTCTGTTAAGAAAGTTCATCGCGCGCTTCTTCCATTTTATGGTCAGTTTAATCGACCCACTGAAGCGGATATTCGGGATAGGTAAATAACAAGAATTGTCGATTTTGGAGTGAAGATCAGCCAGAAGCATTGCAAAAGCTACCAATGCATCCAGAAAAAGTCACAGTTTCGTGCGGTTTATGGGCTGGTGGCATCATTGGACCGTACTGTGAATGGTAAGCGCTACCGTGAGATGATATCCAACTTTTTTTTGCCCAAAATGCAAGAGCTTGACTTGCATGACATGTGGTTTCAACAAGACCGTGCCACATGCCATACAGCACGTAACAATGGAATGGGCGAGTTCGGTGAACATTTTATTTCACATTCGGGACCGGTCAATTGGCCGCCTAGATCGTGCGATTTAATGCCTTTAGACTATTTTTTGTGGGGCTATGTTAGAGCTCATGCTTTATATACAGACAAGCCCGCTTCAATTGACGCATTGGAAAACAACGTTGAAGCATTTATTCGTGAGATACCGACCGAAATGTTGGAAAGAGTATGCCAAAATTGGACTAAGCGGATGGACCATTTGAGGCGCAGTCGCGGTCAACATTTGCATGAAATAATCTTCAAACATTAAATTATATGGACCGTACTATCGATTCAAATAAAGATTTCATGCATTTTTCTGAATTTTAAGTGTTCTTTTTTTTTAATTTTCCTATAGCTCTGAAAAAATCACCCCTTATATATCCATGAACCTCCTTACGGGCTACATTAATCCTCCACAAGTTGCAAAAATGTGTTTCAATAATGCATGCTCATCGTCACAGAATTTACATGTTGGACTCAAGATAACCTCAATTTTGAATAAATGTACTCTGAGTCTACAGTGTCCTGTTAAAAAAAGTGGTTGGTGTTCATGGATAGTTTGATGCACGAATCAGATCTGCTTTTATTGCAGTTTTCCTAAAAAAAGTTTCGATTGCCGCAACCTACTTGGTTTGAGAAAAGTCTTTTCCTCTCTTTATCTTTTCTATCGTTGATCATGCCAGACATCCGCTTTCACTCCACAGAAGTGTTTTGAATGCAACAGTGAACTGGAAAATCCCTCTTTGCAAACTCATCTGTTTGCTTCTTGTCGAGAGGATAACTTTATTTCTCCTTAAAGCTTTCTGATTTGAAAAGAGTCTTTGCCTGTCTTTATCTTTTTTCTTTCGATAAGCATAGCAAGAATCCGATTGCACTCTACCAAAATGTTTTGACCCCAACAGCAACGGGGCAGTACTTCTACGCAAACTCAAATGCTTTCTCCTTTCTTAGATTTCCAATTGACCTGCGACCCAGTACCTTATTTTTCCTAATTATGCGATTTAGCTTCCTTAGACACTCCTTCTGAATTCTTTTGACTGTCAGATAGTATTGCCATGTCCTTCCTCTCCTTTTTACTTCGCATCAACGCTGAAATGAGGACATCTTTCGATGGCATAAACTTACTCTTGAAAGATACTCATGGGCTTCTTAATGGTCTCGTTATATTTTATTCTGGGACCAAAAACTTCTGCTGATTCCCATCTATAGATTTTTGAGACATCGTTTTTATTTACAATTTATTTCAATAATTGGTTTCATTGCACATGCGCCTATTGTGAGCTTCAATTCATCTGTTGGTTTTTTATTCATTTTCATACACTCTTTTTCATTAATTAAAAGTAAAATATTACAACCAACAACAACAATTAATATTCGAAAGCATGAAAAATACACAAAAAAATTAAAAAAATACAATAACGTCCGCCTTGCTTTTGTTGTCGCAGCTATATTGTCTGATGCGCACTTACTCCAGGTCATTTAATTAAATTTTTATGCAATTGCGGTTAAATTCCATGTGAAATCTGTTTTTAATTGTAAAGAAACAACAAAAAAAAATGTGAAATTCACTCGTTTTTATCTGAAGGCTCAACAACTTTTGTTGTGGTAAAATTACGAGGACATTTCGAATCGGATATACTACATGTGAACATTACAACACAAGCGTCTGTAAATTCAGGCAATCGTTTGGGCGCATTTCTTTTTAATTAATTCATAATTATTTTGGAGAATTCCGTTGTGAATATTTTTGAATAAAGTTTTCAAGGAAAATTTAATAAAATTTTCAAAATAAACTGAAACAAATTTTTAAACAAAATTTTCCGAAAGTTTTGTGGAATATTGTTCGGCAAAATGAGGTCACCTGCTGCTACGTCCCAAGTTAGTGGGGGAATTAAAAAAAAAAAGCTTGCGAAGAGAGCTGCTTTCACGCCTTGATGGGGTGAGAAACCTTCTGTATAGTGGGGCCAAATATTTGAAAAGGTATGCTCAACGAAAGGCAAGGACTTTCAAATCAAGTGGGTTTAAGGCAATCAAAAATTTTGTTAGGAAATAACAAGACTATAAAGAAATAACCTGACATTGTTAACAGATCTTTTCTCAGAGAACTGTTGACTCAGAGTACACATGTTTAGAAGGACATTGTCTTGAGTCCAACATTAAGATTATGTGACAATAAAAAAAAGCATCGTAACACATCCTGGGAATCTGTGAGATATTTACATATTTCAGAAGGAAGGTACTGGGCTGGGAAGAGGCGTTTATGATTCTCAACAGCATCCTAATATTTATCAGGGCATTATAGGGATAACCTATAAAGAATGATGGGATCATAAGAGACCGTATGGCCACAGTATTATTAGAGGCTTGAAAATTTGTGATTCATTTATGGCAATTAATGTGCCAGTGAACAGGACCACTTCTGAAGAAAAGTTGTCATTAAATTGATTTTGAAAAAATTCATTGTTTAGTGCTCTGTATGGCAAACGGTGTCGCCGTATTGGAATCAAAAGTCATTGATGTCTGACTGATTAATTTTGGAAATAAAAACTCAGTGAGCATGACTTGATTGTAAATATGGATCCATATTTTAACGCCAACTACATAAAACCCTTATAAAACAGTTAATTATAATGGATAAAATGGTGATTCGTATGCAGTTTGACGACTATCTTCGCCACAAGTACTGCAATTTTCAAGACACAAGTCCATACATAAAATATTCCACTTAATCTAAGAACAAAGCCTAAAAAGTGCGGAATGATGACGAAACGATACGTAGGTGGTTTTTATAAGATTTTGCTCTATGCTCTATGATTTTGAATCGAGAAAAGTACAAATTTTCGAACAGATTTATTTTTTTCAGATTGAATTTCCAGTATTTGGAAGCGTTATTTTATTCGACTTATTTACTTACTTGGTCTTTGCACCTCTTTAGTTAGGTTAACAACCCAATTTCTTACACCACACATGTGTTTGTTAATTTTATCCTTTAAAGGCGTGACCTAAAGTATTACATCGATTCCATGCTAAAAATTTGAGAAACTCTTCACAGCAATTATTTACTCTCCAAGTTTCTGATAGAAGACTGCTGAGAGGTAATCGCCTAAGAAATATTCTTTCATATTTCGTTTAGTTTGGAATGTTTCAGCTGGGGTTTGAAGCACTGGCTTTCGTTTAATAAGCCTGCACCCTACTTATTCAACCCATTTTGACAGTACTGTCAAACTATACTTATCGATATGGACAGTTTTCAAGCAGCTAAAAACCATCCGCTACTTTAAGATACATTTTTGAGTTGTTTCTATGTTACTCTATTAACTTTTTAATAAGTACGTGCCTTATCATTTACATCCCTGCCTTAGTACTCGCACAGTTCTTTTGGTGTTTATAGACGGATTAATCAATTAATGACCTGACATAGCGGATGTTACATTGAATGCATAGTTAAACAACTTATATAAAAATTTTCTAGGCTTTTCTATCTTATCAAATTGTAATTCAAAGTTTTGTTTTTCTTGTTCTCAATGACTTTAGCTATTCACGAAATTCTATAGAGAATTATCCTGAATATTTCTTATTAATAAACATGTTAAAATATTAAGGAGTTATTACCATTCGCTCACCCTTATTATAGGGGATAAGGGTGTGAATTAGTTTTTCTGCGAATATTTGGCAACTATTCTCATGCGGTTTAAAGTTGCAAATAGTTCTAGGAAATATTTTCTTGTATTTGGATATGCTCTCACCTACTACTTTTTGATTAATATTCGGGGCACATCATTCATTTACTTTCTATGGTCTTATGATGAAGAATTTGAGATTTGCCTTTGGTAAGGCGGCACTTTTTGCTGTATTGATGCTTCGATGGGTTTATTAAGGTTCATTGCTTTCAGAAAACATTAGGTAATAAAAAGTGAATGAAGGAATATTAAAAAAGAATTTCATTTTTTTCTTCTTTTATTTTAAAATTTCAATGAGTCCCAGTTGTTTGATAAAACATTTGCTAATTCATTTTAAATGAAGTTAAAACTTTTTGTTTCCCTTTTCGTATTTTTTCCATCCCTAGTATTTCAAACTTCTCCTTTTTGTTAGAATTTAAAAAAAAATTTCTTGTTTTTGTTTTTATATAGAGAATAAAGCAAAATACTGAGGAAAAAAGTGTAAACAAATTGGAAGCAACCAATTTAAAACGATACATATGGAGTTTGTTGATATTGTAACAGGAAGCATATTCTGAATGTATTTTTCACTTTTAAATTCTTAAAATAAATGAAATATTTTTCGTGATACTTAGCATTCTATTATAACCTAGCTTTGTATTGCCTTATTAGTAGGCCGTCTTGGCTCATTCATATACACTAGGTTATACACTAAGTTATTTGAAAATCTATAAACGGAATTGAGTCAAATTTAAGCGGGTTTAAAGTTTTTAAAATCTTGTTAAAGCTTCGCCTGTCAAACTATTTGTTATTTATTCAGTCTGCTTTATAAAATGGGTGTTCTGTGTTGGAGCAACGTACATACACATACGTAAGTGGTCATTACAACCCTACAGTCAGGATTATGATCTAGCTTCTCAACATTACATATGTTGTGTGTGCTTAATTTTATACATGGACCCTCAAGTTTAAACTCGAATTCGAACAAAAGATTTTTGATAAACTTTTTCATGGGAATTTCAATAAATCTCAGAGTTTTTGCCAGAAATCTGCTGAGAGGAAGTCGCCGAAAAATATATTTTTCATATTTCGTTTTGTTCTAGATGTATGACTTGGCTTGGAGCAATGTACAGCATGAAAATACATCTTCAGTAATGAGGCCTATTTCCGGATGAATGGGTCCGTGAACACATAAAATTGCCGAATTCGAGACAATACCAGTCTAAATGTGTTCTAAAACCGTCCAATACATATCGAAAAAGTCACTGTTTGATGTTTATTGTAGGCTGGCGGCATCATCAGTCCATATTTCTTTGCGAATGATGTCCTCCAGAACAATGACGAGCACTATGTATTCATGATGTTGGTGATAACTTGTTTTGGCCTGCTTTGTACTATTTGGATACCAACGATAAGTGATTTCAACAGGATATTTGATATTCTTCACGAATGATTTGAGTGCCTGGTCATCTAACATATAGGTGATGTGTGTTGCTCGTTGGCCAAATTGTGTGATTCGATGGCATGTTGTGCGTCTAACACAACAGCTGACATTGGCCCACTTCAGCTTGATTTATGCGCTAGAGTCATTAAACATTTCACACATACTCTTTGCTTTATTTGAATTTAAATATAGGAGGCGCCTAATGAAAGACCCTTTATAACGTTTCTTATGTCCCAGGTGTATGCGAAGAAGCTACAAATCACAATGGTCTTTAAGGCTAACACAACAGCTGCTATCGGTCAAATTCAGCTTGATTTGTGAGGCAGAGTCATGGAAAATTTTAAGCACACTTTGTTTTACACTTCAAGGTAGGGGGCGCCCAATGGAAGACCTTTTATAGTATGCAATCTTATCGAAGGCTGTTTAGAAAGCTATATAGTACAGGTAAAGGCGAGCATGCTATTCTGTCGTTTGTTTCACATTGATATGCATTGTGTTAACGAGGATTATACAAGGACGCTGCGTTCGAAATCCAGCCTCTTTATTTCACTTACTGGGTGATGTATGTTCTGATGCGCGACTAATTGATTTATCATAATCAGTACGGTAATTTCTCTTCAATTTTAGCATTCTACGAGGTTATCTGCCTTATTCCATTCTGATATAATCGGCTGGTATACTTTGGCACTCAGCTTTCAGTCTACTTTCAGAATTTCTGGGTTATATTGTTGGAACAGGAGGCTTTAATCATTTGGCAATCGCTATTTTAGATATCCTAGAATAAAATATTTTGAAATATGACCCCTCTGCTAGGGATATTCTGATCGAATAATGATACACAGTAATTTTGTCCTCTCTTTATGAAAGGAATATGGCTTTAAATGTTTACGTTGTCTAATATGAATTCAATTTACGCGGATTTGGGTGGAATGAATTAGTCGTTCAAATGATATGTGATGGACGATATATGACGATGTTTTAAAAACACTCGATGTAACTTATCGACATACCGAAATAATTCGATGTTTTTTTTTATTGGTCAACATTGATGAAACATCGATGTTTTTTATTCAATTGATCGAAATAAAAAACTTAATACAAATACTTATGCAAATTCAATAACTGTACTATAATACCTCTACGCATCAATTATATTCTGTTCTCTTTTCTTGTATATTTTTACGAAAATCAATCGAAGCACAGAAAACATCGATGTATTTTGTAAACAATCGATACAACATCGATGCATCTTAGCGATACAACATCGATGTGTTATTTTAATGTCCATCACTAGACTATGTATGCTCTTATTGCAGGTATATAATCTGTGCTGTAGTGCGTATGAGTATTACGCATATATCTACTTGACATGTGAATATTAATCATACGCACTAGGTATGAATTATTGTAGAAAAATTATTGTTTAGTAGAACACTTTTACCATAAATATGGAGAAATTAAAAGAGAATTTTAATAAAAAAAACCAATTTATAAAATATTTTCATACGAAATAAACCCAGTTATTGACTTCTTGTATATAATACTGATGTGTTTCAATTGTAAAATGAAGAATAAAAAAAAAACGTTTACGCTCATACAAGCAGAAACTGTAATATTTCTCACTTTTGACATACAAAAAATTTCATAAAAATTTAATTTTATGGTTAGAAAAATTTTATACGTTAGGGGAATATGGAAAAAAAAATTAGAAATTTGTTTCCTGTACCATAAAAAAAAATAAACTTTATATGTACGTATGTATACATGTTAAAAATTGTATATACTCACAGTATATTGTATTTCATCACAATTCTGGTTTTTTTTTTGTTTTCGTTTATAACTGAAAGTGTCAAAATTGTGCAAAACAATCATGCATCAATTTTGAAAAATTTTTTATCCAACAAAATAAGGCAAAAAACCGGTGAATATTCGTATAGAAGAAAGAAAATAAAACCTGCAAAATAAGGAAAAAAGAATTTAAAAAATATTTTCAAAATACTTTTACTGGCATAATTTTTTTTTTTGATGTGACATTTTTTTTGCTTCTAATAATTGCCACAGCATTAAAATATGTTATGGGCTTAGAGAAGGAAAATAAAGCCGATTATTTTTTAATATTAAAATATTTGAATTTTTTACAAGTTTTGTTGCCTTTTTTTAATTAAATCGTACAGAAATTTTATATTTTTTTAATCAAATTTTAAAAAAGGTTTTTAAGTTTTTCAAAATGATAGAGAAATTGATGTTGTAGGTCCCCTAAAAACATAATCACAAAAACTCGGTGTTTTCCAAGCCACAACCTGAAGAATTTTGCAAAATTTTTAGTCATCCTAGACCTGAGGCTCCGGTTCAAATGCCAGTTCGGACATCTCCAACTAAACGAAATATGAACAAGTATTTCTTCAGCTAATTCCTCTCGACAGCTTTCATCCAGAAACACTGATAGTTAAAAAAAATTGCCAAGAAAAATTTCTCAACAATTTGTCGTTCGGCTTTATACCGTAGGTCCCGCCAGTCATGTATAAAATTAACACACGCAGCATAAGTGTTGTGAGAAGCGAGGTCGTAATCCTGACTGAAGGATTGTAATGAGCAATTAAGTATGTATGTATGTATGATTTGAACCGGTCCCCATATTACCCTGCATATGTATTACAACGACGTACGTTTGCTATGCGCAGTAAGTTTGCTTTGGGGCAGTTGACAAATGACCCTAATTTTAATTTTTAATTTTTAACAATCAGACACATTTCGCCATGAATGGTTAACAAATAAAATTGTCACATTTGAGACAATTCCAATCCATATAAGATCCAAGAGCATCCAATGTATTCCGCAAAAGTCACTGATTGAGTGAGTTTTGAGCTTACGACGTCATGGTCCGTATTTCTTTGAGAACAACATTAACCAGACTAACACTGTTACAACAGGTCGATGATAAGCAACTCCTCTCCTTATGGTTTGAATTGGATGATTTCGCCATCAACGACATGTGGTTTCAACAGGATAGCGCTACATCAATACCACTTTTATACCACATTCACGTCACATTCTATATTCTGCCCGAGGGCTTTGAGGGTATGCTTATCTCATACCTTGGTTATGTGAACAGGCCACGGAGATCGTGTGAGTTGATCCAATTACATACTTTCTTGGAGTTTTTTCTGAAGTCGTAGTCGCCGTAGTCTAGTAGATGGTGTTTTGACTTAATAGACGTAATGCCACGGTTCAAATCCGAAGTCAGACATCTCGAAAAAAACTAAATATGAAACAATATTTCTTACGGCAACATGCTCTCCTGGAAAAAACTCTGATAGTAAATAAAATTGCCATGAAAAATTTCTCTAAAAACCTGTCGCTTGAAGTCCCCTTTAAACCGTAGGTTGCGCCACTCATGTATAAAATTAACACACCCACCATATGCTTGGTAGTTATCCTGACAGAAGGGTTGTAATGAACAATTCGTACGTATGAAGCCACAAGTGTATACGAAAGCCGCAAGTTACAGTAGTCCTCAATTTGAACATAATGTATGCCATCGGTTAAATTCAGCCTTATTTATGAGCCAGAGTTATGGAAAATTTCAGTTTGTTGCTTCCAGAGAAGCCGTGGTGGATATTGAGAACGATTTTTTATTCCACACATAATAGGATCCATTATCCTTTTCATTTAGCCTTGAGATGGTGGCCGTTATCAAGTGTCAAAGTTCGGAAGACGCTGTTAGAATACCCTATATATTAATTTCTATTGCAAAATAGCACAAAGGAATCCATAAAGACTTCTTTCTTACAACTTTCTCATTTTAAAAATTTGAAATAAATTTTTTTCCTCACGAATAAAAATTCAATTGCAAATCCATTGGTTTTGGTATCGAGTAAAGAACAAAATTTTTTTTATTTACGACAGTTTTGAACTTTATTTTAGCCTTAAATTATATTTATTTACCAAAAAGTTAACAGAAACTCGGGGTGAACTTTATTGATTTCCTGTTTTATGTTACATTTTAACATAAAATCCATTTAATATTCCTTGTTCCTAGGAAAACCAAAATAGAATCTAAGAAAACAGTAAACAAAACCAATAGCCTTACAACTAACACCACCTTCCATTGTACCCTAAAAATTACTAGGATACTGTGCATTTTAATATTTGTTTGCTTCAGTGATTTTTGCAAAAAGAAAAAAATTTTGTTTTTTGGCCATAAGGCTACGTTCATTCAACTTTGATTATTTTTCCTTCTACCAATTCATTTCTTTTCTAATCTTTTATTCTTTTTGATTATTTTCAATATCAAAGTATAATTTACGCTTTTGCAATATTAATGTTCGAAAATATAATTTTTCTTTACCACGGTCTGTACCATGGTCTATTTGCAGCCAAAATCAATTTCAATACGAAAACAAGTTTCACTTCATCCTGACTTCGAACTATTGAAGGAAGGCCTTGCAGCTATAATTTTAAAATATTTGAATATTTGTGTTGATTATGGTGGAAAAAGAAAATTGATGGCGCATTAAGCCAGCCATTGGACCTTAATTTCAAGATGTTTATGCTCTTTTTTCTATTCGTTCTTTTTTTAGTTTGTTTAGTTCAAAAAGAAAAGTGTAGAAAATATTGATTCACCCGCATTTGAATGGAAAAGGAGGGGAGGGTGACAAGCCAGAGAATCGTAAAATAAATAGCAGTTTGAGTAATTGATGTTGGAACAGCATTAACATTGTTCGAAGCAAATCTAACCAAATCAATCGTCACTGGCTTTAAGCTTCATTGCTCTTCAATTAGATTTTTATTTTTTTTATTTTTTGTGTGCCTTTTTGTGAGTGGAAGTATAAAAGGACAGGGTATTTACTTTTTATTGCTTTATTTGGACTGTTTGATGAAATTTAAATATTTCATGTAGTAGGGGAAATGATGTTTACTGTGATTGTCCTGAGAGTAACGGTAGTACCGAGGCTTAGCTCGATCAATAAATAATGAAGAGTGTAAGATATCATCGAAATTGTTATTCGTTTTGAAAACACCTCTTGATACCATGTTGTGTGCAATAAAACAACGTTCGACTATTTGCTACAGCTTCTCTAAGTGGAGCGTGTACGAAATGTGCAACTTCTCATGACTATGGCATAAGGTAAGTAGGCAGCTGAAGATGGCTCCCAAAGGCTTTGGATAAAGTGCTAGGGCCACAAGAGGCCCATTTCTCCTAATCTCTAAACCATAAGAAGCTTCTGATAAAGCAGCTTAGACTACCAATATCCATCATTGATACATACATACATAATTGGTCATTATAACCCTTCAGCCAGGATTACGACCTAGCTTCCAACATCCCTTATGTTGTGTGTGTTAATTTTATAAATGTGTGGGGTTTAAAGTCGACTTCAAACGATGGATTTTTGTGAAACTTTTCACGGCAATTTTTCTTTACTCATAGAGGTTTTGCCGGAAATCTGCTGAGTGTAAGACGTAGATAGAAATAGTTTTTCATATTTCGTTTTGTTCTGGGCTGGGAATTTAACCGCGGCCTCATGTCTAATAAGCCAACACACTACCTACTAGACTACGAAAACTGTCGTTGATATTTCGCTTATATTGCCGACGTAGTAGATAACAAAACACCTTTACCTCCTTTGACATAATGTTGAGAATGTGAACAGTAAGTGAGGAACAGTTTGCGCCTTTTCCGCATCTCTGCAGCTTCTGTTGAAGTTATTTGCTGTGTGTCTAGAAACGATAATGCTCATAAAGTAATGTCCTCTAATGACTCCAAAACCACACTGCGCTCCTTTGGGGTTTAAGTATGCCCTCCGTTTGGCCTTCGCCCGATTTTGTGCACAGTACTAATCGTATCCGAAGCCGCCCATATAGTGTCAATGGAATCCACGACTGTATTATCAATTATGAGCCTGCAGGTCGTTGTAGTTGCCTAGTAAGCAGTGCGTTGGCTTATTAAATGCGAGGATACGGTTCAAACCTAAGGTCAGACAACTCCAACAAAACGAAGGATGAAAAAATATTTCTTCGGTGACTTTATCTCGGCAGATTTCTGGAAAAACGCTGCGTATAAATAAAATTTCCATGAAAAGTTTCTCAAAAATCCGTCATTCAGAATCGGCCTCAAACTGTAGGTCCTGCCACTCATGAGTAAAATTAACATACAAGACAATTGTGAGAAGCTAGGTCGTAATGCAGACTGAAGGGTTGTAATGACCAATTATGTATGAATGTATGTAAGCCAACTAAAAAAAAAATTTTAGGCTCAAAATTCCATGAAAGATAATTTCATAAAATTTTTAATTTCATTAGTGTTCCCAGCTCACGTACTTATTATGATTGTATGTCTCTGGAAGCTCTGGGGGCTTGTTTCCAATTTAAATTCAAAATGATTAGTTTATCATATGGCATCAAACTCCAGATATTATTATTATTATTTGTGTGGCATTATTTGAGCACTTTATGTGGCAAGAAACACAATTCAATTAAGAAGCATTTGTATTCTTACACTTACGATACGACACACTCACACTACACACACATACACAGAGTAAAAGACAATTGATTGAATAATTCCCCAAAGGTCTAATAAAATTCATAATCAATTTAATTCATCTGCATCTGCTATGTATGTATATATATATATATAAAAAATATTTTAAAAATTAGAGATGCAATTATGCAGACACTCATATACTGTGTATGTGTTACTACCTACTATTCATTTCACAACAAACAAAACAAATTAATTATTGGGATTACAATAATATTTCTGAGTATTTTTAAAGACAATAGATTGTCTTGGAAAATAATTGCCAATAGGATTTGATTTCATTGCATTATTTCATCAGACTTAGGTACTGAGTACTAAGTAATCTTTGTATACCTCAGGTTAAATATTCTTCGAATAAATAAAATCCTTAAGAAATTTATTAATTGGTTTATTATTTATTATGTTACAATAAAAGTACATTCACTTGTAAATTATTTTTCTTGTAAAAAAAACTTTCATGTCATATAAACTTTGCCTGTTAGTTGAACATTCGATTCGTGCACTTTTTCTGATCGTATATCGGCAATGGCCTTCAAATGCTCAATAGTCTCTGGTTTATCGGCATAACGCTTTTCTTTAAAGGCGTCCCACAGAAAATAGTCCCATCATGTTAAAAATAAGCTTCGTCCGAAAAGATGATTTTTTTTTTGTTTTGGAAAAATCGACATCATCGTACAGTTACCCGCTGGACAGTCTAGCAAAAACGAGGCTTCAACTCAGATTCGATATTTTCTGTGTACGTACTGTATGAGCACGCTCACATCCTGTCGCATCAAAAATCAAACCATCAAGGAGATGTTTGAACCGTGGCCTCATGTCTAATAAGCCAAAACGTTACCTACTAGACTACGTCAAGTTGTTATTTACTTAATGGTCTTATAAAATTTAATTCTATTTATAAAAGTTTGTGCCCATAAATTAGAACTCTAGCACTACAATCATTATCAGTTGCTTCATTTATTTTTTTTTTTGTTAATTTTTCGTAAAAATCCCAGTAGAACCTCATTGGTGACTAATATTTGTTTGTGGCTTTTAATCTTAAAGTGGTTTGCGTTTTTCTTTCACAAAACTGTAATATTTATACAGTTTTATTTAAATTTTACATAAAATACTGGGATTTATTTGTTTTAAAATATTTAAGCAAAAACAAATTATAAGAATTTAAATAATTCTCCCCCACTTCACTTCCTTTCTAATGGCTGCTTAAGGACAATTTTCATTGGAATTTCATACAATAAATTCTTTAATCATAATTTTTTTTATCCTTCTTTGTTGTCTCCATAGTAATCATTAATATTTACTGGATATGTGTTACATTTTGTTGCATTTTAAATTGTTTCAATTTTGTAAAGATACTTGAGCTGTTCTATGTTCTATGAATGCATTCTATTGTGGCCTTTCAATGTATTGTAGTAGTACATGATATTCATTTTATTTATGCTTACAATTATTTAACTATTGCAAAGAAACAAAAAGAAGCATAAGAACAAGAATAAGCAATAATTATAATTGAAATGTATTTATTTAGACCATAACATAAATGCTTTCAAAACCACATGCTCTCTCAATTCAATAATTGACATGACCATTATGAATTAAGGAAATCCTGTTAAGGTTAATGAACATCATTTATAAGCCTTAATGACAACTTCTTGTTAATTATACAATAAAAATAGATAAACCTTATCGCAGTCATACAATTTAAATGTATTCTATTATAATATTGTACACTCAATGCCAGGGTTCATTAGACAAATGTACACAAACACTTACTTCACTAATAAATTCATTTTGTGGCTAAACCAGACAAAATATTTATTTAATAATTTCGAATATTGTAAATGAGGGGGAAAGAGTGTAAATAAAATTCTTCACTTAACCAAATTTTAATTAATAACATACATTTTCCACTTTGCAACTCATCGGGCGTTGTATGCTGGTGGCTAAAAAAATCAAATTATTTAACAGACTGTTAATAGATCGTTAACTGATTATTAAATTAAAGTTTTATTTAAGTAAGGTATAATAAAGTAAATTAATGAAATATAAGAAACCAGCTTTGTAAGTAGTAAGTAAGGAAACCTCAAATGAAAGGCTTAGTGTCAGATTTTTTAAGCAGAGCAAAATGACTGAGATTTACTTGTTAACAGTTCTATCCATTTTGCGCAAAGAGTTACAATACTCCGTCATAAGTTCTCCTATAAAGGGAAATATGGGATTGACATTTCTACGTATAGATCTAAGAAAGATACCATTTGGTGGCGAGTTCTTCACTAAAAGAATGGACAAATAAATTAGGTTCCGTGTGATAATTGTAGTGTACAACAAACCGAAGTAATTTCCCTTCATAATCGACATCAGAGAAAGTTAACTTTCAGCCTATCATGTTCAACGGAACCTATGTGCGTAGACAACATACTAGGAGTACGCTTGCGGATATGTCCACAGAGACGTAGGCTCAGCGATCCAATGAATAAAGATCGCTGAAAAATACGCCATTTTCCGAAGAAACATAGACAAACTCAGGCGTCAATATGATGCTCAAAACGAATAGAATATTTACTTTTGACCAATTGCCATAGCTATCAGGAATAACCAAGTGTACGACAAAGATATTTGGATTTTCACGGGCAGGCAAGTAGCTTTAAAGGGCTTGAATGGAAGTCTACATTACATCAATCCTGAATGGATACTGACAGTTAATATTAAACGAAATTCATCAGTGATTTTCATCAGTGATTTTCATCAGTGATTTTCATCAGTGATTTTCACGAATTAAATGTTTTCGAGAATCTGCCAGTGCAACAACAATGCATAAAATGGTCATTCGAAGTTTTCTATTCCGATTAATATCCCTAGTATTCATAGAGGCCTCCAGTATTAATAGAGGCACATGACAGTTGAGTTGATTATTGTCCAATATTCTCGTAGGTGTCCAGGCAACAATCCCAAGTATTTGGGACTATCGTCGCCGTAGTCTAGGTAGAACTGGGCTTAAAAGAGAGCATATTCACATATCTCGGCGATTTCATTTCAGCATTCTTCTCGTAAAAACTCTGAGAGTAAATAAAACTGCCACGAATCTCTTCTCTATCAATCGTTTGGAATCGACATGAAACTGTAGGTCCCGTCCCTAATGGATTAAATTAACAGTTTCCTACTTCCTTTCATGTTTTCCCTATCTTCCCGTATTATCCTCTCTCCTAAACCTACATATATGATATGGGTGTTGTGAGAAGCTTGGTTCTAACCCCGACTAAAGGGGTTAAGTAAGTAAGTAAAACTTTTCTTGCGGTGTTTTCTTAAGCCTCAGCTGTACGCGAGTAAAGCCATAAACCACTGCGATCCGGAAAGCAAGCATAATCCATGCAATCGATAAACCTGCTGTATACGCCATAGATAGAAGCAATGGTAAGTACGTACATAGGTAAGTACGTAGTGAAGTATAGTGGAATTGCCCAGCAATATTTGTTTATAAAGGGAAGGATTCCTACGCAATGCTTTCCCGATAAATCTGATCAATTTGGTGTTTATGAAGGCTTAGCAGGATATACAAGTTTGTCAGATTTTAAAAGCGATTGGACAGTAAAGAAAAGATTATTTTTTTAAAGGACTTTGCTTTGGATTTTCTGGCTATTCCTATGAATAATTTGTGAACTGAACAAAAGAACACGATGTTTTTGATGGTCAATTATTTTTAGAAGCTCCGTCAATTTTTTTTTTTTAAATTTTCGACGAATTTGATTTCAATAACTTCACGTTCGTCTTCAATAAAATTCTTTAAAAATCTTTATAATGAAATAAACTAATTATGCTCAGTTGGTAAGTTACAAAGCTTATTGTAATATAATTAGGGTATGGGGAGACAGAGATAAAAATATTTAAAGAAAAACAATGAAAGACAACGTTGACAATAAGAATGTGAAAAAGGAAACAGCAAAGAGTAGCATAACTTTTGTAATTACTTTTCTTTGTACTATTCTTTGGTTTTATCTTTTAATATCCTGTTTTTGAAAAATCTTAAATGTCTGCAATGGTATCTACTATTTAGGAAGCATGTGTGAGTTCATATATGCCATGGTTTTTCTATATATATACGAATACAAATGTATGTGTGTTTATGCTGTACATGTGTAAGAGACATTATCAAGTTATCCTATTAGCAGAAAGTTAAAAGGATATACAACAAAAAAGATAAGAAAAAATATAATCGAAATAAAAATAAAAATAAAACGATTTACAATGATGACTTGTCAACCAATAATCTTTGCTAATGCTAAAGATGCCATAAAGTTGATTGAAAAATAATTGAGAATTGTTAAATGTAATACAACAACAGCAGCAATAACGACTGTAATCTAAAATAAAATATAAAATGAAATATAAAACATACAATATATAGTATGTACTCGTATATATGTGTAGGTATCCAATATACAACCATTATACAACACTCACATATGTACGTGCATTAAATGTCATGATAAAAAATTGTCAAAGTTTCTCTCGTATACAATATACATTTGTGTAGTTCGTCTCTTAGGATATACAGTTTTAGAGTTGTATGTTAAGGTTTCTTGACATACAGTGTGATTGTGTGTGTATAAGTTCTTTGCCTTGGCAGACATTTAATAAAAATGAAAAAAAAGAGAACAGAAGTAAAAGAAATCACAGAAGATATATAAAAAGCCATAATCCCCAAAACAAATAAAAGAAAACTAACATTGTCAGTTAAATATAAAGGATTCTACACACTCAACACAGTTACATCCCAAACACACACACAAATGTGAGTCATTTCACGTTAAATGTTTGTCAAAAGATGTTGACAAATCTTGGGATACAATTAGTGACTCTTACATACCTAGCTTTGCTTTGTTCGATCGTAGAAATAGTTTGTCTAAAGGCCATTCGGTCAAATCAGAAGTAGGCTTTAAGGTGGCTGCAGTACAATTGCTATTACGGTACGGTGCCTTAAATAAAAATTTACTTCAAAGGCAGATCACTTCTAAAATTAGATAGAATATATGTATATGCTCATAGCCATCAAAGAAGCCGCACTCTCATTATTGTGGTGAAGAGATGTATTAATATTGCGAAAATACAATCTACAGTGCTTTATAGGGTATCTCAATAATATCTCCTTCAAATCTATTGGCCTGACAAACTTAAGAACGCTGCTCGGTGTCAACAATTCCAGTTCTGTGTCTAGTATCTGTTATTCACCCAGATGTTTTCCCCTGGGTAAGCATTCACGCATCATGTATTCTAAGAAAGTGTTCCGCTAATTCATTCTGATCGTTACAGAATCTACATGTTGGGAACCAAATTAAATGTACTCTGAGTCTACAGTACCTCGTTGGTTATCAACCTCATTTTGCTTTATAGTCTGATGCATGTCTCTGATTTTCTTTAGTTGGAATTTCCCAAAAGAAGTTTTGATTGTCACAAAAACTCGCTTGGTTTGAGAAGAGACTTTGTCTTCCTTTTTCTTTCCTTCCGTTGAGTATAACTTTCCAAACTTTCACCTCCAATCCACAGAAGTGATTCTGGAGCCATCAATGGGGTGGAAAATGCCTCCGTGCAAGTTCGTCTGCTTGCTCATTACCAAGTAGTCTTACATTTTCTGCGATTCAGCTGAGAGTTATGATTGCAACCTGCTGCACACACCGCTCATGTTGCGTGTTTTAATTTTATATATGAGCGACACGGGACCTACAGTTTAAAGACGACTTCGAACGCTAGATTTTTTGAGAAACTTTTCATGACAATTTTTTTGCCAAAAATCTGTTGAGAGCAAGTCACCGAAGAAATATTTTTGAAATGTCGTTTCTTTTGAGATGTTTGATTAGGGGTATGAACCGTGGCCACTCGTCTAAGAAGCCTACTAGACTGCGGCGACTTTGTACCTCTTATCTTAGCCTAAGTGCTCTAATTGAGCACATTTTTCGATGGCATAGACATTCACTTTTAAGTTACGTGGAAATATATGCTTGAGTTCTGAATATTTCATGCTGATATCAACAAATCCTGCTCCTGTTCCAAGTTTCGTTCTCGACCCATATTTATATCACAAAATTGTTCCTCACTAGAGGAACATACTCTCCCTACTAAGGAACAAATTTCAGATTAGATTAATTCATTCATTTTATTGAAAAAGTCTCGTTGCGAAGCTCTAACCATTGTTGTGTCTTGGGGACAGTTAAGGAGGGAGCAGTCATCCATTCGATTCCTTCTCTCCACATGAAGACATGATGACGTTAATGAAATATCATTGAAATTCATTGGATACCTAAGGACAAGAACCGCCATAAATAATAGTAAAGTTATTGAGGCTCTACATTCCACGGTTTTATTGCTGCTTGTATAGTGTGAAATTCCCTCTAATAAGGGCTTTAACATAGTTTATACAGTTTGTTAGCTTCTTGTGAAACGTCTCATATCCTTGTGTGTGTGTGCTCTTTACATTATTTATAACTCTCATGTAGCTAAAGCCAAATAAAAGGCAAAAGTAAAAACAGGTAAACAGCAGTCAGGTAACATTTGCTTTAAGCATATTTATTTAGTATTATGGTAGTTTCAAAAGCCTACAATCCACACACACATACATACAAGTGAACTTTCTAAGGCACAAACAAATCCCTCTTCTTATAGAAAAAGGATATGCTGCTATAGTGTCAAAATATAACAATAATTGTATAAATGTTAAGAAAGTAAAATAACAAATATAACACACACACGAATACACACATTCAAACAAATAAATAAAGCAACAAACAATATACACATACATGTAATACATAAGAATGAATGGAATTGAAATGAGAGGAATGAAAAGGAAAGGAAAGGAAAGAAGAAAAAATGGAAACTAAAATTAAGAAGAAATACAATCCCTGAAGGCACAAACATTCTTCAAGACCACAAGAACACACACTTTGCTTTGGCAAAACAGTTAAAGCTGATACTATGCATTCCCTTTAAAGTTGTTTGTCTCAGTCGTTCATTCATTTCTTTATTCAAGTATCTTTTGGAAAGTAATACGATATTTACTTAGGATTGAAATAATTTTTATTTGTTTTTCTCCATTCCATACATACATACATTTTTAATGTATGGTTATGCATTCGGGATTAAATTTCAAATTCAATTGGAGATCATATATATTGAAATTGTGGAAAATGTTGAGAACATTTTAAAAGGCTATGCAAGTCCTTGAGTCTTAAGAATATGCAGTTTGATGTCAAGATGTGGTTTTTTACAATGTTTAATCGCGAAAGTTTAATGTTGCTGTAATACCTAGAATATTATGTAAAACATATAGTATTTGTATGACTTATCACTTAACCCTCTTAAATTAATAAAAGTGTTCGTCGTACTCGGGAGGAGAGGTCTGAACGAAATGGAATATTATTATTTCAATGAATAGAATTAAAATATTTGATTTGAAATTTCCGTAATGTACGAGTATACATATACTATATATGTGTACTTACGCCATAAAAACAGGCCACAGCGCGTATGAGTGTTGTGTGTACATAATTGTTTGTAATTCAAATTACTCATACGCAACCACAATAAAAGTTTAAATTTAAAAATGCAATAAAATAGAAACAATTTGAAATTTTGTTAATTTAACTTTTTTGTTGTGAAGACCAATCGTTCCGGTTAGAAATGGAATATTATGGCTGCCGCTGCTGGCCTCACAGTACCTCGTTTAATCGGAGCGATTTTCATGCACTTTTTCTAGTACTTCTCTGGACAATGGCATCATGAATGTTGGGTTTCAAGTGCTCAATTGTCTCTCTAGTTTTTTTTTTTAATGGAAAGTAGTCCAATGTTGTCAAATCGCAGCATCTTTTTTGGCGGCCAATTGACATCACCATTTCGGCTAATTATAGTAGTCGCCGTAGTCTAGTAGGTAGTGTGTTCGCTTATTAGACGAAAAGCCCCGGTTCGAGCCCCTGGTCAGACATCAAAATGAAATATGAAAAAAAATATTTCTTCGGCAACTACCTCTCAGCAGATTTCTGGCAAAAACTCTGAGAGTAAATAAACCTGCCATGAAAAAGTTACTCAAAAATCTATCGTTCGGAGTCGACGTTAAACTGTAGGTCCCGCCACTCTAGTATAAAATTAAGGAACTCAACTTGAGTGGTGTGAGAAGCTAGGCCGTAATCCTGACTGAAGGGTTGTAATGGCCAATTATGTATGTATGTATGTATTTCGGCTAATTAAAGGACCATCAAATGTTTTATGCAATAAATCGATAGTAGTAACAAGTTGAAACGAAAGATCGTTCATATCAATACCGTGAACGGCGAATGCAAAACAATAGGTTATCATGGTGCGATAGATGTCTCCATTGACCGTAATGGTTGCACCGTCCTCAGTTTCAAAGAAATGATGGTTTAATAATGCCTCCGCTCTCCCAGCTGCACCAAACTTTCACTCGTAATGGGTGAACTGGCTTCTGTGGGTTTCCTGAGCCCCAAATACCCACCAAGATGAAAATGAGTTTCATCTGAAAATATATTTTTTTCATCGTGCAGATTCTCTTCTGAAGTTTGACCGTTGATACTAGCCATCTTGTTGAACCTAAAGTTGTCAAATTAGTTGTTATTTATTCAGTCCGTTTCGCCAAATCATAAAGGAGGGATAACGTACAGCGCACTTCAACCATTTTACGAACGCTTTAGTCGTCATACCGAAAGGATGTGATGGATAAATTTGTGTACAATGTTTCAGTCAACAATCGACCAACATCCATACAACGACAAAAGGCAAGATTTGTTGAAAATATTACCACTGTTTGTAATAGCGCTTAAGAGAATTCGAAGTAGTCACTTACAAGAACTCTGGCTTTCGTATACCACAACGTCATAAGTTTTGCGTCGTGAATTGCGCCGTAACCTAGCACATAGTGTGTTTGTTCATTAGATATAGCTTTTCACAGCACTTATGTAGTGTGTGTTAATTTTATACATGTATGGTGGGACTTACAGGTTAAAATCGACTCCAAACGACAGATTTTTGAGAAACGTTTTCATGACAATTCTTTTTTCTCTCAGAGTTTGCCAGAAATCTTGTGTAAGGAAGTATCCGAAGAAATATTTCTTTTAAATTTCGTTCGGATGGAGATGTCAGACCTAGGTTTAAAGCCATGGCCTCACATCTAAGAGGCCAACACACTAACCACTAAATTACGGCGACTTCTAGATATAAATTTAAACATTAATTTCTTTTTTTTTAACTTCTAAATGCAAAAGATAGATGAAGTACTTCCCATTTCTTTTCATCCTTAAAGACTTTCCAATTTAAGGTGTTCAGTTAAAAATGTTTATTCAAACCAAATACTGACTCATGCAACAGCAATAGGAAGTTTTCTTTGGTTGCATAATTTTTCTTCATCAACAAACAATGGAAGCTGAACATCAGTAGTAAGGGTATATCAACTGCAGAAGTTGCAATGATTGACTGACAGCATATTGAAGTTGAAGTTGTTCTTTCAATAACGAAACTCTTAAAGCAATGAAAATGCATTGTTTCATGGTTTCTTATTTGGGGTAAGAGTTTTAAATGAAAAATATTTTCTAAGTTTTATTAAAGAAAAAAAATTAAATTTGGATGGTTGCAGATCTGTTGCAATGCTTTTTACGAGGGGGTACACAATTCGTCTAAGGCACCTCCTTGGATTTATTCGATGGTTATCGAATTTAATTTTCTTTAAGGAGATGTTTTCTGATGGACCACATCAATAATAATTGTTATGTAAACCTTATCGATACATACATACATACATACATAATTGGCCATTACAACCCTTCAGTAGGGCCTAGCTTCTCACACCGCTCATGTTGTGTGCCTTAATTTTATACTTGAGTGGCGAGACCTACAGGTTAACGTCAACTCCGAACGACAGATTTTGAGAAACTTTTTCATGGCAGGTTTATTTACTCTCAGAGTTTTTGCCAGAAATCTGCTGAGAGGAAGTCGGCGAAGAAATATTTTTTTTCCATATTCATTTTGATGTCTGACCAGGGGCTCGAACCCGGGCTCTTCGTCTAATAAGCGAACACACTACCTACTAGACTACGGCGATAAATTTAGAAAATCAGTTACAATACAGATTTTGGACAATACAGGTTTATGTACTGTCTTCACAGAGGCCCTCTTTGGTATTCCTACTGGCTTCCATCTACATTACTTGTCACACAATATGTGGCGACGTCGACCACGTAGCGACGACAGCACCCATGCCCGTCATGGCATCGATAACAAAGTTGCTGCCGTCGTAATTGCTGGCGTCGCAGTTAGTGTCGCTGTCTTTTGGCGACATCCTTTACCCAGTCTCTTGTCAACAAATCTTAAAGTAGATAAAATTGTGATGAAAAGCTGTCGTTCGGAGTCGATGTTACATCTGGTGGATAAAATTAACTCCCACAACATGGATGGTATGAGAAGCTAGGTTGTAAACTGACTAAAGGGTTGTAATGACCAATTAACTAAGTAAATAACACAGTCACGTCTCTACTACGGACTTTTACAAAATTTCGATTCTAAATAATGATTGCAACTGATTTTGGAAATTTCATCGTATGTATGTTCACACATACTACGACAAATTGTGAATCTTCAATTCTGTTGACAGAATAAACGCAATTAAATAAAGTTTTTTAAAAGCCATTTAGAAACTCAATGTCATACATTTCCGTCAAAATTTTGTTTCCACAGAATACAAAAGAAAACAAAAAATCGAAAATCTAAAATAAATAAAAACATTTCAAATCCGCTTTCATAGATCAAAAGGAATGGAAAAACCATTTTCTTGTGGTTTTCTTATAGTTTCTACAAAATTTTCTTGTAATTTTCCTTTAACAATTTTCTCTTAATTTATCCCTTTTCAGAACCGCAAGAACCGCTTACATGTACGAGCAACTTCTCAATGGAAATTTTGAACATTAAGCAGTTATTACTGCAGACATGCATGTACACAACTACATCAACTACATTACAAATATTATAAATTAATACACATACATTCAGACACATATGTATATATGTATGTATGTATAAGCATTTATTTGACACAAAGAAATTTTGCTAACCACATAATCAACCGCATACAATATTCTATGGCATGTACATGAAACAACTAAAATGATTACTACTACTACTGCAATAACTAACTACATATCAAAATACATACAAGCGATGAGCATTAGAATTTACGTGTATATGGTACACACATTCAAAGAACAGAGAATTATTATCTCATGGTCAAATGCTGCAACAAAACGATCGAATGAATGAATGAATGAAATGAATACATTCAAAATATATTACATTGCAGGCTTGAATGTGTGTATGTGTTCGAACATGTATGGTAGAGTGAGTAAGATTTTTGTTTTGGTTTGTAAATCGTACAGCATAACTGAACTAATTGGGAAAACTTTTCTAAAGATTTTCTAGATGAATAGCCTGTCACTAGGAGGCCGCAGGATACATGGTGATTTCCTAAAATAAAAACAATCCTTTGCAATCCCTTTTGATAACTTCAGATTTCTAGGAACATTTTGAGATTATTACAGACCATATTTCCCAACATCTGACGTTTCTTCTGAACTGGTTAGTTGGTCAAAAAACGTTGTTTAGATATCTCAGTGTTCGAATCCAGATAGTTGTTTAGAAAAAGTTCAAACGTTAACCATGATCTAGAGACTCTAAAAAGGAGGTCTTATACATATTTCTTTCTTCCCATTCATTCCCTAATTATATTCAAAATTTCACTTAAATTAAATTAAATCACTAATCCACCTTTGGCTCCCATTTATTTTGAATCCAAAAGTACGTCAGATTGCTTCTGGTTGCATTATTGGCTAACGTAACTATCTCAGACGCTGTATTTTAGTATGCAATGAGTTGGTTCATTAAACAAGAAACCTCAGCTCAGTCATCTCGGACAAAACGAAATATAAAAAAACTACTTTTGCGACTTCCTGTCAGTAGTTGCCTGGCCAAAACAGAATATAAAATTGACAGGAGAAGTTTCTTAAAAATTGAAAAGTTTCTAACAAACTAATTCAGCCATTGTCTAAACGTCCTCTTTGAGGGATTCTCGCTTGTCTGGGTATCCGGGTTCAGATACATTCCTGGCAACTGTAGGGCTGATGAGCTTTCGAGAGCAGGTGCACTAATTCCGAAACCCTCGCAATTCGAATGGGATATGCTACTCACCTCGGTTAAATCGATAATTAAGCAACAATTCTTTAAGGATGCCAGAATAAATAAAGAATCTTGCTCAATTGCCAGACTCACTTGGCTCATGATGGATAGGAGACGTACACTGCAAGTACTCGAACTCAATCTTAAGGCCATTCTCACATGACACTGCGTTATAGGAAGACATACGGTAAGACTCCAGGTCCCTTTGAACAACTACTGTCGGTCTGCTGAAGAGGAGGAAATTGTTATCCACTTTCTTTGCCAATGCCCATCCTTTGCGAGGTGCAAATACATTTAACGGTCAGCTTAAATGAGTTATCATCCATTGACATCAAGGATATATCCTAGTTCCCACAACTTACAGGCTTATTTCCAGCTTAGGGGAGTCGTGCTTTTAGTGTGCAGCTCTCGCACTGACCAATTTCTTCTATTAGTTTGGTGGAATTTGATCAGTACGGGGACTGCGCTTACCCGTGGCATTACAATGAGCCGCTATGCGTGCTTAAGTTACCACTCCAATCTAACCTAGTTCTAGATCTGCCGTTATAATTACTATTTACTTACTTAATTGGTCATTACAATTCTTTAGTCAGAATTACAACCTAGTTCTCACACCACCCATATTGTGTGTTAATTTTATCCATAAGTGAAGGGTCCCGTACAGTTTACAGTCGACTTCGAACGACATATTTTTGAAAAGTTCTACATGGAAATTTTGTGAGAATAATGCTGAGAAGAAATATTTTTTATATTCGTATTTTGTTCGAGATGACTGTGCTAAGCGTTGAGCCACGGGCTCGCGTTTCATAAGCCAACACACTACCTACCACTAGACTACGGTGACATAATAATTATTGGAGTTGAAAACTCTTATCGCTTTTCTGTCTACTTAATAGAGATGTAACTTGTGCTTACATGGGTTTTCTATTTAGCTGTTCACAGCAGTTAACATAAACATGCGCCTGTATGTTTTGAATGAGGGAATGTATGTTTTTAAGCACTGCAGTTGCAGTAAATAAAATTGAAAAGAAAGTAAGAGAAAAGAATGAAGAAGGAATAAAAAATTATTATTATTATTAAATAGTTACAAAAGTATAATTTTTTTTAAATGGTTTTCGCTTAGGAAAGCAACTTTTCGATTTGTTTTATTTGCTTTTACCAATAGCTCTGAAAATGGATAAAAAAAGAAGCGCATAAACGAGCATAAGTGAGGGAATAAAATGAAAACTTTTCATGAAAAGAAAGGAAATGAAGAAGTATAGATTGAATGGAAGATAATTTATAAAAAATGTTGCCATACATGAACACCTTGTGCAGTGCTTTTATGTGGAAGATTTTAGTTTTAAATTTCTTTTAAAAGTAGAGACAGCCTTGAGTTATAACTCATTGCCATAAGTTTTAAAATAATTTTTCTTTTTTTAATTTTAATAAAATTCTTTTTATTCATGTTTATGCACAACAAAATGATTTGGCTTTTGTAAACATTTGTATGGAGATACTGGAATTTTTGCTTTGTCTGCTTCTAATGAAATTTTCTTTTACAATTTATGCGTTTTCCCTCTCCCCCTTTTAGTTTATTGTCATATGAATGCAACCATCATGTGGCAAAAAGAAAATATTAAATGGCATTCAGCATACAAAATATGGTTGCATTTGCATTTATACTCGTACTCACATTCGTGTTGTGGCAAGAGACAGATAAAAAAAGAAAAAATAAATAAAATTGAAAATTATTACGCTGCACATAAATATATGCATACGTAATACAGAGGCATTATTTGTAGCTGGAGTGCAACTCATTTTCAAACTCAATACACTTTTGTCTCACATATATTACCTTGGGGTTCGTTGCATGCAATGAAATAGCATTTCATACGGATCTTTTATAAGGCGGTTACCTTACATGCATAATTGGTCATTACAAGTCTTCAGTCTGGTTTACAACCTATCTTCGCACACCATTTATGTTGTGTATGTTAATTTTATCCATAACTGGCGGGATCTACAGTTTAAACGAACGGCAGAATTTTGAAAGTCTTTTGATGGCAATTTTTAT
Source organism: Sarcophaga rosellei (assembly GCA_930367235.1). NCBI lineage: Eukaryota > Metazoa > Arthropoda > Insecta > Diptera > Sarcophagidae > Sarcophaga > Sarcophaga rosellei. The sequence goes on along the minus strand of OV884020.1, from coordinate 66,075,665 downwards.
TTATTGTCAGAGTTTTTTTTGCCAGAAATCTGAAAGAAAGTCCTCGAAGAACAATTTCTTCATATTTCGTTTTGTTGAAGATGCTTGAAGAGGCTTTGAACAATGGCCTCACATCTAATAAACCAATCGCTACGTACTAGACTAAGATGAGGGCCATTTCTGGATGAATGGGTAGGTTAGATTGGGTTAGGCTTTGGCTTGCTGTCCATAGGCAAGTTCACTCGGTGAATATATGGCGCACTGTGTTACCCAATGTGAGGTCTAGATCCGTTAGTGGTGGGTTAAAACCACCGCAAGCTTCGGATGAAACCGGCCAGTTTTTCTGGTGCCACTTTCGCCACCATGACTAGATCTTCAAACGTTCTATCACCCAAAAACCCATGACGTCTGTCTTGAAGTGCAGAACACTCGCATAAAATGTATTGTACCGATTTCGTTTCCATGTAATCCGGGTTTGTCCACGAAATTGCCAATAATACAGTGTCCCCTTAGAATTTCTGTTAGTGTGCGAACCGAGCTCTTCTCGTACTCTAGTAGTTCCCTGGTTCCCTTCTGTCCACTGCTAGTCCACAGCAGTTTTGAAATTCGGCAACCAATTTGGAAAAGTATTCCTGTAGACAGACATTTCCGATCCCTTCCGTGTTAGTTCGTCAGCCTTTTCTTTCTCTCTATGCCACAATGTCCCTGAACACGGTTGAGGCGGTTGTTGAGTTGACGTATACAGTGGAGAGTCCAAGCTGAATGATAAGTGAATGAAGAAAATTGTCTAATTTGGCACGATACTAATCCACAAGAGATAAAAGATAATGCATCCCGAAAAGTTACTGTTTGGTATGGATTTTGGGCTGGCGGCTTCATCGGCCCATATTTCCTTGAGCAGGACTTCAGCCAGGCTATCACTATCAAAGGCAAGAACCTTTGTTTTTTTTTGACTCTGAAAGAAATGCTCCGTCTACTCCGTCTACTCCATCAAGGAATTACTGTATTTTTTTTTTTGAAGTGGCAATACTATTCATCATGAAACGTACACAAATCTTTTCATTCCATCATATGAAATAAAATTTACTGCTTCTCTGCCAAATCAGTGTGTATTTTGCATAATTTTTGTTGTTGCTTTTGCTTCTGTTTTTCCTTTTGAAAATTTTTAAAATGCAAAAAGTATGTATGTGTGCATGCGTTAAACTTTTTTATTTATTATTGTTGTTGCTGTTGTAGATATATTCTAATGTATATTTGCATATATAATTTAAGTTTTGAACATGATGTCTGCCGTTTTATTTACCTGTTGATGACACCGATACTGAAATGTGTCACTCTTCTTGTGGGGAAAAAAGAAAATTCAGTAGACGTTCATTGTCTCATGCAAATACATGAACTTTCATACACCTGTTGTACTTCTTCCTTTTATGCATGTATGCTCCTGTAAAACCAGCCTTCGTACCCGACCATAAAATGTCTTGGCATATAGGAAGAGACACAACACAGTTACGTAGTGTGTTTGAAATCAACAAAGATTCTGAACGAAAACATTTTAATTTTATATCTCCGCCTTTATTGTGGCCATTGTTTGCCAAGATTTCAACTCGAAAAAAAAATTTGAAATTTATTTCCGTTTTTATGCAATGTTGTGATGACATTTTCTGTTTTTTTTTTCTTAGTAGAAATGCCATACACATGTTCGCAGTGTTCATTGAAACAATGGAAGAACAAGGGTTTCTGTTTAATTGTTGTTCTTTATTTTAAGAAAATTGTAAAATTTTACTTGGCCGTATTAGCATTCAGCTGTACTTGAATGCAATTTTAATATTTAAAAGAAAATATTTTTTCTGTTTGAATTTTTCTTATAACTTACAAGTACAATTTTTTTTATAAAATTCTCTTCTACAGTTTTTGCTTTTATTGGCTTAATTGCACGCACATCAATGATGTTAGTAAGTTTTTTTTCTTATTTTATTTTATTTTATTTTATTTTATTTTTAATTTGTTTTTATTTATTTTTATAACTGTCTAAGAATTTGTATGAAATTTTAAAAGGAAGTTCATAAATGGATTTCAATGAAATTTATATCCTAAACTCTGCCCCATCTATAGCATTTGCAGGATACTTTTTCCTTATCATTGGCAACCTTAGCATTAGAACTCCGTTAGCATCATTGTAACTTCAAAAATTAGTCTCAAACCTTTGAACAATTATTTCCATTACCTGACCAATAAAATGTTTTATTAGTTTCAATTGGCAGTCGCCTCAATGGGCACATTTTGCTTGGGTCCTATAAGGTTCCATTGTAACACTGGTATTCCCTGTTTCGGGATATAATTACAGCTCCTGGTTGGCATCTCTCAACTAACCCGAGCTTCTTTTGAATGTTTTTTAAGTCTCCTTTATCTAAACATGTTCTCTGTTTCTAAGAAATCTTCTTCTTAGGTTCCCAAGCACCATCCCTCAACCAAACCGAGTGTCTTTTAAATATTTTCAAATCGCCTCCTGCTAAACATGTTCTGGGTCTCAAAGACCCAGAGCTCTAAGGTTCCTAAGCTCCATTACAGCTGCACCAGTTGTTATGATGTATTGCCAGTCTTCGGGCGTTCGTTCCCAGAGTCCTGTGTCCTGTTATAAGAGCTGTCAGATTCCTTAGATGGAATTTTGTTAGGTTTAATATGCAAATTCTATCCCACACACAACCATATCGGGCTAGATCTATCAGATGTCTCTACAAGTATGTTCATTACCCCATCCTACATGCATATATAAATACGTATATAATTTGTACTCTGGATCCATCAGTGAAAATTTGAATGATGTCTTTAGAGAGGTGTAAACCATTATTATTAACGGATCTATTCGGTATCTTGGTTGTAAAACCATAATCGAAAGCAGATTCTGGTATCGTATAGTCAATAGTTCTATTCAGACCATCCATACTCATAATTTAAGCATGAGCATAGCTTCTGTACTTCCATGATGCTATGGCGCTCAGTTGATTGGCGCGTTCGCAGCCATTTGTTTCGCCAAAATGGTTGCTGATATCCAATTAAGGATAGCGTAGTCTTAAGGACACCTGTTAGCATGATCGCCATAAACCATAGAAACCGGGTTGGATCTTGCAACAATAAGAAGCACTTGTGATTCTGTAATGTGTGTTCAAATTCCAGTTTACCCTAATTTGCTGTCCCGTATGATTTCACGATATTTGGTGCTTTTGGATGGAATGAAAACTACTACGTTGATGCAAGAGGTAGGAATTTAGTGGCTTTGTGTCTTCTTGTGAATAGAACTAACTCTGGTGCGGTTAGGTTTACTTTTAGTACACATTCGTTACGTAGTAATCTTAGCGCAGATACCAGAATATCCGAAAGTACTTTGAAGTCGCCGTAGTAGGTACTGTGTTGGTTATTGGAGGCGAGGCCACGGTTCAAACCCCAGGTCAGACATCTCCAATAAAATAAAAAATGAAATAATATTTCTACGGCGACTTCACCTCAGCAGTATTCTGGCAAAAACTCAGAGTGTAAATAAAATTGACATGAAAAAGTCTCTGTCATTCGGAGTCATCTTTAACCTGTAGGTCCCGCCACTTATGAATAAAATTAACACACACAACATAAGTGGTGTGAGAAGCTCGAACGTAATCCCGACTGAAGGGTTGTAAATTATGTATGTATGTATGTATATTGAAGAAGTTGTCATCTAAACTTACTTCCTATAATGTTAATAATGTTCAAGAATTATGCTACTATAGCGTCAGTTAAGGCCTGAGTGTATTTAAATTTCCGCGATAATAACACCAATGCACGTAGCTAAGTTAACAGACACAACACCAATGCAGCCAAATGAAGCGTATAATTGGATTTAAAATTTATTGTAAATGCCATGGTATTCTCTTTTTATATACTTTTCTTGGATTAATTTTATTTCTTCTTCTAATTTTATTTGTCCTCTAAAATATTTACACAAAATTTAACAATAAAATCCACACAATTTAGAAGAAAATAAGCAATTGTGCGGTTGTATTAGCTGATAATTATTTATAGGAACGCTAATAAGATTTCCAAAACGATATTGAATTTTGAAAAGTTTTGGTTTTTATTTTCGTTAAATTTTTCTTGTTTTGTTTTCTTATAGAATTCATTAAAATTTTTTCATTTTATTTAAATATTGAAAAATTGTTTAGAGTGTGAATAAATGATGTTTCGTAGGATGTGTGAATGGCTTTACAGTTTGATAAATAGAAAAAGCAAGAACAAAAACGGGCTAAAAAAAAGAAATAAAATCCCTCAGCAAACAAAATACCACTTGACACATTAAAATCCTTTTTTGCTTTACAGTGAAAATAAAAAAAAAAAAAAACTTTAGCAGTTGAGTCTGTATGTTGAGTATGAGCTTAATGGTTTCTTTCATTCCTTCTCTCTCTCTCATTCTTCGATATTTATTCATTTTATATGCTTTTCATTCATTGTTTTCATCGTTTTTTTTTCTTCCACTTTGGTTTACTATGTTTTGTTGCGAAACCATTTTTAGAATTCATTTTATTGCTGTGTTGCTGCTGCTGGTGTTGTAAATAAACAATATCGAGGCGTGAACCATAAGCGAAAACTAAAATATTTGTGTACATGTATGTGTGCATGTATGTGTGTATGTGTTTATAAGAGTTCCATCTAAATTCTTTTGAAATATTTCTTTAAAATGTTTACTTGCATAGCATTTACCACAGTATTTTGCTTTATATTCCTTTCTTTCTTTAGCTTGTATTCAGACAAGAGTGTTTGTATGTGTGTGTATAGTAACAAACCTTAAACATGAGAGCAGATGAAAAACAAAAATGAATATGTATTTATTGGGAAAACTGCGTACACCTTTAAGCACATATTGAATACTGTTCTAAAATGGAAAGATTTGTTCGGTAGTTAAAAAATATTCTTTTCTAGCCACCATTTTTAGAGGTTAATGAGCAGTTTGGAATACCACACCAATAGCAACCCTAACGAAAGAAACAATCAAACATTGCTGTACTAATTACATTTCTCTAGGGAGTTTATTCCGCAGCTATTGAACACAATTAGCAGAGCTGACCTCAGGATATTGCAACTCTTTTTATAGTATATCCTCCAAACTTTAAACAATATGGCCAGAAAAAGCACTATCTGAGCGTGATCTTGTCTTAATGTGAACATGTTAGGTAGGCAGATAAAGACTGTCAACCCAAGAAAATAGGACAAACACCTGTACGAATGACTATAATGAAATGCCCAATAATGTCTCTTACCTACATGCTCAGTGTGCATACTTCTTTGCTATTCAAGCAGAGTTTACCTGAGTCCTTCATCCAGCTTTGGTCTGATTTGTAGCGCCATAGAATACGTTACTATTATCTTAATTATAATCTTGCAGCTTTTTAAATGGGTACATAAGAACATAACAACAATTCATTGACAACACGACTGGCAAGTTAATCCACATTAAAGTCTCCTGGAATGCCACTATAAGCCTGTAATACGGCAGCCGTACGTATACCGTACTTGAAATCGATTAGTTAGATATCAGTGTCGTTTCGTTCAGTAATCATCACCACAGCCGACACTTCTGTCGAGTAAGCTATGTATACCGACTTCGAAAATTTCTCGCCACACGAAGTTCGATCCAGTTTTAAATCATCTGTTAAAATTTGAATAAAGTACTTTACTTTTCCCCAAACTTTCCATCTGTAATGGATGTTCTTAACTTCCTTGAGAAGTTAGAGTGTGGTGCCACATATTCTGGACACTTTGGAAAATTCAAATTTCCCTAAAGATGCTTAAGTGATCAATATTTTATAAACATACATACATAATTGGCCATTACAATCCTTCAGTCAGGATTACGGTCTAGCTTTTCACAACACTCATGTTGTGTGCCTTAATTTTATACATGAGTGGCGGGAGCTACAGTTTAACGACAGATTTTTGAGAAACTTTTTCATGGCAGGTTATTTACTCTCAGAGTTTTTGCCAGAAGTCTGCTGAGAGGTAGCCGTCGAAGAAAAATTTTTTTTGATGTCTGGCCTGGGGCTCGAACCCGGGCTTTACGTCTAATAAGCGAACACACTTCCTACTAGACTACGGCGACTACTAGTATAAAATATTTTATGAAGGTCGTGTTAAATACGCAACATTATCTCCAGCCCGGTTATCAATCTAGAAAGTTTGAATTGCGTAATGCCTTTACGTCTTGATCTTCACTATCGTCAACCATACCTTTCCAAATAATCGCCACCAATTTAAAGATAGGTTGTTGTCCCATCAAAAGCATCTTTCTCTCTCTTTAGCTTCCCATTCATTGAGCCGGCCTTTAAAAACATTCGTCCCCACTCTGCAGATGGGTTTTGGTATAGTTTCGCATTGCCGAGGATTCCTTCATAAACTGGGATTAATAGGTTAAAGTTGTTTTGTCTACTTGGCTGATTGAGCTTCCGCAGAGAGTTGCATACAAGCTTTGATTTAACCTCACAACAGCCGCATTCTCGAATGGCGTTCTTGCTGTCAGACTGTGTTGCTATGCCCTATGTTTTGTACTTTTTATCCATCCTTCGATGGTGTAGACTTTCACTTAGAAGATACCCTTGAGTTTTCCCATGGTCTCGGAATATTGGTATCGGAATATCTGGGTACACAAATTCCTTCTCCTGTCCTAAGATTTCTTCTTCATCCATCAGCATACGTCTTTTAGAAGACTCTATGCAGCTTCCAGACTACCCCATTCATATTTTGTTAAGAAGTCTCTTTGCAAAGAACTTCTCTGATTCATTGAGTTTTTTGCGTTCCGTTTTTCTCTTCTGTCCACTAGAAAACAAGAAGATGGTCCTTGAAATCGTTACCACTGGTGTCGAACACCTACAATATACGGTTGAATTAATTTATGAACAATGCATGGATGCAAGTGTTTGTGTATGTCTGTTCGTTTGTATGAAATTCTTTGTTTCTTCTCCTTGGTTTTATTGTTTCCTATTGTTGTCCTTTTTCTTGCATAAAATCCATGTCGTTTGGGGTAAGGTAGTTAGTTTGTGCACAATTTTTAAATGCAACGAATTCGCTTAACGATTTTGTTGCTATAAAAACGATTTCGCTATATAATGGTGTTATAAATGTATAAATGTGTGTGTGTTTCTTTTTTACAATTTGTTGTTGAATGTTCAAAAATATGACCATTAAGTCTGATGTGGCTGTGTGCCTTTTGTGGTATTTCGTTTTGTTGTTATTGTTGTCTGCTTTTATTTTACGGCTTCAACAAGGATTTTCCCTCTCGTCCACACCATCACCATGGAAAGAACGGTCTATTGGGTATAATTCTTGTTACTGGCATTGTTGTCGTTGTAGTTTTTGCTGTTGTCAATGTTTTTGTGTGGCTGCAGCAAATTTAAGGCACACTTGAGAGTTTCCAACAAACAAACGAACGAGCGAACAACTGAATCAATGATCAGCGTTAAAAGAATCAGCCGTGCAGCCAACTAAAGTAAACAAAACAGAGGAAGAATCTCTTATTTTGTGCTTTTTTTTTTTTTTTTTTTTGTTTTTATTGTATATTTTATTTATTACTGTTTATTCATATTCTTCTTTATTTTGATTTTTTATTGTGATTTTGTTTTCAGTATTTTTTTTTGTTTGTGTTCGATTAGAATCTATTTTTCCAGTGTTTGTGCATTTTTATGTTGCAAGTTGTTATTGTTGTAGTTTTATTAATTTATTTTTATTGTTTGTGACATTGTTTTACGAGCGAAATGTTCTTCAAGCCAAAACTTATATTCTATAATGATTTGATTTGAAAAGGAAGACGAAAGAAATGATTTCCGTCTGATTTCGGAATCGCTAAACGCTTCGAAAGATGAATTTCTTAATCAGATCTCACAAAATAAAAAATTATCAAGACTCTCATTTAAATATTAAATGCTAAGGCGGATAAAGCTTATAATACGCTCTAAGCTGATACTTGAATTAAAGAAAAAAATTTTTTTATCAGTTATTGATTTCCAAAGTGGCCGTAGACCAGTAAGTACAGTTCAAACTTGATTTCTTTGCTGACTTTCTCTCCGCAGGTTTCTGGCAAAAACTCTGAGAGTTAGTAAAATTGTCATGAAACATTTCTGAAAAATCTGTCGTTCGGAATCGATTTAAAACTGTAGGTTCCGCCACTCATGGATAAAATTAACATACGTATATAATAGGGGTGGTGTCAGGAGCTAGGTTGTAATCCTGACTGAAGAGCTCGTATGCGAGTGCATTGTTGGTGTATTTTGTAAGACACAGAGAACAGTCGTGGAACCATATTTCATTACGACGACCTATATACGTATTTATGTTTATGCTTTGAATAGACACATTCGCTCATTTAGCTATTCGCTTGGTTAAGGTATTCACCGTCACGAACAAAAGTTCTTGACTGCGTAAGAAACAGGTTGTAATCATTCTGTGGCTTGTGCAACAATAAAGTTCACTGACTGTAGTTGTACTATTGGAAGATAATCATCTCCTTTTGGTCAAGCGTATATGGTTATTCGTGCTTGTTCATCCTAGTGTGACTATGGCTGTGTTCTATTGCTAGAGAAACATTTACATTTATTAGTAGTCAATATTCTCTTCCGTAATAGCTTTGAAGTCGTCGTAGACTAGTATGTTGTGTGTTGGCTTATAAGACAAGAGCCCGTGATTCAACCCCTGGCTCAGACAACTCGTATAAAATCGAATATGGTGACAATATTTCTTTCGGCGACTGACTTTCAGCAGATATCCGGCAAAAACTCTGAGAATAAATAAAAATTTACTTGAAAAAGTTTCGCAAACAATTTCTAGTTCGTACTCGTCTTTAATGTACCGGTCCCTCCACTCGTGTATAAAATTAACACACACAACATAAGTGTTGAGAGAGGCTAGATTGTAATTTTGACTAAAGACTTGTAATGACGAGTTTAGTAAGAAAGTAAAGCGCTCATTGGATCACTGTAGAGTGTATAAATCACGTCTAAAGTCAAAAACGGGTTGCTCGCAAGGTGATAGCGTGACTTCCGAGGTTTACCGTCATATGAGTTCCTGGTTAAAGGAACATTGGAACTCACAATTAAATGAATTCATACGTGGGATTGGATTCCTCTACAAAGGGGCAAACAACTGATTTTACATAAATTTGATACATTTGCAAAGGAAAAATGGGAACGTGAGCCCACTTGTGTAAATGCCATATAATTATAGAACTCTATGAGTCTATTTAAGGACAAAATTTGCGTAAAGCAGCATAGGAGTCTATTTTGAGAACCTCAGAGCTATCATACCGGAACACTGGCCTCTGGGTGAACGCTCTGTTAAGCTGGGAAGATCTCACAACGACTTTAGCAGAAACTGTAATGACAAGGAATTTTCATTTCATTTCATTGAAAATTATTCACAATTTTATTTTAATAAAAATCTGAAAATTTACTCCATTTTGTGTTTTTGTTAACATCATAATTAAATCTCATATAACCAGTCTTTTATCACAGTATTCTTTACATTTTGAATTGCCTAAGGTTTTGTGTTTCTGGAACATTATATAGCCTGAGAATTAAATTCCCTTTTATTTCACTTGCTGACTAGAATATGGAAATTTTATCACATACGTATACAAACATATGCATTTGAATGTTATGGAATATGTTCTTAAGAAATATTATTTCAAAAAGAAAACGAAAAATAAAAATGAAAATAAAATTATGTTTATGGCATCACATCACTGGTAAACTTTATAAAAAATATAACATTTAACATGATTTGATTCACCTTTTTTTTATATTGAAGGGACTGTTTTTGAACATGCCTTCTAGAATTCTGCATATGATTTTGAAGAACGAATCTTGGCTTTTTATCTAATTTCATTATAATTTGTTTAAAATATATGTATGAAATAAAAATAAAAATCTTTTAGATGTTCTATGTGTTGATACGTTTGAATTCTGAAAGAAAAACGAAAGAAAATAAAAATGAAAACATTTTGTTTTTTTTTTTTTAAATCTGTTAACGATCCTTAAGGCGTTTAGTAAAATTGAAAATGATTACTTTCTTTGGGGCTTTGGGCTATACGTTCTATAGCAGATATTCTCTATTTTCTTTCCCATATCAGATTTCCCATTGTTTGTGTTTTCATTTCTCTTTTAATTTCCGTTTAAATTTTTTGTTTCGAATTCAAGTGTATTTATTTGAGCAGTTTTTATAAGATTTCTTTGGAAAAAAATATTTTTAGGGGCCTTCAAAAACATAAGAAATTTTTTCATCTTTTAATACGAATTTTACAAGGGAAGGTTGCAATTTAATAACCTCTGTGCATAGACAGATTCTTATTTTTCAGTTAACACTTTTTTTTAATAAAAAAAAATTCAATGCAAACAGAAATTGTTTTAATTGCAGCTATTGGAAACCGTTGTATTCATTTCAATTCATGTTTCTATTTAAATAAATCATCAGGAAAGAAGCCCTATTCTTCCTATGTTACAGGCATAACGAATGAATAAATTCTATCCAACGTTATAAATTAAAAGTAGTAGTACCTATTACATACATACATGCATACACTATGTAAAGGGTGTTTTTTATAGAGGTATAGAACTTTAAGTTGCAATAAAACAACGATGGATTATTCGATTGACATGAATTTTATTTATCCGAAAGATAATCTTGTGGCATTACATTTTAAATATGATTGTTGTTCCCGATTGGCATATGACCGCCACGGCTGGCGCGGATGTAGTCCAATGTGGACGTCCAATTTTCGATGACTTTTTCCAACATTTGTGGCCGTATATCGGCAATAATACGGCGAATGTTGTCTTCCAAATGATCAAGCGTTTGTGGATTTACCGTATAGACCAATGACTTTACATAGCCCCACAGAAAGTAGTCTAGCGGTGTTAAATCACAAGATCTTGGAGGCCAATTCACAGGTCCAAAACGTGAAATTAGGCGGTTACCAAACGTGTCTTTCAATAAATCTATTGTGGCACGAGCTGTGTGACATGTTGCGCCGTCTTGTTGAAACCACATCTCCTGGACATCATGGTTATTCAATTCAGGAACGAAAAAGTTAGTAATCATGGCTCTATACCGATCACCATTGACTGTAACGTTCTGGCCACCATCGTTTTTGAAAAAGTACGGACCAATGATTCCACCAGCCCATAAAGCGCACCAAACAGTCAGTTTTTCTGGATGTAACGGTGTTTCCACATACACTTGAGGATTACCTTCACTCCAAATGCGGCAGTTTTGTTTGTTGACGTAGTCATTCAACCAGAAGTGCGCTTCATCGCTAAACAAAATTCGCTTATGAAAATCGGGAACAACGGTAATCTCGTTTTGGGCCCATTCGACGAATCTACGCCTCACTTGATGATCGTTTGGCCTCAATTCTTGCACGAGTTGGATTTTGTAAGCACGCAAAAAATCCTTCCGAAAAATCTTCCATACAGTGGATGAACACAGATCCAATTCCTGTGCTCGATGGCGGATGGACTCATTCGGGTCTGTCTCAATGCTACGCTCTACAGCAGCAATAGCTTCTTCTGTACGCACCGTACATCTCTGGGGATGCGAGTTATCAATAAGACTAAACGTGGTGCGAAAACGTTCCATGGTTAATCGAATTAACTGCTCTGATGGACGATTTTGTCGACGATAAAATGGACGTAGTGCGCGATACGTTTTCCGAACAGAACCATTATTTTCGAAATGAAATTGCACTATTTGCAGGCGTTGTTCAGGCGTGAGTCTATTCATGATGAATTGCCAAACCAAACTGAGAATAAATCACTTGACAGCTGTTAAATCGGTCGCCATCTTGAAAAGTAATGCCAACTTAAAGTTCTATACCTATATAAAAAACACCCTTTATATGCATACATACATAATTGGTCATTACAACCTCCAGTTAGGATTACGACCTGGCTTCTTACATCACTTATGTAGTGTGTGTTAATTTTATCCACAAGTAGCGAGACCTACAGTTTTAAGTCAACTCCAGAAGGCAGATGAGAAACTTTTCATGTCAATTCAATTTACTCTCAAAGTTTTTGCCAGAAATACGTTGAGAGGAAGTCACCGAAGAAATATTTTTCAATATTTCGTCTTGTTGGAGATGCCTGACTTGGAGTTTGAACCTTGGCCTCACGACTAGTAAGACAACACACTGCCTACTAGACTATGGCGATTCGTTAGCTAGTCGGCCATACAAATATAACTCCCGGCTGACATTTTAAAATTATCCTGACAGTATAATAAATTTGTGGTTTTAATCCTAGTCTGCTTTGGTTAGATACGTTCTGTTAACAAATTTTGGATGTACAAAAATTAATCGTCTCATGTTCTCAATTGCCGAACATAGAAAAAAAAAAATATTTGCTGTGTTTCACACTTCTTCCGCATCATTACATTGTCTGCAGAAGTTGTTCTGAGATATTTACAGCTTACGATCGTGAGCACCCAGACATAAGCTTTTCTAAGTTAGATTTTCAAAATGAGCTCCGAATAGGTTTAACGTAAATGTTGTCCACAATATAATCATAGAGGGCCAGAGACTGTATACGAGTTGGCTCATGGCCCCATCTTTCCATTGCAAATGTATTGAGTTTGTGTAAAATCATTTGAAACCTTTGCCCCATTTGCAGAGGAATCCAATCTAATGTATGAATTCATAGGAATTATTCCGTGTTTTTTCCGTGGTCTAAAATCCGTTAAGTCTCGCTATCTCTTCCAAAATAACACGGCATTCTTGGATAATTTTAAATGTAGTTTAAACACTCTCCAGTGATCTTATGACTGCTTTAATTACTTACTTATTTACTTAGTAACTGGTCACTATAATATTTTAGTCAGGATTACAACCTACCTTCTCACATCACCCATATTGTTTGTGTTTATTTTTATCCATGAATAGTAAGGTCGACTTTGAACAACAAATTTAAAAACTTCTCAAAGTAATTCTATTTTATTGTCAGAGTTTTTGCAATCATTTGGTTGGCTGTTTAACACTCTAGTACATATTACCATGTCATAGTGTGTGTGTGAACAGTGTGCAGAAATTTGTAAATTTGTTTCAACGGAATATGGAAGTAATAAATGTTTGTCACCTCTGTTGTTTATCTGAATAAATGCGAACCAGAAAAAAGTTGTGAAAATATGAGAAAATATACAATAACAGTCTTATGCAAAAAAAAACCTTATTATGACCTTAAAATGAACATTAGTTAACAACGACTTTTAGCTTAATAATCCATTATTAAAAAAGTATATGCAAAAACAGTATTTTAACTAATATACATTTTAATGTTTTTTTTTATTTGATGCTGGCAATACCATTATTTTATTCTCTCAATTTTTCCTTAATGTTGTGTATGAACGATTATTAGTTCATTTGGTATTCGTGTCTAATATTATTTTTCTTATGTTTTTATGCAAAATAATTGTTTTTATTAACATAAAAATGGGATTGTATTTGTTTATTTAATAAAAACAATGTACAAATAAAATAAAACAACAAATGTATTTACATACATACATAATTGGCCATTACAACCCTTCAGTCAGGATTACGGCCTAACTCCTCAACACCACTCATGTTGTGTGCGTTATTTTTATACATGAGTGGCGGGACCTACAGATTAAAGTCGATTCCGAACGGCAGATTTTTTGAGAAGCTTTTCATGGCAATTTTTACTCTCAGAGGTTTTGCCAGAAATCTGCTGAGAGGAAGTCGCCGAAGAAATATTGATGTCTGACCTGGGATTTGAACTCGGGCCTTTCGTCTAATAAGCCAACACACTACTTACTAGACCACGGCGACCAATGTAATTAAAATATTATATTTTGATTAAAGAAAGTATTCGAGTACCGGTTTCTTTAAATTTATTTTGATAATTTAGACATCACTAAACTATTTTGTAAACAAAATTTATATTTTTGGAAAAAGAATAATTTGGATTTTCTTTTTTTGTTTTTTAATAAATGTTTTATGAACTGAAAAAAAAATGTTTCTATTATTTCCTGAATATACTTAGCTCTACAATGACATACACATACATATATAATTGGCCATTACAACCCTTCAGTCAGGATTACGGCCTAGCTTCTCACAGTCTACAATGACGTTATTTATAAATTAAAAATATTTTTCAATAAAAGTTCTTAAAATTGGTTTAAAGTAGGGTCGAACCATTGTCAAATTTCTCAGATTTAACAATGGTTTACTACAGGTGTTTTAAGCTAATTATCGTTTTTGGATATACTTTTATCGAATTTAGCTTAACAACGGTTAGTAAGCATGTTGTAAGTTTTTTTGCATAAGACTGTAAAACTGCAACAACACATGGAATGAATAAATGAATGAATGTATGAATAAATGGAATAGTCGTCGCAAGGAAGATGTATATATGGTAGAGAGAGAGAGTAGCATTTGCAACTATATTAGCAAAAAAAAAGGAGAGTTCACATATTTTTTTTAGCGGCTCCTTGAATAAGGACTTCCGAATTACAACAGTTAATAACGCCGCTCTTAATGAAGCTAAATCTGTCAAATTACTTGTCGTTTATTCACGAAATTATACATACGAAATTACCATGAATGGATATAGCATTCTCAAACACATGAGAATAATAAAATGGGCTATCCGGTTTGACCCTTTTGAAAATCCGGTTTGACCTCATTGAAAAAGATGTTCAGCAATGAGACACATTACTGAATGAATGGGTGCGTGAATAAACAAAATTTGTCGGATTTGGGACGATCCATAATCCACATGAAATCTCGAAAAAATCATTAGTTGGCATGGATTTATAACTGGCGACGTCTTCGTTCCATAATTCTCTGAGAATTGGGCAGGCCATCACTATAGATGGCGAGCACTACAGGTTGATGACTCCCAACTTCTTTTGTAATGTGTTGGTTGACCTTGACGGTACGGCTGTAAGCGACGCACAGCTTATGTCACATTGGATATTCTACACATGCGATTCGAAAGCATGGACATCTCAAGTGAATGTGATGTGAACTTGCCACTGAGATCGTGCGAATTTACTTCGCTAGACTTTTTCTTTTGGGGTCTTTTTTAATTCACAAGTGCATGTAAATATGCCTTAAACTATACAGGTCTTTAAACTATACAGGTCTTTAAGGCCAACACAACACAACACAAGCCTTTGGTTAATTCAGCTTGATTTAGGAACCAGAGTCAGATATAAAATTGACATTTCGAATGCGCTGCATCCACAAAAGCAGTGGTGGGTATCAAATGACTAAAAATTTTCGAAAATATTCCACACACACTCTATTTTATTTTAATTTAAAATAAAGAGAAAGCTCTTAACGACAGACCTGTTAGAAAATAGTGAATTTTATAACATAATACTTTTGATATCATTTCCGTTGTTGTCATAGCTGCTGTTTATTATGTTTTGTGACATGTTGTTGTCATACAAGTAAATTGTAACAATATTTTATGCAATGGCATGCACTATGTATACATATGTACATATGCATAGTCAGCATATGTAATTTAAATGTAAAGCAACGGAAAACTTGCAACTGTTTCTATCGTTAAATATTAAAATTGTTATCAACGCAACAACATCTTAATTGCTCAATATGGTTAAAATTATGGTTTACTGTTAGAGGCTATTATGGGAGTCTGTAGATCGTTTATTTTTTTTATTTATTTTTTTAATAAAAAGTATTAAAATAAGGTAAAACCAACATACCAACGACATAGAATTAAATTCCACAATAAATACATGGAATTAAAAATGTTGAATGAATTATATCGCGTGGGCCATCTATGAGTTAAAATTTGAACCATCGGTTATTTCGAATCTGGCAATACTTATGTCATTCTATTCTGTCTCAAAATTCTGTATATTATCTTTACTGAACGTAATGAATTGTTTTACGCTAGAGAAAACTTGGGAAATTTATATCCACAACGATGACAATTGGTCGAAATTTGTTTGCCAAAAAATTAATTTCTTTTTCGGATGGAACTCACTTTCATACTGGCGGGTACGTTAATAAGCAAAATTGCCGTATTTTGTTCTCAGAAAACCCACATCTGCTCCTACAGAAACCACTGCACAAGTTACGAGTGATCGTTTGTTGAGGCTTGTAGAACGGAGGCATCATTGGTCCATATTTCTTTGAAAATAAAGACGCCGCAACCATTAATGTCAGTGGTAAACAATTTTGTCTACTAGCTCTTCATGCTATTGATGTGAGCGATGTTTGATTTCAATAGGATAGTACAACTTGCCACATATCTCTTGCTACAATCCCAATGGTGAATGGTGATGTCAATTGGCCGTCAAGAAGCTGAGATTGGACAACATTGAACTATTTTCTGTAAGACGCCGTTAAAGAAAAGTCTTATGTCGACAGACCAGAGATAATTGAGCATTCGAAGTCCAAAGTATGTGATGCCATTGCTGAGATACGACCCCATACACTCCAAAAATTCACTAAATTTGTTCCGATCGAATGAGGTACTGTGGGGAATGAAATATTCCATTTCTAACCGTAACAAATGTACTTCACACCAAATATTTTACAAAATATCAAAACCGTTGTTGTTTTATTGCATTTTAAATTTAACCTTTAAATGACCCACCCATTATGATATCTTCCCACGATAAAGGTTATTATTGTGGTTGCGTATGAGTAATTTTAATTACGAAAAATTATATTCACACAACACTCATACGCACTGTGGATTGCCTTTAAGGCGTAAGTACACGTATGTGTGTATTACCGAAATCAAATCTAAGATTTTAATTTTATTCATTGAAATAATATTCCTTTTCTAATCGGAACAATTGTAGATCACAACAGAAAAATTAAATTGGAAAAAATTTCAAATCGTTTGTTTTTATTGCATTTTTAAATTTAAACTTTTAAATGGCTCACCCTCTATTTCAAGCGATGAATTTATAAATAATTTCATGCAAAATTCATTGCACAGGTATTGCTGCAGCGCATTATCAAATTTAAATGCATATTCAAATAACTATAAGGCAAGTTTTAAATGGATTTCCATTTAATAGCATTTTTTTGCATTACAGAGGCTTTAAATTGAATTTATAATTACGATTATTAAGTTTTTTTTTTTACGTACATTATTATGCGTCAGCAATTTTCAAAAGCCACAAATCATCATTATTTAAAAACAAAAAATATAAATTTTTAATAATAATTTTACACTCAACTAAAAAAAAGTTATTCAATTAAATATGTACCTACACAGGAATTTTTGAAATTTAATTATTTTGTTTCCATTTACAACTTGGATCTCTACCGTGAGTGTATATTATTTTAAAATGCTAGAATAATCAAAAATTATTTATTATGCCGAAATTAAAATAATGTTTGTAATAATAATAATTTACGCTTCCTTTAGCAAATGCTATATGAAATCCTCTAAAAAATGTAATTATTATTGTGAGAAAAAAGAAATAGAAAACAAAAAAAAAATTGATTTTTGCTTTTAAATTAGAAAAACTTAATTGCATTTAATTAGATTTGAAATTAATAAACAAATAAAAATTATTTATTATGTGCTTAATTTATTTGCCACCTTTTCTTACAGTGTCACAATTTTTTTGGACGGCTTTCCACATATTGGGCTAGGCTTCTTACATACATGCATACATACATAATTGTTCATTATAACCCTTTAGTTAGGATTACGTCCTAGCTTCACACACCACTTATGTTGTGTGCGTTAATTTTATACATTAGTGCCGGGAGCTACAGTTTAAAGTCAACTCTGATCGACACATTTTTGAGGAATACGACGGCTTTTACTACCCTCTATTTATCAAATCTTTAACTCACCCAACTTACTCCTAATAAGATCAACATACCTACTCTTTGTTCCTCAAAGGTGCAATTAAAATTTGCAGATTTAAATGCATTAAGGTGGTTGGTTAAGCCTTAAAATACTTGTAACAATTAATTAATTTCCGTGGTTTTTAGGAATTTAGTAGTGAATTTTGGTCATTCTTCTTCGTTACCTTCCCTCATTGCGGTTGTCATTTAACGCATGAGTGATATTTTAAATATGTATTACGTATACGTCACGTATGTGTTGAAAATATTGGACAATGAAATATTACATTTTTTATATAACAAATCAAAGCATATAATTAAGTAACCTGAACAATGAAATCAACTGTTAATATAGCCCCTATTGATAACTTCTTTAACGTTTTAAAACGTTGATTTATGATTTTATGGAAATCTTAAAGGAAATTTAGAAATTATGGGTTATACAGTGGCTTCAAAACTGCCGTTACCGCTGTTAGTATATCAGTTACATAATTAAAGATTGGAGATTGAAATTATGGAAAGTGAAGGAAAGAAAGAAAGCTTGACGGACATTTGAAAGATGTTGTATTCCCTAGTCTGGTGTCACCTACGGTTTAATGCCGACTCTGAACGACAGATTTTTGACAAAGTTTTTCATAGCATTTTTATTTACTCTCTGAGTTTTTGCCATCTCAAAGATATATTGATGTTATATCGATTTTTCACAAAATATATCAATGTTTTCTATACATCGATTAATTTTTGTAATTAAATTTAATTGCAATGCATTTTTTGCTGCGTGGAAGTACTGGAGCATTACGATGTGATGATTTATTTCACTGTCCTCAATCTATATTGGTTTTCGTTTCCTTCCGAAATGTTGCCTAACACACTTCAGGATGCTGCTCGGCGCAGCAATGACAATTCCCATGCCTAGTACTTAATATGTACTTTGGGGTTTCTGTTTGAAATGTATTATCCAAGCATAGATTTCTGCTATGCGTATTAATGATGCGTTCTCCTCATCGCAGCATTTACATACTAGAATTGAAGTGATTGCTCTTATGTACACTAATATTCTTTGTATCTCCTATACCCTACAGTATTTTTAGACTATTTCTGGATAGTCTAATGCAAGACACAAATATCTTCCTAATATAATTACCAAGCGAAAGTTTAGATTGTCTCAATGTTTTAAAACATCGTCTAGAATGTTTTTAAAACATCGATGTATCTCGTCAATCACTAGTGTTGGCTTGTCGTAATGGTTGTACTGGTGCGAAACCTTGTTCAATAATACGAATCTTGCCTTATGGCAAGGGTTAAGGCAATTCCTGGGTGGATTATTTGGAGAGGAATTTTTAACTTCGAAAATAATGACGAAAATATTTTGAATTTGATGTGATAAAGGCGTCGAAGGAAATATTTGTTCATACTTCGTTTTGATGTAGATGTCTGATATGCGGCTTGAACCTTGCCGTCGCTCCTAATAGGTCAACTCATTACCTACTATTCTGCAATTGCCTATTTTTATATTCGCATCCTACCTATCATTCTCTCTGTCGTGCTATCAAATTATTTGATTTCTTGTTACTTTGTTGTGAAGTCACTATAAAAATTTACGATTAAAAGATTTTAACACTCTTTTATTAGCTCTTGTACTAACATGAAGAAGCAAAACAATAGGTAGCCAGGCTAATCAAATACTTTTTTCTGCTTTAATAGTTAGTTTTGCTTGCAAACACCCGGAATACAAATTTTATAAATTTGATTACAAACATGAGTAGTCCTTTTTGCCCCATAAGGCATATGGGCTTATTGAACTTCATATGAAAATTTATCGAAAATTTAATGACACACTTTAATCTGTGTCTGTAGTAGGCCAGTGTCGATAATGAAATCATAAAACCATTTAAGACAACACAACACAACACAAAGCCGTAGAGGTGTGACTAGACTATAAACTCAAAATGGGATTACACTTTCCACAGCCGGAGGACATAAAATTTACACATTTTATCGCATCAACACACACACAAATATTCATACAGATTTTTTTCTTCGTTTGAGGCATCTGCATGTCCAAGCCAAGTATTGATGCCGATTATTTGTTCTTGTTTTCTTTCGGTACTTTTTTGGGTCAATCTCTGAAAGCAAAACCTTGCCATAATGATAACAAGACGGAGAGAGTGAGGCATTCATTTAAAATGTAAGAGATTTTTTGTGTGTTAGTTTTGTAGACAATATGTTAGAAATTCATGGGATATACGTTCTAAAAAAAATTTTACATTTTTAAGTGCCCATAAATGTTTTGGGATTAAAGTACTTCAGCAACTTTTTATACATTTTTTAAGAATGATGCCACTGAGGGGTGTTGTTGTTATTTTAAAATTAAAGGGACGTTGTGGGATAGGAGGGTAAAAATAACACTTACATATGCAAATGAGTTTTATTAGATTGAATGAATTTTTAAAAGGGGATAAACACAAAGGATGTATTAATTATTATATACACTTAACAAATATTTTTAATTAATTATGTGTCATAATTAACTTGATAAAACTTCGCTATTTGTACCAATTTTAGTTAAATTGAATATAAAGTAGGAAGCATGTTTTCCAAATACGAATTTTTTTATTTAATTTGTAGAAATATTAAATGTTTTTAAATAGAAATTATAATCAAGACTTCATATCTGTTCTTTCTTTTGTTGCCATCAAATGAAACAGAAATTATAATCAAGATTTCATATCGTTTCTTTCATTAAGAACTTCTTATCTTTAGATTTAGGTTTTTTCATTTTAAAGATTAATTGATATTATCAAATGTAGAATAGAACGCCCTTCAATGGTCCGCTAAGGCTTTTTTAGGTGGAGCCCTTTTGAAATATTGAATTTCCCCTGCCAAAGAAATCATCACTTTAAATGAAGCTCATGCTCATCTTGGTGAGTACCCTGATAAACAAATTTGCCGTATTTGGGATTCAGAAAACCCACACGTAGTCTTGTAGAAGCCAATGTACCTATTACGAGTGACTGTCTTGTGCCGCTTGTAAAGTGGAGGCATCATCGGTTCATGGTTCTTTGAAAATAAGCACGGCGCAACCATCATAGTCAATGGAGACACATACCGCATCATAATAACCGATTTTTTGGTATCCACTTTTCATGATATTGATATGAACTGTGTTTGGTTTCAACATTATCGTGAGACTTGCCTCATGACACATCTCATGCCATTATCGATTTATTGCATCAAGTGTGTTATGGCGTTTTATTAGCCGAAATGGTAATGTCAATTGGCGCCAAGAAGTTGCGATATGACACCGTTGGGCTATTTTCTGTGTAGCGACGTTGAAAAAAGTATTATGCCGACAAACCAAAGACAATTGAGCATTGGAAGGCCAACATTCGTGATGCCATCATCGAGATACGACCCTATACAATCGAAAAAGTGCACGAAAATTGGTTTGAACGAATGACGTACTGTGTGGCCAGCCGCGTTAGCCAAATAAGCGAAATAATAATTTCTTTCTAATCGGAACAATTGTACCGTTTAAAATCGTTTCTATTTCTATTCTATTAAACTTTCAAATAAACCAACTTTAAAACCCATTATTTTTAGCATAAAAGTATTCTTCGAAGATTTCCATAAAATCCTAAATAAATCAACGTTTTAAAATGTTAAAGAACTTCTGAACAGTGGCCACATTAACAGTTGAATTCATTGGTTAGGTTACTTAATTATATGCTTTGATTTGTTATATAAAAAATGTAATATTTCATTGTCCAATATTTTCAACACATACGTGACGTATACGTAATACATATTTAAAATATCACTCATGCATTTAAAATGACAACCGCAATGGGCGAAATGATAGAAGAATTGATTAGAATGTATTACTTAATGCCTTAAAAACCACGAAAATTAATTAATTTTTACAAGTATTTTAGGACTTAACCACCTTAATGTATTTAAATCTGCAAATTTTAATTGCACCTTTGAGGATTAAAGGGTAGAGATGCTGGTCTTCTTAGAAGTAAGTTGGGTGAGGTAAATGTTTGATAAATCTGTTATTCAGAGTTGACTTTAAACTATAGCTGCTGCCACTCATGTAAAAATTAACACATACAATATATGTGGTGTGTGAAGCTAGGTCGTAATCCTGACTAATGTAAAAATTGTGGATGACTTTAGACTGGACCCGTGCAAAATTTAATTGATCCCGCTAGACGACCATAGATGACCGTAACTTATTCAACTGACCGAGGAACTGAGGGTAAAGGATTAGCTT
The DNA here is from genome assembly GCA_930367235.1 of Sarcophaga rosellei. NCBI lineage: Eukaryota > Metazoa > Arthropoda > Insecta > Diptera > Sarcophagidae > Sarcophaga > Sarcophaga rosellei. Next base: position 66,053,532 of record OV884020.1, on the reverse strand, counting down.
TTATTAAAACGTGTAGTAATTTGCCATAGAAATCTTATTGTAAACTGTATTGTGATTATGGGAACAAAAAATTGATTATTCACCGATCTACTTGTCCACTGACTTAGATAATTAGAGAAATTTATTTTCTTCTTTCCATTTTTTCTTCCTTCGTACTCATTGTCGTTGTCAAATTGTTACAATCTATCATCCGTCTGCCATACATTTCCGTGTAACCTCGTTGTAAATGATGGCAAATCAGTTTGTGATTTCTTTTTCTCTTGAAAATATTTCAGCTAAATGCCATTATAATAGCAACAAGAACAAGAACAAAGCAAAACAAAAAATATTCAGAATAATAATGCTAAACACTGGAAAAATTAGAACCAAAAAAAAAAAGAAAGAAAAAAAAACGAGAAACAAAATAAAGACATGAAAGCAAAATAAAGTACAAAATAGAACAACAGTTCTATTGTTTTGTGACAATTGATACGAATGTAAATGCTAAGAAAAGTGGATAAATGGGTGTGTGAGTGTGTATTTTAATATATCATTTAAGCCAAACACAACACACATACATTGTACTTACTATGTTTACAAGACACTATTTCTATTCATTTCTACACTTGCAATATTTTCTCGCCTTATTATCACACTTATTATTCCCATTCACTTTGGCATTGTATTTTAATAGGTTTTGTTTCCTTTGGCTTTGCTTTTGACTTTTTATTTCATTTAACTCTTTAATGCATATCGGACGCTTGTGTCCCATACTTACACCTTAAAGACAGCCCACAGCGAGTATGAGTGTTGTGTGTATATAGAATTGTTTGTAATTAAAATTACTCATACGAAACCGCAATAATAACATTTATCATGGGTCGATATAATAATGGGTGGGCCATTTAAAGGTTTACATTTTAAAATGCAATTAAACGAAAAACGTTTCAAATTTTGCAAAATTTATTTTTTGTTGTGAAATACAATTGTTCCGGTTAGAAATGGAATATTATTTCATTTATGTATATGGCTTCCGCGGCTGGTCTCACAGTACCTCATGTATCATGGTGCGTTAGATGTATGCATTCACAGTAATCGTTGCGCCGTCCTGCTTTTCAAAGAAATATGTACCAATGATGCCTCTGCTCCACAAGCCGCACCTAACAGTCACTAATGACACAGTAATGGGTGCATTGGCTTCTATTAGACCACGTGTCGGTTTTCTGAGCCCCAAGTATACGGCAATTTTTCTTATTAACGCGTACACCAAGATGAAAATGATCTTCATTCGAGAAGATAATTTTGTTTGGCAAAATCGATATCATCGTGCAGTTTCTCGTTGGCCCATCTAGTGAAGCGAAAACGAAGCGGGTGTTCAGACGGCTTCAACCCTTGAACCAATTGAACTATGTAAGGCGTCATACCGCGATCATTTCGAAAAATTCCACGTAGACTGGTGCATGTAATATTCAATTCTTGAGTGCGATGAAATGTTGATATTGATAGATTTTCACGCACACTCTTAGCTAGAACTTTGATATTTTCGGGTATACGCACTGTACGAATGAAACCAGTTTCACGGAATATAGTAATAAACTTGCTTACGGCGGGCACTGTTGGTCCTTCTCTGCGATCAAATTTCGTATGACATTTTCGTGCAATTTCCACCCAATTGCCTTCGTTTTGGAAATAAATTTCCAATAATTTCCAATGTTTCCTTTTTCCCCTTTTAAATTATGCTTCTAATAGCTCCTAATACTTCCCAAAATATATTCAGATTCTCAGAAACTTTTGTGTATCAGTTTTCGGCGTGAAAGGATTAAAAGTTGACAATGGTGCACGATTATTACAAAACAAATAGCGAAATAAAAATGTTTTTATGTTTCACAAAAAGCCAACATAATGTTGCATAATTATTTCACTTTCCTAAGCAGTATTATTTTCACCACCCACCCTCGCCCATCCAATTAAGTAAAACAGCGCTGACAATAGCTGCACCAAAGTCATTATAAACACTCTACTTAGTGCCATAATATACTGGCAATTGCTATCAGCCGACAACAACAATTTTCATGTTTCTATTCATTTTATATTCTTTTGATTTCTTTTCATTTCTATGATGTTTCTTTCAGTTTTGGCTTTAACTACAGCAGCCAATGGAAAAGAGATTTTTTATTCCTTTAAACGCATATTTCGTTTATATTTTGTTGATCATTATGTACATTACAATTATGAACACTCTAATAAAGTCGTCAAATACCAATAGATAATTATAGGAAATCTTTTACACAAAGGCTGTCAATGGCTGCCGTATCGTGAAAGGTGGCAGCTGGTCTAGAATACGTGCAAATCGTTATTAATACTGTAGGAATAGGAAAAAAAGTATTGCAAATGAAACAGGGTCAAGGAATTATGAACAATTTATTTGTAATTAAATTTTACATTTTGTATAAATAGTACATGCATACATACATACATACATACATACATACATACATACATACATAGTGGAAAAGTAATATATAATTAGCATTTGTGCAATCGAAAATTGTGCAGTTCAACCGTCATGAATGTATTTTTTGTCCCGCCTGATTGCATTGCATGAGAATCACTTGAAATCTCTGGAATAAGGAGAATATAAACGAAGTACCGCATATACATATATGTGTTCAGCATTTGATTAAGAAAAAATAATGACAGAGGCTGAATTTGCATACGGGCATTGCTGCCAAATCGCAACATTTTACAGAGTCAAACGAATAGAGATCTAGGACAGATGGGCTGTAATGTATTATTATGGGTGTCTTAATAAAATTTCTAACAAATCACCAACTATGAGCCAGTGAACTATCACCAATTGAATGGAAAAGAGAACGCACTGAAGCACTCAGAGAGTGAAAAGATGTTCTTATGCTTCCGACTTAGTATTCAAACCGAACCAACCAAACGAAATATAAAAACTATCGTTGTCCTACATGACTTAGGTGAATATATTCAGAGACTAATTTCATATATTGTGCATTAGGACTTTTGACATTGACTTTCGAAATTTGAAACTTGGCCGATAGCCATATATTGAAGCTCCATCTGCCAAATTAGTTGTCATTTATTTAATCTCTTTTGACAAATCACCATGGACGGCTACATTCATCAATAACACACTTACATACATAATTAGTCTTTACAACACTTCAGTCAGGACTACGACCTAGCTTCTCACGCCACTTATGTTGTGTGTGTTAATTTTATACCTTAAAGGCGACAGATTTTTGTGAAACTTGTTTATGGTAATTTTGTTGACACTCAGAAATTTCGCCAGAAATATGCTGAGAGGAAGTATTTTTTCATATTTCGTTTTGTTTGAAATATCTGACCTTCAATAACACATGCAAATAATAAAATTGTTTTATCAAAATGGGTGTTCTGCTAGAGTACAAATTATATAACTCAAGGCTATTCAAATCCTTTCTTGATACTCTTCCTTTAAAAAAAGAAGACAGAAATACAACAAACGGCGCAGATAAAGGCAAGAAGGAGTGCAAAAAAAGTGAACAAAAACTGCGAGAGCACGTTTCTTACTTTTATTGACTTGTATGTTTGTCCAATGCAAATGAGCTTTCAATAAAGATTTATGTTTAGTTGTGATTGTACAACTTACAAATTCTACATTAGTACAGTCTACCCTGTGATAAAATGTACAGAAATCGCTTTCAGTGCATTTCCTGCATTCACATTTAATTTTTCCGCATTATTTTTTTGTAAACTTGACGACATTTTTGGAAATTTTTGAAACCCACACAAAAAGGTATCACACACACACACACTTAGTTTTATTTAAATTTAAAGGTACAAAGCACTTAAAAGAGTATTCTTTCTATCATTGAAACTCAACAAGGTTACTGAACAGCTACTGTCTCTAAGTATGTTGCTGTACAAGCGCTTCCTGAAATTTTAGCAGGACAAAGAGTGTGTGTAAAATATCCTCAACGTTTTTTATGCGATTGATAGACCTACTGATGCCATTATGTGTGGAATATAAAATTGTTCAATTATCCGCCATGATTCCTCTGGGTATCGCTATCGCTCATAACACAGACTGAACTTAACCGATGACATGGGTTATGCTAACTTTGAAGACTGCTTTTGTTTTTTGGTTAATGTATCGCTTTCAAATCAAATTTATCTCGGCGCCTAGTTTAGATCACCTCCATGTGAGATGGAGATCGCTTTAACTCGCTTGTGTAGAATTTGGCATGAGTTGTGTTGCATGAAGCAGCGTACTGTTAAACACAATTCTTAAACAATATTGCTGGTGTCCAGATCATCCAATTCAAATAAAAAGCTGATCTGTCTGACCACCCGATGGACCGATGACGTTGCCAACAAAATATCTTCACCACTGTTTTACATTTTCGGGATACTTTTAACTCTCTCGGATCTTATATGTGTCGGTATTTTGCGAAATATGAGGTCAGTTGCTAACTGCTTCAGAGCCCATTCACGAACGCAGGTCATTGTTTATGGTTGTTTACTTTATTTCATTTAATGGGTCAATTGAATTATGTACGGGTGCAGGCCTCAGATGGAAAATATGGTAAGTGGTAGTACGTAAAAGGTGGAGTTCTAATGAGCGCCATGAAATCAACTGCATATACTCACGCCCCGCGGAAATGTTTTACCAGTACTTACGTTTCGCCAACGTACAGTTTTGGGTCGATAATTTACTGAACCGAATGTATCGGTTCGAATGTTTCGCACACATCATGAAAATCCATTTCGGGAGGTCGATTATTACGATGGCAAAATGGACAATGCGCGCTGAACGTTGGACGAATAGAACACTCCTTTTTAATAAAACAATTTCATTATTTGCAGGTGTTGTTGAATGCTACATCCATCCGTGGTGTATTGACGAATCAGACTGAATACGTAGCAACAAATTTCACAGATGTAGTTTCATCATGATGGCCTTGTCAATCTATTCAACTAAATGTTTATTTATTCACTTTAGCTGCTATAATTAAAGTAAAAAAAAAGTAAAAAAAAAACTAATGCACATAAGCAGATTGCAGTTCTGCTGCCTTTTCCTTTTTCTCTCTCTTAAAAAAAAAGCAAAAAATGTCTATTATTCTTACACAATAAATTCTAAAAACACTTTACAAACATACTTATAAAAAGTAAATGAAAATTTCTATGTGAGTATGAACGTCTCATCCTCACATACATCTTTAGCTTTTTCTACATGTATATTCTGACGCTAAATGTTATTGTATATGCAACATACAAGTGTTTGCATTTTTAGTAAGAATGTTTGCCAAACAGTTAAAAGTCAAGTGCTTCGTTATTTAAGTAGTAAGAAAAATACTTCAATTTTAATAACACATGCACACATATATTCACACATACATAGTCGCATAACGCCCAAAGGCACAGACATACAATGCAGGATGATCAACACCAACACCATCACCATATATGGCTGTAGCAGAGAAGAACACACACATTTAATTTGTTTTAATGTTTTTACAATTACAGTGTGTGGGTGTGTATGTATGTATGTATGTACTGTAAACCTTATTGTTGCTGTAGTTGTCATTGCAGTAGTAAAAATTTAAAGATTTGGCTGTACGCCCTCATGATAAATGCTTGTAACAGGAAAGAGAATGAAGCAAAATTAAAACATTTTTTTATACAATGATTGTAATACAATAAAAAGGAATTAAAGAAATTGAACAAAAAGAAAAAGAAGAGAACAAAAAAGAAAAAATTAAAAATATGTTGATGACAGTTTGAATTAATCTTAAGCAACGAGAATCATATTAAAAGATTTTGCATTGCAAATTATAATTCCGTGCAGAGACTTATTTGCCAACGTTTTTTAAAAATATGAATACAATTTAATTCACAATATTCCTATTATTATATAAGTTATATTAATTAAAGAAAAATTCAATTTTATTCAATAAAAACTGTGTCGCAATAGGGGCTCTGAAAACCCACACGTGGTCTTACAGAAGCCTATCGCACCATGATAACCAATTTTATTGTACCCGCTCTCTATGGTATGGTATGGATGTGAACGATGTTTGCTTAGAACAGGTTGGTGCAACTCGTTTGAAGGCTGTTTAATTACCCGAAATATTGATGTCAATTGGCCAAGAAGCTGCAATTCTACAGCGCTGAACTATTTTCTGTGGGGCGTTGTCGTTAAAGAAAAGTTTTATGGCGACAAAAAAGACACAACTGAGCATTTGAAGGAAAAGATTCTTTATGCCATTGCCGAGATACGACTACATACATTCGAAAAAGTGAACGAAAATTGAACCGACCGAATGAGGTACTGTGAGGCCAGCCGGTGCAGCTATATGAATGAAATAATATTCCATTCCATAACCGGAACAATTGTACTTCACAACAAAAAATTAAATTTGGCGAAATTTCAGACCGTTTCTGTTTTGTTGCATTCTTAAATTTAAACTTTTAAATGGCCCAGCCTCTATGATATCTACCCGCGACTAAATCTATTGTGGTTGCGTATGAGTTATTTTAATTACAAACAATTATGTACACACAACACTCATACGTACAGTGGACTGTCTTTTATTTTGCTTTGGATTTGCTTTTGTTTTGTTTCGTACTTTCATAGTATTGTTATGTATTTGCTTTTGTTTTGTTTTTCTTCTGCTTTGTATTTGTTTTTGTTTTGTTTTGGTTGTTATTTGTTTTTGGTTTGTACAAAAGCACTGGTTAGAAATCAATATTATTTCATTCATATGGCTGCAGCGGCTGGCCTCACAGTACCTCATTTGAGTAGAAAGGCCTAAGTTTTGTCAGATTCGAAATAACCGATTATTTAAATTTAAACCGACAGATGGCCCATCCAATACTTACTCATATGAGAGAAGATTGAGAGAAGGTCATCATAATTATTTTTGCAATATATCAGATCTGATATTTGTACTCGTAGTTCTTGCCTAGGTTGTTTTTTCCTTTGCTTACCTTCTCTTTCATTTCTTTTTATTGGAATGCTTTAAAGGCGTTGGAAAGTCTACTGCTGTTTTATTGTATATAGGCGCAGTAATTGAAGACGGTACCCATAACATGTAATGAACTACACGCTTGATAGGTTAATAGTTACGTTGGGATTATGTGCAACATATTTCACCGACTTCTGCGATTTTATGGTATTTAACTTATTACTTAGTAATCATTCTTTCTTTTTTGTTGTTTTATTACTTAAAATAATATTTATTATTGTTATTACTTTTTATAATTGAATGCATTTAATGAAAACTGAACGAGATTTACTTTTTAATATTTGCAACGAATATTAAATTTTATTAAAAAAGTTTACATTTTTGTTGCACTTTTTTCATACGCTTTGAGAGTTTTTGTGGCAGGCAACCTTTTTTGAATTTGCAACAGTGAAAACTTATTCAGGCCTTTCTGTTCGTTTTTTCCTTAACATTTTTTTTTTTGATCTTTTCTGAGGCCGTATTGTATGAAATGAAATAAAAAAATTCTGGTAAATGTTGCAAATAAAAAATAATAAAAAACCTTTTTCAAATGTTATTGTAGTTCTACTGTGTATTTCAAAGTTCAAAAAAAAAAATATTTCAATTTTTCTTACAGCAGTTTTCCAACATTTATAAAGTTATTCAAATGAGAATGCGAACAACGAAAAAAAAAAGAAAAAATAAATTTGAAATAAAAAATGCAAAAGTAATATCAACGTATTACAGCAAATCATGATTAAGTTTTATTCTTCTTTTTTTTTTTTGCGGGCTACACAAATATCAACCAGCAGCCGTACAGCCCACCACCAGCTGACTGGATATGATTATGTTACAACATTTGGCAGCCTTTTGCTCATGAACCAAGAAAAAAAACCAAATTTTTATAGTTTTGTACCACTTTTTAACGATTTTCGTTTTTTCTTTGTGTTGAAATATAATATTGCAACAGAAACTTTTTCAATATTTTAGTTTTGCTTTTTTTTTAGAAATGTAATCACAAAGGAATATACATAAATAAAGGAAAAAGTAAAATAGTAATGAAGTAAGTAATCAAATCGATAGGAAACTGCATTCACAGCAGGATATGTTTTCGCAACATGCTATGATTGAGTTCATGCTCTTATTGTAGATTTGAGTAACTCTTTAATTTTAGTCTGAGTAACTAAAAATAATTCTTTAAAGGGATAGGCGGAAGAAATGCTAACAGACTAAGGTCAATATCAGCGATATTCACTCAAGCTAATTGGGATATTGACTGTAGTGAAGATAAAAGTGAGTAAATATATTGTTATGGTTGGTAGTTTTGAAGGGCTGAGCTGAGGCTTGTTTTCATAGTAAAGAAAACTTTCATCACTTGAGCAAACATATTTACGTGAACATATTTTTTTAAAGAAAAAATTCTACAATTTGAGAGCGTTGTTCTGGAACAGTACATAACAACATCTTGAACCTTAATGAAAAGAAATGTCAACATAGTATGACGTTCTCCACTGTAAAAATTTAGGTTTCGAAAGTTCTCATGCAGCTAGTGGGCCATCTATCGCATTGAATTTCAACAATGGGTTATTTCGAATCTGGCAATACTTACTCATACTCTTTCTATTCTGTCATAAAATTCAGTATATTATCTCCACTGAGCAACGTTGGACTATTTTCTGTGAGGGGCCATTAATGAAAAGTGTTATCATGACAAATCGGAGAGCATTTGCACGCCAACATTCGTCATGCCATTGCCGAAATACGGCTCCATACACTCGAAAAAGTGTACGAAATTTGGTTCGATCGAATGAGGTACTGTGAGGCAAGCCGTAGCCATATGAACGAAATAATATTCCGGTTCTACCCGTTTGTTTTATTGCACAGTTTTTAAATTTAAACTTTTAAAAGGCTTTATGATATTTTCCCACGATAAATGGGATGATAATTGTGGTTCCGTATGAGGAATTTTATTTACATATTTTTAAATGTGTGTAGACAACACTCATACTCACTGTGGCTTAAGTATACGTATATATGACGAAAATTTCGAATAAAAGATTTTAATTTCATTTATTGAAACAATATTCCGTTTCTAATGCGCCATGATAACCGATTTTTTGTATCCACTCTTCATTATATTGACCTAAACGGTGTTTGGTTGTGAAGAGTATGGTGCAACTTGCCACACATCTCATGCCACAATCGATTTATTGCATCAAATGAGGTAATGTGAGGCCAATTTTCGGCCGCGGCAGTCAGATGAATGAAATAATATTTCATTTTTAATCGATTTCTGTTTTATTGCATTTTTAAATTTAAATTTTGAAATGACCCACCCTATAGAAGCTGTGCCTAAAATGCATTTTGTTTGATGTCTTTGTACAAAAGCTAAGACTTGTAAATTTATTCTAAATAACTTCTAAATGATTTTGATATCAGCAAATGCTTTCTGAAAGAATAGAAAATCAAAAAATAAGCGACTGTGTTTAAGTAAAACTTTAAAAAAGTCTGTGCTCATTAGATGGGAGGTTATAATGCCAAGCCAAAAACAAACAAAAAAAAAGAAAAGCAAAAAAAAAAATTGAAATAAGAAACAAATGGAAAAAGAAACATACTCCAGCCATTTAAAAACTAAAGAAAACTTCTTCCAAAACTATACTCTTGCAGAAACGGAAAAGTTTTTCTATTAAAAAAATAAAATATTTTACCAAAGATGGCTTTTGGTTTTAAATAAAATTAAGTTTCCTACACAGCTATACATGTCTATGTATGTATGTACGTATATATGTATGTATATATGTCTGAGAATACATAATATTAAATGCATTCTTACAACAACAAAAAGCAAAGGAAAACAATTGCTATACATTTTACAATGACATTAAGCACAATGTGTCTAAATGTTGGCTGACCAGCCACTAACCACAATAGCAGAAAGGGTCAGAAGAGACCAAACTACAGAGACAGAACTAAAGTATGTGACTGAGAGATAGCGAGAGAGAGAAGTAGAGAAAGTGGTAGACATAATCGAAAATATCATTAAGCTTTACAATGTGGTAGAAAATAAAATTCTAATCTTGTTTCCTCTTACACTCAGCTTTTAATTTCTATTTTTCTTTTCGATTTTGTCTGTCTATTTAAGAGATTTCTTGTATGCGAAACTTTACTGATGAGTTTTCGTACTAAAAATTGGCTGAAATTACGAGAAATTATTTGAATTTAAAATTTAAATTTAAGGAATGTTAGGCCTAAAGAAATGCGCTTCAAAGAGATTTAAAAATGATATTTTTAAGGCAATAGAACTTCTTATTCTAAATAGGCATGATGTACTCTCTTGGATTAGACAATTTTATTTGTGTCTTACATTTTCTGAAATATTCGAACAAAAAGTATCAAATGTGTCATGAATAGTTTCAGAGTTATAAAATATCTGGGCTCATCCGAACTTTGGCAGTCGATAACGGCCATCTTGTTGCAGCCACACATGCCAAACTAGTTGTCATTTGGCGATTAGAGATAATGATAAGTCTGAGCTCTGTAGCAGTTGGAAATTGATGTTAACTTTCATTGAAAACTCTTCTCCAGTGATGAGACCCATTTCTAGATGAATGGAGATTAGAGCAAATAAACAACTAGTGTTTGGAACGACGCCAATTTATACATGTATGTATCCCAAAAATGTACTTCTTGGTGAAGATATTATGCTGGCAGCGTCACAGATCCGCATTTTTTTAAGAACAACGTTGACCAGGCGATCATTTTTTATGACGAGTTTTATAGGTCAATAATTACCAACTTCTTTCGGCCTTAATTGGAAGATCTGGACACCAACGACATGTGATTGCAATAGGAGGGTACTATGTGGCACACAGCTCATGTAACATGGGATATTCTGCACGAGCGTTTTGAGAGCGGGCTATCTCAAGTAGAGATACGTGAGCAAATAAAATTGTCGAATTTTGAACGATAATAATTCACATAAGCATCAAGAGCATACAGTTCATTTCGAAAACAATACTGTTTCATATCAATTTTGAGCTGGCCAGGTTACCCTTGGCAGCGGCGAACACTATAACACGATAGCTACGCATTTATTTTTGCCTGAATTGTATGATCTGTGCACCAACGACATGTGGATTTAGCAGAATAGCTCTACGTGCTACAGAATTCATGACATACTGCATGTTCTGCAAAAACTATATGAGGGCGTAGTCATCTCACATTCGGGTGATGTGTACTAACCACTGAGATCGTGCGATCGAACTTCATTCATTAGCAAAGGCGACAATTACTGCATGAAGAGCCGAAAATCAAACCCAACTAAGGAATGCGTGACAACCGGCTATTATTGGAAAATGTTTCATTCTATGGTTATCTTGGCTTAATAGACATGAGTGCTTGGTTGAAATCGCAAGTCAGACATATCCAGCAAAACGAAATATGAAGAAATATTTCTTATTCAGCAGATTTCTGGCAAAAACTCTGAGAGTAAAATGAAATTGCCATGAAAAGTCTCTCAGAAATCTGTCGTTTGGTATCGACTTTAAACTGTAAGTCCCGCTACCCATGGATAATTAATTAAATTCTTTCGAGATGCTATCCAGGTTCAATGTCTTGCTCCACTGCTAGTCTCACTTGGCCCTCGAAGGATAGAAGGCGCACCAATCAGTTACTCGGACTTGGTTGTGACATCATTTAAAACACAGTGGCCGTGCTCACAGGTCATTGTCTAATGGGAAGACACACGCAAACAATCAGGCTCCCATTTAACGACTTCTGCCGTGGGTGCATATCCACTGAAGAAAAGGAGACTGTTATCCAATTTCTTTGTTAGTGCCCATCTCTTGCGAGGTGAAGATATTGGTTTTTTGGCCCCCCCATCTTTGTCAGCTTGACGGAGCTATCGTTCATTGATGTCAAGGATATAGCTTCGTTTATCAAATCTTCGGCCTGGTTTCCAGCGTAAAGTAGTCGTACTGTAGAATGTGCAGCCCTTGCGCTGACCAAATTCTTCCTCATCGATTTGGACCTAATCCGTTCATAATGACAAAGGGATAGACAATTCCTTCCTTCCTTGAATTTCGGTCCTTAAAAATTATATTTTTCCAAAGTTGTTGGAACATAAAAGCAGGGTGTCTGTAGATAATTTGATAAAGATTTATAACCAATCAAATAGAAATACCCCTGTATACATAACAGAATTGTTTAAAAACATGACAGTTTACCACTATCTGTTCAGTTCTAATATGATGTTTTCATGTTGGTCAACTCACTTCCAAATACACACAAAGCATCTCCTCAAATAACTACAACTTCTAATATTTGTGGCAGCAGACACTTGCCATTTTTTCAAAAACTATTATTCAACTAGAATTAGAAGGGGATTTTAGCCAGCTTGCAACTTTTTGTTGCAAATTAATTCCGCGAAAGCAATTGAAATAAAACAAAAACATTATGTCACCAAAATCTAAACATTTATTATGCGCTGACATCAAATTTACATTAGGATTCCGCTAAATGCGATGGACGAAATTATTTTGGCCACATTTCAATCTCGACAACAATAACAACATCAGCGGATAACAAAGTAATTCAGCTTCTGATTATTGTGGCAAACAAAAGTGTGATAAAAATTGAACGAAATTCAACAAATGTTATGCTGGCTGGCTAGCTGGTTGGTTGGATTAAAACTTGTGTTCAACATGAAAGTTGTAAACAATTAAACCATGTTATATTGCGATAAGAGGCTTAAAGTGTTACAACATTTTTCATTCAATTATTCTTTTGTGGGACGATTTTTCTCTCTCTCTCTCTCTTTCTCGTATTTTATCATTTTTGGTGTGAGTTTTTCTACGGTTTCGGTTGATTTTATTTCAAGTCATTCCCGTGTGGGATGTTGGCCGGTTCACTGTAACGTTTGGTATACTAGAAGCGTTAAAGTGGTAGATCATTGAAAATGAAAAGAGGATAACGTTTGTGGTGGTGATGATGGTGGTCGTGGTAGCTGACTTCAGCAACGGTTTTGTTATTTTGTTGGTTGACAGTTTTATATCGTACCATTTTGTTTTTATCTTTTGAAAAAATTCTTTTAAATCGAAAATCCAAGCCATTAAAGCAACTGAAAGAAAAAATTCATTTCACCTAAATTGGCATTTTTAATCCTTCTCTTCTAAAAACAACAACCACAACAGCAAAACTTAAAAAAAAAACAAATTTTTGCCACAGGAGAAACATCATTGTGGTCAACAGCCACGGCTTACAATTTCCCTGCATTAACTAGTTAAGTTGAGTAGAAAAAAACTTGTTTGCCTTTTAGTAGCTTAAACACATATAGACAAACTAGCAACAAGAGAGTTTTAAATACTTCATGTTGTCTAGAGAATTCGCATCGCACGGTCTTTCCCAACCCTATCTTGGCGAAATTTGCGTCGTAACCTAGGTCTGTTTTTGTACAAAATTCAACCGACCCAGGAAATTGAGCTAAGCGACCATAGACTGCGACGTCTGTCCGCTTAATGGAGTCTTGGGCAGTTGGAAAATGATCTTAATTTTCATTGAAAATCATCTCAAACGACGGGATTCAACTTTGGATGAATAGATACGTAAACAAACAAAATTTATTGAATTTCAGACGATATCAATCTCTATGAGCTCTATGAGCGGCTAATGAATACCAAAAAAATTACTGATTGAACAGGATTTTGGGTTGCCAGTGTTATCGGTTTATAGCTTCTATTGTCGTTGATAACCGACTTCTTTTAGTCTGAATTGGATCACCGGCTCACCAGTGATATGTTATTTCAATACAGCTCATGGCACGCTGAATATTCGGCGCGAGCAATTTGAAGGCATAACCATTTCATGTGGAGGTGATGTGTACTAGCCAACAAGGTCGTGCTATTTGATTCCGATTTTTGAGATGTTTTCTTAAATCGTAGGTGTATGCGAATAAGCTACAAACTACAGATGTCCTCAAAGTCAACATAATCAATGCCATCCGTCAAATTTAACTTGATTTATGCGCCCAAGCCATGTAAAATTAGAGAAACCATGGCGGACATTTGAACGATGTTATTTTCAAAATGTAATGGCTTCAAATGGTCTTCATGCGGATTAATATATCACGTCTTTTAAGTTGGAGTGGTAGCTTTGATAAAAAGGCTCAGTTGAGCATACATAGGGACTAACTTCAAATCCTGAACCAATTGGAGTTTGTATGGCGTCATACCAAGGTTTTTAGGCAAAATTCGTCCCAATCAAGTCTCCGAAATGTTCAATTGTTGAGAACGACGGTGAATTGATGTTGATGGCGCTTCACGCACACTTTCTGCAGCAGCAGCAATATTCTCGGGTGTACGCACTGTTTTTGGCTTTTCACGCTTTGGTTTATCGATGAGGATGCCAGTTTCTTTCACTTTTTTCACAAGATAACGAACATACGGAGCTGACGGTGCTTCTCTTCTTCCAAAATCCGTACGCAATTTTCGCACACATTCTGCAACATTTCCATGATTTTCAAAGTAATGTCGTAATATTTCCCAGCATTTTTCAAGCGTATACATAACCATATTCGTTCAGCGGAAGGATAAAACTAATTATCTGTCAAATCAGACATGAGCTAAGTGTTACCATTCAGGAAATAAGAACTAGTTGAAAAAAAAAAAAACGTTGGATGGCGGACCCTTTACTACATATTCAAAGGATGCACTTGTTTCAAAAATTATTATGAACACTATCTACATACTGTGACGTAAAGGTTGTTTTTAAAACAGCTTAATTGGTTCTAAAATTTGTATGCTGCATAACAAATTTAAGCTTTGAAACAATTTTGAAAACATATAACACACATATACTCCTGTGTATCAGGTATACATAAGCAAACACAAGCACAGTTTAAAAACAAAAATAATCAGCAAAAATAAGGAGTACAACAAGAGTAATGGCTGGCATACAAAGGCTGAAAAAACACTCACGTTATTATACGTATACATATATACGAGTATATATATATGTATAGGGTGGACCATTTCAAAGTTTAAATTTAAAAATTCAATATAAATACGCATCATATTACATCGACTGGAATAGTTACTCTGAAAAGTAGGCAATAAAATTTTTTTGATTTTCTAATGTATGAAACTAATTGAATTAAATATCAATCATACATCTTGTCATTACGAATTTTAAATATTAAATATGAACATAATGTGAGTAAATATAATAGGTGGACGATTTAAAAGATTAAATTTAAAAATACAAAATACAAACAAAAACAGAAAATGTTTGAAATTTTTCCAAATTTATTCTTTTTGTTGTGAAGTACAATTGTTCCGGTTATGGAATGGAATATTATTTCACTCATATGGCTGCCGCGGTTGGCTTCACAGTATCTCATTTGACGCAATAAATCGATTGTGGTATGAAATGTGTGGCAAGTCCGTTATCAAGGTGCAATAGGTGTCTCCATTGACCGTAATGTTTGCACCGTCCTCGATTTCAAAGGAATATATCCTGCTCTACAAGCAGCACCAAACAGTCCTTCGTAATGGGTGCATTATCTTCTGTAAGAGCACGTGTGGGTTTTCTGAGCCCCAAATACGGTAATTTTGCTTAATTGCGTATCCACAAAATGAAAATGAACTTCATTCGAAAAGATAATTCAATTTTATCGTACAGTTTCCCAACGTTTTTCAAGTGTAAATCGATTCATTACGTTCAGTGTAGATAATATACTGAATTGTGTGACGTAATATGACATTCGTATTGTCAGATTCGAAATTACCGATGGTTCAAATTGAAACCGATATATACATCCAAACATACATACATACATATATCGTTTTAACCCATACTTTATATTTTACATCATATACGTTTTGTGTTCAAAATTTCTAAAGTGATTGAATGCTTGTATGTGATGTGTTGTTGCTCTAAGTGTGAGTATTTTTTTTCTTTTCTGTTTGACTAAAATTTTGTTAATTTTTTGGCTATTAAAACCATAAAAAAACAGCAACAATTTATATTTAAATGCTCTTGTATTTAAAATTTATAACAAAAGCTTTAGAAGAGTCTCTAAATTATGTGCTCGTAACCATATTAAATCATCAGCCATCAACAGCCAACTCTCAGTGTGATTATGTACCGTATAGGAGAGAATGTGAGTGTATGTGTGAGAATGAATTATGAAACATTTTTAAAAATACTAATACTGTTGAGTTTATTTTAAGCACACTTGAATACGGAATCTTTTTTTTTTCAGTTTTTGTAGTTTTTGGTCATCATAACCAATTTAGTTGTTCTAAAAGTTAAACACACACAGGCATATAGGCAACAACACAATTTACCACAAAATTGCCTTCAGGTATAACTAAATTAACCCCTACGTACATATGTATGTACATACATACGCGTACACGTTTACATATATGGAAAGAGCTGAATAATATTCGAAAATGTCACATTTAAAGCTGTCAACAGGCACGTGCAAGTGTAAAAGTTTTTTACGTGACATAATTTGAAAACTTGTATGCTGACTGCCATAATATGCAACACAATAATTTTTTTTTAATTTTAAATACTTTATGTTTCCTTTGGGGTTTGTATACCTTTTTTCCAGTTTTGCTTTTTGTTTTGTTTTGAGAGCACAGGAAAATGATTTTATGGCCTTTTAAAATACTTTTTATAATTTGCACGATACAAGGCTGGCAAAGAGACCTCAGGCAATTTTTTTTATTTTGTACAAATATACTCTTCAAATTTAAAAATAACCTGGAAATCATTGTATCGCCAGAAGTTCGTTCTCTTTAATGCCTCAAACGTATGGGTGGTGCATAATTGGTCATAACAGCCTTTTAGTCGGGATTACTGCCTAGCTTCTCTCAACACTTATGATATGTGTGTTAATTTTAGACTAGAGTGGTGGGACCTATAGTTTCAAGTCAACTCCAAACCACAGATTTTTGAGAAACTTTTCATGGCAATTTTATTTATCCTCAGAGTTTTTTCCAGAAATTTGCTGAGAGGAAGTAATTGAAGAAACATTTTTTAATCTTTCGTTATATTGGATATGTCTTGACCTATGGTTTAAATCGTGACCTTATGTCCGATAAGCCAATACACTACCTAATAGACTACGGCGACTACATGACATCATATAATTAAACATTTTCCAATAATAGCCGGTTGTCCTGTATTCCTCAGTTGGGCTTGATTTTGGGCAGCTTATGCAGCAATTGTCGCCTTTGCTGCGGTTGATATTTATGTTGGTTTATATGTACATATATGCATACTGTTGTTTGAGTTTGACTGTATGACTCGCCTGTCATGAGGTAAATTTATAAATTTTGTTTCCTTTTCTGTTTCGTTTAACGTTTAAAAATTTTAAAGCTTTCCATCGTTTTGGTCATCCTACGCAAGTAGGTATTTATGCAAGTATGTGTGAATGTGAGTGTATGCATGCATGTGGTAAACAAATTGGTCGCCAACGTTAATGGATTTTACAAGCCATTAAATGGATAGGTGGGCTGGATAAACAATGAAAATAAATTTGAACAATTTTTTTTGCCAACATTGTGAACCTAAACATACGCTACACACATGCTACTTATGATAGCTGGAGAATCATGAGGATTTAGTATAATCAGTGGAAATATTATCTTTGACGATGAGAACCTTTTCTTTGATGAATGCGTACGTGAACAAACAAAATTATTGCATTTGAAACGATAACAAACCATTTGCATCCGGAGAAAGTCACTGTTTAGTGAATATATTGTGCTGGCAGCGTTATCGATTCATGTTTCTTTGAGAGCAACGTTGACCAGGCCATCATTGTTAATGACGAGTTTTACTGGACAATTCTTATCAACTTTTTTCAGCCTTAATTGGATGATCTGGACATCAACGACATGTGATTTCAATAGGACGCTATGCTATGTGACACACAGCTCATGACACATGGGATAATCTGCACGGGTGACTTGAGGGCGTGGTCAGCTCATGTCAGAATTTTTTTTGTTCAGTTTTTTTAGGTAACAGATGTACGCGAATATACCACATACTACATTGGTCATTACAACTCTTTAGTCACTATTACGACCCAGTTTCCCACACCACTTATGTTGTGTGCGTTAATTTTAATACATGAATTGCGGGACATACAGTTTAAAGTCGACTCCAAACGACAAAATTTTTGAAAGAGTTTGCCAGAAATCTGCTAAGAGGAAGTCGCCGAGGAAATCTCTTTTTTCATATTTCTTTTGGTTCGAGATGCCTGAGCTGGAGTTTAAACCTAGGCCTCACGTCTAATAAGCCAACACACTACCTACTAGACCGTGACGAATGCAGTGATACACTTTGTTTTATTTTAAATTTAAAAATAGGAGACGCTTAATGAAAGAACCTATATTTTCTGACGTAAAACTATTTAAACTGCGCTACGCATTTAGTATTGCACGTAGATTTCCCACAGTTGTGGTTATTTGTGGTAAATTTATGAAAAAAAAAATTAAAAAAAAAACGAGTGTGACATCAAAAATGACCACTTCGAAAACAACAACAGCATCAATATGTCAATGACAGCAAAAGAGAGTGTCATTTTATGCATAGTCAAGCAGAGAAGACTATTATACGCATCCTATTACCCGCGTTCAACCAATCTTAAATAAGAAAATTATATGAAAACAAACGACAACCAGCAACAGCACCATCAGTAACAACGAGAAAATAAGCAAAAAAAAAAAAGGAAAGAGAAAAAGAAGAGAAAAACTGAAAAGCGGTTTCAGTGATAACTATGAGCATTGCTTTAATAGCCGCATATGCGAACTGTCAATAACAATTTTACAAAACTACAATCTAATGAAAATGAAACACGTTTTCTGGCACATCAGTTCACACACGGGTATATAATTAAGTGGAAATAACGGCCTTTGCTTGGTATTCTCTTTTTACTGCTATTTGCACCAGACCGACTCAATGGTCCTTGGGGCAGTCTGGCTGTTAACGAATATCATAAAAGGTTCCGAATCCGAAGTAGGCCTACCAGCTATGGCCTCAATAGCCATCAAAATTGCAAAGATCTCTGCCTGTAACATGCTACAGTCATCCTTTACCCTGAAGTGAAGTTCAAGATCGAGTTGCCTGCAGAAAAATTAGATCGTAGCGAAAACTGTTTTAGAATCTTTGATACCATCACTATTTAAGTTTGGCTGCTATAAACTCGTACCCTGTTTCCCTTTGCTATGAAATGTACAACATTTGCAAACAAATGATGCGTATCATTTGTGGCGATTTGTTTTCATGATGTTTGCAAACTTGACAACAAATTGCCTTAAAATGGGAAGAAGAAATTTGAATCCTTTTATATGCTTGTAAGGGATAAGTAATGTAGTTATTTTATCAAGCAAATAAGAAAATTGAATTAAAAGAGAAAGAAATGAAAGATGATAAGGAGAGGATATGAAATATTATAAACGAAAAGTATTTAATAGGAAAAGCGAAGTACATATGTATACGTTTAACAAACTTTCTTTAAATGTTTCTTAAAGCCAAAGAAAATTTTGTTTCTTCAATGCGGATGTTTATTGTTTGTGTGCTTCCTAGGCAATCAAATTAGTGTTAATACTGGATTACGGG
Source organism: Sarcophaga rosellei (assembly GCA_930367235.1). Taxonomy (NCBI): domain Eukaryota; kingdom Metazoa; phylum Arthropoda; class Insecta; order Diptera; family Sarcophagidae; genus Sarcophaga; species Sarcophaga rosellei. The sequence continues at coordinate 66,033,925 of OV884020.1, read as the reverse complement.
GAAGCATAGCTGGCTACACGCACATGGGATCAAATGTAAGAGCTTATAAATTTTCTTTCATAAGTATATCATCAGGACTGTCTAATTGGGTCCAATACGTCAGATATGCAGGCGTCCATCTGCATGTTCACAAAGGCAAAACAAATTTTCTATGCATTACAGGCATGAAACTCTCAAATGTACTCAGTATTTGCTGCATATGGGGAAAGTCATATCAATTACAAAACTAAACAACTTAAGTTGCCGTAGTATAGTAGGTAAAAGCTAGAATGCCCGTGGTTCAACATTCGGCGCAGTCATCTCAAACAAAACGAAATGTGGTAAGATATTTCTTTAGGCGACATCTTCTCAGCAGTCTTATGGCAAAAAATCTGAGATTAAATAAAATTGCCAGAAAAGTTTCTCAAATCTGTTGTTCGGAGTGCAGTTTACACTGTAGGACCCGTCACTCATGGAAAAAATTAACACACACAACATGAGTGGTGTGAGAAGCTAGGTTGTAATCCTAACTAAAAGGGTTGTACTAATTAGGTAAGAAGTAAGTAAAAACTTTATCAGCCCTATTTTAAGGCTTTGTTCTGCAGTCAATTCAAATGAAATAAAGATGTTTGGGCTGAAGACATTTCTCGTTGGAGACATTTGGCAAACGAAGAGCAACTGAAATGAAATTTTAAAAGAGGAAATGAAGCTTTGATGTGCCATTATTGAAGACTCCAGAGAATGCTGTGCTTAATGGATCCGTAAAAACAAAATAATCAGCATTAATAATGCTCATGGCACAGAACAATGAAGTGTTTTCTCTGAGAGTAAATAAAATTGCCACGAAAAGTTCCTCAAAATTCCGTCAGTCAGAGTCAACTGTAGGTCCCGCCGCTTGTGTATAAAATTAACACGCACAACATAAGTGGTGTGAGAAGCTAGGATGTAATCCTAACTAAAGGGTTGTAATGATCAATTGTGTATGTATGAAACAAAACATAAATTAAATTTGTGTAGTGGTAAGGGTGGTAAGAGATTTTCTCTGCTAGCTTTCGAAATAAGTCAATAAAATTCTTCTCACTTTTTTCTCTTTCAAATGTGCATTAAATTTGTTTTTGAATACTCATGGCTCATTGAGTTGCAATTTCTAAAAATCCATAAAAAACTAAAAAAAGAAAAAAAAAAAATTGTATACCATTACTGTTATCGTTTTATGGCATGATTATATACGAAATAGTTTCCAAAGCAAATATAAAAATTGAAAATGAAATGCAAAAAAAAAAAGAAAAAAATAGAAAGAAATCTTTATGGCTTAAAAAGAAGAAGAAGAAGGAAAAAAGAAACGTAGTTTTCAAAGGTAATAAAAGCCAAAACGAAATTATGCAAAACTTAATATTTTTATTTCACGTTTATTTCACGCTTCGATAAGCAATTGGTTTACAAGCCAAAGAGCCAGATTGAAGCAAATTTGTAATCACAGACATTTTGGCATACATACACAGTCTCTAACAAACATAACCATAATTTAAGTTTATCATTTCTTTTTCCATTCTATTCTATTCTGTTGTATTCTATTTCATTCATTTTATCCACATAATAAAGAAAAACCGAAAAAACAGGATCCCAAATGAAAAATTTCTACAAAAGAAGCAGAAGCAGAAGCAGACTTTTTTCACTTCATGTTCCATTTTTTTTTAAATTTTTCTTGGTTTCTTATACGAATTGGTTTCTATTCCACAGTACTTGTATTGGTTTGGAGAATGGTTGGAAAGTGTTTTTTTTACGGTTCAAAATTTGTTGTTGGTAGTAGTGCTGCAAATTGAAAATAACTTAAAAATTGTTTTTCATTTTTTTTTTATTATTTTTTCTTTGCTTTTTTCTTTTGAAGTTTTTCGTGTAAATTTTTTCTCTTTCTACCTTTTTGTTTAATAACAGTACATAGATTTTTTTGTGTTCTTTTATAAAAAAGTTTTGTAATCACATTTTACTCAGAACAAATGAAGGAAAGAAGCCAGAAAAGGAGAAACTAAACGTTTGACATTAACCAGCACAAGAACAGGAGGTGCAACTTGTTTCAGGCTATCGACCAAACAGTTTTTTATTGTCTCGTATTTCGGTTTTTTTTTTGCATTTTGCTAGAACAATAGATGGCAGAGAGCTTAAATTAAATTTTCGTTATTCTGTTGAAGGAAAATTAAAAAAAAAACATTTTCAATTTATTTTCCAAAAGCAAGTAAATTTAATAAAAACGAGAAAATAATTGCATACAAATCCTGGTGTCTGTTTTGCACAAGAATTTAAAAGCGTTACTGAAATCGAGAAGAAGGAAGATTCAATACGAATACATTTTTTAGGAAAACCAAATCTGATTCAACATGACAGCGTACCAGGTGCCACTCAGTTTACGCCACATTGAACATTCTGGCCGAAGGATTTAAAGGCATTGATATCTCATGTAGAGGTAATACAAACTGGCCACCGAGATCGTGAGTTTCGAATCCGTTGTACTTTTTAACGTAAGGTTTTTTAAAGTTGCAGTTGTATGCGAATAAGATACAAACCACAGTGGTCTTCAAAGCCAACATTTGATCAAATTTAGCCATTGATCAAATTCAGCCTAATCGATATTAATGAATGAATCCACAAAGTATTCCTACCTACAAATTTTCCTCAAAAAAATCGAATACGTCATGATACGTCATGATACGTCATAATACGTCACGACACGTCATGACACCTCATGATACGACAACATACTTATTCTTAATATATACCCGACTTAAGTTAGCTTAACTTTATTTAACAAATCCTTAAACCTGAGACCTGTATTAGATTTTGGCATCAATACTTATGCGTTTTACTCTTCCATCTATTTAGAATAGATTGGAATGTATACATAAGCTTTTAGCAATATTCTGTGATCTATAGGGCTACATTGTAATCTAGCTCAAAATGAAATTATTAAATATGGTGGCCAACGAAACAGATGCAACTACATCATGTTTGAATGTACCAGAGTCATGGAAAATCGCATGTGCTCCACACAAAGAAACCGTGACAGACATTTCAACGGAATTTGTTTTACATAAATTTAATACCGAAGCACTCGATATAACAAATAAATATAAAAGAAATTCAAGAATTAAAACTAAAAACATAAAATAAAGGCGAGCAGTCGTATGCATTTTAAGCCATACACATACCCGTACACGTGTACTTGTACTTATAGGCATATTTCCCCTCAAGTGTACGTATTTCCCCTCAAGTGAAAAACTGACACTTATATGTGTTCTGCTATACCGTATGTACATTTGGCAATTAAATTGGAAGTTTATAAATAAAAAAAACAGAATACAATAAAAATATTTAAAATAAAATCAAACACACTATAACTATAAAATAAAAATAAAAGTGCAATAAAGAGAAAAAAATAAAAAAATAAATAAAACAGTTATTGTAGAATAAACACAATGGCCTATATAGTATGTTGTATGTATGTATATGTATATGCTGTCTATGAGTTTGGTTATTCACAAGATCATATACAACTACATTAACACATACAGTAATGTTTCGATACTGTTGCATAGAAAAAATTCACACGTACTTATGAAAACCAAATGAAGGCCAACATTTCATAGACTATAAATATTAGGGGAGTTCAAAGCAAATATAATAAAAAGAAGTGATTTTCATGCGAATAGCTAAACGGTAAAGCAGCAGTAACATACAGAAAGAAAAAGAAGAATTAAAATTCAGTTTTTAAGGTATTGATTGATGAAAACTACTCATCTGGCCTGTACTTTGGTGTTCAAAATTTGTGGGGCCGCCAGATAATGTTATAGATCGACTTACCGTATCTATGTACTGACAAAGAAGGTAATAACCCTATGCCACGGCACAGATATCAATATTCACTATGTTTGTTACAGAAGTTGCTAACCATTGACACGAAATACCAAGAGATTGAATTCTTTTATTTTGTAATACATTAGGGAAATAAATTATCGTTTTGGCATTGTCAAACAATTTATGCTTTACATTGATACAGGTAGTAATTTTGTTAAAGCTTCTCGATATCAAGAAAGATCCATTAAGTATTCTTACAAACAAATTTTCTTTAAAAAAATCTTATACGTCACGATGCGTCATGATACGTCATGATACGTTATGGTACGTCATGATCCCTTATGATACGTCATGATACATCATGAACAACACAACAGACTTATTCTTAATATAAGCGTAGCATAAGGTAGCTTAACTTTTTTTAATCGAATAACAAATCCTTACACCTGAGGAAACATGATAGCTTTTGGCGTCAGTGTTTACTTATTCGCTTTAGAATAGATTGTAATGTGTACATAAGCTTTTAGCAATATTTTAAGGCTAGATCGTAATCTAGGTCAAAAAGAAATTATCAGTAACGTTATGTTTGAAGAAAGCTCATAGCATGAATACCCCTAATGTTATACAAAGCATTTGAATGTAAACTACTGTGTGCGAGTATATTTAACATTGAGTGTTGAAATCGTAAAATGGTTACAGACCATAAAATTGACAGATGGTAAAATTTAATGGCATATGAAGTGTCAATTTTATGCTTTTTTCTTTGCTTTTGAATATTTTTTGCATGTTATTCTTTGGTACTTAAGTTTTGAGTGGGTTACTGGGTGCAAATATATACCCACACAGTCGGCTTTATGCATTTTTTTTTTACTGAATGAATGCAAATAAACAAATATTAAATAAAATGCAGAAAATGCTAGAAATATTTGTGAATGTGTGAATAAATAAGTCTTATACATATATGTGTTTATGTGGTGTTGCAATAACAATTCTGTGGCAACAAACAATATTGGGAATAGTTGAATAGTGTTTAATTTCTTTTTTACACATGCATAGCAGACATTTGTATAGTTTACGAAAAGGCTTAGAAAAAACAGAGCAAAATGACATGTGTGTTTTCGCTCTGGTTAACCAATGAATAAAAGATAGGATAAAATTATAAAAAAGAGCGTCTTATCAAAACATTTATGTACCGTATTTGAATTTGCAATTCTCTATTAATATTGTGGCGATGAAGTGCCTTATTACTGCGACCATACGATCTGTTTTACTTCCTTCATAGTTTATTGGCAATCCGTATTAAGCCTCCTTTAAGCCTATTGCCCTGAAAAATCTCAGGAATCTGGTCGGTATTAACAAGATTAATTCCTGACATATTTCTCTCTGGGATGCACTAATGCCTTACTGGTTCCAAGAATGTGCTTCGAAAATTTATTCTTATCGTCACAGAATCTGCATGTTGGGCTCGAAATAATCTACATTTTGAATAAGTATGCCCTGAGCCTACAGTGTGTTGTCATTTTTGTCATGGTTATTAAGCTGAGGTTGTTTTTTGATAGTCGGAGGTATAACTCAGATCTCCTTTTATTGTAATTTCCTAACAACTGTTTTGATTGTCTCAAACACAGTTGGTTTGATCAGAGTCCTTGCTTTCCTTTATTTTCACTTTGGTTGATCATCATTTTTCATTTCAAGCATACCTCTCCACTCGACACAATCATTTTGGTCTCATTTGGTCTCCCTGAAAGTTCGTCTGCTTGCTTACTGCCGGGAATTCCCACATGACCGAACGGGGAATAACCTTATTAAGTTATTTAGCTTCTTCAAATAATTCCATACTATCTTCACTTTAACCTTATAAGAGCCGAATTCTTGAATGGCGGCGGTGGACCGTCAGATAGTATTGCTATACCTTTATACCTTCTATACAAGTTGATTTGAATTCTTTCGAAGCATAGAATTCTGCTTGGAAAATACCAGCTGTCTGGTATCTGTTATTTACCCATCTATATACCACAAAATAACCCCTCTTTTAATAGAGTATGCAATTACCAGAGTTTTCCATTCATTGTTATTACTAAGCTTCGTTGAGAAGTAATTCCCAAAATAAAACAGATATGGCACATAATCATACGATTGATCATGATATCTACACGACTGCTCATACAATTAGAGGAAACAGTATTGATCAACAGAAAAGGTGTTGATGATAAGCAAATACTGATTATGTTTGACAGCAAAATGTTCAAACATCTAAGCGCAGCCAGGATCTATCACTTTCATTCATTGGCATATCAATGGTGAAAGCTAAGTTTCGTAGATGCCCTCGCAACGTAATCGATTCAGTTTTTAGTTTAGCAAATCCTGCAGTTTTGTATTGCTGACATATGTGACTTTATTCTAAAACTATCCGAAATTAAATATTGATTTAATAAAGCTGAGCTCAATTTCATCATCCACCGACAAACGATAGACAATTGCCCAGATACGACCCCATACACTCGAAAGAGGTACTGTGTGGTAAGCCGCTGCAGCCATTTGAATGAAGTAATATTTCATTCCATAACCGGAACAATTGCACTTAATAACAAAAAATAAATTTGGCAACATTTCCAACCATATTTGTTTTATTGCATTTTTAAACTTAAACTTTTAAACGGCCCACCCTTTATTATACATATGTATATTCGCATAATAAATTCTATTATTGTGGTTACGTATGAGTAATTGTAATTACAAACACTTTTGTGCAAACAACACTCATACTCACTGTGGACTGTCTATAATGCGTGGGTATACGTATACAGTAAGACCCCGCTTAACGCTTAACGGGTGATACGTTCCAATAAGTTTTAGCGCTAAACGAAACAGCGTTAAATGAGGCAACTTAGCACGTACATACATATGTAAATACATATGTAATGGGGTCGTACGGTGAATGCGACTTCGGAAAACACAGTTGGAATCTTTATTCTGGACACACTAACAAAAGGGCGTCCACCGCCGCTATATAGTACACCACTTTTTGTTGGTGCATGGCCGTTTCATTTGCAGACATATACAATAAGTATTAATATAGTGTGCGATTTAGGAGAATTCTAATACTACCGCGTAATACTGAAACAGCGTTAAGCGGAGCACCGTTATGCGTGGTCTTACTGTACATACATATATGCTTTTGTTTTCATACGAAGGTTTTTTTTTTCATGTCAAAAAATTTTTTTAGGGAAGTTGTATGGAGAAGTCTTTGATATTTTTTCAAGAAATGAAAATCAGAAAAAAAAAGAAAAAACCATGTAGACAATAAAAGGTGATGATTTTAAAAAAGATTTCACATCCAAAGAAAATTGAAAAGAACACACACATACAATAGAAACAAGAGGAAACTGTTCAAGGACTACTTTAAAATATTTTTACGGTGAACAGAAAACTTTCTTTCGAGCATTTTCTGCTCTTTACGTTACAGTGTGTATTCGCTTTCATATCTTTTACTTTAGCAGATACTTATACACACAACTAAAGAGTGTGAGTATGAGTGTATCCTATAAAAAAAAAAAAATAGTTTGAAAAGCTATTGTTGCAAAACTTTCTCAGTCTTTATGCTTTTCCTGCTCAATTTTCATAATTTTTTCCTTGCAATTGTTTATTGCTGTTGTCTTTGTAGCCAGAAAACCTTTTGCAACTTACATCTAAGTAAAGTTTCTTGAGGCCACTTAAAACTATTTCTTGAGTACAAAAACAAACAAAAATTGTGTAGATTTCATGGCGTGGTTAAGGTGATAATTGCTGCAATAATTGAATTTCATATGAAAGATTACAATCTACACGTTGGCCCTTTTGTGAGAAGCGGTTTATTTTTTGCGTTTCTTTTACATCCCCAATCATTTTCTTTAATTTTTTTTTTACAGAAAATTCAAATAACAGGATATTCGTGAGACATACATAAGAAATACGTCGTTCTAAGAAATTTGCAAATAAAAACAACAACCCTACCTATCAGTTTAAAGCATTGATTTCTGTTTCTTAAAAGCATGTGGTTGAATATTGTCTTAAAAGCTTGAATATTGTTTCCTTTCCCCATTCAAAGTTATTGTGAAGACAATTTCAATTTCCCCCAGTTTTCTTCTCCCCTTTTTTCTTTCTTGATAAGTAATGGAGCATAAAATAAAGATAATGTCATAAGAATAAAAAACAATTGCGCTTGCATACATGATTGAATGTTATTTGTGTTGACATTTATCCATTCATCTGTCAACACATGGAGCTTTACAAACACAAGGTACTTCCCATACTGCGACTGTAGCAAAGGGAATGAAGGATGTTGGCTTACAGGAGATGACATGGAAATTACAAATTTAGCCATATTGAGTGCTTTACTTTTGTGATGATAATGTTAATGGATATGTGATTTCAAATAACAAGGGAGATATATTTAAAGCAAAAATTATGAAAATCTACGTGAGGGAATATAGATTTTGATGTTAAGTTGTCTTTTTAAAGTACACTTGCTCCAATACGAGCCAATTCTTTACATTTTTGTAAAGAAGAACCATTGTCCACAAATAAAAGTTTTAAAGCTCTTCATAACCTAAGATTCATTATAAAAGCACACTTAAAAGAATTTTATGTTAAGCATACAAAAAAAAAACACAAGCTTTGTCATTGAGAAAATATCCAGTGGCTCCTCTATCGGTTTAACTTTAATCAATCGGTTATTACGAATCTGCCAATACTTATGTCATTCTATTCTGTCACGAAATTCAGTAGATTCTCTCCACTTTTCATATTTCTTTGAAAATGACGACGGCACAACCAATGCGGTCAGTGGAGACAGCTATCGTACCATGATAACCGATTTCTTTTCCACTCAATATTCATGGTACTGATCTGAACGATGTTTAGTTTCAAAAGGATGGTGTAATTTGTCACACAACTCATTCCACAATCAATTTATTAAAACAAATCTTTAATGGCCGTTTAATTAGCAGAAATGGTAATGTCAATTACCCGCCAAGAAGCTGCAATATGCCCCGTTGGACTATATTCTGTGCGGCGTCGTTAAAGAAAAAAGTTAAGCCGACAAACCAGAGATAGTTGAGTATTTGAAGGTCAACATTCATGATGACATTCCATACACTCGAAAAAGTGCACGGAAATTGGCCTGGTCGAATGAGGTACTGTGTTGCCAGCTGCGCCAGCCATATGAACGATTGTATTCACAACCAAAAAATAAATTTGGCACTATTTCGAAGCGTTTTTATTTATTGCATTATATTCCCATTATGTTGTATTTCCATGACAAATGTGCGTATGAGTAATATTAATTACAAACAATTATGTACACACAACACTCATACGCACTGTGGACTGTCTTTATGCCGTAAGTAAACATATTTGCTTTTGTTTTGGTTTTATTTCGTTTTCATTTCGCTCTGAACAATTTTTTCGTGGATTGTGTGTTCAAATTGTAAGTAACGTTTAATTAGCAAGAATATTGTTTGGCCAACACTTAATTATTTCTGACTTATGTACTGAAGGCCCACCTTAACATTTCGCTCACCATTTTCTAAGTAACAATGTAATCGCATTAAAATTTACATTCCAACCTACATGCCGTTTGGAGTACATTTTCTTCATCCGCTTAGAATGTGAGAGCTCGCCTGTAATGCAACAGTACCTGTCCAGTAACATGCAACAGCAACAGTATATTAGCATGCATCATATTGAATTTTTAATTAGGAAAACTAATGTGATGTGTAATCTTTATAGCATGTTTCTCTACAATTTTTCTTTTCCTCTTGCACTTGCATTGCATTTTTAGGATCATATGATTTCTTTTGTTTTGCTCGCTGCTATAGGAATAATTGCCATTAATTTGGTTTAGCAGGTCTCTCTTCATTCAGTTAAACTTTCTATTTTTTGGATATTTTTTCAACTTTTAATACCAAGTCATTAACAACTTTCGATGTCTGTCCGATTGTACTCGTGTGTGTATGATTCTACAGTTGGTGCTGGGCTGTGTATCCTCTTATATTCGTACATCTTGTTGAAATGTTTTTCATATCTGTTGCCATTGTTGTTTGCTGTTTTTTTTTTTTTGTTACCCTTGTCCATTATTTGGAGTTGTAGGAGGCCATTAAAAATAGATTTAAAAAAATGTATTTCATTCAATATGTGAAATTACTTTTAAAGGGAAAATTTCATAATGAATTTCAAATATGGACGAAAGAACAAAGGTAAGATGTGTGGCTACAGTATAGCATGTTGCTAAGTCTCTTTATTACAGTCTGGAAAAAACATATCTTCTTCTTAATTGATCATTATAACCCTTCAGTCACACCACTTACATATGTTGTGTGTGTTAATTTTATACACGAGTGGCGGGACCTACAGTTTAAAGTCGATTCTGAACGATACATTTTTAAGAAACTTTTCATTCCAATTTTTATTTACTCTCAGAAATTTTGCCAGAAATATGCTGAGAGAGTGTCGTCCAAGAAATATTTTCGCGTATTTCGTTTTGTTATAGATGTCTGACCTGGAGATTGAACCGTGGTCTCCTAGTAAGCCAACACACTACTTACTAGACTGCGGCGATTTCAAGGGGACTAATACATGAATTTTGTAAATCATTTAAAAATAAAATTTTAAAATTCGGAGAAATGAAAATGTTTCTTCAATAATTGTGGAGTTGCATTTAAATCTTACTCCAGATAAATTCAATCCATCTACCATGGCTTGCAATTTTCTAGACATTTGTAGGACGAAAGTTTTTTACTTCATATGGAGTAATCTCTATCCGAGCCTACATTGCATCGACCTTACGTTTTAAGAAATGTTTTTTTGGAGTTCAGGGTAGGTGATTGACAGCAAATTTAAGTTGTGTTGGTGTATGGTAAGGCAATCATTTCTACGTCTAACTACTTGTAAGTTTCCAGTCCTTCACATGTTGGAATATCCATAATTGCCAAGGTCCAATACATCTACGGCATCTTTCACATGCTAATTGAGCTGTCAAAATAAATAAACATTGATTTGGTTTGATTGTATACATAATAAATTTGGTTTTCACAATGAAAAATCTTTCAAACTGTCGAAAATACAGCATTTGTAAGAAGTTTTTTTGAGCCACGTTTTTTGCCTCAGTTATTTTGAGTCATATGCGAGTCATCGTTTGCTTATGGAATTGGACGCTAAGCAAACTCTGTTAAATAGAAACGCAGTGTATCGGGACAGCCATAGAAGTCTGAATACTATAAATTTGTGACATTGCTCAATCCAGAGTTGTGTCAGATACTAGAAGAATTTGCACAATCCCCTAAAGCGTGTAATAGCAGCAGGATTCATTCAACAGCAATGAAATAGGAATTCCACAAGAATAGAATAGAAACGAAGAGACTTAGGGAGTAAATTTTCCATATCCAAAATGCATTTTTGCACCGAAAATGAATTCAATACGACAAAAATAAGCACAAGAAATCATTTCTTAAGCACGGAGCAAAATGTAATAACTTAATATCAATTGCGCCAAGGTATTCCTCTTTATTTGGTAGGACTAGAGGCGCGTCCTGCATTATGAGCTGCTAAAATCGGACCAGACTATCAATCAATTCGTCTGAATGACACATTTGCAGAAAACCACCCTAAATATGCACAAATTGTGGGACCGGTCTAAAACTATTTGGAAAGCACTGGGTGGAAATTTAACTTACTGACTATATAATCCAGACCTTGTTCTTTCCAACTACCATTTGTTTCGATCGATTCAGAACGCTCTCACTGAAAATTGCTTCACTTTAAAGCTGCTCTTTTCAACTACCATTTGTTTCGATCGATTTAGAACGCTCTCACTAAAAATTGCTTCACTTTAAAGCTGGGTATCGACATATTTTTTTTTGGCCTCAAGGTTTGTTTTGGGATGGAATCCATAAATAGACAAAAACATGGAAACAACTAATTAAAAAAATGAATTTTATTTTAAAGGCAAATATTATGTGGCCGTTTGTCTTCATTTGGTTTTAAAATAACCATTTCATGCAATTTGAAATAAAAAAGAAGAAAAAAAATTCAATAAATAAAATGCATTTGAAAACAACCACAAATAGAAAAATTGTATTGATTTGTTTGTTTAATTTATTCATTTCATTTATTTGAGGCAAATTTTTTCTGCCTTTGTGCAAGAATTTATTTTCTTGTATTTGTTTTAGACAAATGAAATGTTATTTGTTTAACCAAACAACTTAATAAATCCAAATGAAACTATACAAACGCAAAAGATTGTAAAGAAATTGTAGGTATGCAAAGCAATTCTTTTTTCGGTTAAGCATGCATTTGCTTAGTTCGACAATAATCCCTTTCCTTATACTGTAAGTGAAATAGAAGTTCATCTCTAACATGTTTTTCAAGGGAGGCCTGTTATGCTTGTATTGATGTAAATAATATATTGTCTCGTTCATTTTGTTATTTTGTGTGGCGCAAAATAAAAGCCGTATATATTGTATAGCCTTCATGAACTTGCTAATGTCAGCCATTTGTCTCAAGTCACTAAAAATTTGGTTATCTTTATACAAGAATATTACGTTGTTCTATACCCTATAACATGGGCAAGCGAAGGACTTACAGTTTTTTACTGTACAGTAAGGAAAAGGATGTATTAAGGATTTTTACTGTCTACTCGTATTGTGCAGGTAAAAATTGTTTTAAAAGTCACAGTCTACCTATTATAATCTCGTAAGTGAATTCAATAAGTATAAGTGTCCACCGATGTGTAAAATTTTAGTCAAATTCAGTCAAAATTTCCTTTGGCGTGACACGTTCCATCGGCAAACCCTAGGTGCCCAAGATTTCTTTGCCTTGGTCTCCCAAGTTATTGACAAATATTTTATGGTCTCCTCTTTTTCATTGTCATTACAGCTCTTATAGAGTCATTGGGAGATATTCCCAGCCTCCGGGGGAATATACCCCAAGGCTGGGGCCCATTATAACTGCTACCAGTTTCTTAAGATGAATCATAGACAGGTTTAACTAAAAATTTTTTTTTTGGCAGTTCTGTCTGGTTGCTCTACAAGTGGATTCATTGCACCATTCGTTTGCCGCTCTGCAGATTACTACCACTCATATATCTGAATTCAATTGAATTTTATGTTGTAGGAGCCTATATAAAAACGTCAGCTTTGTACTTAATTTTGATTCTGTCTTTGCCAGAGACCACCGGCAGTTTTGGGCAATTTTTAATGCAGTGAAATTGCCATGAAAAGTTTTGCAAAAATCTTTCGTTTGCAGTGGAGTTTAAACTGTAGGTCCATCCACTCATCTATAAACTTAACACACGACATAAGTGGTGCGCGAAGCTAGGAAGTACTCCTGACTGAAGAGTTGTGATGACAAATTACGTATGTATGTATGGACGTAAATAAGCTATATACTCTGATATCGGCTAATTCGTATGGAGTACATTATTTCAGCCTGAACAGTATTTCAATCATGGACTCACGTATAGAATGCTATAATTTATTCGGTATTTTCTTTGAAACATCAGTATCCGAAGCTGGGTCAAATATCGTGTAGTTAATAATATATTCATAGTAATTATACCCAAGTTTTTTCCATGCTTTAATTCTACGTTCTTGAGATGCTCTGTTGCATTATAGCAATCATGTATTATAATTGCCAGTTATCGATAGTAAACAGTGTCTTAGATGTTGCAGTACTAAAGGTATATGTTATAACCTTCACGCCATCACCCTTATAATACGATCAAACCAGGTTAGACGAATTAATTTCCCTGAAGCAATTATAAGACCATGGGCCTGTACAACAAAAAGAGATTTGATAACAAATTCGTTGGACTTTTCCCCCCCAGTAGAAGCGATAATGAAATCAGTTACTCTCAGTTTAGTGAAAATACCCCATGCCTTCAGCAATGTTGAACAATTTACACTTCGTGTAATATAGTTTGAGAAGCTAGGTAATCCTGACTGAAGGGTTGTAATGGGCAATTATTTATGTATGTAATATAAAAGCATATATAGAGCCGCATATGAACGTTATAAAAATTGTTGTTTCTGTAAATAAAATGAATATCATTTTTCACTCACCAAACATTCGATTGAGCCTGTTTATTATTTTTGGTGGTTCAATTAAAGCTCAACCAAAGATTAATGAAATTAAAAGCTATCCAAAAAGAACAGAAGAATTTTATAAATTTGGACTGTAAATGCAATTCAATTTCTATGCCTATGCTCGTTATACAATAATGATACGATTTTATTTCAATTGTTTCTACATTGAATTGTTTATTTTGCACACATGTGAGGATAATATTTTTGCATTTGATTTTCTATTGGTGATGCATACATTTTATAATTGTTTCTCTGAATTGTTGTTGTTGGTGCACTATTTTAAAATAAGCCACTTGATAGGGGGGGTTAATAAATTTTAAACGATGTTCAACGTACGTACGTACGTAGGTCATGTATTTTATGATGCAAACTGTATATGAAAAGTGTAAATGCAAATAAAATACTGGAAATATGCTAACAGTTTAGTAAATATGCACTGGAAGAGAATTATCCTATCGTAGCTTAAAGGATATTTTAGATTTGAGCAGAACAAGGTTTACATTGTAGATTCCATGTACAAAAGTAAACCACTGTGACTTCGGCATTTATGTTTCGCTTTTGGAAATTACTGCTCCTCTTTATCTAATTGGACTTCAACTTTCGTGTTAGCAATTCTTAGGTATTTTACGCCATTGTTAGTTAAACGGAATATTCTATTGATTTTATGGGTCTAAATATCGGTTATTTCGAATCCGGCTACACTTGCGTCATTTCATTCAGAAGATTATCTTCACTGAGCGTAGTGAATCGATTTACGCTTGAGCAATGTTAGAATTTATTGGACCAACGAGAAACTGCGCTATGATGTCGAAGTTTATTACCATCTTTGTGTATGTTATAAGCAAACTTACCGTATTTAGGGCTCAGACAACCCATGCGTGGTCTTACAGAAGCCAATGCACCCATTAAAAGTGACTGTTTGGTGCGACTTTTGGAGTGGAGGCATTATTATTCCATATTTCTTTGAAAATGAGGACGGCGTAAACTTTACGGTCAATGGAGACACCTATCACACCGTGATAAGCGATTTTTTTTTGTAGCTGCTCTTCATGGTATTGGCATACATCTCATGCTACAATAGATTTCTTGTATCAAAACCTTGATGGCCGCTTAATTAGCCGAAATGGTGATGTCAAATGGCAAGAAGCTGTAATTTGACACTATTGGACTATTCTCTGTCGGGCACCGTTAAAGAAAATTGTTATCTCGACAAACCAGGAATAATAGAGCAATTGTCGAGATACACTCGAAAAAGTGCATGAAAATTGGTTCAGTCGAATGAGGTACTGTGAGGCCAGCCACGGCAGCCATATGAATAAAATAATATTCCATTCCATAACCGGAACAATTGTACTTTTCAATAAAAGAATAAATTTGGTACAGTTTCAAATGGTTCTTGATTTGTTGCATTTTTAAATTTAAACTTTTAAATGGCCCATCCATTATGATATATTCCCATGATAAATTTCGTTATTGTGGTTACGTATGATTAGTTTTAATTACAGGAAATTATGTATGTATACACAGCACTCATACGCACTGTGGACTGTCTTTAAGACGTATATAAGTACACGTATATATTATGAAAATTTCAGATTAAAGATTCAATCAATCGAAAAGCTTATTTGGATACTCTATGAATGGATTACAAATTAAAAGATTTACAAACGTAAACTGGCTGCTTAAGAATATTTCGCTGAATAGGTCAAAAAAATGTTTCCCTATTTTTTTCAGTGTATAAAGAATATTGTAAATCATATGATAGGCGTAATTCCATTTCCATTTTAACGCAAATAAATGTGTTACATTTTTCCATTATTTTTTATGGAAAAAGTAAAACAATACGAATAATGCACACACTAATGCTGGAAACTAAATAAATGAAAAATAATATAAGAAAAGAAAAAATAGAAAATATTTGCATAATAATATCTGCCTCTTATTTAACACTGGGGAGAGCTTATTATTAAGAATACCTTTGTGTGTAGCAGCAGCGTGAAAATTGTAATATAACGCCATTTAGTCGAAGAAAAAACCTAAAAATTTTATTCGATTTTTTACACATCTTGGATTTACTTTTTTTTTGCATAAAACAATTCTCTACAGTATTATTCTTAATAATTATTATATAGGGTCCTTCATTAAGTGCTTCCTACTTAAATTTTTTTATCCGTTGAGAAACAGAATGTTATTCTGCGTGGAATATAACATCGTTCAAATGATCCAACGGCTTCTGTGGGTGGAGCGCATCCTTAATGTGAAATTTTCGATGACTCTGGCACATTAAGCATAGATATTATAATCGGTTATTATAACCCTTCAATCAGGATGACGACCTAGTTTGTGTGTGTTAATTTTATACCGGAATGGCGGTAACTACTGGTTAAAGTTAAAGCCAACATAATACCTCTGAACGATGGCGACTTCAATCAGCACATAAATCAACACCAACTTAATCGATGGCTTGCATTATGTTAGCTTGGTGTTGTTAGCTGTTAGCTGTTGTTTGTAGCTCACTCACATACAACTGGGACTACAGAAAACCCCACAAAATCTAACGATGTTCAATCGCAGAATCTCAACGATTTCTCGAGCAGAAGGTATTGTTGAAATCACTTGCCGTTGGTGCTCAAAACATTCAATTTAGTCCAAGAGAAGCAATCTATGCTAGTCACAGGTAACAAAGATTGCGCGATCAACGTTTCTTTCAAATCAAAAGAAACCCATGACCACCAAACAGTGACTGTTTCTGTATACATTAAATGCTTTTGAATCTCATGTGAATTGCAATTTTGTTTGCTCGTGTAGCCATTCATATAGAAATAGATCTATTCGCTGAATATGATTTTTGATGAAAAATAATATCCGTTGCAAACTGCTCCAAAGCTCATTCAGCGAACACGCTTTGTTGTGTATGGTCTTTTATTTTCTGTTTCTGGGTCAATTGAATTTAATATAGGCGCAGGTGCAAGTCCCGACAGATATATACCCATACATTCATAGATAACTTATCATTACAACGCTTTAGTCAGGATTACAACCTAGTTTCTAACACCACATATGTTGTGTGTGTTAATTGTATATATGAGTGGCGGCACCCGCATATTAAAGTCGGTACTGATCGACAGTTTTTTGAAAAATTTTTCATGGCAAATTTATTTCCTCTCAGAGTTTTTGCCAGAAATCTGCTGAGAGGAAGTCGCCGAAGAATTATTGGTTCTTAATTCGTTTTATTGGAGATGTCTGACAGGGGGTTTAAACTGAGGTCTCCTGTCTAATAAGCTAACGCACTATCTAGTAGACTACGACGACTACACCAAATTCAAAATTCCACAATATGCGGTCGGCGCAAGCCCGTTTTCTTGTGATGCACAATCGACTGTATTGGATTTTACTGGTAATTGTCACGATCAACGGCGACCTTTACGATAGATCTGGCATTTTGTCAACGTAGTTATGAAACAGATTTAACAAGATGGACGTTTTTATTTGTCAAAGTTCGATAGCCACCGTAGAAGGATCCTATATCCTTATATCTTCAAAACTAAATAAATTTAACTTTAACTCATAAGGTTTTTTATTACATGAACTAGAGAAAAATATTTTTTTTTGCATTTTGATATCCTTCCTTAAGCTAGTCACTTATATTTCCGTTTTCTTAGTAATTTTTTTTTGTTGCAATATGAAGCAATGGCATTGGATTCCAAGTACCAACAATGACAGTTTTAGTAATAAAATACAACGTGGAAAATGATTCCCATTGTCCCGGTGTTTGCATATAAATTATAAAATTTCTCTGAATCAGCATTATTTCTTTTGATTTTTATTTTTTTTTTTTCTTTATTTTTTTTAATAAAAACTTTCCTCTACACTATTTGGATTTGAAGTGAAATTTACATCACCGGCATCAGTTTGGTGAAATACTGTCAGAAATTTCATTGCAACTTGAGCCAGCTTATGAAAGTTTTAATTACCCCCCGAGGCGAAATAATGTTCAAACAGAATATGAAAAGAAAGAAGAAGGAAAAAAGGAAATCAAAGTGAGTTTTATACTAAAAATTTTGTTCATTTCAGATTCCTTGTCGGCTTTTATTCCCTTAAAGTTTTAATGCTTTTCTTTTCGTAATGTTTTCGTCACTTTCGTCACAGTAAAACGATGGTAATGTTGATGGTGGCTGTGCAAGGTAAATACTTGTGGTATTTGATGAATGCAATCTACTAATTTAAATTAAGCACTTCAAAATAATGATTTGAAATATTTCTAATTGAAATGCGTTTTCGGTGGGTTTCTATTGAAAAAACTTTGAATTTTTCCCCATAATTCATGTAAATGTAAAGTATTCTTAAAGCTAAATTGAGTCTCTCATCTCATATGAATATGATATGCAGGACCTTCAAATATTTTGATCGTCTATGGAATTAATTTGGAAACCCAATTTTACTTTCTGCTAACACATGTCAAGTACATGCCCATCATCCACTTGCTTGGCCTTGATAGTTTAAAAAATATTTCGTGCTCTTTCACTTGTAATTAATATTTTATTAAAAATTGATTTATACAACTTGGCACAGGGACACAGCACCCAATAAATCACTTGTGTGAACAATCTTAACATTTTTTTTAATTTACAAACTCAATCAAAATCACATGCGGTGATTAGACCTCATGAAACTGACAAAAAAGATGCACTCTGCGATAAAACAAAAGCAATGATGGCTATGTTTTTTGTCAGTCTACAAATATTATAATAGAAGTCGCAGTTGTCTAGTAGTTAGTGTGTTGGCTAATCAGAGGCGAGTCATCAGTTCAAAGCCCAGGTCAGACATGTCCAACAATAAGGAAGTATGAAAGAATATTTCTTCGGCGATTTCCTCTCCGTAGATTACTGACTAAACCTCTGAGAGTTTATAAAATTGCTGTGAAAAGCTTCTCAAAAATCTGTCGTTCGAATTCGAACGTATACAGTAGGTCCCACCACTCATGTATAAAATTAGCACATACAATATAAACGGTGTGTGAAACTGGGTCGTAATCCTGACTAAAGGGTTGTAATGGCCAGTTGTTTATGTATGTGTGTATATGTACAATATTCCTGCTCAATATATTTCCTATTTAATTAGAAATAAATAAATATGTAAATGTGTTTTCAAATCTACCCACGTAGTTTACAACTAATTTAACAATAATAATTTTGCATTCTAAAGTTGTTTTATCTCAAATTATCCTTCAGGTATTATAATCATATATAAAGCTATTATATTCCGTTTACATTTACTCACACACACACATAAACATGCATGTAATTCTATACAAACAAAACTACATACATTTATTATTTCACATATAATTGTTAAGTGCTCTAGTAACAATTGTATTTTAGTTTCATTATACGTGTATAATAATAACAAAAACAACACCCACAATAGTAATACTGAAGTAAAGTATGTAAAATATGAATGTAAAACTATTTTAAAGCTGCTACAAATACAAACACACTCAAACAGACTGATGAGATACGAGAAAGATACGCGTATGTAAAGTTTGATAACAAAAACTGTCAAAAATTTAAATTTTTGTTTAGAAAACACGCTCTGCTGTGCTGTGCAAGTGTAAAAACGTTTAAAAAGTTTTGCTGCTAACGTAAGACCTAAAACAGTTGTTTATTTTGTTTTAAAATATCTACAGAATACGCTTGAGTTTACTTAGTTAAAGTAAAGTTTGAAAACTGAAAAGGAATGCTACAAATATTATATGCGTTAGAATTCATTGAAGGTTGATTCGATAGAAGATATCCTGATGATTCTATTTTTAGGATTAATTGAATTGGTTTTTATGAAATCGTTCTGAAAAATTTTGAATTATTTTATCCTCATTGTGCCACAACATTTAATCACACCTTTAGGAAGAATCTTCTAGTCCGAATCGCATAGACTCTGTTCTATGCAAGTACAGAGTGATTGATGGTCACGTCCTTCTCTGCGAAATGGCAGTTTCAGCATTTAATCACACTCATAGCAAGAATTTTTCAGTCCAAATCACATAAACGCTCTTCTATACAAGTACAGAGTGATTGATGCTCACTTTCTTCTCTGTCGCAGTTTTAGCCACCGTCCGTGTACTCAAGCACGTAAGCAATCTGTCATTTCCCGTGGTAATAAGCAAAATTTATGGACAAGTTTGGAAGTCAATATGACTTTCGAAAGGGACTTATGACAGGCGGACTCTCCGACTACATCAGTAGCTACTCTTCATCGTTCCCAAGAACTAAACATTTCACGCACCAGTTTACTTTGAACTTTACCAATAGATATCGGTATGACGCCAGTACAATTGGCGTCGATTGGTTCAAGAGTTGAAGCACAATGATGTCAGCTATGCCATAAAAATCATCTTTTAAATGGCCCACCCTTTATGATATCTTCTCACGATAAATGTTACTATTGTGGTTGCGTATCAGTAATTTTAATTGCAAACAATTCAATACACACAACACTCATACTCACTGTGGGCTGGTTTTTGTTTTGCTTTGCATTTTCTTTTTCTTCCATTTTTTGATACCTTGACCCAGGTAAGAAGCCCATATCTTCAAATTGCTTGTAAATAATATTCAATGAATCCATGGCGGCATGAGCTATGAAATCAGTGTTTGGAGTCGACAGACAGACACAGAAATATGGATCAAAAACTACACCATATGTCAGATTTTTGCGGAATGAATTCAATGGTCTTGATCTTGAACTCTTTTTTCATATTCAATACAATGATTAAGCTGGTAAAGGATACATTTTTTCCTGCTTTTAGGAAAGTTCCATATTGGTTTAACACTTTTTGTTTGTTATTTTTTTTTACTCAGATTATGTAACGTCTAACAACGATTTTTGCAATTGAAATTAAAACTTGTGTACCGTTAGTATTTACTAACACTAAACCCATAGCCTTGTCTTGTACTACTTGCAGTGTAAAATGTCAAATTATCAGATGCCACACAAAAATAAATGACATAGGCAAAGAAAACTGCTGTAAAAAAAGCGATTGCCTCCATAAATAAAATGTATGTTACTGTCACACATACAAACAACTACATACACTCTTCGAAGAGAACATACATATAAACGCAAAAAAAAAAGAAAACAGCAAGAAAAAGATGAGGGAGTGAACTAACAAAAGAATTATTTACATTGTTGACACGACCACGTAAAATATTGTTTGCTGTAGTTAATATCCAAGCATTGTTTATGAAATTTCATTTTAAGATTTAACAAAAAATGCAAGAAGTTTTTTTTTCGCCTGTTTTGGGTGCATCGTATACATTTTGCATCATGTTGCGCATTTCTAAGATACAAACTGCCGCAGTATGTTCCAAAATTCTCTATGTATTGTTTGGATTTTTGATTTTAAAATCTTGCTTCGTGGCATTGTTACTTCCCAAAAGATCCTAATTCCAATGGTCCATTGGCAAATTTTTAACTCATTTGAAGTCGCCGTAGTCTAATAGGTAGTGAGTTGGCTTATTAGATACATATGAGGCCACATGAAATATAAAAAAATATTTCATCGATGGCTTCCTCTCAGCGGAGTATTTCGATGGTAAATAAAATTGCCATAGAAAGTTTCTCAAAAATTCGGAGTTGACTTTAAATTTACACGTAATTACAATATCTATGACACAGATGCATTCTGTTGCAAATAAATTTTGTGACAAAATTACACCAGCAAGTCAACTAACTAGTCACTCAATAGACAGTTTTAATAATTGTTGCCATAATTCTTAAAAAATGTGTTTGATTGCGAAGCGTTAACTTTTAGTCGAGTGTTTGACTTGGAAAGGAAATAACTCTTCTATTATTCGGGGAGCCTGAACAGAAGTCCTTTAAATTTCAATGTGAAATCAAGCACATAATTAAAGATTTTTCAAATTGTTACGGCAGTCTCTGTAATACGGAATCCATGAAAAGATTCTCTGGGTATTGAGTATCAGAAATACTGTATTTGAGCTGTATTTGACCGTTGGCTTAGCTTATGTAGGCTTTGAGGACCGTTGCTACTTAATGCAATCGTACAGGAAAAAATTGGAACGGCGCCATGTCACATTACCTCTACCATGGAAGTCACTGTAGTCTAATAGATAGTGTGTCAGGTCAATCTAATCAATCAACTAAACAAAATATGAAAAAACATGTATTTGGCGTCTGCTGATATCTACTGAGAGTCTGGCAAAAACTCGTAGAGTAAATAAAAATTGTCAGTAAAAGTTTCTCAAAAGAAAAATCTGTCGTTCGGGGCAACTTGAAACTATAAGGCCCGTCACTCATGGATAATATTAACACACACAACATAAGTGGTGTGAGAAGCTAGGTCGTAATTCTAGCTGTATGTATGTATGAATGTTATGTTGATGAGCATGCCCTCAAAACGCTCTAGCTAATGATTTAAGATGACATGAGTAGCATGTAGTTCCGTTGTGACATATGTTGAAAGCACTTGTCGTTATATACGGATTATCCAATTTAGGCCAAGAAAAGTTGTTAATCAGTTGGCCTGGTTAACGCCAGTGTCAGAGAAAAATTAACCAATTAAATGGTTACCCAAAGCAAGTTCTTGGATTTGATTTTTGAGCCTAAAGGATGGTCTTATTACATAGATTGGAATTTAGGCTCCCCTGAATGAATTTCGTTTTATTTGTGGATGTTCTTTAAATCACTTGTTTGTGTTGAAATTCCAACTTCGCTGCGATTTTCATAATAAACTTAAAGTCTTTACAAAACTAACGCATCTGTTTCCTTTAGCTTTATGCCTTTACGTATAAGTGTGTGTGTGAGTAGGTGGGTAAGCATCCAACAACTGTTTGAGAGTCCAATAATTTCTAGTGCTAATGTCAGCAACATATAGTGCACGCTTATGTTTACGATTATTCAACTTTATTTTGCAACTCTTTGGCTTAAACCATACACTAGTAACTGAAATATGTACTGTCATGCGTACACAGTTAACACGCAATAAACGTAGAATGAGCGATACAATGAAAAAAGAGAAAACGAAACTACATGGCGAACAGATCTATTATAAGCCAAATTTCCAAAAAATTTTAAATTTTTATGAATTTAAGTTGCCTTTTGACGACTTTATCCTGTACCCTTTTCGTATGGACCGCTTTCATTTGAAAATTTTTGCATTCGCTTTCATTCAGATGCTGTTGATAACGAATTAAAGTGTAACGCCATCATTAGTGATGCTGTAAGCTGCCCAGTTTTTTTCTTTCTTTTGGTTCGTTTTTCTACTACTTTTTAGAAATTCCTTTTGCAGTTTTTCATTTTTCGTTTGCAGCTGCATTGCAGATGACACACACAAATATTTTCACTTGTATTTATGAGCGGATGTATGCAAAGAAGATTTCAAAAATAGAAAGGAGATGAAAAAATTATAGTGAATTACGATTTAAAAAGGACTAGAAGGACCAGAAGGATAGATATGCACAAACTCAGAAAATGCCTTCAAAAAAATTCAAAGATTTCTGAGTTTAAATGTTCGTAATGCATTACAATTGTTACAATTTAATTAGCAGATTGTACATAGAAATAGCATAACAAGCATAAATCAAGAAGGATTTAAAGGAATCAGATGAGTTGCATCCCGAAAAAACTGTACCACTAAACTGGATATCTACATTGAAATCGTTTTATCGAAACCATATTGCAACTGAAAAAACCAACTGAATCGATGCAAAATCCATAAAAGAGAGTCTGATTTTATACTTGAATTTGATAGTATTTTTTAACATCGAATTATTTGACTAATTTTCCATCTTTTAAACCATAATGAGCAGTGGATATAAATCATCATTCGCGTGTAAGAGCAGAAATGTGACTTCTGTTAATCACTTTCAAATTTTTTCGTTTGAAAGACCTTTTAATGCATACGGCATCGATACATACATAAATAATTGGTAATTATAACCCTATAGTCAGAATTACGACCTAGTTCACACACAACGTAAGTGGTGTGACTCTAACCCGACTCTGAATGACTGATTTGTGGAAAACTTTTCATGAACATTTTTTTATTTTCTCTCAGAGTTATTGCGAGGAATTTGCTGCGTGCAGCCGCGGACTCTCGTCAAATAAGCCAACACTCTACCTACTAGACTACGGCGATTATACATACGCATGGAATATAACATCGTTTATATGTCTGCAAGGGCTTCTCTGAGTGAAGCTTATACTAAATATCCAATTTTACATAACTCTGGCTCATAACACAAGCAGACTTTGACAGATGGCCTGAGTTATATTAGCTGTAGTTTGTGGTTTATTCGCATAGTTCGTTATTATTCGGTTACTTAAAAACACCAAGCTAAAGATATAGTCTAACAGTCTAACAGTGTGAAATCGCCCTATACTCTCAAATCCTTTTTTCGGAGTATCCCGACTGGTATGGGCATTGTGCCATATAGCAGCGTCCTGTTGCAGCCAAATATAGTTGTCCAAATATATAGCATGCTGTTGACAGTGATGGCTAGGCTAACGTCGTTCTCACAGAAATACGAATTTATGACGTCACCAATACAAAGTCCACATCAAACCGCGACCTTTTCGGCATGTAACTATTTAACACTCTTGTAGTCACCATAGGCTAGTACGTAATGTGTTGGCTTATTAGACGTAAGGCCATGGTTCAAACCCCAGGTCAGACAGCTCTAACAAAACAAAATATGAAAGAATATTTTTTCGGCTACTTCCTCTCAGCAGATTTTTCGAGAAAAAAATCTGAGAGTAAATAAAATGGTCATGAAAAATTTATAAAAAAAATATATCGTTTGGTATCGACTTTAAATCAGATATAAAATTAATACATAAAACATAAGTGGTGTGCGAATCTAGGTTGTAATCCAGACTGAAATGTTGTAATGACAAATTATGAGCGTATGTAAGTATTTAATGCTCTTGGTGTCAATTCAATTTAATTAAATTTTTGTTTTTTTGTTCACGTACTTATTAATCCAGCAATATGTCTCATTGCTAAAGATGATTTTTTGATGAATATTAGGGTCTGTTGACAACTGCTTCAGGCTGTATTCAGCGAACACATGCTATTGTCTATGGTCGACCATGGTGATTTGGCAAAAGAGATTGAATAAATGGCAACCAATTTAACACATGTAGGTGTCTGTGCAGCTCAACACAATTTGTATTTGCAGCATGTGGCATAACAATCTTAATAAATTTAAGCATGTTGTTAGCTGCTGAGGGTGTGTATCTAATTTCTCATTTATTTCGTAATAAAAATTCATAAAAAATGAAAACACAGTGTAGAAAAATGTTTTAAAAAATTTTTTTAAACCAATTTGCAATTATTACTTCCCTCTAATATTTTACCATTACACATCGTATTGTAAATGTTTATTTTATCTTCAATTTAAAAAAATACATACATATATACCATAAATAGTCTTCCATGTGCCATGTGCCAACAAAAATTTTCACTGAACATAAAATCAACTTCTTATGCATGTTTTTCTTTCTAATCTACGAAAAACTCCAGATCCAGCTCTGACACTCAAGTTCTTACTTTCTTTCATACTCGCATGTAGTTTAGTTGCCTTAATAACACTCATGCAGAGAACTTTCTGCAAAACATTCAAGTTCGAAGCACACACTGAAAGGCATACATTTAAAATTTTATTGAATAAATTCTCATAATTTACAACATTACTGTTGTTGTTGTGACTACCTAATCATGTGCCAGGGGTGGAAGCAGTGCATTTATATACTCTTTTGTGGTACAATGTGGTCTGGGTTGTGAAGGCATCTATAGATGCGTGTGTATTAGCATAAGCCTTAGAAACACCTGACTTTGTAATGTGGATATAAAATGACTTCATAGCATGTCAGTTTTATATTTATATGCTGGCCTTGTGATTTTATTTTTAGAAAATGTTTAAAGACGGAAACCAGGAACCAAGAAAATTTGTGTAAAATATTCAATGGCTTGAATATGAAAAGAAAATCATAGAAAAGACAGCGGAAGGTGTAGCAGCAGTACATATAATTTGAAGTGTTTAAAATGATTTGTGAGAGTGTTTGCTTGACTGTATAACTTTGCAGTATATTTTTTATAAGTCGTATTGAAATAATGTGCTCTTGGCTGTGAAATATCAAATAATTTTGAAATTAAAATTTTTATGGTTACGAGAACTTAAATGACTGTTACTCAAGTCGAACTCATTTCGAAGAGTATTGGAACTTACCGAGTATGATGTGAGAAAACGATTGTTTTACAAGGCACTGTTGACAAGGTACACTCGTTAAAAATAGGAATTTTCTCGTAATCAGCATGTAAATTCTGTTTAATTAGTCATTACAACCCTTTTATCTGGATTACGATCTAGTCTCTCACACGTTTTGTGTTGTGTGTGTTAATTTTATACATGAGTTTTATCCTGAGCCCCAAATACTGCAATTTTGCTTATTAACGTACCTATCAAGATGAAAGTGAGCTTCATCGGAAAAGATTATTTATTTATTTTGCTCAGAAGCAATGAAATTTCTATTGTTTACAGCATAAAGTGTGCTATTCAAACTGTTTTTACATGTATACTAGAGTATCAATAGAGTCATGCTTTTGTATGTAGTTAAACTTTTCGTTTTTTAATTTCCTTAAAACACAGAGAAAAAAAAGCAAATTGAAATCTGAAATCGGCCCTGAATTCATATAAAAGTTAATCAAACTACTTGCTAGAACACACACAAACTGATTTCTAACTTGATTTTCATTGTTCATAGTTTTTAATGGAATAACAATTCAGCCTTGGAAATCCATACATTATGCCTGCAAGTTGTGTAGAAGTAGAAGCAGTTAATCAGTAAATGTTTTGCTTAAGTTTACTAAACTCTATTAATCTTTAGTTTGTCTTAAAAATGTTTTTTCTTCTTCCTTTTTTTCAACAGGAAACATCACACACTATAACTCTCATACAGCAAACAAAGCCACATACACTTGTAACATACAAAAGTTTGTTTATCTACTAAAAACTGTTGTAGTATTGGTATGAGTTTAAATACAGTGGAACATCTGTAAACTGAATGAAAAATCTTAATTTTATAAAACTTCAATTCAGTGAAATTTAACTGTAACTTGTTGATAGAGATGTAGGCTTGGCTGTGTGAGTCTCAAACATGTGTGTTGATATATTTAAAGGTGTGTTAAAATAGAATTCCCTGTTGGTTTTTGTTTTATTTCACAACATTTTTCTTTCTCTTCTTTGTTTCTTTAACAACTAAATTAAGTCAAGTTATCCTTTGGGTATATATTCTGTCATTAAATCAAAGTACAACACAACCAACAACGATTGTGTGTTAAGACCACACACATATACACAAACCCTTAAACAGTTTAATAGTTACATACATACATACATTAAGCAAGTGATTACACCTGAAAACTGTGAATCTTTCTTAATGTGAAAAAAAGGAGGAATAGGGCCCAAAGCTTAGGTACATAAAAAAAGTATGTTTTATTTGAGTTTCATTTGTTTTGCGTTTAAATAATTTAATAGAGTGTTAATTTGTGAACTTTTATCATACAGGCAAGCTATTTCACATTAACAAAGAAGACTAAGGCATCATGCTAGTGAAACATAAAATAAGGGGAAGGCTTGTTTTCATTCCAGCATTCTAGCCATTCTTTATGAGTTTATCACTTCAATTGTCGCTGTCATTTGTTTAAATGTTTAAATTAAAATTTTATAGTCGTTTATATAGGAAATAAATTATATGTTAAAATATTAATTCTACAACATTAATTGTATAGGATCTTTATTTAAGAGCTTTCCATCCTTTAATTTAAATAAAACAATTCGTTTGAAAAACCTATTGAGGTGTTTATGTGTGGAATATATCATCGCCCAACTGCCTCAATTGTTTGCTTTGGTGCGAGCGCATCCCAAATGTATAACTTTGAATGTGGCTCATAAATATGACTGAATTTGCCCGATGTTATCTTTGAAGACAGTTGTGCTTTGCCGCTTATACGTATAAACCTGGGACTTAATAAAACCCCACAAGAAAAAGCCTGACAGTGTCAAATCTCACGAACTTGGTGGCCAATTCATATTACCTCCTGATGAGGTGACAATGCCTTGAATCCCTAGTGCAGAATATCGTATGTGTCACGAGTTGTGTGGCACAATAATGATACTCTATTGAAACCTCATATCAAATTCAGACTAAAAGAAGTTTGTAATCATCATGCTATAGTGATGGCCTGACAAATGGCACTTTCAAAGATAAATGGACGGATGAGACCAACTCAAAATCCACACCAAACAGTCACGTTTTCGTTATGCATTAGAGGCAAAGAAATATTATTTTTTGTGTTTTGCAAAAATTTTTCATTTCATATTTATTCTCATTTTAAATACCCTTATTTGTTATTAATTTATGTTCAACATATTTCATAGAAAAATTTCGTTTTCAAGCCCAATTCGATTACAGTATTCTGCCACCACCTGTCTTTCTCCACATAATCGTTGCGAATTTTGAAAATATTGCACACATTTTGACATTCGATTACTTTTGTAAATATTTTTTTATTATTGTGTTAGATTAAAACATTTGTTTTGTTTTGTTTACTCCATATTGAATTATTGTTTATTTTGTTTTTATTTATTATTGGCCATATTTTAAATGTTAATGTTACTGGTTCAGCTGATATTGGTTGATATGTTGGTATGTAAGCCTGTTATTTATCTAGTTAAACAACAACAATAACTAAATTTCACCATGTTTATCGTTGTGCATACAACCAATGATGTCAGATGTGATGATTTATCGCCATTTTTGTTAATAAAAAAATGTCCACACTTTGAATAAAAACAGTTTTATAAAATTAAACTGTAACAAATAATGTGTTTTATCAATGCAAGTATTGAGCTTAGTCACTATTAAGCTAGGTATGGTGCTTTAAGTGGTGGATTAAGGACTCCACATAATTTTTCGTTACTGTTGGTAACCTTAGAGACCGTTTTCTTAAAATGAGCTACAAAAAAGTGCTAATTATATACATATATAATATCGATTAAAACTGTAAGTCATTGACCAAAAAATGCGAGTCAGCGTCTAAAGAAAATGGAAGTTATCCAACAAAAAAAACGCAAGGCATCGACCAAAAAATGCAAGTCATCTACTAAAAAATGCATGTCATATAAACCAAAATTGCAAATCATCGATTAAAACTGCAAGTCATTGACCAAAAAATGCCAGTCATTGTCTAAAGAAAATGCAAACCATCCAACCAAAAAGTGCCAGTCATCGTCTAAAGAAAATGCAAGTCATCCCACCAAAAAACGCAAGTCATCGACCAAAAAATGCCAGTCATCGTCTAAAGAAAGTACAAATCATCCAACAAAAAAAAAAAACGCAAGTCATCGACCAAAAAATGCAAGTCATCGTCCAAAAAAATACAAGTCATCCAATCAAAAACGCAAGTCATCGACCAAAAAAAATGCAAATCATCGATTAAAACTGCAAGTCATTGACCAAAAAATGCCAGTCATCTTCTAAAGAAAATACAAGTCATCCAACCAAAAAACGCAAGTCATCGATCAAAAAATGCCAGTCATCGTCCAAAAAATGCAAGTCATCCAATCAAAAAAAACGCAAGTCATCGACCAAAAAAAATGCAAGTCATCCAATCAAAAAACCCAAGTCATTGATGAAAAAATACCAGTCATCGTCAACAGAAAATGCAAGTCATCCAACCAAAAAATGCAAGTCATCGTCCAAAAAAATTCAAGTCATCTACCAAAGAAATGCAACCTGAAAAAATACAACATTTTGTTCTAGTCTTATATATATACCCATATGAACTCAATGAGAATTATTAAAATTTTTGGGTTCATTTCACTTAAACAATTAGCTTCGTTGCCTATATCTCCTGTCACAAGCCAAGCTTGATCATAAAACAAACTGTTTTGTAATCGTTTATATAATGGCTATCCGGCCCACTAGGTCCATTTTTATCCGATTTTGACCGATTTATATAGAAAACTTTCTTTTTGCTTATTTATTTGGCTATATCTTCGGTACAAAGGGTTACCGGAACGTAAAGAAAACTGTTTTGGAATCCTTGAGCCAATAGTCAATCAGCCTACTAGATCCGGAAAAGCTCCGTGTTAAATTTTATCGAATTTTAACCAATATATGGAGGTGATATATGGTAAAAATACATGATTGTTATTTAAATTTTTTTTGTCTTCCTTTCACTTTATTCACTAATTTGCGTCTAATTTCGTGATTATTTTCTTTCTTCACTTTTTCAAAGTTTTGCATTATTATGTTAACTTAACAGTCGGTGTTAATATAACATTCACGGTAATAAAATGAATTTTTCTCCAAAACATATTGCCGATTTTGACGATTTTCTGCAGAAAATTTGACTATTTTTGACTCCACAAGTCTGGCAACACTGTATACAACTGCCATTATGCTGATAAATAAAATATAAAAATAAGCACTAACAAGTGCAAAAGCCAACAATAAAAGTTAATTTAAAATCCATGACAAAATATTGTTTGAAAAATAAAGAATTTCTTTGGCTTTTTTCGGTTTTTTTTTTTTGTTTGTTTAGAAAATGTTTAAATTTATTTTATCATTCTATTCAGAGTTTTGTTTGATGTATCCAATAAATTTTGATGAAATATTCTTAAAAAAAAAATCCTTCTCTCTCGTAATGCAGGGGTAAGGGAAATAATATATTTGTGATTTCTTTTTACAATTTATTTGATTTGTTTTGCTTAATTTATGAAGTCATAAAAATAATGCAATGTTTAATAAATATTTTGTTTTCGTATTTAAAAAAACCATAAATTTCCAATCACATCGAAAAAAACTTTCCAGGCTAAAAAGTTTTTTAAAAGATTCCCTTTGACAATTTATTTTACTGCTGAGTACAGGGGGCAAATGCTTAAGCAGACAAAATAAAAATAAATGGAAGGTCACAGCAGATAGTGAAAATAAATACGTTGGGGGAAAGCAATAAAAATAAAAATCCTAAGAACGTCTCAATAAAACACGCTTTTTAGATTGTTTTCTGACACTCTGCTGAAAAAATAAAACAATTCGAGGTTATTTCTTCTTTGTTAAAGTAGGACCTTCAATTTAAACTAAAAAAGAAAAAATATTTTTTCAAATTGTTTAAAAACAAAGCCATTTTGGCTTAATATGTTGAAGAACTTTTATAATTTGGTGGGGAGAGGGCACAAAATTAAGAAATCGTCTGCTTCAAGTTACTGAAGCCAATAAATTAAATGAAATTGATTTGAAATCAAAATCTTTTGTGTTATTTGGAACCAGCAAATCAAATTGAATTCTAAAGTGTAACAAATCAAAATAAGTCGAACAACATTTTTTAAAGTTCTTCACTGTCTGTGGGTTATTAACAAAGTTTCTACTTAACAAGGCAAACTTTTTCAATCTTCAATTAAAACAAAACAATCGGATGTATTTGTAAAATTATGGCAGACAAATTCCTTTATTGTAGGCGAAGTATATTATCCCATGTTTTTGTAAGAGGGACGAGAAACATGTAAAAATATTTTGATTCACTGAATATTTTTTTAAAATCATACAGAGGAGTAATATAACTTGCAACAGGGGCATCGTACCATCACCAAAAAAATTTTTTAAGGTTTGTATTCGGAGTATCGTATTAATAAACAAACATAATTGGCCATTACAGCACTTCACTGAGGACTACGATCACGTATGTTGTGTGTGTTAATCATATATATGAGTGGCGGAACCTGCAGTTTAAAGCCGACTCCGAAGGACATATTTTTGAGAAACTTTTTCATGGCAATTTTATTTACTCTCAGTGCTTAAGCCAGACATGTGCTGAGAGGCAGTCGCCGAAGAAATACTTTTTCAGATTTCTTTTTGTTGAAGATGTCTGACCAGGGGTCTGAACCAAGGCCTCACGTCTGATAAGTCAACACACTACCTACAAGACTGCGGCAACTTCTGAGAAATGATGTATATGCGATTTAAAAGAGCTATTCTTGAGCTGTTCTTGTGTAAATCTATACAAAATTTTTTGATTTGGTCGAGCACATCATAATTTTTGTTCACGGGTTAACACGTATCTGCAAACCCTCGTTGGCTTGTGGAATTATATGATTACCACGCTC
This sequence comes from Sarcophaga rosellei, assembly GCA_930367235.1. Taxonomy (NCBI): domain Eukaryota; kingdom Metazoa; phylum Arthropoda; class Insecta; order Diptera; family Sarcophagidae; genus Sarcophaga; species Sarcophaga rosellei. The sequence goes on along the minus strand of OV884020.1, from coordinate 66,001,794 downwards.
TATCAAATTATCAATGTATTAAGCGGTTTGTGCTTTTCAAAACTGTTGATTCTCGCTCAAGATTCGTGTCAGGTGCTAGAAGAGCTTAAGCTATCATTAGGCGAAGCTCAAGAAACAATCTCTAAATTTCTACAAGCCGTATGTTTTATTCAAATGCATTGTAGGCCACAGTACGAGCTGCTAAAATCGAACCAGACTGTCACTAGCTAGTAATGGCCGAAAAACGCCCTGAATAAGCAACCATACATCATAATTTTCCATTATGATAACACTCACTCACATATTGCCGTGCCAATCGAAAATTACTTTTAAAATAAAAAAAAAAACAAAAAATTGATGAGGAGATATATGTACTTCATTCGCTGTCTAGCCTAGCCCTTGTCCCTTCTGGGTGGTATCGGTAAGATGTAAAAATCGGCAAGACATTATCATGGTAGATAATACATTTTTTTTCTTTGATGCGAGCATTGGCAGAGTAACTACTTGAATATGCAACTAGCTACAAGCTTCTACATGACAAATAATGTGCACATAATGAGATGCCGGTTAAAAACTATTTGTGGAACAATACGATGCAGAATACTCTCACTGTAATATGATTTACTTCAGACCAGTATATCAAAAATTGGCTCGATTTATTCTGGACTTTAAAAATAATTTCCGATGGACAAAACTTCGAATTAGTAGAGGATTTTGGCTTTAGCAAATATTAATAAGAGTAGCTGATCATTCTTTACCTACGATTCCCAAGTTCAACTCATATGAATACCTATTAATTTACTTTGGGATCAATGTTAGTACTTGCAAGCCATTTTAAATTGATTATTGAGCGCTGCCAAATAATTTTACAAGCTCTTCTTGAGATCGACAACAATGCCTTCAAATTAATCATCTTCAAAGATTTTTGTATCATGTAGGCGATTTTTGTATTGTTTTTGAGATACATGAACTATAACTATTGCCGTTAAATCGATAAATATATGCAGGAAAAGTTTCGCTGAATAAACGAAACAGTTGAAGCATGCAGTAATGCTTTATACAAACTAAAATCTGTTTGCAAATGGCGAACTAAGAATAAACGACAGAGATGATGTCGCCGTAGTCCAGTAGATAGTGTGTTGGCTTATTAGGCGTAAGGCCACAGTTGAAACCCCAGTTCAGAGATCTCGAACATAACGGCGACTTACTCTAAGCAGATTACTGTAAAAAACTGTGAGTGAAAAATTAAATTGCCATGGAAAAATTACCAAAAACCTGACGGAGTTGACTTTAAACTGTAGGTCCCGCCAATCAAAATATCGGTCGTAATTCTGACTGAAGGGTTGTAATGACAACTGATGAATGTGTGTTATATGAGGACTCAGAATTTAAGGTTTTCGTTAGTCCTGTATTTTCCAGTTTTTCATAGCCAGATCCTTATTAAAACTGTAATTAATTCTCAATTTTCTTTGAACACTTTCTTAAATCACAATTTAAGAATTACATTTAAATCACGCTGCATTATCCGCCAACTAGTTTCATTAATAACCCAGCGAATGTAAAAAATTAATTTCGGAGATGAAATTAATTTCCACTTTTTTTCAAATCCATTTGACGTAATTGCTGTTACTAGAGCTTGCATAAGAAACGATGTGATTCGTTGTCTTTTTAGATACTTTTTTTTTAACAAGAATTAATTATTTTAATAAAAGAAATTAATTGTGGTTTAACTATGTGAAATCCTATTCATATTTGTCACCTACACAAATCGTTTCAAGACTAGGCAACAGTGGTATGCTGTGCTTGATGCAAAAATAGAAATCAAAGCCACGAAACAAGACATTTGCGACAGCTTTAGTGTCAGTGTTAGAGTTAGTTGCAGCAGCGAAAATATAGCAATGATGTTGGCCGTAGTCTAATAAACTATTTCAATATGCAAAACAAAAATATATCTGCAGAGCCACACCAACTAATGGCACCAGCTGCGTCTGTCGGTGTATTTCTAGCAGCAATACCCACAAACTATTACAAACTTCATGTTCATTTACACATCCAAATGTGTGAGGATGACTGTGTGTGTATTTGTGCTTCTATTTTTATGCAGGATTTGGGAATTTTTTTGCCTCGAACACCATTTGAAGGAGCGTGTAGCAGCAACAACAGCACACTATTTGAAGAATATATTACTTTGACTGGCATTTGTGGTTAACCCCGAGTGTACTTGATTTTTATGGCTGTAAGAGATTTTCTTTCCATTCTTTTAATACGATCGCATTCTCAATTTTTATTTTTTTCTTCTATTTTCTATCATACTTCATTGGTATTGTCTTCCTTTGGTTCGAGTTTTTTATGTTCCTATAAATAGCGTCATGTTGGTTGGTTTGTTTCAACGTTCAAAAATCCTTTCGTTTCTATTGTTGTTGTGCTTTTCGTTGATATTTCTTTAACGAAAAAATAATATTGAAATGTTTTCGTAACCGCGTAAACCCACACACAACCATAACCAAACCAAACAGCAACCACCACACCAACGTGACGCCTACCACTATTTCATCAACACCCTCAACACTATATATTGTAAGTGCTTCTATTAAAAACGTAAATAAAAAAAAGAAGAGAGGGGTTTAGTTAGTTAGTAAGTGCTACTATAACACCATCACACGCCTGCCTTTATATTCTAAATTTCTTTAAAACTTAAAAAAAACAAGAACTGGAATAGAAAAGTATGGCAAAACTTTAGTTTCCATGTTAATGGAAAAACAGTTGAAGATAAATTTGCTGTGATTGTTTCCGTTTTTTTTTAATTTTTTTTAATTTTTTTATTTCGTTAAGAGCCATTAGTGGTACAGCGAAAAATCTCTAAAGAATGAAAAACTGAAACGTTCAATTTATTTAAAACACTGACAGTGTTACAAATTAAAAAGTACCAAACGGCAAATAAAACAGAGAGAGAGAGAGCAGCTATGAAGGCTATAATTATACCCTACACTTTAGTGTGTATTCTTTAGTTTAGTGTATTGCCTTAAAATGATTGCTTAATGCCTACTTTTAATTACGTCAAGTGATCCAGAATTTGCGTAAAAATTCTTTCCTCCCTATTACGTGCATGTCGACAGAACAAAATCTAGACTATACGGCGGATAAGGTTTAGTTGGGATCCCCTGGTTTTAAAATAGTTTTTAACTGGCACCTCAATATATGAATGAGAGTTATCATTATGGAAAATTGCGGCTTTGTAGCTGATTTCATATTCAATTAGTTTTTCGGCCAAAGTTCGCATCAAAAAAAATTATTTATTATCTCCAGTAATTGTCTTTCCGATTTTGGCAGCTCATAATGGCTAACACCCTTCTGATACCATTAAAAAGAGCCAAGATCTAGTCTAGACGGATATGGACTATACAACGGATGAGGTATAACCACCCATCCATTTTTCTATAAATCGTTCTTGACCAGCCCCGCACCATGTGGCCGAGACTTGCCATGATTGAAAATTGCGCGCTTAGTAGATTGGTTGCATATTCAAGTAGTTTTTCGGCCAATATTCGCTTCAAATGAATTATTTATTATCTGTACCGATTTCCCGTGATATTATTGCTGATACCACAAAGAATAGAGCTTAAACTTGGCACAATAACAGTTGACGCTATTTTGATACCACCAAGAAAGGACAAGATCTAGGCTAGACAGCGAATAAAGTACAACTTCTCATCTGCTGCTTTCCAAAGAGGTTTTGACAGGCACCACAATATGTAAATGAGTGTTATCATGATCGAAAATTACGGCCTCGTGTTTGGTGGCTAATTTAGGGCATTTTTCGGCCAATACTAATTCAAACAATTTAATTGTTACCTGTTCGGTTTAGCTGCTTGTAATGAACGACACTCTTCTGAACCAAACTCATACTGAGCATTACGTTGGCTCAATGAATGATTGCTTGGTCATAGATTTTTGTCGTTGCCTGCTCGTTGTATTTTTTCCATCGCCAGTAAAAAGTCGCTGCATAAGGTATTACATTTTAAGGCTATTATTCAGGGTTTCAAACAGTCAAACACTTCTTCTTGGATTCAGTTCATGTGGCAACCAATTTCCTTTATTTTTGAATGAATCCTGTTGGTCTTAAAGGCTTTGAAATGACTGCTTAAGCCACGTTTAGTGTTTCTGCAAGCTTTTCATCATCTGATACGAGTTTTGATCGCTTAATGTTTCCCGTTAATTGTTTTCAGACTTTTTTCGCCGTCTCTCACGCTCTTTGCCTTTGATATCAAAATCGTTATTTTTGAAATACGCAAACCACTTTATTCACTTTGTTTTTGAAAGAGCATACTCACCATATTCCGCAAGCAAGCAATGGCTAGCACATGCAGTTTTTTACGCAGGAAAGTGGCTCAACAAAACTTCATGGAAATGTTGTTTTTCCAGCAATTTTGTTAAAAGTTTCTGTGTCCTATATGGATTTTACAGTGAGGCCATTACTTGAAGTCAAGTGGTAAGGTTATGATTGTTAATATCCCATAACTTCATAACATATCGAAGTATTGCAAGTGGTAAGGTACCCTCATAACATATCGAAATTTTGCAAATAATAGTAATGAATTTCAATTTGACCTTTAGGCGAACTGTAGTAATGTTGGATTTTTTACGTAGCATGTTGCAAAGTCCGATTTGAATGCCTAATACTTGTTTCCATCGTTTTCAATGCGACTGTTTTGTATTCGTTTTTGTTCTCTTCAATAACTTGATAAAATAATATCCGCTTTAAAGTATGATTAGGGCAATCCCCTAAAATTTTGTTAGTTCTATTAAAAAAAAAAAATTTAATATTCTTAGCAATTTTCCTAAAAATATTAATCAGGTTGCATGATCATATTTCTTGTCATTAGAAACGATTCTAATGGAAAACTGTGGAAAAGAAAAACATTTAAGTTTCATGAATTCTTTTTTCTTTTTTTTTTGTAGGGGACAACCTAATAGTCATCCCCTCTTTCTAGTTTTTGCATTCTGGTTGTCTTTGCTTGACATCAAAGACAGTATAAATGGGGATTTATGTGGACCATCATCTCTTTTTTCTGAAATCCTTTTCAGCTTCTTATGAAATTACCAAAAATTTCTGTTTCTTTAAGCCATTCTTCTTCGCTGGTGACTATTCACACCCCCTCCCAAGCATATGAAAGACAAAGTGAAATTATTTATTTATATGCCAGCAGAAATGAAGAATAAAATGAAAGAAAAAAAAATCCACAGATTTTAGAAAAAAATTGCTAAAAAAAAGGTTAAAAGCAAAGCGAGTAAAAAAATCTTCGTGAAATTCACTTTTGGCTTGTGAATAATTGAAAGTTATTTATTGCAGAATCTGTATAATATTTCTGCTTTTGATTGTGTCTTTTGAATATTAAATTTCACCATAAGAAAATGTTTAAAAATATTTCATTTAAGAAATTTAAAAATTTCTATAAATTTCTGCATCATTTAGCATCCTAAAGACAGCAGATATGTATTCCTCTCAACTGTATTACTTGATTAAAGCTCCATATTAGTTGTTGAAAAATATAAAATTTTTGTATCAGAATTTGTGTTCTCTTCGGGCAAAATGAAAGAATGGATCCTTGAAGTCAATCTACATGAGAACCAAAAGTCACTGTTTGACTTGGGTTTTGGTCTGGCGGCGTCATCGGTAAGAACGATGTTGGCTAGTCCATCACTTACAACGGCGGTCGTCATAGGTCGTGTATTAGCAACTAGTCTGAATTGAATGGATGATATAGTTTCAACAGGATGGCGCAAGGAGCCACACAGCTCAAACCACATTGGATATTCTGCACGAGCGAAAGCGTACAAGTTGACCCAGTAGACTGTTTCTTGTAGGTTTTCTTTATTCGTAGGCGTATGCGCACAAGTCACAAACGACAGTAGGTGTCAAAGCTTACATAGCCTATGCCATCGATCAAATTCAGTCTGATTTATGCGCCAGAGTCTTGGAAAATTTAACATTTGGAATGCACTCCAGCAGGGAGAAGCCATGGCTGTCATATAAATGATATTATATTATACATGTAACGGCATCAATTCATACATATATAATTGGTTATTTACAACCCTCCAGGCTGGATTACAACCTAGCTTCTCACACCACTTATTTTGTGTGTGTGCTAATTTTATACATGAGTGGCGAGACCAACAGTTTAAAGTCCACAGATTTTTGAGAAACTTTCCATGGAAATTCTCTTTACTCTCAGAAAGTTTGCCAGAAATCTGGGGCCGAGGTGTTGAACCGTGAACCGTCTAATTTGGCCAACACACTACTTAGTAACTAATGCGATTTTAATGACATCAATTGGACGTACAAACGATTAATCATGTCCACTCTTTGTTTTATATATATTTAACGATAGAATGCGCTTAATGAAAGACCCAATATATTCGTTTCTGTTGGTAGAAACTGCAACACTATAAATAGTTGGACACCCAGTGCTGAGACAATAAAAAAGTTTCTGTTCCTTTCGAAAACTTATGCATTCTGTGGTGTATGCCATCAATGCGTAGTACGACAGAATGTACATGAGAATGTTGACTTTTCTTTTGTTTGGCAAATATTCAGAAACAGTTTATGAGTGCTTTTTGGGGAAAATAGAAGAAGTCTATATAAATCTTAATATTTTGCATAATTTACTGTGCCATAACTCTCTATTTGGTTTCAAAGTTTTCCAGTTTAGTTGTTCTTCGTTCTTTTAGTCTCTGTAGTTGGCAAACACATCAAGACTGTATTTTAAAATTGTAGCATTTATTTGAAGAGAAGACACCAGCATTACATAAAATTTATTTTTCATTACTCTTGGAAAGTCTTTTGGGTACTAAGGAATATCAATAGAAAAGTTTCAAATTTAAGAAACTCAGTAGAAAATCATTTAGATTTTAGAAGTACTATTGCATTTGTATTAATGTCTGTGGTAAGAGTGTCTAAACATAGTTTAAATTAATAAAAAAAAATTAATATATTTAACAAAATAAAATTATTGTACCTTGAATACCATTGCATGCTTGCGTGGCATGAGAAGCTGGATTGTAATTCTGGCGGGAGGCTTGTAATGACCAATTATGTATGTATGTATGTATGTGTATGTAAAAGTTTTCTACTCTTTATTCTACTCTTTTTTCTACTCTATTTTAATTGTTTAACCTAAATGTAATCCTTAAATTTGTGGTCTCCTGTCACTAATTGTTATTAACTGAACTGGTGGCATATAAGTGTCATAAAGATGTCCCGTATTTCTTTGAATTTTTCTCACACTTTATAGCATACCCTTACCCTGAGAAATTTTAGGATACTCCTCGACGTCACCAATGATAATATACTGCCTAGCATCTGATATGCGGTCAGCTGTTTCCTTCTGGGATGCGTTAAAACCTTATAAGTCCACACAAGTATGTGTTCCGATGATTAATTTTTATCATTACAGAATCTACATGTTGGTTTCGAGAGGACCACCATTCCAAATGAGTGTTCACAGTGTTTTGTGAAAAAACCATTTACTAACTTCCTTAGTCATGGATAGTGTAATGCATGAAATAGAATTCCTCTTATGCCTCAAAACTACTTGATTTGTATAGAGTCCTTGCTCTTTTTCGCCTCCGTTGAGCGGACCTTTCCAGACCACCTTTCTCACTCCACAGAAGAATTGTGTGTGGAAGATACACTCCTAACAAGTTCATCTGCTTGTACATTGCCGAGAATTTCTACCTTACTTAGGATCCAACAGATGTCTCCAATATTTCTGTTTCTTTTAGTCTTTAACTAACTTTTCGGCATTCCAACACAGTGCAGTGCACTAAATAGTATAAAAACTCAATGAAAGGCTACAGTAAAAGCAGATAGTAACTGTAAAAAGTGGCTATTGAAATTTAACATACTCAGTGGAAAAATGCAATTGGGCTTCTACCCAAGATACATATATACTTTTAGGTTAGAGGCTGTGTACTTGCCATTGAGACAAGTACAGTACCCGGAGGTCGAGTTGATCCATTGTTCAGGATATATACTTAGGAAATGAAAATGTTGACATAAGAAGAGTACAGTTCTCCAAAAAGTAAAATGAAAGAATGCCTTGCAATATTATAGAAGATTTTAAGAAAAACTATCTCCAATAGAATTTGAATATACAGAAATTAAAGAGACTTCCTACAGCAACAAGTGATATCAACAGTCCAGCTCAGCATAGGATATAAGTACAAACAAGAAATCCTAGAGGCAAGAATATGGTCCAAACCGCTATGAAAAAACGAAGTATGAGAAAATGTTTTATCATCGTCTTCCTCTCAGCAGATTCCTGGAAAAAAACTCTGAAAATAAATGAAATTGCCATGTAAAGTTATTAAAAAAAATTTCGTACAGCCATATACGAGCGACAGTATTTTATTTTATTTTTTAATTTCATTACTTAAACATGTTTAAATACAACACAATTAATTACAGCAAAAAAAAAAAGAATACCTGAAATCCCGCATATTTTTACTTTCATTTTAATTTGCCGAGATTTAATTAAATTGATTTTTTTGTTTATTGTTGCTCAGGCACCATAAATGTCACATACACTTGTCTTTAGTTAAGATAATTTATTCGAACATTTTTACCTGCTGAAATTAATTTCAGGATTAATGCTTTTACACTTAATTACAGGTTAAATTTCTAGTGCCATCTGTTTAGAAAATTTGTTGAAGGTGACTACGAACAATAGCGATGATAAAAACATTGTAGACTAAACGTTTTTCTCCCCGCTACATAGTCACCATAATCTTGTTATGTTTTAATGAATTTGCCTGTAAAAATTACTCCTGCATGTATTACATGGCATGACAGCTTAAAATAATCTCTTAATGACACCATAGCACAGGTGATAATAGCCCCTGATAATAGAGACAAATGGTGCTCATAATATAGAGACACGAATACAATGGCCAGGACAATAATTAATTTTAATTACAGCCTTAACTTTCACTATCATTTACAAACGAACGAAAAAAAGTAAAAAAAAACAAGAAATATTTCATACGTTAAACGACAATATTTAACGTTTAGAGTTACGTTTGATAAATGGATTGGCAAGTAACTTTAAGACATCTGGCGTGATAAATTTGTTAAAGGTTTTACGTGTAATTATTAAGAATACCTCTTTGGTCAAATAAGTTGGTTCGAATGAGCCTTTTAGTAAATTTAAATGTTTTTAAAGACTTTTATGTAATAAACAGTGGATCCCTCAAAAGCTACTGATAAGATATACACTCTTCTAAGGACTATGATTATTTTTAACTCCAATGATTATAAACCAAGTATTATCCCTTCAGAATAAGAACTTTTAGATGGAATTCCCTTCTCTTGCATCTAAAGCCAACCGATGGATAATTTTTAGTAAAAAGTTAAAAAATGTATGTAATGTTTAATTTACCTTATCAATAGTTCAGCTTTGTGGTCCTTTTGACGATTTAGCAAAGCCTAATGGAATAGAAATTTACCTGCTTTTCTTGGCATGATTGCACTGGGATGCAGAATTATATATGGGAACAGCTTTATACTGGCAGACTACTATTCAAAGTTCAATGGGGTGTTCTACTACCCTTCTCACACCTCGATCCAGATATAATGATCCTCCTTAACTCCGTCATACTCTAAAACAGAATTGATGGCATAGGAATTAAGACCGATGCGGAAGATTATAAGTCTATGGCTGATGTTGTTGACAGCTTCTGGCATGGAGTAGTGGATAAAGCGTTAAGATGTGGGTTCAGTATCCTTTAAGTCAAAGTACCTTCTATTATTAGGTTAGCTAAGGCCGCTCCGTTAAGACTTTAAATGTCATCTATTCTGATCAAATAAAAGTGCCTATATATATGAGTGTCTACAAATTGATCTGGCATTCCATTTTAATCCTTATCAGAGAAATATAGGACGCTGAAGATCTGCAAAAAATGATATCAATTGCATTGCCAGTATCCAGTTATTCTTGTTTTAAGTGGATCTTCTGTAAAAAATGTTAACGCATTTCGGAGGGTTAAGAAACAATGGCGATTGGTCTTTATTGCTACCGCTTTGAAGCATAATCCTTACAGAGAGCCTCATTAGGTGCGTTGGCCTCTTTGCCCTTAGTTGGAGATTAAATACCCCTCTTAGGTGATTTTTAGGTAATTTGTAATGTGCAAGATGTTTAACAAGTTTAATATTTTTGAGATATCTTTCATCCCTTCATACTGGTTCTTAGGCGCCAATACTAGGAGACGGCAACGTTGAGATAGCAGTCGGTAGATAAATAACGCAAAGAATCTATTTATGACGATTTTATACAGAAGTACCAAATGAATAGTTTCTCTGTCCCATAAAGCCATCTAAGTAGGACCAACTTTAGTGGGAAAGCTAAATTATAAACTTAACTTAAGCTAGCAATTATGGGTTTGTAGTTGGCCAGGTTTATTACAGTGATATAAACTCTTTGAATCATTCTAGGTATAAAAGGAAATATTAAGTGAAGTTGTAAAATTTCATAAGAATGCTTACTGAGTTTTACGTTTACGAGTCTTTTTCATTATTTTATCACAAAACCAAGCTTTTTGATAATTCTTCTCAAGTCACCGTAGTCTAGTTGGTAGTGTTTTAGCTTATTAGATGTAAGGCCATGGTTTAAAGCCCATGTCAGACATCCAAAACAAAACGAAATATGAAAAGGAGATTTCCTCAGCGACTTTTCATCAGCAGATTTCTGGCTAAAACTCTGAGAGTAAATAAACTAAATGGCAATGAAAAGTTCGCTAAAAAAATCTGTCATTCTGTAGTCGACTTTAAACTGTAGGTTCAACCACTCATGTATAACATTAACACACACAACCTAAGTATAGGTGTGTAGAAACTAGGTCGTAACCCTAGCTGAATGGTTGGTATGACCAATTATATACGTAAGTGAGTAGCCAATTAGCTATGAAAGACAATATTGATGGGATGTTTATCCAGATCCATCCATTATTTTGGCCTCTGCCAAAATTTAAAGCACAATTCGGCCGATTAGGAGAAAATGCTTATGACATTACATAGCAGATTGTTTTTCATTATTACCAGATTGATAGCTTTATTGGTTTTACAGTCCAAGCGCAAAACCACTCAAAACCTAAAGCAGAATTTTTTGGAAGTCTTCTAAAATCTGAATAACTTTGATACCTTCAACTGCTACTTTTCAGAATGTCCAAATGCCCAAATCCATTTTGCTTAAAGGGACCTTGACACATATTGAATGTTATTAGAGCAATATAATGGCTACAATTATATCTTTTTAAGGTATTTAATAATATGTGGAAATAATAAAAGCACACGAAAATTAAGTTTACACGAATAATACGTCTGCACTACGGGGAGTCATAATGACATATGTACACCAACGTTGTCATAAGTTTAATGAAATCAATTTAGCAAATTTTATTCTATTGTCACTGACGCAAATAAACATACGAGTTGAAGATACATTATATGAATAAAATGATTTTGTATGAGACATTTCACGAAGTAGAACATGCTTTTATTTAACTTTCAATAAAATTTTTAAAATTTTTTTTCTATTTGTATTCGTTCAATTTAATTTCTTCAGTTAACTTTAACAGTTTTGTAACACTATCAGATTTATGTAAAATGACCCACATACGTGTGTAGCTATTAGTCATATGTGTTGATGAAATTGATTTACGTCAATGTTAATAATCTGCTTAATTTCCTTTTGGAATAGCTGTCATGTCACGCACTCATACAACATTGTTGCAGGTGTTCGATTATAAAGGATGTCTAAATAAATCGATTTATTATTCACTATTGTGGCCCAAAAGATTTGCCATAATGTTACAATGTTGTTGTCACTGTTTAAGTGCATTTATTGGCCATAAATTATTTATTACTCTCAATTGATTGTTTTGATGCAGAAATAGGCATTTGAAGCATTTAAAAGACATGAAGAGAGATGTCAATAAATAGAACGAATATTTTACCTCATTTTTTCTAATTGTTTTTGTTATTTAAACAGGTTCTTTTATACATTTAATGAATCATTTTACATTCTCTATTGTGTATACATTTAGTATTATTTATCATTAAATTGTAATATAATGATGAGAATGTTACTCCCTGCTTAATAAAGCATGCATAACCATGTTAATAACAAAACAGTAGAAAATAATAACGACAGACTGAGATGAATAAATTGGAATGTTGCTGTTGTAATGAAGTAAAATTCATGCTCTTAAATGAGTTTTCTTTTTTGTCCTACCAAACCATGATCATTTTTTCAATTAAAAATATGCCGAAAATAACTGTTGTTTTCATTTGAAGAATGTAGTACAGGAATCATCAACAACAACAGTGAAAGGAATACTAGCAGTAACAGTCATTATATAGGGTGGGCCATGTGAAGGTTTAAATTTAATTTTTTTTGTACACATTTTCCAAACAAAACTCTACACATTATTTAAAAGAAAATATAAAAAGTATACGTACATTGTTATTAAAGTTCATTTAAAGTTTTGCATAAAATGAGTTTCCTTGGCTTTCGAATAGGGTACAAAAATGGGTAGAATATTTTTTTGGTATTTATTAATTTTTTTTTTGGCTAAAAATTCATTATTTTGTGATAAGTAACTACCATTGCATACGTATGAGTTATATTGGTTATTATAAGTGCCATTGGAATATTACTCATACGTACGGGGTCACTATTGCATACTTAAACTAAACCTAAATAAGTGTGCAGTTTAAAAGTTTAAATTTAAAATTGCAATAAAACACAATAGCATTTTGAAAATTTGCCAAATTTGTATCTTGTTATGAAGGACAATTGATCCGATTAGAAATGGAATATTATTTCATTCATATAGCAGTGGCGGCTGGCCTCACAGTACCTCATTCGATCTTACCAATTTTCGTGTATTTTTCGAGTGTATTGGATCGGATCTGGGTAATGACATCACGAATATTGGACTTCAAATGCTGAATTGCCTCTGGTTTGTCAGCATAACACTTTTCTATAACGGCGCCCCACAGAAAGTATTCCAATGGTGTCAAATTGCAGCTTCTGGGCGGCCACTTGACATCACCATTTCGGCTAATTAACATACACATACATAAACTAAACCTAAATAAGTGTGCAATTTAAAAGTTTAAATTTAAAATTGCAATAAAACACAATAGCATTTTGAAAATTTGCCAAATTTGTATCTTGTTATGAAGGACAATTGATCCGATTAGAAATGGAATATTATTTCATTCATATAGCAGTGGCGGCTGGCCTCACAGTACCTCATTCGATCTTACCAATTTTCGTGTACTTTTTCGAGTGTATTGGATCGGATCTGGGTAATGACATCACGAATATTGGACTTCAAATGCTGAATTGCCTCTGGTTTGTCAGCATAACACTTTTCTATAACGGCGCCCCACAGAAAGTATTCCAATAGTGTCAAATTGCAGCTTCTGGGCGGCCACTTGACATCACCATTTCGGCTAATTAACATACACATACATATTTGGTCATTATAATCCTGAGATCAGTGTTACGACCTAGTTTCTCTAACCATTTATATTGTGTGTGTTAATTTCATACACGAGTGGCGGGACCTGCAGTTGAAAGTTGACACCGAACGACAGATTTCATGAGAAACTTTTCATGGCAATTTTTTTAACTCTCAGAGTTTTTACAATAAATCTGTTGGGAGAAAGTCGCCGAAGAAATATCTTTGTTTGTATTTCATTTTGTTTGAGATATTTGGCCTCGAGTTTGAACCGTGGTCTTACGTATAAAAAGGCACCACCTTACCTACGGGACTATGGTGAATTCACCACATATAAATGAGCGTAAATGCAATACAATGGTATATAGGCCGATGAGTCGCAGTTCATTGTAAGCCATCTGCACAGCACGCGGGGAAGGGTGAAGGTGTTTACTAATGACGGTAAGGTACTACGTTCCGTTGGTTAATCGAAATATTGTGGATAAAGTTGCACTGTTCTATTGATACGATTGTGCGAAAGCATTACAGATAAAATTAATTTTTCAGCCTCCTGGTATCCATATGTTAAGTGGTTCACTTGGAGAAAATGTTTCCGTCACTTACAAACTCAATGTGTAGCTCCTGCGCTAACCAACTTTTTGGATGAGTTTTATGGAATTTGGTCAATAGAGGGACTGCGGTGTGGCTTTATAACGGGCCTCTATGCATGCGGAAGTGAGCTTTGGTAATCGAAGATACCAATTCAACCTCACTATCTACAAACTAGATGGATTCAAGTATAATATTCATACATACACAATTGGTCATTACAACCCTTCAGTCAGGATTACGACCTAATTACTTACACAACTTAAGTTGTGTGCGTTAATTTTTATAAATGAGTAGCGGGACCTACAGTATAAAGTCAACTCCGAACGATTGATTTTTGAGAAACTTTTCATGGAAATTTCATTTACATGAAGAGTTTTTGCCATAAACCTAATATCCAATGATACTAAATCCCTTTTACTTTCTTCGACAAACTATTTTTTAGTACGAACACAATTCCTCTGAGTATATGTTGCATAAAAAGAAAGCCTGCTTGTCTGCTAATAGCATCAGCAATCAATAATACTCGAATCTTTCTTTCAGATCAAGATGATTTTAGATGATTTTTGTGTCATGCTTCTATTTTGTTAGCATGATGTACTCACACAAAGAGGAGTACACCTTATAAAACAATCAAAATCAAAAGAAATAATTTTTAAATGAAACAAAAATCTGAAATGAACAAATTTTTGGAAAATCAATTTTCTTAATCCTTAGTAAATCCATTTCTAATCTCTGTTTTCTTTTATTATTTAATTTTATTTTATTTTAGTTTTCTAAATCAAATTATGTTTCCTCTCTACTGTTTTAGTTTATACTAAATTTTTTGTGACACAGTTCTGCATGACTGTATTGCTTTGAAACGAAACGTTTAGAATATAAAAAACTAAAGAAATTAAATTAAATTAAAAAAAAGTAAAAAAAACAACAATACTTTCGTTGCAAAGGCATGAACCAATACAAGACAACGAAATGGTATAGTATAACATGTCCTGGCAGTGTTGCCACTGTTTCCGGCAATGTTACAATATATGGTACAACATATGAGCAAACTGTACTACAAGAAATATTTGAAATCGCATGGATTGGTCATTCTCTCACTCTCTCTATCATGGTCTTGTCGTTTCACTTCCGTAATGTTTATTCATGTCTGTGAACATTTTTAACCAAAAATATTATGGCAGACAATGTTCGTTAAACATTTCTGTTTGTGTATATTATTGTTGCCATTGTTGTTGATATTTTTGTTATACAACCATGTTGCCATTGTTGTTGTTTTATTTCTAGTTTCTTTTTATTTTAACGTCATTTAATAACGCTTAAGGATATTCAATATGTAGCAAATAGGGCGCGGTTTATAGTTTAGTTTTATTCCTCTGGTTTTATTTAATGTTTAACAAACGTTTTTTGTATTTGTTATTCGATTTGTTTGTAGTACCAAAAAGTTTTTGCTGTTTATCTAGAAATAAAACTGAAAAAATGCTGATGGAAACCAACAAATAATTAAGCTGGAAGACAAACACATAAACAATCTTATTTTATCTGTATGTGGGATAGTCCAGAGGACAGACACATAATTACATTTCGATGTTGCAATTGCTTAAGGCATTATAGGTTTCATAAATTTATAATATAATACACAGTAGAGGACAAAAAAAAAAGCACTTTATGAAGAGTAATTCAGTTGAAATTACAACCTTTCCTTCAGAGTGAGGATTACAAACTAGCTACTAACCACACTTATGTAATGTGTGTTAATTAAATACCTGAGTGGTGGGATTTATAGTTTAAAGTTACCTACGAATGAGAAATTTGTTGAAGAACTTTTCATGGTAATTTTTATTTACTCCCAGGGTTTTTTCCAGAAATCTGCTGAGAGGAAGTTCCTTACAAATACATTTTTTTTAAATTTCTTTTTAATGGATATGTGGGATGAACCATGGCCTCATGTCTAATAAGATAACGCACTACCTACCATACTACGGTGGCTACTATTACAGCAGTCTGTACTTTAGAGACCTTAGTCAAGGATTTCAGAAAGTTAGAGTGAAAGAATCTTAATATATTTATGGCAAGAGCTTGACGCTGTAAATCAAGGTAAAACACTGTCTCTTCTTCCTCTTAAGAATTGAAGCTTCTACAGAAGTCATTTGATGGAATGTCACATCTTGCCTGCAAAAAGTACAATGGCCCATAAAAATCGATAATGTGCTAAGGATGGCCATGCAATTTAAGGATAGAAGTGAGTTTATCCCCAGACTTATCACGTCCTAGACTCTGGCAGAGACTCTTTCTGCAATGAGCTCGAGTCTTTAAATTATAGGTCCTGTCACGCATGTATACAAATTAACACACAAAATATAAATGATATGAAAAGCTAGGTCGTAATCCTGACTGAAGGGTTGTAATGACTATTTATGTATGTATATTAGAGCGACTCACCAAAAAAAGTGCTCGATGTACCCTTCTAAAAATGAACCTTGGACTTTTTTAAGATGACATTTAAAATATTTCGGCTCCAGCTTTGACCTCTCGTGAGCTGGACCATTTCGAAAAAGGGTATATTTTTCCATGTTTTGTCAATTTGAGAATCTGTGTCTTTACCACCATATACAATATGGTTGTCATAAGAAAGGTTTTTTCAATGCACGTCCAACTGCGTGTATAGTTTGTCCAAGGACGATCATCCATGTCCTTTTTTAAGGATATTCTCTGTAAAAGAACGGTTTTTGAATTTTTTCTTCGGGGTTGTTTGTAATAAAATAACCAAATTAACACATTTTAATCTTTAGTCGATTTAATTAAATACGGGTCTCAGCTTTTTTGGAAATTCGCCCTAGTTTGCGTTTTTTGAGTATAGTTTTGTAAATATAAACAAAAAATTTAATAACTTTTTTTAATTTGGGAAAAAAATATGCTGAGAAAAAGCCGTGGATCATTTCTTTTTTTCTTTCTTTAGTCCTGTTTTAATCCATACATCATCTAGAAACTAAATCCGCCATCATATTAGAGTAAATTTGGTTATTTTATTACAAACAGCCCCGAAGAAAAAATTCAAAAACTGTTCTTTTTTACAGAATATCCTTAAAAAAGGGCATAGATGATTGTCCTTGGACAAATTGTATATACAGTTGGACGCGCCTTGAAAAAACCTTTCTTCTGATACCCATACTGTCAATGTTGGTTAGGAAACAAATTCTCAAATTGACAAAACATGGAAAAATAGACCATTTTTAAAAATGGTCCAGCTCACGAGAGGTCAAAGCTGGAGCTGAAATATTTTAAATGTCATCATAAAATATACCAATGTTCATTTTGAGGGGGTACATCTTGCCCGAATTTCGCTTCCACACAACTTGAGTCGCTCTAATGTATATGTATCGGTATACCTATGCTCTTTAACATGTTGGAGATCTCCAATTCCGTACCGGCAATAGCCGGCTCATCAGCAATACAATTTCCAAGAATATCCCTGAGTGTGGAAACTATTATAAGAGTTAACTTTGAATCATAAGAAATTTCCCTCAAATATTCTCGACATTATTTGGCAAAAACAGGTATTCTTTCGTTTGGAACTTAATAAGAGCCTGGATGTCTGTGTAAATTAAGAGAGAAAACAGGAAAAATTCTAGAACCCAACAATTATTGTCTGCCCGGATTACGCTGTTGGGGTTAGGCAGCCTACAAGATAGTTTTCAAATCAGAGCCATTAAGAAACATACCATAGCCCATGTTGTCTTATATATCGCTTTAAATTTAATCGATAACTTGCATACAATACCAAGTTCCAACGCAAACTAACAATCCTTACCCAATTCCTTTAGCAATTCATTTCGGTACTTGTGGCGGTATTTCAAGAAAAAAAGTCCGATGATAATATATCAACACTGGCAGTATTGTGTATGTGTCTTATAAATGAAAACATTTTTAATGGAAGGCAAATAAATTTCCAGCTAAAGTTCGCATGCTTTGAATTCATTAAAAAAGTTTGAAATTATTGCCCAATTAAATATATAAAAAAAGTTTTGTTAAAAAAAAACTTATATATGAGGAGTTTCGCAACAAAACGTGCATTTGCAGGAATTTTCAAAAATTTTATTGTTAAAGAAAAATCTGCAATGTTTCAGTTTATTAAATAATATTAACAATTACCTGTAACAACATGTTTTATCAACAGAATTTTAAACTTGTTTTAAATTCGAAATGTTACAATTTTGTGTGGAGAGGTTGGTAAACACCTGTCTGAGTTATAATGTTGAAATTGTTTAAAAGTTTGTTTATATGCTTCTTTTATTATTCATAAAATTATTATGTTTTAATAAACAAAGTCTCTCTTAGAATAGAAATACAGACAAATAAATGAAAAAAAAACTTAAATTTAATTGAATAATTAGAAATGTCTGGTAGTGAACCATGTGCACATAATGTGGATATAAAGCATAACCAAAATTTGTTTTTTTTTTATTAAAAAATTTTAAATTAAAATATACAATACACTAATTCTTGTGAATTCGTTCAGAAATAATTTGTGAAAATAGCCTTAACTTGCACAAGGGGGAAATGCCCTTATTGGTGACCATATTAAAAACAAAAAACCATGCTTTCACAAACCTCAAAATGAAGAACATTTTTAATAGCAAATAGAATAAAGCTCAGTGGAGAATTTATAGCTAATGATGGTGAAAAGTCGCCGTAGTTTAGTAGGCAGTATGTTGTATTATTAAACATGAGGTCATGGTTCAAATCTCAGGTCAAATATCTTCAATAAAACGAAACAAAATAGAAAATTTCTTCAGTGACTTCCTCTTAGGAGATTTTTAACAAAAACTCTCTGGGAGTTAATAATATTACCATGAAAAGTTCCAAAAAAAAGTCGGTCGTTAGAAAATTCGTTTTATTTTCGTTTGTATTTGATTTTGTTTTGTCCTCTGTTGTATTTTCTTTTGTTTTGGTACAGCCTCTGGCTTAGCCATCTCAAACAAAACTGAACATATTTTGCTCTCAGCAGTCTTCTATCAAAACAACTCGGAGAGTAAAATAAAATGGTTTCTCAAATTTGTGGTTCGGAGTCGCCATTAAAGTGTTGGTCCCATCTCTCATGGATAAAATTTACACACACAACATGAGGTGTGTAAGAAGATTGGTTGTAATCTTGACTAAAGTATTGTTTAAAGAACGATTAAGTAATAAATAACTAAGGAAGGTGAACCACTTATTCAAAAGCAAGGCGCTTTGCTCTCCAGCCATTCACAACTTTTGACTTGTTCCAACCGTTATATGCTTTTAAAATATTTTCGATTAAAAACAAAAAAAAAAAACACATGAAAAATCTACGATTTTCTGCTTTCTTTATTTGTCCTTTAAATTTAATTAAAACATCCTTTTTAACATCTCAACTTAATACGACGCATTTGATACTTTTTTCTACGAATTTGCGTTTCCTACACATTCTAGTCTGAGAAGAATGCATTCTTCCATGCAAACATCATATGTCAGTTGTATGTATGTATATGAGCAGAAATTGTATTTTTCATTAGTTTGTTGTGCTGATCTTTCTCCTAAAACTTAATGCCTTACCATACAGTAATACCCACACAAATGCAAGGACAGACATTGTGTAGAGAATAATTTAAACGATTTCATTACGTGCATTAACAAAAATACTACTTGAGAACTAAACAAAAAAAAAAAAAAAAAAAAAGGAAGAGGGAAAAAAGGAAGAGTATTGTTGTTCATGATGCAATAAACCTGTAACCTTCTATAAGTATGTATAATATGTATACAAGTATGTTGCAGCATGCCTGCATTACTTGCTTTAATAGAATAATTTCCAAGTCGTATGTGTATTTGCGTGCGTCTGACAGCATAGGTAAGAGCAGACATTATAAAGTAATTTTAATTGCAAACATTAAATTTTAATAATTATAATGCACTCGTACACAAACAATTTCTCAAAGAACACATTAAATTTGCCATGATTTTCATTTTAGAAATTAATTCTATTTTAATAGGTTTGTGACTTAATCGACGAAATAGGAATTTTTCAAGTACTACAAGGCTTACAATCCAAGCTGAAAAGCAAGTTTTTTATTCCAAAATTATTAAAATAGTGATCCATGGTTTATTTACTCTGGATAGATATGCTTAAGAAGTTGGTAACTATGATTTGAAGTAGGAAGAGAGAGCGTCAGTGATCAAATCGATAGATTGATGGATTATCTTTTTTTTATCTCACTTTAATGACGAGCTGCTCAAGCATCAGTTTACATAGGAGTATGTGAGCAACACTTGCGTTTTTTGAGAGAAAGGGAAAAAGAATCCGGTAAAAATGGTAAAACAAAAAGGAATATTATATAGTCAAGTAGGAAAGAGCGAAAGATAGAAAGAAAGAGAGAGAATGAGGGCAATGAAATACTGTGATAATGCAGCTCGTAAATCTCAAACGACAGTCTAAACAAAGGCCTTTGACACTCCCAAGAGTTTTTGAATAAAATACGAGCCACAACATCAACTGAAAGTATCAAATGTAGTTGAAAGAGTGTCTTAAACGAATAGGAACACAGCGACAATATTTACTTCAATAACTAAGGACAACAACATGCAACCGAGAAAGTAAAACTACACAAGAGAGGCAACGTGATGATATTACCGAGATAAATAAGAAAATTAACACAGCCTCTGTGTTGGTTCTCTTTACTGTGTATCTTAAGACAAGGCAATAATAAATAAATGTCCGAAAGAAATTTAAAAAGTAATTAAAGTTCCACTGTTCCAAACGCTTAGTAAATCAAAATAAAAAAATAAGATTTGTTGTTCTAAGCCAACACTATGATAACATATGTACGTACATGGTTGTATTATCTATAAGGATTACATATGTTTTGGGGTAAATAAATCTCTTAAATCTGACCGCCTATGGTTTGAATTTGTTTAATTTATTTAATACTTGAATTTTTTTTTTTTTAACTTATAATAAAATCGAAATTTTGGCACAGTTTACATATCAATTTTCTGCATTTGTTCAGATTTGAATGTGTACACCCAGCGATATATTGCAATTAACACGTACTTATGTCGACATAACACGCAAGTAAGTATGAGTGTTGAGGAGAAAATTGATTTTGAACTCGACCTTTCTCAGACCACAACTTGGCGAATTTTGTATCGTGACTTTGGCCTACACATGAAAAAAATTCAACAGACGCAAGCATTGAAGATAAACGACCATAGACACTGACGCGTGTTCGCTGAATGGATTCTGTAGCAGTTGGCAAACAATCCCCATGAGATCCAAGAGTATTTAATGCATCCTGAAAATATTACTGAACGCGTTTTGTTCATGTTTCATTGAGGACCAACGGCCTGACCGTCACTGAATAGGTCTGAACTGGATAAAAACATGTTCCTATTTCGTTATTCTTGGATATCAACATCATGTGGTTTCAGAAGGTCAGCACTAGTGCCGCACAGCTTATGCCGCATTGGATATTCAGAACTAGTGATTTGAAAGCATGGTCTTCTAACGTGGTGGTGATGTGAACCATTCCCTGAGAACGTGCGCCCTGACTCAGTTAGACTTTATCTTGTCAAATCTTTCCAAAAATCACTGTTCCTAAGCCAACATAACCCATGTCATCCTCCAAATTCTGCCAGGTTTATCCGACAGCATCATTAGAAGAATGACACATTTCTCTTACGTTCCAGCCAGAGAAGCCTGCCCACAAATTTCACATACATACATACATAAATGGTCATCACAAATCAAGACTACGATCTAGCTGCTCACATCACTCACGTTATGTCTTTGTTCATTTTATGCATGCGTGGTGGAACCTACAGTTAAAAGTCGACTCCGAAGGACAGATTTTTGAGAAACTTTTCATGGCAATTTTATTTACTCTCAAGATATGGATGCGTATGGAAGAGATGAGTATAATAATAATGAATAATGCTGCAGTGCATTCTGTACACCACCCTTCAATATCCTTATGTAATCGTTCAATTTTCTAGATGTTCATTATCTACAGATGCAACACATTTTTTATTACGTTCGCTTCCTTTAAATGAAATAGAATTTTTAGTGATGAAAGCATAGAAAAGTAAGAGAAACGATGCTAAACTTAATGCCACACATAATTAAAAAATAAATTTCACTTTATATGTTATACATACATATGTATACATGTATGTATAGGAGTATGTGCACTCGTATACACATACGTTTATTTGTGTCTTCATCTAAGAATCAAATGTTGAGAGTAAAACTTTGCACTAAACAACCCACAACAATTGTTTCCATTTCATTTGTTACTCTTTGCTAAAGACTACAACCAACAATAGAGCAATAAATTGAGTCGAGCAATACACTCATTCTCGAACATGTATTGGTAACTTTATTAAGCCATGCTGTTATGAAAATATATGTGAGTCTGGTGTTTAACAGTACTTAGTTATTCAACAATACTTGTTCTCTACACATTGTTCGGCATTTATTTATATTTTCACTCTCTATCTCTCTCTCACTTTTTTCTTTTCAAATGCATACAAATCTAGTTGAAAGCAGCATTTGCTGGCTGTTTTGCAATATTTATTGTATTACTGGTTATTTGTTTATCTACTGTTTAGTATGTATGTATATTTGAATTAAGTTTAGTAAACTAATACACATATACTTGCATGTATGTATTTGCATGTACATGTATTCTAATCGTTTATTATTACATACATACTGTAGATTCCCTTGTATGTATGTTAATTCAATGAGTCGTTAATATTAAGTTTTATTTGCATTTTATCTGTGATTTGATGTATTTAGTTCCCACTGTTAAAAGACTTTTATTAAGTGTGTTTGAATTAAACACAGAGTATTGGTAGTGGGAAAAAGTATAGCCGGATGATTTGCAAGTATATGGAGGAAAGCATGAAGAATTCTTAAATAAACAAACCAGTGACCCTTTATGTTAGCGAATATAAAGGGTCCGCCAAATAACTTTTTTTTTAAATTGCTGTAAAAAAAACTACTGAATATTTTCTCAAATCTATTTTTTAAATTTGAAAGTACAATCCTTCCTGGTCCAATTTTTAAGCACATTATCGATTGTGTACAGCTGTATTTCACCAATGGCTTCACGAATATTGTCCTTTAAAGCGTCAATTGTCTCTGGCTTGTCGGCGTAACACTTATCTTTGACGGCATCTCACAAATAATAGTCCAACGGTGTCAAATCGCAGCTCCGAGGTGGCCAAACGACATCAGCTCTGCGGCTGATAATGCGATCTTGAAAAACAGGGCGCAAAACATAGAGTGTAGCTTCGGCTGTTTGGCATGTAGCGACGTCCTGTTGAAACAAAATGTTGCCAATATCCTCCTCTTCAATTTTTGTGAACAAAAATTCGTTCAACATGGCCCGATAATGATCGCCATTGACTGTAACGGCCACTCCTTGCTTATTTTCGAAGAAAAATGGCCCAATTATGCCTCTGGACCAAAATCCGCACCAAACAGTGACTCGTTTTGGGTGCGTCGGCATTTTAAAGTATGCGTGCGGGTTTGCTGTGCCCCAAATGCGACAAAATGAGCTTCATCTGAAAAGATGATATTTTTTTGCCAAAATCGGCAACTTCTGTAAGTCGATCGCAGGCCCACTTAGCGAAGCGAAAACGCATTGGATGGTCAATATTCTTTCAGCGGAAGGATAAAACTAATTATCTGTCAAATCTGACATGAGCTAAGTGTTACCATTCACGAAATAAGCACTAGTTGAAAAAAAAACGTTAGATGGCGGCCCCGATACTAGAAATAGGGAGTACAGTGCAAAAAAAAAAAAAAAATATAGGTCCTCTGCTCCCTGTATTATCGATGGAAACTTAATCCGCGCCTTTCATTAAACGCATCATTTTGACTTGAGGACATAATAGTCACTAAATCTGCAATAATCATATCCATTTATACTAGGTGAGCTACTCTTCAAAACCTTTAAATTGTTTAAAATATAGGGAATGCTGCACCATATTGACCCAAGAAAATAAATGTGTGCTGGTATGTTTGACTAATTTAACCCAGTCTTCATAGTATTTTATGCCAATCATTTCATTCATTTCATCTGGCTACTCAAAATTGCCTGATTTTATGCAGTTTTTTTTGTTATTTCTTACATTTGAAGCTTTTCAAATTAAATGTTTGCCTATAATTTCTGCAAATATTGGCTGTAGATTGTGAGTAGTTGGTTGAAAATCTATTTCGTTGTTTAGTTAGAACTTTACAAACAAATACGATATAATTTTCAAACATTCTTCACATTTTTATTTATATTGTCATACCGTACGACAGCAGTAATGGTAGCAGCAAATAGTTTCAAATTCATGCATTCCAGCAGTTCGAGTAGAGTTTTTTGATTTTTATTTTCTATTCTGTTGCATTGTTTTGCTCCATAGTATTGAAAATTTAGAAAATTTTTGGAATAAAGCATGAATTTCTGTCTGTCGTGAATTCAAGTCCAATTTATTTTAGGAAAAAAATTTTTTTTTGTTCTTTTACCATAATTTCTCTGCGTAAGCTTCTTAGAAACACGTGCACTTGACTGTAGATATTTTTAAATTCTGCTTTAAGCTTTCCTTAGCGTTGTACAATAGTTTTAAGGGTGTGATCCTTTTTATTATGCAACATGCAATCCCCAGTAAAATTTTCTTTTCTTTTTTTTCTTTTTTTGTTTTTTGCAGTTTCTTAGGATTTTTTACTCCGCGACTTTCTAAACGTTTAAAAGACAAGCAAAACATTTTTAATACAATTAAATCTGGTCATGGTAAGCTACTGAATGCCATACAGAACAAGAGCAATCAGTACGCCACATGCCACTTTTTTCTCCTACATACATACACATAATTGGTCAAAAAAAAAAAAAAAAAAAAAAAAAAAAAACTAGCCAGTTAATCAGGATTACGACCTAGTTTCTCATACCACTTATGTTGTGTGCTTTAATTTTTATACATGAGTGGTGGACCTACAGTTTAACGTCAACTCTGAACGACATTTACTATTAGAGTTGTGGCCAGAAATCTGCTGAGAGGAAGTCGCCGAAGACATATTTTGTTTAGTTGGAGATGCCTGACCTGGGGTCTGAACTGAGGCCTCACATCTAATAAGCAAACACTCTATTTACTAGACCACGGCGACTTCACATTTTTCTCCTATGTATACTAAAGTTCGATGTTGATTCTGCTGCGACAAAGAGGAGTGTATGCAGCATTTGACTACTGACCCAACCATTGAAAGAGCTGGTTTCGTCCCTTGATATACTAAATGTGTAATGAACATGGGGAAAAAGTGGTCCTTCACATACTTTTTGTATAACATTTGGGAATAGATACGAATCTTAGATTTGAGATGAATTTGAACTGATTTTCATAGAACCAGGAAATGAATATGAAATGCTTTTTGTCATCGTGTTGATTGTCACCGTATTACTTGTTTAGACTTCTGCCAAAAATTCTAAAGAAATTAATGAAAGGTTTTCTGGGACTCTAGTTTCATGCGTTACAAGCACAAAAATAAATTAAATTTCTACCCGATAATTACAATGTGTAGGGCTTAAAAAACATTACAAAGGTTACCTACCACCGTTTCAGTAAACACACACTAACACAGCTCTAAGGTTGGTAAAGTTACAAAATAAAAGAAAATATTCAAGTGCTTGCGTTGAGTTCTGTTTGTTTTTAGTCACGCCATGAAACGCGTTTGGAAATCTAAAGAAAGTAAAACAAACATGCAATGCTTCTAGAATACAAAAACAACGCTAAGCCACCCCACCCTTTCAATAAACTTTAAAAAAAGGGTTCTCAACAGAAAATGGTTGTTCGTTTTGGTTAAAATTAACACAACGTTAAATGTCAAAATGTTTTACTTTCAACGTAAACGCTGCTGTTGCGTTCTTCTATTAAGTTTTTTATTTCCTTCGTCTTTATATACATAATAAAAAAAGTAAGTAAACCTTTAAGCGAAAGAAGTTTTTGAGCATATTAAAACGTTAAATTAGCATGATTATTCTCATAAAATAAATATCACGAATTACCAATTTGCCTAAACAAGTGAATATAATAAAAATTACAAGCAAACATACAGTATTCTCTACATTCAAAAGCTTTTAAGCGTTTAAGGTGTATGTGCGCTAATGGAAGGGAAGAAAATTAAACAATTCATAGATTTGTTATTTAAACAAAACTGTAAGAAACTTAAGGCAAAACTGTAGAGGGCGCAGAAGAGTATAACTTGATTTTGGCATCAAATCGAAGCAATAACTTCACATTAATAAATAAGAAATAGCGTTTTAGTATTTCGAATAGAAGCCGCAGTGTAGAAGGTACTATGTTGGCTTATTAGACGTGAGCCACGGCTCAAACCCCAGGTCAGATATCCAAAAGAAACATGAACAATTATTTGTTAGGCGACTTACTCTCTGCAGATTTTTGGCAAAAACTCTGAGAATAAATAAAATGGCTATGAAAAATTCCTCACAAAATCTGTCGTTTCGCGTCGACTTTAAACTATAGGTACCACCACTCATACGTAAAATTAACATACACGACATAAATGGTATGAGAAGCTAGGTCGTAGTCCTGACTGAAGTCTTGTAATCAGTAATTATGTAATTATGTATGTTATGTATAGTAATGTATAAGATCTTTCATTCATATTGTGTGAGATAACATCGATTTGTGTATTCCTTCTTTGGGTTGCCAATTTTCAATAACTCTGGTGCATAATTCAGGCTGAATTGACAGAGAGCATGGGTTACGTTCGCTTTGAGGACTTCAAGAGAAGCTTTTGAATCTCTTCCGAATTTTTCTGTTTCTTATTATTAGGGTTGGTCTCTGCAATCTCTGCTCTGACTCATAAAACGGCCAACTTCATAATGCAACTAAATTTCACACTATCTATGAGGGATTATATTATTTTATGATATTGAAAGACAAGATTTCGTTCGTTATGTAGGCTTCGGTATCTAATACCGCTTAAGATGCTGCTGTTATACTGCTATATATTAATAGAAACGGAGAAGACAAGGCAGATCGCCTTATGATTTCATTTAAAGCCGTAATATAATCTAGGAGTCTCATATCGGCTTCCACCTAGACCTTGTGTATAATTTCTAAAATGGTTACGTGATGATATAGAATAGTCCACGTCGTGAGAAATAAAACAGGGGGTCCAGAGTACATAGACCAATAACATTGAGCAAGATGTCAGAAACCAAATATCAAGGCACTAATCTCAGTATGCTGAATACCATGACCACTTATAATCAAATTACTTTGATATGCGTACTGCTGCAGTATGTTGAGGAAAATGTTGTCTCCAACTCTTATAGTAAAAAACAAACTCCCACAGCATGCATTATAAAGAAGTTGGCATTTCTGTGGCTGCTTCCTCTCAGCAGATATCTGGCAAAAACTTTGAGAGTAAATATAATTGCCATGGAAAAGTTTCGTAAAAAAATCTGCCGTTCGGTGTCGACTTTAAGCTGTAGGTCCCGTCACACATGTATGCAATTAACACAAACAACATAAGTGGTGTAAAAAACTAGGTCGTAATCCTGATCTGTAATGACCGATTATGCATGTATGTGAATCTATTCAAATGTTACACTGTTTAACAGGAATGAATTTATGTTTTCTACATTGATTTACTTTTCCTTCGTGTTGCATGACTAGAGGTAGAGGAGAATTATGTCAGCTAGATATTTAGGTTTATTGTGAACCCAGGAAGTTAAATGCCTTCTTGTATACTTCAAATACTTTTACAAATTTCATCAATTCAATCAAATCTAAATTGAATCTTGTCTCTCTAGAAAGTACCATCAACTTGAATTCGTCTCTTAAATTTAATAGAAATAATTGGTATTCCAATAATACTGACAAACGAGCCTATTTAATATTCTTTATTAAATCATTTGAAATGTATGTATGTATACAGCCTTAAGATATAATTAAAATTAAAATTTCTCACGTACTTTGCTTAACAAAAATTTTTCTTTTATTCTCTTAAGCAATAGAAAAGCATACATTCGTCATGTTTTTTTTTTTTTGAGGAAATTACTTTCATATGCGCACATACATATAGGCTTGCCTCCGGAAGCTACCTCTACTGCTAACCACTGTCAAGCCAGTAGATAAGGACAATCAACATCTTGAAATCTGAAATGAATTGAAGGAAAGACATATTCTACAGTGTGGCAAGAGTTTTCGCCAAAGGCGATTTTAAATTGAAAAAATTTTCCACACATGTGTACATATTATACTCACATACATATGTACATACATATGAGTACATATGCCTTATGAATATATGAGAATTTATGAATGCAACAGAATCCCTTACGTAACATGAGATTGGCAACTGTTAAGTCATGTTGAAATATTCAAATTTCCTTTTTAAATTTATAATAAAAGAAAAAATTCAATAAAAAGAACAGGCAATCATACTATTGTCCACCTTAATGTACTTTCTGGAGATCTTAATTGTACAATTCAATAAATTAAGCTAAAGTCGCCGCAGTCTAGTAGTTAGTGTGTTGGGTTATAAGACATGATAAATCTTTAAAAGAAATGCTTTTGACCTTCAAAAAGAAAATCTGTTAGCTTTCGCATTTTGTTTTAGCCTCAATTGTAAAATTTCAGTTGTTTTCTAGCGATAAGGTATTACTGTCGTATGCATACCAAGCTCCATCAAATGCTAATACTTACTCATTTCATACTTCTTCTACTTCTACGACAAATTTTTCAAAAGGGTTTAGATGGTCAATGATCAAAATTACGTTTATTTTAATCGCCGTGTATCTGAAGGAATATGAAAAACGAGAATTGTTACAAAATAATTTACGACTCCGAAACATTTAATTTAATTAGTGATTGATCTTTTCGACAGATCCAATACAACGATCCATCTTCAGAAGTCGCAGTGGCTATGTTATACCAAAAAAAAATTATGGTACGACAGCAGTACACACGTCGTATGATTAATTTTTAGGTTGATGTTAAATATCACTCATACGATCTTAATTTTATTAATTTCACTATACAAGACCGTAAAGCACTGCGACAAAACATGTCCTATCATTAGAAGCTGCCATCAAAGTTGTTTAAAAATTATATCGTAATTAAAGGAGCCGCGATAATCCCTTAACCAGGCCGACTGTAGTCGCCGTAGTCTAGTAGGTAGTGTGTTGGCTTATTAGAAGCGAAGCCAGGGTTCAAATCCCCGGTTAGACACCAAAACGAAATATAAAAAAATATTTCTTCGGCGACTTCCTCTCAGCAGGTTTCTGGCAAAAACTATGAGAGTAAATAAAATTCCCATGAAAAGTTTCTCAAAATAAATCTGTCGTTCGGAGTGGACTTTAAACTGTAGATCCCGCCACTCATGTATAAAAAGAAACACGATTGAGTGAGTGAGTGAGTGGTGTTGCGAAGCTAGACCGTAATCCAGACTGAAGGGTTGTAATGGCCAATTATGTATGTATGTATGATTTCGGGCAAAAACTTGGAATGAAAACAAAAAAATTGCCATAAAAAATTTCTCAAAACATTGTAGTGTGTTGGTATATTAATCGTAGGGCCACGTTTCAAGCTTCAGGTCATATATCTCGTACGAAAAGAAATATAAAAAATATTTCTATGATGACTTCCCCTCCGATTTCTGTCAAGAACTTTGAAAGTAATGAAATAGTCATGAAAAGTTTCTCAAAAAAATCTATAATACGGAGTCGTCTTTAAACTGAAGGTCCCAGCACTCATGGATAAAGTTAACAAACGAAGTTATAACAAAGGTATTGCAGGCACAGAGAGAGAGAGAGAGAGAGAGAGAGAGAGAGAGAGAGAGAGACAGAGAGTTGCCGCCACTCATGAATAAAATTACTACATACGATATGCGTGGTGTGAGAAAGTAGGTCGCAATTCTGACTAAAGGGTTGTAATGACCGTTTAAGTAATTAAGAAAGTTATGGAAAAAGTATTTTGTCAAGCTTTTATACAAAGCACAACTGATATTAAGAACTTCTACTCTTTTGTGCTCGTTTTTAATCCTTGTTTCTATACACCGTTTCACCTTTAAGTTTTTGCAACTTAACTCCAATAAGTTGCTATAAGCCCTTGACAACTGTGCCAAGAAAAGTCTGATTTAATTTGTTCAACAAAGCCTGGACCTACATACATATAATGTTTGAATTGAAACATATTTTTGGCATATTTGTGTTGTGGTGTCAAATAAATTGAACAGAGACTCTGTTTCTAAAAATGAACTGAAATACTTAAAACTTAACAAGTATGAACAAATTTCTGCATATGAAATATTTTATTAAATAAATTGCTCAGATACCAGACACTATTATGACAACGCGTATAGACTGTATTTGAGTAAATGAGTTTAAGCATAAATTCTAACTAATATGAGGAGTATAATAAGTCACCATTTTTGGCTTAACATACCTACTTTTTGGCCATAGCTTATAAGTGTCATTAGAAAACTTGTTGCCAAGAAACATAAAATGGAAAACCATATAAAAGAATATTCACTGGCAAACTGTAGATATGTGACTATAGGCTAAAAGCCATATGAGAACAGCTTACAACGAGTATTTATATTTTGGCACTTACTACCCTCATTCATAAAGATACGCCAGTACTGCATATATGTTATAAGAAATGCATTTAATGGCATGCACTTGGTTTTATCAAAATTTATGGCAACTTGAAGAGAATGAACACATAATTGATATGATTTTTCTAATAAAAACATTGCCAGCTTATGGTTTGTAAAGGTCATCTAAACTCTTAATACCTAAAATACGATAAAAGTTTTAAGGGATATATTTTTTCTCCATTGATATTAAAACTTCAATAACTTTTATAATGAGGAAATATTGAACCGTAGCTGTCATGGTAACTAAGCTGGCATTATTAAAAACGGATTTAAAATTTACCATCTTAACAACTCGTTCATCACTCACAGCCATGCTGACACACATTTCTTCATCCATAAGAATACTTAAATACCGCAGAACTACTCGAAATCACAAAGATTCTGTCAACTGCATTGACACTGCCTAGCTTAAATGATGCACTGATTGACTCGGAGTCTATAAGGCAAAGTTGTTGAATGACAGTTATCCCTTAGATGACATTAACAAAAAAATTAAAATGATGTCATGCAGAAATGCTGTAAGAGCATAAGGTTTACATATCTTTTATTATAAAATTTTTGTATGAAAACTTGCACACTGCGATACTTCTGCAATGTAAGCAGCCAACGAAGTGATTTGTTATCATAAGAGTATAGAAATGTCGTAAAATGAAATGAAAAGAAACCATTTTCCAAACTAATGAAGAGAAACTTTATTAAATAAAAGCAGAAATCTTAGCAACGAGATTTAAAAAAAAATTCTTCGGAGACTAAAAAAATTTCTTTTCTCTCTGCAATTTTCTAGCAAAATCTTTGCAAGTAAATAAAATGAAATAAAACTCTACCGTTCGTTTTTAAGCCATAGGTTCCGCCACTCATGTGTAAAATTAACATACACAACATACATAAGTGGTCGTAAGAAAAGGCTTGTAATTGCCAATTATGTATGTATGTACGTATGTATTATGCTCTAATTATTGGTTATTTACTTATTTTACATTGCTGGTATATATTTAACAACAATTGTTTTGATACACGATTTCCTATTATCTGTATAAAATAATTATAAATGGATGCCCGATTACATAATCTGTAGCACTGCCAATATAATTTGATTGATTTCCCTTTTGGTCCGGCACTAAAAAACTTTCAATCAAATTAAACAATCACACAACAGTATTCATATCGGAATTTAAAATTGATTTCATGTCAGGTAAATGCACTTAGAAATTGGCACAATTATAATATAAAGACACTGCAATGTTTGAAAATATTTTGAAAATGTTCTTTTCGTTAAGAGTTCAAGAGTTATTTGTTTAAGTATGAGCTCTGTTAACCAAGAATATTGTTTGATTATGATAGTTTTAAAAGGCTGAAGTTAAGTGTGCTGATAGTCTAGTGTGAAGTTCGTGGGTTCGACTCTGATCTGTCACACTATGGACCAGAAGGTTTAGGTTACCCAGACCGTAATAATTACATATAATTTGTAATTGTATTGTTATTATTAAATCAAATAAATAAAAAAGCCTGAATTCGTAATAAAAATACTCCAATACAACATAGAGTGTAATTAAACAGTTTAAAAATATATTAATTTTTAAATTATTTTCATCAAAAGTTATATTGAGAGGAATATTAAAAGTAGTTTTAAATTACTCTCCAATATATAGAGATCTACTGCATTGAAATTGCCTCAATGATCGTAGATAAATCAAAGTGCTTTACAAAGTAATGTGCGTGCCATTACCCTTTCAGATGGACTAAAGCATTTAAAAGTGTTGTGTATGATTTTATTTTTTAAAACATTATAATTTTAATATAACTTATGTATTAATAAATTATTATAATTATATATCAAAATTAATTGAAAATTGAATTGAATTGTCTTTCATTTATTTATTAACACACCACGCAAAAACGCTTTCATTGCTTTTTTGTCTGTATTGAAAAACCAATTTAAATTTAACTGCAGGCAACTGGGAAGTTTAAATTTTATAATTTTTTTTATACAATCCATTTATTTTAAATAATTTATAAAAAATGCCTTCTATAAACAAAGCAGAAATATATTACAAAACTTTGATTTTAATGGAATATAATCATAGCAATCGGCAAAAGTTTTTCCTGTTATTAAAGTATTAATTAAAAAGTTTTTAATACGTGAGTATTTGAATTCACTATTAAACATTGCCATTGCAAATATTGAAAATTCCTATCGAGTTATTCATTATAAAAGCAGTTCAGTAAATAACTTGCCATGCAGTTAAGACATATGATAGGCAGATTTATGTATAACATACAAAAAAGTAAGGCTATAAAAGGTCTATCATTTATAACATGTATACGCAACGTTAATATGCTGTCATATGTCTAAAGATTTCAAAACACATTTCGTTACTGCCGGCCGTTATTGGGGTCCGGACATATAGTCGTCAAAGCTAATTGTGTTCTTCAAAAGAGCAAACAAAATTTCTCTACGTAAATTGGGCAAAATTGGTCGTGCTTCGTTTTTTTTGCCGATGAGTTACACTTTTTGTCGATTGCTACAATTTTTTTGGGCGATGACTTGCATTTGCTTTGGTAGATGACAAGCATTTTTTTGGGCGATAACTTGTATCTTTTTGGTCGTGATTTGCATTTTTTTTGGCGATGACTTGCATTTCTCTTGTCGAAGCCTTGCATTTTCTGATAGCTGACTTGCATACCTTTGGTATATTATTAGAATTTTTTGTTTGATAACCTGCATTTTTTGGTCGATGATAAAGATATTGGCTTCAGCGCCTATATTTGTTTGGTCATCATACGAAATGGCCGACCGTAAAAGAAACTGTTTTGAAATCCTTGGTACAGGGGTAATTCAGGAAATAGAAGCAGGTAATTCAGGAAATAGGTCCATTTCTCCCACAATTTCTTTTTTAATCCGATTTGAACCGACTTATATAGATTACATTTTTTATAGTTACCTTCCTCGAAAAAGTCTAATGGACGAGGTCAATTGACTCAGCCTTCACAACAAATTGCCAGTATTCTAAGTAAGGACATATTAATAAGTACTTAAAGTCGCGTTTATGTGTAAAAAGGATCTGGTAACTAAAAATGCTTACGCATGCAAAAAGCAAAATAAATGTTTTTTTTGCCGTTGTGTATTTTTTTAAATGATGAGGGATTTGTTGAATTTGCATTTTGTCTTGGATTTACTAGAAGGTATGCGTCGTTCATATGAGAAAGAAAACATTTCAAGAAGTGTTCGATTTGTTATTTTAATACTAAAACTTTTAAAATAAATTGAAACAACTTAAGGGAATACAGAGTGATATAGAAATATACAGCACTATATTTAAAAACTAATAATAACATTCGAAAGCAAAAGCAAGTAGCAACAATAAAAACAATATAAAATAATAAAAATAAAATAAAAGACTGCGTTATATCAAGTATAACAACAAAAACCCAAACAAATGAATAAGAACAAGTAAAATAACAATTGAAAAATATTACCTCGAACATGTTGTCTAATTTTAATTCCGAAATATTTAAAATCTTATCGTTTTAGTTTGTAAATTTAAAAATTTTTGTTTTAAATTGTACGAAAGTTTCGTGTCTTTATTAAACAAATGCTTTAAAATCAGCCCCCGGCGAGTATGACATTGCGTTTGCAAATAAAATTACTCATACGTATCCACTATAAGAACATGTTTCTGCATTTATTGCAGCAAGTGAGTAAAATTAAATGTGGCTGCAAAATTTTATTTATAAAAAAAAAATAATTTAATGCAAATGGGAGATTAAAAAGTGGAACTAAAATATGAATGAAATGAACAAAAAATATAAAATTCGAAATTGAATTGAAATACAATACTTACAATCACGTCACGAATTTTAAATTTACTTTTGAAGTATTTGTAATAGAAAAATTCATTAAAGCGCCGAGTGGAAGTATGGATTTCTTTGTTTCCAACTGGATGCAACAAATTCAAATAAAAATTCTAAGCAAAAACGAGAGTTTTGTTGGAAATATAGAAAAAGAATTTAAATAAGTATGCAATAGTTTTGAAACCGTCGTAATCTAGTATGCAATGTGGTTGCTTATTAGGCGTGAGACAACGAGCCAAACCATTGGTCAGACATCCCAAACAAAATAAAATTTCAATTTTTCTTCGGCTACCCTCCTCAACAGATTTCTGGCAAACAGCCTGGGAGTAATTTAAAAAAAAAAACTACCATGAAAAGTTTCTGAAAAAACTGTGGTTCGCAGTTGACTTTAATCTGTTGGTCTTTCCAATCATATATAAAATTAACATACACAATATAGTCGGTATGAGAAACAAGATCGTTAGCCTGACTCACTGAAGGGTTGTAATGACCAATTAAGTATGTATAGTTTTGAATACAACGAATTTCTCATTCATATTTATTTATAATGGTTTGCTTGAGGTATTACACCGGCAGATAGACAACGCTATTCTCTCTACGGAGAGCTTTGGTAGCATAATTGGTGTCCATCCAAATCTCTTGGATGAGCAGCCAGCTTTACCTACCTACCTACCATGTCAGCGGATGACAACAATATTGGTTTACTGATAAAAATATCCTTGCGTATGACTTATACAAAATTGATTGAAAATTCTCTTCTTCTCAATTTTATTAGCTTTATAAACACCATTGATTACTTTGTTTGATTTAAACTTTTATAAAAAAAGTTTTTTGATTTCGTTTTCTTTCCTTCGTACTTCTGTTTAACTTTGTGATTCATACTCTAGGATTTTCTTTACAAAACAAAAAGCCCTTGTAAAAGCTAAACAAAAATACACATGACAACTTCAATTGAAACGGAAATTTTAAAGTATGTATGTTCCCCCTTCTTGTGCTTACTCAATTACACAAACTGACTTAGGCAGTAGTCAATCAATTCTACACCAAGGACTTTAAGTTTGCTTTCCATACTTTTTTGTAATTCTAAACAAATTTTTTCTCTTCTTTTAAGGAAAATAGAAAAGAGTTTTGTTTTTCATCTCCCAAGCAAATATCAATGATTTCGAAATAAAATTTCGTTGAAAAGAAATTGAAACTGCAAATATAATTGAACTCAGAAGTAAGAGAACAAAACAACAAAATATCTTAATAAAATAGGGTTCACCCATTTTATTTAGAAACTTTTCTTTATAAGAATTCCTAAATAGTTTTACATTTATGGTTCCCTCTATCGCTTCTATTCAAGTGCCTTAGCCCAATGAAAGTAGAAGTTTTTCTTTCAATTTACTTACCAGCAGTACGAAAGAAAAAAATCGAATAAAACAAACATATTAAATTATCTCTAATGGATCACTTTGTTTTTAACTGAAAATAAAATAAAAGAAAAAATAGTTTGAATATAATTTTCATTCTGGCCTTGATTGAAAACAGCAGTTGAATGCAAAAGCAGAACAAAAAAGATTTTTTTTTTTTGCAATTTAATTAAAATAAAGTTTTGCATGAAATATAGTTCTTTTTAATAAGGAGTATCACATCAATCCTCTCGTATATATAGTCAATAACTAAATGCAAAATGAATGATGTGAATAGAATTTGTGGTTATCAAACAAAAATTTAACAACTTAAATTAATTAAGAAACTTGCATATCATTTTCTACAACCTACATTGAAACAGGGAGCAGGAATATTTCTTTGAATATTTGCAATATTGTAAAAAATATAACATAAATTCTTCTTTAACATAAAGATCAACTCCTAGTCAGTCTATTGATTTATATATCGGGTGCGCCATCTATCAGTTTAAATTTAAACCATCAGTTATTTCGCATCAGGCAGTACTTATGTCATTCTATTCTGTCACAAAATTCAGTACCTTACCTCCACTGAACGTAACGAATTGATTTACATTTGATTTACGTTGGGATTTATTAGGCCAACGAGATACTGTACAATCTTTTCGGATGACCCGTTTTGTAATTAAGAACTACGTATTTCAAGGTATACTCTTAGACTTAAATATTTATTTAACACCGCTGTATATACTAAGGAATGATTTTTTAAGAGCTATAGGAAAATTAAAAAAAAAACACATAAAATTCAGAAAAATGCATGAAAGCTTTATTTGAATCGATAGTACGGCCCATATAATTTAATGTTTGAAGCTTATTTCATGCAAATGTTGACCGCGACTGCGCCTCAAATGGTCCATCCGCTTAGTCCAATTTTGGCATACTCTTCCAACATTTCGGCCGGTATCTCAAGAATAAATGCTTCAATGCTGTCTTCCAATGCGTCAATTGAAGCGGGCTTGTCTGTATAGACATAAGCTTCAACATAGTCCCACAAAAAATAGTCTAAAGGCGTTAAATCGCACGATCTAGGCGGCCAATTGAGCGGTCCCGAACGTGAAATAAAAAGTTCACCGAACTCGCCTCTCAATAAGTCCATTATTACGCGTGCTGTGTGGTATATGGCACCTTCTTGTTGAAACCACATGTCATGGAAGTCAAGGTCTTGCATTTTGGGCAAAAAAAAATTGGATATCATCTCATGGTAGCGCTCACCATTTACAGTTACGTTACGGTCCAATGATGCCAACAACCCATAAACCGCAGCAAACAGTGACTTTTCTTTTTATCTTCACTCCAAAATCGACAATTCTGCTTATTTACGTATCCCGAATAGCCGCTTCAGTGGGTCGATTAAACTGACCATAAAATGGAAGAAGAGCGCGATGAACTTTCTTAACAGAACACGCATTTTGATAATAAAATTCAATGATTTGCAAGCGTTGTTCGTTTGTAAGACAATTCATGGTTAAATTATAGACCAAACTGAAAATGTTTGACAGTGAAACAAAACACGAAACGCGCGTGAGCTGTTTAAACCAGTGTTGCCAAAAATGCAAGTGCGAGTGTAGTCATTAATTAATACATATTAAACAAATTGTCGTATGAAATTTTATATGACTTCTACTTAAAAAGAAACTATAAAGAGACAAAACAAAATCAATTACAAAATTATGCACAAGTTACAGTACAAAACAAAAGCATGAGACCTGCAATACGCTGCTGATGCCAATAACGATAATAATGATGATGTTGTTAAAGCCACACATATGTGGTGGTAAAGTGCCACTGTAAATGTCTTGTTTTTAATTAACATTATATAAGATTGTGTAATACCAAATATAACACCAAAAAACCCAAACAAAAGTATAACAAGTCAAATAACAATAGAAAAATACTTTCGCGAATATGTTATTTTATTTGTTCAATAAAACAACATTTTAATTCAGAAATATTAAAAGCCTCACCATTATATATTTTAATTTAAATATTTTTATTTGAAATTGTACCAAAATTTTCTTTATTAAATAAATGCTTTAAAATCAGCCACCGGTGAGTATGAGTGTTGTGCATAATGTTGCGTTGGGAAAGAAAATTACTCATACGCACCATCAATACATAATAACATGTTTCTGCATTTATTGTATGAAGTGATTATGATTATATTACAAAAAATTAAATGTGGTTACAAAATTCTTTTTACAAAAAATATGGAAAAGAAAGAGAAAGAAAGAAAGAACAAAAATGGGGGGAAAAATTTAGTGGCAAAGGAGGTGCCTGGATGTAAAATCTTTGAAAGGAAATATCTAAAGATAAATGATTC
This sequence comes from Sarcophaga rosellei, assembly GCA_930367235.1. NCBI lineage: Eukaryota > Metazoa > Arthropoda > Insecta > Diptera > Sarcophagidae > Sarcophaga > Sarcophaga rosellei. The sequence continues at coordinate 65,963,384 of OV884020.1, read as the reverse complement.
TATTTATTTAATTTTCAGTACCGGTCTTTAGTCGGGATTACAACCTAGCTTTCATAACACCCTTGTTGAAAGTTGTTGCGTTGTTGAGTGAGAGGAAGTCGCCGGAGAAATAGTTTATAACATTTGATTATGTTCGAGATGACTGAGCGATAGACCACATCGGGTTATACGTGATCTTAATTTCCAGAAATTCCTGTGTCGTTTGAATATACTGTAGCAATTGTGCAGAGGACAGCTTGTAGTTAACTAAATGGGTATTTGACTCATATTTAATACTTATGCAATGTTTGTTTAATGAAAGAAAAGAAAGTTGGAGCAGAGAGTAATGTTGTAATTACTTGATTTATATGTGGACATATAATAAGTGACAATAATATGATACAATAATGCACTTGCTCAATAATTTTTACTTGATGAACTACTAAAAATTACTTTTCAATGCGCGTCTGTTTTGCTGCAATCAGTTACAAATGAATGTGCTTCCTGCTAAGTACGGTAGTTTCATTGAATTGAATGATATAACGAATCTAATAATCTAGCCCTACTGGACTGTCTGTAGAGACCAGTACCAAGTAATATGATTTTTTCTACACAAAACGTTCCTTCATTTTTGATAGAATATGATAGAATTGCATGACTACAGCTATTTTCCCTGCAGTGTATGGTTCACTGATCGCAGTTAATGTTTTGGGACTGAATGTTTTGTTTTTGATGCTTCGGAGTATAGAAGTTACTTGCCTTTGTTTTATATAAATGTTCCTTCTAACTTTACACCATAGGAGCCATTACTTTTTTGAGAATGTGCACTATAGTATTGATTCTAGTTTAGCGCATTATAAAATAAAATCTCTATTCGGTTGCATATTGATGGTGAGAATTGTAAAAAGGAGAAAAGTAGTTGCCTATTTTGTTTCTGAAAAATAGTTTAGTTCCACTAAGAGTTGCCAGAATTGCACACTTAATCTTTAGGTTAGAGATCCAGAATTAGTCGCAGTAGTCTAGAAGGTAGTGTGTTGGCTTGTTAGACTTAAGACCTCGATTCAAACCCCAGGTCAGACATCTCCAACAAAACGAAATATGGTAAAAATGTTTCTTCTATTACTTCATCTTAGCAGAGTTCTGGCAAAAACTCGGAGAGTATATAGAATAGTTACGAACAGTTTCTGAAAAATCTGTCATTAGGAGTCAACTTTAAACTGTAGGCCGCCCTCATGCATCAAATTAACACACACAACGTAAGTGGTGACTGAAGGGTTGTAATCTCCAGTTATGTTAAGAAAATCAAACATTGAGGAGAAAAAATGAAAACGATTGAATTTTAACTTTAGAAAACTTTCAAGTTTTAAAACTTTACCCCTAAAATTTTCAGTCAATAAATAATTCATTTAAAAGAAAACCATAATTTAAATAATTATAACATATTCAAACAAAGAGCTGCAAGTTATTATTTACAATATCTGCACAATCATTATCAATATGAAAAGTTTTGCAATGCATTCATGATAATATGTGTTTACATAGCAAAATATGTGAAAAATTCAGTGTAACCCAGAAACATATGAAAATATTGCAACATTTCTTATGCTATTGCAAGCAATAATATATGCAGGGTACGCAGAAATTCTAATCCTAAGGTTAGAGTTGTCATAAGATTAAGTTTTAGCATCCATTAAAATAATGTAGATATGCATTCATTATGGAATTCCACGTAGTTTTAATAACTTTTCTTATTATTTTTCTTCTTTATTTCTTACTGTATGTGCTTTTAAAAGCAGAGAAAATTTGTGTCATTAACAGACAAAAGTATTCCCTGATTATTGTTTTTTGTTTCCCTTGTTGCATGAATTGATTAAGTGCAACACAGTGAAAATGTTCTTCCATTTCTGTTGTTATTACCAAAACAATGAACAAGTATGTCAAGGAAACAACAGCTTTAAATTAATGTTTTTGCTCATATTCCTTGGAGAACATATTTCTTATCAAATCAAAAATTAATTTTTTTTTATTCATCATTATCAGACTCTTAAAGTTGACGTGCCTTCGGTTGTTAAAAAACCCTTTCAATTTTAATAATAATAAAAAAAAAAATTAATTAAAACTAAAACTAAATGGCCCGGAGCTCTTCATAATTATTTCTGTCGTCCCAATTTGTGCGAAACGCTATGAAAAAAATTTTCTTTTCTAAAAACAATTTCTTTAACAATCATATCATAATTATCAGCTACTTGACCTTAAACTTTTTTGCTCCCTTCTCTGTTCCTTTGCTTGACATTTGATATTATTAAAAATGTTTCACTAAACTTTTCATGTTCCGAGTTTGTTAATAAAGATGAAACAGATGGTGTTGAAAAACAAAGGAGAAAAACTTATTAAAATTTGTTCTTTCTTTGATCTTTAGTTTCTTGACTTCTCTCTCTCTCTATCGTTTCTATACTCTTTTATTTGCATATAAACGAGATTGTCTTTTTGATTTTCCATTAAAGTTTGTGCCTTTTTAGTTGCGTTTCATTTGTTTTCTAAGAGAACTAGTTTAAACAAATTGCAATTTTTAAAAAATATTTGCTGAATGCAAAGCAGAGAGAAAAGAACGTCAATTGATTGTCAATGTTGCATAGAGAGAAATTAGATTTCTAGTTGAGAGCATTTGTTAAACAATGTAATGAAGTTGTCCTTTACTGTTGAATTCAAACAAGGGAAAAATGATTTGATGATGTCAAAGAGCATCAGAAGATTTTTTTTTTTTAATTTTTTGTACTTCATTTCAATTTAATTTTAAAAATATCAGTTTTCAAAACTGACGGACCAAGACCAGGCCTTAGGACGGGCATTATAGCCTGCTGTCTTTTTATGCTGAAATATTTGACCTGTCAAATGAAACAGTTCTTGGGCTGTTTGATACAAGAATGCTTTACTAGACATACAGGCTTTTTGCATTAGAATCATATGAACCACAATCGGAATAAACTGTATGAGAATGAAACTACAATGTTTTTCCATGCGCATGCATATAAATATTACAACGAAAAAATCGTTCGAGAATAATTCCCGTAAAAGGCCAAAAAGGCCAAAAAGGAAAAAAGACCAAAGGGATTAGGCTAAAAAAAGCGGTCTGAACTTGGTGCTGTTTGGTTGGTATCGTTGCACTTGTAATCTGTTGTAAATCTTGTGAGAGGTATATTGCACCTCTAAATCTTTAGAAATACATTTAAATACATGATATTGCTTTTATTGAAACTTGTTGTCATGACGCTGTAGTGTAGTAGGTAGTGCATTGGCTTATTAAACGTGAGGCCACTGTTCAAGCTCAGGTCAAACATCTCCAATAAAAAAAGGTATGACCAAATATTTCTTCAGCAACTTTGCTTTCAGTGGTCTTTTTGTAAAAACTCTGAGAGCAAATGAAATTGCTATGAAAAGCTTCTCAAATAACTGTCGTTCGGAGCCGACTTTAAACTCTAGATCCCGCCACTCATGAATAGAATTAACACAAACCACATAATAGAGTGAGAAACTAGATCGTAATCCTAACTGACGGGTTGTTATGACTAGTTACGTATGTATGTATATCTTAAATAATATATTCTAATTAAACAGTCTAATACGCATAAATATGTCGCCGGATCATATTATGGGAAATTTCATTTGTAATGAACTGGACAAGGCCGGTACCGCTTACGTAATCTTCTACGTGTTACGGTGAATTTCGATTGTCTCAGTTAAGTTCGATATTATTCACTCGTTTTGAAAGGAGACTCAATCTCGTAGGCAGCAGAAAAGTACATGCAATATTACTCCGCGGTACATGTATGGATTCTTTCATTAATTGCATGGCCACCGAAGCGATGGCTATTCATCACAAGCGACTGACTGACATACTAAAACTCTGTGTTTAAGGAGGAGCAAGTGATTGTCTTTCACCATCTGCAAGTTCCATTGCCCATGTGTCATTACCCTGCTCTTGCCATGTGTGTCTGAGAAGGAGCAAGTGACCATGTGTCACACATGTGTCGTTGCCCATGTATTATCGCACTGCTCTTGATTGGTATTTCGTCAAATGATTCCAGATGAAACTGTGTGTCTGAGGAGAAGGAAGGGACTGTCTTTCATTCCATGTCTTTCATACCAGTTGTTACCGATGTGTTATTGCCCCGCTTTTGCTACAAAGTGACGGTTGCTCTTGATCTTTTATTTTCAGACATCGTTAACTAAACGCTCCTAAATGAATATCTGCGATAATAAAATTTATTTTGGACTCAGGTTGTTTCCACTGGGGAATGTTCGATCCACGGTTTGAATATTAAATTTTTGACATCACAATGAGCCTAAAAGCTGGTCTGACAAGATATTCTTCCCTGAATGAAAGTCCACCACCTTATCAATGCAATAATTTATACTCATATTTAAATATAAATTTATGCAAGTAAATAAGATAATCGTTGTGTATATATTAGAGGCCGAAGTGTATTTTAACAAGTAAATAACAATTCATGCATATCTACGAACATATATGAATGTAATTACATGAATGTGAATACCAACAAGGATGGTTGATTTTAATATCGTAATCTACGGTATTTAAGCTGCAAGCAATTGTGAAAATGAAAATTATTTTCATTTATAATCCTACGAGTCTACTTTGTTCCAATTAAGGCCACACGTATTTGCGTATACAAACGCATGAATTAACATTCATGCACTTACACTTCTACAAATAAGCGCTTTATTTGGAAAACACTATTTTAAGCTATATACTACTGGTTTTCACTACATATACGTGTGTATACATATGTATAAAAGTGTGTGTGTTTTGTACATTCATAACGTCCGTAATAAAACTAAGATAAAGAAGTATTAATTGTGTAGCCAGTGGTGGTACTGCTGCTTAATTTTTAAGCAGCTGCGTTGGCCGAACACAACAATGCCTGGTAAATTGTTAAATTTTTACTGCGACGTTAGTAGTAAATCCTAAAGCAATGGAATATCTAATAAGCTGATGTTGTTGTTGTTTTTTGTGATATGAAATGCGTGACGTGTTTTCAGATCTTTTGTTTCATTTTCTTTCTTTTGGCGGGAAAGCCTTAAAACTTGGCCATGAGTTTGGTGTGGACGTTTGCTATATTATTTTGTTCTTTTGGTCTTTTCGTTTGTTTAATTTCTTAACAAAAATAAAGTCTTTAAATAATATTGAAGGTCAATTAGTAAGGTTTTGTTGTTCTTTTTTTTTTTTTTTGTTTGCTAACATGTGCCGCATAATTCTTTCTCGACACAAACATTTTATCATCGTGTTAAAGATTGATTTCCTAATTGTTTCACACAACTGATGATAGATGGCATCAGCGGGTGGTCTTAATTATAATAAATTTTTTCAGATTTCTTTTATTTTATAGGATTTTCTCTTTTTATTTATACACGATACGGTCGTGTATAAAAAAAATATAAAAATATAGGATTTTCTGTATTTCATGGCTGCTATTTTTCTACCATGGCTGTTATTTTTTTTTTTTTATTTTTTTTTTTTTAGCAAAAATTTAAATTTTTACTTCTTTTGTTACTTCGCAGTTCTGCTACTTCATTCGCTTAGTTTTTTTTCATCAAACTTTAATTTATTTTTAGTCATTATAAGGTAATGAATAATAAGCGAAAACATTTTCCTTTTGAGTGTATTTTTAAGCAATGCTCAATGCTTGAGCAACATAAAAACTCTGAAAATTTATAAACTTTTTACCGGAGCTACAAAATTTCAAAATACTGCGGCATTCGTATTTCTACGAAATGAGTAAACTTTCCGGCAAGTGTTAAAGTACTGCAAGTGTAGCTGTGGCTGTGGCTGTTGCTGTGGTTGTAAGTCGTATAAAAAAGTTTTCCGAAAGTTGTCATTAACATTTGAAATTGACAGTTGTAAATGAGCATGTGTGTATTTGTGCAGCACAAGTAAAAGTAGTTGTCAGAAAAGTTTTACTTTTTATCACACTCGAAATGTAAAGAGATGAAGAAGGTACGATAAGTTTAAGAAACACATCATATTAAGCGAAGACATAAACTACACTTGAAGTAATCAAACTATAATAACAACATAATTTCAAAAGCAAATACAGATGAGCAAACAATAACAAGAAGGTGACAAAAATTACATTACAAAAGCCAACGACAATCACATTCATAGCGGTGTGTAACGTAATGTGGTTGGAATTTGGTAGAAACTTTTCTCTTTAGCTGAATACATTTGCAGTGATGTAATTATGAAACTAGTTTAGTAAGTAAAACTCAGCAAAATCTAATTAAAGATTTAATGAGAACAGAGAAAACTAAAATGAACTAAAAGTGTTTGAAGGCAATTACTAGTAGTTCATCCCTTTTCGTTACAAGATATTTCATTTTCATATTTCATATACAACATCTAAAGCATTATGGCTATTTAAAGCGTGATTTTGACTTTCTCACTGTATATTCTATCTTATTCTACATACATATATACATACTTACATATACATATACAAAACTGTAAATGCAAAGTAAATCATGTTTCTTTCTATAACAGTAGAACAGAATAACAATAATTCGTCAATGAGCACCCGATAAACGTTTATATTGCCTTTATCACATGCCTAGGTGCTATAAATGAACTACACGAACCATAACAAGGGAGTGTACGAAAAGAAATGACACAACAAACCGTATAGAAATACCGTAAAGTTATCAGACCTAAAAATAGGCAGTATAAATAGCGCTAAGAGCTTTGAGTAACTAACTGAGGATTTTATTATAAAGTTCGTGTTAAGCGCTCTAGTAAAGTCTACGACCTAGCTTCTCCACAACACTTATATTGTGTGTGTTATTTTATACGTGAGTGGCGGGACTTACAGCTTAAAATCGACTCCGAACGACACATTTTTGAAAAACTTTTCATGGCTTTTAGTAAATAACTTCAAAGTTTTTGCTAGAAATCTGCTGAGAGCTGCCTACTTGCTCTATGTTTTGTTATATTTCGTATTGTAGGAGATGTCTGCCAACATAATAACTATTAGACTGCCGCAGTGGTATTAAACATAGAAATGTTGACCTCCACCTACAGGCGCCCTGGTGCACATTGTTATGCTTCACATCGTTTCAATACACCTTTGAAACGATTACAAAATTTTTATAATATCTTAAACACACTGTGTTTCAATTAAATTTAGAGTTAGGCAGAGCATGGTTAAGACACGATATTTCAATGCTAGTGGACGTTGGGTTGTGAGTGCAGTTTTTGGCAGCCAGTGAAGAAGGTTGTGCCTGTGCTATACCTTAAAAAGTTCGTTAATTTTTACTACAGCATCAAATTTTCTGATAATTGACTTTGTCTCACACATAAATGCTTAACCAGAAAACGATTCAGACCCACAAGCTTAGGGAATTTTACCTCTTGGACTTAAGTAACGTTCAGAGAAATTTTAGATCGATGACTTATGATTAGCAGGAGTGTGTTCTTGTTTTCAAAAATGTTACTTTTTTATGGTAGAACGAAAGAAAAGAAAATAAAATAAATTGAAAAGAAATCCCTTCAATTAAATTAAAACATTTTTGTTTTCTTTTTAGTAAAAATTTGTTTCTTAAAAATTTTATTACTTTTTGAAAGCCTTCTGGTGCAGTCCTGAACCAAAAACATCCAGGTAACTTACAACGCTCATAACTTTTTAATTTAGTTTTATGATGTGCGTTTGTAATGTAACATCTGTTTATTACAATTTAAATTGTTGCACAAGTTGTTTTATATGGCAAAACAAAAAAGGAGCAAATCTTGTAAAACAGATGGCCTCCTTGCAAACAAAAATTTGTTCTTGAAATAAAAATTACAATAATTATGCGTTTCTTCTTCTTCTTTTATTTATATCTGGCAGTAGGTTTTAAAATAATAATAAACCAACATAATAAAAGGAATAAAGGATAATAAAAATTGTATTTTAAGAAGAGTAACTTGCACTGAAGAATTTTTAAAGCGTTTTATGGGGCCTTGTTTCACTGTATATATGTATGGCATTAAAATTTGCCTTGTTTCACTGTACGTATGTATGACATTAAAATTTTCGATAGTAAAGTGATATTAAAAATTATTGAAATTATCACTTACATAATTTGTCATCACAACGTTTCAGTCAGGATTACGATCTAGCTTCTCCCTCCACTTATGCTGTGTGTGTGTTATTTTTATACATGAGTGGAGGAAGCTAAAGTTTAAAGACGACGCCGCACTACAAATTGTTTTGAGAAACTTCTCATGACATTTTCAATTTGCTCTCAGAGTCTTTGCCAGAAATCTGCTGAGAGGAAGTCGCTGAAGAAATATTTTTTTATTTCGTTGTCTGACCTAGGGCTTGAACCGTGGCCCAACGTTTAATAAACCAAAACGCTGTCTAATAGATCACGGGAACTTCATGAATTAATTAATTGTAACGGTGAGAGTCCTAATTTGTATTGAAAAGTTTACAGTTATTTTGTATTCGTTGACATTATCGCAATATCGGCTGTTTGTAATTGTCGCGGTCATTGTATAGGGTGGGTCATTTAAAAGTTTAAAATTAAAAATGCAATAAAACAAAAACGTTTTCAAAATTTTCTAAAATTTATGTTTCGATTGTGAGGTACAATTGTTCCGGTTAGAAACGGAATATAAATTTCATTCATATGGCTGCCGCCGCTGGCCTCACAGTACCTCGTTCGATCGGGCCAATTTTCGTGTACTTTTTCCAGTATATGGGGTCGTATCTCGGTAATAACATCACGAATGTTGGTGTTCAAATGCTCAATTCTCACTGGTTTATTGGCAGAACGGCGCTCCAACATATAATAGTCCAATCGTGTCAAATCACAGCCTTTTGGCGGCCAACTGATATCACCATTTCGACTAATTCAACGGCCATCAAACGTTTGACGCAATAAATCGATTGTGGCATGAGATGTGTGGCAAGTTGCATTTTCCTGTTGATATCAGATATCGTTCACATTAATACCATGAAGAACGGGAACAAAAAATTCGTTTATCATGGTGCGATAAGTGTCTCCATTGACCGTGATGATTGCGCAGTCCTCATTTTCAAAGAGATTTGGGCCAAAACAAGCTTCTGTTCCACATGCCGCACCAAACAGTCACTTGAAGTGGGTACATTAGCTTCTGTAAGACCACATGTGTGTGTGTGTTGATTTGTCAGTTTCTCGTTGACCCTAGAGATTTTCAACATTTGTCAAGCGTAAATCGATTAATTACATTCAGTGGAGATCATTTACTAAATTTTGTGGCAGAATAGAATGACATAAGTATTGCCAAATTCGATATAACCCATGGTTCAATTTAAACCGATATATGGCCTACCCGATATATGTATGTTTATTTTATTTCCTTTGCTTTATTGTTGCTTTTGTGCAAAGTAAAAAGTAAAAGTAACAAATTAACAACTGACGTTGGTCTCAAATAGCACAGTCTACTAAGAGACTAGGTTTTTTCCAACACAGCAAATGTCATTTCTAAAGCTTTATAAAATTGACATTTATTTTTAAATTTAAGAAAACAATGTCAGTCTTTTCTTTGCATTCAATAATGATTATGACCTCTTCAGTGAATCTTGTAAAAAAATTTTTTCAATTGTTTTATTTGAAATTATTGTATCATAAATAAGCACACAGTCTTTAGGAGTGACAGATTTACTTTTAATGCCATAAGAAATCAATTTAATAGTTAAATGACTTCCTGTTTGTCTTAGGGGTTGATTTTTTCTTATAAAATCGTTCTTATAAAATAAATCGCGGCAGTAAAATACTCATGAAATTATCCATCAAAAGTTTAAAACCACTTTATAGTAACACTTAAATGTTTATGGATGCAACCATAACAGACGAGTATATTACAGTGAAGCGGTTTATTCAGGGTCATAGGAATTTAAAGATTTGTATATAAAAAGAAAAATAAATCTAGACAAATTGTTTATACATGTGGATATGAATACATACTCTTAGCGACAATTAAAAAAAAAATGGTGGGTTTTATAGGCTTTCTTTTTCTTTTTTATGGAGACAGATTTCTAGGTGTTGTGACACAAGTGCAACAAGTGTCAGAAATTTAAAGTAAATTTAACCGTTAGTTAAAACATATTTCTTTCTACTTTTGCAGTTCAGTGGATAGCAATGACGTCAAAGGGTTAAGGTATTCTAAGAAAACCAAATTCGGCTGGTCTAATTGGTAGACGTGAAGCCACGGTTCAAACTCAAGTTCAGACATCTCCACGAAACAAAATAAATAAGTGACAATGTATTTCTTCGTTGGCTTCCTCTTAGCAGATTCCTTGAAAAAAAATTCTGAGAGGAAATAAAATTGTCATGAACAATTTTTAAAAAAACTAGGTCTGTGAAAAACTAGGTCTTAATCCTGACTAAAGGGTTATAATGACCAATTAGGTATGTATGTAAGAAAACCGAATTATAAGTTAGGAGTAAATAAACTTTGTTTTTCTCCCTTTTTTTAGTATTTATCACTTTCGCATGAAGTACTAAAAATTAAAACAAAAACAAAATAACCACACTTTTTTAAGGATAAAAATAATAAACAAACAATAGAATGCCCTGTCAAGAATCAGTTGCTTATGACGAGAACAGCAACAAAAGCGTATAGAAAATAACAAAAAGCGCAAATGTGAATTGTATTCTGAGAAGCAAAAACGAATTTTAAGCAAATTTTGCGAACAAGCGAACAAAGTAAAAATAAACTTGAAAACGTTTTTAGGTCAGTAACACTTAACATGTAGGAACATGTATGAAAGAGTGAGAATCCAACACCTATTGCTTACATGTTGTCGTTCTCACGCTTACAGCAGTAAAGTGGTCAACAAAGGCAACGAAATTATTCAATGAGAACGCGAGAGAACTGGAGTTTGTTAAAGAGAGTAAATGTTTACAGTTGCAGAGAAAGTTCGAGTAACGTCCTGAATTTGAATATGACTTTAGCGTATTGGCAAGAATGTTGTCTAATTTCAGTTTACAGCAATTGAGCTTAGAGAGGTGGCAGCATTTATTTGCAGGAATCTTTAGCTACCCTCTGTTTACGTGGTGTAAAGGATACAGAAAGTAAATGTCAACAATCGTTACTTCTGATGAGGGAAATTATGTTGCAGCATTTGTATTGGATGTTAAGCTGAAATTACTACTTTGCAGCGAAATAAATTACTGTCGCTGGATAAATGGTACTAATATCAGAAATTACTTTTTATATATTTATATTGTTTTATCATACATCTTAAAATTACATGGAATTAAGGACTGTGAGAATGTTTCAGCTATTACCATACCACACGTAGGCATTAGTGGATGCCTGTACATGAATATAAGTAGCTCTGTTAATATATTTTAACTAACAGTAGCAGAAATAATATAAAAATAAAAAAAATACGTTTTTCAGGGTTTATACAACATTATAATGCTAAAAATGTTTGTAGTACTTAGTAAAACGTGCAATGTAATGGCTGCTTTATTTACAGGATAATACAGGAAGAAAGAGTTTTGAAGTAAAGAAGAAATAGGCAAACATTAAAACACAGTTTTTAACTTCGCAATGATTTCGTTATAAAATGCCGATATTATTTAAATCAAGTTCTCTGAGTTTTATTGAAATTTTTCAACTAAAGTCTCGTTGGACATTAAAGGCCTTTAGTCAGGATTACGATATAGTTCTTCACCCCACTTTGTGTTGTGTGTGTTAATTTCTATACATAAGTGGCGGAACCTACAGTTTAAAGACTTCGAATGACAGATTTTCAGAGAAACTTATCATGAAAACTTTTATTTACTGTCAGAGTTTTGTCAGAAATCTGCTGAGCCAAAGTCGACAACGAAATCTCTGTTTCTGACCTGGGGTAGGCCTCAAGTCTAATAAGCCAACACACTACCTACTATACTACGGCAACTATAATATATATATTAAATATTAACCCCAGCGCCTACCTGCTTAAATGTTAAAGTCATGAGAAGGGACTGTATTTATTATATTCTTTAGTTTACAATATCGAATCCTATCCGTTAACTATAAAACTTTGATAACATTCAAAACTCTTTTAAAACTCTCATGAATTAAAACTTATTCCAGACGAGACTTCTCGACCTCGTAGAGAGGAGGATGAAGGAGAGCATTTAACTCTATGAATTCACTTTAATATAGATTTTTCCTTAAACTACTAGAACGAAATGTAGGAGATCAACAAAGGAAGTTGTTCCCGTTATTCGTATACATATGTTTACGATTCTGTTTCTAGAAGATTGACCAATTGGCCGCATAATGCATTACAGAGAAAATTGTTTCTTTAGCCACACTGTCCGTATGTAGAGCATGGAAGTTCTTGCGGAAGTTTTTCTTGTCGCTGATAACATAAACGTGTTCAAATCATATACCTACAAACACTGCTCCCTCTGTCGTTTCTCACACAATCAATTTTCCTATTTCCAATATAATGTATAGCATCTTCCGTTTACCCTTTTTGAAAAATGGTACAGAGTAAGTAACATGGCAATACTATCTGACAGTCATGCCTGCGTTCGATCACTAAGCTGCCATGAAGTTGAGCTAAGTATATGATTATCTGAGCAAGCTGAGTTATGTTAATTAAGATAATCGTTAGAGTGTAAACCTGACTAAAGGGTTGCAATGTTCTTCAGAATGTTTGTGTGCATCTTTTTCTGGATCCCAGGATAAGTGGAAATTCTGCACAATAAGCAGACAGATGAACGAACTAGGGTGGGACCATCCACACCGATGAACGGATCTGCATATTTTTGTGGAGAGGGAAGAGTTGTTTGAATATGTTAACCCGAGGTAAGGAAATGTTATACGTACATGTGTAATTAGTCACTAAAACCCTTGAGTTAGGATTGCGAGCTAGCTTCTTACGCCAATTATGTTGCGTGTATTTTATACATGAGTGGCGGGAATTACAGTTTAAAGCCGTCTCCGAGCGACGGATTTTTTGCTAATCTTTTTATTTTATTTACTCTCAGAGCTACACAATAACAATTACGACGACGAACAGTACAAAATAAATAAAAGATAAAAGATACATACATACATAGACAAGACAAAAATTAATCGAAACATACATTTAGATTTTAGCTACTAAAGAAAGTTCTGTTGCCGACAAGCAACATCAAAAGGAAATTTATCTTAAGATCAGTAATTGAAGTACATCCGATAACGATATTAATTAACATGTGAAACATGTGTAAAAGCAATTGATCAAAGAAAATCTTTTAGCATACATACATACTGTATGTAAATGAGTTTATTTATTTAGATAAGTGTGTTTATACGTCGTCAAAGTTTAAAAATAAATTCCCTTTACATTAGCATCCTTATTTCATACTTCACTGAGTAATTATCCGTTTAATCGAACAGTTTTAATCTATTCATGTCATCACTATATCCTCACCCATACACACAAGTTCTTAAACAAACAATTCTCCAATGTATTTAAATCGTTGTTTTTGTTGTTTTGTTGTTTTCTTCTTACCCGGGTAATTGTTGCGAATTGTTTACATAGTAATAAACGTTGTATTTTTTGTAGAAATATTTACACTAGGTGGGGTTGCTAATGCTGTTGTTTCTATTACACGTGAGTGTTGTTCAGGTTATTATTTTCTTTTGCTGTTGGAATTTATTTATTCTCCTGTGGTTTTGCCTTTATGTCTGTTTTAAAATATATAACGACATGTGTCTGTATGTGATTACATGTGTATGTTAGATGTACGTCTACATTTTTGCTTCAAGTCTCCTCTCTTGAAATATTTACAAAAATAGACGTAATGAAGTAAAGTGAATACATTGATGCACATATTTTTCTACAGATAGACCTAAAATCTTTAAATAGTGTGGGGTCGGTCAAACCTATACTCAAGTTCCATAGAACAATAATTATTTACATCATATTTACAGAGAAATTACCAGAAGACTATGATCCTAGAACTCTGAATATATACAAAAAGCAATAGAAAATCAATTTATTTATTATAATTTCTTCTTACAAATTACAAAATTTTATGGGTTAGACTACGTATATATGCATAAGTATCTAATGAATATCTTTATTTAAATTGTTTCTTTGCATATCTTTTTATTGCTCAAAGAATAAATTTCCTATCAAAGCTTTCAGAAAAAAAGGAAAACTCAATGCAATAAATCGTAATAAAAAGGAACATTTATTGGCATTTTATTTTATTTAAATACAATTTAAATAATTTATGTGCTAATGTTTGCTTTTACAGACAACCGAATACTTTTCCTATGATTTCTAAATGTTTCTTTAATTCAATAAAATACTTGATTTATGCAATTAAATGGTCATTATTATTATTTTTAAATCTGTTTACATCTTCATTCTAAATGGATTTCTTTACTTTTTTTTTATGTTGTTTTGAAGTAAAGGAATACAAATAAAAGCAACTCAAATATATGTATCCTCCTTTTCGTGTTTTTGCCCTATGTTAACATTAATGCTAAAGCGTTGAGGTTCACATTGGTATTAACGTATTTTTAAACTCTTTAAGAACTGATGTTTTTGGGTTAAACAATCTTATGCGGAAAAACATTTCTAATTTCGTCCCCATCCAACGTTTCCGTATAGGAGGCGTATGATGTATATTTATTATTTCAATACTATTTCGAATATTACTCATACGTCACATAGGCAGTGGCTTTGCTGTAAGATTTCACTATTTAGTGCTTCTAGGAAAAAAATATTTTACAATCACGGTTAGTAATGGTTTGCAAAATTTTCCTAAATATTAGAATCCTCAAGACCGGATCATATAGTTGCTAATGAAACTATGTGATCTGCCTAATAAAGTCTCCACAGGCTTAATATTTTTCAACAAATTCGTAATATTAATCAATTGAAAAACGGTCTAAAGAAGAATATGAGTGAATATAAATCAATAAATATCAACCGAAAACACACATAGAGATAAACGGGTTAAAGCCCCTTGACCGTTAATACGTTAGGCCTTTGCATAAATCTATATCACGTTTCAACAACGGAAAGAAAAAGTAAAAGAATATTTGAAATCCAGAGAATTTGTTGTAGTTTCAAGACAAGGCCCGGACAAGACAAGGTTTCAGGACAAGGCCACAAGGCCCGTTGTGATGCCACGGGTGAACGCAGTCCCTGTACTAACCAAGTTCCACTAAAATCAGGAAAAAGGAAGAAGTTGGTCAGCTCAAGGGCTGCACAACAAAAATCTCCTATTTAGAGCAGTTTTACTTTGAAAAGGCAACACAAATTTAAATTTTAATACACATTTTCCCGAAGCAGTTTAATAGGCTGCATCGGATGTCAATGCAATTGCAATCATATGGTATGTAATATATGTAGTCCTCAGCCAGTAATATTCTAGAGCAGCTATAAACCTTATATGTCCTCTTTAGGATACATATGATTTTTTCCTGCCTTGCGTAAAGTATTGCCTGAAAAATGGTGGCATTAATATCAATTTTTCCACTATGCTGTGAATGCTGGATCCATTCATGATACACTTTTGTTAGTTTTATTGTAAAATAAAGTCGTAGATGGAGTTGTCATAGTCGAGTTGGTAATGTGTTGGCTTATTAGAAGTGAGATCAGATATTTCTGAAAGTGAATAAAATTCTAATGAAAAGTTTCTCAAAAATCTGTTATAGGAATCGACTTTAAACTGTAGGTTCCGCCTTTCATGTATAAAATTAACACACGCAACATAAGCAGTGGTGTAAAAAGCTAGATCATATTCCTAATTGAAGGGTTGTAATGACCAATTAAGTATGTATCTATGTATTGTAAAATAAAAGCTAAAGTCTCTTTAATCTGGTAGGTAGTGTGTTGGCTCGTAGTTTAATCCCCAGCTGAGTCATCTCTAACGACATAAACTATAAACTACAAAAAAAGGAGGATTCTCAATAATTGTCTGGTAAACAGAATAAATAATGAAAAGTTTTTCATAAATCTGCCTATATGTATGTATATATCATGGATAAATTTAATACTCGTTAAGGCTGGTGTGAGGAATTTTATATCCTGATTCTAGAGTCGCAATGGTCAATGAACTAAATGAAGAAGTTTGTTGCATATCCTCAATGTATTTCATATAATAATTACATAACCATAACATAATTTCATACATTTTACGATGCCACTGTATGTATTTACATAAATACATATTGTTGTAAATTATTAAGTAAAAAATATATACGAATGCCAATTAACAAAATATAACCACAATTAATAATTTTTAAATTGGAAATTCTATATTTTATTTCAATTTAATGTTATATCTCTAATTTTTTTTCTTTTTTCATAAAAATCCTTTTGTTTTTTGCTTTTTTTTTGTCAACAAATTTTTAATTTCTCGTTAATTATAATTGCACCAGAGGGTGGGGGAAAAAAGTTTTAATAAAAACTATAACAATTTGTAGAGATTTGACAGTTTCGTAATCATACAAATCGATATTTTATTTTTGATAATTAATAGTTCGATTGAAATGTCATAAAAATATGTTACACATGCAGGCACACATACAATAAATGAAAATTAATAATTGATTTGTGTAATTATTATTGCGAGTTATCGATTTTAATGAAGTTATTGTTTACACAGTTAAATCAATGTAAATGCATTAACACATTTCCATAATTTCTTTAATATATTTTATTAGTTTATTAAAATTTGTGTATAAGTTGTAATTTATCATAGGCGGCCCTAAAAAAGTACACTGCTTTCATGAGAAAATCTTTTATTTTTTTGTAAACCTTTATTGAAGTATGTGGGTTAGGGATGCTCTAGTCGCAGGTTTTTCCAATTTTAATACCTTGTTAAGCGCATGGGAACGACATATATTTTTTTTGGACAACTTTTCTTGTACATATTATTTACTCTCAGAGTTTTTGCCTGAAATCTGCAGAGAGGTAGTTGCCGAAAGAACATTTTTGTTATATTTGGTTTTGTTCGAGTTGTCTGTCGTGCTGTTTGAATCATCGCCTCACATCTAAAAAGCCAACATTCGACTACTTTCTATACGTCAAGCTATTAAGAGACTTCATGTATGTTTATACCATAATATACGTAAATTTTCCAGAAACATGTATCTGTATGAGCCAATTTAGAGAAAGTGCACTTCGATAATGTAGACAGGATAGACAGTTTTGTTGAGTTTGAGAGCCACTGTGATTTATGTTTTATTTGTAGAAATCTGCGATTAAGAAAAAGCACAACTAAAGGTCCAATGAAGTCAAATCGTACGGTTTTGGTGGCAAGATCACATCACTTTCACGTTAGATGATCATGTATTTAAGTAGCTCGTGCAAAACATACAATGTGATATGAGCTGTGTGTCACATAATGTCGTCCTATTGAAACCATACATCCATACATACATAATTGGCCATTACAACCCTTCAGTCAGGATCACGGCCTAGCTTCTCAACACCACTCATGTTGTGTGCGTTAATTTTATACATGAGTGGCGGGACCTACAGTTTAAAGTCGACTCCGAACGACATTTTTTGAGAAGCTTTTTCATGGCAATTTTTACTCTCAAAGTTTTTGCCAGAAATCTGGTGAGAGAAAGTCGCCGAAGAAATATTTTTTTTTTTCATATTTCATTTTGATGTCTGACCTGGGATTCGAACTCGCGCCTTTCGTCTAATAAGCCAACACACTACCTACTAGACCACGGCGACTTCAACCTATTGAAACCACATGTCGTTAATGCCAGATTATTCAATTCAGGTTTGCCGTTTATAGTGAATCGTTCTTAAAGAAAGTTCGCACTAAATAATAATCATGATTCATTTGATGCTCTGCGATATCATTTTTAATTCGACACTTTTGTTTCACGTACCATTCGTCCAGAGATAAGTTGCGTAGATGAACATGATTTTTCGATGAAAATTGTTGTCAGTAACTAATTGTGAAGAATTCACAAATAATTTGAAAGTTGTTAGTTGCAGTAGTCTAGTTGCTAGTATGCTGGATTATTAGACGTCCATGTGAGTCCACGGTTCAAACTCCAAGTCAGACATCAAAACGAAATATGAAAAAATATTTCTTCGGTGTGAGACCAATTATGTATGTATGCATGTATACCTTTAACTAGCAGTTACAAGCAGCTCCTTAGAAAGATTTACCTGCATATCATATACCTACATTAGCGCCGGAAATATTTTTATGTCTCTTTACGTTTGATCTCTACTGTAAGGGCTTAGCGGCTAAGCTAAGTAGGCGTCTCTGGGGAAATACTAGTCACTTGATGATCCTGGGCAAATTCGTGACACCATATTACAAACGGGCTGCAGTGCTTGTTGTTAACGATTCCCTTAAAATTTTTACTGATGGCTCCAACAAGCTGAGGGATTTCTTTGTGATTGGTTGGGCATAGCTTAATCTATAAGGCTACCAGATCCTTACAGCACCTTTCAGATGGAAGTGTTGGCAGTACAAGCTTTGTTGAAAATTGTTAAAGACGTGAATAATTGCGGAACATGCCGTAGTCCAGTGTGTTGGCTTATTAGACATGACACCTCGGTTCAAACTGTATATGAAAAGAGATTTCTTCGGCGACTGCCTTTCAGCAAACTTTTGGCAAAAACTCTGAGAGTAAATAAAATTGCAATGAAAATTCTCTCTAGAATCTGTCGTTTAAAGTCAACTTTAAGCTATAGGTCCCGTCACCCCTTCAACAAGTTCATAGCTTATCAAAGTTCAGAAATCCTTTTATGAACACAATACGCAATTGCTTTGGCTTTAAAGTACAACAGAGAAACTCAATTGCCATTAAACGAAATGAAATCCGATACACTTCTTTTTCTCATCTTACCTTTGCGATCTTCTTTATTTTGTTGCTTTTAAATTCTCTTTAAGTTACTTACGTTTATTGTGAAGCTTACGATATTTTCGGATTATGTGTGTGTATTTGTTTGATATTAGCTGGTAGCCAATTGATTTATTCTCTTTGACCTTAAAAATCCTTTGGGTGTCTTGAATCATAAAACTTATTTTACACGCAGGCTTCATCTACATTAATCTGTCGTTTGACTTTCACTCAGTAAATCCCTTTGCCTCTATAAAGTTGGTTAAAAGGAACTAAAACTGTATGAGTGTTATTTTTTTTACTATTTGACTTTCTTTATGTCTTTTGACACATTGAAACAGAAATACACAATCACATATAGAGAGTATAGGAGGATGAAAAGGAGCAAAAATATTTACACTTTGTTTTCTTTTTACCTGTATTTACATTTACTTTATAAGACTCGTCTTTGGTTTCAACTGTGCTTTGTCAGCTAACGTATAAAACTAAACTTTACATTGCAGGAGTAGAGTTTATATTATTCGACCAAAATTTCATTTAAATTGTACTTTTGTTTGTAAATAAGGACTGAGTTTCCTTGTATGCTTTAGAATTTATGTACAACTGTGTCTTTATCTGTATAGTTGTGTTAGTATTCGTTTTTTCTTCATGTATTCTAACAACTAAATTAAGTTAAGCTATCCTTTGGGCACACACGTACGCAATTTCTCATTAGGCTTGTACGTAGGAAGTGAGAGAAAGAAGAAAAGAATTGAAAAAAGGTAAAAAGTTTTTGCATCGTAAGTTCTTTTCAGATAGACATACAGATACGAATCTGTGTAGTTTTCCATTTTATTTCTCTAAATTCTATGAGTTAATTTAATAATTTAATAGAGTGTTAATTTGTGAACCCCATATCATTATGCAGTTAAATAATTGCCTATCCATTTGGGGGTGTGTAGACAGTTTAATTTTATATCCCCTACGTAATTAAAGTTATGAAATGGTTTTAATAAATTAAAATAAAAATGTATTGAATATTTTAAAAAGGCGTATGATTATGATTATGTTACACCCTTACTAATGGTAAATACGTAGGTAAGGATTGGTTGTCTACCAAAAGAAGTTGGATAGACACGCTTAGACCATAAGACGCCCATTGTGATATCACAGTTTTCTATTTTTCCCATTTTTCGGAAACATTCAGAGCTTCTGATGAAGCGTACCTAGTTCCAACAGTCCATTCTTTATAGTTTTTTATATCGCCTTTTATTTTGATGCTTCCAATTGGTATGGAAAAGATTCCTCTTCTAGATTTCTCTACAGATTTCACGTTTGCAAAAGTTCAAGCCCAATAACCTTCGCATAATCTGCCTATTATGTAATGTTCCGAGCAATGACACCTACATACATCCATAATGAGTATATGAAATTTTTACAGACGTTTTTAAGCGGTACATTTCTTTAGTACTCAGTGCTTAGAGTAATATCCCATCCAGGAATATTTTCGTTTTTAATTACTCTCAAATCAGCCTGTATTGTCAACACTTCAGCCTGAAAGATGTTTCTATTCAGAACCCCATTCAATCAGAGAAGATCTGACGGATTATTTTACGGGGTGCGCTACACCACATTGCTAGAATTCTTTCTAATCGCTTAATGCACCTCATAGTTCTAAAAAGCTCCAGAATAATCTCATGATGTGTATTTGATCCAAATAGATTGTCCAGAGACATCAAGACTTTCAATAAAATATAAGCGAAATGAGGCAAACATAAGTATATCTGCACTACTGATGATGTTGTAGTACTCATCCCACAACAGATAAGCCTTCTGGACACATGTTATAAGAGTAATGCCTACAGCCACTTTCAAATGTATTTGTTTTCAAAACTATAATTAATTGTATATGTACATGTGTAAGCGGATATATTGAAGTGTTTAAATGTATTTGTTGCTTATTTTATGCCTCTTTAATGATTAAATTACATTTGCCAGCACCTTTAGTGGAATATATTTTGAACACCTACTGTTGCATACGTCAGTAATTTATGCGTAAATCAATATGAGGGACATAGAGAGAGAGAGAGTGAGAGAGGAAGAAAGAAGAGAAACGAAACGAATGCATGTCAATGTTTTATTGTCTCCTTACTGTACGTATGTTTACTTGATGAGTCCGTGTAAGTGTTTTTCCATTATCTTAAGATGTTGCAAATGATTGAAGGCATGATTCATGGATATTTCATATGAAAGAAATTTAATTAAAAATCCCCAACAAGAAAAAGCAGATCAGAGTGAAACTAAAGAAAATTGAAATGAAAAAGAATTCATTGGAATTATATTTCGATTAATTAAAAACCTATAGAGTGAGAGTAGAATGAAATCAATGAATATAAAAAAATCAAGTAACTTAAACAATATTCCTGCATTGAAGGATAATCATTGAATGCTTTACAGCATGTAACTACACTACAAAGAAAATGATTCCTAGATAACAAGGTATCTAATATTGCAATTTGCCTTGACATAGAGAGGAAGACTTCTAAAATTTTCAAACCGATATATTAATCTAAGCACTAGACGAGTTTCAGGTGGATTGACTGGGTTGATCCTATTAGTATGGAATGGATGTATAAATTGTGGTCCTTATAATATGATTCTAAACGGCAATCCGAAGAGATCACCTCCCATATGGATCATCACAATTCACAGTCTCTTGAGTCTCTGACGACTGACTGCAACCAATAAACTTGCCGTAGTTTAGAAGGTAGTGTGTTGGCTTATTACACGAGAAGTCCCGGTCTAAACTCAAGCTCAGACATGAAATACAAACCGTAAAACAAAACAAGAAACATTTTTTTCGACGGCTTCCTCTTAGCGGATTTCTGGGGAAAGCTCTGAAAGTAAATAAAAAATATGCCATGAAAAGTTTCTCAAAAAGGTTTGTTGACTTTAAACTGTAGGTGCCACCACTCATGCATAAAAATAACACACAACAAAAATGGTGTAAAGGACTAAGTCGTTATCCTGACTGAAGAGTTGTAATGACCACCAGACGTTATTGATATTTATAATCAATATGTTCTAGTATTTGGAAATATTTACAAGTTTCGATGTAATCGAGTCATAATACATTAGTTAGATAGCGAGTCAACATAAGACTAAGATTTTCGAAATCGGAATATATTTAAATGCAAAACCATAAAAACCTAAAGTTATTATTTCTACTCACAATCTAAATACTTTAGTTTAGAAATTATACGTTGAAGAGATATATTCATTCAATTTATTTCTTAAACATCCGCCTTATTGCTCAAGGTACTCGTCTAATGCTACTTTCAAACAAATCTTAGTGCAGCAAATAGTAATACACAACTTGTATTGCTACTTTATTATGTTTGCTACCAGTTTCTTTTCAATGATTTCAAATTGTTTGCCATGATCAAGGAATATGTAATTTACCTCCACATGAATGCTCATTATTATTCTCTAAATTTGTTTAAATCTTTATTTTTAATGTTTTAAATTTTTATTTTTTTATTTCACTCTTTTTTTATATTCTTCTGGTGTTAAAAAATGAAAGCGAAAATAACTCAAATAAATATGTACATGTCCATTTCCTTACCTACTTTATGTTAACTTTAATGGTAGGTCGGTCGGAGTGGTAGCTCTGATATCACAAAGCTCACTTGAGCACGCATAGCGGCCCGTTGTGATGCCACGGGTGAACGCAGTCCCTGTACTAACCAAGTTCCACCAAAATCAGGGAAAAGGAGGAAGTTGGTCAGCGCAAGGTTTACTTTAATGGTAAAGTAGTTAAAAATATTCGTTGCATACTTTTAAAGGTTTATATGGAAATTGAATTGAAAACATATGTGGCGTATGAGGAATATTTTTTAAGAAAACAATACTGCCAGCATTTATCATACGTTATGTACATGTTGTGTGCAATTTCACTGTGGACATGGAAAATTTTATTTTTATTTTGAAAAATTTTAAAACAATCGATTTTCAAAATTTTTTATCGGGGTAGGTTTTTCAATAACAATATAATTCACCATTGCTAAGGACACTACTACAACTTCAAGTATATTTGAAAGTTTTCCAAATAAAAATATTGAAATCTCGATATGCCTTATGAGGTATGGTTTATTGTTTGTTCTCAAAGACCTACTTATAGCGACATTTGGCTAAAACAAAGACTGTGTAATAAGTTTTAAAATGTTTTACTCTAATGCCAGAACTAATCGTAATGAGTAGTAAAATTTATTAATTTCCGTGTAATGCTATAAAAGTGGAGTCAGTCACAAATCGTTCTTTTGCACTGGTATTGTACACATCCCAAATTATGTAGCAGAATATATGTAGTAGATTGAATCTGGATTGTTTTTGTGAGAAACTAGGTCGTAATCCTGACTGAAGGTCTGTAATGAACAATTAAGTAAAGTAGGTAAGACTGCAACCAATCTGTTATGCAATCAAAGTGAATTTGTAACTGAGGGGTAGGAATCTGAGCCATTAATGCAATGAAGTATTTAGAACATGTTCTGAATATAACACACAATTGGACGCATCGAAAATGGCTGAATGTTAGTCAGGATAAAACAGAAATATGTTTACTTTCAAGAAAGAAGAAGGTCCCTTTCGAGGTTGGGAAACCCCTCCTTGTTTTAACATTAAATAAAGACGATTTTGGGACGCGATCATTCCACTTTTAATGAAAATTGGCCTGGGGGAAGATTTATTCATCATCTTCACACGAAGACATTGAAACGATGGAACACCTTTAAGTCTTTATATGTCACTCGATTTCGAAATATTTTAAGCATGATAGTAGAACAGTCGCCTTAGCCTATTAGGTAGTGTGTTAGCTTATAAGATGTGGGGTCACGATTCAAATCTCAGGTCATTATATTTCACTCAACTTCGTAATATTTTAAAGATGATAGTAGAACAGTTGCCGTAGTCCAGCGGGTAGTGTTTTGGCTTATTAAACATGAGGCCACGCTTCAAGCCCCAAGTCAAATTTGTCGAACAAAACGAAATATGCAAAAATATTGCTTCGGCTTCTTCCTCTTAGCCGATTTCTTGTAAAAACTCTGAAAGTAAAATAAAAATCACAATGTATGTAAAGCTTTTCAATAAATCTCTCTTTCGGATTTAACTTTAAAACTGTTTGTTCCGCCACGCCTAGACAAAATTAACACACACACAACAAAAATGATGTGAGAAGCTAGGTTGTGATCTCGACTGAAGTATGATATAATGACAAATATGTAAGTATGTAAGTAGGAAAGTAAAAAGGACATGACTTGTTTTAGAGGAGTGGACTTGAAAAGGTTAAGGTGGTGTGCTTGGCATTTGTGAAAACACAACAAATCTACTGATGGCTTACGAGAATGCTAATAGCTACACGATACATAATAGGTCATATTTTTTTCAATCTGCCTGAGATTAGATGCAGGGAAAGTGCCTGCGTATTTATATGTTCAATATTTTATTTAGGAACATACATGTATGTACGTTTAAATTTTTCATCATACACTCACTCTGGCATCATAAAGAAACCGACAAAAATTAAAAAAATGTGAAGTAATTTTTAAAAGCTAATTTAATAGCCACCATCTCTGAGTGGGTAGTTAAAATTTTCGTAACAAAATATTTTTTATATTTTTTTTCTCGGTTTTATTTTGTTTTTTCAACTTCTTGCTAAAGGCAGTTGCACACAATAATGTTCTTAAGAAGGGCCACTTATTTTACTTTCCCTTCGTTTGCTTTTTATTACAAAAAATACTTGTGCAACAATTTAAACAGTAATAAACAAACGTTATAATATCAAAGAAGATCATAAAAATAAATTAAAAAAGTTTAAAATGTAAAGAAAGAAAGAAAGAAAGAGAAAAACTTGAGCTTTTCGCCAAATTGGAAAGAAGAAAAAAAGAATTGTTTTTCCAAAAAATTTCACTGTAATAAAAAAGTCTAAAAGCAGCAAAAAAAAAAAGGAATTTAAACCGTTACATTTTCAATTTTAGTAGAGAAATAAATTACTTTCACGTTAAATTAACGGTAATTTCTTGTCGTGACAACTTTGCCAGAAGGTCATAAAGTCTGCAACACTTGAAAAAAATGTGTCTTTGAAATGCAATTTAAGAAAATTTTATGAAATAAATGGCAGTAAAGAGTAAAAGTTCAAGAGAGTTTAAGAATTTTGTAATTAATAACACCAGGGAGTATACTTATAAAGTTGATTGAAAAAAAGCATCAAGGAATGTTTGATTAATGGCCGTGATAAAATAAATGACAAATTTGTCCTTTTTTTTGCTGATTTATTGAAGAGTTCAGTAGCATTCGCCTGAATTTATACACATTTCTTATGAATTTTATTTTAAATTTTTAGTTTTTTAATACTGTCATCTATTCTTGAAAAAAATTTTTCTTAAACTGCTCTCCCATTGAGAATCTTGGTGTGAGTGCATTGAATTGTTTGAAAATATTTTTTATTTGAAAAAAAAAAAGTCAATTGAAAACTGAGGGTAAGAGGAATGATAACAAAAGCAGCTGAAAAAAATACCAGTTAAACAAAGGAAGTTCAAGTGTCAATTGTTCCTTAAGAAGTCAACTACTTGAGTTGGAGTGATGAGTAGCTGGTTGCTGGTTTTGTCACTTTTATTTTTATCTCTTCTTTATTTTTCTTCGACAGATTGCTCCTTTTTTTCCTTACGGCAACTGCACATCAAAAGTGTTGCTGTTGGTGAAACTGCAAATGCAATGGAGGGAAATAAATTAAATGGCAAATGTCGAGTGTGAATTGCTTAAATTAAAAGAAATACAGGGTCTGTACAGTTTAAATTTTTAAAACATGGTACAGTCTTGTGGTTTTGTTGAAAACGTATTTAATAAATTTGTGAAAAACTGGTCTGTTAATGCTGTTAAATTGTAGTAGCGTTACTAAAGATAATAAATTGCCGGTGAAATGAAATGCACTGATGAATATAAAAATCTGCAATTACTCACAGAATTATTTATTTTGCCATTATAACCCTTTAGTGAGGATAACAGCCTAACTTTTCTTACCACCCATGTTGTGTTCGTTTATTTTATTCGTGAGTGGCGCGATCTACATTGTAATGTCGACTCCGAATGACAACTTTTTGAGAAACTTTTCATGGCAATTTTTATTAAATCCTAGAGTTTTTCCAAGAAGACTGCTCAGAGGCAGTCATCTAAAGAAATATTTTTTCATCACGTCTAATACGCCAAACACTACTTACTAGACTACGGTGACTTGGAATTTTTACAACCCACTAAAACATCTACAATCTATATTTGCAAATGCCTACTGAATACAGATTTGATTTTAGGACTTCAACTAGGGCTTTTTAATCTGATGATACGGGGAACCCTATAGGAACCTTTAGGTATTTTCAAATGATTCAAAAATTCTGGCTAGTAAGCCTGATTGATGATTCTGATATTAGACTTTCGTATAAACTGACAGACCACTGCAGGTAAAGGTCATAGCGTTGGGATTCTTGTTGTGCGGCAGTGTTCCGATTAACAGTTTTTTATTATTTGGTTATATTCAGTTTCATTTAAGATGGCTGAGGCACAAGCACGAGTCTAACAAGTCACTTACTTGATCACTGTTAAGACTACATATCTACTACCCCAATATTTTGAATTTTAAGTAAAGATTTGTTTGCGAAGTTTATTGCGCGTAAATTTTGGAGTTATTTGCCATGTCATTAATTATACTGATTTTGTTGTTGTAAATTCTACTTGAATAGTTAAATTAGTAAACAATTGTTCCGAATTTGATAATGATAGTCTTTGGTATGTTTTATGTTCGATTGGGAATAACCTATCTGGCCTGTGAGTGTAAAGTTTGAAGCAGCATCTGCTGTTTAGAATGCATAATCTCTTCAAACCTTTTCAATTTTTTTTTTTTACTATTAATGCATCAGCAGCCTTGAGAATATTCGAGAAGAAAGTCCTACGTAAGATCTTCGGTCCAGTATGAGTTGGCGATACTTTCTGCATCCTGACTAATAACGAGCTGTATGATCTTCTCAACGACATGGGCGATGTGCATCGTATTAATATCAAACGGCTGTGCTAGCTCGGTTATGTCCTTCGAATGGAGGTGGATGCTCCGGCGAGACGGGTATTTCATGCGGGGGTTTGTGGAGGTGGACAAATAAGATGAGGAAGGTCTGTCATCGATTGGTGTGGCGAGCTCACGAAGGCGCGCAGGAAGCAAAGGCGCTTGGAAGAATATGTTAAGACAGGCTGAAATGTGTTATCGGGTGGTGAATGGCTAATTAAGTAAGAAGGTAAGAAAAACTGATTAATTTAACATCTTGACTGCCACCGCAGGAATGCAATAAAAGTAATCTACAAGTTCTAGATCAGAACATTCTGCAACATTTTGTTCAGTAATCTCCGTAAAGTATTATACTTAACATCTTCAAATTTATTTAAGTAATGTGGATCTCTTCGTTATTTATTTCTTTACATCATTATTAACCAAGATAATAACCAATAACATCATTATTAACCAAGATAATAATGTTTAATGTCATATTTAATGTAAGGTTTAAACATTACTGTCTCACCAATATGAAGCCGCCGTGGTCTAGTAGGTAGTGTGTTCTCAGACATCAAAACGGAAATATGAAACTGTTTCTTCGGCGATTTCCTCTCAGCAGATTTCTGGCAAAAACTCTGAGAGTAAAAATTGCCATGATAAGCTTCTCAAAAAATCTGTCGTTCGGAGTCGACTTTAAACTGTAGGTCCCGCCACTCATGTATAAAATTAACGCACATAACATGAGTGGTGTTGAGAAGCTAGGCCGTAATCCTGACTGAAGGGTTGTAATGGCCAATTATGTATGTATGTCTCACCAATATAGCCTCTTCACTGTTTACATTAAACAGTTTTCTGGTGGTACAAGAATAGTCGACTTTATTTACTGCTTACGGAATTTTTTTTATGGAAATTTTGCTTAACATTCCTTTCCTCATGCACTTCAAACAGAATAGTGTAGGAAAAACGTCCCCTTTTTTGAATGTAAAAGTCAAAATATAAAAAAAACTACAATATTTCATCATTTCAGTAAGAAACTCTACGTAAATATTATTAAGAAAAGTAAAAGGAAAATATTAAAACACCTGAGACGTTAGACGCGAACTAACTTCCACTTAGTGTTACTTAAAGTTTCTCTTCTGCAGTGTCTACGGAATAAATTTGTCAAATTTCATCATTTTTTTAGTTTAAAATTTATGGGGATTCTATTTGCAATGAGACAATATGTACACGAATTAGGGTTTGAGTATTATTTATGATTCATATTTATTGATAGTTTTGTCGTGTCATTTTTGAGAGAGAAGATGAAAACTATTTTCATATTAAAATTTTCAATTCAATTTCAAACCGTACAGCGCACAATATTCAGCATAATTGTGCAGAATTGGACCATATTTCTCATCCTCATTTTCCTCGTTCATCTAAGAGTTTTTCTGTTTATCACATACACACCAGCAAAAATATAATAGAATATCATGATAGATAGATCCATTGTCATTTAAAACTTATTGACTCTTTCTTCCTATTTTTACGATAGCAATGTACACCTTTGTCTCCTAAATACTCTACTTTAGATGCAGTCATTCAGTTGCCCACAGATCGTATTGAGCAGCAAACTAAACTGGGAGATAAATACGCAATGTAGTACAATGCAAGACGGTATTATCGACACGAGGATAGATACTCGGTCATGAGATTTTTTAATAAATTTTACTCAAAGGTTCTTCAACAAGGATTCGTCCCCCTAAAAACTCACAGCCGATATGCAATACAAGCAGGAGTAGCTGAAATAAAAGTGGAATTCTCTCAGCAACGTTATACTTCTAAATAAAAACAATGACACTCAATTCAAGTTTTTTCTACTAAGCAAAGAACACAGCAAAGAAAGTAAAAATGAAGTGAAAAGAAAAGAATAGAATAGAAATTGAGACAAAATTCCCAATACGCTGATGTGAACTAAGAGAGCTACAAAGCGAAGGGAGATTACAATTTACTCTGAAGGCGCGACATTTTTATACGCTACTCCGGCGTATCTGTTATTTTCAGTCTTAATTGACAAATATAAACTGGATTCAAAGGCGTTGAAAATTATTGCCATGTGAATTCCAAAAATTAGTACCAAATTTTTTTTAAAAGAAAGGATGCCATTGGCAGTACTCTGAGTTAAGGGCTACTGATAAACAGATATTTTACATCAAAAATATGTGTTTATTTGCTGCTGCGATGGGAGTTCCAAAAATTATTACCAAATTTTGTAAAATGAAAAGGGAAACATTTTTCGGAAAGGTTCACATTGCTTACTGTGTCCCTTTTATCCCAAAAGTTTGAAGGATGTCATAATCAATTGTGGTTTAAGGTATCTTATAGTCTCTTTGAAACCATATTTATTGTCACCCTTTCACTATTACTTCATTTTTTTGGAATGCAATGCCGCATACAAAGCCAATACCTACCCCAGTACCCCAGTAAATGCATGAAACGAGTGTAGAAAATCTAGTTGTTTGCCATTCATGCATGATTTCATTCTTTTGTTCTTGGATATATTGTTGTTATTGTGTTGTGTTGGTTTTAAAGCTTTTGTTTAACTTTCCTATTACTTCTCATTTTTTGTTCTAATGCTACATTGCTCTATCTCTTCGTTTAGGGGAGGATGGTGGCATAGCTGAGCTAAAAATAAAGTGGTGTGTGCCTATTCTTATGGCATCAAATTGTTGTGGTAGCTGTTTGTCATTTTGACACCTTTTCTAATTCTTTTTAAGATACCTGCCATATAAAGTACATCATTATCGAAATAAGCGTGGCATAAATTAACAAATTTGCTTCGTAGTGTGCTTTTTTTTCAGTAGGGAAGGCAATATCGAACCGTTGTGGAAAAGTGCCAATTTATTTGCAAGAGTCACAAACAAATCTATAATCTAATTTATTACATACATACATAATTGACCATTGCAACCCTTCAGCCAGTATTACGACTTAGCTTCTTACACCACTTATGTTGTGTTTGTTAATTTTATACCTATAGTTTAATGTCGATTCCGAACGACAGATTTTAGAGAAACTTTTCATAGCAATTTTCATTTACTCACAGAGTTTTTTCCCGAAATCTGGCCAAATAAATATTTTTTCGTATTTCGTTTTGTTGTAGATGTCTGACCGAGTCGGCGACTTGTGCTTATTAATATACACACTTGAACCTACAATTTCTATTTCTATTTGGGTTTAGGACTTTAGCTAGTGCTTTTGATCCGAGGGTACCCTGTAGAAATCTTTAAGTATTTACTGATGGTTACAAAATTCTGGCTGGAGAAGGCTGTGGTATTTTGATTTCTTTCTAATAAGCTCTCTGACCACTGCGGTGTTTTGAAAGCCAAAGCTTGCTTACTTTATTGACCATTAACAACCCGATTACGGTCTGCCGTAACACATCCTTCCGCCTCTGCCTCTTACGCTGCTAAGCCAGTTGGTCACACCAATGGATTACAGCGCTTCCACGATTTCCAATGCAAACAAGGTCGTCTTCTTCGCCGATCCCCGCATAAAATACCTATCTCACCAGAGCATCCTCTCCCATTCGAACGATATGGCCGAGCCAGCGCAGCCGCTGGTTATTAATTCGCAGCAAAACGTCTATGTCGTTGAGGACCTTATACAGCTCACTGTTGGATTCCACCCAAATCTTACATAGGACTTTCCTCTTGCAAACTCTCATGGCTGCTGCATCAGTGCTTAAATCTCCCCATGCCTCTGCGCCATAAAGACCACGGGAAATATTAGCGCCTTGCTTCGTATTAGTTTTGTGGTAAGCCAGAGAAATTTAAAATACTTATGAACTGACTTGGACTGATACAGAGCTCATAATATCCGACATCTTACATTACATGGGTATTCCTAAGTATTGCTTGTTAGGTGGCGGAGATTTGCCTGACAATTTTTTTTTTTGTACAGTCTGAGCCAAGCTGTGACTAAGTCGCTAAGGAATGTTTTATTTGTCATTAATGCCAGAAATATCTGAATTTAAATTGCTGATGAACTGACTTTGACTCAATGTATCTGAGTATTGTGATTGCTTCAGTTATACTAGGTACTAGGTACTAGGTACTAGGTACTAGGTACATGCCTCGCAGTACATTCTCCTGTAGTATTCAAAAGATGCTCAATTTCTTTGGCAGCAGGACGGTACGTTCAACATTGCTTGGGTCGACTGAACTGATGTCGGTAAGAAGAGAATGAATTATTATTATATTATGAATATGAATTAATATATTATTAGAGCCAGCCAATGCCCAGGCAATTGACTTATTAAAAAGATCTGAAGAGGAGAAGGCCATTATCTTTTACCCAACTCTGAGCAGACTGACATTCTCTCCTTCTGTCACCTTTTATTGAAGTATTCGTAGTAAATCTTGCTACAATGCAAGAATTTATTGTGGAGTCAGATTGGCTTCCTACAGGAAATGTTTGAAACCAGAATTGTATATTCATTTCATGCATCAAAGAGTTGTATGTGGTATCTCCAACTGTGTTCATAGCTTTCTCTCATTTTCTTATCTTTTTTGTTGATCCGACAATAATTTTATGGAAGCGTTTGAATATTTTTAAACATCTTTATCGTAAGTAAAATATCTCAAAACGTAATTTACCCTTCAAAATAAATATGTGTCGTTTCACATGTATCATTTTCTACATCCCACTACGTCTGTATATCTTTTGCTCCCTGTTGATTTACAATGTAAAATTTTTTTCTTTACAATTGCATTGTTAAAGATGTTTTGTTTTGTATATTATTTGTTACAGTTGTATGAGTTTTGTAAAGCTTATGTGCAACTTTGAAACTGTATTGAGATGCAGTCTTTCATTAAAATAGATTTCAAATAAAATTGTTCAACTGGGAAAAATATTTTTCAAACTTACATATTCACCATTAAACTTATGCAGTCTAGTAGGCAATGAGACAGACGTGAACCATTTTGGTAGACGTATAAACATGCAATCTAATGTGGATATTTTTGCTTGTGCAACATTTCCCAAACAAAACTCTTCTCTACGTATTATTTAGAAGAAATTCAAACAACTCAATGTATATTGTTATTAAAGTTTTGCATCGAAAAAGTTTCCTTGGCTTTAAAATACTTTTCGACTAGGTTACCAGAATGGATAGAGTATTTTTAAATTAGAAAAAAAGTTTTTTTTTGCTAAAAAGTTCATTAATTTGTGATAAGTAACTACCATTGCATACGTATGAGTTGTATTGGCTATTTTAAGTGCCATTGAAATATTACTCATACGTCCAGTGGACCACTAGTGAATATTTTAGCTAAAACTGAATGAGTGGGCAATTTAAAAGTTGCAATACACAAAAACCGTTTCAAATTTTGTTAATTTTGTTTTCTTGTTGTGAAGTACAATTAGTAAGATTCGAAATGGAATATTGTTTTTATTTATATGGCTGCCACTGCTGGCCTCACTGTACCTCATCAATAGGACCAATTTTCGTGTACTTTTTCGAGTGAATGGCGCCATATCTCGGCAATGGCATCACGAATGTTGGTCTTCAAATTCGCAATTTGGCAATTTAGCAATTTTGGCAATTAGGCTGCCAATTGACATCACCATTTCAGCTATTTAAATCGGTAATCATGATACGATAGGTGTCTCTATTGAACGTAATGGATGGATAAGAAGCATAGCCATCACATAATAGCGCTTCTTCAGCCATTATCGTTTTGAAAAGAATGCAAAAACACTTGGCATTCCATCAATTGAAATTTGCTGGGGTTTTTGGTCTGAGGAGAAGCAAGAGACTATCGTTTAGCTCATGTGTCAGTGGACCCTCTATTGTCATAAAAAGAGGTGACAGTAAAAATCTGTTGTTCGGAGTCGACTTTAAATTGTAGGTCCCCTCACTCATTTATAAAATTAACACACATAATATAAGTAATGCGAGAAGCGAGTTCCTAATCCTGATTGAAGGGTGGTAATGACCAGTTATGTGTATACATATGTAAGTTTACCAAAGACATGTGGTTTATGCCAGATTGGATATTCTGCACGAGTGACTTGAGGGCGTGGTCATGTCACGTGGACACTGACAACATTGGCCAGGCTGCAATTGCCAACTTTAGGTCCATGACTACCAACTTCTTTTAGACTGAATTCAATAGTTGGATGACTTGGATACTATCCACACAAAGTGCCACACTACTCAAGCCACTTTGGATAGTCAGCATGACAGGTTTGAGGGCATGGCTATCGCATAGGGAGAT
Organism: Sarcophaga rosellei; assembly: GCA_930367235.1. Taxonomy (NCBI): domain Eukaryota; kingdom Metazoa; phylum Arthropoda; class Insecta; order Diptera; family Sarcophagidae; genus Sarcophaga; species Sarcophaga rosellei. Next base: position 65,930,209 of record OV884020.1, on the reverse strand, counting down.
GATGTAGACAAGCAACCGAGACCATGTTATTTGTCTATATTAGACTTCTTCTTGTGGTGATTTCTCAAGTCGCTGGCCACTAACCATAGTGGTTTTCAAGTCAAAATAGTGTTGGATGATTGAATTATCATTACATTTGTTAAAATTGACTGTTTGGTTTAGTGTACATGCTGACGTTCTGTATATCTTTTGAAGTGAGAAAGGAGCTACCATTACGGCGAAATACAATCATTATCGAGTACCGTACTTTAGTTATTCGATGGCATTTGATTTCAAAAAGACGGCGCAACTTAGTATATAAAACCTTTTATGTAAAATTTTTTTTTTCATAATTTCAACTCTTATATCTCAATGGCTTACCACCTGTTTCCGTTTCATTACCATTTTTGACTATTCTCTCCCTTTAAATAATATTCCAAAGAAAGTAATTTTCAATGTCTTTAACATGCAGTTTAACATAAAGTTCCCTTGAAAGTTCATTACCGAGAAACGTGTTACGCATTTTAAACATTTTCCAAATGGCGTATGACAAGAATAGTCTACAAATACTTCGTGCACCACCATGACTAATGCTTTATTATGTCAAACACTCATCTACATGCCAAATTGTCAACATACAACCACTTCTGTTAGAATTTTCCCATTTGTTGGTTTGTGGAGCATTTTGTGTCTCAAGTAAAATATTAAAATTTCATATTAAATTCACACTACAGGGGTATTATTTCTGTAACTCCGAAAGGAATTGTATTATTTTTCATTCTAGGTATGAAGAACCACAAGAAGAGATTAAGAAAGACAGAGGGAGAGAAAACCAAAACCCTTTGAAATGTGTGGCAATCAGTAGCATAATATGGTATGGAAAAAGGTATCCTCGAAGCCATAGACACATCGATGAAAATTAATGAAGTCCAAGTCGATTATTATTGTGGTTTTGATTGTGAACACTTTTTCAGGTTATTATAGTTTCCTGTTGTTGTTGTTCTTGTAAGGTATCCAATATGTATTCGCAATGAATGCAGAATGTATAATTCAATCATGGTATAAGAAATGGAAAAATCTCATTAAAATGAAATTGAAAATAATGTGAGATATGCAAAGAGGTTTTTATTAGGAAATTTGTATTTGCTTTGTAGGCAAAAGGATACGTGCAATGTTGCAAAACTAGGTTGACCACGTATGGATAAGAAAAGGAATAATAGCGCTTCTTCAGGTCATTGTAGTTTTGAAAGGTATGCAAACACATGACATTCGAGTTGGCCTGAGGAGGAGCATGAGTCCGTTTACCTCATGTGTCCGTTTACCTCATGTGTCCGCGGCCTTCTCTAGTCATAAGAAAACGGAAGTTTTTGACATCCTTGACCAAGCTCCCTAATCTCAAGGTTGTTGCAATAGCCAGATTTAGTTTGAACTACGGTTGATTTACTCAAAGGAATATTCGGTCCCCGAGTTGAATATTGATTGAGGTATTGCAATGGTCATAAGGGACCAATGAGGGTCTGCCACTTTACCAAACCTATGCTACTGCTCTATAGCTGAAATTAGAATTATACGACATCGCAACGAACATTCAATTCTTTTTTTGGAGCAATAGAGTTTTAAGGAGTAAAAAAAAAACTGAAGTCATCGTAGACTTGTAGGTAGTGTGTTGTTTTATTCAACATGATGTCACGGTTCAAACCCCAGGCCAGACATCTGAAATAAAACGAAATTTCCAAAAAAAATATTTCATCGGCGAGTTTCTTTCAGCAGATTTCTAGCAACAACTCTGAGAGAAAATAAAAAATTGCCATGAAAAATATGTCGTTCGAAGTCGACTTCAAACTCTCATGTATAAAAATAACATACACAACAGACGAGGTGGTAGAAGCTAGTTCGTAATCCTTTCTGAAGTGTTGTAATGGCCAATTATATAAATATGCATGTATGTAAACATATGAACTTTATACAGGCTGCGTTACTAACTTTACCGATTCTCAATTCTGTGTAGGCGGGCATAAATTTAACACACGTTATGATATTGTAAGCGTATAAGAATTAGTGTTCCAAATCGAGATATCTAATAAAATAGAAGAAAAATTTACGCTAATTTATTCAATTATTTTCGGGTTATATGGTTGGTGTTGAAGAACAAACAACTTTTCCCAAAACTTTCTAATCAAAATAGTTTACCCGAATTAATTACAACAAACGTATGTATTTACGAGCTAATTATTGGCTCAACATTATGCCATAAATATTTGGTATGTTTGTCTTGATTTCCACTAAAGAAAAAGTAAATTTGTTACCTTGACCATGCGAGCTTTGTATAAAGTTATGAAAGTATTGTTGTTGTTATAAGCGCCAGTGTAAATAGTTTTTCTTTCTTCAATTTCACATTTCCAAGTGGTCAAAAGTAAAACTATTTCCTTTGACAACAACTTCTTTTATTTCATGTACAATTACAACTGTCAATTGCAAATGTTATTGACAAGTTCGTAAAAGTTTCCTTGTTTTTCTTAACACTTAATGACAAGGTTCTTACCACCTTGGATTTTACAACTCAAATAAGCAACTACAGTTACATATGAGAGGCAAACGTGATAAAATTTATTCAAACACTGTTGTGCTAAGGATTTTAAGAAGTCTCAGGGAGTTTATTGGTATTAAAAAATTAACCTTGATGCCATGTCCCCTTAATAAGTCCCTAGTAAATCTTATTAACATGAACGAATTAAATGAAACCAAATTAAAAAGATCTACAAGAAACATACAAATTAGGTCTGATCCACTAGGATTACTGCAGAAGCCGCCATGATGTGGAAGAAACGGAATCGGTGTACCACCTTTTTGTGTGAGTGTACTGGACTTCAGAACAGACGCCATTGGTTGTTGGGTGACAAAACGTTTGAAGATCTGGGCATGGTGGCGAACGTGCCACTAAAGGAACTGTCCGGTTTCATTTGAATCTAGGAATGGTTTAAACCAATCACTAATGGATCTTGACATGGAGGCTTACCTCATACTGGGTGACATAATTGGCCATATGAGCTAACGATGGAACTTGCTTGTGAATGGCAAGCTATCCGCTTGTCTAACCAAATCTAGAAATTATGTCTATTGTCTTTCTAGCTATAAAATATTGTTACGTTTTTACCTTTTTAAAAACGGTTAGCATATGAGTTCCTTGATCGCAAACGAAATAAAAATAAATTGCTGTTTAGTTTCAATTAAACTCTTTATTGTTCGTACTACTTTTGTGTGCCACGGTTTACAACTTGACGTATACAACAAGTATTTGTGCGCTACTTTTCTTTGCGTTCAGTGCAGATCTTTACAGCGGAGATCTTTAAACGACGGCTTCACACGCAACGCATCTCAACACAAGACTGACTGAATTCTTACTACTCGTTGCCTGCTTTGTCTTGCCTTTTCATATGCTTGAGTAAACAGTCTGATGAAAGTTCTTGAAGTAGAATGTTTGTGTTTTCGCCTTTTCGAGACCTCTATCGCGACTTCATTGTTGTTTGTGTATTTTGTTCACATTACTTGTTTTGCTTTCTCGCTTACTTGTCTATTCCCTTTTCTTTCATACTGATGTTGTTGGTTTACTTGTAACAAGTTCGTTGTATTTTTAGTGTAGCTTTTGTTTATGGTTTTAATATAGTCCGTTCTAGTATGTTTTGAAAACGATAGTACACCGTTTCTATTTTCGTAACAATATTAAAAAACCGGACTAGAAATTAAGTTACGTAGACAGGGTGCATATCTTCTACAAGAATCAATTCAGCGAAATAAATATAACGTAGATTGAGGTTTTAATATTGAGCTTGCAGCTGTAATTTACTTGACTTAGTGCTACGCTAGTAACAGCATGAAGACACTTCAACTTAAGCAGCAACAAAATACATAGTGTAGCAATGACCGAATAGAAAAAATATTTTAACCAATTAAATGACCCCAGAGAGGCTTACACCCTTCAATATATAAGAATAGATCTTAGACACACACATTAGAACGATAGTATCAAATTTATGGTCTTATAACTGTTTTATAGATTTACTATGAAATGCTGCTTAAATAGGCCTCAGTACGGAAAGGTATAAAAAGAATACTTATGAATTACTCTCACACGCACACTTTACTTAAACTTTATTTAATTAAATTTTATAAATTTTATCAAAAGTTTCCATTACGGAATTATAAGGAAATCTACGTACGTATATATTCACCTTCCATACGGTCAGGAGTGTTTCCCTAAATAAATGAAAAATATATTAAATAACAAAACATGTATTACATATATATAAATTTAATTTAAATTTGAAACACAAAGTTCGTAAACGTGTTGTAAATTTTAATACTTTTAAGTGCCTTTTGAATTTGAAAGGAATTCCAACAATGCACATGCCTATGGTGCATTATGTAATATATACGAGCATTGTCCGAATCTATAAGACTGTGTGAAGAACTGAACAATTCTTATTTGAAATTTATCCAGTAGACCAAATGTTATATTATTTTAAATAAAATATTTGAATTGTATTGTATATGAAATAAAGGCATTTGCTATGCAATTATTTAAAACCAAAACGACATATGTACGTTGCTTTTATAATGCGTTTTAAATAATTTGTATCGGAGTCAGTAACATTCATTTGTCTAATTGTGAATTAAAGTAATAGAAAACAATGCCTTTTAAATATGAAATTTAATTTTAAATTTATATACATATGCATGTACATATATCTATGTCTACTCATGCATGACTAATGACAATACGGAATTGTGGGCTTATTATGTTCGAGTTTAGGATAGTAATTAAGGCAATTAAAGTAATATGCCTTAGAAGGTTAACTAAACTAAAGAAATTCTTCATATTTACGCATATATACTGTTTATTCTATATTTCTGCATGCAACTTAATACAAAAGTATGTGATCCCTATTGTCCGTACACAATATTCCTGGAAAATGCTTCTAAAGGGTGTGCCATTTAAAAGTTAAAATTTAAGAATTCAATAAAACAGAAACGTTTTGAAATGTTATCAATTTTACTTATTTGTTGTGAAGTACAATAGTTAGGGTTAGAAATCAAAGATTATTTCAATGATTTCTTTAATTTGAAACAAAACGAAGCAAACAAAATACATAACAAAATAAAATTAAAAATAAATACAAAACGAAAGCAAATACAAATGAGATAATTATAAAGCAAAACTAAAAGCAAATTTAAAACAAAACAAAGCAAAAGCAAGTACAAAATGAATGCAAATATATACATACCTATGTACGTATAAAGACAGTCCACTGTGAGTATGAGTGTTGTGCTTACATAATTGTTTGTAATTAAAATTGCTCATACGTAACCATAATAATAACATTTATATTTGGGAAGATATCATAAAGGGTGGGCAATTTAAAAGTTTAAATTTAAAAATGCTATACAATAGAAACGATTTGAAATTTCGTCAACTTTACTTGTGAAGTGCAATCGTTCCGGTTCGACATGGAGTATTATTTCATTCATATGGCTGCTGCAGCTCACCTCACAGTACCTCATTCGATCGGATCAATTTTCATGCACTTGTTCGATTGTATAGGGTCTTATATCTGCAACGGCATCACAAATGTTGGCCTTCAAATGCTCAATTGTCTCTGATTTGTCGGCATAACGCTTTTCTTTAACAACGTGCCACAGAAAATAATACAACGATGTCAAATCGCAGCTTCTTGGCAACCAATTCACATCACCATTTCGGCTAATTAAACGGCCATCAAACGTTTGCCAGAATAAATCGATTGTGGAATGAAATGTCTTCCAAGTTGCACCATCCAGTTGAAAGCAAACATCAATACCACGAAGAGCGGATAAAAGAAAATCAGTTATCATGGTGCGATATGATATATGTATATGTTGGCGGTTTTCCTATTACGTTTATTAACAAAATATTCCGAAGTGCATGTGCATCCATTTACAGTGTACAGCATTATTTTAAGTAATGCTTTACGTTAAACAGTAAACCAAAATGCCAAGCATCGTAAACAAAACTAAAAGTGTCGAATTTTCACTGAAAATTAAAAATATTTTGCTTATTTTTCTTTTCTTTTCAAAAAATGTGTTACAAACTACATCTCTTAGCACCCGCTTGTTAATCTTTCTTTTGCTATTGTTACGCTTGGTATGCTTTTGGTACCAGTGTCAACCTTGTCCTCTTTTCACAGTAAGGGACTATTTAGCTGTGTTTAAATATAGAAAATAATACACAACAGCAAACTGAAACAATCGTGCGAATAGAAAAAAAAACATTCGTTTACATAAGCATGGCTAGCTTTATGCTTGGCAGCTTTAACAGGAATAAAAATAGACGCGAGTTGTATATATGATTGTATGTGCTTTTACGCTTACATTGACATTAAAATACATGCAAATTATTTATATTAGTCTCCGGGTTAGCTAAGCATCCCTCTGGTAACCACGGACGCAGCACAAACAAACATAATTTGTGCTTCATATTCTGCTCGTTGGTGACCAGTGCCATCTTCTGTGCTCACTACTTCAATACACAAACACAGCACACACAACACACATACATTACATTATAATTAAATTTAATGAATATAAATTTTGTAATTTAACTTTCACATACGTAATGTTGTAAAAAGTTGTTTGAAATCTAAACATTATTTCTAAACCCACAAAATAGCTTTTAACATAAAAATATAAATTTTTTACGACGGTATTTCTGTCGCAAACGTCTTAAACATAAACTAAAACTAAAACAGTAACAGCATAATAATTACTAATGAAGTGCTCATGATATTATAGCCACTTAAGGATATGGTTATTTACACTTTTATGAAGTATCTCAAAAGCTAGAAATTTTGCGGAAATGTGAAACCCTTTTTTTTTTTTTTTGGAAAATCCAAATGACTTTCACAATACGAAAGGGTCTCCCTTGTTCTCAGCAAGTGGCAGCTCTTAATATATGTTATTCTGTTTATTAAAAAAAGGAATGCTTTTTGAAAAAACAACGCATTATAGTATTGAAAAGTTATTACGAAATATTGGAAGGTTTCGCTGAGAACGTTAGCAAACTTTTACGAATTTTCAGACGACATGTGAAGCAGTTCGCAACTGAGTTTAATTTTTATTAAAAAACTATATTCAGTGATGAGTTCTATTTCTGGATAGAAACGATACTTCATAGAATCCATAAGAACATGCATACATAATTGGTCATTACAACCCTTCAGTCAGGATTACGACCTAGTTCCTTACACCACTTACATATATTATGTGTGTTAATTTTATACATGATTGGCGAAATATACAGCTTAAAGTCGACTCCGAACGATAGATTTTTTGAGAGACCTTTCATGGCAATATAATATACTCTCCGAGTTTTCGCCAGAAATCTGCTGCGAAAAAGTCGCCGAAGGAATATTAATTTTTTCTATTTAGTTTTCTTGGAGATCTCTGTCTTGGGCTTTGAACCTTGACCCCACCTCTAATAAGCCAACACACTATCTACTAGCGTACGGCGACTTCTTCTTCCAAGAGCATCCAATGCATGCCGAAAAATTTACTGAATTCTATGAATTTTTGGCAATCGAAGTCATCGATCCACGTTTCTTTGCGGCTGCCTTCGTTGGCCAGCCTATTACTGTCGAGGACGACATTACAGGTCGATGATTATGGCTTCATTGCCAGCGTGATGCGGTTTCAACAGAACGGTACTATATGCCACACAGCTCGTGCTTTATTGAGTATTCTGTACAAGCGACTTGTTGGCAGGTCATCTCACGTGGAGGTGATATTAACTGGCCACCAATATGGTATGATTTCACAGCGTTAGATGTGTTTTTGTGGAGCTTTCTTAAATCGCAAGTGTATGCGAATAAACCACAAAACACTGCGGTTCTCAAAGTTAACATAACCTATGTTATAGTTGGACCAAAGTCATGGAGAATTTCCAAAAAAGACTTGGAGTGTATTTGAACGGTATTATATTATACACTAGCTGTACCCTGCGCGCTTTGCTGCACTACAAACTAAAATAAATTTGAAGGAAAGACATTAGACAAATATCCAATTAAGTTTGAATCATTTTATTGATTTTGTTTCCCGTTGTCCAGATGATTCAGACGAACGGGCCTGAGTAGTACGCATTCGATCAAGTGATTCATTGTTCAAGTGATTCATGCGAACGGATCTGTGCGCCATGTACTCGAAGATTTTTCAGTCTCAATGCTGATTCTGAGGCTAGTAATGCTCTTTTCTTTTCTTTTCAACACAGGATCAAATGCACAGTTTACCATTTAATTAATTTCGAAGAATTTTCAGTGGCGCCACCTGTCGGAAATTGGTTATACCAACTTAGAAACCTTCGTCGGCTCATGCGCAACAACTTTGCTAAAGATTAAATGCATAGTTTACGATTCCATAAAGTACATTCATTTTTATATATATAGATAATTTAAACTTGAAAAAAAAAATAAATAAAACAAAAGTCTACGAATTTAATTTTGGTTATATTTTTTCTTATTTGGTGAATTTTTTCACAAATGTTGGTTACAAAATTTTTTTCTTTCCCTTCTATCTTTTCCCCCGCGTCGTTCTTTACACTTTATTTTCTTTGGTTTTATACATCAAGAATCACAGATAGCATACTTGTAGGGGTAACTACTATGCGTATGAGTAATATATTTCAAATGCAATTAAATATTAAGTATGTAGTATGTAGCATACGTGGGCATGGCCCCTCGCTCATTTGGAATATCAACATAAAAAGTAGCCTATAACTCCTTCCAGACATACAGGAAGATACTGTGAAAATTTCAAGAAAATCGGTTCAGCCGTTTAATCGTCTATAAACTTCAAACATACAAACATACAATCAAACACACATTCATTTTTATATATAAGATATACTTACTTAATTAGTCATTACAGCCCTTTAGTCAGGATTATGACGTAGCTTCTCACACCACTTATATTGTGTGTGCTAATGTTATACATGATTGGCGGGACCTTCATTTTAAAGTCGACTCCGAATCACAAATTTTTAAGAAAGTTTTCATGGCAATTCGGCGATGAAATATTTGTTTATATTTCGTTTCGTTACAGATGTCTGATCTGAGGTTTGAACCGTGGCCTTGCATCTAATAAGCCGACATACTGCCGACTAGATTACGGCGACTTCAGAAGGCTAATATCACACGAAATCGGCGAAAAAGTAATTGAAAACTAAAGGGTCTTTTTAATGACTTTTAATCTTTAAACTGAAATAAAACAAAATGTGTGTGAAATATCATCGAAATTTTATATTCGTTATGCTTATGTTATGTTTGTTTTGAGGACCGCAATTTTATTTACTTTTAGAGTTTTATGCCAGAAATCTTCTGAGAGGAAGTCGCCGAAGAATTTATTTTTCATACTTCGTTTTGTTGGAGGTGTCTGATCTGAGGTTTGAGCCCTGGTTTGAACCGTGGCTTCACATCTAATAAGCTAATGCATTACCTACCAGACTATGACGCCTTTCTATACAAATGTCATCATCATCAAAGTCTTTCAAGCGGAAAAGAAAATATGGATGATATCTCACACACACTCATATATTACATATTCAAATTTAGAAAATACCCGTTATTTTATTTCCGTGCTTTAAATAAATTTCCTAAAATTGTAGTAAATGTCTTGTGTCATATTGACAAGTGTCAGAAGCATTCTTGAGTTTAATTTACGAGGGTTTCTCGTTAATTAAAATATTTCTTTATGAACATGAATCTTTTTCACAATTTTCTGACTATGAACGTTTGCTTAGACGACTTTATTACTTATGCTTACGGTTTTTGAAGAAACCAAAGCTACTTGTCCGTTTATTCACCTACAATTAACAGTTCATGTCAAGAAAAAATCTAAAAGTTTTCAATATTTTCTTGCCTGTTTTTATACTCCAATCAGTTTTTTTTTCTCCAAAATGTTTCGACTACTTTTTGTTTGACAGTTGGTGACAAGCCAACATAAATTTATGATTAACTTGGTTCTGTGTACCCCAAAAACAATGGCATCCAATATAAGAAAAAAAGTAGACTTTTGTTGTTACTTCTGACCCATAAAACAAAAAGTCATAAAATTGTAATTTTTTGTCCAAAAACGGAAAATAACAATCTGTAACGAAAATATTTTGTTCTTCTATTTGCCTTTCGTTTTCCTCTACCAAATGTTAGGCAACTTGTTAATTGCTACACAAAGTTTGTTTTTTCTTTTCTTTTGAACTAAACGAACAAAAGGAATAAAAGCAACAGCATCAACAACTGCTACATTTCAGATGGTAGAATAGGCCGGAGTATCTAGAATGAAATATTTCTTTAAAGAAAAAACAAATGAAAACAAAATGAAGAACTTTTTTTTTTTAGTTTCTTCTTTTTGACAAAACATTTCTTTAATGGCGTACAAATTATATTAAAACTTTTAATATTTGAAAAGACACAAAAAAATAAAATTGTGATGAAATATTAGCCATTGGTCTTACAGAAGCAATTACTTTTTAAAACACAAAAGAACAACAATATTATGAATACTATTTAACCCTTATGTTCGCATGAAGGTACCCAACATTTTCTTTTTTATTAAAATGAAAGACGTGTTTGCAACTCGCCGTAATCTAGTAAGTAGTACGTTGGTTTATTAGACATGTGGCCTCAGTTCAAACCCCTAGGTCAGACATCTCCAACAAAACGAAAATATGAAAAAATATTTCTTCGGCTACTTCCTCTTAGCCGATTCCTGGCAAAAACTCCGAGAGCAAATAAAAATTTCCATGAAAAGTCTCCCAAAAATCTGTCTTTAGGAATCGGCTTTAACCTGTAGGCCACGCCACTCATGTATAAAATTTACACACGCAACTAGACATGGAGACACACTGTGAACTAGACATGGAGATCGGATGTTACTGGGTCTCTATATAAGAGAACAATAAAACAAACTGAACCTCTTGTTGCCGGACCATAATTCGGGTTTTCAGGGAAAGTATGATCTGAGCTGGTAATCATTTGGTAATCTTAACATATTGTTACGTTTTTACCTTTTTAAAAACGTTTGGATTATGGGTTCGTTAATTGCTAACCAAAATAAAAACAAATATGAGTTTAATTTCAGTTAAACTCTTTATTATTCACACTACTTTTATGTGCCACCGTATACAACTTCACCACACAACAATATTAGCTTGTTCACTATTACTTTCTGCTTACAACCTTTTTGTAAACAATAACACTTGTACGTTAGGTCAAATCGCGACTTTTTACTTCGAACGCAATGTGTCTTAACACAAGTCTGACTGAACTATTACTGCTTTGTCTGGCCTTTTGCTCATTATGCTCACATTTCATTCTGAAGAAGGTGCTGGTAGTGGAATGTTCTTGTCTTCGCCTTCTTGAGAGTTTTATCGCTACTATATTGTTATTTGTGTATTTTGTCCACGTTGTCTATCCCTTTTTCTCTCATGCTTGTTAGTTTACTTTCATGTTGTTGTTGGTATATGCAACCGTTGATCGGTGTATGCATTTGTTAGTGTGTATCTGTGTCGTGTGTGTTGTGTACACATACTCATACTCATGGTCTTTGTATTTGTAGCGTTTGCTTATTGTTTATGTTAAACGATGTTTTCTTGTGAAACGATATTAGGTCGTTTCCATTTGCGTAACAATATCTTAAATATCTTTACGAACAGGCAAGTGACAATTAGTCCATTACACATTCAGGAGTACGGGATTAAAGACCATCCTGGAGTGATTGGAGTAGAGCCAGAATATTACATACCATAAGCTTAGAATGCAATTCCTTTCAGTGTATTAAAGAAGGTATGCGAAAACGTCACATCATCTGTTGTGGAGTAACGACATAGCAGGATAAATTAGAAAATTGCGTTGTGGCGGCTTTAATGAGAAGAGAATCATGAGTATTTTAAAACTAAAAAAGGGGAGAACTAAGCACGCTAATAATGAGCGCACGTACTCGAAACTCCGCCTGACATGTAGACCTGGGCCTTATTGGCGTGGTAGATGAATGCAGAGCATGCGATGAAGACTTCGAAACGGTAGAGCACTTTTAGTGTCATTTCACAGCTTTATTAAGATCGATATCCCAATATTTTGGGGATTACAATTTACCAGACATAACTTTTCCCATAGAAATGGACTGGAAGACGTTAAGAAAATGTTTGCGAGATACAGGCTTTCTTTAGAAAATCTGCTGGTATTCCTAACGGTATGCGCACAACAAGCCTACATGATCGCTTAGGCGTTTGCCAATTGGCTCTTGGTTGCTCTCCTCTCCTTCAAACTATCTACTAAATTATTCTTTACAATTATTCAATTAGGATTCCAACCTGTTATCTCACACCATCTATGTTGTGTGTGTTAATTCTATCTACTAGTGGTGGGAATCTATAGTTGAAAGTCGACTATCAATGTTTATGCTAGAAGACTGTTGAGAGGAACTCGTCGATGAAATATTCTTTTTTTTTGAATTTCTTGTTTTGTACGACATGTCTGAGGTAGAGTTTGAACCAAGGACACTCATCTAATAAGCCAACGCACTTCTATATACACTGAGATTTAAATCAGTAAGTGTTTTTTGAAATCCTTTACTACATTTCTAAAATTTCATTTCATTTTAAATGCCATGGAAATAACTGAAATAATCATTTCATAATACTTTTCAAATACTTTATCCATGTGGATATAAAATTAAATTGTAATATTTTGTTCCCCCTTTTATTACTGCTTCAATAAAATATTAAAAACTAAGAACTTTTTTTCCTTTACTTTACACATACATTTTTTTTTAGCGTAAAAAGTAATTTAATTTTCTTGAGTGACTTTTTATGTCTGCATTTCAACACCTGTGCCAAAAAGCTTTCCTATCAGGCCTTATACCACTCTCTCATATACCTATATACTGCAAAAAAATATTTTTAACATCAATTTTTTTTATGTTACGTATGTATGTACATATACACAATTTATGTAGAAAAAAAGAGGGCATTATACTCCAATGCCAATGACAACAAAAACAGGAATACAGTAACAGTAACGGTAACGATAACACGACCATTATGAAAATATTAAAGTTATGAATGCTGTGTGTGTGTGTCTGTCTGTTTATATCCATACAATGCTGTGTCAATGTATGGCGATGCGTGTAAAAATTTACCGTAACAAACACACTCCAAGTAACAGAGACATTTTAATAATCTCTCACATACACTCACACCAATACAAATAAGCGTAGCCTTAACAAATATAACACACACGCTCAACCAAATTGAATTGAATTTTCCAATTCATGTTGCAAAACTTTTTAATAACTTTTCAATAATAAAACATGGCGTGTTCCTATGGTTGTGTATTTATTTAAGTGCTTTTACTTGTATCCTTAAAAGAAAGAAAGAATAAGTAAAAAGTGAGTTTCTCAAAAATTCTTCCATGGAAATACATGCAGAGAGTAATCTTCACTTATTTTCTTTTCTATTTTTTGTCTTTTGGTACCCTACACTATTTTAAAAAGCAAAATGTGTACTTATTTCTAGTCGTTGAGCCATTGGAAATATTAATTAATTAATAAATTAATTTAAAAAAAGTTGAAGCCTTTAGACCAGGTTCATGTCTGACTAGACTTCATCTGAGTGAAAGAATACTTCTTATTCAAGTATGGCCAGGAGAACGTAATTTACTATGAATTTTTCATGGATTCTGATGGCTATTGAGATTGTTTATGTCTTATGGTTTCCTTTTTAAGCAGCGGCATTAATTTTGGAATCTTTAATAAGCCCTAATGCGGTATTCTAACGCTCGTAGAACTTTATTTTGGCGTCTTTTGGATTTTTTCTATATTTGTTTGGAACTTTTTCTTCAGCGCTTCCAATAAAAGCTTTTAAATAAAAAAAGTGTGCGAGAGATATCCTTGTTTGTTTGTTTACAATATATCTCTGGATATAGCTGTATCCAAAATCTCCAATTTTTTATGACTCTGGCGCATAAGTCAGGATGATTTTCACTGATCGCATAAGTTATGTTGGCTTTAAGAACCGCAGTGGTTTGGGTCCTTTTTGTACACAGTGTGGCTTAAGGAAATCACTTAAGGAACTTTCTAACGGGGGAAAATCGCTCTCTCTCTTTCTCTTTTGGTGGCCAGTTTACGTCATATTCACGTGAGATGGCCTTGCACTCAAATTGCACATGCATAATATTCAATGAGGCATTAGCTGTGTGGTACGGACCGCAATTCTGTTTAAACCACATGATCTTACTATCCAGATAATGCAATTGAGGCCGTATTTTTCCTTATGAAACAAATGTATTACTTCGTACAGAATTTTGTAGCAGGGGTTACTTCATATTCTGCCATGACCCTCGATAAGTCTTTTATTTTTCCTTGTAAATTTTTAGTTTAGTGCCTGCTTTTTCACTGTAACCCCTTAACATTTGAGACTTTGAAAATATTGTACCATTTTTTGCTATTACTCCCTTGGGTTTTAGAAAAAAAAAAAGAATCATATTTCACTTCATTCATATAAAGGGAGTAGGGGAGGAAAGCATTTCAATATTTGTTTTTTTTTTTGATTGATTAGATGCTGATTATTTGTTTCTGTTCCGTATCAAAATGATGATTTCTAAGAGGTTAATATGTGGTGTGTGTGATAAACAAAATAAAAAATAAAATTCAATATTTTCTTGTGATTAAATTAAATTTGCCAAAATATTTAAATATTAAAAGAGCCATCTGTTTGGAAAATTTGTGTACGGAAGTATTTTAACTTTACAAGCAATCTGTAATCGATGATCTGTGAACGTGGGTAAGAAAGGTTCTGACTTTTTGAATAATTTTCACTTGTTCTTGTAATTCGCAACTTCCACGCATCAGTCGCTAATAGAACTGAATGTATTTTGCATTTGTATCGAAGCGCCAGACAGATGTAATGTAATGTACCATACAAATAACAACGGCGCTAAAAAGAGACATCGTCATATGGAACGCTTCCTTGAAAAGCCGTATGTATAGGCACAAGCACAATTCCATCAGACTTTTATATTCAAGAGAGCATTGGAATATAGACAAAACGAACAGAATAAGGAGAAAATAATTATATACTTCATCATCATTCAGTCGGTATTTTGACCTAGCTTCTCACACTACTTATGTTGTTTGTCTGTTAATTTTACACATGAATCTCGGAACCTGCATTTTAAAGTCGACTCCAAACGACAGATTTGTGAGAAAGTTTTCATGGTAATTTTATTTACTCTCTGAGTTTTTGCCAGAAATTTGCATTTCGTTGGAGGTGCCTGATCTGGGGTTTGAACCGTCAAGTATAATAAGCCAACACACAACTCATGAGACATATTATTCGAACTTGACGGTATGACGAAAACCTCCTTAGATTAGGAAAAGCTAAAAAGTTCGAATATATGGCGGTGGAGATTTTGATAATGCACGACTTATTTACACTACACGTTGGAGAAAAGAGAAAACAAAATGGAAAAAAGTAATTTGGCTTTGAATTATTAAATCTAACGTGGACTTAATACTCAGTGGTAAATATATAATATTTTATAAAAAGTAGCAAAACATAGAGAGTATGTTCCTACACAGGAAACCATAGCTATAACCACGGAAAACCAGTCTGAGCCTTTGAATTTCGGTCTCCAAGTCATCAACTTCAAATGTTTTTGTGTAAGCGCTCCGTATCATGATCAGTACATTGGCACAATGACATTGGTGAGACACATTTAGAATAAGTTGTGATGTAATTTAACCGCATAATTTTTCTTTTTTAATAGGACAAAGAGAAGAAAATTTTTTCACCTAAATGTTTGCCATATTTTGTTAAATGCTTACTCAGAATTGATAACATGTATTTATCCTAAAAAACATATAAGCATACCATCAATTTGTAAGAGATACAACATATGCTGTTAAACTATCTTGTTTTTTAAAGATTCTTCATTTTAAAATAATACATTCTGTATAATGAAATCGTGTTAGGGGGCGTATAAGTATTATTTTAATATTTTTTTACACAACCATAATAATCATACGTACTGTGGTACCAAATTTTGAATAAAAAAACAAATTTTTTCTACTACAGTGTAATATTTTCTTTTATCTTCTTTCTTCTAACACTACTAATGATAATAAAATGATAATAAATAAAATAAATAATAAAATAAATTCATTGTCAAAGATTGATTGATTCCAGCAGTTCTCTTTGACAAATTACAATCGCTATGTTGTTTTTGTTGTAATAAAACAATATTTTAAAACTTTTGAAAAAGCGTAACAATGTATTTTACCAAGCATTTGTGATTCATGAACTCATTAATGTGAATAATATTTCTTTATTTCTCAAAATATCCTCACTCTGGGTTAATTTCTTTCATTTTTAACTTCATGTGCACTCAAGAATATTCTTTTACTTTAGATTTTCTTATCATTTTTCAATTTTAATTCGTTATGCCTGTTCAATTTATTTATTTATTTATTATTTTTGTTTGTGTTATTGTATTTATTTTCCAGACTAATGTTGAGAGTTGTTGATTGATTGCAAATAATTTTAACAAATATTTTGTTCAAACTAGGTTTGAACACATAACATTCACAAGTGGATTTTAATTAGAGGCAATAACAACAACTCACTTTCCATCGAACACAAAACAAACACAAAACAAACACAAGACAAACAACACAAAAGGAATGTCTCCGCATTCCAATTCCATTAATTAAAGGGAATGCTCCACAATTTCCAGCCATGTAAGAAGTTTGGTGGAACATAAAATTGCACACCAAATTCACTTCTCATCTTGCATTGGATTAGTCAACAACTCTAGCTCTTTATCTTACCTTGGAACCTTCGACAATTGCGACAACCTAATCTACCATCAAATTTTCCCCTTTTTTTTTATATATTCACTTAAAATAAGAAATAGAAAAAACTTGTGTGAAACTTTGTGTGAAACATTGTGTAAAAATATTTAATAAAATTACAATAAAAATTTGCGCTCAAAAATAATGATAAAAAATATTAAAATTAAACCTAAACTAAAATACTTAATAAATTAAATGAAATTTATAATTAATAAATAAATCAATTTTCTACCCTTAAACTATAATTGAAACAAAATAATTGTACTTACCTAAAATTATATTAACTTAAAATTATACTTACCTAAAATTATACTTACCTAAAATTATACTTACTCAAAATTATACTTACCCAAAATTATACTTACTCAAAGTTATACCTGAATCATTCATATACATAATTGTGCTTATCAGAATTAATTAAATTATGAATTCTAATGAAAAATATATTGTGCAAAAAGTTGAACTTCCCTAAGAGCTTCTAATTTGGAAAGAAAATAAAGATTTCTCATCGCTGGAAAAAAGGTAAGAATCTCTTTCTCTCTCAACTCTCTAAAGAAATAGAAATAATTCCATTTCTTTCTTTTTTTTCTCCCACAACACATATCCCAACGATTATAATTACTCACAAGTAATTATCATCCACATTTCCAAAGATCTCTTTCTTCAAAAGGAGATCTAAGGAAATTTAAAAACAAATTATTCATCCCCAATTTGTTTCATGTGGTGCCATTATATGAGAACGAGGCTGTGGTTTTAAATTATTGCTTCTTGCGTATACTACGAAGTCGCATTTCTTATTAGCGGATTGCTTTTGTCCGCGAATGCCGACAATATCAAAACGAGAAGTTTGATAGGGGAGTTGATGTCGGCTTTTAATTCTTTCTGTGAAGAATGTTCGTTGACGATTAATATGAGTGGGAATGGTGAAGGGTTCACCTCTATATTCTATTTGCTTTAGAGCAGTTCGCAATAGAATATTTTTATTACTCGTAGAGTAATTAGCGTGTTCGTGATTCGATGTAGTTTGAGTTTCATCGTGCTTGTTTTGGGTAGCATCTGTATGTTGCGGGTTATTACTGCTACCTTTATTATTTGAGTTATGACTATCGAGTGTAGTTTCAGAACTTTTTGTCATGTGGAGTAGACAATGAATAGGTTTTATTTGAATTACCTCCGTATCGCTGGGGGGAAGTTTTATGAATAGGTTTTATTTGAAGACAAGTGCAAAGCAATATACTTACTCAAAATTATACTTACCCAAAATTATACTTACTCAAAGTTATACCTGAATCATTCATATACATAATTGTGCTTATCCTAATTAATTAAATTATGAATTTTAATGAAAAATATATTGTGCAAAAAGTTGAACTTCCCTAAGAAATTCTAATTTGGAAAGAAAATAAAGATTTCTCATCGTTGGAAAAAAGGTAAGAATCTCTTTCTCTCTCAACTTCTAAAGAAATAGAAATAATTCCATTTCTTTCTTTTTTTTCTCCCACAACACACATCCCAACGATTATAATTACTCACAAGTAATTATAATCCACATCTCCTAAAGATCTCTCTTTTCAAAGGAGATCCAAAGGAGATTTAAAAACAAATTAAACAACCCCAATTTGTTTCATGGTCCTTCGAGCAACAACAAATCAAATAACCTGTGGACTTTGTTTCATGGTCATTCTCCCCGCGAACTCCCCGCAACCTATGGATTTGTCCTTCTCCCATTTTAAAGGACTCAGCGAATTTCATTAAACACAACATAAAATAAAACCAACAAGTGAGAACAATTCAATACAACAACTCCACACAACGAAAATGAGGTAAAAAGAGAATAATAAGATCATCGCTACAACATAAAACAACGTAAGTGACTTACATTTTTATACTTATATACACACATAAGATATTGGAAAATAAGTAAGTGACAAAAATTTTACATATCTACATAAAAAACAAAAATTATCCCGTGTAAAAAAAATAGTAAAAAGAGAGAGAAAAAACATTAAGTGAACAATAAAAAAAAAAAAAATGATAATAGGTTAAATATAAAATTTAACCCGTTAAAGAGTGCTGAAAAAAGTGGTGTTATCTCGAAAAAAATTAACCTCGGAAAACAAAAAAGAGGTTAAAAGAAGCGTATGGACATTTAGATGGACATATGCTTACGGTAAAACAAGTTAATAAAAAGCACATAAGTCCCGTTTTTTCTCTCCTTTTACCCGTGAATAAGTACCGCTTTCCCGTTTATCCCGTTCTTTATACATACTTATATATAAGACATAATTTTAAAATTTTAATATATGTACTTAGAACAAATTTTCTCACAAAAACTAACCCGTTTAATTACGTATATGTACACAAATTATATATTATGTACATAAAATATTAATTCCGTTTTCCCATTTCGCGATAACAGTTCCCGTTCTCCTTTATGTAAAATACAGAAATCTCTTTTCTGTATATGTAAAAAAAAAAAAAAAAAACACACACCGTTTGAAAGTTCCCCCTTTAAAAAAAGGAACAAAGTGGAAAAAAAAATAAAAAAGAACAAAAAGAATAAACACCAAAAAAGTGCAAGTGATCTCATTTTCCCTATTCTCAGTGTAAATCAAACATATAGTGTATTAATACACCACTCTCTTAGTCACACATAAGAGAAGTGTGTTTGATTTGCAATATTCCCGTTTGAGAATTCCATTGCAATTTCTCTTGATTTGTAACAAATCTCTTTGTTACAAATATCCAACAAGAGAATAGCGGATTCATCAAAATAAAAACAACAATCCTAGTTGGTTCACAAAGAAAGTGAACAAAGAAGAACAAGGAATAGACACAAGGACAAAAATATCACATCAGAGAATTAAAGGAATGATATGTATAATAAATATCTATTGAAAATTTTTATTTCTCCCGATTTCAATAATTAATAATAAATATATTGATAAAATAAATAAATAAAATTTTATCCCAAATATCTATGCATGTTTTAATGTTAATTTTAAAAAACTCAAATTGAAAAAACAAATAAATGATTTTTTCCTTTTAAAGCACTGGTGTTTACTTATAATAAACATACACAATCCATAGCAAATTAACCCATTGAGGCGCACACTACAAAATTTATATCTCGGAATTAAATTAAAATTTAATAATAAATTGTTATTGGACATGAATAATAAAATTTATCTAGGCCTCAAAACAAAGGAAAATATTTAAAAATATTTTTAAAATTTAATGGAAAATTTTTTTTTGGAAATTTGAAAAATTTTTAGTTATCACAAAACTAGAAAGAATTTAAAACCTATATCTCGATTCCATTAATATGCAATTGCATAATAAA
This sequence comes from Sarcophaga rosellei, assembly GCA_930367235.1. NCBI lineage: Eukaryota > Metazoa > Arthropoda > Insecta > Diptera > Sarcophagidae > Sarcophaga > Sarcophaga rosellei. Next base: position 65,909,958 of record OV884020.1, on the reverse strand, counting down.
ATAAATTAAATTCAATGTCTCATTCCCAAATTCTTATCGCAATTTTATAAGAGAATTCACATGGCAACGTTTTAATATCCCAAATATCTTTATTCGATTCTATACTCTATTTTTTTATTATTAAACTAGATAACAAGTATCTAGTGCTATTCCCATATAGCCCCTAACCCCTATTCATAGAGTATAGAAAAGAATTTCTTCTACCACAGATTAGCACTTGGAGTTTTTCTTAACTTTTTTACGCTAGATAACAGATATCTAGTACTACTTCCCAGTAGCCCAAATCTCCAAAGTGCTAACTTCAGCTGGATTACAATATCCAGTATTGCCCGCTCATACATTCTCTTTAAATTTAGCTAGACAGCAGTTCTAGTACTACTTCCCAGTAGCCCTAATCTCCTGGATTACAATATCCAGTATTACCCACTTATATATACTCTCTTAAATTATAGCTAGATAGCAGTTCTAGCTCTACTTCCCAGTAGCCCAAAACTCTCAAGTCGTATCTCATATACGAATCTAATAATTAAATCTCAACACTCTTTGCTCAAATCATTTAAATTTTCAATCCCATTATTGAGAAAATGTCTACCTTACCTCATAACGAAGCAAACAGCTCTCCAAAAGTGAGCTTCTTATTCCATTGCGATCATTTGATCCACTTTTGCCAACTATTCCAACGAACTCCCACCGACAAACAATCGGAATTGGTTCTGGGAGTCAAGTTGAAACACTTAGACTCGATATGGGCAAAACTCGAAAGCTCCTATGAGAGACTAATGTTGTCCCATGACAAAACACTAACCGCGGACTTTAAGGAAGAGGCGAGGAAAAAATACGACGCTTGTATGGATGCCTACTACCTTTGCACTTCACAAATTCTAGAGTTAAAAAGGATAGCTCGATTAAATTCCTCTAGCGATATAGGAACATCCCGGTATTCACACGACGTTACCCAAAATATATCTCAATCTCCAAACAACTCTATAAAACTTCCCCCTCGTGCTCCACCTGATAAGAATGTGCGTACGGTAGATATTCGCACATCGTCGTCTTTTCTCATTGATGAGCATTATAAATAAAATAAATTCTAAGTACCTTCAAGTTCTCAATACAATTCGTCATTTTTCTCATGTTACTAACGTTTCCTAACTAAATCAATTTCTCATTACTTTCAGCATAATCTCTCAACCTTCTCTAATATTTAAAATTCTCTCCCTTAGAATTAACCGCAGATTTCTCATAGTACAATAGAACCACTACCAGCCACTGTGTCCCCAACTCCAAATTCCAAAATATGTTTGACAAAAGTCCTTTGGACCAATCTTCCGGGCGAGAGGTCATCGTGTGTTTGCTCCCAAGGCCGGCGCTATGTTCAAACTAGGTTTGAACACATAACATTCACAAGTGGATTTTAATTAGAGGCAATAACAACAACTCACTTTCCATCGAACACAAAACAAACACAAAACAAACACAAGACAAACAACACAAAAGGAATGTCTCCGCATTCCAATTCCATTAATTAAAGGGAATGCTCCACAATTTCCAGCCATGTAAGAAGTTTGGTGGAACATAAAATTGCACACCAAATTCACTTCTCATCTTGCATTGGATTAGTCAACAACTCTAGCTCTTTATCTTACCTTGGAACCTTCGACAATTGCGACAACCTAATCTACCATCAAATTTTCCCCTTTTTTTTTATATATTCACTTAAAATAAGAAATAGAAAAAACTTGTGTGAAACTTTGTGTGAAACATTGTGTAAAAATATTTAATAAAATTACAATAAAAATTTGCGCTCAAAAATAATGATAAAAAATATTAAAATTAAACCTAAACTAAAATACTTAATAAATTAAATGAAATTTATAATTAATAAATAAATCAATTTTCTACCCTTAAACTATAATTGAAACAAAATAATTGTACTTACCTAAAATTATATTAACTTAAAATTATACTTACCTAAAATTATACTTACCTAAAATTATACTTACTCAAAATTATACTTACCCAAAATTATACTTACTCAAAGTTATACCTGAATCATTCATATACATAATTGTGCTTATCAGAATTAATTAAATTATGAATTCTAATGAAAAATATATTGTGCAAAAAGTTGAACTTCCCTAAGAGCTTCTAATTTGGAAAGAAAATAAAGATTTCTCATCGCTGGAAAAAAGGTAAGAATCTCTTTCTCTCTCAACTCTCTAAAGAAATAGAAATAATTCCATTTCTTTCTTTTTTTTCTCCCACAACACATATCCCAACGATTATAATTACTCACAAGTAATTATCATCCACATTTCCAAAGATCTCTTTCTTCAAAAGGAGATCTAAGGAAATTTAAAAACAAATTATTCATCCCCAATTTGTTTCATATTTCTTAGCCGTATTCTATGAGGCGTAGTTGACATTTAATTTATTTAAACCGAAAAAATCAATATGTTCCTAATTAAATAAGGTTTCAATTGTTTTTCAAGGAATATTGTAAATTGAAAAGTTTAATTAAAATTGATTTTTAATCGCACAATTCTATGTGCCACTGTTCACAACTTTATGTAAACGACAACAATTGATTTTCTTTGTTATTTCTCTGTTTATCTCTTTGCATAAATGATAACAATTACTAGACAATTATTCGATAGATCTTTGTAACGGAGATCTTTAAAGCACGATTACTCTCTCGCTCAAACTCATCGCGTCTTCACACAAGACTGACTAAGCTTCACTAACTCAGTCGCCTGCTTTGTCATGCCATTTATATTGGCACAGTAAACAGTCTGATGAATGTTCTTAAAGGGGAATGTTCATGGCTTCGCCTTCTCTCTAAATGTAAACATCTCTATAAATGCAAACATCGTTGTTTACATTTGTTATTGTAGTGTTGTTTGTTTATTCTTTTTACATTTATTTTTGTGGTGTTGTTTACGTATATTTGTTTACTTGTTTACAATTTTTTTATGCTGGTGTTTGTTGTTATATTAAGCAGTACGATAATTTGTAAACAGATTTGTTTACTGCATTGTATTCTTTTTGTAGCTTTTTCTATAATTTTAATGTTAAGCGATGTAAAAGCAAAGCACCAGAATGTAGATTTTCCACCTTCGTAACAATACGTATTTACTCCTATATGTTGAAAATCTCAGTTTTATTTACATTTTTTTGGAATAATAGGCCTTGTATATGTAACTATTGCATTTCAATTGTTGCTTTTTCCTTGACATATTTGCTTAATCCTTAAGCAGTAATAATACTGCTGCTCTAATAACAGTTCGTTTGATTTCTATAGAAATGTATGATGAATATTTCCATTGACTTGTTCGCAATCAATTCATGCAACAAGAGAAGAGAAAAACAACAATCAGATAACAGAGAATTCTGACTGATAATGACACAAAATTTATATAAGAATTATAATCCTTAAGGAGCTCCATCAAATGTTAATGCTTACTCAGTTCATACTTTTTCTACTTCTAAGACAAATGCATCAGAAATATTTCAACAGGCTTAGCTGGTCAATGATGAAAATTACAAATATTTTAATAGCCACATTTCTGAAGGAATACGAGAAATAAAAGACGAGAGTTGTTGTAAAATAATTTATGACTCAGAGATATTTATTTTTTATTGATCCTTTCGACGGATCTAATATAACGATTCAACTTCATATGTCCCAACGCCTCTATTATATAAACCACTACTACTCTACTACACCAACACCCGTGTCGTCTGAGTAATTTTTTTTTGCAGTTCATATAAAATATCACTCATACGTTTTGTAATTTCTCTATACAAGGCTAGAAAGCACTGTGACTAAAGAAGTTCTATCATTGGAAGCTGAATGTAGAAGGGAGGGTGTAGAAGGTTTGTATTGATTTTCCCTGATATGAGTCTATGTATGTCCAAAAATCTTAACACAAACAACAAACGGTATACTCGAATATATAACCTAAAACTATGCCTAACCTTACCTATGCATGTGTAATATAGTACTCTTAAGCTGGATTTACCCATTGTTTCAGAACAAAATGCTTGTTCCGAAACAAGTTCAGTTTTTTTAGGGTTTTTGATCCAAAACGATTCACCCACTTCGAACAATTGTTCTGTAAAAACAAGGTTACCATATGAAACATTTTTCTAAACGATGCGTGTTAGTTTTACAATTAGGCAGCACAGTAGCAGATGATCATTTAAATCCATTTTATTTTTAATATTGTTAATAATTGTTTAGGTTTTTTTTAATAACATTCAACAGTTATTTGTTTTTTATAATCAAACAAACAAAATAAACAAACAAACAACCGCTCTGTGTTTTATTATCCATACATACATACAAATGTATATATAATATGATGTGGCAGCTCAGTTCAACTTTACTCAAAAAATTAAAGTAGCTGGCAGCACAGTTCGATTGTTTCGGAACAAAACTTAAAATTAAACCAATTCGAGCTGATATTGTTCCGAAGCAAGCTTAATCTCTTTCGCTCTCTATCTCTCAAAAAGAGAAACGTCAAACTACATATAAAAAAAATTGTTTCGGAAAAATTTTGTTCTGAAACGATGAGTAAATCCAGCTTTAGATGCCTCTAAGCCGGAAAGAGTGTAGACAACTGCGTATTTGCGCATAATTTTTCATTGGTCACTGCAACATCGTAATATATCTAACTCCGTTTACGATACAACTTTAGCGGTCCGAAACCCGGATTTTGAAGGGGACAACGCAGCTATCTTTTCTGGAAGGGTGAAATGGTAAAGTTGGCATCTGGTGTTAGGCTGATATTGAAAAAGGAGGAACCTTTTTAGAATAGGAAATACTGAAAATCTAGTTCGATTTTGTGGCGGCGGAGATTTGATGTTGATGTTGGAGGAATAGAAGAATAAAATTGGAAGAAGAAGTTGGTCTTTTAATTTTTAAATCCAACGTAGACTTAAAAAAATTTATAAAAAAAATTTAAAAAAGTGGTAAAATATACAGAGTATGTTCTGGAAATGGAGAAGGCTGCCTTAGACAGAAACTATAGTTTCCAATCCAATGATCATATTTAGCCTAACCTGAAGAATTGCTCAAAGCGATTCTGGATAGATGATGAGGAAATGGCTGGTTTTAAGTGTCATTACGTACCAACGATCCTGGATAAGTTATGAAAAAATTACAGCTTTTTAGTGTCAACACTATATACTGGATAGGATTAGTATACGGTGATCAGAAGATGTGTTCCTACCTTGATAAAGAGATATTCTTCGTCTTTTTAGCTAACTTAGCTTTGGATTAACTTCATTTTTAGCGCTAGCAAGTTATCTTTCGAGTTCTTTTGGATTTCTATAGATTATAGGATAATTCATGCACTAGTAAGGTCAGGGTATTTTTGATTTTGATATGAAAATGTTGAGAAATCGATTTCCCACTGATAAATATATAATTTTTTTTGATAGTCAAACTGAGATGAAGTAAAGACGTTGAAACTCGCTACCAGATCAGAGCAAAATCCGAGGATGTGAAATCCGGTATATTCTACCATGATATTTATTATCCTTCATCCGTCGTCACTGGACAAATTAAGACTTCTATGACTACTCAACATTTTATGTTCCACAACTTAAAAGGAGGGATGACAATGATCAATTTTGTATTGTACATCAGGTTACATCAGGGTGCAATAAATTATTCTGCTCCTGGTTGGCATAATATAATTATCGAATATACCTTCCTCTAAGGTCCTATCTTTTTCATTGTCATTGCTTTTTGGAAGTTCACAGAATGGCTTAAATATATTTTAATGAAAATCTGTCGCATAGAACAACACAACTGTTTAACACTTAAATTTAAAAAATTTTAGCTTTTCTGATATTTTGAAATCCTAAACAATTTCCGTTATGTTGATGTGTTGTTTATCAAATTACATATATTATTCCATGCAAATTTGTTTTTATTTTGGAATTTTGTGTTTTGTGAAGAGTTTATTGTACATTTAATCATTTATTGTGTTGTATTATACTCGCATAATAATGTCTCATGGAAAATTAATGTTTGTAAGCAATTGTTTTGCAATGGAAATCTACCGCTTATTTGTGGTTTCATCAAAATTAATGCATCAGCAAATTTATCATCATGTTCTGTATGCAATTTGTGCAATTTTACAATTAAATTTTTTTTTTTTGTTTTCATTATAAAGGGTCTGCCTCGGCTGGCCATGTAGTAGCCTACACGATCGGTCCAATTTGTAAGCACATTATCGATTGTGTGCAGCTGTCTTTCACCAATGGCTTCACGAATATTGTCCTTTAAAGCGTCAATTGTCTCTGGCTTGTCGGTGTAACACTTATCTTTGACGGCACCCCACAAATAATAGTCCAACGGTGTCAAATCGCAGCTCCGAGGTGGCCAAATGACATCAGCTCTGCGGCTGATAATGCGATCTTCAAAAACAGGGCGCAAAACATCGAGTGTAGCTTCGGCTGTGTGGCATGTAGCACCGTCCTGTTGAAACCAAATGTTGCCAATATCCTCCTCTTCAATTTTTGTGAACAAAAATTCGTTCAACATGGCCCGATAACGATCGCCTTTGACTGTAACGGCCACTCCTTGCTCATTTTCGAATTATGCCTCTGGACAAAAATCCGCACCAAACAGTCACTCGTTTTGGGTGCGTCGGCTTTTCAATGTATGCGTGCGGATTTTCTGTGCCCCAAATGCGGGAAATTTGCTTGTTTACATACCCGCCCAGATCAAAATGAGCTTCATCTGAAAAGATGATTTGTTTTTGCCAAAATCGGGATCTTCTGTAGGCTACCCGTGTAGGCTACTGCATGCCCAGCCGAGGCAGCCATTTGAATGAAATTATTTTCCATTATTAACCGGAAGGATTGTACTTTCAAATAAAAAAAGAAATTTGAGAAAATATTCAGTCGTTTTTTTGTTGAAAGCATTTTCAAAAAAAAAAAGTTATTTGGCGGACCCTTTACATATATTACGATACATATACTCATGAATATGTGTGTGATATATTTCATATCGTTAATGTTTTATGTTATGTTGCTGCCTCTTTTTTTTTTTTTTTGTTCCTTTCATTCTACTCCCTCGTAATATTAAATTTTTAATTAGCAATAATGATAAGCCATCATCGTACACAATGTATAGTACACCTATACTGTGTAATTATGTTTATAAAGTTTTGTTTAATATTAACACGAGAAAAAAAATATAAATATTTAATATAGAGTTTGGAGTGTGTGAGTTTAGCGTTTTGAATTACAAACTTTTATAAGTATGGGTTTAAATATTCATTATACTTCATCACATTCTTAATTTGAAGCGGGCCATTTGAGGTCATTAAACAGGTATTAATAAGAAATGAGCAATAATTGTGGTTCGTTTAATATAATTTAGAAACAAAGTATGCAAGCTCTTAAATAATTAAAACTAATTAAGGCACACAAATAAATTTAAGTTATATTCTCATTAAAATCATTTAATGGACTGTGGGCACCCCTTTACCATATAACATTTCGCAAAAGGATGAAGTCTTACCTGCCCTATTAGAACTCTTGGGTGTATATCAATCTGCCTGGTGAAAAGTAAGGGTGGTGGAGCACAATAGTGCCCCTTAGCAACAATGTGGAGCCTAGTTTGGATGTACTTCTGACAGAGTGGGTATCGACTGCCAAGGATATACTAATGACATAGTCTTGATGGCTTAAAGCAAATCTAAAAAGACTCTCTGCGACATCATTCAAAGGGGTCTTGAGATTGAAAACCATTGTTACATTACAGTGGGACTGTAAGCCCCAGAACAAATCCAGACAAGGGCACAATAGTCCCATTTACAAGCAACAATAAATCTTCCTACATGGAAGAATATTCGAATTCTGCATGAGATAATATCACAAACAACTGAGGTAAAATAATAATACTGTGCTACTGGATAGTAAATTCACATGGAAAACGTGAGACATGCCATAATGGTAGGAAGAAGGCTTGTAAGGAAAATCTGAAAATACACAGGATGTATGCCATGATGTTAACTAGTCGACAGTGTATTGACTTCTTAGAACTCAAACAGAACGAAATATGAAAAAGTATTTCTCTGGCAACTTCCTTGGAGCACATGTCTGGCATAAGCTCTTAGAATAAATAAAATTGCCGTGAAATAGTTGCTAAAAAATCTGCCGTTAGGAGTCGGCTGTAAACCCTAGGTGACTGAAACGAAAACTGAATCGAATGGGTATTGATGTGTACCGCCCGGTTATGTTGGAATTCTTGGTAATAAGCAAGCAGACTACCTTGCTAAGAGGAAAGCTTTGAAGCCATTGCTAAAGCCAGAAACATTCTGTGTAGAAGAATGTATGGAAATGTGAGCTCATTGAAAACGAAGGCTCTTCTCACTTTTGTGGGGAAATAACAGTGAAAGCGGATCCGAGACATGTGTCATACTATTCAAGAATAAATTGAGGGTCTTTTGACGGGGCACTGCAGGCTTTGAATATACTTATTCAGAATCGAAATTATCTTGAACCAAACTTGTACATCCTGTGATGATTAGAATTAAATATTGGAATACATTCTTGGAACATAAGGGGTTATAATACATCCTAGAGAGAAATATGAATGGGTGCATATCAGGTGCAATGCAGGCAATTGTTATTGTTGACACTGAGCAGTCTATTGAAATACATATAACAAGGAAATAGTCTTGGAGGAGACATAATAAGGATATCATATTTATCTTTACTGCCTTATTTATCAGGATTATGACTTGACTTTACGAATGCTTATAGCTGATCAAGCATTCTGGGCTCGAATTAATCTTGTTCAATGAACTTGCGTGAATTTTGTCAAGATTAGGTTTGCACATTGTCTGTGTATACATTTAGCTAAACGTGTTAACTTTAATTCATCTGCATCAGCGTATATAAAAATAATACTTTTGAATTCATAAAGTTACCGAATTTTTAATAAAAAGAAAACTTCTTTGATAAACTAATTTCACTTAAAATCAGAGGGCAAGCAGTAGCACAGCTAATTTTCTGCTTTCACTATATACTGGACTAACATAATCAAGAAATTTTAAACTTCTTAATAAGCATTCTTTTTTTTAATATTCTCAACTGATATAATTTCTACGAAAATTTCAAAAGGTCTTTCGCATATAAAAAGCATTTGTGCTACAAAAATTAATATCCTGCTGGGTTTCTGTTACTGTTTTTATTTCCTTTTTTTTCACGGGTTAATAAAAGTTTTAAACTTTCTTTGAATAAATGAGAGAAAATGAAATGCAAAATAAAACGGAAACTTTCCCTTAGAAGGTGGAAGAGCTATTCCAATTAATGAAAGTGTGTCCCAAAAAAAAAAAAAAGAAATGATTATGATTTAATTAAATTCAGTTGAAATGTATAGAAGCAATGACTGGCTGTCGGCAAAAGTAGCAGAGTTAACCTAAGAACACATCTACGCTGATGCATACGAGCCTTAAGACAAATGAAGTCAAGAATAAGAAAATGTCCGTTCTCTTCTCTTCTTACCTGCTTTCTTTCAATTTAAATTGGATTCTACATTTTCATCTGGATAATGCTGTTTATTACTCTCGCATTTAAAATATTCCCGTACGTCTTTACAAGTCACAAATTTTTCGGACTGGTTGATGGAATTTTGTACTACTTTTTGACTAGTTTAAATAAATACAGAGAAAAATGGGGAAAAAATATGAAAAGAATATGCAAATTATGTCACGTTAAACTTTATACCTCTAAAGAACGTTTAAGTTAATGGATGTTCTCACAGAAGTTATTTACGAAATTTAGCTTCTGTTCCAAGCTTCATTATCTCCATGCAGAAGACGATGGACTTAGATGCATTAGTTTGCATATATTTAAGCATCTAGTGGGTATTTCATAAAGAGCTTCCCATTTTTAAATTTAAATAAAACAAAATGAAAGATACATACATAATTAGTCATTACAATCCTACAATTAGGATTACGACCTGGCTTTTCCACACCATTTATATTGTGTGTGTGAATTTTATACAATTTAAAGTCGACTCCGAACGATAGACTTTTAAGAAAGTTTTCATGGCAATTTTGTTGTCTCTAAGAGTTCTTGCCAGAAATCTGCTGAGAGGAAGTCGTCGAAGAGGATGTTCGATCTGGGGTTTGAACCGTGGCCTCACGTCTAATAAGCCAACATAGTACCTACTACTACGGCGACTTTCGAATATAATGTCGTTCATATGTCCGTCACAGCTTCTCGGATATCAGCTTATTCGAAGTGCAATTTGATTGATGGCAAGGCTGATGTTGACTTTGAGGATCGGCTTAGGAAAACCCCACAAGAAAAAGTCCAATGGCGTTCAAAGATCAAACGATCTCTGTGGCCAAATCACATGATCTCTGTATCCTATTTACATCACTTCGTTCAGATAAACCAATGGGATGTGACCTTTATCTCAACTAACGTTATCTTGTTGAAACCACATGCCTTTGCTATAATCATAGACACATAGTGTTCGCAATTTCTGACTTAAAGGTCTCACTTGTGAATTACGTTTTATTTCTTTATTTAAAGGGGTTTTTTTTTTTGTTCTTTCAAGCGATCGTTTCATAGGTTCTGGCCCATAAGCAAAATTGAATACGGGATTCTGTTTTTCTTTATTGAATTGAAATTGAAAATTTGTCACGTACTTTTTTTACTTCATTTTTAATTCCATTGCTCTTTTGTTTTGTCTACAATAAACCACCTTTGCATTTGATTGTTTGTTTCCAGGAAATTATTTTCATATGAATCATGTGCACCCACATATCGAAAAGCTAAACTCATCATTCAATATAACCTTCGTCAGCAACTTTGTCTGAGCCATAATATAAGCTATCAAATACCTTGAAGTCTGAGCTTATATGTAAGGATGGATAAAGAAAATAAAAAATGCTTTTCACTGTGGCAAAAATAATAGCCCGAGGCGATTTTAAATTTGAAAAAAAAGAAAAAGACAAACAAAACCTTTACACATGTACACTTGCATACATGTGGTGTAAACCTTGTCTAGAGTGTACAAAGACAACATGTAGAAGTGTTGGATGTGAACATGTATATGAATAAATAAGGCCATTGCCAACTGTTAAGTCATATAAAAATATTTTAATTTCCCTTGTTATTGTATCATGTCTATCAACTTCAACTCGTAATTGTTCGCAAAAATTGAACATTTTACGCACCAGTTTATGTCGAATTTTGCGAAAATATGTTGGTATGACGACTTGCAAAGTTCACTTTAGACAAGAGCTGAAGCCGATTTCTTATCGCTTTGCTATATGGGCCAACGAGAGACTGCACGATGATGTATATGATATGCGGTTTTTTATACCAGAATCTTCATGGTATTGATGTGAACGATGTCTGATTGCAACTTGCCACATTTCTCTTGTCACTATCGACTTATTGCGCCAAACGATTAATACATAGCCGTTTAATTTGACGAAATGGTGATATCAATTGTCAGCTAAGAAGGTGCAATTTTACACAGTTGGACTATTTCTCGTGGGGGTAACTGATAAAGAAAAGTGTAATGCCGACAAACCAGAAGCAATTGAGCATTTGAAGACCAACATTCGTAATGCAATAAATGCACGAAAATAGGTTCGATCGAATAAGGTATTGTGAGGCCAGCCGCGGCCATATGTGTGAAATAAAATTCAATTTCTAACCTTAACAGTCGCACTTCACAACAAATAAATAAATTTGAAACAGTTTCAAACCTTTCTTGTTTTATTGCATTTTTAAATTTAAACTTTTGCGGTTGCGTATGAGTAATTTTTATTACAAACAATTATGTACACACAACACTCATACGCACTGTGGACTATCCTTTAAGTCGCCGTAGCTTAGAAGGTAATGTTTTGGTTTATTAGATGTGAGGCTACGTCGTGGGGTTTGCCAGACATCATCAACAAAACGAAATATTAAAAAAATTTCTTGGACGACTTCATCTCAGTAGATTTCTGCCAAGAACTCTGAGAGTAAATAAAATTGCCTTGAAAAGTTCCTCACAAAATCTGTCGTTCGGAGTCGACTTTAAACTGTAGGGTTCCGCCACTCATGTATGAAATTAACGCACACAATATAAGTGGTGTGATAAGGTAGGTCGTAATCCTAACTGAAAGGTTATAATAATCAATTGCGTAATTTTGTCTATAAGTGTATTTGAAAGATTAATAGAATACAGTCCTTTATTAAGCGTCAGGGTATCTTTGGATAGTCTGATGCGTAACTCATGGCCTCCTCTTACCGTGATTTTCCAACAAAAGCTTTGATTGTCTGAGAACAGTGTTTGCCTTTGCGATTCAGCTAAGCCATAGATACCAAACAACTGTCTCCACTCTAAAGAAAACTCAGGGTCCCATCAGCGGAATGGCAGCTTAAATATACATATACAAAAATAATATTTTACGGCGGATGCATTATTGTTTGCTTAAAGCTACAAATTTTCAAAATATGTAACCATTGTTATCCTATAGCATGGAATAACAATGGTTACAAAGTTCTCGATATCAAAAACTACACATGATATGATTGTGCTTTAAAATGATAACAATGAGATTTGAAAATGCAAACTCTAAATTGTCATCATATTGTACTACAAATTAGTGTATTACAGACTCAAAATAATCTTTTTATAATTCATGTTGTTATGAAAATATAAATAAAATTCCTTTCTATACAAAAACCTTCAACCTTCCACAGAACGATTTTTTTTTTGGGAATTATTACAAAAGTTCGTTATTAAAAATTCCACTGGCATTAAGTAATTAGTGCGATGAAAAACCACCGGTAATTACTGTATGAAATTAGATTTAAATGGGCCATAAAGCAATCGGTTTCAACAAATGAGTTACACAGTTTTGTTTTTGTGTTCTTTTTTCCCCTTTTAAATTATCTATTGTTGAACTTGTTGTCGTACTAAAAACAACGACAACAATTTTTCATAATAAAACGAAATATTTTATTGCAAATTTCTGTTGTTAATGCCACCTACAAATTGTATTAAATCCTTTACTTACGTTTAATAAGTAAGAGAATATATATGAGTGTAGTATGAATTGGTGTTTGTGTAATATTTTCGGTTTGACCACTAATGCCACTGCAAATTCCTGTACAGAGTAAATTTCTGCTGTTATCGATGTTTGATTGTCGTTTAAAAAATACGTGCAATGACTATAAATTTTCATTCATACTTATGTACAAATACATATTCTTCTCAACCTGGCTACGCCACAATACTTTGTGGACATGCAAAACCATTATTTTCAGGACATGAGAGTAATATACTCTTACGAAAATTAAAAATCAAGTTACTGGTATTTTGCTTTTACATAGCTTAACATTAAAATTGTAAACAACAGCTACAAAAACAAAACAATGCAGTACACAAACCTGTTTAAAAATTATTGTACTGCTTAATATAACAACAAACACCAGCATAAAAAATGGTAAACAAGTAAACAAAAATACACCAACAAAAATACAAGAATAGATGTAAACAAAATTCACAAACAATTATAATGAATGAAAACAACGATGTTTACATTTATAGAGATCTCGAGAAGGCGAATTCATGAACATTCATCAAACTGCTTACCCTGCCATATAAAAGGCGAGCCAAAGCAGGCGAGTTAATTAGTGAAGTTTAGTCAGTCTTGTGTGAAGACGCGGTGCGTTCGAAGAGAGTAATCGTGGTTTGAAGATCTTTGTTACAAAGATCTGTCGAACAATTGTCTAGTAATTGCAAAGGATACAGAGGAATATCATATATAGAAAAGCAATTCTTGTTGTTTACATAAAGTTGTGAACAGTGGCACACAGAATTGTGCGAATAATAAAGAATTTTAATTAAAACTAAAAACAAATTTATTTTTATTTTATTTGCTATCTACGAGCTCATACAGGAAACAGAAGAGTAGACGAACATAGCGGTTCAAAAAGTTGGAGAATGTATTGATAAGACTGGATTGAAGCTTGCTGCACACAAAACGGAGGCCATCTTTATAAACGGAGGATGGAAAATAGTGGAAAATATACAAGTAATCGTTGAATACACTAAAATCGAATCGAAGAGGGCCGTCAAATACCTGGGAGCGATTACCGACGAGAGTTTGAACTTCAAGGAGCATATAAATTTTATCGGCGAAAAGGCATCTGTAACCAAGGAAGCACTGACGAGGATAATGGGAAATATTGGATGACCATATCCATTATACCAATACTCTTCGTGCGGACGGCAAGGAGGAAACAAAACAGAGAAAATATTCAGAAGTTGAGGATATATTCTGTGACACCCACGTCATTCTTAAAGGACGAAAGTTATATAAAGTGGTTGTCATAGTCTAGTAGGTAGTGCTTAGGCTTACTAGACGTAACGCCACGGTTCAAACAACAGGTTACACATTTTCTTCTTTGCAGATTTCTGCCAAAAACTCTGAGAATAAATAAAAATTACCATGAAAAGCTTCTAAATAAATATGTGGTTTGGAGTGGACTTTAACGTATAACGTAAACACACACAAATTAATTGGCGTGAGTAATCCTGACCGAAGGGCTGTAATGACCAATTATGTATGTATGCATGTATTGTGGCTATTATAATATATTTACTTGCTGTTGTTTATCTTCTAATTTTTTTATGTTTAAGGAAGCAATTTGTCTTTATTAAGGTCAATACCTTTACGTTTCAATGATTTGTACAGAAAATAAATACATAATATTCATATGTATTCTTATTAGAAATATATTTTATTTATTGAATGCTTAAAATGCAAAAACAATTTTTAGATTTCATTTATTTGAAAACACAACAATTTAAATACCTTTTTGCCTAAAACAACAACAATAAATTTCAAAAAGTCAGCATTCAGCAATAAAAAGAAAACCCTAAAAATAAAAATTGCTAATAACCACAAAGGCTTTTTGGGTACCATTTACTTTAATTAAAATCACAAAAGTCTCAAACAATTCTTTGTATAATAAATTTCCTTTTAAATCCGATTTAAGAAATATTTTCAAACTACTGACCAACAAATCCTCTTAACTTGATAGCCACACACGTATGACTATTTGGGAAACAGACCGTTAAGGGACTATCATTGTCTGACCAAGGCAAGTACGTTTTTTACTATCTTAACATTGTTGTGAAATTCAAAACCAAAGTCCCTAAAAGATTTTGTAGTCAATTATTCATTGGCACAAATAACAAACAAACAAACACCTCTTGAGTGTTGATCGTTTCTATCTTTTCGTTTTACTCACACCGAAGTACGTTACACATTTGTAATGTATGTGGGAATGTTATGTAATTTTAAGGTATTTTTCGAAGGTGATAATTTTAATTTGATTTTTTTGTTCCTTTTTCTATAATTTGCAGACATATACAGCGACAGCATTAAATAATCGGATACTTACTTTCTTTTTGATATTTTTACGTTTTTACTTTTTAAAAACGTTTAAAATATGAGCTGTTATTCCTCTGTTTACACCCTTTGCATAAACAATAAACATTACTAGACAATTGTTCGACTGATCTTTGTTATGAAGATCTTCAAACCACGATTACTCTCTTCAAACACACCGCGTCTTCACACAAGATTGACTGAACTTTTACTAACTCAGTCGCCTGCTTTGAATTGCCTTTTATATGGCAAAGTATACAGTTTGATGAATATTCTTGAAGGCCAATTTTCGTCGTTTCGCCTTCTCGATATCTCTATAAATGTAAACATCGTTGTTTCATTATTGTTGTTTGTGTGTTTTGTTTACATTTATTCTTGTAGTGTTGTTTGTGGATTTTTGATTACTTGTTTACCATTTATTGTTTTGTTTTTGTAGCTTTTGTTTATTATTTCAATGTTAAACTATGTTAAAGCAAAACACCAGTATCAAAATTTTTTTTCATTTTCGTAACAGACTGAACCAAAGCTGGTGCACGCCTTCCGGCACCCATGTCAATCGATTTGGGTATGCCACTTAATGGGTCAATGAGGAATCTTGCTCCATTGCCAGACTCACTTGGCCCACGATGGATAGAAGGCGCACCAACCAACTACTCGGTCTTGATCGGAGTGTCAGCTCGATTACCGTGGCCATGCTTACAGACCATTGTGAAATGGTAAGATACGCAGACAGACTAAAGACTTCTGCCGTCGTGGGTGTAGATCTGCTGAAGAGGAGAAAACTTTAGGTATAGGTTAGAGGAGGTCCAGTTGATCCAATGTCCTAAAGAGGAGAGGATAATAGGGGAGATAGGGAAAAAGGAGAGGAAGTAGGAAAGGGAGAATAAGGCAGCAGAGGAATTACACAGACTAACAAAATACACGCGACTACACTATTGAATCCCTAGCACTTCTCAATCAACTCAAACTAATAATGAGTCTATGGAGAGCCTTAATGTCGGGTCTCAACACAGAATAAAACCCCTGAAAGAAGCTCTTGCTAAGTATCTTTAAAGTAAACCTGCTAAGGGCTGGACAATACAGAGGAGGTGTTCGATAGCCTCCAACTCCTCCTCATCGCAACACACTCTGCAATAGTCCTTTTGGGATCTGTTCTAGATCCTTGTCAGCGATCTAATCTCACAGTGTCCCGTCCCGTAATAAATCCAAAGAGGAGAAAGCTGTTATCCACATATTTTGTCAATGCCCATCTCTTGCATAGTGCAGATATAGATCAGTTGGCTCTTCATTCCTTGTCAGCTTAACGCAGTTATGATCCATTGATGTTAAAGATATAGCTTCGTTTATTAATCTTTCAGGCTGGTAGGCTAGTCGTGCAGCCCTGGCGCTAATCAAGCTCTTCCCTAGTTTAGTGAAATACGGCCAGTGCAGAGAATAAGTAGCGATTGTAGCGTGAATTTGTGTAACAAAGATACCAAAAATGAAATAATTGTTCATGCATAAAATTATTTCCATTTGTAGTATGATGATCTATTAAATAAATCATCACCTTAGAAATACTATACGTTTGCTTATTAAAGGAAATTATAAGAAATTGTAAACCTTTTTAATGATTTCCCATATGAATGTTTGATTAATTACTTTCCTTCTACAAAAATTAATTAAAATTCTCTACAAACAAACGAAGCAAAGAAACAGAAAAGGTCAAGAGATTTAATTTGTTTCTTAATTTTGAAATTTGAAACGAATGAATCTTCACTCATGTGTAATTATTTACAAACAGAGAAACAAAACAAAGAAATTTATGTGTAAACAGCTTGATAATAATGAGAACTAAAGAAGAATGATGAAAAATATTTAATTTGAGAAAATCATTTCTTAAAGAAATGAAAACAGGAATATAATGAAACTACTGAAGCTATCATGTGGTTACTTTCAAAGCCAAAATCTTTGAATAGAGAAGAAGCAAAAAAGAATAATTAATTCATTGTGGTACTAAGAAGTAAAAAGCAAACAAAAGCTTTATCAGGGGCCTTAAGTTTAAAAATGTTTATGCCATTACAGACAATTCATCGCCTTATGAGTTCAAGTCTTAAATATTTGTTATTACTATTGAATGCTGAAATGCTTCAGCATTGGCTATTTAGTCTGCTGAGTATATTTAGCAAAAGGTTCCAAATAAACATAATAGACCTAGTCCTGGACGTATGTCAAATTCTAGGTGATACCATTCACATTAGATTCAAAAGCGACTACTACTATTCACCCCTAAAAAGTCACTTTATGTTAAGTATTTAAAGTTGGCGGCGTCATCGTTCCACATTTCTGTGAGTATAATGATGACTAGACTATCACTGTCGGCTTCGACCCCTGTAGGTCGGTAATTATGAATTAATCTTGGCCTGAATTGGATAGACACCAACCATGTATATTCTAAACGAGTAGTTTGAGCAGATGGTCATTTCACCTCCAAGTGAACTGGCCATAGAGGACATGGGAAATGATCCCAGTAGACTTTCTCTTGTGGGGTTTTCTTAAGTCGCAGGAGTATGCGAAGAAACCACAATCTTCAGTGATCCTCAAAGCTAAAACCACATATGCCAACACTTAAATTCATCCCGATTCCATTTAACATCACAAGCACCGAGTGCTTACATGTATCCTGACTTTTAGATATTCCCGCCTAATATGTTTTCTTGATCTTCGCAAGGTAGTCTGCTTGCTTATACGGAGAATTCCAACATAACCTGGCACCAAGCGTAAATACCCATCCGATTCAGTTTTCTTGACAGTCCCACACTATTTTCGAGTTAACTTCATTAGAATCGAGTGCTTGAATGCATGCTGACTAGATGCTCTCGTCCAACATGTTTTTTGACCGAACTGTATATCACAAAGTAAACCCTCTTTCAAGATAGTATGCAGTTATTAAATTACTCCCTTCGTTTGTTTTAACTAAGTCCTGTTGAGGTCAGATTCTATTCTAGTAACGTCCAGGGTATGGTTAAGTAGGGAGCTATAAGACAATCGATTCCTAAGATCACGAAATCAACTCATGAATTTCATGTTAGACTTGTATCTCATACATCTAACCATAGTTACCAAAGGTTTGGTCGTCACTACCATGTGGAATGGGCTTAAGTCTACAGCATGGCTGCAAAACAAGTTATCATAGCCCCTTCTATGCCGATAAACCATAGTCTATATAGGAGTATAAACATGCGTACATACTAGCCTAGCCTCTCACATCAATGATGTTGAGTGTGCTAATTTTATACATGAGTGACGAACCACTCCTTTTTTTTGAGAAACTTTTCATGGACATTTTTTATTTATGTTCAGAGTTATTTTATTTATTTTATTTATTTTTATTTATTTATTTATTTGTTTATTCCTGTACAACAAGACTTAATCTTATATTTAAAGTACAAGAAAGAAGTGTTCATAAACAACATTTGGAGATCAAACTTTTCTAATGAATAAAGTAAGAGAGAAGAAATAATAATAATAATAATAATAACAATAGTAATAAATCATGCATAATTTATAAAAATTGCAATCTACTACGGTGCGAAAAAATTAAACAAAAATTTCCTAAAACTAGTTGCGTTGCTATTAAGTTGCTGAGAATGTGGAAGACAATTCCAAAGCCGTGCAGCATGAATAAAAAAATGCCATTCAGATACAAGGTAACGATGTAGGGGACTTATAATCCTTTTACCTCTAAGTGATCTAGCAAATCTTATTGCCAGAAATCTGCTCAAAGGCAGTCGCAAAGAAATATTTTTCCATGTTTCCTTATATATTGGCATGAATAATCCTTTCATATGAATAAAAAATTATACGAATAATTAATGAAATACACGATATATATTTTCGGGAGTCTACTCTAGTTAACCGTCGGATGTGTAAGAATATTGTTGGACTAAACTACGGTGAACGTAGAATACAATGAGAAAAACCATGATATTTGGTCAATTTCATTGGTCTACTTTCATTGCCTTTTAAGCTCTTTGAGTTTATAAGCTCATCATCATTGCTGTCATTTAATAGTTTAAAAAGGACGTTTACCGGATGGTTTCTCTGATTGACACTTACCCAACAGGTTTAAGAAACTAATTTATTACGGCGCAATTTTTGCAGACAATAAATTTAAATATTTTGCCGATTTTGTTTTTATTACCAAATAATTGATAAAATTATCAATAAAAAAATAAACCAATAAAAAAATTTAAATGAAAAAAAAGGGATTTTAAATATAAATTTTAAGCCACATCCTTAAACATAAACTGTTGTAGAAGGAAAGTGATGATAAAGAAAACATAAAATTTATATTATCCTTTAAAAATGTTGGCATAGATTTCTGTTTTTAGGGTCATAACATATAAGTTTCATAAAACGTATTACCAGAAAGAAACAGTGAAACCAAATGGTACAAAAACAAAAAAGTTTTTGAAGTTTATATAAGTGTAGTGTGGTGCCAGTAGACTGAAAACCATGTAAGAAGAGAAAACCATTAGAATATATGCACTTACTCTTACTGGCTGGCTTATATTGTATGTAGCTGTGTACATACATATGCATACATATTTATTCATGCTGAAGTTTTCCGAAAGGAAAAAGCAAGAGTTAATGTTGGTCTCTTCCATAATGATAATGATTATGATTTTTGTTTTCTTTCTTCTAATATTACAAAAATAACAATGAAACACAACATAATGATTACAACAATAATAAGGATAATCCAACTGTTTATGATGATGATTTTGATGATGATGATGATGAGAAGCTTATAGAAATCAACTTCATTTTAAATATCCGATGTGGAAGAAGAGCTTTAATGGATTTCTATTTGTTTTACTACTTGCCATAACTGCTCGAACTTAAAAGCAATACTGTGTAACAAATTTAATTTTGTTTGTTTTGTCTAGAGAAAAACAAAATGAAACAATGTAGAGAAGTTCAACTGTAATTATTATTTGGTAACAATCTGGAAATAGAACAAAAATATTTTGGCTCTAGACGACTCATTTATTGAGAAATTCGCTACTATATTAAGATATATTTATAATATAATATACATGGAAACATAGTTATGAAATCAATTGAAAAAAATTACAAATTTTAGAAAATTAAAGAGGAATTATAAAATACGCTCTACCACTTCAAGTAGAAAAATTATATAATGCATCACAACGCCACTATTTTCTAAAAAAGTGTTCAGTCGCTTGCATACGCTGACGACATTGACATCAGAGGTCATACCAATTCAGATATTACGTCTGCTTTTAATGCTATTTAATGCCGCCGTTACCACCAAAAATTAGGCCAGTGTGGAGATCAAGCGTGCCACCACATGATATCTACTTTGCTCTCAATGGGTAATTAAGTAGCAGAGACCTCACTTGTACAGCAAAACTAATACACTACAAGATGCTCCCCGTTACTCTTTATGACGTTCAGGCATAGACACTATTAAGGACTGATTCAGAAGCCTTGAGAGTTTTCGAGAGAAAAGTCCTACGTAAGATCTTCGGTCCAGTACGAGTTGGCGATGATTTCCGATTCCATCCGGTCCTACAATGAACTGTATGAGCTGTTCAGTGACACGGACGTTGTGCACTGTATTAATATAAAGAGCATGCGCTAGCTCGACCATGTCGTTCAAATGGAGGACAACTCTCAGGCGAGGGTGTATTCGGTGAGATTATTTGCGGATGTCGGCGAGGAGGACGACTTTGTTTGAGTTGGAAGGCATAAATCGAGGAATCCCTGTTGGTGTGACCAACTGCCAAAGTTAATCGAGTTTTTAATGGCCAATTAAGTAAGTAAGTATTTGCTTAGACATTTTATTCGTTTTTCATGGTCCTAAAGAAAAATAAAAATATCAAACTTCAATTTGATTTAATAACAATTAACTTTCTTTTACCGAAAACTTTTTTTTTTTTTGTGGTGTGGTTCACCCTTATAACAACTGTCTTTTAGTACTTTATTTTTAGCAAATCGTAAATTGCAATGAACCAGTATGTCAAGTGTATGACAAAAGTTGTGGTAACTTGTCAGTTAAGCTATGGCGGGTATAAATAAACATAACCTACAAAAATAGTAATATTGTACACAAAACAAACATAATGGACAGTGCAAAATAAGAGACGAACATACAAGGCCATAATGTATGTATTCTTTGTATTTTTGTAAAAATTGTATCTGCAAAGGCGTATTATTGCTCACACTGTGGTCACTATTTTTCTTGCTCCATAATTACAAAAGTCAATAATGAATGACATTTTATATACAATTTTACTTGTCATTAGAAAAACAAAATCACACCCATATTGGTGATGCTTTGAAAACCTTATTCTTCCCTATGCACTTTAATATGAAATTCAGCAAAGTAACCAAAGTAGCTGAGTGTAACTTAATTGCGGTGGTGTGAAATTAAGTTGTTGGGAACTTAGCACGCCCTCTACTTAACTACAGATAAATACAACTAAAATTTGGAAATGTATTCCAGGAGCAAGAATTCCAATAAATAATACATACTTGCTTACATTGTATAAATGAATGACCTGAATCCTAAATATAAAGCGATATTTTCATTCAAATCTATTTGTCATAAACAGAAATTAAAAAAAAAAATTTAAATTGAACTCTTTGACAATTCTTGGCAATTTGTCACCCAATTATGTTGCCAATAAACATTATGCATTGCAGGTCATAAAAATGACTGATGATCGAATATTTTATGACGTAAAAAATCACAGAAAAAAGAAACACAGAAAGAAAAAATATTTCAGAATGGAATGGTGAATAAACTTCGAATAATTTAATGGAAATTTACACAGTAAACTCTTTAGTTTTCCAAAATTTTCTTCTATCCTGTAGAGATCGTTTATTGTTTGCTCCTATTAAGACGTGCAGCCGCTGACTAACTTCTTTCTGTTCCCTGATTTTGGTGGAACTTGGTCACTACAGAGACTGCGTTCAACCGTGGCATCACAACGGGCCGCCATACGTGCTCAAGTGAGCTCTTTGATATCAGAGTTACCACTTCGACCTAACCTATCCTATTAAGATCTTGTAGTCAGAGAGTTGGGATTCGAAGAAAACATACATAAGGGCTCCTTATGTTATGCATATTTTTGAAGTGAAATCAATACAAGTACCTTAGGTTCAAACATAATTGACCATTATAACCCTTCTGTCAGGATTACGGCCTAGCTTCTTAAACCATTCATGTTGTGTGTGTGTTATTTTTATACATTAGTGGCGGGATCTATAGTTTAAAGTCGTCTCCGAACGACAGATTTTTGGGAAATTTTATTTACTTTCAGAGTTTTTGCCAGAAATCTGCTGAGAGGAACTCACCGAAGAAATATTTTTCTTTTATATTTCGTGGTCTTGCGTTTAATAAGCCAACACACTGCCCACTAGACTACGGCGACTTCTACCTTGGGTTCAGTTGTGGTAAATTATTTGTATTCTTAATGAGACATAACTTCAATAAATATCAACAGATGATATCGTTTTCTTTTCCACCTTTAAGTTTTGCAGCTGAATGGCGTGACTGACTTCGAAATATGTAATGACAAATGAAGCATGGTTAAATGGATAGATATGAAAGCTGTGATATTATTTAGCATTTAGTCGAGAATATTTCCATTCATGTAAAAATGGGAACATGCTTGCTTGTTGGCTAATGTATATCCTCTGCTATATTTAAGAACACATTTACTGAAGAGTAAGTTTCGTAAAAATGAATACACATTGAATCTAGTTAAAGATAAATTCGAGCACAATCTCTTTGGCTAAATATAGTTTAAACTCTACAGGCTATGGGGATTAGTTTTCAAATTAAGAGATATCATGCGTTAGTAGACGTCCGGAAATATACAGGTCACCTACTGACAAATGTACACTCCAAGTAAAGAGTTAAATGACGGCATTTAATGTGTTCCTACCGCTTCCGTACTATATGTTTGAAATGCTTTAAAATAAACATAAAATAACACATGATGCATACGTACATATATTAACCCTTCAGTCAGGATTACGACTTAGTTTCTTACACCACATATGTTTTGTGTATTTATTTTTATACATGAGTGGGAGGACCTACAATCGAATTCGAACGACAAATTATTCAGAAACTTTTCATGGCAATTTTTGATTTACTCTCAGAGTTTTTGACAGAAATCTGCTGAGAGGAAGGCGCTGAAAAAATATTTTTTCTTTAAATTTCATTGTGTTGAAGATGTCTGACCTGGTGTTTGAATCATGGACTTACATCTAGTAAGCCTGCATGCCTACTAAACTACTGCGACTACACTTAATGTCCTAGAAGGCACAAAAAGTATACAAAACCAATTGGTTAATTTTCTGGCCTCAATATACTCAATATACTCAAATAACTAATGATTACTGATTAACTAATGATTACTGATTATCGTAATAACATTTTAAATTTTTACTCTACATTATAATTATTTAATGCTGTTCCTATAATTTAATTAAAAAAAAATATTTTTTAATGTTCCAAAAGAATAGAACAATTACGCACTTCCATAACCATGATAGCAATTGTGATAAATTATTAAATCCTTGGTTTTTCCCTCGTTTCCGTAATGATGCCGAAAGACAACTGTTGGCAGAACTGAAATTGATCTAAAATAAAGAAGTTCATACAAGAAGACGTGCTGTTGCACTTAGTTCAACTGCTTTAATATTTGGCTGACTCACTGACACCACAACTGTTTGACTGCTTGATTGCCTGACTGAATGGCAGTTATTCCTTAAGTGACATGCATAAACGACAAATCGAATACGAATTTACGTACTTTTTTATGAACATAGTTTACAGCAAAGTTTCTTGCAACAAATGTTCATTTCAATTCGTATATTTACGGTAAACTTTCGCAGAAATGCAGAGATGGGAATAGAAATAGAAAAGTTCAAATGAATATAAGGATGCCAAAGTAGGAGAGAAAATAGGGAAGCATGCAAGCAATTGCAAATAGTTTCTAAAGTTCAGAAAATTGACGTTTTTGTTACAATAAATATTGAAATTGGCATTTACAATAACACCAACTACAAGAAAAGCTTGAACCACAGCCTGTAATGCCACATTGAAATTACAAAAAATGGGGGAAAAGGAATCTGTGGTAACAACATTATTAACCAGAACTAAGTTGAGTCATAAAATGTGTAATTTTAGTTTTATTTTCAGTTTCTTTTTCCTTTCGTTTTCTTGTACTCAAACTTTAAGGATTATGACAAAGAGAAGAAAAATATTTTCCAGTGATTTCTTTACGTGTAACATTAAAAATAAAGTCATCAAGTGCAGAAATTACATTGAAAATACAAGAAACTGAATGTAAGAAGTAGAAAATCCTCAATAATAAATAGTTCTCTTTAAATATGAAAAAATAAAACATTTAAATTTCTATATCAATTACTTTCTTATATTTATTATAGAAAAAATTACAATAAAGTCATAAGGCTAATGGGAATTACAATAAAGTCATAAGGCTGTTGGAAGAATAATTTAAAATTTTCCAATATTTTCCATATGTGCAAGCCTCCGTGGTCTAGTAGGTAGTTTGTTTACTTACTAGACGTAAGTCCCGAGTTCAAACCCTAGGGCAGACATCAAAACGAAAATATGAAAAAATATTTCTTCGTCGACTTCCTCTCAGGAGATTTCTGGCAAAAACTCATATGAATGAAATAATACTCCATTCCTAAAACGGATAATTGTACTTCGCAACAACAAAAGAAATTTAGCCAAATTTCAAGCCGCTTTTGTTTTATTGCTTCTTTAAATTTAGGCTCTTAAATGGCCTATCCCATTATCATGGGAAGATATCAATCCCATGATAAATGTTATTTCTGTGGTTGCGTATGAGTAATTTTTATTACAAACAATTTTATACACACAACACTCATACTCACTGTGTTCTGTGTTTAACGTAAAAGTATTAAGAAAATTTCAAATTAAACTTAGAATTTTAAGTTTATCTTTTCCAAAATATGCAATGAACGATGCCGAATTTATAGTTTGTAGTTTTCGAGAACTTTCTCGTTTACACCAGCAATGTTTTTACCATGTTGTCAAGTAAGTTACAATTACTTGCAATTTACTCTTTTCGATAGATTGATAATTACGTGCACTATCTCAATAAATTTTTGTAATAAGTTTTTAAAATTTAATCCATTTTCAAGCATGTTACTTGCACAAATGTTGTGTGACACTAAATTAAAAGAGTGCACTCTTGCTGTGGTACCCTTTTGTAAGACACTTGAATATAAAGTGACAATTCGAACAATACTTTTTATTTTATTTTTTATTTCAATGTTTATTTTAATTTTTATCTTGTAAATATAAAAATAGAACACAAATAAAAGAATGAATAGTAGATATGTATACACGTTTGTATGTATGACATGATGGCTTTCTTGTCTTTCAGTTTTAATATCTGAGTTTTTTCTGTGTCCATTGTCCAGTTTCACTGAAGGAATAAACATAATTGTGCACACAGTTGTTGTGGTAATGAACGAAAATGAAAGACACGAGATTTTATGTGTATGTACATATTGCGATAAGAAACGATCTTTGTAGCTGGCCATACTTCATAAAGGCTCCAAATGCTGCAGGCTGTAACTAAAGCTGATTGTAACCATCAAATATGAGGAATATTGGTTCAGTACATTCTATTTCGTTTGATTCGGTCACAGCCTAATTATAAGAACCGTTGGTATAGTTGCAGTCGTAGTCTAGTAAGAAATCTGTTGGGTCATTAGATGTGAGGACTCCCAGATCAGACGTCTCCAACAAAATGAAATACGAAAATATATTACTTCGGCGACTGTCTCCTAGCAGATCTCTGGAAAAAACTCTGAGAGTTAATAATATTGCCATAAAAAAGTTTCTCAAAAATCTATTGTTCGTTAAACTATAGGTCCCTCCACTCATGTATTGAATTATCAGACACAACATAAGTGGTGTGAGAAGCTAGGTCGTAATCTTGACTAAGGAGTTGTAATGACAAATTATGTATGTATGTATGTATGTATGTTGTTATAGTATTAGTAACTGTTGATCCGCCAACAAGAGAACATAGCACTTAACTTAAGAATTTACATATAAGGACCTGACGTACCGAAGTTAATCCAAAAATAGCTTTCAGTCTCACTTTTTTTCTACCAATAACAGCAAAGTTAAACGGTGAATGACTGAGGGCATCATCAGTCAGTGGAAGATTTTATTATAGATTGGATTTATATTATTAAGAACAAAATCATTAGATAGAAGGTATTGACAACATTTGAATAGTTTTGGGCATTGGAGGATCAATTGGATATCATTAACATTGGTAATGTTTCTGATATTTTCGTTCTGCAAAGCAAGTCTATCACCGAGTGATTATTTACTTACTTAATTGGCCATTAACAACCCGATTAACGGATTTCGGTCTGCCGCAACACATCCTTCAAAGCGCCTCTGCTTCTTGCGCGCCTACGCCAGTTGGTCACATCAATCGAAGACAGGGCTTCCTTGATTTGGTCCTTCTAACGCATACAAGGTCGTCGTCTTCGCCGACTTCCGCAGATCCCCGCATCAAATAAACGTGTCGCCAGAACATTCTCCGCCATTCGAACAACATGACCGAGCCAGCGTAGCCACTGGATGTCAATACGCTGTACACGCTGTATGTCGTTGAGAAACTCACTGCTGTAGCGAATGCGGAAATCATCGTCAACTCGCACTGAACCGAATGTGTTACGTGGGACTTTTCTCTCGAATACTCTCAAGGCTACAGCTGAGTGATTACTTTCTATTTATTCCTACACCAAACCAAAGAAATTTTTTGTGAAAATATGCGCAAGAGGTAAAATAGTTCCAGCAGTTTAAAAATGGATAATATTGTTAAAAATATAGTAATAAAATTGTTAGGAAAAAACAGGAAAAATACTGCGTTTATTTAAACAAAAGCAATAACAATAATACCAATACTAATAAACGAGGTTTAAAGGACAAAACAACACATAACATTGCTCACAACGTGAATATATTCTCCAGTAAGTGGAACGCGGTATTGTATTTGAAATTTATTGCAATTGAAACCGAATTCTCCTTGGCATTGGAGGGATTAAATAGGTTTTGATGTTTTTTTTTCTTTCTTTCTTTCTTTCATATGTTTTCATATGTCTCTAAGATTTCTTAAATAAAAAAAATTTCGAAACATATTCTAAAAAAGTCTTCGGAATTGAAAAATAAAAGAAAATTTAAAATTGAGTACTAGGAATACATACAATGTGCATATAGGCGTACTAGTGAATTACGAATAAAGTTGGCAGCATATGTAATAAAATACCTTCAGCATAAACTTAAGCAAAATCTATGATTACAAAGTTTTCTCTTTGATTGAAATTGTTTTTTAGATTTTTATAAAGTTCGTTTAGTTTTTTTCCCATTTTATTTTTACTTTCCTCTCAAAAATGTTCGTCCTTTTATGTTAAAGAAAAAAACAAAATTTCAAAATCTTAAATCTCATCACACTTATAATAACAAACACACATGACATCTTCAATTGCAATGAAAATTGTTAAAGGACGAATTCACACTTATGCACACACACAATTGAACAAACTGCGAATACATGTTGGTCAGTCATGTTACTCCCAGAGTTTCTTGTTTGTTTTTCTGCTTTTTACTGCTGCTGCTGATGCTTTTTTACTTTTCGATCTTTTTTTGCTTGTAGAGTTTTTATCTACGAATGTTCTGAATAGTTAAAGGAAGTATCAATGAATTAAAAAACTAAATAAAAAGAAAGAAAAATAATAACGAATAAAAGAAATTGAAACTGCAAATATAATTGAACTAAAAACAGCAGAGAATGCAAAAACTGTT
This sequence comes from Sarcophaga rosellei, assembly GCA_930367235.1. Lineage (NCBI taxonomy): Eukaryota > Metazoa > Arthropoda > Insecta > Diptera > Sarcophagidae > Sarcophaga > Sarcophaga rosellei. The sequence continues at coordinate 65,881,605 of OV884020.1, read as the reverse complement.
AACGCAATAGGGTGTACACTTACATTTAAAGTTCAATTCAAATATTACAATCTGAACCAGTAAAGTACACACAGAACATAATTGGTCATTACAACCCTTTAGTCAGGATTACGGCCTAGCTTCTAACACCACTTACGTTGTGTTTGTTAATTTTACACATGAATGGCGGGACCTACAGTTTAATGTCGACTACGAATAACACATTTTTTGAGAAACATTTCATTATATTTTATTTACACTCAGCATTATTACCACAAATCTGCTGACAGGAATTCGCCGAAGAAATATCTGATCTGGGGTTTTGAATCGTGCTAGACTACAGTGAATTCATACCAATAAATCAGTTTCAAGTTTTTCTATGTTTCATTGCCTTGTAGAATAGGGAAACCCTACAACACTGTCTTACTTGTGCTTCAACCTAATCAAGCCAACAGTTTTTTTCGGCCCTAGAAAAACTAAAAATAAAAAAATTAAATTAAATCATCTAATGGTTTGGCTTGTGAAACAAAAGAAAAAAAAGAATCATGTGATGAACTTCCCATATCATTGATTTTTTCAACTAATTTCTCCTTAGGAAACTTGAAAGTTAATTTAAAAAAAGTGAAACTTTATTTGTTGAATTTAATAAAATTACATTTCCAAAGAAAAAAAGGTAATTGATGGAAGAGAAAAGCTCTCATTCTTAAAAACTTATTACAAATTTGCATAGTTTTGGGTAAAGTATTTAATAAAAGCAAACAATGTGTCGAGTAATAATGAACATCTTGCTAAAGCCACTTTAGTTGCCATATACTCAATCTATTTGACCACGCTAGACAACAACTAGTGTTCATCGAAAATTAATCTTCAGTAATAAGCAACATTTCTGGATGAAATGGTACGTAAACAAATAAAATCCTCGAATTTCAAACGTTACCAATCCACATGATACCAAAGACTGTTCCTAAACCTGACATAATCCACTTAATAATTCAAATTGTTTTTGAATTTCTACACCAGAATCTCGGAAAATTGTGCAATTCGGTTACATTCCATCGTGAGAAGCCTTTATTATATACCAAACGTAATGACATCCATAGGACCTTCAAACGAGTACTAAAATCGATGTTATCTCATATACACATTGTTTTTTTTTTTTTTTTTAATTGAAAAATAGAATGCACTTTCTGTTTTAATTTAAAGGTATGAACTTCAAGGAAAAACAATTCCATACACACTTGCATACATAATTAGTCATTAAAAACCTTTTAGTCTGGATTACGACCTAGCTTCTCACACCTCTTATGTTGTATGTGTAATTTTTATACATGTATGGCGGGACCAACAGTCTAAAGTCGACTCCGAATGACAGATTTTTGAGAAACTTTGACAATATTTAGTAATATTGAGAAGTCGACGTGGTCTAGTAGCTTATTAGACGAAAGGCCCGAGTTCCCTGGGGGTCAGACATCAAAACGAAAATATGAAAATATTTCTTTGGCGACTTCCTCTCAGCAGATTTCTGGCAAAAACTCTGAGAGTAAAAATTGCCATGAAAAACTTCTCAAAAAATCTGTCGTTCGGAGTCGACTTTAAACTGTAGGGCCCGCCACTCATGTATGAAATTAACGCACACAACACGAGTGGTGTGAGAACCTAGGACGTTGTACAATGGGTCAATTCGACCTCCGGGCACTGTACTTGTCACAATTGACAAGTACACGTCCTGTAACCTAACCTAACATAACCTAGTAATATTGAACTGACATTCCTTTTAGTGCATTTGCTAACTGATTAACCCTAATCAAGTCAACATGTGCCTCTCAGACACATTTTTCACTTTGTCATGTTGTAACTTCCTTAAATAAAGGTTCTAGTTCTTACTGCTTCTTGAATTCCTAGTTGCAATTGTTTTCTTTAGAATTTACAAATTTCAAGTAATAAATTAATTTTTTTTTATTTTTTATTTTGTTTCAATCAAAAATGTTCTTAATCATGTCAAAATGTATCTATGAGGCACATATGGCAACGCCAACTAGTAGCCAGTAGACCACATCGAAATACAATCTTTTATCGGTCTATTATTTAATGCTGGACTAAACAAACAAGGTATAATGAGTTATGAAGAGTTCTGGCACCCATTATTTGGTTGCAATATCTTCCGAGCCTGCATGCCAAAACACAGGTTCGTAACAGTACTGCGCCATATTCGATTTGATGACCAATCTACACGGTCCCAACGCAAAGCAAAGGACAAGTTTGCTCCTATTCGCGATAGGAACTTGCTAAAGTCATATAAACCTGGTGCATATTTGACAATTGACGAGCAATTGGTGCCATTTAGAGGACGAGTGTCGTTTCGACAGTACATACCATCAAAGCCGGACAAATATGGTTTCAAAATTTTTTGGATTTGTGATGCAGAAACTCGGTATCCTCTTCATGGAATTCCTTATCTAGGACAAGGTCCTAAAAAAAGTAAAAATGTCGGTGAGCGAATTGTTGAAGAACTGTGCAAACCATTTGCAAAAACAAATCGTAACATCACATTCGACAATTTTCTTACTTCGTTTGAATTTGTAGAACGAATGTTTTCGAAAGGTCTAACATGCGTTGGCACATTGCGAAAAAAATAAAAGATGCATTCCGCCTGATTTTCTAGCAGCCAAAACAAAACCAACGGGAAGATCCTTACATGGTTTCAGAAAAAATATGACACTTGTAAGTTATGGTCCAAAGAAAAATAAAGTAGTTTTGTTACTCTCATCACTACATTACGATTCAAAGATAAATTCTGACAACAAAAACAAGCCAGAAATTATTATTGATTATAATAAGACAAAAGGCGGTGTAGATACGCTTGATCAAATGGCACATAGCTTTTCCGTCAAACGTAAAACAAATCGTTGGCCACTCGTGCACTTCTACAATTTTATCGATATTTCAGGCCCTGCAGCCTTTGTTATTTGGACAAATAAGTTTCCAAATTGGAACGGAAGTCAAAAGCAACTACGACGAAAGATGTTTCTGAAAGATTTAATTCATGAACTTGTTGTTCCAAATCTAAAACGCCGTAGTATTCTAAAATTAAATAAAAACAATTTGTCCAATGTTCGTTCCATACTACACGAGGATGAATTCTAAAACCAACCAAGGCAGACTAATGTGCGACGTAGATGTTATATGTGCCCACCGAAGATATGCAGAATGTGTAAACAGTCTTGCAGTATTTGACACAAAAATACTTGCAACGAGCATTGTTCAAAAGTTCTAGTTTGCTTAAAATGCGAAAATAAATAAATAATATTTGTTTTATGTAACTGAGAAGAAAAAATTTGATAAAATGTGTAAATTCTTCATATGTGCCTCTGAGACACATTTTGACTGGATTTGTAAAAAATGTTCCTGACTTGATTAGGGTTAAACGTTAAACAGTTTCATTATTAATATAAAAAATAAACTGAGTCTAAAACAGAAACGAAGATTAAAACGAAGCAAAAGCGACAAAAGTGCAATATTCTACACTCTTACGTAGAGTAAACTTAAAACCAATTCAAGATCCTTGAGAGAGAATTATTTTTACTAAAATGCTGGCAATGGATTTTAGCAGCAATTGTTGTTTGTTTTCATGTTGAGCTTTATAAACTCAAGTTATAGCATGGGTTGAAGCAAATACAAATTGACAGGAATATTTCAAATAGTCTCTTCCTCAAACAGTTTTTATTTCTTATTACTACTAGTGCGTGTAATTGTTGACATTACTGCGCGACTTCACTTAACTCAATATGTGACAATTTTTATTCGTCTTTTTTCTTATGGTTGGTTTTTGGTTTAAGAAAATATGATGAAGAAAGCTCACAAGGGAACAAATCACTAGGAATTGGTAATAAAAAAAATATCGAACAAATATTTGTATATCATATCACAGCTTCAGAAACTTTATGCTCGAAAGTTGAGCAGTTTACAGACGAATCCAAAACAACCAAAAAAGTGTAAAGCTAATGCGAAAGCAATGAGTTAGAGCTCGAACTACTTAACCATTTAACACCTCTTTAGCGACGACGATAGAAAATGGACAATATTTTGTGACTTTTCACTTTATTTGTTTGGTCATTAGAACCCTTTAGTGAGGGTGACGCTTTAGCTTTTCTTACCACGCATGTATGCATGAATGTTCTGCCATTCAGTTTACAGTTGATTCCAAACGACAGATTTTTAAGAAACATTTTCAAGGAAATTCTTATTTACTCTCAGAATTGTTGCCACTAATTTGATGAGAGGAAGTCGCCGAAGAAATATTTTTTCATATTTTCGTTTAGTTGAGGTTGTCTGACTTAGTTTTTGAGTAGCGGCCCTACGTAATAAGCCAACACACTACCTACTAGACTACAACGGCTGCTACAGGATGTACGTAAAATATTTATTGTCTGATGATTACATTTCTTGTTGTTCTTAAGGCAGCGGCCTTTTATGTTGTCATTTCCAGTCATACGAACAACAGGTTTTGAGAAATTTTTTGCCAGAAATCTGCTGAGAGGCAGTCAATACTTTACCAGCTAGACTACGGCGACTACCATAAGAACGTTTCTTTTAATTGGCCTGAGACCAAAGCAATTTAATTCACTCTCAGAGTTTTTACCAGGATAATGCAGAGAGGAAGTCGCCGCAAGAAACCTTTTTACAGATTTCATGTTGTCTGATGAATATAGACTACAACCACATTTCATTCGTTTTTATATAAATATATGTTCGACATACTCGAACAGGCTGTGAATATTAATAAATAAAAATAATTCCTTTTCTTTGTTTTTGGGTGAAAATAATTTCAAATGTTTGTGTGGCCATAAGTTTGGCAAACAAACACTTGACTCCATGACATGGGTTGGATACTCCTTTATTTTTAGTCACATTTTAATTAATTCTTCAGTAATAGATTCTACGAAAACAATAAGTTTCCATGAACCTTTTGTTTTGCAATTTTCTTGTTTCATTCCTTTTGCATGTATTTTCTCCTATTGTTTTACGAAAAAAAACCATTCCCAAATTCAAATGCAGAACACTGACTGTTCTAAATATCATGCTTTACGAAGGTTGGGTGAGAAATCTAAGGACTATGAAATTAATCGCGTTTGATACTTTATGAAGTTTTTATTGAATAATGTGATATCGGTGCCCAATTTTTAAATTTTTGTCTTGCAATAGTTTCTGAAAAAACAAATCCTGATTTAAAACATTGTCAACATCCCTCCAAACTGAGAAAAAAAAATAAATGAAATCCGGTGTTTTTGGGTTACAAAACAAAACTGATGCTATAAACCAGATACAGAAATGGCAAAAGGAAGAGATTGCAATTCATGGCAGTCCTTGGTGTCCATTCTTTGGAGCCCGTACTTGTTTTTATGCCACGCTATACTACTGACAGTACATTTTTCAAAATACAGCAAAATTGTAAAGAGAGAAAGAAAATTAAAATCCAAACACTGTTTATGTATGTATATTATTACTGCTGCTGCTGCTGTTGCTGTTGCTTTGTCTGGCAATACATACATATAAAAATGTCAACTGTGGCTAAAATTATTTGGTAACATAAAGAAAAAACGTAGAAACCTTGTGTTGGTAATGGTGGTGGCTAACTGAAGTGACATTAGTAGTAAAAATATATTTTTTATTTGTTTTGTTTTATTTTTCCTCTCTGCTTTTTTAGTAAGTATAGCACTTCAGATGCACCAGCTAACGAACTAACCATAGAACTGAACATTCAGCCAACCATGCAGCCAACAACAGTTGTATCAAAATTTATGTTTTTAATACACCTACTCTCGGTGGTCGACGGTCATAACTTCAAAAATGGAAACAAATAATAAAAATCTCTGGCAAAAGGAAAAAGAAAGAAACCAAAACTAAAAAACAACTTCAAATTGGCCAATTGTGACAAGCCAAGGGAAATGAAAATATTTACACAAATTATAACCATAATGTTTTGTGTTAAATTATTGTTTTATTTTTTCCATCTATTTTTTTTTACTTTTCTTTCTGTAGAGTGTTCTTTCGTTAATTTGTGGTTTTAGCCAAATTGCAGTGCATCCTAATAACGAGTTGGATTTTCATTCCATATTTTAAGTGTTTCTTTCTTTTTTTTTTTTTTTCTTTTAATCGCAAAGTGATTAGTATATATCACTGAAGTTTTTCAACAGTTTCCATTAGTAGAAATTGTTTAAAATATGTTTCAATATAAACGTTAAACCATACATAATAAAACTATTCCGATTATATAAACCCTCCTAGAACTTTCAATCCGGACTGAAAATGTTAGATTTGTTGTGTTTGAATTACAACATTAAAATTCTAATCACTATTTTGCCGTTAACTACGATTATATTTAACTTAAGAATTAACTCAAAGTCGCCGTAGTCTAGTAGGTAGTGTGTTGGCTTATTAGATCAGAGATCACCAACAAAACGAAATATGAACTAATATTTCTTCGGTGACTGCCTCTTAGCAGATTTTTTGAAAAATCTCTGAGAATAAATATAATTGCCATCGAAAGCTTCCATAAAATCTGTCATTCGGAGTCGACTTTAAACTGTAGGTCCTGCCACTCCATGCACAAAATTAATTCACAAAACATAAGTGGTGTGATTGGCTACGTTACAGTCGTGGCTAAAAACTTGTAATGACAAATTAAGTAATTGAGTAAGTTCTCATAAATCGTTTAAATAAACTTCGGAATCACTTCATCCAATTTACCGTCAAACTAATCGGCCTGGTAGGTACACAGTTATTAATCATTGTCACATAAATTTTACTCTTCTCAATTTAAAATTATCAAAACAAAACAAAGGACTGTGTGTGCCCAAGAAACTAACGCTTCTTTGGCACGAAGTTTTGTACATGACTTGAAGCCATTGTTTTGCATCGAAAATGCGTATTTTTTAATCAAAAAACTGTATTTAGTGATGAAGCTTAATTCCACCTAAATGATCAAAGGTCAATGAACAAAATTGCAGTAGCTGGTGAGAGACAAATTACCGTGCTATTAAGGAATCAGCATTACTCCTTCAGCCAGCATTACAATCTGGTTAGTCAAACCACTCATATTATAAGCGTAATTTTTATCACGATTAGCCAATCCTTAAGCTTAAAATCGACTGCGAATGACAGATTTTTGAGAAAGTTTTCATTGTAATATTATTTCCTTAAAGAGACATTTTCAGTAGTTTAGACATTCCTCTAATAAGCCAGCACAATAGTTTCTAGACCAAGGCTGCTGTAATCACCATTACATACATACATACATACATAATTGGCCATTACAACCCTTCAGTCAGGATTACGGCCTAGCTTCTCACACCACTCATGTTGTGTGCCTTAATTTTAGACTTGAGTGGCGGGACCGTCAGCTCCGTACGACAGACTTTGAGAAACTTTTTTATGGCAGATTTATTTACTCTCAAAGTTTTTGCCAGAAATCTGCTGAGAGGTAGTCGCCGAAGCAATATTTTTTTTTCATATTTCGTTTTGATGTCTGGCCTGGGGCTCGAACCCGGGGTTTTACGTCTAATAAGCGAACACACTACCTACTAGACTACGGCGGCTATCACTATTACATGCATTGAAATTGATTGTTTGCTGTGGTTTTAGCACTGGCGGAGCTGTCCTTTCGGCGAGCCATGTTCACTGAAATTTTAATTACAAAAATTAATCAGCTTAACATCAACGACATTTGATTCCAACAAGATGGTCCAACTTGCCATACAACATATTTAGCAATTGGTTATTGATCGAGTTTTTATCTTAATCTTCTTTTAAAGCCTTCAGTTCTTAATAGAATTTTTTTGAATTGGACGTAGACTCTCACACCACTTACGTTGTGTGTATTAATTTTTTACTTGAGTTGTGGGACTTGAGTTTAATGTCTACTCCGAACGACAAATTTTTTGAGAAACTTATCGTGGCAATTTTTTTCTCTCAGAGTGTTTGCCATAAATCTGCTGGGAGGAAGTCGCCGAGGGAACATTTTTCATATTTTCGTTTTAATGCCTAACCTGGAGTTTGAATCCCGGCCTCACGCCTACTAGACCTCGGCGACTTCTTAATAGGATACCACATAGTTTATCCAGTGTTGTTATGATTGAATATTAATTTCTTATTTCCGATAGCTTTTGCCCAATACTTCTTACAAACGAGTATATTGTGGTCGATATCTTGTAATCCACAGCACAGCACATTGCACAGCCAGACTTTAACACCTTATAATTAATGGTATTCTTCTGGCCTCACCCAAAATATTACGTTGCCTAGCCACCACAAATATCCGTATTTTCCTTACTAATGATTCAATCAAATAGAATTTTATACTTGCAAAATCATTGTAAAATGATTGAATTTCATTTTATGTAATTTTTTGTAGAAAAATGAATTTAAAAAAATCACTTCAAATGCTCTTATTTCTATGAATTTGATTTCAAGTGCTTTTATAATAAATTCCAATCAGCTGATGATGTACATTAAACTAACCAACCAATACTACCACAAATAACGAACAATAATTGCATTTATTTAATCCTGAATAATTGTTGAATACAAACATGGATAAATGGATTGTTGGCTGTGGCCACTTCAAATTTCGGCAGCCACATTTCGAATATGAATGAATGAAGAATGAACAACAAACTGTTGCTTGTTGGTGGTTTGTTGGTATTTTAAATGATTCAGTCAGAAATTATTATACTCGTTAGTATTTCTCATAATATTTGTTATTTTCGATTGAAATTATTAGAAATTAAATCATATTTTCTGTTATTTTTGTTGTTATTCTCTAATGCTTGGATAGTTTCGATTTGTTGCATACAATACAATGCTCATATGCCAGTTTAATAACAATACTTATAGAGAATTCGTGTAATTATTGTTTGCGTTTTATTTTTGGATCAATTTGTATGAAGTACTTGCACTCAATATTTGTAAATGAACACATTCAGAATGCTTGGTTAACATGAAATTAAATATTTACAAATATTTTAAGAGCATAACAATTATGCGATTGTATTTGGTTAAGTTATGATTTTCCGGTTTGTTATGTGATGAATTATTACGAGAGAAAATTATGAAGATCAAGAGATGACTCCTACTTAAGCAGTATAATGTGTTGAAATAATAGAATGATAGCTACAGGAGAAGTGATTGTAACGCAGTCATAAAGAAAACTTCAACAAGAGACAAAATAAAGTTCCGAAAATGGTTTGCAATGACAACATAAGAGGTAGTTGCCTCTAGAACAACAAGAAATGGAATCATTAGACAATAAATATCGTACGTACATCATATAGCAGCCGTTGTAGTCTAATAAGTACTGTATTGGCTTATTATATGTGGCCTCTACTCATAAGGCAGCTCAGACATCCGCAACGAAACAAAATCTGAACAAATATTTCTCTCAGCAGCTTACTGGCAACAACTCGTGAGAGTAAATAAAAATTTCCTTGAAAAAGTTTAAAAAAACTGTTGTTCGGAATCGACTATAAACTGTAGGTGCCGCTAGTCATATATGCAATGAACATACACAACAGAAATGGTGTGAGAAGATAGGTAGTAATCTTGACTAAAGGATTATATCAATTGACCAATTCTGTATGTGTGTATGTATGTATTTACAAGGATAAATAATGGAAACAAAATAAATTTATTTATTGAAGAGGATCAAAAGCAATCAATTCGTCGCCGCTGCCAGCAAAAGCAATGAAAAATTTGTCCGAAGACATGTAGTAAATTGGCTTACAACTGCAACTTAAGAAAACTCCATCAGAAAAAGTCTATCGGGGTCAAAACGCATCAAATCGGTGGTCAGTTACTTCATTACTTCAACTTGAAGTGTTCATGGCTCTCAAAACGCTCGTGTACCAAATTGTAGGTTATGTTAGTTTAGGTTATGTTTAAGGAAGTGTACTTATCATTGGCACAAGTACAATACTCAGTAGCTAAGATAACCCATTGTAAATACGTCCTAGAGAAGAGAGAAAGAGAGGAAATTGAAGAAGATAGGATAATTGGAAAACCAGAATAGGTAGGAAAGGAAGAATATAAGAGATGGAGGAAAAAAGATGGGCCACAAACAAACAAGATAGCTGTGCTGCAGCTTAGATGTCCTAGAGTTTCGCAACCAGTTCAACCTATATATGGATCCATAGAGAACCTTAATATAGGCTCTCGACAAAGAGTCCAAACATTCGAAAAAGTCCCTAGCCAAGGTCCTCAACCTCAACCAACTAAGGGCTGGCCAACTGCAGAGGAGGTGTTCGATATTCTATGTGTCATTAAGTGTGTAAGACGTAGGATAGTTCCACTGAAACCACATGTTTTCAGGCCAAAAGAAGTTGGCAAGCAGTCTACTATTGTGCTCGCCGTGCCCCATGATGACCTGACCAAAACAAGCAGTAGCTTTATCGTGATACATTTGCCACCCTTGAATCTCATGTGTTTAGTATCTTTCAAATTCGATAATTTTGTTTGCTTACGTGACAATTCATCTCAATTCATCGAACACTAGTCGTTATCAATGGTCCATATCTGTTATTCCCATTCTACGTTTGATACATGAATGAATTTACAAAATCTAATACTAATTAACATATTTGTAGTCGTATATATGTATTTTAGACTAGTTTGCTAATATAATCTGTTTATTACTGGACACCCTTTTGTATTTTATTTCACTTTACGTTCCCCCTATAGAGTCTCACTCTATCAGTTTTTAGTGGTTCGTTTTCGCGTCATAAAACTTTAATAATGGGGTTGATTATTATTTTAAATATTTTTATTTGTATTTATTTTTCTGTTATTAAAAATGGAAAAACAGTTTACTGCTGCGTGGTTTAAAACAATAATATTTGGGTAACGGCTGATATATTTTAATAAGTGTTGGCTAAAATGTCTTGGAAAAATGTTTTAGATTTTCAGTTTTCTTTTAATATTTCCTTATTTAAAGTGATTTGCATAATTTACAACCCAAGAAACTGTATTCAGCTGTGTTTCGTTGAAAATGGAATACAAATTTACATACAGATTAAATTTCTGCCTCAGGACTGTTTTCCCGAAAAAAACACACTCCCACTCAACACGAACAACAAATGAAAGGAAAATATAAACGTTTTAATTTCTGTTGCTAAAGAGCGAAAATGCTCCATTTAAACTGGTATTAATAATTCTTTATTTGTTTGTATATTAAAAGAAAAAACAATAATAACAATAACAAAAAAAGAAGAAAAAGGATTTCATGAAATTGCTTTTTATTATTTATTAAATGTTGATCATTAATATTGTTGGGAGATGAGAAAAAAGTTTTTTTTGTTTTAGTTGCAAATGGATCACTTGCGCAAAAGAAAAAAATTCAAATATTTATATATATAATGAATTAATGTTTATTGCATGGAAATAGGTCAACATTTTTCTCCTTATCATTTATTATTTCTAGAATTTTGTTTTTATTTATGTTGACATAAATTTTTACAAATGAAATGAAATTATTTTCTCGGCTATTTGTCAATCGTTTGTTTTAAACCTAATTTTTTTTTATATAATTTTGCATGTAAATAATAAAAAAAATTAAAAAGTGGAAAATAATCCTGCTGCATGAGTTATTATTACATTTGGTTAATGATTGTGGAAAAAATACTTCTATAGTTTCAGTTCTGTACATAACAAACATACATAATTGTTCATTACAACTCTTCAGTCGGGATTACGATCTAGCTTTTCACAACACTTATGTGTGTGTGCGGTGATACATGAGTAGTGAGGCCTAAAATTTAAATTGTACTCCGAACGACAGTTTTTTTTTTGAGAAAACTTTCATAAAAATTTTTATTTGCTCTCAGAGTCTTTGCCGCAGAAATACTTGTTCCATATTTCGTTTTGTTGGAGATTTCTCATCTGGGGTATGAACCGTGGCCTCACCGTGGCCTAAACCAGCACATTACCAACTAGAATACGACGACTTCTATAGTTCTATAGCTAATGAAATTGAATTGAAACTCTAAGGATTTATAGTTTCATTTATAATTAAACAAGTATATGCGCTTGACTGAAGTCGCCGTAGTCTAGTAGGTAGTGTGTTGGCTTATTAGACGTAAGGCCCTAGTTCAAACCCCAGGTCAGACATCAAAATGAAATATGAAAACAATATTTCTTCGGCGACTTCCTCTCAGCAGATTTCTGGCAAAAACTCTGAGAGTAAATAAAATTGGCATGAATAGCTTCCCAAAAATCTGTCGTTCGGAGTCGACGTTAAACCGTAGGTCTCGCCACTAACGTATAAAATTAACGCACACAACATGAGAAGCTAGGCCGTAATCCTGACTGAAGGGTTGCAATGGCCAATTACGTATGTATGTATGCGTTCGACTGGAAGTGAAATATTTTAGTGTAAATCTCTCAAGAACTTTGGCACAAAGCTTTTAACTGAAAAACCATAAGAAAGCGGAAAACAAGTGTAATTTTGTATAGAGGACACAACATTGAAAGGCATTTTTGTTCTTTAACTGTCAAATGCTGGCAGAGAACAGAAACCTAAAGGTATCGAAGAGTATAGACAACAGCAGTAATTTAAGGATGCACTACCAATCTAAAGTATACAAGAAGTTTTAAAGGCAAAGACTTATATTTTCAAATTTATTTAACTTAATTTAATTGGTCATTGTAAATCCTCAGTCAGGACCTAGTTTCTCACACTAATTATGTTGTGTGTTTTATTTTATATATGAGTTAATTTCATTAACTCTTGGAATTTTTGCCAGAAATGTCCTGAGAGGCAGTCGCCGAAGAAATATTTTTTCATATCGTCTAATAATACAACACACTACCTACTAGACTACGGCGACTATTATTTTTCCAAACAAACTATATTTCATGCCAACAATTTTTTATTGTAAATCCTTTAGTTCCACAAAGATTTCTTTGTTTATTTTTCCCCCGGGAATGTATTTATTAAGAAAGGAATTGTTGCTTTACATTCTAGCCGAAACTTTGGTTTTAAGTTTTTCAAATTTCATTCAGTCTTTCGGATGGCCTTAACAACCCGTTTAACACATTCTTACAGGCGCCTTTGCTTCTTGCGCCTTTGGTTTTATTTTTCTGAAAGGGTTTCCTCGATTTAGTCTTTCCAATGAAGAAAAGTTCTTCCCCTATGGCTACTTCTAGTAATCGTCGGATCAAATATTGGCATTGACCGAGTTAGCGCAACTACTGGATGTTACTGCGCTGCATAATTTCCAGGCCATTGTTGAATCGGATGTGAAAATCATCGTCAATACGCTTTGGGCCTAAGGTCTTATGTTTGACTTCTCTGTTGAATACTGTTAAAACTACTCCACCGAAGCAGAATAGCGTCTATGTTTCTGCAGTAAAACAAGCAAGGGAAGGATGTGCGATTTGTGCAATATTTATTTTGTCATACAAGAGTGGCCTCTGCAACTCAATTGCCTATAGAGACCATTGTAACATATCATGCTAATTGACGTCCTACGCTTGTTCTCCAAACTGATAACTTTTTGCTGGTGATGGCGAAACCAAGATAAACAAGTTCATAGACAACATTAATAAAATCGGAAATATAGTTATCAACTGCGGTCTGTGATCCGATAAGCCCCATGTCGCTAGCTGTTGATAACATACACTTTGTTTTGCCTTAAATCCTGATAGACTCACGTGCAATAGCGCTAAAGGCAGTAGTAACATCTTGCTGGGTATGGATAATGTGACTTTGCGATGTACTCCCACTTTGTGCTGAGTACTCTTCCAGACAAAGTTGAAGAGCTCACTTCGTCTTGTCTGATGCTGTTGTTCTTGTCATTGTAGTTGTAATTGTTTTATTAGATTTGTGATTTATACACGGTTAGGTTTGTGGTTGCATTATATATACGGTTGCATTATATTGAAAGAGTTTGTGGATTTAAAACCGACGATGGTTGACTTGTCAATCTGATAACTGATGGGTACCACTATGATTTAATTTATAATTTTTGCTGTGTTGCTGTTGTTGTTATTTTATTTCAATGTTCGGAGAGATCTATTCCTACGTTGACGAAGCTGCATGAGTTGCTCAATGTCACACTACATGCCCTTATCAGCTTCAAAGGGACACCGTGCTCAGATATTGTAGCGTAGGATAAAAAGATATACTGTTTCGACTTGGTTTTTATAAGTCTTCTTCGGGATTTACCTTACGTCGATGGTAAAAATATCAGATCAGAAGGCGCCCTGATAAATTCCCTTCACCGTTTATTCGAGTGACTCGTTCAAGCAATTTGCTGGTACGAATCATCAGCTTTATAATCTTGACAAAACCTTCCAACGAAGATCAATTTTGATTATCACTTCGCAGTCGCCGTATTCTAATAGGTAATGGGTTGGCTTGTTAGATGTGAGGCCACGGCTCAAATCTCAAGTCGAAAAAATATTTCATTGGCCATTGCCTCTCAGCAGATTTTTGGCATAAACTCTGAAAGTAAATAAAAATTGAGTTGAAAAGCTTATTAAAAAATCTATCGTTCGGAGTCGACTTTAAAATCTAGGGCCTAGCACTCATGTATAAAAATTAACACACATAACATACATGATGTGAGAAGCTGGGTTGGAATCCTGACTGAAAGGTTATAATGACCAATTATGTATGTATGTATGCCCGAATAGTGGCCAGGAAGGTTGAAACTTTTTGAATTTTCGTTTATCCTGTCAGTAGTTACGTTAAGTGAAAGTATAACAATCAAATTAATTTCCAAATTTATTCGATTTGTTTTAAGTTTTTTCCCTTTCGTTTCTTTTTTTTATCGTTTCTTTTAATATCTTTAGTTAGTTACACCCTAAGGTACTATAAAACGTTTAACATCATTATCAATTTTACCAAATGCCTCTACAGTTTCTTGTTATTTTCCTTTTAGTTGTTTGATATTATTTATCATTAGTATAAATAGATTTTTGTTGATACACTTTATTTAATGGCATTTGAACTTTTAGAACAGAACTACAGTTAAAGTTTTATTATATAACATCACATACTTTTCTTCATCAACTGGAAGGATGATTTCCCCTTTTGTGTAACATCAACAGAAATGTTTTCTTAAAATCCCTTAATTAACTTGACTGATGAGAGTTGTTGTGATATGATTTGATGTGTTGTGATGTGTTGTGATTGACTAGAAGAACAACTAAAAGTTGTAATTCTATTGCAGAAAATCTTAAAAATAAGTTGGAAATTAATAGGCAGAAATCCTATTATGTGCTCATCAACTCAACATCTTGAGAGAAAATCAAAATGAATGTTTTTGATTGAAGTGTACGAAGTGTATTGTTAATGGAATATTTGTGTAGACAATTAATTGACTTTCTCTAAAATAATTGAAATATTTCATTTTAATTTTATTCAACTAAAATAAATTGATAGCTTTACTAATATAATCACTGAAGTTAAAAGTCTTTCATTAATTGCAAATGATTAGACAGAAATTGACATCTCGAAACTTAAAAAAGCAGAAATAAATACAAGGACATTTTATTGTAAGTTTTATTCTTTACATTTCTAAATATCCTCAATTCAATAAATTAATTCATTTAATTTAAAAATTTGCAATTAGTTTTAATTCTATTTGATACTTTAGAGCAAAAGTTTTGCTTTTTCATCTTCTTTTTCGTAGTATACCTTTAAGCTATGCAAATAATAGACGCTTATTTTAATTACTTTTATTTAATTTGTTAATGTTGTGTTTTGTGTTTTTATTTAATTTATTTTTATTATTCTTTTTGTTTGTTTTACTTTTCAGCTTGAGGCTGTATGCACCAACAAAATAGAACAACCGAAAAAAACTTCTAAAAACAAGAAAAAAAACCGAAGTTATGTTTACTCAAGGCATGGTAATCTTACTAGCATAAAAACTCCACAATAAAAACTCTACAATAAAAACTCTAAAAAACTATAATATACCATTACGGGTTGTAAACTTATGCTATATTAAACGCTTACTTGTGTAGATTTCATATCATTTAGCACTTCCAACGTATTAGAATATTTGCTGTACTTAAGCAACGGCTAATCGGCTCCATTTGCTCTTCTTAGCATGGAAGTAGTCCCTCTAACGATTTGTTTGTGTCTTATTAGGCGTGAGGTTATGGTTCAAACCTCCGGTCAGACATTACCAACCATACAATATATTGTTACGAAATCTTGATATTGATGTTTTGCCTTCCTTTGCATAAACCATAACAACTACTACACAGATCTTTGTAACGGAGGTCTTCAAACTACGATACTTTCTTCAAACGCACCGCATTTTCACACAAGACTGACTGACTGACTTCACTAACTCAGTCGCCTGCTTTGCCTTCCCTTTTATATGGAAAAGTAAAAAGTCTGATAAATGTTCCTGAAGGCGAACGTTCATGTCTTTGCCTTCTCGAAATTTCTATAAATGTAAACATTGTTGTTTGATTATTGTTGCTTGCGTATTTTGTTTACATTTATTCTTATGGTGTTTGTTGTTGTATTTTTGTTTACCTGTTTGTCATTTTTATGCTGGTGTTTGTTGTTATATTTTTGTTTACTTCTTTATCATTTTTTTATGCTGGTGTTTGTTGTTATATTCCGCAGTGCGATAATTTGTAAACAAGTTCATTGTTTTTGTTTTTGTAGCTTTTGTTTATAATTTTAATGTTAAACGATATAAAAGCAAAACTCCAGTGTCTAGATCGTTTTATTTTCATAACAGTATGTTGTGTAATAATTTAATTGCATAGTTAAGCAGTATTAATTAACATAGGATTGTAATAGCCAATAATGTATGAATGTTTGTAAATGTATAATTCATAAATGTATTTAAATTTAAGTTCTAATTCTATTTATACGCCCTACAAAACTGGTATATGTTTATATTGTCGTTTACGGTCAGATGTGCTAAGTAAAATCATTGCTATTAAATTTGCAATTAAAAATTTATTTTATAAACTAATCACAGGTGATTAGTAATTTATTGGAAATAAAATATTGAAATATTTTGTTGTTTCCTCTTAGTGTTGTATTATTATTGATATCAAATTTATTGAATTAAATTTAATCATATTAAATTGATGCAGCATGCTGCTTAAAAGGAAAAAAATTGTATCGAATGTTAATTAAAAATTAAAATGCATTTTAATGCAAAAACAAATGATTAGAAAATCAAAAACAAAAAAAAAAAACAAAAATAAATAAATAATTCATAAAATGCCTCAAAAAAATGTATATAGAAACTTTGTATTTAATTTTGCAAAAATTAAAATGATTTCATTTAATTATAAGCCAATAAATAATTCAAAGCTTAATAACATTATTCCATTTGCGTTAGTGTAAGACCAAAAAAAGCCATTACAAAATACAATCCTATTAGAAACTGAATTAATTTCATTAATTTATGTGTCGGGTCTTCCATCAGTGACACTCGAAATTTATCAGTTGATAACAGCCGTCTTGTTGAAAGTACATGCGTCAAATTAGTTGTCATTTATTTACTCTGTTCTGCCCAATCCTCATTTACAAAGACATGTGTTCCCGTCATGGATCCTGGAACAGTTGGCAATTGACCCTAATTTTCATTGCAAATTCATTTTCAACTATGAGAACTATTTGTTGGATGAATAGTTACCTTAAATCACACAATTGTCGAATTTTAAATGATACCAATTCAAATAAGATCGAAGAGCATTCAGTTCATTTTATCCAAAAGTCAATGTACGTCATCTGTCCACATGTCTTTGCGGACGACGTTGGGAAGGCCATCAGTGTTAACGGCGAGCACTGTAAGTCAATTATTACCCACCTTCTTATGGCTGATTTGGATGATCATACGGTTTCAATACGAGGGCGCCATGTGCGACACAGCTCATGCCCCATTCTGCACGAGCAATATAAGAATGATCTCACAAATCTGTTGTGAAATGTTGTGAACTGGCCACTCAGATCAGAAATTTGACCACGATAGACATTATTTTGTGGGGTTTTCTTAAGTTGCAGATGTGTGTAAATAAGCTAGAGGGGTCCTCAAAGCCTACAAAACACATAATAGCGTTCAAAAATATCTGATGCGTTGCACGCACAAAAACCATTGATGTCTCTGTTTCTTCTGCGTTGAATATATTAAATTTACAACATATTGGAACTAATGCTCTGTAAAATGGACAATTTCAAGCGATCATTAATTTATGTGGACAACACTTAATTACAGAAAAGAACATAGGACGAAAATTCCAAAAAAACTCTTAGATGATAAGAGAAGATAAGAGAGTACGGGATACTCCACACAAAAAAATGTAGGACAAGTGGACAGAACATCGAATAGCCTTCTTAAGATTAAGATCCTTAAGGATACTATACCAGACATAGTTCATCCCAGAGGAGTAGACGAGAAGAGCTGACGGAAATTGCATAAGATACCGCCTTCCTATAGGAAATATGGTTGGAAACATTAATGGTGAATGCCGAATAAGTTGACTTGATGACTTATCTGCATGTATACCGATTGAATGGTTACCTAACTGGCTACATCCGAATTTAAGACAGCTCTCTGGTTTTGTACGATCTTTTAGAAAATTCAATATAATTAAAGAAAAATTAAACTATGCTACCTACAGCTTAATAAATAACTGGAAAATATCTCGAGCCATAATACATACTGTTACGAAAAGGGAAATGGTGTTTTGCTTTCACATCGTATAAATTGTAAAGAAAAGTTACAAAAACAAAAACAATGAACTTGTTTACATGATAAAGAAGTACACAAAAGTATACCAATAAAAAAGGAGATAAACAAGTAAACAAAATGATAACAACAACAGTGCAAAGACAAACGTAAACTAAATAAACAAATAACAATAACATAAACAACATGTTTACATTTATTGAGATTTGGAGAAGGTGAAGTCATTCTCCTTCAAGAGCATCCATCACACTGTTTACCCTGTGATATAAAAGGCAAGACAAAGCAGCAACGAGCTCATATTTAAAACGTTTGAAAAGGCAAAAACGTAGCAATACATACATAATTGGTCATTACAGTCAGGATTACCACATATGTGTTTCGAACTTTGAAAGTTTTACAGAAAAATATTAAAACACGAATTTTGTTGAGTACAAAATTTCATATTTTCAATTGAATAAAACAAACAAAAAATTATAATTGCACTCAATTCATAATGAATTTATGCAAACAATTGCTCAAAGTTAAAGTGGATTTTCATTCTTTTTGCATACAATTTCGCCATTTGTTTCAGTTTCAGTTTATAATTTAAAGCCATTCTTCTCAGTTTTTTTGTTTTTTTGTGGGAGTTAAGATTGCAACTGGTTCCCAGTTAAATTGTTTTCTTCTGGTTTCCATTAAATGTCCATTGTTCTTAAATTGTATTCTCGTTATCTCTGCATCCGAACCATTATTATTTTTTTGTTCTGTTTTTCTTTCTTTTTGTTCGTAAATGTTTGGTATTTGGTTGTGCATGTTTTTTTTTTTGTTTTAATTTTTTATTTCTTTCTGGTTGAATGTTGTGTGTAGCACTTTGGTTGCAAACTCCACCGAGACGTTGTATTTTATTTATTAACGGAGAGTTTGATTAAATTGTAAAATAATTTTTTGTAATTTATTTTCTTTTACTTTAGAGGAGATTTGGTTTTGAAACGAAAATAATTTTAATTTTTTTACTAATGACATTCGAAAGATCTCTATCAGACTTGGCGTAAATTGGCCATCGAGATCGTGGAATTTGAGTTCCCAGTTAGACGTTCTCTTGTGGGATTTTCTTAAGTCGCAGGTGTATGCAAATAAGCCAAAAGATAAGCGTTCCTCGAGGACAATGTGAACCATACACATACATAATTGGTCAATACAAACCTTCAATCAGGATTTAGCCCTTGCTTGTCACACCACTTATATTGTGTGGGTTCATTTCATACATGAGTGGTGAGAGGTACAGTTTAAAGTCAACAGCATTATTACCTAACGTAATCCGATAGCCAGATTTTTGAGAAACTTTTCGTCACAATTTTTTCCTCTCAGAGTTTTTGCCAAAAATCTGCTGAAAGAAAGTCACCGAAAAAATATTTTTCATATTTTCGTTTGATGTCTGACCATGGGGTTTGAACAGAGATCTCTAGTCTAATAAACCAAGACTCTACCTACAAGAATACGGCAACTGTAGAGCATACCATCGGTTAAATTCAACCAGATTTGTGGGACAGAATCATAATATCAGAGTCAAATACATTCCTCCCACAGAAACCGTGGCGAATCTTTGACCGCGGTTGCAGATCTTTCAAGTGAATAAACAATTTCGATTATATCTCTCACACTCTTTTATTTAAATTTAAGGATACGAAGTGCTTCAAAACTTTATATTTCGCAGTATAAGTACGAATATAAGTTTGTTTGCATGTTTACGAATCTTTTTTTATTATGTTGTCGCCGAAACAGTATTTTTTTTACTCTTTCATCATAAAACAAAATGAAAAAGGCGATGATTTTAATTAATGAGAGAATCTCAGATTTCTTAGTCCTCATACTTTCACAGAAATATTTATAACAGCAACAACAATTACAAAGAGTTCCGTAGTGCTACTGAAACAATTGTTTGTGCCACACCACCAATACTCTCATTGACGTTGTTGATGTTGCTGATGTTGATGCTACGACTGTTTGCAATGTTTGTTTGCACTGTTCTTGATAATTTTTCAAAAAGTATGTACTTTTTCCCCATTTTGTTTTCATTCGCATTTAGGGGTGACAATTGTTCTTGGCATATTTTTCATGTGCTGTGTATATATTTTTGTTGTTGTTGCTGTTTTTATTTTCATTTGTTCTGTTCAGTTGCAAAGCAGCAAACAAAGTACCAATTTTGTACCAAGAAATGAGTACAAAATATGGGAAAAAAATTGTTTGAATGCTACAAGCATTTCACAGCGTGATTTTTATTTCATTACGATATTCATTCGATTTTTTTTTTTTGTTTTTCTGTTTTTTAGTTTTTTTTTTTTGTTTAATTTCATATTTAATCACACTTTCTCCTCACCATTTCACAGAATATCACAATATGATGATAAATGGCATTGAATGAGAAATAAAAACAGAAACTTTTTTATTCAATACATAGCGAATAGAAGGGAAACTTACTTACTAAAATGAATTCAACAACCAAATGCAAAATTTTAGGGTTATTAAGGGCCATACTTGTTTGTGATTAAATTATTAATTAGAAAATCAAAGTTAAAGTTTTTATTCAATGGAAAGGCAAAGATATTGAAAAACAATATAATTTTTTTAATCCTACTTTTAACAGCGCCTTAAAAAGTATGGCTTAAAGAGAATTTATTTCAGTTACTATGCAGTTTCTGCTTCTAAAACAATATATTGTATTCCGAAATAATGTCTTGTGAACCATGTACTGAAAATCTCTTTCACATTTGATTCCCCTATTAATTCTGCTTTACTATTTACTATTTTGCAGCTTATAGTTTGGCACTCACAGTGGCTTCAAATCCTATTTCTGAGCTATATTTCCTGCAACTTAATTTTTGAGCTGTAGTATATAACGAACCTTTCGCCGTAGTCTAGTAGGTAGTGTGTTGGCTTATTGGATGTAAAGCCCGGGTTCATATCCCAGGGCTTCCCATCCCAGACATCAAAACGAAATAGGAAAAAAAAAAAATATTTCTTCGGCGACTTCCTCTCAGCAGATTTCTGGCAAAAACTCTGAGAGTAAATAAAATTGCCAAGAAAAATTTTTTTTTTCACCTCACATTTACTCTTTTTCAGCGAAATAAATTATGTGTTCATATGCAGGTTTTTACGGCAGACTAAGCCACCGTAGCCTAGTAGGTAGTGTGTTGGCTTATTAGACGTGAATTTACGAGTCAAAACCCAGGTTGGACATCAAAATGCAATTTGAAAATATATTTCCTCGGCGACTTTCTCTCAGCACATTCCTGGCAAAAACTCTGGGTGTAAATAAAATTGCCATCAAAAGTTACTCAAAAATCTGTCGTTTGGAGTCGACTTTAAACTGTGCGTCCTTCTACCCATGTATAAAATTAACACACACAACATAAGTGGAGTGAAAAGTTAGGCTGTAGTTTTGAATAAAGGAAGTGGATAATTCTCTCTACAAGATATACAAAATTTCCAAATATAAATAACCGCAAAAGCCGAATTTATTCCAGAGGTCGATCAAAACACAACGTAAGTGTAAATTAGATTACAAGGCTTCCAAAGTGCCGTTTAGCATTTATTTATTACATGTAATATGTTTAAGCATTTTCAAATGATACAACGAATTCAATAAAATAAATGATTGTGAACTTTTTTTTCGATTTTAATTTAATTTTATAGCCCCTTATCGCTACCACTTGAAGGTGTTCAATTAAATTAAAAAAATCCAAGAAAGCCTAAATTTCTAAAGAGAAACAACAAATGACAGCAAAACTAATTTTACATAATTTGCCATTTACCTGAGGGGGAACTAAAATTTAGGAGGCTTTAACCTTAAAATATTTAAGAAAGCTCCACGAAGGAAGTATTTTCTCTCAAATTAGCAGAGCATTTATATAATATGGACCGAAAACAGATATTCAAGTAAAAAATAAACAACAGTGGAATGGTATAAACAATATAAAGTTAGCAAAGCGTTTGCCACAATGATAATAGACACTCAAAGATATTTACAACAATGACAGTAACACTATGTGAAACAATGTAACAATGTATCCAGAACGGTAACAGCACAGATTGCAGAATCGAATAACAAGGGGAAAATAAGTGTATAAAAAACATTTTCTTAAGGAACATAATATGGCATAACGGGAAAATTTGTGTTCACCATGGTAGTTAAATTTTTGTTTAACTTGACATGACGCTTAACGGTAGGGACAACAAGAAAAAAATTTAAAAATTTAAATATAACAATGGAGAGAAACAGAAACAGTCTGAGATTTGGTATATTACTCATACGCACCATATTACATGAACTTCAAGACTTACTCTGAAAAGTATGCAATAAAACACCTTTGATTTTATCTCGTATGATAATAATCTAATTAAATATCACTCATACGTCATATATGAGCATAATGTGAGTAAATAAAATGGGTGGGAGATTTAAAAGTTTAAATTTAAAAATGCAATTAAACAGAAACGGTTTGAAATTTTGCCAAATTTATTTCTCTGTTCCGAAGCACAATTGTGCAGGTTAGCAATGGAATATTATTTCAGTCATATAGCTGCCTCGGCTGGCCTTACAATACCTAATTCGATCGGACCAATTTTTTCATGCACTTTTTCGAGTGTATGGGGATCTATCTTGACAATGGCATTACGACTGTTAGCCTTAAAATGTTCAATTGTCTCTAGTTTGTCGGCATAATACTTTTCTTTAACAGCGATCCACAGAGAACAGTCTAATGTTGTCAAATCGCAGCTTCTTGGTCGCCAATTGACATCACCATTTCGGCTAATTAAACGGCCATCAAACGTTTGACGCATTTAATCGATTCTGCCAAGTGACAAGTTGTACCATCCTGTTGAAACCAAACATCGTTCACATCAATACCATGAAGACCGGGTACAAAAAAAATTGGTTATCATAATGTGTTTTCAATTACCGTGATGGTTGTGCCGTCCTCAGTTTCAAAGAAATATGGAGCAATGATGTCCGCTCTAGAAGTCGTTCCAAGCAGTTATTCATAATGGACAGACTACGTGCCCCGACTTCTGATCCTCAAATACGGTAATTTTGCTTATTGACACCAATATGAAAATGGGCCGTATCCGAAAAGATGAGTTTTTCTTCGACATCATAGTGCAGCTTCTCATTGGCCCAATGAATCCCAAAGCTGCTAAAGCGAAAATCAATTCATTGCGTTCAGTGGAGATAAGATACCGAATTTTATGACAGAATAGAATGACAGAATAGAATGTGCCAGATTCGAAATAACCGATGATTTAAATTTAAAGCGATAGATGGCCCACCCTATACAGATCAACTCACATCGAGGGCGTTTTACATTTAAAATTCATAAATAAAATTTAATGCAAATAAGGGGACCAAATAATATCAATTTTGATCATAGTGTCATATGATATCGTGTAATGTTTTATTTGATTTGGAGAATAATAAAAAAATTCTCTCTTCTTGGCTAATACTTCAATAAGTAGCAAAAATTTAAAATTCGATGGCAACAGTATACCTGAGAATACCAACGAAATGAAAATCAAAGAAAAGAGAAAATAAGATGTTTCGATACGATTCCAAACTGAATACATATGAAAATGAATAGGTTCCTATAGAAATGTCTTCTATTATTTGTAATTTTATTCTTTCACATTCACATGCCAACAATTTAAAATACTAAACACCTGCCATATCAGTCAAGAAAACAAGGAAGAGAAATTAAAAGATACAAACATCACGGTCTATGACTCTCAATCCAATAAACGGCATATAAGTGGAGCTTAAATATTAGAAATAATGTAAGAAAATGTACATACAAATGTGTACACTTACATACAGAATTAAACTGACTCACGGAAAGTTTCACGCATAAAATTACAATGTCTTGGTGTTCGTAACATATTATGACAGAATTAGTAGGATGCGCAAGGAGCATAACAAATTTTGGTTTAATTTTATACCATCCATCGGAATAATAAAGAAGAGAAATCTAATATTTTTTCTCAAGTTAAAATATGCATTCATGTGAATAAATGTTTGAAATAATGAGACGAAATGTGAGATTAGATTGCCCAATTAATTTTTGAACAAAATTGAAGCCTCGTTGTAACTGCCAATAAAGGAAAATGTATGATATTCTAGTGCACAGAGAAAAAGAAAAAATATAGTTTAAAAGGTTTGTTATTATTTAAAAGAAATCACCGCCAGCAAAAACATTCACATCAAAATGTAATTTTTCGAGCAGTGTGCTGGCCGAAGTCGCCTTAGTATAGCAGGCAGCTGTGTGTTTGCTTATTAGACGTAATATCAAACCCCAGGTCAAGCATCTCAAATGAAACGAAATTTGAATATTTCTACGACGACTTCTCCTCAGCAGATTTCCTGCAAAAACTCTGAGTGCAAATAAAAATGCCATGAGACGTTTCGGAGTCGACTTTAAATAGTAGGTCTCGCCATTCATGCATAAAACTAAGGCACACAATATAAATGGTGTGAGAAACTCGGTCGTAATCCCCACTGAAGGGTTGAATTGACCAATTATGTCTATACTGGGCTAGCGGCTAATAGCGCACCTCGCACATTTTACTATCGCCATAATCATCCTACCGGGAGAACTCTGCCGGATAAATTTGAGTCCACTGCTTCAGTAAAATTTCAACAAACTCCCGTGCGGCAAAGAAACTCCATATCTACCATCACTCTCGAGAACTCATCGAAAAATGGATGAATGGGTACGTCAACAAACAAAATTATCGAATTTTGGATAATACTCATATGAATTATGATCAAACAGCGATTGAATTATGGACTGACGGCGTCATTAATCCATTTCTCATAGAGAACACTTTTGGCTGGTCATCCCTTTCTACAACGAGCATTATAGACCGACGGTTACTAACTTCTTTTGGCATGAGTTGAGTGATTTTGGGACCAACGACATGTGGTTTCAACAGAACAATGCTACGTGTCACACAGCTTATGCTACATTTGATATACTGCACGAACGAGATCGTTCGATTTGACTCGTACTAATCGCATTCTCTAAGAAGTTAGCTAGCTCAGGGGCTGCACACTAAGCAAGAGAATGATAAGTATTCAGTTCCTACACATGAAAAGAGTTAACGCTACAGTTTCTGTTCACGTTTTTTTAGATTAAAGCTTGAAATTTAAGTTTCAGTAAATTATCACACCATGGAACTTTACATATACAAATAAATTTTCCTTCATCATTATACTTTCAAGCATATGTGTGTTACGGAAATTTTTATTAAATATATCACAATGCACACATATATGAGTATATTTTTTTGTTTTACTTGAAATTCCATTTACTAATAATCTCATTTGCATTTTGCAATGAAACGTGTTTCAGTTTTCAATAATGTGTTCGATTTTTCACTTATTTTCTTCTATTTTTTGTTTCATTTTTCCTATGCAAACTGCAAGAGTTTTCATATATTGTGCCAGGTGTCTTCATCTATAAACTTATTTTCTGCAACACATACAGATACAGATATGGATACTCTTAAACTCTTGCATAGTAGATTAGCTTATGCACGTAAACATTGAAATGAGATGCACATTTCATTCTCTGTACATCATCATAATCAGATGAATATTTGAAATACGGAAAATTGTTTTAGGAAAACCATTTTGTGTTTTTTTAGCATTTTTATTTATTTTCTTAAGAAATTTTCAATATTCCATTACATTTACAGTCATTTATGTTTTACATTTCGTTTTCTGGTTATTTTTCATTTAAAATATTCTGAAGGAAAAAAAACTTAATCAAATATATTTTAGACGTGTAGTAATGTAGATCTCGAGTAATTTTGAATTTGTTCTTTTTTGAAATCGTTTCCAGAATTTAGCTGTTTTTTATGAAACACCGGATTTATTTCTTTAAAGGGCTACAGTATATCCACATATCCGTCTAGATTATACCATTCAGGTCAAAATAAGTTGATAATCTTTGATCTATGGCGTCCATCATTATAATGAAAACCTGTTCAACGTTGTACTCAAAAAAATATGAACCGATGCAGTCGCCAGCGAAATATCCATACTAAATAACGATTTCTTCGGAACACATTCCACGCCCTGGGGTTTGGGTTGTGGATTGGTATCACCTCATAGCTAAAGATGATTTTTCGCTTGATATGTTGGCGAACAGGCCACATTACTCACTTCCTTACTTACTTACTTAATTGGCCATTAACAATCCGATTAACGGATTTCGGCCTGCCTTAATACATCCTTACAGGCGCCTCTGCTTCTTGCTCGCCTACGCCAGTTGGTCACACAAATTTGAACGACATGTCCGAATCAGCGCATCTGCTAGATGTTAGTACGTCATTGTTGGATAGGATGCGAAAATCTACGGCAACTCGCACTGGACCGAAGATCTTACGTAGGACTTTTCTTTTGAATACTCTCAAGGCTGCTGCACCAGTGCTTAATAGAGTCCATGCCTCTGCGCCCTAAAGAAGCACGGGGAGAATGAGCATCTTGTAGGGCATTAGTTTTGTCATACGAGAGAGGTCTCTGCCACTCAAAGGCCTACTGAGACCACAATACCAGACAACATATTTGGTGGTAACGGCGGAGCCAAGGGAAATAAATTCCTTGACTATATCGAAAGTATAATTATAGGCCGGTATGTGACATTCAGCCGCAGTAGTCTAGTAGGTAGTGTGTTGGCTTATTAGACGTAAAGCCCAGGTTCGAGCTCCAGGCCAGACATCAAAACGGAATATGAAAGAAAAAAAAAGAAACATGTTTCTTCGGCGACTTCCTCTCAGCAGATTTCTGCCAAAAACTCTGAGAGTAAATAAAATTGCCATGAAGGGCTAATAGAGAATCTGTCGTTCGGAGTCGACTTTAAACTGTAGATCCCGCCACTCAGGTGTAAAATTAACGCACACAATATAAGTGGTGTGAGAAGCTAGGTTGTAATCCTGACCAAAGGGTTGTAATGACCAATCATGTATGTATGTGAGATCTAATAGACACTCTACTTCACGATAGCATATACTTTGTATTGCCTTTATTTACTGACAGACCCATTTTAGTAGACTCTCCCGTTCAATAGCACTAAAGGCAGCAGTAACATCTCGCTTGGTATGCCCTTTGAAGTCATGTCATCAGCGTACGCAAGCAACTGGACGCTTTTTTGAAAAATAGTGTCATTGCGCAGCAAATTTCCCATGAAAAGTTTCTTTCAGAGACGATTTTAAACTGTAGGTTGCGCCACTCATATATAAAATTTACACACACAGTATAAATGGTGTGAGAAGCTAGGTCGTAATCCTGGCTGGAGAATTGTAATGTCCTATTGTGTATGTATGTATGTCTGTGTTAGCTAAGGTTTAAACTTTAATTTTTATTGCTATAAAAACACCAATTAATCAGCAGTCTCTAGTAATTTTATTTTGAAATTTAATATCCTGTAGTTATTTTAACCCTTTTTCTTTACGTCTTTATTTTCCTTTCTAATTTTTGTTGTTCTAATTAATACTGTAATATAAACCTTTTACAAAATTATACACAGAATTGAAAAAATATTTCCTTGTTGGAAGGAGTTGCTCACACCAAAGGCTTATTTAAGGGTATTGTTTTTCGCTTGTTTTGCTTCTCATATTCTCAATTGAAAAAAGGGTGTTAAGGACAACCCTTTCATTAACGCAATATTAAATAAAAGGAAATTGTATCTTCTTTTCACAATTTATAAACTACATGGCGAGAAGGTAACAACAGTGAGAGCATAGAAACAAAGGTGTTTCTTCCATATAATTTAATTAAATAAAATGTTTCCAAGGAAACAAAGATGAAATCAGCTGGAAATAAAAATATATTCAATTATATTTAATTATAAAAGATTTCTAAGAATCAAATATAAGATAAAAAACAAAACACTTACTTATTAAATTCACTTAATTTTTGTAAATAAAAATTCATATTAAATTTTCTATTAATTGACATGCAGGTAGTAACGTATACTTTTTATTTAAAATTCGTATTTTATTTTCGACATTTTTTAATACGAATTTTCTTAAAGTCACTCTGTCGACACTTGAATGTTTTTGATACTTCTGCTTTTTAAGCTGTTTGCTCTGTAAGACATCTTTTCGAGTTAAGATGCATACATGCATACATACATAATTGGTCATTATAATCCTTCAGTCAGAATTACAACCTAACTTCTCACACCACTTATGTTGGGTGTGTAAATTTTATACATGAGTGGCGAAACCTACAGTTTAATATCGACTTACAAAGACAGATTTTTGAGAAATCCAGTGTGTGGCATGCGTGCTTATAATGCTCCGTTAGTGTTGTACTTAAACCACATCGACCTTCTAATGAAGCCAGGCAGTTCTCTTAATGGCACCTTCGCCAACATGTCCTAATCATTAAACGTTCTGCCACCCAAAAACCGATGACGTCTGTTCTGAAGTGCATAGCACTCGCATAAAAAGTGTTGCAGCAATGCCGTTTCATCCACAACATGGCAGTTTCTGCAGTAAGCCTGATGGTTCAGAAATTTCGTATAGCGCAGTGTCCCCTTTGAAATCCTATTAGAGTGCGAAACGTTCTCTTGTCGAACTCAAACAGTTCCTTGGTTGGAACTAAGTTCAGTCATTGAATCTTTCCAATTTAATTCATTCTGACAGCATTTGCCTGAAAGATGAATAATGTATTCCGATGTTCCCTTGTTCTTCGAAATTAGCACAATTTTTTCATTTACAGTGGCATTTTAAATACCATTTAATATATTCTACATTGATCGATTAAAACTACTCACATGAATAAGTAAATCTACAAGTTTTTGTTAAATTTTTAAAATTTTTTTTTTACTACATTATTATTAACGCATATTAGAATTGATGTAAAAAGATAGGTTTTTTTAGAAGTATTTTCCCAAACTATATTTTTTATATTTATATTTTACTCTATTGAAAATTTGTTATTGACATTTGATTGACATGTGATGCAATTATTATTGACAGCAATTGTTGTTAAGCTTCACTAGAACGTCTTTGTTACTTTTGTATGCTGAAAATATAACACGAAATATGTTTTTTATTTAAAATAGAATGTTTCGTTTTAAAATTTAATATAAAACCAAATTTGTTAACTTCTCAAACATGGTTTGTGTGATTTTAATTAAAAGAAAAACCTAATACTTAAATAATGCTGATGTTGCATCCAACATCACGGAATGAAATCAAATCGTTTATTAAACGAATCTTTCTTTTTTTACTGTGTCTTCTTTGTCAAACCCATGGAAAGAAAATATTGTGGATTCGATGTAGTTTCTCACAGCACTCATATTATATGTATTAATTTCATACAATAGTAGCGGGACTTATAGTTTAAAATCGACTCCGGACGACAGATTTTTGAGAAACTTTTCAGAGTAATTTTCTTTGCTCTCCGAGTTTTTGCCAGAAATCTGCGGAGAGGAAGGCATACTCCGTCGAAATATCTGACCTGTGCTTTGAACTGTACACTCACGTCTAATAAGTCCATACACAGCCTACTAAACTAGAGCGATTTCTAAGCTTAAGTAATTCATCGTTTTTTAAACAATATTTTTTAAACTTTGCCTTCTTTGTCCACCTTAGGGAAAGACAATCTTGACGATTCGATTTAACAATCTTGTTGTAAAAACAATGCAAAGCAGAAGTTATTTAAAAGGGGTTTTGAACAACTTTCTTAATTGACCATTTACTACCCGATTAACGAATTTCGGCCTGCAGTAACGTATCCTTCCAGACGTCTCTGCTTCTTGCGCGCGTATGCCAGTTTGTCACACCAATCGATGGCAGAGCTACCCCGATTTGGTCCTTCCAACGCAAACAAGGTCGTCTTTTTCGCCGACTTCCGCAGATCCCCAGATTGCGATGCACTCCCTCCCGCCTTCCGCAGAACACTCTCCATGACGAAGTTGAAGAGGTCGCATGATAAGAGATCGCCTTTCCTGATACCTCGCACGGTGTTAAAAAGTTTGGGGAGGTCCAAAATTTTTAAGCTGATATTCTGCTTATCAGCTTCGCAGGTATACCGAGCTCAGACATTGCGGCAAAAACAGGATCTTTTATGGGACTGTCGAAGGCTGCCTTATAGTCGACAAAAAGATTGAGTGTGTCGATTAGTTTTAAAGCAACTAAATTTAATTTAATTAGGAAAGTAGCGTGCTTGGAAGAAACTTATTTGTGACTTGGTACATTGTTAAACTCTAATTTCCTTTCTGCAATATTTTTAAAAATTTTGTTAATAAACACACACAGCTACTACGCATTATTGTTTTTAATTTTTAGTTACAATTTTCGTACCTTTCCATTCTATTTCTAGCTACACTATAATTACCGAAAAGCCAAAAGAATCACATAGTTTAGTTGGTTATTATATAAAACTGCATTTATTATTCTAAATAATTTATTTGCTTGCGCTGGTGCTGTACTAAATTACAACAACTTTCATCATGTATTTTATATTTCATCAAAATAAGCTTCATTACCATTTAAATACCTTCATTTAGCTTTTACGAACAACATTTATTTACTGCGAAAATAAAAATATTAATAAAAGCAAGTGTTTTAACATTTTCACTCATCATGTTTACAGTTACTTTATTTAAAATTTCATAAAGCTTTTGCAAATATTTTCCTCTCATTTTCATAAGCTTTATTTAAAATATTACCATCATCATTAAAAAAGCAGCGGGAACTTGCTCGTTCCTGAGGGAAGAGAATTAAACATATTTAATGTTAATGCCTGAGATCTTCATTTTAATTTCAGCTCAACAACACAACGACTTACAGTGACCATAAACGGTTATAAAAATAGCATTTTGCACTAAATTATGACTTCAGATGTATATCCAGGACGTAAGAAATGAAAATATTTACACTTTTGTCGCGTAAAACAGATGGTAAAATTAATCTGCGGTGATGTTGAGTGGCAAGTAAAGCAAGAGACATTTTATAATATTTCTTTGCTATTTTGGTTCTTAATTACCATTCCTTAAGGATAATGATGTTAAGCAAAGGATACTATTCCTCATTATTTAAAGGTTAAAGTGGGAGTTCTCACAGAAGCAATGTTAAAATTTTTTTAAATTTGTTAGCATCTGGTAGTTATACACATGAAGTCGCCGTAGTTTACTAGGTAATATAGTTGTTAGACGTGAAGCCACGATTGAAGCTGCAAATCAGATGATTCCACCAAAAAATGGGCATTGCCATGAAAAGTTTGTCAAAAATTTTGTCGTTCGGAGTCGCCTTTAAACTGTAAGTTCGTTCCGCCACTTATGGATAAAAATAAATGCACGCAACAGCAGTGGTCTGAGAAGCTAGGTTGTAAACCTGACTGCAGCGTTGTAATGACCAATTAAGTAAATAAGTTACATACACGTTAACATACTTACTTACTTATTTAATTGGTCTTAACAATTCGTTCCCCGTTTTCGCTAGTCTGAACACTACCTTTCAGCCGTAACTGACTCGTGCGCTTACTTCAGTTGGTCATACCAATCGAT
The DNA here is from genome assembly GCA_930367235.1 of Sarcophaga rosellei. Taxonomy (NCBI): domain Eukaryota; kingdom Metazoa; phylum Arthropoda; class Insecta; order Diptera; family Sarcophagidae; genus Sarcophaga; species Sarcophaga rosellei. The sequence continues at coordinate 65,849,354 of OV884020.1, read as the reverse complement.
GAAAGGGCTTCCTTAATTTGGTGTTCCCAATGCAGACAAGGTCAGCCTCTATGCCGATTATCGCTAATCTTTTCACAAAATACTTGCCTCGCTGAATCATTCTCTTTCGTCCGAAATGGCAGACCACGAACAGCCGCTGGATTTTAATACCCTGAATAACATCTACATATGCTGCTCAGTGAGGAATCCGGTCCGGAAATCATGCAGTAGGACTATGTAGGACTCTTTTTCCGAATACTCTCAAATCTGCAGCATCAGCGAGTAACAGCGTACACGTTGCACATGGTCGATCCCTTATTGGGCTATAGATGGCTGCCTTATAATCAACAAAAAATTGTGTGCGTGTGTCAATTTGACTTTCATTGGTCTTCTGCAGGATTTGTCTTAATACGAAGATCTGGGCGATGGTGAACTTACCTGCTTTGAGACGCTTATAATGGATTCTCTCTTTTTCATAACAATATACAGGTCACTGAGGATTGAATCGTTGGGCACACTTCTTTCCGGCCATATACTGTAAATAAACTGGTGTATGTTATCCAGCTCGTTTCCTCCGACCTTAAACAATTTAAACAATAGCACACAAGATTCAAAGGGCGTGCAGACCATCCTCATACGCAATATGTCGGAGATAGCAATACTAGTACAGCCTTAAGAGACACAAATTTCCTGGAATCCATGGGCATGCTGCAGACCTACTAAGTGCTGAAGTAATACTCTTTTAATTTAATTTAATTCGCTTCATTCTCTTAATTGATCATAAAATTTTAATAAATTTAATTTAATACAACGGTTTAGAACTTTTTCTGTAAATTCTCTTTGTGGTTGCTGTCAGACTGACAGGAAAAATTAAATTTTATTAAAAAACGGCTTCCTTTTTGGAATTTTCTCAAACCAAAGAATTGTGACATCAAGGAATAAAACTCAACTCTCTGCCTTTCTTTTCAAAAAATATTTTCTTTTAATAAAATTAAGATTCATTTTTTGTTTGGTAAAATTGTTTGCTAAAAACGCTGACGGTAGATGGAATTTGCATTCAAAAGTTATACAAAATGATGATTAAATGTTATTAAAAAAAAGTTGCGCAGCTTTGTGCAAAAACTCTATTTAGGCTTTTGGTAGTCGTGGAAAAACTGATTCATTCAGTCTCTGTGAATGAAAATATCACACAAAGAAGTCTATTTTCAAAGAATTTCGGCTTTTTGCCGTTGTGTTCTTTTCGAATCATATTTTATAAAATCTAATACAATATTTAATGAATGTTGTAAAAAGCTCTTTGTTAATAATACTTTCTATCAGTTTAACGTTTCAAAGTTGAAATTTTTTTATAACACTGTTCTGTTATTAAAATATTTACAGATGGTGCAAAAACAATATTCAGGCTTATATACAGTAATTCCTCGATTGCTTCTATGCAATGCAAGTGATCTTTAAATTATCTCTATGAGACTCAATACCTAAAGTTTCTTTGCCATTACTAGAAAGAGCACTAGGTTTGTATGTACATATTTTAGCATCGAATTTTAAATAATCATCAATAACGGAATGTTCGGTACCAAAAAATTCTACGATGTGATCCAAGTGTTTTAACCATTTTATTTCATATCCTTTATTGCAGGCATAGTTGAGCTGTAAGACTTATTGTATTACGATTACCGCCTTTAAAATTATTTAATTTAAAATTATTGCTCATGTTGTTCAAATTGATAAAGAAGGTCGCAGCAACATCGAATACATGGAGTTCTTCTTGTGGAAAGATATTTATTATGCAGTACTTTTCAATTGTCTGGTGGGAGTTATTCCCTAAGCAATCGTTAAATATCTTAGAAGTAAATTAAACATTTGGTCAAATGTTCGGCAAAGCATTTTACATAACCTACAATAAAGGCTTTATCTTAAAATCTTATATAAAATATTCATCAAGCATAATTGTAAGTTTATAGTTTAAAATCTTTGGGGTCTCCTTCTATGATGTAAACATCATTCATTAACAATATAATCTACACACATTAAAACCTTGCTAATCGATATATCCACCCTCATCTAGCATTGGATTTAATTTTTTAATGAACGTGGTGTCTTACTGTATGCACTTGAAGACCTCTCCTTTAACCAGTTTATCCTCCACAGAAGTTCAAACAATAATAACAATAGTAAATACAAATTACCACCAAATTACTTAAGAAAATGCAAGTAATTGACAAGCATCTAAAACGATATAAAGCGAGGAATTACTGTATTTGGTTCTGTTAAAACAAAAAGCAGGATCGTGGTAGTCTAGTAGGTAGTATGTTTGTTTATTAGACGTGAGGCCACGGTTCAAACCCCAGGTCAGACATCTCGATTAAAAAGAAATATGAAAAAATATTTGTTCGGCAATTTCCTCTTAGCAGATTTCTGGCAAAAATTCTGAAAGTAAATAAAATTGCCATGAAAAAGTTTCTCTAAATTCTTACGTTCGGAGTGGACTTTAAACTGTAGATCCCGCCACTCATGTATAAAAAAATTAAGGCACACAACATGATTGGTGTGAGAAGCTAGGCCGTAATCCTGACTGAAGGGTTGTAATGGCCAATTATGTATGTATGTAGGTCCCGCCACTCATTTGTAAAATTAACACACACAACATAAGTGGTGTGAGAATAGGTTGTAATCTTGATGTTAATGGTTTAATGAATATATTCGAATCTTTATAGGTTCTTGACTTGGCATTGCATTTTGGATTGAGTGGTGTGAGAAGCTGAGAGACTGAGAAATTATAATAACTAATAATTATTTATGTATACATTTGCAAGATTATTCATTAATCGTCTACAACAAAAGAAACTAAAGATGTTATAGCTGAACACATTATTTTCGCTTCATCTTGCAAAGGACTTTTGTTTAGGAACATATTTTCCGACGCCATTTTCCTATCTTACTCACTTCGGTTGTGAAATGTGTATAAAATTGCAGCTTTTAAAATATTAATAAATCTGAAAAGAATTTGAAAATCTTTTTTTTAATTTAATTTAACAAAAACCAATAGAGATTGCTTGATACAGAAAGCATTTGAATGATGTTAAGGCAAAAGAAAAATAAAGAAATGTCATTTAAAAATTTATTGTGAATCTTGGTATTGCATTAAGTGGCGCTTACTACACGTACCGTTTATAGTTTCACATCATTCTCTATCTTTCAGATTGATTGCGAACTACATTTTTAATATTGCCTTTGGACTATACTGTTTTATAAAATAATAACCCACTTACAGCTTTAAAAAAAATCAATTTTTATTTTTCTTATAATTTTATTCACTCACCAAATATGTGTCCAAACAGAAACAAATGGCTTTCATGATTTATTTTCCAACCATTAACCTAAAATCATAAGTTCCTGAGATTATGTTGGTATTTACTTAATGATAAGCGAAAAAAGGCACAAAATCTAATTACATTCCAAAAAATGTGATTGAAAACAGAAGCAAAAGATGTACGGTAGTACTTCAGCAATCAATCAATCTCTAAAGCCAAAAATAAAACGTTACAGAGCCTACCATAATGACAAACATTTGTATCAGAAAATCAAACTTTTATAGAATTTGGCAACATGACAAAATGTTGCTGGACGTTAATTATGTTGTATACGATTGGTACTAAAGACTGACAATTCTCACATTTCGCAATATTTTATCATAATTTTCTCATCTAAAAAAAAGAAACAAGAAAAGGGAACAAAGCAAAAAACAGAAAGACAATTGTGATTAAATGACAGACATCGACGTTTTGAATCAATTTTTCACAAAGTTTGTCACAGCTTGCAGGTGATTTAACACACATACATGGTGACATACACAATTAAGTCTGCAGTCTTAATATTATAATAACAAATCATTGAGTAAACACCTAAACTAGTGGCAGGGACAAAATCTAAATACATTAGAACCAAGGAGGTGAGCCATACAACAATGTACATCAACACTTATGTGTGTAAACATAATATCCGTATCCAACAAAGTGACTCAACATTGGTAACAATTTCAACCCGTTTCCTACTAGTTCTGGGTATGTATTATTAAGTGTCAGAACAGATGCTGTAAATTCCTGTGTTTGAAAAGCATAACATGGGTATCCTTAATGGATATAAAGGAAATTCATAGTATTATACAATTTTCATATCCACAATAGGTTTTAGCATAAGTACAATAGCGTATGGAAAGGTATTTGTTAAAGAAATACTCACACTTATGTGTACAATGTAAAGGTTAAGATACTTGCCAATGCACCATATATGCATACCTCAGCTCTTAATCATAATTTATATAAAGGCCAGTACATCTTGCATCCGTACACATATGTTCTTGTGTGCAAACCCTCGTAATTACACAGAAGACAGAAAGCAGTTGAAAGTGAACTAAATGATGCTGTCTTTATATTTTGAATTGGGATTTGTAATAAATGCTTTCGTGAGAAACAAAATAATATTTTTCTTTTTACAATTATTTTATGAGCCTTGCTAACAAAATATAAAAAAGAACTCCACATTACTCCTACATTGAACAAATTCAATTACCAGAATATAAACTGAAAGATGAAACTGAAGATGATGTAGAATTCTCTGAAATATTCTGTGAAAATGGCAGAGGCTACGTAAACAAAGACGGAACAATTTGGTCCATCTTACCGCCACATACTGTTGGATTCCGTGCTCATAACAATTTAATTTATTATAAAATCTTAAATCTTATTTGTTATCACACACATATTCATGTATGAAGCTATTGACGTAAGGTGTAGATGTGTATCAGAAAATGACTACAAGCATTCAGGCCTGTTTGAAGCAAACTTCAGAATAGGTAAGACAACACTTCTAGTGCGGATATCTATTTCAGGGAGAAAATAAATCAACATTTAGGGTTGTAATGACCAATCATGTATGCATGCGTATATCTTGTCACTTAATATATTTACACATTTAACTCAAGAACTTACAAAAACTTCTTCCTTTTTACTATTTTTGTAATACAAGCGTGATCTCCTCTAACGATAAATACTTCAAGCATTTTGTTATTCTAGTTGTGTCTGGGGCATATCATTTTATTTCTAAACATAATTTTGCCAATATTATTTTTTTTTTTCGGTGAAGCACTCACTAGAATATAGCCTTGAATCGTGGTTTTTATATTTTTAGGTTAGACTGTCTCGAAAGATTTTAAATTTTATAAAAATCCACTAGAATTGTCATATTATAGCTTGTAAGTATTTAAATCCAAATTAATCGTATACATACTTTCTATTTAATTGAATTTGAAATATATTACTCATACGCACCATATTACATGAACAATAAGAGTTACTCTGAAAAGTAGGCAATAAAACATTTGTCTTTGATTTTGTCATGTATGAAACTAGTGGAATTAAATATCAGTCATACGTCACATATGAGCATAATGTGAGTAAATGAAATGATTTAGAAGTTTAAATTTAAAAATGCAATTAAAGAGAAACTGTTTGAAATTTTGCCAAATTTATGTCTCTGTTCCGAAGCAAAATTGTTCTGGTTAGAAATGGAATATTATTTCATTCATATGGCTTCCGCGGCTGGCCTTACAGTACCTCATTCGATCGGATTAATTTTCTTGCACTTTTCCAAGTGTATAGAGGCGTGCCTTGGCAATAGCATTATGATTGTCTGCTTCAACGGCGCCTCATAAAAAATAGTCCAACAGTGTCCATTCGCAGCTAATTGGCGACCAATTGACATCACCATTTCGGCTAATTAAACGGCCATCAAATGTTTGACGCAATAAATCGATTGTAGCATGAGATGTATGGCGAGTTGCATCATCCTGATCCTCAGCGGGTAGTCTACTACATAACACTCATACTTAGCGGGGACTGTTTTTAGGGCATTCGTTTAATAAAAAATGAAAACTTAAAAATACTTTAATATTAAAGTAATTTATATTTACAATTTAAAACGTTCTGGTTTTAAATGTTTCATAATTAAAATGTTGTTTTATTTACCAGTTTACGCAACATATTCGAGGGAATATTATTCAATCCTTATGTCGTCGATTTAATCATATATTAAAATTAATGATTAGAAACAAATGGTTTAGAATGGAAATCGCCCACCAACACTTATGCCGTATTAACAACATCATTAAACATATTTTTGTTGCAGTATTAGTCTATGCCTGTATGTAACACAGTAACTTAAGCATAATTTTGTAACACATTTGGTCTTCTTGTTTGGTTCTACAATATAAAATTTTTAATTTACAAAAATTATAATCAAACATCATTATAGTTGTGTGCTCAATGCACTTGTGTTTTCATATATGTATGCATACATAATTGGCCATTACAACCCTTCAGTCAGGATTACGGCCTAGCTTCTCAACACCACTCATGTTGCGTGCGTTAATTTTTATACATGAGTGGCGGGACCTACAGTTTAAAGTCGACTCCGAACGACAGATTTTAGAGAAGCTTTTCATGGCAATTTTTACTCTCAGAGTTTTTGCCAGAAATCTGCTGAGAGGAAGTCGCCGAAGAAATATTTTCATATTTTTCGTTTCGATGTCTGACCTGGGATTCGAACTCGGGCCTTTCGTCTAATAAGCCAACACACTACCTACTAGACCACGGCGACTTCACATATAGTATGTATATTGTTAGGAATAATATTGCATTTCAGTTTTAGTATATTTTATATATAAATTGTATTATGTAGGTATGTATGTACTTGTACCAAAACTTACTTTATACAAACGGTAACTATTTCTGTTGGAGTCTTTGAACTACAATTAATTTCTTTTTTTTTACCTACTAAAGGAATTTATTTTATTATACGGATTTCAATTTGAACCTTATATAGTTTCTCCTGCTTTTTTTTTGCACCTACATTCGAATTTACATTTACAATTTAAATTTTAAATACGTAGTTGATGTAGTTGTAGCTACTTTCTTATATCCCTATTTTATTTGCCTTCCCGTTCCCTTTATATCCGTTTCCTTATTACACTGAAGTCTTGGCCTAATTTCAGGTGTTTTATTATGAAAACCTGGCTGAGGGTAGAAGTTAAATTCATTGGAAGAAAAAGGTCAAATACGAAGTAATAAAGATGAGTAATAAATAAAATTCATTCAGTGTTATTATCATGTGTCTAAATTCGTACTTATATTTCCATTTTTATACCCTTAAAGATAGAAATTATGAATGTACTAATCTCTGTTCATTAAAAGTTGTGTTTTATTTACAAGAAATACTTTTTCACCCGCTTAATAATTTATAAGTGTTTATAACTTTGCTCGTTGTCATCCTGCCTAGTACATTTAGCCTACTGCACTACAAAAAGCCGGAAAATTATTTCCGTTTATCTGAGTTGTGGTTGGTTGGTGTAAAAAAGAAAATAAAAAAACACGTAATTTCTTGTCAATGCCTTCAACGCCAGGGTAATGAACTTTAAGTTGAAGGAACTTGAATAAAAGACTGGATTTCTTAAAGACTAATACAAATTTATGTAAAGGATTATATGAAAGGCAAAATAATGTTTTAAAGAAAATTAAGTTTTACTTTGGTTTTCTTTTTAGTTCCAATGTAACGCCTATAATTTTAGAAATAAACTAACTGAACCAATATGTTATTAGCATATTTTGTCTTGATAACCAACTACTTGACCCTTAAATTTTTGTTATCCTTTTCCTTTCACATTTTCTCACAACATTTTCCCTGATTTTTTCCTTTACTTAACATTCTCCTTTTTTGAATACGAATTAAACTAAGCGATTAAAAAGCAAAACAAATTAAAAACTGAACAAAATTTTTAATAATTTTGCTTAAATTTAATCACGAATTTTTTCTATATTTACAAACTGTTCAAGTGAAAGTAAGCTCATGTTATTATTGTCATTACGCTTAAAATTACGCTTAAATAACCTAAAAGTTTTACACTCTAGTTTGACTAACCGTTATGAAATTAGTGAGCAAACATACCATAACAGTGTAATTATTAGGTACACTAGTTTAGGTAAACTAATCCTTAACTAATCCTCAATTAGTTTTCGTACAAAACAGGAATTTATTATTGAATTATAATAATGTCGCTTTTATGCGATTTTATTTTAAACTCAGTAAACAAATATTTGAAAGTTAAAAACCGGTGATGTAAAAGGGTTCGAGAATAGTAGACATTTCAGAATTTAAAAAAAAATTTGGAATTAAAATTGCTTTTTATCATACGTGAAAATTAGAAAAACCAACACAACCATACAAACATACATACATACATAGAGATGAAATAGGTCTCTTCGACACTTCAGTCGGGATTACGATCTAGCTTCTCACACCACTAATGCTGTGTGTGTTAATTTTATTGTACATGAGTGGCGGGATCTACAGTTTAAAGTCGACTACGAACGATAGATTTTGGGAAACGTTTCATGGAAATTTTATTTACTCGCAGAAAATATTTTTTTTTTTCATATTTCGTTTCGTTCAAGATATGTAATCGGAGTGTTTGCCAGAAATCTGCTGAGAGGCGGTGGCCAAAGAAGTGTTTTTTCATATATCGTTTTGTTGTCGATGTCTAACCTGTGCTTTGAACCGTGACCTCGCATTTAATAAGTCAACTCACAAACTACTAGATTACGGCGACTACTAGACTAAGCGACTATTCGTTCGCTTATATTCCTATATTGCACTGAGCATGTGACCATGATGATGGCTTATCATAAATCTTAATTAAAAATTTTATATTGTAAAACCACACAAGGACAGAAAATTTGTTATATAATCATACATAAGTTACTGTGTGATATACAGACATAGACAAATATTAAAATAAAAACAAAAATATGCTTAGGCGCATAAAAAACTTTGCTGATGTCCACAATAATGATGTTGATGGTGTTGTTAAAACCGCAAATGTGTGGCGGTCGATTTCCTTGTAAGCCATTTGTTTTTAATCATCAATTCTGTATAAAATTATGTAATGCGAGGATAATATATGATTAAGTCGACGACAATACAACAAAAATACAAACAAAAATGTAACAAAAAGTAGAATAACAATTGAATAATATTCCCTCGAATATGTTGCATAAACTGGTGAATAAAACAACATTTTAATTCTGAAACTTGTAAAACCATAACGCTTTAAATTGTAAATTTAAAGGACTTTAATATTAAATTATTCTTAAGTTTTCTTTTTCGAATGCTTTAAAAACAGCCTCCAGTGAGTATGAATAACAACATGTTCCTCCGCATTTATCGTGATCAGAGATCATGTTTGTTCTGCAAAAAATTAAATGTTAAACATTAGAGCTGTGTATGTGTTTGGAAAATTGTGGTTTTAAATAATAATGAAGTAATGGAAGATATAAAGATGGAAACTAAAAGAAAGAAATTATTTGTAAAACAAACACAAAATATTGCAAGAAAAAACTGCGGATGCCAAAATATATATTTGAATGTGAAATCTCACAAAATATAAAAAAAATATGGTTACGAAAATCGAAATGGTGTCATTAAAATAATAAACAAAAGCTCCAAAAACAACACAATGGGCTTGTTTACATGATCAACGAATAAGTTAAAATATAGCAACAAAAACAATGGGCTTGTTTACATGATTAAAGAATAAACAAGAATATAACAACAAAATCGGTGTATAAAAAAGGGGATAAATAAAGTAAACAAGCTACAAGGACAAAAGTAAACAAGGCACACAAACAATAATAATGAAAACAACTTGTTTACATCTTTAGATATTTTGCGAAGGCAGTCATTCTCCTTCGGGAGTATTCATCAGACTGTGGATCCAGCGATATAAAAGGCAAGACAAAGGAAGGAACGAGAGAAAGAATTGAGTCAGTCTTGTGTGAAGGCACGTTGCGTTGCGTGTTCAGAGAATTGTGGCTTGAAGTTCTAACAAACGAGTGTACAAAAAGAATAACAATTTAAGTAAATTGTTGTTGTGTGAATAAATTTTACCAAAGTTGGCACACGGAATTGGGCGAACAATAAAGAATTGATTTAAAATTAAACACAAATTTATTTTTATTGGATTTGCAATCTACGAACTCATATTTTGAAAGGTTCAAAACGTAAAAATATAAAAAAATACAAGCTTGTCTGTAAGTAATTAAATGGAGATTTTTATATACTTTTTCTATTTGAAGGTATACTGATATGATCAGTAATACACATGCAATGCTTTGTTTAATAATACAAAAATATTTTGAGAGAGAGAGAAACAGAGAGCGTTAAAAGGAAGAAATGTTTGTAAGTTCTTGAGTTAAATGTGGAAATATGGTAAGTGACACGACTGTTCATTACAACCCTTCTGCCAAGATAACGATCTAGCTTTGCATGCCATTTATGTTGTGTGTGTCTCAAAAATTATACATGACTGGCGAGACGTACAGGTTAAAGGCGACTCCGAACGACAGATTTTGTTTTGTGAAAGAGTTTTTGTCTGGAATCTGCTGAGAGGCAGTGGCCGCAAATTTTTATTTTTATATTACGTTTTGTAAAAAGTGTCTGACCTGGGGTTTGACCATTGGCTTCACGTGTAATAAGCCAACATGTTACCAACTAGATTACGACGGCTCTCCTATGATTATTTTGTTTTTTTTGGGTTTAATCAAATAATGAGTTTAAGGTTTAAAATTTTCTATTTTATATCGTATACAATATATTGTTGGTCGTTTCATTTCACATCCATTTAATTATATAAACATTACAGTCGTATAAAAATATAAAATAATGCATGAGCTACTGCTTATTTGTGGTTCCATTAATATAGTAGTTTTCGCATCACCATCATCACTTACGCTGGTATAGGCATTAGTATAATTATTATCCACGTTGCAGAGAGAATATTTATATTGTAGCAGTTTACGAAAGTTTGCATTTGTTTGCGTTAGAGTATGTTATACAGTAATTGTTAGTTACAATACAATATGATGATCAGCCATCAATACCATGATTGTCATCATGACACTGCAGTTACTATATGCGGTATTCTGTTGTATATAGTTACATTAGAGTAATGAATATGAAACATTCAATACACAAGTTCATATGTGTACCATATACATAAATATGGCTTTATGTAGATATAAACAAATGTAAACCTGATCAATAAAATAATGCAAAAAAATTTTCAGTTTCTCAGTGGGTTTTTATAGGCCGTTATTATTAGGAATTAAAAGATTATAAGGTCGTTTACCTAATGGCCTGCTAAATTTCTATATGTTTGATTAATTACTTAGAGTTTCATAACTAAGTAAATAGTTTAAAATAATCGTACTAATTAAGGCAAGTAATAAGGATCTTAACCTCATTTTAAGAATAAAATGAAACTAATTATGGTGGCTAGCTGACAAATTTAATAAGAAAAATACTAAAAACCAGCTGCTAAAGAGACGACAATTGAAAAAAAAAGATCCATCCGCCGTCTATCTACAATTTTCAATGTACAACAGTTAGTTGTTTATCACTTTATTTAATAACAAATAAATTCCCGTAAGTCTTATTTTCACAAATTTCCTTTTAATGATGGAATGTTTTTCTTGCTCGTCCTTTGTGCTGCAAGGACATAAAAATGAAAAAATATCCAAATTACATCACGTAAATGTTTACACCTCCAACGGAAAAAATATATTTCAGATTATGGAGTTTTTTTTTATTTCGAAATTTAGCTTCTGTTTCTCACTTTATTGCCTCTATTCGGTGGATGATGGGCGGAATGTGTCAGTATGTCTGTTGGTTTTGAGAAATGTCAAAGAGAATGTATTTGTGGTTATAAATATGAACACTTTATTAAAGTTTCGTTGTCCCTAAAGTTTAGAGTACGCCTGTAATAAGGCAAAAAACAAATAAAAAAAATTTTTTTTTCTGGAAATGAAAAGTAACTTGGAATAGTGAAGCTACTAGTGGCTACGGCCTAGCTTCTTACACCTCGTGTGTTATGTGTTTTAATTTTATTTTTGGGAAATTTTTAATGGCAATATTATTTATTTTCAAAGTTTTTGCCAGAAATCTGCTGAGAGGAGGTCATCGAAGAAATATTTTGTTTTGTTGGAAATGTCCGCCCTGGTGGTTAGAATCGAGGCCTCATGTCTTATAAGTCAACACACTACCTAGTACATTATGTGCTAAATAAGGGAATAATATTGTGTTCGTAGGTTAATTAAACTCTTTTAAACGTTCTAGTTAGACACCAGACTAACACTTAAAACCTACTGCTATAGTTTGGTTTAAAGCCAATATATTGCTAGAATTTATACAATCCTTCCTCTCTGATCATGCCCATAAATTTCATCATTACCTTGCCACTAACATAAAGATTTTCTATTTAATTATCAGCAGTAGTAAGATGGATAAAGAGGCAAGTATAGAGAAAGTTTATAAAGGAATAGAATTTGTTAAGCAACAACGTTAAAAGTATTACGTATTGAAACCCCATGCATTTGCTTTGTTAAGGCAAAAATCCAATTGAAATCTTCATCAAGTTATGTTGAAATTTCTTGTCGACTCCTTTTGCTTTAATCTATTGACAATACAAACATCACTTTGATGATAAGTTGCCAACATACATGCACACACATACATATGAATGAATGCATGTAAGTAAAGCTGCTTATGTTAACCACAAGAAACTTTGGAAAATAAACATATTGTTGAACATGCTGTTGATTGCAAAATGTTGACGTTGACGTTTCTACTATGAGGCTCAGCTGGTTTATTATTTGCTGTTACCTTACCATATAGTCCTTTTCGACTTTTGTCGTCTTTGCATTTGTATTTGATTTGTAAATTTAAGCTGCACCTGTACACAGTTTTTGTGTCAAATCATCTCTAAGTACTCAGTAATGCACAGACTACTCAATCACACAAGGCAACTGTTGTACCTCAAAACTGTAGTCGTATTTGTTGATGAAGACTTTTGTTTATCACTGTGTAAGCTGCTTCAGCAAACTGCTATTAGTCCTTATTTTACTGAATTCTTATTGTTAAAAGAGGTTTTCCATACAAATGAAACATAAACGATGAAAGAAAACGTTGATCGTTGTTGCTCTTTGTGCGTTTGTGTAGTTAAGGTTGTCTTTACATAACTGAAATGCTATTTAAGAAGGAGAATATTCTCTAATACATATAATAAATTCACTGTTTTATAAATATTAGTAGCGGCTCTTTTATTAAATGCTTCATAAAATTAAATTTCACTGAAACTACGCGTTTGTGAGATATTATCGAAATTCTTTATAAATTTTAAACGATGTATTGATGCCATTATTTGTGGGTTTTAACATCGTTTACATTTTAGCTATGGCTTCTCTGGGTGGAGCTGATACGAAATGCTGAATTTTCCATGACTGTGGCGCATAAACCAGGTTGACCTTCACCGATGGCATGGGTCATGTTGGCTTTGACGGTGACTGTGGTTTGTGGCTTATTCGCATACACTGGCGATGTGGGAGATCTAACAAGAGAAAGTCTAACAGTTTCAAATCGCACAATCTCGGTGAAGAGTTCACATTACCTCCTCATGAGGTAACCAAATCGCTACTGACAACATTCTCAAGGGAATACGGACCAATGACATCGTCAGCACATAACCTATTTTGGATGGCATAGAACTATCTTGGATCTCATGTCAATTGGTATCGTGCCAAACGCAGAAATTTCTTGCCTTTCCATACTCATTTATATAGAAATAAGGTTATCACAAGAACATCCACTTTGATACAACGTGTTGTTAAATACTGTATTCAGTCATACTGATTTGGAAAAACAGACGGAATAAATGGCAAAGAATTTGACATATATATCACCGACATTAGTCGTTATCAACTGTCAATATTCGTCCCTGAAGAATTTTTTGAATAATTTTATTTTATTAGGCAAGAGAAAAAGTTATATTCGTTTTCAATATTGAATGTGTCAGTTTAAATATATTTGATATAAGCATACATACATACATACACACATACTAGGACATTAGAATCCCTCAGTCAGGATTACGACCTAGTTTCTCACATCACTTATGTTATGTGTTCATTTTGTACATGAGTGCTGGGACCTTAAGTTTAAAGACGACTCCGAACGAAATTTTTTTTTTGGAAACTTTTCATGGCATTTTTGTTTACTCTCAGACTTTTTCTCCGAAATGTGTTGAGAGGAAATAATCCAAGAAATATTTTTTCATATTTAGTTTTTATGGACACGTTTGACATGGGGTTTGAACTACAAACTAAACGACGACGACTTATACACACATATGTACCTACATAATTGGCCATTACAACCCTTCACTAGGCCTTCACAGGCCTAGTTTCTAACACCACTCTTGCTGTGTGCCTTAATTTTATACTTGAGTGGCGGCTCCAAATGACAGATTTTGAGAAACTGTTTTTATGGCACCTTTTATTTACTCTCAGAATTTTTTCCAGAAATCTGCCGAGAGGAAGTCGCCGAAGATATTTTTTTTTCATATTTCGTTTTGATGTCTGGCCTGGGGGTCGAACCCGGGCTTTATGTCTAATAAGCGAACACACTAGATTACGGCAACTTTATCATAATTGTGAATGTTGGCGTAAATATTAAGTGTGAAATTCTGGCAACTTTTAGTTGAACTAGCTCAACAATGTAGCAAGTATTGTGTTGAATAATTTGTTTTAATTTCACAAATAACTAAATTTCGTTTAATGATTAGTAATAATATAAAAATATTATATAATAGTATTATAAAAATAGCCGTTTAGATAAGCTCCCTTCCGCACAATTGTCAAAATCAAATTTGTTACTACGTTTAATTTTTTGTAATACGAGCATAATAAGTTCATACAATAAATACACAATCATGTTGTGGGTGCGTATGTGTAATTTTATTTTACAAATGCTATGTTTTACACAACACTCATACTCACTGTGGGCTGGTTTTAAATAGTTTGTTTAATAAAGAAACAAAACTTTCGTATAATTTCAAATAAAAACTTTTAAATTTACTAAATAAAACGATATGATGATGACGACTTATGTATATTTGGTATAATTTTGCCATATAATCTCTTCAAATCAATATTTTTTTTCAAGAAAATATTTTAAAATCAGTCGCCAGTATGTTGTTCCCTTTCTGTAAAGAAAGAAATAAAAACTCCAAGTATTTAAATTTCAATAACTTCCGTGAAACAATTTTCATTTTCTTTATTTTTCTTGTTGATTACGTTCGGTAACACTTAACATTTTTACATCGATTAAGTATGCAATGCCTTAAGCTTTTCTGGCTCTTCATAAACCCTTTAATGGGAGTTGCTGTACTGTTTTATTCTTTTCAAGTGGAAATTTTAAAAGCAAAAAACCAATGTTAACTGCTGCAAAATAAAAATATTTTTTTAACTGATATTTTAATAACTGTTGGCTAAGACGACTTTGAAAAGTTTCTCTTTTCTTTTATCTTTGCGAGGCTTACTTCCGTATTTAAAATGTTTTGCATAATTTCCAACGAAAATGTATTCGGTTGTGTTTCATTCGAGATAAAATGAAAAATTTACATAAAGATTAACAATTTTGCCAAAGGACAAAATACATACGTACATATTATGGAAAATTTTTGGGTTGAAAGCAGAACAAAAAAAAATGCAAATCAGAACAACAAAACACTTTAATGCCGACTGGTTAACGAAAAAAAAATATTCGATTCATTTTATTTTTTATCGATAATGTTTTAAATATTTGTTGATTTGTTTAAAAAGGATTTCACAGAATCGATTTTCTTTATTTATTTAATGTATCTCATTAAATTTGAAACATGAAAAAATTCTAATTTTTTTACATTTGGTTCACTGACCCTAGGGCGCAAGAATGAATAGAAATAAACGCTAATAATAAGAAATATTTTTGAATGATACTGGCTATGTGGTGTTCTATAAAATGTTTTGTTAAAAAAAATTTAGCTGAACACTTCGATGAAATAAATCAAATTGAGTGAACTTAAATTTAATGCCTTTTATGTAAGAATCTTTGCATCACAAGACCAAAAGACATTTCAAGTGCCTATATCTTCCTAATTGTAGTCGCCGTAGACTGGTAGCTAATGTGCTGGCTAATTAGACTTGAGACCACGATGCAAACCCCCGGGTGAGACATAAAAATTGGAAAAAATATTTCGTCGCAAACGGTCTCTTATCACATTTCTGGCAAAAACTGTAGTCCGGAGTCGACTTTAAACTGTAGTCACCGTAAATGGTGTCTGAAGCTAGGTCCTAATCCTGTCTAAGGAGTTGTAACGACAAATCATGTAGCCCATGAACAAGTTTTTCAAATATCTGTATAGGATGATAATGGTCGCTTGATTATGCTAGACTTCACCCATCAGCCTACACTAAAGTTTTATGTTCATAACCATTAGTGATTAATTGTTAATTTTACGTTAATAATTGATGAAAAGTGTTTCTATTACAAAGTTTTAAAATATCATATTAAAACAACAACAACAAATAAACTAAACTTCAAAAGCTCTCAGCCTAATTTACAGGCTTGTAAAGGATTTACCCTCAAAATAATTAATCAAAGAAAGACTAAAAGATTTTCAATCAAATAAAATTTCAAATAAAACAGTTATTAAATTAAGGACAATTTAAATATATTAATTACTTAGCTTGGGGACTTTAATAAGCATTTTTAAAACAAGAACTTATGTTTTAACAGCAACCAAAATCACACTCAAAATGAAATTGTTTCTGCTGACTGCAAGAATGAGTAGCAAAAATAAACATATTGTTAAACTCTTAACTTTCTGAGTGCCATAAACTATTCAACTTATTTCTAATATTTTCAGCTAGGCAGTTAGGCAGTTAAAATAACTTTTTTGAACTAGTTTTTTTATGCTAAGACATCATGTCAAATTGTTTTCTCGCATCTTGTATCAACTAAGAAACAATTCATTATAAATCTCTGAAGTCGTCATAGTCTAGTAGGTAGTCTGTTGGCTTATGAGACGAGACTCCTGCTTCAGACTCCTGCCAAAGTGTCATGAATAAAACGAGTGTTTTGGCACAAACTGTGAGCAGAAATGAAGTTGCTACGAAAACTTTTTTAAATCTGTTGTTCAGGCTCATGGATAAAATTAGCGCAAACCACATAGGTGATGCGAGAATCAGGGTTGTAATCCTTACTAAAGATTTGTAATGTATATGCCAAACAAAAGCAGAATTAAGGATTATTCTGCTGCTTTTAAAAGATATTTTTCTGTTCATTTTATTGAAATATGAAGTCAATATTTTTTATGACGATTTTTACCAAATGGCCTGTACTTCATGATAGGCAACTGATTATATGACGTTCAAAATAAAATTGTTGCCATTTTATTAAAGATTTACGATTCCTTTGAATCATTTCTCTTAACGGAAATTAAAAATTCACAAAAGCTAGGAAAGAGTTACAAATTCATTTTTATCAAACGTTTCAGAAAAATTCATTCACTTTCTTTCGAGGTAAATTTTATGTCAAATTTAAAACGAAATTAAAAGGACACAAAAGTTTGGAAAGAGTTACAAAATCCATTTTTATTAAATGTTTTAAAACGTTTCATTGACTCTCTTTCGACGTGCATTTTTAGTTTACTTTCTAGTATATTTATTAGCTCGCCAGCTATGAAATACAATATATTTCAAAAGCTGCTGTTAAATTTTTAATATTGACAGCAATGTCATCAATAAAAATCTCAAATTATTTGATTTTCAAATATATTCGTGTACAATGATAGTTTTTTTTAATGAAATTTTAAACGAAAACATTCATTTATTTTCAAGACGAAAATATTTGTAAATAAATCACGTCTTAATTGTAATTAAAAATATAAAATTACAATATCTGTCCCATGGAAACAAATTAAAAAACAAACGAAGAAATTTACAAATCGTTTGCATTCATTTACATTTAAATTTTATACAGAGGCAGGAAACTGCCAGTAAAAATGAGAGAAGGATATTGTTTTGTCTCATTTGGTTTATTTACAAATTAATTACGTAACGATTTTGTGACTTTAGAACCTTAATTAGCATTTCTCATATCCCCCGCCATTATTCATTTGGACCGCCATGTTGCTAATCAAGAAATGGTTTTGTTGTCGGTGTGCTAAGACAGTATATGGTTTAAATAAATAAGAGAAGTAGTCCAGAGCGTTAATAAATATTGTGTACAGAGTATAGAGCTGTAAGCCTAAAAATGTAACTTCAGCGGTTATATTTAATTGGAAGCACAATTTTACATTGATTTTACTATACAGTCATTAACAATTTGTTTCATACACCATATGAGTTATTTATCAGGACATCTCCAACAAAATGAAATATAAAAAAATATTTCTTTGGTAACTGCCTCTCAGCAGATATCTGCAAAAACTCTGAGAGTAAATAAAAAATTTCGATTAAAGTTTTCTCAAACAATCTGTCGTTCGGAAACAACTTTAAATTGTAGGCTCCTTAATTCATACATAAAATTAACAAACACAACATAAGTGGTGTGAGAATCTAGGTCGTAATCCTCATTGAAGAGTGGTAATGACCAACGAAAACGAAGAGGATGATCATGCGGCTTCAACCCTTGAATCAATTGAGCTATATAAGGCATCGTACCGAGATGTTTTCGTAAACATCAACGTAAGCGGGTGCTTGAAAATTCTTGAAGACGATGACGGCATTCTCACGTATGACCTCTCTGTCGCATCTTAGATATTTTTAGTTGGTGTGCATACTGTACTCGCACGAGCACACTCACGTCTTGGCGCATTTAAAATGAAACCAGTTTCACGAACTTTCGCAATAAACTTGCGTGTACCGGGCACTATTGGTCCTTCTTTGCGATCAAATTGTGTACGATATTTTCGTGCAATTTCCGACAAATTCTTCTCGGTATGGAAATAAATTTCCAACAAATGCCAACGTTGGTCAAGCTTAAATTTATTCACTACGTTCAGTATAGATAATATACTGAATTTTGTGACAGAATAGAATGACATAAGTTTCGCCAGATTCAAAATAATCAATAGTTTAAATTTAAACCTATAGATGACCCACCCAATATAACAAGTACTTTGCAACTTGTACTCTCTAGTTATTATTTTCAATTTTCTTTAAATAAATTCTACTTGAGTTCAGAAAACAGTATGCTTTTATAACACTTCGTTAACATTTTCAATAAGCCTTGCTTTCCTAATTAACACACTGGCAATTTAACTCTTTAGTATTTATGATACTTGAGCTTTTCCTTCACTCAAAACCTCATTTAGGCTGATGTTTCATCAACATCTCATGCTCATTAGTATCAGTCTTAAGAGGAATAGTACCTTCATAGCGCATAAAAAGGTTTCCTATTGAAATCTTTTATATTGATGAGAGTGCTCTCAGCATTGAATACAACATTAAATATGAAAAAGGGTCCTCTTCTTAATACATTTCTATACATTTTAACATACAAGAACATTATAACACACAGCAAGTAGACAGGCCCACTAACTGTCTGACATTTATCTTAATAACGATGTTAAGATGGAGAAGTTCTCCACTCTAGAAGACAACTGTTGCATCTTCGCCACTTCTTTTCATAAGAAGAGATCCTAGTTGTAGTAGGCGTAGTAGTGTTGTTGTCTCTGCTTATAAAATCATTATTCATTCATGTTGTTTTTGTTCTTGTAAAGACATTGCTTTTGCTTAAATTAATGTCCTCTTTATGCCTACTTAAGGGAAGAAGATGTTGTTCTTGTTTCTGTACAACAAACACGATAATGAGGGTGATGAAGAAAATAAATTTAAACCTAAGGGAGTAGGATTTATTGTCTTTAAATTCTGTTAACGTTTAATTTTTTTTTAAATTTGTGTAGAAATACTTTTCAGGATTTATAATTAAAACAACAACAAATTTTTTAATATTTTCACAAGCCTAGCATAAAATATTTGTACGTTTTATATTCATGGTTTTGAATGGATTAATTACAAGGATATATAGGATGCAGGTAGTTACCTTATAGCTTTTCTTAATATTCTCTTTGTATTTCGTAGGAATTTAAATATTGTTACGTTTTTATCTTTTAAAAAACGTTTCGTAGATTGCAAATAAAATAAAAATAAATTTGGGTATTTTTCTCACAGTTCTGTATGCCACTGTTCACAACTTTATGTGAAGAACATTAATTGCCCTCTTTTGTTATTCCTCTGTCTATACCCTTTATAAACAATGAAAATCAATAAACAATTGTTCTACAGATCTTTGTAACTGACATCTTCAAACCATGATTACTCTCTTCACACGCACCGTGTCTTCACACAAGACTGACTGAACTTCACTAACTCTGAGAGTAAATAAAATTGTCAAGAAAAAGTTTTTTTTTAAAAATCTGTCGTTCGGAGTTGATTTTAATGTTGATGGATCTCACGTAATTGTCACATGTATGTACGTACACACATAATTGGTCATTACAATCCTTCAGTCAGGATTACAACCTAGCTTCTCACATCACTTATGTTGCGCATGTGCGAATTTTATACATGAGTGGCCTACCTGCCTAAAGCCAACTGCGAACGACAGATTTTTGAGAATCTTTTCATGGCAAATTTATTTACTCTCAGAGTTTTTGCCAGTTTGTGCTGGGAGGAAGACGCCAAAGTAAAATTTATTCTTATTTCATTTTGTTAGAGATATCTGACCTAGGATATAACCCGTGGCCTCATGTGCATTCCTTTCTATGTTCACTTATAACCAACCGATTATAATTTATTTAGTGGACTTGGTTGAATGATAAGTCTTCGACCTCGTTTGAAGTTCCACTCACTAACATGAAACCATTTAAACGTTCCCCGAAATATGCCGATATCAATATCCACGACATTAATGTACTATAAGGTCTGTAAAGACGCTGTTAGAAGACATGTAGCAATATAATACATATTGATAAATCCCTGTCCCTCTCAATTTCATAGTATGATATGTACAGTACGGAAAAATTTTTAAACCATCAATAAATAGGCAATGGTAGCAATTGCGAAGGATTAACACAGTCGGTAAGCTTTCATTATAGATTTGGACATACATGTGTACATGTACATAAAAAACAAGGTTAATACAATAATTTACATGATTGTATGCCAACCTACACATTGGCATCCACAGTCTCATATGCTGTTTGTAGAATTTAAAGGCGCCTTTGATAGCATCTTGAGAGATACTATATTGCTGTTACTCTGACATATTCATCACTTTAATCCATGATTTATATGCTAATTCTAAATGTTCTGTTTTTGAAATCGCCGTAGGCTAGTAGGTTGACTGTGAACGCTCTAATATCACGACCAAACGAAATATGAACAAAAATTACTTCGGTGACTTCCTATCGACAGAGTTCTGGTACAAACTCTGAGAGTAAATAAAATAGTCATGAAAAATTTATCGTTTGGTGTCGATTTTAAACTGTAGGTTCCAACACTCATGTGAAAAAATTAAAAAACACAATATGGGTAGTGTGAGAAGATATGTTGTAATCCTGACTAATAGGTTGCAATGACTAATTGAGTATGTAATTCTTAATGCAACGATTGCCTTAATAATAAAAAAAGTTAAAAACGTTAGTTTTGCCATTTTTCATTGAAGTATTCATTCATTTTCATTGAAGTATTCGACAGTGGCGACTATAAAAAAATTTAACACACTCAGTATCAATCATAAGGTGTACATATGTATGTATATGTCAAATAAACTCAAAGGAGTACTTATGATAGTTGATTTTGTACTCAAACAAAATTTCAATAAACAAAAGCAATGCAGGCTCAAAGAAAATATTTCCAACTGTAATATAGTAGTTTTAAAGAACACATACACAAACAGCCCTACAGACAATAAACTGCTTTGAGTTATACAACCATGCCATAGTGGTGACACTGTAGAACATTGTAATTCACTGCTCATAGCTATTTCTCGTATATCAGTCACATCAGGCAGTTTAGCTTGTATATGAGTGTTTGTAAAGCACCAACTGCAAATATACGGCGACATTTAAAAACTTCTTCATAATGAGAGAAAATCCAGCACAAAGTTTCGTTGTTGTATTGGATATTCTTGTTGGCAGTTTTCGAACTCTATTGACAAGACCGGGATCACTTTCAAAGCACATTATTTCTGTGTAAGTTTATTTGTGGTTGCAAGTTGCCTAACACAACCTGAAAAGAAAAAGAAAAAAAAAAACTTGCAAACCAAACATGTTGCACATGTTGTTTGCTAACGTTAACAACGTTCTTTATGTATTTGGGTTGACTAATACAAAGAGAGTATTGTGTCTACATGTGTCTTACTTACTTGTACTCTGTGTAGAGTCAAGTCATCTTTAGATATTCAATCACTTTCAGGCTCATAGATTCTGTACAATTTGAAGTGGAGCAATAGCTACGACACACTGCTAAACATTTGTTGCTATTTTGGTTTCGTAGACATTTTTAAAGCCAAAGAAGAGGACAAATAAAGATATTGTTTGAATTTGTTTATTGCTGTTGTGCTAATGCCGGATGGAATTATTTCTGTTATTGAACTTGTTTTGTAAGGTACCGTAGAATTGTCCATACTTTGGTATACTTTATGGGTTTAGATATGCAAGAACTTAAAGTAAGTGCTGTAAAATACTAAAAATATATGATGGCCTCAAGAGTATTAAATATTTATAACTAAGTACACTGGTATACGCATAGGACTGGTTCCATTTTAAATCGAAATTCTTTATCAAATGCTTTACGTTCATCTAAGAAAATGTAAAATCCTATTTTCTAAGGCAGGAAACTACATCGAAGCACTTCCATAAAATTTAAACTGTAGGTCCCGCCACTCATGTATAAAACGCACACAACATAAGTGGTGTGTGAAACTAGGTCGTAATTCTGATTGAAAGCTTTTAATGACCAATTATGTATGTATGTATGGAAAATAATATAAAATGCGACGCAAAGGATGGTCATTAGGCTATAATTATTGTAGGAGCCGTATTTTATAGACGGGCAAGCTAACATCCTTACATAAAATTTCTGACAAGATCGTAGGGCCACGAAAGACAACATGTTGCATTTTTATGAAACGTGAGCCAGTTGTTCCAACCCTGACGCACCCGCCTCATACTTCCTCAAAGCAAAAACTCTGGGAGTAAATAAAATTGCCATGAAAAGTTTCTCTAATACTCTACATGATGCTCATCCTCCCTGTGCTTCTTTATGGCGCTAGAGCATGGGCACTATTACGTACTGATGCAGCAGCTTGCGAGTTGGCGACGATTTCCGCATTCGAATGAGCAGCTCCTCAGCCATGTGAACGTTGCACAACGTATTAATATCTAGTGGCTGCCCTGTCTCAATCATGTAATTGGAATGATGAAAGTGCTCCGAGAGACGCGTATTTGATGCAGGGGTTTGCGGAAGTCAGCGAATAGAATGACCTTGTTTGAGTTGGAAGAACCAAGTCGAGGAAGCCCTGTCATCGATTGATGGGGATTGAAGGATATGCTTAAGCAGGTCGAAATTCGATAATCGTGTTGTTAATGGCCAATTAAGTATGAAAAGATTCTCAAAAGAACTGCCATTCGAGTTCGATGTTAAACTTGAAATCCCACCACGTAATTAATACAATTAACACATACAATATGGGTGGTGTGAGAAGCTAGATCGTAATCCTGACCGAAGGGCTGTGATGGCCAATTAAGAAGAAGAAGAAGTTGTGGCGTTAAGTCAAACTTTACTGAACAGATTTGTCTACACAGTTTAACATAGGAAGCTCTCTAATAATGGTTATTGATGTCGATAGTTTCCAAGTAGCTAAAAAAACTACATGATACCATCGCCATCTTTTCTTTACTTCGAAGGAGTGTAATTTAAAATATAATTACAGTTGTTTTGCTGTTAATATTGTGTTCAATACGTGCAACAGAAACCCTTGAAACCAGAACAGTACAAGAAAAATGAATGAACAGATATTTGTTAAATGTATTATAACTAAATGCGATAGAATATCTGTATAAATATTAATTATTATTAAATTTAAAGACATATGTTGCTAAACAACATGCATACGAGCATACAACAAAATTCAACTTTTCAATGGAATATCAACAAGATTTTATAGGTAAAAATTTGTTCTCGTTTGGATTGTAATTAAATTTATGTTTGTGCAACAAAATAGAATCCAATTATATGGATTCATATAAATATTGTATGCAAGTATTCATAACATTGTAAATAAATGAGACTCTTGAATATTAATATATTATCTGGGTGTTGTTTTCAGTTGCTTTTGGTTTTTGAGAGAAGACTACTTATTCGATTTCGTTCTCAAGCTGTTATTGCCTGATAATCAAATATAAGCATACATTTGTTTAACTCTACCTATAAATTTAATTGTTTTCTTCAGGGTTCCCAACAAATCAGCAGGAATTCTCATTAAATATTGAGTAGAGAAGATCATAGAAATTGTAATAGGAGTATTGACAACTGGAGTATGTAGGAGTACTGGCAACATGCTTTGAAGGCAAAATTACTATTTAGGTGATGCATTTGAAATACATCCCAATCATATTGAATTCTTTCCTTAGTGTTTCATAATTTTTATTAAAACAATCTAAAAAGTTAAATTCAAAACCTTTATAAATATATGGCACATGAAACAGATTTTAATTATTGAGAAGTTAACAAGACATTTTCTTGTTTCTTCAGAATTGTTCCATTTTGTACTTGTATTACATCCTTGTTTTCATCGTTCCGTTATAGTTTATTGACCAAACAAAGAAAAAAAGAATACATAGGGTCTGTCATTTAAGTACATTTGTCTTTTGTATTTATAAATACATACACATTTACGAACAACATGCATTGGCAGGCATAATGGTTTTATGAAGGAGACTTCATATACACTTTCATACTTAATGGCTTATAAGAATAAGTTTTACAAGACACATACACACATATTGTATGGGTTTGTATTGTATTTCATTAATGCATTCTGTAATGTTTATCTGGTAAAATATTTAATGAAATAATAAAGAAAATATATGTATGGAATATAAACAACATGCAAGTGGTTTGTTGTTCTTTGGTTTCTTTTCTTTTAATTTTTCTTTTCTTTTCTTTGTCTTCTTCTTATGGACATTATAAGTAAACTCGTTTATGAACACAGGCGGTCTGGTTTTAAATGAACATGGAAAACTACTTTTGCCACACGAATAAAACAAAATAAGAAAATTGCAGTCACTCTACATTAATATTATGTACTAGCAGTGATTCCATAATATGGTTGGATACAAGTGCACTTGATTTGTTTTTTGTAAGCGATTTACTGGCCAATTGACAACTAACGGATGTGCTCGATGTGGCCTCTCAGCAGATTTCTGGCAAAAAACTTTAACAATAAATAAAATTGCCATAAAATGTTTCTCAAAAATCTGTCGTTCGAAGTTGATTTTAAACTGTAGATCCCATACACAACATAAGAGATGTGAGAAGCTGGGTCGTAATTCCGACTGAAGGACTGTAATGATCAATAATGTAAGTATAGTGTGTAGACGTGCTCGACGTGGCAGACATGTATTACGTAAATGTAACCGATCACATGTTTCTTTATTACTGTAGTCTGTGTATTCTAGTAGGCAGTAAGCTGGCTTATTAGACGTGAATTTACGGTTCCAGCCGTATTTCTCTGTCAACTTCCTCGTAGCAGTTTTCTGGCAAAAATTCTGAGATTAAATAAAAATTTGCCATTAAAGAGTTTCTCAAAACTCAGTCGGTTGGAATTGAATTCAAACTGTAGGTCCTGCAACTCATGTACAAAATTAACACATACAACATAAATGGTGCGAGAAGCTAGGCCGTAATCCTGACTGGAGCATTGTCGTGACCACTTATGTATGCATGTCCCCATATTTTTAATTCCGTTGAAGTAACGATAAAATAGCGTAACACAAGATACATTGCGATGGTGCTGTATAATTCGGGAAACCTCAAAGTAGACTTCAAGGCATCGGTCAATGAGTGCTGCATTCTATTTTCAATACTATACTTATAGTGTAAATAGTAAGGAAACCAGAAGAAGTGAGACATTTATTAAGCCGTCTTAAGAAATCGTGACACTTAAATGAATTTTTCGACAATTGAAAATGTTCTGGTTCCAGCGAGCATCACATTGATTTTTATGCCCAGAATATCAAGAACTTCTAACTTACAACATTTACACCCTACATATCTACAGACGACGGTATATTATTGCTGCGGTCGTATTTAAATAAACAGAGCATTGACTTTATCCTTACGACCCCATTGACTTTGGGTCGAAGCTAATTGTGTCATTTATTTTAAGCTCTAACGTCTTAATCTCCAAAGCGTTCAGTCTATATCATTAAAAGAATAGGAATAACAAATTTTTGCTGTCATCTGCTGAAGTGTAGATCGGATAAAATGACTACGGTTTCTATAAAATTAATTGAGAAGCCAACAATTGGCAATCCAATCCACATTGGCACATCCACTTTCGTATTATGTTATACAATGTATTTAATGTAAGGCAAAGGAAATACAAAACAATTTCTAGGATTTATTGAACATAGAAAATATGAATGCTGTATCCTTAGTAGTTCTAATTATACTAAAATTTAATCAGAAGTTTTAACAACTTTGACAACGTTAACACGCTATATATCATATGCCATTTAAAATTGCTTTTTTATGACTTAAATTTGTCAACAACATTTGGGCAGACAGCGGCAATAAAAAGACTTGAAAAAAAGTTTATTGCCTTTTTTCATATTTCTTCAATCCTTTTTTCATTCTTTGACAAGACACAGTTTTCTGTTTCCATTTTTCATTTAACTTTGCTTCATTTAATTGTTAAATGTCAACTTGACTGAAAACGAGCATCTTTCTGAGAATACATAACAGTTAGGGAGTTAAATTATAAAACTTAAAAACGATATAAAAACAACAAAAGGGCATATATTAACGCTTTAAATATTTTATATGATTTCGGTGGTCTGTTCACATCACCCCCAAGTAAGATGAACATACAATAAAATTGCTCCTGAAGAATATCCAACGTGGCATGAGGTGTATGTATGGCTTATATCGGGTCCGCCATCTAAGGTTTTTTTTTCCAACTAGTGCTTATTTCGTGAATGGTAACACTTAGCTCATGTCTGATTTGACAGATAATTAGTTTTATCCTTCCGCTGAATGAATATTTGACCATCCAATGCGTTTTCGCTTCGCTAAGTGGGCCTGCGATCGACATACAGAAGATGCCGATTTTGGCAAAACCAATCATCTTTTCAGATGAAGCTCATTTTGATCTTGGCGGGTATGTAAACAAGCAAAATTGTCACATTTGGGGCACAGAAAACCCGAACGCATACATTGAAAAGCCGACGCACCCAAAACGACTCACTGTTTGGTGCGGATTTTGGTCCAGGATAATTCGAAAATGAGCAAGGAGTGACCGTTACAGTCAATGGCGATCGTTATCGGGCCATGTGGAACGAATTTTTGTTCACAAAAATTGAAAAGGAGGATATTGGCAACATTTGGTTTCAACAGGACGGCGCTACTTGCCACACAGCCGAAGCTACACTCGATGTTTTGCGCCCTGTTTTTGAAGATCGCATTATCAGCCGCAGATCTGATGTCGTTTGGCCACCTCGGTGCTGCGATTTGACACCGTTGGACTATTACTTGTGGGGTGCCGTCAAAGATGAGTGCTACGCCGACAAGCCAGAGACAATTGACGCTTTAAAGGACAATATTCGTGAAGCCATTGGTGAAATACAGCTGCACACAATCGATAATTTGCTTAAAAATTGAACCGATGTGTAGGCTACTGCATGGCCAGCCGAGGCAGCCATTTGAATGAAATTATTTTCCATTATTAACCGGAAGGATTGTGCTTTCAATAAAAAAAGAAATTTGAGAAAATATACAGTAGTTTTTTTTCAAAGCATTTTCAAAGAAAAAAAGTTAGTTGGCGGACCCTTTAGAATCGATCAGTTAAAAACACATGCCGTTAATGTTCAAATCATCTACAATTGCTAGACAATTGTTCGATGGATCTTTGTAACGGAGATCTACAAACCACGATTAATCTCTTCAATCACACAGCTTTCTCACATAAAGCCATTGCCGGCTTTGTCTTGCCATTTATATACCAACGTAAATAGTCTGATGAATGATCTTGAAGTCGAATGTTCGTGGCTTCGACTTCTCGAGATCTCTATAAATGTTGTTTCATTATTGTTGTTTGTGTATTTTTGTTTACATTTATTCTTGCAGTGTTTGTTGTTGCATTTTTGTTTACTTGTGTTTTGTTGGTATATTTCCGTTTACTGTTTTAGCATGTAAACAAGTTTTTGTAGCTTTCGTTTACAATTTAAACAATATGATGCTTCCAACCTAAAATCCACATCAAACAGTAAGTTTTTCCCTATGCAATGGATGTTTTTGGATCTCATGTGGTTTGGTATCGTAACAAATTCTTAAATTTTATATGTTCACGGACAAAATTATCCTTGACAGATGTTTGGTTTTTTTTTTAATTTGTGTTCAATTTTAAATGATACCTTAAAACAACATCCACAAGGTTAAAGAAGGATAAAGAGGCTCCTAGAAATGTGAAAAGAAATAAAAATTCACTAAAAATTGATTTCATATTGCACAGGAAAAGATAGTAAAAAAATGCTATTAAAAGTACTGCAGTTGTAATTTCTTATAATTTACGATTCTTTAGTTTCTTGTTATGCAAAAGACAAAATAAGAACATAAATTACAATCGAAACCAAAGGAAGGACACCTAGAAAAACAATGTTTCAAGCAAGTCAATATTTTCTTACTTCATTTAGTGTTTATTGTTAAGGATTTAACTGCACTGCAACGAAAACACTCATTTGAACTTTGTAACGTTCTATGGCAATATCTCTTGTCCTGTGCAGTACTTTAAAAACGTTTCTATTGTTGCTATTGATGCCCGTAATATCATGCTTCTGGCTTATTATTTATTACAGGGGCATAGAATTTGTAATGCAATCTTCTGGAAGAAAATAAATGTTCTTGAAAATAATCCAACAGTTAAATAGTTAAATAGAAACATGTTATGTTTCTTCAATAAATGTTGCACTTGTGGCTGTAGAAGAGTTTGTCAATATTTTTCAAATAAATTTGCAATTCCTAGACAATAAAATTTATTGTGCATACCATGCCATGGATTTATAACGATAAAAGAAGTGCTTGGACTTGTTTATGTCTGTGTTTTCAGTAATTATTATATACCATGAGCTTAAAGTCTAGTAGACTTATTGAACATGTTGGTTTATTAGACGAGAGGTCACGCTTCAAATCCTAGGTCAGAAATCTCCAACAAAATGAAAGACTTTCTCTCAGCAGATTTTTGGCAAAAACTCTGAAAACAAAATAAAATTGTCTCTCAAAAATTTGTCGTTCGGAGTCGACTTTAAACTGCAGGTTTGCTACTCATGTACAGGGGTGGTATATTTGACGATTTTACGTCATTTTGACGATTTTTATTGTCAATTTACTAATATGACGATTGACGTTTTTTTCAATAGAATTTCTAACATTTTGACGATTTTTTGGCATCACTTACATTTTGTATAAAACCACTTTGTAGAATTATGTTATCAAATTAAGAAAATGTTTCATTTTCAAAATACTATAATAAATAACTCAAGTTTAATTGCACCTAATGAAATTTTAAATAAAAATACTTCTATATTGCCTTTGTTAAAAAGTTTTCCTAATTTAGTTACTAAAGATAAATATCAGGTCATAGAAGATGAAATAAAAGAATTATAAATTATAAGTCTGTTCTTTTACACACAATGTTTTTAATATTTCTTACTAGTTTTTTAAGTTTTCCGTCTAGTAAGATTTTCAGAAGAAAATATTTTATATATTTTTTATTGACTTTTTTGTTTTTTTACTTTATTGTTTTATTAAAGACTGATGAATTAATTGTTCCTTTATGTTAAATATTGTTTTTATAAATTAAAAATAGAATTATACTTATAGAAAAATATATTATTCATGTTTTAAATTATGACGATTTTTTGACGATTTTTCTTAATTTTTGTGACGATTTTGACGATTTTTTTTCTCTTAATTTTGACGATTTTTTACAAAAAAAACCTAACAGCCCTGCTCATGTATAAAGCTAGCACACACCACATAAGTGATGTGAGAATCTAGGTCGTAATCCTGACTCAAGCGTTGTAATGATCAATTACGTATGTAAACCTAAACAATGTTAAAAAAATAACAAAAATTTAAACATTTGTACCAAATCGAAAAGCATTTTATAAATGTATATGAACTTATGAATAAAATATTGTATTTGCACACACTCAGCCATCGTTGTTGAAAATATACAATGAAGTGACAAATTTGCATTGTTTAAAAAAAAATTAAATTAAATGAAATCAAATAAAACAAATTAATCATGAATAAATAAATGAATTAAACGAATAAAAGCAAAAAAAAAAAACTAAGCTGAAATGAGTAACAAAAACACATTGAATATGATGTAATGACAGCAAGAGAAATTATTGTCTGTTGCAAATTAAACATGATAAGTATTTAGTTAAATATTGGATGCGTGTATATGTGTGTTACTGAGTTTATAATATTAAAATTTTAAATGCCAACAACAACAAAAATATACATATAATAAATATATTATTTCATACATTATATATTTATGATTTTAACACATTCAGGAAATACATCCAAGCAAATATATTTTTACAACTATTACATAAAATTGTATAATTCTATCGGCAAATGGTTGCTAATAATTTATGTAAATACACAAATACAAATACATAAATATATACATATAAAATATTCAGCAATTAAATTTATTTTAAACAGTTATGAATGGGATAGGTTTATTTCACAATCATTTAATAGAAAATCATTAAAAAAAAAATAACAAATCGTTATGATTTAAAAAATTCCTGTCCGCCATTACAACTCTTCAGTCAGAATTACTACCTAACTTTTCTTACCACTTCTGTTGTGAGTGTTAATTTTATATATGCGTTAAAATCGATTTCGAAATGCGGATTTTTGAGAAACTTTTCATGGCAATTTTATTTGCTCTCACAATTTTTACCAAAAATCTGGAGGAAGAGAAAGTCACCGATGTAGTATTATTTCATGTTTTCCTTCTGACGTTTGACCTGGTGTTTGAACCGAGGCCACACCTCTACACTCATGTATAAAATTAATACACACAACATAAGTGGTTTGAAAAGCTAGGTTTTAATCATGTCTGAAGGATGTCTCAACAGCTATTAACACTGGCCGATTATTAAATTCACTTTTCTATACAGCAAAAATATATTCAGATTAGCCCCTGCAGCGAAAATTTACTCGTAATTTATTGCTGTCGCATTGTCTTAAAAAATCATTTCACTATATAGCCATATACTCTATTTCTAAGAGATTGCTGCGTTTATTGTGTTTATAGGCACTAAGAATTTCCAAACACATTATAATTGCAACTGTAATAAAAAACTTTCTTTTTTTTGGATATCTAAAAGGATTGTTGGTGTAGAATTTAATTTGCTTGAAAATTACTTCACTGTTTTAACAAAACATTTCCTTCCCTCTTTTTACCTGATTCTATGATTCTATACTTAATGCTTTGTAGCCTTAGGTTATTGAAAAATTTAAACACTCTACTGTTGTTATTATTATTATTCGAGTTGTTTTTATTTGATTTGTTTTTATTTGTTTAAATTATTTCATTTTCTGTGCTATTCTTTTAGTTAGATTAACTTTGTTGCCCACAGCCAGTGTTGCCATATATGAAGATTTATCTTCTTTTTGAAGTTTTTTGAGGTGATGTGAAGATTAAAAGATTTTTATATTAAAAATAAGATTTTTATAAATTTGAAGATTTTTCATTTGATTGCCCGAACCTTATAATATTTAAGTATAGCTTTCATTCGGTTGCACTGTGTGCAAATAACGCCTGTAAGTTTTTATCTAATTATGTTGAAGGTAATGTACGAGACATTTATAATTTTATTCAAAATAGCCCAAAACGGCTAGATTTGTTTGCAGATTTGCAAATATTGCTAGATTTCAAACCTCGAAAAATGTTGCACCCATCCCAAACACGTAAGCTATCATTAGAGGCCACCGTTAATCAACTATTGAGTCGAATAGACGTATTAGAATTTTAAGTAATTTACAAAAGAGCGAATTTAAGCTATATTTAAAATTTTTAAGTTCTGTTTTAAATGACAATAAATTAAATCGACTACTTCAGAGCGAAAGTCCTCAAATACCTCTACTGCACAGTGAAATTCTACGATTATATCGTCAAATTTTTGCATACTTCGTTAAGGAAGAATTTATTTCTATTGAAAACCTTAAGAAGATTGACTTAAATAACTCTTTGTATATTAAAGATCTGATGGATATTTATTTGGGAACCCAAGTATCCATAGCTCTAACAACCACCAATAAATTATCCGTAGAAGCTGAAATGGGTTTTAGAAATAATTGCTTAAAATTTTGTATTGAGTTATACAACAGCTTGTTAAAAAAAGTGATTTTGAGAATGATTTCCTAAAATATGTTGAGATTTTAGCTCCTGATAATGTTATTAAAGGTAAAGTTAAAACTATTTCTCAATTAATTCGTTTTTTTTCCTTAATATTATAACTTAAGAAAATACTCAAAAAACAGATGATGAATGGCGAGAATTGTGTCACTTTAATTTTAAAGAACACAATCTAACAGAAGAAAAAACATTGAAATATTTTGGGAAATCATTTTAAATACAAAACATTGCGATGGATCTGAAATTTTCCCTCACCTAAAAAAATTTATTTATGCCGTATTACCTATTCCTATTGCAATAGCTAATATTGAACGAATTTTTTCTCAAATTAATATTTATAAAAATAAAATTAGAAATAAACAAGAAATATCTACATTATGTGGCATTTTAAGAACAAAAGACTATCTCAAAAAAAAAAAAAATGAACGCAATTGTTCAAATTTTGAACAATCTAAAGAGCCGAATAAAAAGTTTAATAAAGAAATGTACAAACTAACTGTAACAAATATACATGTAAATTTTATTTTTTTGTAATATATTTTATGACTATATAATTTTATTAAAAATATATTATTTACGTTATTTTTTGTTCCTTTTCTAAACGTTATTGAAAAATTAATGTTTTGTATACATTTTTACGTTATGTTTTAATCATATTAAATTTAATAAATTGTAGTTTTTGTAAAGTGAAGATTTTTTTCTGAAAAAAAGATTTTTTTTACTCAATTTGAAGGTTTTAGTTGAAATTTATATGGCAACACTGCCCACAGCACAAAATAAATATTTTTAAAACAAAGTTATTAAATTGAAAAAAAAAAAATCTTTTTAACAGTCAATTACCCATTTCAGCTTTTAGGGGTCATAGAGTTTAGATTTTCGTTTTTAAGTAAATTAAATGCAGATTAAAGCGATTGAACGATTCCTGGTGTAGCGCCTTTTTCACCAACGTTGGCAACGTTGGTCGGGGATAATTTTATGCCTATGTCCGTTTGACGTTTACTGTAAGGGCTGAGCGGCTAAGCTAAGTAGGTGTCTCTAGGCAAATATTTGCCACTTGACACTGGGCAACTTCGTGACTATGGGCAGCGTAGAATATATTATACAAAAAATGACTTCTCAGGCTTTAATGGTCAATTCAGTTCCTTCATCCCTAATAGAGAGGTTTGAAAAAGTGTTGTATGTGCTCAAGCTTAACGATGCTATTCAGATTTACATTGATGGTTCAGTTAACAAGAGGGATTTGTTCGGATTGGGTGAGCATAGCTTAATCTATAAGGCTAACGGATACTTGCGGTGTCTTTTAAATGGAAGTGTCGGCAATAAAAGCTTTGTTGAAGATTATTAAAGACGTGAATACTTTCGGTAATCGCCGTAGTCTAGTAGGCAGTGTGTTGGCTTATTAGACAACTGGAATTCAAGCTCCAGGTCAGAAATCTTCGACAAAACGAAATCTGAAAAACTATTTCTCCGGCGACTTCGCCTCAGCATATATGTGGCAAATACTCTGAGAATAAATAAAAAATTTCCATGAAAAACATTCTTAAATATCTATCATTCGGATTCGACTTTAATTGTAGGTCCCGCCTCTCATATATAAGATTACCTCACACCACATAAGTAGTGTGAGAAGCTATGTTGTAATATATAATGAAAAGTTGTAATGACCAATTATGTCTGCGTGTGAATAACTTCGGAAGATATTTTACCAAACCTTATGATAGTCCGGCGGCTGTCAGAACAGTGAGTTGCGAAGTAATGGAGTTATTATTGCCGTCTTCTCTCAATTATCTACTTTATGTCATGGTTTCAGGCGCACGGGAAGATTTTTTGAAAGCAGACCGCTTAGTATGGTTGTTGGATTCATTACTGGACATTGAATTTCAGCACTCTTGCAAAATTTCAAGGAAGGATGATTTAAACGAATTGCATGTAGATTTCTGGCAAAAACTCAGACAGTAAATGAAATTGGCATGAAAAAGTTTCTTTCTTCTAGGCAACTGTGAAAGAAGTGGATTCTAAGCAATAACGCAGCTGTTGCACTCTTCTCTCAATTTTCCACTTTATGAACTCGTTTCGCTACCTGTGGGCTTATAATTAACAATGCAGTCGTGGCTTCACGCGCATCGAAAGGCAGTTCTAAAGCAGGCCGCTTAGTATGTTTGTTGGACTCTTTTCTGAGCTTTGCATTTAGGTACTGTTGAAAAATTTCGGGAAAGAATGCTGTAAACGAACTGTCTGTAGAAGACAGTGGCAGTCTAAGTCGCTTCGTCAGAAGCTTCGAATAGTTGAGAGACTGAGAAAAATGTAAAACTGTGGCCAAATGTCTCAACTCAATATCTTTGGGTAGACAGCCACCTCTAAATTCCTAAGGAGTTTATGTGTATAATCCTTGAAAAGATTTGGCTTAAAATTTTTAATCATTTTTCTTTTA
This sequence comes from Sarcophaga rosellei, assembly GCA_930367235.1. Taxonomy (NCBI): domain Eukaryota; kingdom Metazoa; phylum Arthropoda; class Insecta; order Diptera; family Sarcophagidae; genus Sarcophaga; species Sarcophaga rosellei. Next base: position 65,814,286 of record OV884020.1, on the reverse strand, counting down.
TTTTGGAATTTTTATTTTTTATTTTTAATATCACAAAGCACCAAACGACTTTACTCTACTAATATACCTCGATTTTCTAGGTGTCCTCAGAGTTTTTAGTAACTGATATGAACAAATACCGCGTCATCTCATGATAGTGTATTTATAAAAACATAAGCCCTTAAACACTGGCTATAAAAAAGCATTTGCTTTTAAAAAATAGCTCAATAAATGTTACATTACAGTTAATGATGTAGAAACCAATTGTAAAAATAACTGCTGTTGTCAGCGAGATAGAAAACCCTGAGTTTTAAAAATGACGGAAAAAATATTTAATGTGGTTCACACATTACACTTGATCCTAAAGTTCAATTCTGTGGAAACAAAATGAAATGAAATAAGAAAAGGTAAAAAAAAAGTAATAAATGGTTTACATGACTTGTTTTTAATAGTCTTTTACAGATTGACAAGACATTAAATGTGAAGAGCGAAGTGAAAGAAAAAAAATGGAATTTATCGATAAACTGCAGTATTAACACAAGCGTGAAGTATATTGATATGATATGTTTTATGTTATAAATACATATTAAGGCTTGTTTTGAAATTCGTTCTGATGTAGATAGATTATCTCTGTTTATATTCAAATTTTTAATTAATGATCACGAACACTTTAACGTTGAATATAATGGGAAGGCAACTGCAAATTTTATTAACAATTTTTTAAATATGCACCTCAAAACCAAATAAATTCTATAGTAATGGTTATGATATATTATTATGTATAAACAATATATTTTTTTTTGCCTATAACTCATTCAATCGTTAATCTAAATAACAATCTTTAAAAAAAATTAATAAATATGTACATAAATAAATCACTACAAAAGCTTTGAATAATTTATGAGTTCATAATTTATACTCATCAAATTACCTGTTATTATAATAATTTTAATAATAATTTAATGCAATGTATTAATTATATCGGGTCTTCTAATAGGGAATTCCAAAATTTGATGGTTGATTATCTCCACCTTGTAATGTTGCCGTAGTCTACTAGGTAGTGTATTGGCTCATTAGACGTGAGGCCTCGGTTCAGACCACTGGCCAGATATCTCGAACAAATTAAATTTCTCAGTAGGTTTCTGGCAAAATTCTGAGAGTATTTAAAATTGCCTTGAGTAGTTTTTCAAAAATCTAACGTTTGGAGTTGACTTTTAAACTGCAGGTGCCACCACTCACGTATAGAATTAAAACACACAACCTAACGGTGTGCATTTTGGAATGCCGGCATCATCGATCCGTATTTCTCTGAGAACAGCATTGACTAGGCCATCACTGTCAATGGCGAGCACTATACTACGATGATAACGACGAGTTGTTTTCAACAGGGCACACAGTTAATATGAGATATTCTGCATGAGCGATAACAGGGCATGGCCACCAATATCATATTTTTTCCCTGGTACACTTTATCTTGTACGGTTTTCTTAAGCCACAGATGCATCCGAATATGCCACAAACTGCAGTGGCCGTCTAAGGCAGCATAGCCCATGCCTTCGTCTAAATTCAACTTGATTATACATCGAAGTGGACATTTCAGCTCCTTTCTAGTCGATGTTATATTCCAAGCATACATACATACATAATTGGTCATTACAACTTTTCAGTCGGGATTACGATCTAGTTTCTCATATCACTTATGTTGTGTGTGTTAATTTTACATATGCGTGGCGGGACCTACAGTTTAACATGGAGATGTCTGACCTCGATTTTAAACTGTTTGGCTTTACTTTTAATAAGTCAACATACTATATATTAGACTACGACGACTTCTAAACTTTTATTCACTTTAAAAACGATGCATACGCTAAATTCGAAATATGAAGGAAACTTATTTAGTGTATAGTGATACCCGGATGGACATAACACAGTCCACAGTGTGAGAAAAAGTAGAATTCTGCGGTATAAAAAAAAAAAATTACAGAATGGAACACATAGTATCTATACAATGCCCATAACCACCTAATTACTTAGAAAATTTATTTAATATGTTAACTGAGCTCGAACTGCGTGATGGGTATGAGATGACGGATAGGATATACTCCATTTACTCGACTACTCCATATTTCGGTATCAACAGGATACATAATATAGGTACATATGTACATACATATATGTACATATATTTATAAAGCAAAACCATAAAGATTGAAAATGATTACTTCATCTCACAATCTAAATATTTTACTTTAAAAGTTATATGTAATAAAGTAATAAATTTCCTAATACCTCTTGCAAACCAATCTTAGTGCAATAAATAGTAACAAACAACTCTGATTGGTACTTTAGTTTGTTTGCTGCCAAGTTTCTTGCGATTTCAAATTGCTTATCATATTCAAGTAATACATGATTTATCCCCCACATAAAAGCTCATTATTTTTCCCTTAATTTGTTTCCATCTTAGTTTTTAATGTTTTGTACAGTTTTAAATTATTTCTTTAATTCTATTTTTTTTTTTTGGTGTAAAAAAATTAAATCTAGTAAGTTCATCTCCTTTTCGCTGCCCCCTTTATTAACATTATAAAAATAGATGTTGCATGCTTTTAAGGGTTCATATACATAATGAATTGAATACATATGTGGCGTATGAGGAATATTTATTATGAAACCGATACTGCCAGTATTCATCATACGTTACGTAGGTGTTTTGTGTAATTTCACAGTGGATATAGAAAATTAAGGTTTTATTTGGAAAAATTTTAAAACAATCCATTTTCGATCATTTTTATCGGGGTAGGTTTTTCAATAACAATATTATTCACCATTGCTAAGGAAACTACTCACACTTCAAGGGTATTTTAAAGTTTTCCAAATAAAAAGATTGAAAGCTGACATGGCTTATGTGGCATGGTTTATACTTTAAGCGACATTTGGCTCAAACAAGTACTCTGTAATAACTTTTAAAATGTTTTACTCGAAGAAATTTTATAGGATTCATCTAATACCAAAAGTAATCGTAAGGAGTATAATATTATGAAGGTGGAGTCGGTCACAAATCGTTCTTTTTCACTGTTATTGTGCACATCCCATTGTTGATGGGTTTTCCGATGGTCTAGTTGGTAGTTTTCTGAAGTATCCATACATAATGACATTAATTGGTCTTGCATATGAATACAAAATTATCGATGTTTATATTATTTAAATTTAAATATAGGAAACGTTAAATGCAAGACCCGATATATTATATTTTATTATATGTTTTATATATATTTTTCTTTTAATTAAAACAATTATAAATAAGTTTCAATTCTGTTAAATTTAACAAGCATAGGAGAAAGCATGTGGAAAGAAGAATATACATCCATGACTGTGTATTAAAATGAAAGAAACAAACAATGCAATTGCAAACAGCGGAGAGCTAACAGTGACATGGTAAACTTAATAGTAAATCTAACTTTAAAATTTTTAAAATTATGCCAAATTAAGAGACAATAGCTTGATAGTTTTATAAAAAATATGGATCATCAGAATTATGTGAAATAAACCTCTTCCTGTTCCATTACAAGATTCTTAACAGTGATCTGTATTCTGAGCGTAAAATATTTTTCTTTAATATCCTTCAATAATTTCCTTAACAATTTAACTGCAGTCCTGCATTAAAATACGAACTTTATATATAAATTCAGCATCCTCTGGCCGTGTCAGAAAAAGAAATTATTTTTTTTAATTCCATTCCGACTACTTTAAAATGCAAATGACGTTTGTTGTTGACTCAAGAGTGTACACTTTGCTTTTTGCCACTTTTGACTTTTACCTGCTGGCGACATAAAGTAATCTTCTGCTCATAACATTGCAACTGCTGCTCTCCATTTACCTCTCTGCTACTGGATTCTTTTTTGTCCTTTTTATGCTGCATATTTCATATGATTACTGATGGTGAAGTGGCAAAAAAGGGCATTTTGTAAAATACAAAAAAGAGGAGAAGATAATGTTTAAACAGAAAAACAGTCCAGTTTACCGAGTGTTTAAAATAGAAAATAAAAGAAAGAAGATTAAAAGCGAAATTATGTAAGAGCATCCTTTTGAAAAATGCGCTTAAAATTCCGTGGAGGGTAAAGGGTAATTTTAAATTCTTAATTATGTTGATTGCCTTCAGCTCTTGAGAAACGCAAAACTCTCTTGTTTGAATCTACGGCGTGAGGTAAAATATCGTTTAAAATCTTCAGGCCTCATCTCGATAGTCTGTTGGCTAATTCAAGTCACTTTTCATTGCAACTGTCACACACAAGCTTTGATTGTTTCAAGCACATTTAAATGAGAGCCTCTTCTGAACTTGTCTTTCGACGAAAATGTCCATCCATGCCTTTGCCTTTACAACTCCACAGAAAAATTTCTGGTATCAACAGTGCCGCATAAACCAACTGCAATCTTATCTGACTGCTCATTGTTACGAGTTCACCCATAACCTGGCGCCAAGCCCTGCCTTGTTGAATCAGGAATATAATATCGTTCAAATACCTGCCACGACTAATCTCGGTGGAGAGCACAATGGCGAATTTTCTATCACACTCTGCCCATCAGCCAGAGTTTGAATGATAGCGTGGTTTTCGGAGGAAATGACTCCTACTCAGGCAGTACATTGAGTTCGAAGGAAAGAAAGATAAAGGAGAATTGAAGGTGGAGAAAAAAGTAGGAGACCGGTGTAAAAACTTCGCCACTTTTTCAAGTATTGTTTTGTAATTCTCACATTCTTTTTCCATTGCGGTAAAAACTTCGCCACTTTTTCAAGTATTGTTTTGTAATTCCCACATTCTTTTTCCATTGCGGTTAATCATACATAATTAATGTCAACAATCAGACAATCATAAAATACCCAGTGTCTCTGATGGCAATCGAAGCCACGGCCTCGGTACTTGAAGTTTAGCACACTAGCTATTATGCCATCGTGGCAAAGTTTTTTATATTGGCTTTGAGATTATGCTGGCTTAGAGGTTATATGGGTTTATTCGCTGTACGATCTAAAAAGAAAGCATTTCATTTCATAAAGACTTCGTTGTTATTTATTGTGTTTAAAGTACACATTGTGATAAATATTGACAAGACTTTTATGCCTTCCTGACAATTACCCGTATATGGTTTCATTTCATTTCTTTTTTGAAGGCCATTGCTAATAAAGATTTGCACTGGAAAATAGATAGAAGGAAAAACTCAATAAAATTTTGTTTTGTTTTGAAATATTTACTCTTCTACTGTGACTCATAAAGCATTTTCAACACAAATCTCTTAAAAACGTAGGGTTTTTATTATTTTATTTCATCTGATGATGATTACATTGTTATTGCCATTTTGACCTTCTTTATCTTAAAGTTATATGTATTGTTTGCAATAAAAAGAAATACAAAAATATAAAACGAAAAGGCTAGAATAATATTTATTCTATGCTTTTACAAGTGCTTGTAACTTGATGACAATAACGTGGGGAGATAAAAAGCGAAGGCTCTTCGAAAAACCAATAAAGCCAATTTGAAACCGGGAGACATTATTTTTCTTTATTTTTAAAGAAAACCGAAGAGATTATTGGCTAGATTAAATGGAAAATGATCCAGAAACATTAAAAACTAGGCATGAAAGAAAGCAAAATGAAAAAAAAAACATTTTAAATCACTGCAAAGCATTTTTTCGTGTAAATTTTTACATGTAAATTGTAAATTATTACATGTAAAAAATCATTTGCAGTAAAAATCCTTTGCCTTTAAAAAGATGAAATGAAATTAAATGCAATAAAGCAATATTTATTTTTTAATAAATAATAAACCTCCCAACTAAATGGTTGTAATGACCAATTATGCATGCGTGTATGTATCAGAGGTAAGCAATGAGTATTCAAAAAGTTGAGTAGATTCGAATCAAACTCATATTTATTTTAATATCATACTCAGACTACTCATATTCAAAGTTTGAAGTGCTCATTGTACTCATACATGATGTTGTTAATTTCGACTTTCCTTTACTCAACATTTACAAGAATCACAAAATAAGTATGATTCGCGTATGCGCACTACAATACTCACTAGAAGGTTGTGTGTTTACATTGCTTGCTGTCTTTGTCTTTTTGTTGTTGTAAATGCAACAACAACTAAGACTGTAAATTTTGATGAATGAATGATGAATCACTCGAATCAATTATGAGTATTATAAGTACTTTTCTAAATTTATAAATCTGAATGAGTAGGCTTATGAATCAAATATATTTCGAATTTAAAAAGTTTGATGTCAACGTTGTACTCATGCTCATTGCAACCTTTACTTATAAATCAATGTTGTAGTGAGTAAGAATGAATGAGAGTAGTTGAATTTCAAAACTGTTGACTCACTCATACTCAGAATTGCATGAGTACTTATGAGTAGCGAATAAACGATTCATTGATGATCTCTGGTATACTGCTAAGCAAATAAAGGGTGATTTTTTTAGCTATTATCTTTTTGGCAACACTGGTTTGAACAGCTCACGCACGTTTCGTGTTTTGTTTCACTGTCAAACATCATCAGTTTGGTCTATAATTTAACCATGAATCGTCTTACAAACGAACAACGCTTGCAAATCATTGAATTTTATTATCAAAAATGTTATGGTCAGTTTAATCGACTCACTGAAGCGGCTATTCGGGATATGTAAATAAGCAGAATTGTCGATTTTGGAATGAAGATCAGTCAGAAGCATTGCAAAAGCTACCAATCCATCCAGAAAAAGTCACAGTTTGGTGCAGTTTATGGGCTGGTGGCGCTACCGTGAGATGATATCCAACTTTTTTTTGCCCAAAATGCAAGAGCTTGACTTGCATGATATGTGGTTTCAACAAGACGTTGCCACATGCCACACAGCACGCGTAACAATGGGCTTATTGAGAGGCGAGTTCGATGAACATTTTATTTCACGTTCGGGATCGGTCAATTGGGCTTTAGACTATTTTTTGTGGCGCTATGTTAAAGCTCATACCTATACAGACAAGCCCGCTCCAATTGACGCATTGGAAGACAACATTGAAGCATTTATTGGTGAGATACCGGCCGAAATGTTGGAAGAGTATGGATAGACCATTTGAGGCGCAGTCCCTGTCAACATTTGCATGAAATAATCTTTAAACATTAGATTATATGGACCGTACTATCGATTCAAATAAAGATTTCATGCATTTTTCTGAATTTTATGCGTTTTTTTTTTTTTAATTTTCCTATAGCTCTTAAAAAATCACCCCTTATATGTACAAAGTGTTCAATTTTATAAATTGCAAGTCAATGCAAACTTTTATTGTTTTTAATGATTTAATGAAAACTGCTACTCATTCATGCGGGGTTTATTAAAAGTTTAATAAATAAATATTTCATTTATTAAATAAATATTTTGCTTATTTCATTATTTTATTTCAATATAAAAGATCGAATTTATTGGTAAAATATTCCAAAATTTCTTTTCAATAAAATGGTAGAATATTTTTTTTTAATTAAAATTCATAAATGTTTTCATAATTTTTTCGAAAATACTTTCTATATTTTATTACTTTCTAAACTCATTTATGTATTGTAAGTATTTTTGTAGATTTCAAATATTTTTATTTAATTTTCATTTACAAACAAAATATTTTCATTGTTTACATTTATGGCAGTAAATATTGCATATATTTTGTATCTACTGGCTGCAGGTGGTGCTGTATCTAAGCTTGTTGTTATTTATTTAGTTTAACAACAATTAAATGTAAGCAGATTTACATATGTAGGCATTATAGCCTTTATACACGAGAATCCCTGCAACAACGTACATATAAACATGAACTTAAAAAAGTTAATTTTGATTTCATAGAGCATCTTCAAACATATATGTAGTTCCGAAATTTGACAGCTTAGAACGACTTCTTGTGATCTGAATTAAAGATCAGGACACTATTTAAGTTGCCGTTGTTTTGTATATGTTTTTGTTTTGTTGTGTTTTTTATTTGCTTTTGTAATTTTTTGTATTTAATTTTGTTTTGTTTTGTATTTGACTTTGTTTCAAATTTCCTTTGAATTTGCTTTTGTTTTGTATTTGCTTTTGTTTTGCATTTGCTTTTGTTTTTTGTTTTTTTGTGTTTTCCTTTGCATTTGCTTTTGTTTTGTATTTGCTTTGCATTTGGTTTTGATTTTCTTTGTTTTGTATTTTCTTTTTTTGTTTTTTATTTGCTATCGTTTTGTAAGTGATTTTGTTTTGTATTTGCTTTTATTTTGTTTCGTAGGTACTGTGTTGACTTATTAGACGTGACACCACGGTTCAAACCCCTGATCAGACATCTCCAACAAAACGAAATATGAAAACATATATCTGCGGCAACTGCTTCCCAGCAGATTTCTGACAAACACTCTGAGAATAAATAAAAAATTACCATGAAAAAATCTAATAATCGGGGTCGCACTTAAATTATAGGCCACGCTTTATGTCTTAGATCTTCAGTCGGAGTGGTAGCTTTGATACCAAAAACTCACTTCAGCACGTATAGCGGCCCGTTGTGATGCCACATGTGAACGCAGTCTCTGCACTGACCAAGTTCCTCCAAACCAGGGAAGAAGAAGAAGTTGGTCAGAGCGATCGAGCTGCACAGATATTGGTCCCGCCACTTATGCTTAAAAATAACACATTCGACATCCAGACAGTTCAGACTGAATGGTTGTGGTAACCAATGTATGACACGATACGTGCCTCTGGTCGATAGATTCCCTCATAGCCGGCAGACGATAATTCGTTGGTGCTGCAGAACCTGTATCTCAATCGTTTGAATGAAGAATATTGTTGCCAATGATGATATTTCAATAAAAATTTTTTTTCTATAAAGAGTCACACTTATTTTGATAGATAATCCTTTAATCATTTCGTATACTCCCATTGAATCGATATCACTTTCAAAAAAATTAAATTTCTTTTGCTTTAATTTGTTTTTTACACAAAAATTTTCCATTTTTTAATTACAAGAGATTATACAAAGACCTTCTAATTTATGAGGTAGTATGTTGTCAGCCATTTTTAATTTCAAAATTAGGCAAAAAAATAATCATTATTTATTATCGTACTACTTACACAAATTTGCTCTGGTATTTGTTTTCATTTTTATGAGATCGTAAACTCATTTTATTACCGTTCGTTACCTATTAAAAGTCCAGACAGTCGTGAATCGAATGACAAAATTTTGCTGATAAACAACCAACAATTCTTTTTTTCTACAACTTTTATTACCGCTCTTCCAATATTTTCTGCTCGTTTTTGCTTAATGTTTTCTCATTAAAAATGCATGACAAGTTGCCAATAATAAAAAAAAATCAAACAAATATTCTAAGAAAACATAAAAACATTTCATGAAAGGAATGTTAACCAAAAAAGAAAAAGGAAAAAAGGAAAGGCTCATAAAAAGGGTTACACATTTTAAAATGTATCGCATAAATTTACATTTATAGGATACACCTACCTATACATTTACTCACTCACTGAGCGGCTTACTTTTGGGGACTTTTGAAATTTTATTTACAGCCGAAATAACTACCAATAAATGAAGGCAATATCTTAACGCAAGCAGTTCTTTAGTATATGCCAACCTGTAATGTAATGGAGGTAAGAAAGTATTCAAAGTGTATATTGGAAAATGAAATTTTATTAAAAGGCTTCAAGGTCACGTTCACCTCATTTCGGGAACAACAGAAACGTGTACTAAATATGTATGCACTTAATATCGCAGGAAAGGATTTTTTAAAATAAAATGTTTTTAGCGAAACGAACAACGCATGCAAATCATCGCGTTTTATTTTTAAAAATTATGTTTTCTGTGGCATTGTCAATGTGTCCTGGAAGTTCCACTGTTTGTTGGGATTTGTGAACAACCGACAGCATCACAGGAACGAAGCGTTTCAAAAACAGTGAATGGATCAAAGAACCGTTACTAATGTTACTGGTATTTTTTGTCTAAATCTAAAGAATTTATAATGTTTGCCATGGGATTTGAACAAGATGGTTTCACTTGCCACAGAGATCAACTTGCAACTCAATAAAACTAGGTAAGCAATTAATCTATGATTTGAGGCAGCCTATTGGTCACCAATATCATGTGACTTGATACTTTGAACTCAAGCGTTTAATAAATTGCCAATTTTTTTTAAGTTATACGATTAAAACCCCTTGAAATATGGTAAAGTTATCCAAAAAGGCAATATTGTTACCAACTTTGCAAAACTGATTACAGAAACTGATTTTGAGTACTTATTGTAGCACTATTAAACTGCATTAAAATAGTATAACTTCTATTAGATCATGGCAGCAAATTTATTTACTTTCAAGTATCAAGGCACCTTTATTCATATACCGTGGTATAATATATTGGCTCCTTCATTAAACGCTTTCCCTTATTTAAATTGAATAAAACAACGCGGATGTGAGATATCTTAGATATTTTTTATTCCCTTGAATGACCTATTAATGCCCATATGTGTGAAATATAATATCGTTAAAGCATTTGCCACGGCTTATATGAATAAAACACATCCAATATGTATAATCGCATGATCTCGGTGGCTAGATCTTATCGCCTCTACGTATTGCCTTCAATGCCATTAAGTCTCTCGTGCAGAATATCTAATGTGACATGAGCTGTGTGGCAGCTTCTGCTGACAATACAAGTCAATACAAATACAAATATAGTGCTCGACAGAGACAGTGAAAGTCTGGCCAAAGTCGTTCTCGAGAAAATTTAGACCGATAACGCCGCTAACATAAACCCACAAAACTCACATTAACATTTTTGGATGTATTGGTAAGTGCTGGATATCATGTGCATTTGAATCTACAGAAATTTAAAAATTTTGTTTGTTCATTTAACTTTGCATCTAAAAATAGTTACCATTGCTGAGGATGGTTTTTCAATGTAAATTAGGGTCAGTACATTCGGAGCCCATCTATCGAAGATACATTGTTGTCTCTCATGCTGGTTTGACAAATTGGAATGAATGAATGACAATTATTTTCGGTAGGTTCAACAAAATATTTGTTATCAAGTGCCAAATTTCGAAAGCCTTTTTTTGGAAGCACACTGTTATGGTTTAGGAAAACACCCACTTACGTAAATACATACATACATACATAACTGGTCATATCAACCTTTCAAACAGGATTACGAACTAGCTTCTTACGCCAGTTATGTTGTGTGTTCTATACATGAGTGATGGAATCTACAGTTTAAAGTCGATTTCGACCGATTTTTGAGAAACTTTTCATGGGTAATTTTATATACTCTCAAAGTTTTTGCAAACAATCTGCAGAAAGGAAGTTGCAGAACCTGTGGTTTCAATCGTGGCCTTACGTCTAATAAGCCAACAGACTTCCTTCTAGACTACGACGACCCAAACCCATTTAGGAGGCCTATATCACGTATGACTGTGTACAATTTTTTATTTATAACGACATCATGTTCATTTCCCAGTATATTTACAATCTTCACAAAATTTAAGTTAATAACACTTTTTTTGTGCTATCACAACTGAATTGATAGGAATTTACTTTGAAAAGCATGAAGTGATAAGTAAATTAATGTATATTGAAGGAAAAAAAAGATTTTGAATTAATTTTTTAACAAATTTCTTATGCTTTAATGAGGGACAATATAATGTGATATAAAATATCAGAATAGGGTATGTGTACCATTAAATATGTCTGCCCCAAAGACATAATTAACGTGAACCCAACATAACATAAAACATAAACCCTTATTTAAGTTAGGATATGACTCACGAGCATCTGTCTTTAACTTTTTAAATCAAAAGTTGACCTTTGAAATCACAACATTACGATAAAGTTTGATGAAGAGATGTTTTCCTCAACTTCTTTAATCTTAAGTGTGTCTAAAGACTTTATTTGCAGTGGCAGGGGGAAAGAAACATGACATTATGTAGACAGCGTGACTGAGAATCTGGCCATCTAAGTTATGTACACACACATCACATACGTGCAGACATATTGTTTATCTTCTAAGAGATGTTTACTCAGGTGTTAGAGTTCATTCATATTAGTTTATAAGCAGAGGTGAAAGCTTTTCTGTGTGTGTTGACATTTAATGTGTCCCTTTCTCTCTCACTTCGAATGAATTTTCTTTAAGTTTAACTACTAAACTAAGTCAAGTTATCCTTTGGGCATGGATTTTACCATTAAATCATACTTTGGTACATCTTAAGTAGGTAAACAGGCAACTTAACCTAAATATGTGTAGTAGTGTGGAAAAGTAACAACGTTATGTTGAAGGAATAGGCAAACGATAAGGATATTTTGTGTGTAAATATTAAACAGATTTTGTATTTTAGGAGAATTTTATTTTAATTAAAAATAAAGATAACGAATGTAATACAAGTAAATGGGTTTTATAGTTCATGCACCCAAGTATCACCGTAGGTAGTGCTTTGGCTCATTAGACACAAGTGGTGCTTCAAACCTTAACTCTAACAGTTGACATGAAAAAACCATGCGAGAAGCTAGACCATAATACTAACCAAAGGGTTTTGATATCCAATCTTACAACCAAATATATTCTTTCAACTACTGTCCATACATTCATGCATACCTACGTAATTGTTCATTCTAATCCTTCAGTCAGGATTACGACTTATCTTCTGACAGCCCGTAAGTTGCGAGTTGTGGGCCCTAGAGTTTAAGGCCAACTTGGGACTACAGATTTTTGAGAAACTTTTCATAGCAATTTTTAATTTCCCTTAGAGCTTTTGCCAGAAGTCTCTTGAGAGGAAGTCGCCAATATTTTTTTTTTATTTTTCTTTTTGTTGATGTCTCAGCTGGGGTTTGCACCACAGTATCTGATAGGCTACGGCGTTTGTCCCAAGTATACTTAATGACTTCCATACCATAAACTACTCGCCTCAATACTAAAGCGTCAAATGCTGCCGTAGCTTAACCGCTGCAACTTGATAAAAAATGTTCGTTCACTTTCATGACTTTCGCAAAGAAAGCAACATAAAAATGGAGTTCTTTAACCCCCGTACTCTTTTTAACTCCGGAAAAAGTTATCGCTATAATCACGTGGGTAAATTATGTGAATTTATGCAATAAATTTTCTAATTTATGGTCTTCCATACACAGTAAAGCAGACAAAAAGGTTATTGAACTCAACATTAGAATGACAAGTGTGAGTATGGGAAGTGAGTGTGAGCGGAAGCATACAAAGGACAGCAAAACTCAAAAATATTTCTTAAATATCACAATATTGGTTCACAATATTGGTTGGTGTTTAAAATTAGTTCATCTATCGCTTTTTTATTGTTGATTTTTATGTCTGATAACAGTAATTGGATTGCGTTAAATAAATGTAAAGTTGGCAGGCAAATATTACAGGTTAAATTTTTGTGTACTTGATTGGCCACTACAACCCTTTAATGAGAATTACGACCTAGTTTCTCACACCACTCCATGAGCAGCGGGACCTAAAGATTATTTGAGTAACTTTTCATATCAATTTTATTTACTTTCAGAGCTTTTGTCTCAAGACTGCTGAGAGAAAGTCGCCGAAAAAATATTTTTTATATTTCATTCGCCAAATTCACAAACAACTAATCTCTAATACCTAGCTCCTCTAATAAAATATTAAGTGATTTAAATATCCGAAAAAATAGTCTTTGTGATGATGTTTGGAAATCTTGTTGGAAAACGTTTAGAGTGTACGGTGAGAATGCTGTGATTTAAGGTCACACTAGGAAGCAGTTCTCTCGACTCCGTCGTGTAACTTCGATGCCAATAATGAACTACGCTTTGGTCGATGAGTCAATGAAAGAAACTGCGACAAACTTCTGTTCAGGTACCACATGAAATAATTCAAATAAAAAAATTAAACGAATTATAGCCAATAAAAACCTACTGAAATGAAAACAAACTTAACTATTTTTGTAGATAGATCTACAATCTATAAAAGTAATCACTTCTAGTCTCAATCGTCGTCGTCTACCAAGTAATACAGAAAGAATACGTACTTTGTTTCAACAATGCCCGGCCACCTAGCAAATAGTGAGGAAGACATTTGCATTTTATTGAACTTTCATTGGGCACACGTGACAGCCATATTCGTCATTCTGATAAATCCAAAATAATCATCGTAGTCTAGGGGCAGTGTGTTGACTTATTATACTTAAGGCCGTGGATCAAATCCCAGATCAGTCATCTCTAGAAAAACGAAAAAAGAAAAAATCGTTCTTCGTAAGTTGAATTTCCATGAAAAAGTTTCCGAAAAATCTGTCGTTCGGAATCGACTTTAAACTGCAGGTCGTACCACTCATGTATAAAATTAACACACACAGCATACGAGATGTAGGAAACTAGGTCGTAATCCTGACTGAACGGATGTAATGACCACACATGCATGTAGGTATGTAAGATCATCTTTGGTGTGCTGCAACACTTGCTTAGACTGTTCTTACTATCAAAATCACCGAGAAGTGTTCTGCCGTCAAGGAATTTAAAAAATCTCCTTGTTATGAGACAACCGAGATGTCGCTTTTTTTAGAGTTCTTATAATGATATTTGAAAATTCTCTGTCACTTCTTTATCATTTGCCTTCTCTGGGTATTCTTGGATAAGGTTGACCCGTTTTGATGTTTATTTATTCTCTGCTGCAGGTTTTGTGAATGGTCATCGGGATATAGTTAATCAAACATTGTTTTCGGCAGAACATTACAAACAAGTCAAATATTTTGAAATGTAAACAATTGTGTGTGTTCCTTACTGCCAAAAGCGTTTACTATTTGAAAAGCTTTTCTTCAGTAGATGACTGATAAGCTTTACTTTGGTTATTAAAATGATATATCTCAACACGTTCCACCACAAAAAATTAACAAATTTAGCAAACAGATACTGAGACATGAACAGCAAAAGCATTGCTGCCAGCATAAGTAAAATGTACTCATATGTTGCTGTCACATATGCAAACAGTCAATTGCATTAATTTTTTTTTTATTTTTTTTTTGCTTTAAGAAGACAGAGAAGACATATTATTTCCGTTGTTGACAATAACACGTAAAATATTATTTGCGTGAGTTGATATGCCAACATACTTCATAGCATTTCCACTTTATGACTCGCGTCATTTTACGAAGACTGTAGCAGAGGTTTTGCCATTTTCTGCTGTATTTTGTATGAAGATAGAAATAAATTTTTTGCTTTTACTGAGGACAGGCGTACTTTGTCAAGATATTTGTGGCAGGACTATTGTTGACTGCGCTTTTTGAGTATTTTTGATATCGTCAGCGAAAATATAATTTTGTTGTGTATGGCCGACAAACTAGAGACAATTGAGCATTTGAATGCCAACATTCATGATGCCATTGCCGAGATACGATACCATACACTCAAAAAAGTGCACGAAAATTGGCCCGATCGAATAAGGTACTGTGAGGCCATCTGCGGCAGCCATATGAATGAATTAATCTTCCATCTCTAATCGGAACAATTTCAATTCACAACAAAAATCTAAATTTTGCAAAATTTCAAACCATTTTTGTTTGATTGCATTTTTAACCATAAACATTTAAATCACCCACCCTATATTTACGATCTTAACGAATATATCAAAGCAAAAAGCAAAATCGAAAAGGTAGGACATAATAAAATAAATATTGTTATTTAGTTAAACATTCATGGCTTTGAGGAAATATATAAGCTAATAATGCATGTGGCTTAAGAAGTTGTACACAAGAAAATAGTTGTCAAAGTCATAATATTTTCTTTTTTTTTACTAAGAATCTTGAGAAAAATTCCTGCACAGCATGACTTAAGAACGTGCACACAAAAAAAAATTTTAAAATATGTATAAATACAGAGAAAAATTGTATTCAAATGGTTTTCGAGAAAATATTGCTTCGCAAATGGAAACGACCTAATACCGTTTCCTAAGAAAATACCGTTTAACATAAACAATAAGCAAAAGCTACAAATACGAAGAAGACCTTGAGTATATGTATACAACGAACATGTTCTAAATAAACGCAACAACTACAAACATGAGAGAAGATCAACAACGTGGACAAAATGCATAAACAACAATGTGGTCGCAATAGAGTTCTCTAGAAGGCGAGAACAAGAACCTTCCACATCGAGAATGTTAATCATACTGATTACGGGCGTATATAAAAGGGCAAGACAAAACGGGCAGGAGACAGTTATAACTCAGTCAGCCTTGTGTGAAGTTGCGTGTGAAGTCACGTTGTGTTCGAAATCCGCGATCAGTTTGTTGTGAAGATCTCTGCTATAGATCTGTACACTAGTATAAGTGTTATTGCTTACAAAAAGGTTTGAACATACTTAGAGCGTATTTGTTAATGTGATAACTATATGGAGATTAAATAAATTTGTTTAAGAAATTATAGTCCCCGTAGTCTAGTAGGTAGTGTATTCGCTTATTAGATGTAAAGCCCGGTTTCGAGCCTCAGGCCAGACATCAAAACGAACTATGAAAAAAAAATTTTTCTTCGGCGACTTCCTCTCAGCAGATTTTTGGAAAAAACTCTGAGAGTAAATAAACCTGCCATGAAAAAGTTTCTCAAAATACTTATGTAGGTCCCGCCACTCAAGTATAAAATTAAGGCACACAACATGAGTGGTGTTAGAAGCTAGACCGTAATCCTGACTGAAGGGTTATAATGGTCAATTATGTATATACATATATACATATATGTATGTTTAAGAAATTCTGTTTCAAATTTTATTCGAATGAGCCATCGATAACATAATGAAATGATTATCGTAAGAGTTTCAAATCTGGAACTGAAAAGAACTAGTTGTAGTAGAAGCTAGAGCTTACGACATAATGACTATCGTAGCAAGAAAATCTGCGAACAGAATAGTGAAGCTCTCTTATAATGTTAGCGCACCACGTTTTCAAAATCTTACAGAATAAATAAGAATATTAAGTGAATTTTCTAACAAAATGTCTATCAAATTGTATAATAAATATATATCCAACTACATATACTTCTCGAGCAATATTAAATTTTATGTTTCACATATTTAATGTCGAATATATTGAAAATCATGGAAACTCTCTTCACAATATATATTTGTCGCGCTGCAATTTTCAAAAATTCGAGCTTCCACAATGAAGACTACTACGACTATAAATTCCATAGACACCAATTCGAGTTGCTGTTTTTAACTTTTGACAGCTTGCAGTGATACTCCTTAGGTTATACTACACCAACTATTCTGTTCCCCACTTTAGGCTTTCATACATTTCTTTTAAGCCTCACGGTACAGGGTCTTTTTCCAAAATATAACAAAATATGCTTAGGGCATACCCCTTAGTAGATTTCTGGCAGAACTTCTGAAAACCATGAAAAGTTTCCCAAATATTTGTTTTTCGAAATCGTCTTTAAGCTATAGGTCACACACACAACATAAGTGATGTGAGTAACTAGGTCGTAGCCTGACTGAAGAGTTGTAATGACCAATTACGTATGTATGTAAATCGTTACCTTTTAATTCAGTATTTATAGAATTAATAGAAGACTAAATCATAGACGTGAAATTTACATGACATACTTATAACGTCGTGTATGTTTCGGAGAGTCTATGCCTCTGGTTATAAATCATTATATTTATAGGTAAGGAAAGAGAGAGAGAGAGACTTACCATGGAAGGCATAACAAAATAAATTTCAACACATTCGTTAATTTTCTCTAACTTACCCTACTTAATTCTACCCATATTTGAAGATGCCTTATATTTCAACCACCAAACAGTAAAAACTCTATTCATTTCCTGTTAAGTATATGTCAGCAACAATAGAAAACAAACAAACAACAATAGTTGCCTTAAGACAAATATACAAGACCTAGTGAAATAATTCCCTAAAATAACAACAAAAATGTTTGCTCAATGGATACAATGAAACCAAAAAAAGGAAAATTGACAACCAAAAATAACTTAAGTGCCAGTGGTCATAAAAAGCCAATTATTCCCTTTTGGCGAACAATAAACGAAACATTTTTTTACAGCAGGCGAGAGAACAAAAAAAAACTGTGCTTTTAATGGCCTAAACTTCATAGACAGTTTTAGGGACAGCAAACCATACAACTAGCACAATACAAAACAATACACAATATTAAGTACTGGCTTCACAGGCAGCCAGTTGGTGGCTTTGCCGGTGTTTATAACTTTTAAAGTTCTTGTGCCATTGTAGGATTTATGATGATATACAACATGAATACTTTATGGACAGCTTTTGTGAACTGATGTCTTTAAATTTTTTGAGAAAGTTTTCATGAGAATTTTTTTTATTTATTAACACACAGACTTTTTGCCAGAAATCTGCTAAGAGGAGGTAAACGAAGAAATATTTTTGTTTTTCATACTCTGTCTAGTACCAGATGTCTGACCTGGAGTTTGAACCAAGGGCTAATGCCTAATAAGATACCAGATATTTTGTTCTTTGCACGTGTTCTTGAAAGCTGTAACCGTTCATGATGATTTTGTCAAAACAGACTGATTAGACGACGATTAATTTGACGGTTATAGTTCAACAAGTTCGCCTTAGTCAGCCGTCAAAGTTTGGAAGTTCCTGTATTTTGTTATGAGTATTATTATTCGCAAGTAACATACAAAGTCAATGACGCCGTAGTCTAGCAGGTAATTTGTTGGGTTTTTAGACATGCAGTCAAGGTTCAGCGCTGTTCATGCTTTTTCAACAAAACGAAAACGAATATGAAAAAAATATTTCTCAGCAAATTTCCGGCAAAAACTCCTAGAGTAAATAAACTATTTGCCATGTAAAGTTTCTCAAAAAATGTGTCGTTCGGATTCGATTTTAAACTGTAGCTCCCGCTACCACTCATTCATAAAAATAACTCACACAATGTAAGTGGCTTGAGAAACTAGGTCTCAATTCTGACAGAAGGGTTGTAACGAGCAATTATGTACGTATATAACATTACTAAGTAGTCCTATGTCCTATCGTGGCTAAGAAGAAGCATATCATTAATAGGAGCATGAAATTGTATAATAACCCAAGCAACTTCTCTGGTTTGTAGGAACTTGGTCACTACGGAGACTGCCTTCATCTGCCAGGGCAGCTATACGCGCTTAAGTGGGCTTTTGCTACCACTCCAACCTAAGTACCTACCTACCAAGCATATTGGAACACAACCATTAGTATGGTTCATACTATTCTGCGAGTAATTTTCCCTTTGCAATATTATTCAATCGCTTAAACATTTATTAGGAGCCCAGTGAACAAAAAAAAAATAATATAATAATTTTCCCTTTTAACAGCTTCCGTTATTATTATTTAATGTCACAATTTCTCTACCATTTCGATGTTGTAGCAGCAGTAATTCCATTAACTTCTAAGTGCATTTACTTCGCTTTTAGAATATGATTTATTTACAGACTAAATAACAAATTGAATATTGCTGAAATTGGGTTACTGACTGTTGAAGTTTCTTGCTACTTTCACATCAAAATGAATTAAAATAAAAAGAAAACGTTTTTCCCCCTATAATGTACACAGTATGAGTACAATGAATACTCAGTTGTAATATAAAATTCATAATGCTTTTGTAAATATTTTATTAATAATTTCTTATTAACAATTTTTTTAAGTCTGCATCCGAAACGTCTGCAGCGAGACGAACTGAATGAAGCGCATTATGCCAGTGAGGACAAGAGGTATAAAGAAATACTAAAAGTAAACCGTAATATGCTGTTAATGCTTGAGATCTTAATTTTCATTTCAACTATTTACAATGAACATCAAATGGTAGAATTTTTCCACTCCCTAAAATGTTTGTCAACGTAGAAGGGTATGAAAAAATGTCAACTATAAGCCACCTGATGTAGTATTCCACAGTAAAAATAAGAATTAGGTTTTGTTTTCTTTTTTGTCGTGCACTTAAATTATTGCGACTAAAGGAGAACGGAAGTAATATTCAGAATTTTAGTTGAGAGCGTAACTCAACAATGAAATATGTAATTCGTACGGCAGAGTTATAATTAAAAAATTAAATTAAATTGTTGGTATTTGTTATTGTTGTGTATTTTACTACTTGAAAATGTAAAGAAATTTATACCTTTATTACCAAAAAAGAGAATCATAATGTGTAATATAGTTGTTTGCTCATTAAGTAATTGGGTTTTGAAGGGATTATTAGTCACATACAGTTTGTAGACTAGAGCGATAAAATTTAATTTTTATGTTGAAGATACCTTCTTTATATTTACATCATTCCTCTAAGGACATACAAAATTGAAATATTGTTTTATAGTGTATGTATGTATGTATCATTTGTTTTGTTTTCCATTAGGCTTTAATGGAAGTGAAGCTATAAAATTCCAAACTACGTCGAAAATTTAAATTGATTGATTACACTATCAGGATACTCCAGCTGCGGAAAGCTATACCCATCTTCACAGATGGGTCGAAATTAGGTGGAGGTACAGTTGCTGGGAACTCGGTCTTGAACTTCACTTCAGGATGACTGTATCGTGTTTCAGCCAGAGATCTTCGCAATCTTGAATGCTATCGAGGCCTTACCTGATGATCTTCGCTGACAGTCAGGCCGCCCTAAGGGGCATTGCGGCGGTCTGGTGCATTTCACGGCTCGTACGTTAGTGGAAAGAGTCGTTAAGGACTTTTGGACCAGACCGAATCCGTCTATGTTGGGTTTCGGGTCATAATGGAATACTCGGTAATGATTATGTTCACTTTCTGAGGGCGATGTGATAGTTGGTTCTGATCCCCCAATCTGCCACATCTACGGCCTCATCAATGGATGGGACAGAGGGGAATGTATCGGGTTGTTATGTTTCTTGGGGTCTATGGCCTGCTATGAACAGTGTAGGAACAGTTTGGCTGCTGGGCTTGGATAAGTCCAGCTTAAGGTTAGTTATTGGTTTTATTACGGAGCACTGCCGCTATAATTACCAGAAAATTTATATTGAAAACATTATTTTAGATTTGTTTTTTGCTTTAGAATTATTGCAAAAATAACTCATGCAAACATAACTATCGGTCAAATTTTGCCTGATTTTGGATCCAGAGTCCTGAAAAATTTAATATTTTGAACTGCACTCAATCCATAAAAGTTGCGGCCCAGGATTTTATATTCCACATTTAATATCATCAAAAGATATTTCAAACGGAGTATAAATTTCGTGTATATATTACACACCTTTTGTTTTATTTACAGTTAGAGATAGGAAACATCATCTTTACCATTTTCCTATTCAAAATTCCTCAGCCATAGCAGCAGCATCAAAGTCATTATTAAAAGTCTACTCCGATCCAGGAAGGCAAAAGTCAAGCAACCAATAGCACCAAATCTGAAAAGAATTCTTTCTTTTATTTTCGATTTCTTGGAATTATGTTTTTTGTTTTTTTGTTTTTATTTTTATTATGCCATTTTATTCAGATATGACCGCTGCTGGCAATAATGATTGGCATTGTATTCATTGTTGTATAATATTCACCACCACTCCTTTGAACTAGCGCTGGCCAAAATGAACACAAAAATTATTAAGGCAGTGATGGCCGTAGAGCCAGTGATGGCTGTTGAATTGGCAAATGAGAGCAATTCATACATATAGACAACTAAGAGCATAAGAATTTATTTGATATAATTGCTTCAGAGGAAGATAATCTTTTAAGTGATTTTTATTTTTGTGTTCACATCACAGCATTGTAAATAAGTTTCATTAGAATTATTATTGTTATTGTTGTTATTGACAAAACTACAACAACAACAGCAATAAAACAAGTATTTCAAGTGAAATAATTACTTACAACCCTTTAATCAGGATTACAACCTAGATTTTTAACTGACTCCACGAAAAACAATTTTCCTTATAATAAAATTTCATTTAAAGAGTTCTTGAGAAATGTGCACCAATGGCACTACAGGTGGTATGAGTAATATTTAATGCTTCAATAAATATCACTCATACGCCAGGGGTTATTGTATATTTACCCACTCATTATAATATTCAATTCGAATTGAAAATTTTAATGCGAATCGAAAACGTTCAAATCAAATTCTTTGAATTTTTCCTTTTTATTTAATTTATTTTCTGTTTTTAATATTTTGTATTCCCTTATACGCCGTTTTTGCTAATGTATAACTCGAGGGAAATCAATTTTCAACACTACATAAATCAAAAATGAATAATTTATACGATAATAATAATACTAATACGATAAATTGTATAAAATATTGCAAACATAATAACAAGTGTATGAATTTAATTTGTCGTCGTACATTTCTAAACATTGGTGTCAACCTTATAAACGCCCAATTTGCATTTGGGCGGGGTTTAACGATTTAATGAAATTAAACATACATTCGTTGTTATTAGCGACATTGTCAATATCATACAATATTAATGAAGGTTTTCCTGCCCCTATCTCTCCTTTTTTTTCTTGTTTCAAATCATAAATTTTAATTTGATTTTAAATCAATCGATGCATTTGTAAATGCCTAATTGACAATGACATTCCACAAAATTTCATAATTATTTTATGCGAAAAATTTAAAATAACAACGCAAATGGTGACAAATCAGTATGAACACATGAACTTTGTATTGTAATCACAGGAAATTACACACAACATTATTGTGGTGTTCATTAGTATGGAATTAAGTTAAAAAAAATTAAAATTTTGTTTTCCATAAAAGGAAGTTAAATTATTAAAACAAATGATTTGATTCCATGTTAGAGCTTTTCATTGTAGCAATAGAATTTTTTTTATTAATTCTGGCAACATAGAGGTTTTAGAGGTAGAAAAACTTTCTATTTGGAAAGCATTTTAGGCTGGAGGCATCATTGGTTCATATTTCTTTGAGAACGACGTAGATCAGGCCATAACTGTCAATGGTAAGCACTGTAGGACGGTAATTACCAACTTCTCTGGATCTAAATTGGAGGGTCTGGATAGAATAACAATGGGTTTTAACAGAATGCCACACAGCTTATGCCACATTGGATATTCTGAAGGAGCAATTTGAGAGCATGATTACCTCACTTGAAGGCAATCTGAACAGGTCACCGAGATCGTGTGATTTGATTTCGTTAAACGTTTTCTTGTAGTACATTCTTATACGTGAATTAAAGCATAAATCCCAGCGGTACTCAAAGCCAACATAATCCAGGCAAACAGTTAACTACAGCCTGACTTATACCCCCAGATACGTGGACAATTGAAATTGAAATCGAATTCACTCTACCCAGAGAAACCGCGACTTGTCTCACACATACTTTGTTTTTTTTTTATAAATTTAAAGATAGAAAGCGTTTAATGAAAGGGAAACAACATTTTACAATTTTTCTGTTTTATTCCGGAATATGTACTTTTAAGTCAATGCAAAATGATAATAAAAGAAAAATGATTTGAGTTAATCTACTTAGTAATTTATTTATAAACTCCACTTTATAAAATTAAGTTAGCAATCCTAGAAATTAATGCATAAGAGTACACTGTCACAGCTGAGTTTTATAATTCTCGTTAAACATATTACTGTCGTCATAATATTTTACGTCATCATAATATTCTACTTCACTCGGATAAAATGTTTATTACAATCATCACATATAATTTAAATGCAAGTGCTTGTGAGTGCATGTAAGTGTTTTCATATTTTTCAATTATGTTGCATGCTATGCCATTCACTGTCTGCGCATCATAATGTTTGACTAAGTGTTTGCATTTTGTTAAGAATATTTGCTAAATATTTAAAGTGTTCAAGTGTTTTTTTTATTACAGCAGTAAGGAAAATATTTTAATTGAAGCAGCTCTGATGTACATATACTCTGTAGTTGCATTGGGAAACGTATGTATATGGGCGAGAGAAAATAAAACATCAGTTTCATGCATTTTAATACAATGTACGTATCAATATGTGTACACACATCCAATTATTTCTTGGCTTTTATTGTTTGAAATTTCGTTATTGCCTGCAGCATTACAGCTCTGCTGGAAGTCATTTAAATTGCCAACAAGACTATGCATATTTTTACAAGCTTGACTAGAAATAGCAACTAGCGGTTGTTAGTACAAAACAGGAAAGGAAAATCGCTGTAACATAAAAATCATTTGGGGATTTCGTGACTTATACTAACTTCCTTTACAATACCAGAAACAGAACCATTAGACTCAAGATTCTGGCAAATGTTTAACATCTAGACTTGGTAATAAAAGCGTATGAAGTAATCTAGAAGCTACATAATTGGTCTTTACAACCTAGCTTTCCAACACCACTTATGTTGTGTTTCGACTCAGAACGACAGATATTTTTTGAGAAATTTTTTTGATTACTCTCAGGGTCTTTGCCAGAAATTTATTTATGAGAGGAAGTCGCCAAAGTCACATTTGGTTTGATCTGGGATTTACATCGCGGCCTCACGTTTAATACACACCAACACACTATTTACTGGACTACTGTGATTACTAAAACATACTCTTTTAAAAGAGGACAATTTAATGTCAACAACAGATCTGGGAATGGGGAAACTCGCAGATATTTTCCAGGCAGACAGTCACACCGTCATCTGAGACTAGACACTAGACTTCTATGAGGTGAAATTGAAAGTGGTATGGATGGTAGTGTCTGGTGGCTTGCTTGGGAAAATAGAGTTACCAGTTATTTGAAAAGGAATATGCAATAAAAGCGAAGATAAAGAGAGGGAAGAGCTGTTCTGAGGTCAAACAGGTTTGAGGCAATCGAAAATTTGGTTGAGAAATTCCAATAGAAATTCCAATAGAAATTCCAATAGAAAGTGATGTAAGTATCCAGAAATAACCTGAAGTTGGTAACCGCTCTTTTGACAGCGCAAATGTAAACAAACTTACATACTCTACAGTTTAAAGTCCATTCCGACCTACAAATTTTTGAACTTTTCTGGGCAATTTTCATTTACATTCAAAATGTTTGCAATAAATCTACTAAGAGGAAGTCATCGAAGAAATATTTTGTTCATACTTCGTTTTGTTGGGGATGCCTGACCTGGGGTTTGAACCGCCGTCTCACGTTTAAAAAGCCAACGCACTCCTACTAGACTAGACGGCGACTCAAACTTAAAGTACACTTGTCTAGAATGGTTATCCTATCAAACGCAACATGAATATTCGGTGATGAAGAACGAACTTGTAAGATACTAATGAATATCAGAAGGAACTGCCTGGAAGCATACCAGGAAAGTCTTTTTGATTTCTAGAAGCATTCTGAAGTTTATCATGGGAATAGGCATACGAACATCCTATAAAGTTCGAAGGCTGTACGACAGGTTGTTTGGTCACAGAACAGAAAGACAAAAACTTAATTGTTAATTCAGCAAATTAGTTACAAGCAGTCGAATTTTACTCTTTTCTAGTATGCAAGCTGATTTAATTGAAGCTTCAATTAAGTGTCATGTTAAAATCGTCATTGAGACCCAAAACATTACATTTCTAAATTCTGCGTTTTATTTTTGTTTTCTCCTACCTTTCTCCATTTAAATCATATTTTTTAAATTTTACGTTGTAACATTTTTACTCCGTGCCTTATTTAATGCGCCTTAAAGTAATTAAATCGAATCTGAGATACTTAAATAAAAACAAAGAAGAAAAAAAATGAGAGAAAATAATAAATAATGGTTGTGCCATCAACGCCGACACAAATATTTTTCCATTTTAACAATACGATTTATGTTCAACCGTTTAATTTGAGTTGCCATTGTTGCTTGTTTTATGGTATTTAAAGACAACAACTACAAAATCAGCCAACTGTATAATGAGGGTTTAATTAACTTTCTCTAGGAAGCAACAGAATAAGTTTTAATCATTAAATTCATTATGTTTTTGAGACAAATGAAATATATATTTTGTTGTTGTTGTGATTTTGCTAAGCAACAACAATAACAATTATAACAGTTTAACTACAATAATAATGATATAAATATTGGCCTGTGTTAGTATTTTACACATAAATAAATTTCAAATTTCAAGACGTCTAACTAACGAGCTTAAAAGTGTTAAGATTTCTAGAAATTTCTTACTCTCGCTATGTCTAACTTTCTTCGCTGTGTGTAGTATTTGTGCAGATTTAATTGCGCATTTATTCTTATGTTTTGCGATTAAAATCGTAGAAAATGACATCCGTTCCATACGAGCCTTTTATCTGCTACGATTGCTATGGCATGTTAACGTAGGCAACGTAGGATATGTGATACAATTGTAGCAATAATTACTAGGAATACTTCAACCATGAAACAAAAATAGACAATGCATGGCGACATGGTTCTTTCTACTAAAGAACGAACGAAAAAGAAACAGAAATGAAAACAGCAATAGAGGGAAACAGAAACCATACAGTAAATTATCGTTTAATGACTGCAATTATGTCGGCATTGATGATAGCGTTTGAATAGAACAAAATTTTTACGCAATCGTTCCTTTAGAGCATAAACTAGATGTATTCTCTCTCTCAATGGAATAAAAAAATTTGTTGGTTTGTAGTATGATGTTTGAATCAGGTCTTTTATTAAGCGCTAACTATTTTTAAATTTAAATAAAAAACAAAGTATGTAAGGGAGATGTTATCGTAAATTTGTATACGAAAAAACCTATTGAAGGGATTATTTGTGGTATAAAACATCGTATAAATATTCGCCTTGGATTCTCTGGGTGGAGAGCAACCTATCTGTTAAATGTTACACAACTCAGGCGCATAAAGCAGACTGAATGTGACCGATGGCATGAGTTATGTGGATTTTGCCGATTATGGCTTATTCACATAAACTACATACAATCATACACTGACTATAAAAATTCCTAAAAAAAAAAAAACTCTAATGTGATCAAATCGCCTGAGTGGCCAGTACAAGTCATCTCCATCTGAGATAACAGCGCCCTCAACTTACATATGCAAAATCTTCATTCTGTTATGAGTATGGCGCGAAACCACATGATGTTGGTACCTAGATCATACAAGTCAGGCTGAAAGAAGTTGGTAATCATCGACCTTTTTTGTTATTGGCAGTGATTTCATTGGCAACGTCGGTTTGGCCATCTCGAGAGTTTTAGGAAGACGTTAAATTTATTCAAATTGACATTTGTTACAATTAATTTTTTCAATAGATTCTTAATGTACAAGAATTGTTCTTCTTAGGTTCTCATGAGCAGGTCAATGACAGAGAAGATGTTCCTCTTGCGAATTAATTTCAGTTTCCATGCATGTACACATTGTGACCACTGTCGCGTTATAATTCCTATGAGTTCTATAAGATGGAATCTGGTCAGGTTTAGTAGAAATTTTGTTGAGGATATAGAAATTTTGTTGAATGAACGACTTATGTCTGATCTTTCATCCAGTGGATTAGCCCATTATCCTGTTGTAAATAAATGTTGTTTGGGTGAGACCATATACATATGTGTTCCCCTTTGGTGGAATGCCAAGCCAATTGAATTTTGTATTGCTTTTGCAGTGAATTGGCTTTTTTTTATTATCTTTAGTATCACATGTGTCCAGGAACCCATATATGTGAGTAACCGTCGAAGGTCATACTGTCTCATCCAGTGACACCCGGCATTCTTATACAATCTTAAATATGGTGTACGCGTTCTTTAGTAATCTAATGGTCGCTTTATGGTCTCATACATTTACCCTAACTACTACCAATTAGCTAGAGCAAGGGATAAATTCAGTTTCAGTTGTTCCGAAAATATTCTACATCCGATATTACAGCGTGATCTGAAGCCGTATGTGAATACTAGGACGGTCTTTCACAAAATTGGCTTTATCATATTTATACAACCAGGATCTAAAGCGGGTTTATGTATTGTGTGGTAGAAGGTTATATGTGTTCATACCAATTTTACAGAAGATTTTGGCATGACCATTGCTACTATTATTTTTGCTTATATTCAAACCGAGTTTGATGGTAATTTTCTCTAAAACCAACATACATACATAATTGGTCATTAAAGTCAGGATTATGACCTAGAGTCTCGCAGCACTTATGTAGCGTGTGTTAATTTTATACATGATTGCCGGATTCTACAGTTTAAAGTCGACACCGAACGACAGGTTTTTAAGAAACTTTTTATGGCAATTTCCATTTACACTCAGAGCTTATGCCAGAAATCTGTTGCTGAAGAAATATTTTTCGTTTTGTTGGAAATGTCTGACCTGCGGTTTGAATCGTGGTCTCACGTCTAATAAGCCACCACACTACCTACTGGACTACATCGACTTCAAAACCAACATTTGTACATATGTAGGTATATCCATAGAAGGTGAATGTTTTGCTTTGGGAAAGTGGACTTGAAATTGTTGCGTAAAGAGCCAACCAAAAAGACTATGAAGGAAACAAAATCACAAGCTTTGATAGACGGTTGATATTTCTGTTGATTTAAATTTTTGAACATATATTCGACAAAACGTATCACAATCTTTCTTAAATTTTGGGGAAATAAAGAACCCTTCGTTTATTTAATTAAGTGTGTAGCATTGCCAAAAAATAAATAGATGTGGCATGCATATTAATCGACACATATTAGGCATTCAAGCATATAAAAGAACATCACTTTACATAGGAATTTTGAGTTATAATTTATAATCCATCAATATAACAGGCCCAGCCATACCAATGACAGTATTCCCAACACCATCACCGTTTTACAAGAAACATTATTATGAGCAATAAACAGGTTCATTCTCAATAGAATTGTTAAATAGATAGAAATAAACCACAAGAATATGAAATGAAATGAAAAGAAAAAAAAAATCAACTATAAATACCAGCAAGTGCCTAGAGGAGCTTAGAAAATATTTGCCGTATTTAGGTATGCAATGAACGTAACATCCGGAATGTTATAGCCTTACGATCTATGCTATTCAACTTGTATTTTGGGTTTTATTCATACCTTCTCTTAGTCATTTTGTTCTTTTTTTTTTTTTTGGTTTTTTTTTTCTTTTTTGTTTGATGTATGTAGCTTATAAATAAGAAGGAACAATAAAATGTTAAACAGTATAATAAATATTTCTTGTGTGGCCTACGCAATATATTCGTCTTTACAAATGCAAATGCCGTGGAAATGATAGGATAATTAAAATTTACCCTCAAGACGTGTTCTGTTAATAAATTCCAAAATGTGTAAATTTCATTTTATTTTATTTCATACGATAAATAATTTCTACCCCAAACACAAAACGAATTTAAAAACTTTAATTGAATTTTCAAAGTCAACTTCAATTACTGTTGAAAATTTTGAAATACGGCATTTAAATGTGAAATCTTTTAGGAACAGTTTAACCCACTCAATTAGAGTAATAAAGGGCTATACATTTTGTGGTTTCAAAAGTAATGGACTGGAGTTCGACATCTGTTAAACTAAGTTGTGAAACCAATTTTTTTCTATTTAGTTGAAAGTCTGACATTGACGAAAATGGATCGCTTAACTATCACACAACGCATAAAAATTATCAAGTATCAATTATCAAATGCTTTAAGAGGAGATTATGGTTTACATAATCGTCCAACTACGCAAGCAATTGGCAAAATTGTGAAGAAATTTAAAGAGACTGGAGTGGAGAGAGGCCATTACGTCCAGAAAAAGTCACTGTTTGGTGCGCTCTTTGGTCCGAAGGTGTGATTGGACCTTACTTCTTCGAAAACGACGATGAAACGACTGTCACCGTCAATTCGGAGCATTATGGTCATATGATAACCGACTTTTTTGCCTGCTATTGAAGAATACGACTTGGAGATTATGTGGTTTCAACAAGATGGTGCCATATACCACACAACTTGAGCGAATATGGCTTTATTGCAAGAGCCATTTCCTGGCCGCGTAATTTCTCGTCGTGCTGATATCAACTGGCCACCAAGATCATGCGATTTGACACCATTAGACTTTTTTTGCGGGGCTACGCGAAAGACCGTATTTATGCAGATAACCCTTCAACTCTTGAGCACTTGAAAACCAACATTCGTCAAGTTATGGCTGAGATACCGCCCAATATGTGTCAAAAAGTGGTCGAAAATTACCTCAAAAGAATCAATGCCTGCAACACTTCGCGTGAAGGTCATTTAAATGATATAGTGTTTCACACATAATGTCAACGTTCAAACTTTACAATAAAAAAAGAAATATCATGAAAAAAATATTTTATATGTGTTTTAATTACGTTTACTTTTGAAACCACGAAATGGATAACCCTATACATATGTACATACATATACATATATTTATAAAGAAGAAAATTAAATGATTATTTCTTCTCACAATCTAAATACTTTACTTTAGAAGTTATATGTCCAATGAGTACATTTTTTCAAGTTGTTTCTTAAACATTTGCTTTGTTGTTCAAGGAATAAATGTCTTAATACCTCTGTCAAAGAAATCTTAGTACAGCATATAGCAATAAACAGCTCTTATCATGCGTTGTGTGATAGTTAAGCGATCCATTTTCGTCTATGTCAGACTTTCAACTGAAAAGAAAAAAATTGGGTTCACAACTTAGTTTGACAGATGTCGAATTCCAGTCCCATACTTTTGAAACCACGAAATGAAATAGTCCTTTATAATCCAATTCCGTGTGCATGTTTTAATTCATTATTTTCCAAAGCAAATAAAATAGTATTGAAAACTGTTTTTTTTTAATGTTTATCTGTGCTCTTTTTATAACAAAAATCTCTTTTAACTTTAAAAATTATAAATTTTGAGTATTCCGAAACAATTTAACATATGTATTTATATATTATGTAAACAGCCAGCCATAAAATAACGCTTTCTAATAAGCACTAAAAGAATTCTGGCATTATAAAAATGGATAAACCGTGACACGTATGTATTGTATTTTCGTTATAATAGTTAGAATGAATTAAGAATTCATTTACAGTTTCTCTCCAATACATGTGATTGAATTTCCATTGCCGTACTTATTGTAGTGTGTTGTAAAAGCCTAAATATGCTCTGTCACTATTGCCAAACACCTTTTGGATGCCTGGTAAACCAAAAAAAAAAATTAAAAAAGAATCTTTACTGTTACATCTTACCATAGTACCGGCAACAATACCTGAATTTGCAGCAGAGCAGTAGCTGTAGTGTAGCTTAACAGTCCTGTTAGTTAACGTAACATAATTTCTCTTTTTTCTCTCGTTAGAAGTAATAAATATTAGCAGTTATTTTCTGTACTTATTGAACCGTGGAGAGGGGCTGTTAATAAAAATTAGTGTCAATAAAAGCTACTACAATATTTTCTTACCCATACCATCATTCCTACTCCATTAATAATACTATGTACATTAAAAGCATACAAACATATGCATAAATACATATACATACGTCCTTAAAATTTTGCATTTCAATGCCTTTCGCTAAATCTTTTACAATTTACTCTCTTTTTCAAAATTTAACTTTCTCTCTCTCTCGGTTCTCATATTTTGTATAATTTCTATGCTTTCGTCCGCTATTTTGCTTCTGTATGCATGAGAATGGCAATATGCAAGCAATATGTGTTTGATGTTCGTCCTTTCGTGTATGCTCGTTCATGTAAGTGTTACTGGCCTAGTAACCGTTGTCAAGTTTATATTATTTTTTGTTTGTACAGAAAATTTTCGTAAAATCGTTTTTGTGTCTCAGTGTTCTCTTCAGATTTGCGCTTTTAATTTTTATTCATTTTCTTTTGTTGCTTTTCTTGGCAGAAACAGTTGATTTTTGACATGATTTTTTTGTGCCTTGGTTTACTTCTCCCAAAAGGACTACTCCGTTAGTTATTTTGATTGTTTGTTGTTGTTGCATCTTAATTTTTAGTACTTAATGGCGATTTTCAAACGTAAGATAAAATACTAAAAAAAAGGTTGAAAAAGAGAGTTTGTTTACTCTTAACATATAATTGTAGCACGTTTTGTTGCCTTAGTATAGTTTAACCCTTTAGTGTCTTTGCCAACAGCTAAGGCGTTGGAATATATTGGAATATATTTTAATCAAAGGTTAGAAATATTAAAGCATTTTGTCTGCCACTTGGAAGTAAATTCAAGACACTTGTTGCATATGTGTTGCCGTAACAGCATAGAAACTTCTTCTTCTTCTTTATTATTTTTTTTTTTACATAAAACCCACCCATAGTTTAATTGTCTATAAGGATATGCATTCACATACGTATATTTGAAATACAAATAAGATGCTCTGCTTTGTTTTTCTTTTTTATATAAAATTGTTTAAAGTCCTTTTATCATGAATAAGCCGCTGCATTGCAATAAATTTCTCTATTACAGTTGCATCCATAAACGTTTGAGTGTGGTACTGGAAAGTGGTTTTAAACTGTTAATGACTTTCATCTGGAATGTTTTAATGCTGCGATTTATTTCGAATGCAGGACCAACACAACCATTATGACAAACAGACAGTTGTTTAACGCATTCAACTGAATAATTGATTTTTTATGGCAATAAAAGTAAATCTGATACTTCTCAAGACAGTGCTCCTTTATGGACCAATAAATGATATCAAGCGTGCAAATAGAAAACGGAAATGTTATAAAAATTTTACAAGAATAACTCAAGAGAGCATAAACATAATTAAATGATAAGAAATATATGAAATATAAACTGGGATTAGGAAAACTATTCTTATAAACTTAAAAATAAATTTAAATTTTATAAATCTTGTGTAAATGGAATGGAGGGCACCACTTGTGGTGTGAGAGCAAGTGGTGTGAGAGCATCAGGGGTGTAAGGGCACCAAGTGAGGGCAAGTGGTGTGAGGGTACTAGGGGTGTGATGGCAAGTGGTGTGAAGGCACCAGGGGTGTGAGGGAAAGACAGAATCTTGCTAAATCTAGCGGAGTCTGAGGTTTGACTACAGAAATTATAAACAGACATACATAATTGGTCATTAAAACCCCTCAGTCAGGACTGTGACCTAGCTTCTCACACCACCTAAGTTGTGTGTGTCAATTTTATACCTACAGGCAGCACCTACAGCTTAAAGTCGACTGCGAATGACAGATTTTTAAGAAACTTTTCATGGTGATTTTATTTATTCGCAGAGTTTTTGCCAGAATTCAGTTGAAAGGAAGTCGACGAAGCAGTACTTATTTTCGTATTTCGTTTTGGTGGAGATGTTTGACCGTGATCTCACTTCCAATAAGCTAACACACTACCTACTAGAATACGGCGACTACAGAAGTTCCCTCAATGAAAGTCATTCTTCAAATAAGTGCAACGCATTAGATGTTATACAAATAAAAAAAAAATACGAAGAAGAATTACTTTTTCAAGTTGAACAGTTTAGGTACTTTTAATTTGTTTCTCTCCTATTTAAGCCATTTATATTATTACTCTTAATTCGTAATATACTTCGTTAATCACTTTAATAAAGGACGCCTGCTCAGTGGTTAACCATGGCGATTATCTATGTACTATAGATATGTATTGTGATAGAGAGAGAATTTGTTGGCGGACTATTGCTCTACTGTTGATAAACTGAATTAATGTTACAAATGGGATAATTTCTTTTAATTAGTTTTGACTCTCTGAAGTACTTTCGTAATTGCATTACCTGGAATATATTAAAATTTAAGAGAGAAAAGTTTGGGCCAAATTTTTTGAATTGTTTTATCACCTTCGTTGCTCGTCTATATTTGCTTTTGAAATTATATTGTTATTATAGTTTGATTACTTCAAGTGTAATTCAGGTCTTCGCCTAATATGATGTGTTTCTTAAACTTATCGTATCTTCTTCTCTTTACATTTCGAGTCTGAAAAAAAGAAAAACTTTTCTGACAACAAGTTTTACTTGTGCTGTACAAATATACATGTTCATTTACGACTGTCAATTTCAAATGTTAATGACAACTTTCTAAAACTTTTTTAGACTTACACCCACAGTACTTTAACACTTGCCGAAAACTTTACTCATTTCTTTTTTCACTCATTTCACTCAAATATATGTAGGTACTGTCTCTAAATTTGCTGAATAATTTTGATTTTTTTTAGTATCGCTAAAAAGTTTCCCAACTTTTTGTGTTCGTTTATAAGCATTGACTTGAAAATACACTCAAAGTGAAATTTATTAAGACGACGTTCGCTTATTATTCATTAATTTATTATGAGGATTTTAAAGTTTAAATACGTAAAAGTTTTGAAAAATTTTTATTGAAATGTTTGCAATTGAAAAACAATGACTGAAAGGCACTTTATTGGCTAAGGCATGCAGTCTGAAAATTAAAAATTAAAAAAAAATTACCAATATTACGGCCACCTCCTGATGCCATCGATAATATTGTAGGAAACAATTAGAAACTTAACCACGATGATAAAATGTTTATGACATGGCGAGTAAGAATTAAGAATTATTATGTTGAAAACAAAAATAGAAATAGAAAAATAAATGAAATTCGGCTTAAACTCTCATGTCCCTTATAATTCCTCAATAAATGTTATTCTCCTTGTAGAACGAAACAAACGAAACTAAAGAGAGAAAAAAATACTAATATCTGCATCAGACTTAAGGATAAACTTCAAGGTTTTCCAACCATAAATGTTCAAATGAAGCAAAAGAAGCTTCATTTACAAACACAACTGAATTAACAAACAGGCCACGCATTTTTTACATGAATCATATTGAAAATAAAACAACTCGGCAACAGCTTATTAGATATTCTATTGCTTTATGCTTTAATACGAACCTTAAAGCAAAAATGTAACAATCCACCAGACAATGTTCTGACCGGCCATCGCAGCTCGAAAATAAAGCAGTAGCGCCAGTGGCTATAAAATTACTGCTTCTTTGTCTCAGTTTTATGAAACACACATACTTAAGCATATACATACATATGTATTAGTAGCATAGTGCTTAAAATACTGTTTTCTAAATTAAGCG
The DNA here is from genome assembly GCA_930367235.1 of Sarcophaga rosellei. Taxonomy (NCBI): domain Eukaryota; kingdom Metazoa; phylum Arthropoda; class Insecta; order Diptera; family Sarcophagidae; genus Sarcophaga; species Sarcophaga rosellei. Next base: position 65,779,401 of record OV884020.1, on the reverse strand, counting down.
CTTCTTGCAGAAGTGTGAGTGCATGAATGTTAATTCATGCGTTTGTATAGAGAAATACATACTTGTGGCCTTAATTGGAACAAAGTCGACCGACTCGTTGGATTACAAACGATAATAATTTTCATTTTTACAATTGCTCACACCTTAAATAACATAAGTTATGGTATTAAAATAAAATTTTCTTTGTTATTATTCTATGTACACATATTCATGAATACATATAATCACATGTGCTTCTAGTTACGCAAAATACATATATCTACCAAGAGACACTTAATTAACTCATGTGCCTGAGAGCTCTGTTTAAATTTGATCTGTTGCAGGATAAATTCCATTGCAATTGACTTCGTGTGTTGTACCTCCAAGCCATCCGAGGCGGGAATTTACTCCTGAAGGTATTCAAATTATATTGTCTTGATGACGACATTATCCAAAAAGGTCATGAAACTACAAGTCGATGGTGCATGTTAGTAGGCCTGAGAATAAACCCGAGCAAGACTACAATCATCAATCAATAGTACCATATAGTAGACGGAAAAATCTTCTTAGTTGAAATAATATTCGACTGCTAGATGAGAAAATATCAAAGAAAATTGATGGAAACTATATAGGAATTTCATTGGATAGTAAAATAACATGAAGGATAGGGAGGTCTTAAAATAATCATATGCCGAAGGCTTGTAGTTAAATCTTGGCGGTGTCACCCCAATGTTAATATTCGGAAATTCTTTGGACATAAAAAAAAATCAGAAAACTACTCCAATAAAATTGAACAAGTTACAGAGGCTAGCGTGTGTTGGTCTAACAGGAAATGAAATGAAAACCTGTGCAACATCGGCGCTGTTAGATTTATGTCCTAACAGAGGTAAGGAGACTATGGCATGCAAGTCTAACATACAATTTACTGGACAATTTCATGCCCTAATGAATCGAGCAGGTTACAGTGTACGAAGTAATCTTTGAAAAGAGAATCTATCTTGATAGAAGAGTTTTAGCTTTGGGTCGCAGAATTAAATATTCCAAGGCCATGTGGAAACTCGTGGTTATTTTTCAAAGAGAATTCCATGCCATCGAAAGATGTATTCAATTCTACATAAATAGAACAGAGGGTTGGTTATAGAAATACTATATGACAGTAAGACTCCCATACGAGCAATTTGGTCTTGACATAGATGGGCACTTTGCAGTACCAGTAAATTTTCAGTAAAAATTGATTTTTACTGGTTACTGAAAAAAATTACAGTATTCACTAAATTTTTACTGGTAATGCAAATCTGCATTAGAACTATAATGCAGTATGCCCATGTATGGCTCTTGTGAGGTTAAATCAAAGATTGTATTTTGCTAGTTTCAGAACTATAGGGGAACGACTATTCCATATTTGTATCAAACATTGCAGTAAACAAACCTTTTTACAATTTAAAAATAGCAACAAACACCAGCATAAAAAATGATAAACAAGTAAACAAAAATCCACAAACAACACTACAAGAATAAATGTAAACAAAGTACCCAAACAACAATAATGGAACAACGATGTTTACATTTATAGAGATCTCGAGAAGGCGAATTCACGAACATTCACCTTCATGAACATTGATCAGACTGCTTACCCTGCCATATAAAAGACGAGGCAAAACAGGCGAGTTATTTAGTGAAGTTCAGTCAGCCTTGTGTGAGTAATCGTGGTTTGAAGATCTCGGTTAGAAAGACCTGTCGAATAATTGTCTAGTAATTGTTATTGTTTACGCAAAGGGTGGGAACAGAGGAATAATAAACAAAGCAATTGTCATTATTTACATAAAGTAGTGAGCAGTGGCAAACAGAATTATGCGATTAATAAAGTAAAGTATCTTCGACCTCATATTTTAAACGTTTTTAAAAATTAAAAACGTAACAATACTTTGAAAACTCTATCTCCGATATTGTAAGACACTACATACATAACAGAATAATATTTGTTGATTTATTTCTTCAATTTGTGTAAGAAACGTTTTATAAGGAATGCTTAATAATTAAATTACATTGTCATATCGGGTTATCCATTTCGTGGTTTCAAAAGTAAACGTAAATAAAACACATATTGTAATGTATTCTCATATTTATTTCTAGAATATCTAAATTACAATTGAATATAAATTACTTATATCTTATATACATTGAGTTTTACTTCATAGTGAAGTGTTACCATTGTATTACAGTTTTTAATACTATTTGTTATTAATAATACTACACTACACATATAAAATATTATTTTCATGATATTTCTCATAGCCAAACAAAAAAAGTCTAATGGTCTTGCATCAGATCGCATGATCTTGGTGGTCAGTTGATATCGCCACGACGAGAAATTACGCGGCCAGGAAATGTCTCCTGCAATAAAGCCATATTCGCTCGAGTTGTGTGGCATGTGGCACCGTCAAAGTCGGTTATCATATAACCATAATGCTCCGAATTGACGGTGACAGTCGTTCCATCGTCGTTTTCGATGAAGTAAGGTAAAATCACACCTTCGCCTCTCTTCAATTACTTGAGGATTTTCAGAACCCCAAATACGATAATTTTGTTTATTAACATACCCACCGAGTGTGAAATGTGCTTCATCGCTGAAGAAAATTTTGTTCGAAAAATTGCCGATACGTGGCTGTGGCAGAATCACCATTTTTGTAGTAGGTTTTGATAATTTTTATATGTTGTGTGATACTTAAGCGATCCATTTTCGTCAATGTCAGACTTTCAACTGAAAAGAAAAAAATTGGTTTCACAACTTAGTTTGACAGATGTTGAATTCTAGTCCCATACTTTTGAAACCACGAAATGGATAGCCCTTTATTTCAAACTCATATAACTGTTGGGTTTCCTTTAGGAAAATACTTTTGTTTCTTACAATATGTACTTTTGATTGGTTTTTCCTATTTCTTCTATTTATCCAAGTAAAAGTCTATTTGAATATTTCATTTCCCTTCATCACTTTCTGCATAGGGGATTTGTCTTTAATATTTTTATTTTAATATATTATTTTTTATTTTTTTTAATATTCTCTAGGGTCTGCTGAAAGTATTATTTTTACAATCTTTAATTTATTCTAAAGAAAAATATTTAAAAAATTATTACCTGTGTTTTTTTTTCTACGATTGATTTTATTTTGATTATATTTTTCAATGAATTTCAATGTTAAATATTTATTTTGTATCTTTGTTAAAGGATTTAATATTCAGCAAGTAATTTTTTTTTTGTTTGTTTTTTTTCAGATTTCGGAAACCACACTTGGGAGGGGCAAAACCTAAAACCACATCATAAGTATGCCAACAGCAGTAATTGGTGTCATTGTACAGATTAACCTTTGATAATGTATTCCAAGAAAATCTTGCAACAATGTCATTCACAAAGGTGAGTGCAGAGTTCAACATTCATAATATTGTGGTTAGAAAGCAATGAACTCGAAAACATAAGCCGCCAACGCCGACGACTAATTACGTGTCTGGCATTATTTTGTTGTGGTTGAACTTAAACTGAAATGTTGGTGGAATTAATTAAACAATGTATTGCTTAAAGAGAAGAAATACTAAATTTGATTGTGATTATTTATTTGACATTAAAACTGCGATATCTACAGATAAATTAAATTAAATTTATTTTTCTTAAATTAATTGAAATTCTATACTTGTTGTCCAACCAAAGCTTACTGAAAGAGTTTGTTAAGAAATTTATTTTCAAATTTTATATTTTCTGTAGAAATTGATATGAAATTGAACAGAAATTCCTGTAGTAAGCTTTGACAATATCTCATGTTTCTTTTGTTTGAGTTCAATGGAAAAGGACAACTTAATTACATTGTTTATCAAAAGTGTAGAGTACAAAAATACAAATCCACTCAATTAGAAATTTATGTCCTCTCTATGCAACATTGACAATCTAACGAGTTCCTTTCATTTGCTCAAATATTTAAAAAATTGCAATTTTTATTTGAAGTTCTCTTAGAAAACAAATGAAACTCAACTAAAAATCACAAAGTTTGATTGAAACTTAAAGAGACAATCTCGTTTATATGCAAATAAAAGGGAATGGAAATGCTAGAGTGAAAGTCAAGAAACTTAAGGTCAAAAAAAGAACAAATTTTTATAATTGTTGTTCCTTCTTGTAACCATCAGTTCCATCTTTATTAACAAACTCAGGGATATGAAAAGTTTAATGCAACATTTTTAATAAAATGGCGTGTCAAAAACACAAGAGAGAGAGGCAAAAAGTTTGAGGTCAAGTAGCTGATAAATTATGAAATGAAAGCTAGAGAAATTTTTTCAAAACTTTTTTGGCAGAAACAATTATGAAATGCTGCAAGGCATTTGGGTCATGTATTTTAATTATAAAATCAACCGGCAATCTATAAGTCACCCTATCAAGCAGTATAACTTGTCAATAGCTTTGATAAAACATAATGCTACTACTGCCTTTGTGTAATTTGCTTTTTTGTTATATTTTTTAACAACCAATAAATGAAATGTCATCAAAATTTTTGCTTTTTTCTTTTACAAATTTTCCAACAAATTCCAATTTAACCAAAGATTGATTATTTAATAAATTTTGCTTGACAAATATCAGGTCATATGTTTTGTAAAAAATAAGCAGAATTTTTAATAGAAACAAACTGCTCTCGTTTTAACAAAATTTCTTTGATTCATGAACCCATCAATGTGGGTAATTTTTCTTCATATACTAACACTAACGCTGTGTAGTTAGTTTTTTCTTGAAAATTTTTTAGGGGTATTGATGTCATCATTCAATTTCTTTGGGTTACGCCTGAATTTGGTTTGACTTATTGCTGTATGTATCAGAAAATGTGTTTTCTACAGAATACAATACTTGATTGATTGGAGTTAATTTGAATAAATGAGTTTCAGTTGTATTTGTTTGTGAACTGAAATTTTTTGTTTCGCTATAAGAAATTTGCTCTTAAAAAACTGTGCGCAAAACTCATTGATGCAAGGCTATTGTTCCCTTGAAATACTTGTTAATTGTTTTGATAATTGTAACAGAAAAATTTATGTGTGAAATGTGCTTCATCGCTGAAGAAAATTTTGTTCGAAAAATTGCCGTCCACCGCCTGTTGTTCAAGCACCCATTCCACGTATCTACTACGTTGTGAATGGTCAGCTGGCTTCAGTTGTTGCGTGAGCTGAACTTTGTATGGATGTATGTGTAGATCTAAATGCAAAATACGCCATAATGTGCCATAAGACAGTCCTAATTCCTGAGAACGACGAGGAATCGACACATTCGGGTCTTCGGCAACACTTTCACTTAAGATAGCGATATTTTCAGCGGAACGAGCGAAACGATGATGCACAGGCCTTTCAATATTTGTAAACACTCCAGTCTCTTCTAATTTCTTCACAATATTGCCAATTGCGTAGTTGGTCGATAATGTAAACCATAATCTCCTCTTAAAGAACGATATGTGGCTATGGCAGAATCACCATTTTTGTAGTAGGTTTTGTTAATTTCTATGCGTTGTGTGATAGTTAAGCGATTCATTTTCGTCAATGTCAGACTTTCAACTGAAAAGACAAAAATTGGTTTCACAACTTAGTTTGACAGATGTCGAATTCCAGTCCCATACTTTTGAAACCACGAAATGGATAGCCCTTTACATTAAGGAAAACAAAAAATAATAACCAAGGAATAGATGTCCTGAAAATTTTTTATTAAATTTTAAAAAATATTTCAAGTTCCTTAAAGATTTTTTGCATTATATTTTTCTGTGTTAAATCTTATGCTAACTGTTGTGTGAGTTAATTTTATACTTGAGTGCCTGGACCTACAGTTTAAAGTCGACTCTGAACAACAGATTTTTGAAAATCTTTTCATGGCAATTCTATTTATTCTCAGAGTTTATGCCAGCAATCTGCTGAGAGGAAGTCGCGGAAGAAATATTTTTTTTTTTATATTTTCGTTTTGATGTCTGACCTGGGCCTTATGTCTTATAAGCCGAGACACTACTTACTAGAAGACACTGACTATATCCTATGCTAACTTCTGCTTATATCTCTTTATCCCTCCATACTATATTGCTTTTAATTGTATAGGAAATGTTGCCATATCTTCATATGCATATACAACATATGTACATAATTGGTCATTACAATCCTTTAGTCAGGATTATCATCTAGTTTCTCACACCACTTATATTGTGTGTGGTTTACTTTTATACATGAATGGTGGGACTTACAGTTTAAAGTCGACTGCGTAAGATAGATTTTTGAATTTTTTTACTGGAAATCTGCTGAAAGGTAGTCGGCGAAGGAATATTTTTCCTATTTCAGTTTGTTGGAGATGTCTGACCTGGGGCTTAAAGCCACCCACCTATTAGACTACGGCGACTACATGTTTGTCCTGCCATCAAAGCCATCGTTACGTTTTTATCTTTTAAAAAAACGTTTAAAATATGAGCTCGTAGATTGCAAATAAAATAAAAATAAATTGGTGTTTAGTTTCAATTGAAATTCTTTATTATTCGCACAATTCTTTGTGCCACTGTTCACAACTTTCAGCTTTGCTTTATTTGTTATTCCTCTGTTTATACCCTTTGAATAAACAATAACAATTACTAGATACTTATTCGGCAGAACTTTGTAACGTAGATCTTCAAACCGCGATTACTCTCTTTAAACACACCGCGTCTTCACACAGGACTGGCTGAGCTTCACTAACGCAGTCGCCTGCCTTGGCTTGCCTTTATATGGCAGAGTAATATATTGTTACTTCGCCCCCTCTAAATCTCTATAAATGTAAACAACGATGTTTACATTTATTATTGTAGTGTTGTTTGTGTATTTTTGTATACTTGTTTACCATTTTTTTATGCTGGTGTTTGTTGTTATATTAAGCAGTACGATAATTTGTAAACAGGTTTGTTTATTGCATTGTTTTGTTTTTGTACCTTTTTGCTAATAATTTGAATGTTAAGCGATGTAAAAGCAAAACACCAGTATGAAAAACCATTTTCGTAACACTATAGCTTAGAAATTTTAGAGCAGATTTCGAATTAAAACGGAGGCGCATGAACATTCAAGGACCACTACAGTTCGAGATCAACGGGCAATCAGGGATAAAGTTCATCAGTTTTTTATTTAGGCAGTATGATTGCTGTCAGTGGTGGTTCGGTAAGCGGTAAGAACACATTCGATAATTATGATGGAGCAAACAGCGTTTGGTTTACAGGGCTTGGTGTGAAGGTTGTAGGACATATTCAGAGATCTAAGATTTGACCTTTGAACTTGAAGGCGAAATCAATTCCTTTCTATGACTAAGAATTGTGGAACTGTATAATTCAAGATATTCAAACAATCCAAACAAGGCAAACGGGTAGTTAAATATATTAAACGAACTTATGTCCGGTGTCCGGAACCAACTGTTTCCAATATCAGCTTATAGCTGAAGGGAAATTATACAGGCTTTAAATTGTTCATGTAACAAACATTTATTTGGATATTTTCTCCGATATTGAAATAAGATAAATAAGATAAATGTTTTTAATTTTATTACGCGACAACTGGAAGCTCTATTGTTGCATAATTGATATGGAAAAATAATATTCAGGGCATCCGTATTATATGCGCAACATAATTTTATTTTTACTTTTTTCCTGTTAATATTTTTATTAAAACGTTTTTACCGACCTTAAATGACCCGCTTGTAATTAAAACTACGTACAGCATAGAGCGTTTTAATGGTCGAACACATAAATACTTATATATATACTTCTCTATCTTAATAACATTGCATGTGAGTGTGAATGCCATTTTTAATTAATACATATTAAGCACATTCACATATATGAATTTATATGTATTAATTATACTAAAACAGAAATGCAATATTACTCTTTACAATATGCATTAAGAAGATACAAGTGCGCTGAGCATACGACCATGATGATGGCTTATCATTATTGTTAATTAAAAATTTTATATTGTAGCGCCACACACAAGGAGAGAAAATCTGTTACAAAATCATGCACAAGTTACTGTATGATATACAGGCATAGAAAAAATATTAAAACAAAAACAAAAATATGTTTAAACGCATGAAAAACTCTGCTGATGTCCATAATAATGATAATAATGATGTTGATGGTGTTGATAAAACCGCAAATGTGTGGTGGTCGATTTCCCTTGTAAACCATTTGTTTTTAATCATCAATTTTGTATTAAACGATGTAATGCGAGGATAATATATGATTAAATCGACGACAATACAACAAAAATACAAACAAAAGTGTAACAAAAAGTAGAATAACAATTGAATAATATTCCCTCGAATATGTTGCATGCACCATAACGCTTTAAATTGTAAATTTAAAGGACTTTAATATTAAATTATTCTCAAGTTTTCATTTTCTATTAACCGAATGCTTAAAAAACAACCCCCGGTGCGTATGAGTGTTGTGTAGTAACCTTATGCTTGAAATTAAAATCACTCATACGCACCCAGAAAAACAACATGTTTGTCTGTATTTATCGTAGGAAGAGATCATGCTTGCTCTGCAAAAAATTAAATGTTAAGCATTAGAGCAGTGTATGTGTTTAATTGGGTTTATAAATAAAATGATGTAATGGAAGATATAAGGCAGGAAAAGAAAATAAAAGAAAATATTTGTAAAACCCAAAAAAATTATTTGAGGAAATTATTTGAGAAAAAGAACTGCAGTGGCAAAAAGATATGCTAGAGCGTAAAATCGCACAAAACATAAAATAATATCTAAAGCTCCCTCTACTTATGGATAAACATAAAACACACAACATAAGTGGTGTGAGAAGCTAGGTTGTAACTCTGACTGAAAGGCTGTAATGACCAATAATGTATGTATGTATGTAAGTATGTTTGCGATGAAAAGCCTAACTAAACTCAAACCAATGCTTATTGCTTCATGCTATTTGCTATACAAGAGCTTTATCAAAATAGTCAATACGAGGTAAAGTGATGATCGAAATTCTATCTTAGTTGCTCTTAACTCTTTTTAAAATAATCCAAACAGAATTTATTTCTTAAATCTTAAATGGTATTCCAATGACATTGAAAAACAAGCCAATAGATTTTCATTGATTAATTCATTCAAAATGTATATGCCTTTGATCTACCTACAACTAAAACCTAATAAAGTTTTTTCTCTTTTCCATTCATTTTGTTTTCATGAAATTACAATCTCTGGAATATACCTCTACTGGTGATTACCATCGTTACCATTGCTTAGTGAACAGATAAAGACAAGCAACGCCTTTATGTATGAAATGAATTAAGGGAACATGTACGTACATGTGTAAGTAGGACTGGCATGTTATTTAGTTTTATGATAATAATAACCAGAGGCCATTTAAAATTGGATATAAAAACGAAAAACGAATTGAAAAGAATTATTACATATTACACACACAAACGAGAATTGAAGTACATACAATAAACACATATCTTACGAATGTATGAGAATTTATTAAAAACAAAAACAAAAAAAAAAACAGAAAAGAAAACAGAAAACAGAAGGCCTTACTTAATATGAGACTGGTAATTGATAAGTCATGTGGAAATATTCTAATTTCCTTTTTTCATTCGAAAAGAAAAAGAAAAAATAGAAAAAATGCAGTCAGACTGTGAATTACAACAAAACAAATATTGTGGAATTATTACTTGTATAAAACAATACATACATACATACATAATTGGCCATTAGAAAATTTCAGTTAGGTTTACGACCGAGTTTCTTATACCACTTATATTGTGTCTTTATTTTATTGCTGAGTGGCGGGAGCTACAGTTTAAAGTCGACTCCGAGCGACAGATTTTTCTGAGAAATTTTTCATGGCAATTTTTACTCAATCTGAGAGTTTTTGGCAGAAATCTGTTGGGAGGAATTCGTCGAAGAAATACTTTAATTTCGTTTGGTTGCGATAACATCGAAATTTTTTTTTCGTTTGAAATATCTACTATGGTTCCAATCTCCACCCCGGTTCCTTTGCCTGGAGTGCATCTGAAAGGTTAAATTTTCCATCACCCTAAATCAAGCTAAATTTGAGAAATAGTATAAGTTATGTTGGCTTTGAGAACCACAGTGGTGTGTGATTTATTTGTATACAAATGTGGCTTAAGAAAGATGTACAATAAAAACTGCAACAGGGTCAAATCATGCTATCTCGGTGGCCAGATCACCCTCACTCTAATGTGGCATGGTGATATACAGTCGTGGGGCTATATATGACGTTGGTATCCTAATTCTCTAACTGAGGCCAAAAGAAGTTGGTGGTTAAAGACCTAACTTGTCGTAATCTAGTAGGTAGTGTGCCGCACCATATTCTATTGAGAATGGTGTTTGCCAAGTCTCACTGTCAATGGCGAATATTATACGTAGATGATTACCAACTAATAAGTCGCTGTACTCTGGTAGGTCGTGTATTAGCTTATTAAAACATGAGGCTTCGCTCAATCCTTAGGCCAAACATCTGCAACAAAACAAAATCTATAACAAATATTTTTATTTAGAGTAAATAAAATCGGCATGAAAAGCTGCTGAAAAATCTACCCGAATCGTCTTTAAACTGTATTACCCGCCACTCATGTATAAAAAACACACACACAGCAGAAGTGATGTAAGTGGTGTCTAGTCCGTAATCCTGACTGAAGGGTTGTTATGACCAATTATGTATGTAATCATAGACCTATCAAGCTCGTCATTGACAGTGGTGGTCTGGCAAGTATTTTGGAGCAATAACGCCACCAGCTTCTGGTTTAAAGATTTATGAATTTATAGTCTTTAGTGATGATATTTGTTTTAAATTTTATATGAAATTCGTTGGTCACATTATTCATACTGATGCACTGTTTTTACTAATTAACCACATAGTTTTGAAAAGTGTTCTTTGAGTAACGTGACTGTGACAGTTTTGATGTGTTTTATGGTTGGCAAAGCTAATCTAGTTTTAACTTCTTTTATCCACAATATTTACACATTACTCTTATACATATTTGCAAACTATTCGCAACAACAACACTAAATATACTCACCATAATTAGTAAAAAAATTTGGTTAGAGGAGCAACAGATACAGAAAGGAAAAAGCGTAAATTAAATTTAAATTGTTGAACTTACAAAACGTGTTTAAAAACAAATTATTTACAAAAACATGAAAAACTAAAAACCAAATAAAAACAGACACTAAATGACAAGCAAAGTTTGAATATGTTTTTTTTTTAATTTCAAATTCAGCAACTGTAAACCTTTTAAAATTGGGCAGAATAATGTTAAAAAAAAACTAGGTTTAGCCTTTGCTTTTCGCGGAGTAATAATATTGCGTTATCTGTATCTCTGGGCGGTGTAAATTAGTGTGCACTTAATTCTGGGCATAAAAACATAGTGTTATGTTCACTGGAACCAGCGGATTTTTAAAGTGCCTTAAGAAGCATTCAAATGCCTCGGTTTCTTAAGACGGCGCAAGAAATCCTACAGTTTACCAAACCTTCTTACTTTTTACGCCACTTACTTATATCCAATCGAGAGTGGAATACAATTCTCGTGTATGAGCCAGTGCCTCAAAGTCTATTTTAAGGCTTCTCTACCGCATACACGCGGAGGCCAAGATGCATATTAATGATGTCAAAGGATCAAACTAAATTGATTCATTATAACATTGTCACAATGTGGCTTGTAATTTAGTGTTCTATAGCTACTACAACGGATTTTGCTGGAGCGAACTAAGGATACATGTTCCTTACGATCATGTATTCGTACGTAACACTGGTTTTTCTCGTACAGCACATCCGGCTAAAATGCATTTTGCTGGAGCGAAGTAAGGGTACTTGTTCATGAGAATCTATGTATCGTACGTAACACTCGTTTTTCTCGCAGAGAACATCCGTTTGTGGTCGATTGGCCAGTTGATCGCAGACTGCATTACAGACAAAATTCGTTCTTTAGCTGGACTCCTTTTCTGTAGGCATCTTTCCTGTCACTTATGCTACAAAGAGATACATAACTAGTGCCCACAAACACTACTCCGTGTTTCCACCTTACCATAACATATTTTCCTAACTCCAATACAAAGCACTGCCTGAGTAGGAGCCATCATCTGAGTGTTGGTCGTACAAATCTCGTATTAATCCCTTCTTAAGTCTGTGTATTTGATATATTATTGTGTTCTTTTTCTCCTACGGATTTCATTATTCTTCCAACAGGATTTTTTTAGTTTTGAGAACCACAGGCAAACTATCGTTCTATTGCTCTAATTTTATTTCCTTCTAGAGTTAAGGGTTAAAATTAAAATTTAAATCATATTAGTAATGAGAAATAATATTGAATCCTAACTGTCATGGCTGCTAAACCAGTCTTTAAAATCCTTCATCCAATTAACTCGCTAATCTCGCCTTCAACTCTGATGACACACACATTTCTGCAACCATAAGAATACTTACCAACAAGTAACAGCAGAACTACAATTGAATCTAAACTGCTTCAAACCATACAGATTCTGGCAACTGCACTGAGTAGTCAAAAGCAGACAAACCAAATTTTATCACCGCACAGCTTAAATGATGCTGTGATTGACTCAGACTCTATAAGGCAGAGTAGTTGAATGACAGTTATTCCTCGGATGACATGAGAAAGAAAATAGAAAAAATGAAATCTCATCGAAACTCTGTTAAAACGTACATATTGCTGTATTTTTATTTTAGATGTCTGTTCACGAAAAGAGACAAACAGGGAAAATATTTTAAAAAATAGATTTAAAGCCGTTGTAAGAAAGAGAGAATTTATTAAATGAATGTTCAAATCGACTCATACAGTAATTAAAAAAATGCTAAAGTTTTAGCAATGTTATGCAGAGATATTCTGTGTATTTCGGTACTTTTGACGAAGTTTCCTGCCCACGTAGATTTATTTCATAATATTTGCATTTTCCCACTTTCCTATCGTCGTGCATAGTCAAAATCACGACATAAACAGTGTCGTGTTAGAATATTTGTTAGCGTGCGCACCGTTCTCTTGTTGAACTCAAGTAGTTCCAGGGTTTTCCTGTTTTCTTGTCTACTGCTGCTGGACACGGCTGATATGAAATTAGGCAACTACCTACAGTTTGTTAAATTCCAATTTGAGAAAGTACTCTTGTAGGGGCGCTAATATTTCTTCTATAATCTCTACCACAGACATCTCTGACTCCTAGAATACCAGTTCATCCGCCTTTTCATTTCGTTCTTTGCCGCAGTGGCTTGGTCCCCAGGAAAGGTGACTATTGTGTCGACGTATACTGCGTAGGGAGTCTATGCTGCTCTTGACGTCCTTTGATTTGACGAGGTGAGATCCCAACGCTTTGATTGCAGCTTGACTGTCTACACATATGATCAGGTTCGAAGGAGCTTGGTTGCCGGTTGCAATAATACTTTCAGCTGGTTCAAAAGCAAGTGGCCCAGTAAAGGCTGATTTTATGTCGACATGTATTGCGTAGAGAGTCTATGCTGCTCTTGACGCCCTTTGATTCGACAAGGTGAGATCCCAGCGCTTTGACTGCTATCTGATTATCCACACATATGCTCCGGTTCGAAGGAGGTTGATTACTAGTTTCCATCATACGTACAGCTTGTTCAAAAGCAAGTGATCCAGTAATTGGTTGATTGATTTTATGTCGACATGTATTGCGTAGAGAGTCTATGCAACTCCTGACGCCCTCTTTGATTTAAAGAGGTGGGATCCCAGCGCATTGATTTCTGATTGACTGTTCGCACGTATGATCCAGTTCGAAAGGAAGTTTGTGTTTGTTTTCAATCATATGTGCAGCTTCTCCTCCTGAAATATGCTGGCCGTTCACTGACATCTTGTCGGAATAGACCCCAAAGCCAGTTCCAAATTCCATTTTCGAAACATAGGTGAAGATCGTTATACCACCGTCACCGGTGACGGGAATGTGAGTTTTGTATGTTCGTCCAAAAACATTCACTGTGGTGACATGTAGTAGCATTTAAAACCCGAATGATTTGGTTTTACTTCATGCAATATTTAAGCGTGCCCTATCGTACATGGCCTAAACACACCTGAACATCTTAAGCCTTGGTACAGTTCTAGCTACCTTGTTTTGGAGAAAGATGTTCAATGTTGTTGTAGTGATAAGATGACCTCGAGGCCAGCATGCGGCATAAGCATGTCAGTCTCTACACTTTGTGCAGCAGTAGATTGCTCTCCTGCTTAGCAGAAGTCGTCAGACGCCTTTATCAGAGTACCGCTAACTGTGTCTATGCCAGTGAGGTGTTTTAATATTTTCTCTTTCAAATAATCTAGTGAATCTTAAGCATTCTTTGGCTTATTTCGCTGTGCAGCTTTTTAAGTGATCTGGGATTTGTTCTCTTGCCTTTCTACTTTGTCTTACGTTTACTACAACGTTTACAATGTTCATACGATAAATGAAAAGTTTACGAAGTTTTCTTCGAATTATTATTTCAATACGAAAACTTTAAAACAAATTTCAAAGACTTTAGGGAATTCATAGAGAGAAAGAGAGTAAAATATTACACTTATTTTAACAATCGAAATGATATACCAATAACAACAGCAACAACAACAGAATAGAATAGAATAGAAACATTGTAATAGAAAGCAAACAAATACGGCACGTAACAAACATTTTCGCTATTAAATGGTGCGCATAAATGAATTTTAAATTTATTGTTGGAGGATTCTGAAGCAGCAGGTAGCAGGATTGTAACGGATGTAACAACATGTAATCGTTTTCAATAAAAAAAAAATCGATTTTTTTTTTCTTCATAATAAACCAAAAGCTAGAGTTGTTGTTCAAAATATTAAATTTGAAAAGCCAACGAATTCCGTAACCATGCTTACTTACAATACAGGATATCAAGTATTCTACGATGACACAGGCAAAAAACCTTTACATAGAGCATTACTACGTACGTGGAGCTTGAAAATATCCTTGCGTATGACTTACACCAAAAAAATAATTGAAAATTCTCTTCATTCTCAATTTTATTAAGTTTATAAACATCTCTGATTACGTAGTTTCCCCTGCAATTTTCTAAGCTTAATTTGTTTAGTTTCGTTTCAACTTTTTTTATATAAAAAAAGTTTTTCCATTTCATTTCTTTTTTTTTTTTGTTCTTTTCTTTTTTCATACTTTTGTTTAACTTTTCGATTTATTCTCTATGATTTCCTTTTGAAGACAACAACAAATAAAAAACAAAATTTGAAATCTCATTGCACTTGTGAAAAAACTGTAAAAAAAACACACATGACAACTTCAAATTGAAATGAAAATTTTAAAGGATGGTCACACATCCTTCTGTGTATGTACACACAATTACACAAACTGACTAGGCAGTCGTCAGTCAAGTAGTACAGCAAGGACTTAATGTTTGCTTTCCATACTTTTTTTTACTATATTTCTGCACAATTTTTTTCCGTACTTTTTTCTTTTTAATTCAGTTGTATTATAAAAGAGAATGTAAAGAGTTTTTTTTTCTTTTCGATATCCAAAGCAAATATCAATGATTTTGAGATAAAATATTGTAAAAAAAAAGAAATTGAAACTGCAAATATAATTGAACTCAAAAGTAAGAAATTAAAATAAAAAAAATAAATATGCAACCAGTTCCCAAACCTTAAACTTGTAGTAGGGCTACCCAATTTTATTTTTAAGTTTTCGTTACAAGTATTCTTAAATATTTTTACATTTATGGCTTACTCTACTGCCTCTTTGCAAGTGTCTTGATCTAATCAAAGCTGGCAGTAAGAAAAATTCTAAAGGAAAACAAACATATTAAAACATCTAATGGAGCACTTTGTTCTTTCAGAAATTTAATAAAAATTACTTGTTCTAATTCATCGGCTCTTTCATTAAGCGTTTTCAATTTTTAGATTCAGTGTAACTTAATGGAGTTATGAGCGTACACACTTAGGCCACACAAAGGGGCCCATTATGATATCACAGTTTCACATTTTTCTCTAGTCCAGGAACCCGTCAAAACTTCCGATGAAATGAAAAAATAGCGGGCATGTATACAATAGATTAAGAACGGTCTCATTCTCCTCCACATCTCCACGGATTCTGCAAGGTATTCAAGACCAATATGCCTCACATGTGTTCCTGTAATGCAATGCCCTGTCAGAACCCCGAATACAGTGCTGAGCCTACTTCTCTGAAGTTTAAATGTTTGTAAGACATTATCGAAATCTTTTGCCACATAAATCAGACTGAATTTGAGCGGGGTGGCATGAATTAGGTTGGCTTTGAAAGTAGCTGTGTTTTGTGAATTATTTCCATATATCAGCGACTTAAGAAAACCACCCAAGAAATAGTCTACCGTAGTCAAATTGCATGATCTTGGTGGCCAACTCACATACTCTTCACGTGAGATAATCATGTCCTTAAATCGCACATGCAGAACATGTTGTGACATGAGTTATGCGATATGTAGACCCATCTTTCTGAAACCATATCCAGAACCCATGGAATTATTAGCCATCGAGCTGCCTTGACAATGATGTCCTGACAAACCTCACTGTAAAAAAAGTATGGACCACACCAAACAGTGGCTTTTTCGTAATGCATTGGATGCTCTGGAATCTCATGTAGATTGGTATAGTCCTAAATTAGTTTATTTACGTACCCATTCACCCCGAAATGCGAGTCATCGCTGAAGATTATTTTTGAATTAAAATTAAAGTCAGTTTCCAACTGCTCGAGAGCACCTTCAGCGAACACAAGTCATTGTCTCTTGAAGTTTAACTTCAGTTTCAAATCAAAATGTAAAATTCTCCAAGTTGAGGTCTGCGAAAGACCGATTTCTTATGAATAAGACGAAATCGACTATCTCAGATCCTGTTGCAAACCCTCACGGACAATGACGTTCTCCGCACATCTTGCAATTCGTCGACGTTTACTGAATTAGAGGACACGATCGTTTACTGAATTAGAAGACTCGAACCTATTCACTACATGGCAAATAGTGCTCTCAGAGGGACGGTTATAGCAAAGTGCCATACAGAGACACCAAACAGAACATCAACTTTGATAAACCAATTGTCTTATTTGTATGTGTTGTGGTATGTTATATACATCCATGGTGATTTGACAAAGCAGACTGAATAAATGACAACTAAGAGGACAGATGGAGCTTCTATCAGATTGCTATTATGAATTGTTAAATTTTGGAAATCTCTGTTGAAAGACCCTGTAATTTTCATTCCATTTTCACGATGGCCGTGATTGAATGCTGATGTTTAATGCAAAAGAAAAGTATTTTGATTTTTTTCCAACAATTGCATACGAGTACAATATTATCAAATATCAATCTCAATCAATAGACCTGCTTGTAGAGTCAATAATTAAATGCAAAATGAATGAAGTGAATTGAATTTGAGAATTTTCAACAAATGTTAAAATTTAAAAAAATTAAAAAAATAGCCTGGTCGTAGTCCTGACTGACTGCAGAATTGTAATGCCCAATTATGTATGCATGTATGTGTGCACATAGAGTAACATCATATAATAAATTGATCACAACATCAGCAAAGACTTTTTATTAATTTTCTATTCTATGTACACTTAAATTATTTTGTAAATTAGTAAATTAAACGTAACCTAATTACAGTACAGTATTCATGTTTACAAAATTTTCTAAAACCCCTTACCGATTAATTAATTGAATTCAGAGTTTGTAGATAGGCTTTTAACTGAAATACATTCATAATCAGATTGTTTATCAAGATTAAATCATGGCCTTTTCATTTAAATCCTTTCATTTCAACGAGTACTCCTACAAATTTCGATTTGCATGTGTATGTGTTTTGTTTAATAAAGGGGATTATTTAAACTAATTAACAACTTTTAATTTTCTTCTCTGTAAGCTACAAAAGATAAACATATATTTTGAAGTATTAAATCTGTACTACATGGCTACAAACATGTACAGGCATACGTATAAATAAAATGCTTAAAAGCCTAATTTCTCCCTTATCAATGTAAAGTGAATACATATTTCAATTTAATGCCAAAAAAAAGGCAGTCCATACTTGCTTTGCTTGAGTTTAAGAAATATTTCAAATATTTTATTTAATTTACTTCCGTTAGAAATACATTCAATGCGGACATAGTAAACTATGTACATATATGTTCTTATACGATAGAGAAAGTGGTTAGAAAGATTATGCCTATATGTGTATGTCTGATGTTTATTTTTATAGAATTCTTTCATTTGTTTAAAAGAGTTGACGACTTGTTATATTTATTGTATGAGAAGAATCATGCCAATTTAACGTTTTAATATGCAAAGTCTGTTCTTTGTTAAAAGAAAAGTTACAGTTTTTTCAGATATTTACCAGTCTATCGGTATACATTCGAATTTGAACTTTAGCTTCGTATGAAGTACATTTAAATAGGAACCTAAAGTTGAAGAAAAATCTGTCTGTTTACATTGAAAGTAAAGCATTTTGTACATTTACACAAATATTACGTTACTTTTACCCAAAAGGAACAACAATTTACACTAGAGAACCCTTTTTATTGAAATTTCATTGAGAGGGTGGAGAAGACGTTCTTGTATTCTCAAAGCATTTCTTGTTTGCTTTATTTTCTTGAAATTGCCAAACGCATTTCGTGGCGTGACTAGAAACAAACAGGAGCCAGAGAAAGCACTCGCATTTTTTTGTTTGTTTTTTTGTATTTTAAAATCAGTTTCCACTACTTTAAAAACCTTAAGATTATGTTACTGTGCGGTTTACTAAAGGCTGGAAATTGTATGTGTTTTGGTACTTGTAACACATTTCAGTCAATGTGCTCAGAAAACTATATTGAAAATGTAGGAGAATCTTTGACGCAGTGATAGAGAGTATTTAATAATTGCCTCATATTACAAAGCATATGAAAATTATTTAAAACCCATTTTAAAACTAAGCCCCCGTATATTCCGCCAAAAATTCCATGGCTCAAGACGACGTTTTGCTTCATGTTAATTACAGATTTAGTCCATCAAGAAACCACACGAAATCCTTCAATAGGGTACCAACTAATAATCGTTGCATTGAGATTTGTGGACCTCTAAGTATATTGAATAGAATGCTTAGAATTTTTTGTCATCCAAAGTTTTGTACCCCATTTGTTTTTTCAAGTTCCTGTACTCAATTCATCACGTGCTGTAATTGGTAGAGAGTGTGTAAGTTTACACAACTCAAGATATTCGTTCATGTTTCATTTGTTTATCGTAACTTATAACTTCATTACCTTTTTATGCTATTGCAGGTGCAAATAAAACAGCAATGTTACATAAATTTTCTTGTGATTACAAATTCTTACAACTGCCAAACGATAATAAAGACACTGTAATAAAAATAAAATACGTATACGAATGAAGGGGAAACAAAATTATACGAAAAATTTGAATTCCTATGTATGCAGACACTGCAATAAAACGTAACAATGAACTGCAAACCTAATAAATAAGAAATGAAACTGAAACAAGAAAACGAACTGAAGTTGCAAGTCTTAAACGCAACGAATTTCCTCTAGTGTAGTATCGGCATACTTCTTACATGCCACAAAGGAAAATAAAACAAAATAAATATGAGTAAAGGACTAAAGGAAGGAAATCTATGAGAAATAATTCAAACTCTAGTCAGTATTATCAATAGTTCGCACGTTCCCTCGCTTCACCATTTATTCTTGTTGTGTGCATACGACTAAATTTAGTATGTGAATGCAGCTACACACAAAAAACTTTTTTATTGTGGCAAGCTCTCTAGATAGTGCAGTTCTAATGCTGCATGGCATGTAACAGCAACTTACCTTTCTAAGTAAAACTTTTTTGTTTTTCTTATAACTAGTTGAGTGGATATGTGTTCATGTATGTTTGTAATGAAAAATATTGTATCCGAGTAAGGAAAAGGAATATTTTTTAAAGGACTTTAAACTTACCTTTGGCATGTCATGTTACTCCGGTGTTGAGTTTATTGTCTTTACAAGTTTAATGCTGTTGTACTTAAAGCTGTGTATGTGCAAGTACTCTCTGAATTTTCAATAAATTCAATGTAAATTCAGTCAAACATGGTATAAAAATTTATTGTAAATCTTGCTACTACTTTTGTTTAGCAATGAATAGAGAATAGAGAAGAGATTTTGTGTGGTTTCGCATAAGCTGGAGTGCAGCAAAGTCAATTCAACATACGCTCGAGCCTGTCATTATTTATCATTTCAGGTTAATATTTCAAAATTCTTTGCAACAAATCTTTGATCGAAAGAGGCTTTGGTTTGCTCATTGGAAAATCTTTATTTGCAACGCCTTGAAAGTGAATGCTGGTATAGACCACCAGTCGCACGTTCCTTACAAATGCCTTCAGTGCCATAGAGTCTTGTTTTTTTCTTTGTTAGCTGGACCCCTCCTGCAAGTTATGCTTTTTGCCTTGCTAGGATGATTACAGGAACGGTTTAAACTTTAAAGAATCTAAATCTTGAAGAACAGATCTGCTTTTGCCAAATTTATGTTTCTGCTTTACATTTATAATTTTTGCCTTGGTTTAACGAAGAATCCGATTAACAAAATCCACATATCCTCAGAATGCGTAGCATGCGCTGTGTTATTTCTATGGCCTGAGCATTTGGCAACAATGTTATGTTGCAATCTTCTTTTATGCTTAGGTACTACAGGATCATTTGATCATTGATTCATCATTATTTCCATAGAAGTAATGGTAGTTTCAAAGACATCATTGGGTTGAGTTTCAGCGTCCTTACCTTCTGCCTCTATTTCTAAAATAGTATCATGAGCGGTTTCCACATAATTTAAATCACAAATACTAATAAGCGGATGGGCCATATAACGCTTTAAATTCATCGGTTATTTCGAATCTGTCATTCTGTCTTATGTCATTCTGTTCTATGACAAATTTAGGATATTATCTCCACTTAACGTAATGAATCGATTTACGAGAAACTGCACAATTATGACGATTTTGCCAAAAAAAAACTTCTACTTTTGGGCTGAAACTCATTTTTATCTTTATGATTGTACGTTAATAAGCAAAATTGCCGTATTTGTGGCTCAGACCACCTACACGTGGTGTTACAGAAGCCAATGCACCCATTACGAGTAACTGTTTGGTGCTGCTTGTGGAGCGGAGGCAACATTGGCCCATATATCTTTTAAGATGAGAACGTCGCAACCATTACGATCAACGGAGACACCTATCGCATCATGACAACCGATTATTTTGTATCAGCTCTTCATGGTATTGATGTGAACGATGTTTAGTTTCAACAGGATGGTGCAACTTGCCAGAGATTTCATGCCCTAATCAATTTATTGCCTCAAACGTTTGATGGTCATTTAATTTGCCGAAATGGTGATGTCAATTGTTGGCTGAGAAGTGCAATTTGACACCGTTGAACTATTTTTCGTGGGGCGCTTTTAAAGAAAAGTGTTATGCCGCCAAAGCAGAGATAATCGAGGACTTAGGCCAATATTCGTGATGCCTTTGGCAAGATAGCCCATACACTCGAAAAAGAGCACGAATATTGATTCGATCGAATGCGGTATGCGAGCCCAGTTGAGGCAGCCATATAAATGAAATAATATTCCATTTCTAATTGGAACAATTGTACTTCAGAACAAAAATAAATTTGACAAAATTTCAAAACGTTTTTGTTTATTTGCACATACATATATGTTATGTGTGTTCATTTTATACATAAGCGGTGAGACCTACAGTTAAAAGTCATCTCCGAACGACAGATTTTTTGGGGAAACTTTTCATTACAATTCTTATTGTTTCATATTTCATTTTATTGAACTAGTTTGACATGGAGTTTGAAACTTGACTTTTCGTCTAATAAGCCAACACACTACCTACTACACTATGGTGACTTTACTTTCATCAACAATATCAGAACTAATTTCTTACTGTGAATTAAAGATTTATTTTGAAACGAATTCTTTAAACATTCAATAAAAACCAAATAAAGTTTAGATAAAACTTGTAAGCAAACGTTCAATAACGCTGATTCTCTTATATTCGTATATGTAGTTAGAAAGTAAAAGTTAATATGGGTTCCTTCCTTCTTATAGTTCATCATTATATATAGATTTCGCAACAGTTTTCATTACGTACGCTTACATAAGGAAAAACGATGGGAGAAAGAACAAGTAAAGGGAATCACAATTTATATTGTACATACATATAACGATTGTTCACTCGTATTTTATTCATTTATTATTAAACTTAGTGCCAAACACACACTTACTCACACAGATCACAAATAAATATTGCCTTATATCCTACCAATGTATGTATGTGTACTCGTACAAATATTTGTATCTTCATACAAGTATCAAATGATGAGAGTATAACTTTTCAATAAACAACCCACAATAATTGTTTCCATTTCATTTGTTTGTTACTCTTTACTAAAGACTACAATCAACAATACAGCAATACATTCAATCGTTTCTCATTCCCATGCAACATATATTGGTAACTTTATTAAAACTTATTTGTATGATAGAGAATGTGTGTGTATGTACCGTATGTACCGTATTTAATAGTATTTAGTTATTCAACAATACTTGTTCTCTACTCATTGTTCAACATTTATTTCTACTCTTAGCTTTTCTGCATCTCTCTCTCTCGCTTCTCTTTTCCTTTACAAATGCATACAAATCTAGTTGAAATCAGCAATTGTTGCTATTTTGCAATATTTATTGTGTTTGTGCTTATTTGTTGGTCTGTTTGTAGTTTTTAGTATGTATTTGAACTGAATTTAGCACACATACTTATGTATATTTGCTGTCTGTACATGCATACAAATTGTTTTATTATTGTTTTATTTCTAAGTGTGTATTAATTCGATCGAGTAGTTAATATTAATTTTTATTTACATTTTATCTGTGGATTTGTTCGTATTGAGTTCGTTTTTAAGTGTGTTTGAGTTTAAACATTAAACACAGAATATTGGTTGGGGGAGAAAGTAAAGGAAAACAATATTTTTCTATTGCCATTAGACGATAAAGCATGCTGAACTCTTGGATTAAAAATCAAGATATTGCTTATGGCAATGAAAAAAACTAAAAAAAAAATTTGGTACGATGCATCGCGATGAAACGAAAATCGAAGTTCTATGCTCTTTATATTATCGGTGGAAAAATACATCGGGTTCTTACAGTGAAAAAAAATTTCTTATTTGTTCGAATATCATATTAAAGCCATTATGTGTAGAGCATAATGTCGTTCATATGTCCTCCACGCCTTCTCTGGGTGGAGCGCATCCGAATTGTCCAATTTTCCACGAATCTAAGACGTTGGTTATATTGTATTTGAGAACTAGTGTGGTTTTTGGCTTATTTGTATCCCCACAAGTAGAAGTCTGACGGGATAAAATAGCACGATTTCAATGCTTTGTACGAATAACCACCAATATAACATAAGCTACATGACACATAGCATCGATCTGTTGCAAATAAATGCCGCTAGTGTAAAGCCAACAGAAATTGGTAATCACCGCCATAGTTTATTAAGTAATGTGTTGGCTTATTACACGTAAGACCATGGTTCAAACCCCAGGTCAAACATTTTAAACAAAACGAATTATGAAAGAAATTTCTTCGGCGACTTCCTATCAGCAGATTTTTGACAAAAACTCTGTGAGTAAATAAAATTGCCATGAAAAGTTTCGCAAAAATCTGTTTTTCGGAATAGACTTTAAACTGTTGGTCCCGCTACTCATTTATAAAATTAACACACAGGACATAAGTGGTGTGAGAAGCTAGGTTGTAATCCAGACTGAAGCGTTGTACTGACCAACAATGTATGTACATGTATGGGTAATCATCAACGTATTTTGCTTGCCGTTGACATTGATGTCCTGGATGACGCCGTTCTCAAAGCAAATATGAATCAATGACGCTGACAGCCAATAATCTTCATCAAACAGTGACTTTTTCAGAATGCATTGGGCACTACTGGGTCTCATGGGGATTGGCAACATTCTCAATACAAAATTGTGCTTGTTTAGGTACCCATTCATTTAGAAATAGGCCTCATCACTGAATATAATTTTGTAATGAAGATTAGGGTCAGTAATTAACCAATTCAGAGCTCATTCACTGCGCAAAATTCGGCAAATAACACGAAATCGACTTTCTGCGATTTTGGTTGTTTTCGGCAGATTCTGCCGATCCAACGAACGGGAGTTGGTTGGCTTATGGTTGAACCCATGTTTGTGATTTTAAATGTTAAAAATGAAATTTTTCCTTACAATTATAATCAAAAAATTATAAATTTAAGTGTTAAACAATAAATTTGAAATGATTAACGGCTTGTTTTATAAGATTCATTTGCCCAAACATTCATGTATAATCCGAATAAACATGTACGTGTGTGTAATTATAGCGTTTGGCTTAGCAAATCTTTAGTTTTTCTTTTTGATTTATAATCGTTTGGCGTACGGGGTCTTAAATAATTTGATTTTTTTTTTTAATTTCTGGGCATTTATTTATTATTGTGTTGTCTTGAGATGCACTGCACAAAGCAAATGGCAACCGTATCAAACAAGCAGTCATGTTGTAAGACTAAGAAAATAAACTGCCTCTATGAACATTTTCTTATTTTTGAGTAACATTATCATGTTGCGTCCGTTGTGTTGTGTTTTGTTTTCTATATGGTATGCTGTTGGCCTTAGTAGTTATTGAAGTAGAAGTAGTAGCTGTGTGTTGCTGTATAGCTGTTAATTGAAATACACTCTTTCGACTCTTTTGATACTTTGAGTTGATGTTGTGGCTCGTATTTTATTCAAAAACTCTAGGGAGTGTCAAAAGCCTTTGTTTACATTGTTGTTTTAAGATTTACGAGCTGCACTATCGTAGTGTTTCATTTTATTCTCAGTCTCACTCTCAGTTTCTCTCTCTCACTCTTTCTTTCTTGTTTTACTGAAGAATATTTCTTTTTGTTTTGCTATTTCTATTGGGTTCTTTGTTTCTTTTTTATCTTTTTACTTTATGGTAATTTACTGAGCTGAAACCATATTTTCATCTCTAAACAACAGGACATTAGATCCACTTATGCTTCCATACACACACTACAAGAGATTTACTTTTCACACAATCAAATGCTGATAAAATTTGCTTATGTGCAAGTGTGCGTGTAACAAAATACTTCTTTAATTATCGATTATTGCATAGAAAATAGCATCATAAATTTCTTTTGGAAACATTAAATA
Organism: Sarcophaga rosellei; assembly: GCA_930367235.1. NCBI lineage: Eukaryota > Metazoa > Arthropoda > Insecta > Diptera > Sarcophagidae > Sarcophaga > Sarcophaga rosellei. The sequence goes on along the minus strand of OV884020.1, from coordinate 65,754,152 downwards.
TAAACAAGGCAACAGGATACAAAGGATGGAACTTCAATTGGTCTGTAGAAGAAACATAAAAAAATTTTTTTGAAATAATTAGATAAGTTGGTAATTTAACAAATAGGATGGGCTGCATAATACATTTTCTTAAATTAAAGGAAATTTAGTTATAAAAACATCTCAAACTTATGGGCTGATATTATATCGGGTGGGCCATCTATCGGTTTAAATTTGAACCATTGGTCATTTCGAATGGAAATACTTATGTCACTCTATTTTGCCATAAAATTCAATATATTATATCCATTGAACCTAAGGAATCGATTTACAATTGAGCAACGTTGAAATTTATTCGAGCAACGAGAAATTGCACGATGATGCTGATTTTTCCAAAAAAAATCATCTTTTCGCATGAGGTTCATTTTCATCTTGGTGGGTATGTTAATAAGCAAAATTGCCGTATTTGGGGATCAGATAACCCACACGTGGTCTTACAGAAGCCAATACACCCATTACTAGTGACTGTTTGCAGCGGCTTGTGGAGCAGAGGCATCATTTGGCCCATATTTCTTTGAATATGAGGACAGCGCAACCATAACCGTCAATGAAGGCACCTATCGCACGATGATAACGAATTTTTTTTATACCCGCACTTCATGGTATTGATGTGAACGATTTTTGGATGATGCCACTTGCAACACATATCATGCCACATGTGATTTATTGCGTCAGACGTTTGATGACGGTTTAATTAACAGAAATGTTGATGTCAATTGGCTGCCAAGAAGCTGAGATTTAACACCATTAGACTACTTTCTGTGGAGCGCCGTTATAGAAAAGTGTTGTAACAAGAAACCAGAGACAATTGATCATTTGAAGGCCAAAATTCGTGATGCCATTTGCAAGATACGACCCCATACACTAGAAAAAGTGAACGAAAATTGGTCCGACCGAAAGAAGCACTGTGGAGCCAGCTGCGGCAGCCATATGAATGAAATAATATTCCACTTCTAATCGGAATAATTGTACTTCAAAACAGAACAATGAATTTTGTAAAATTTCAAACCGTTTTTGTTTTATTGCATTTTTAAATTTAAACTCTTAAGTCACCCACCCTTTAGAAGAAAGACTGTGAAATTCGATGGCCACATGAAGAGTAAGATTAAGATTTACACCAATTTTTGTTTCCTTTCCTACTCAATTTTATTTAACTTTACAAAACAAATAAAATAGGAAATAATGATTAAAAAGTTCATAAAACGTTTCTATGGACATTAGTAGCAATTAGTTTTATTTCAACTAATTGAATAAAAAAAGCATTTTAAGCATTAGGAAGGCGTTAGAAATAGTAGCGGAAAGCGCAATAACAGCAGCATACGAATAGCAAATTGAAATTAAATAGAAAAATAAAATTAAACAGCATTACCAACCCCAATTTAACAGTTATTATGTACAGTAAAATGTGTTTAACACTCACATACATATACGTACAAATGTACATAAATTTTAAATGCTTTCTTTTTTAATTAAAAAAAAATACATCAACAGCGAAAAAATATCAGCGAAAAAGCGCTTATATATGTATGTATGTTGGTAAGGAACCATTGTATAAAATGCTGTTATATTGTTTTGCACACTTCACTCATAATTATTAAGAGGGCATTGACATCAGAGGATTTTATACTCTGTGTAGCTATATGTCGTATATGCTTTTCCATGGAAAGAGCAGTAATTGCTCTTTAATATGGAATTCAATATAGAAAACCACCATGTTTTTAATAGCAAATTTGAAATACATTTAAATAACTAATTTACTTGCCAATAATAAGTATTGAAGTGGATATTTTACTTCTAAAAGCCATTGAAAGAAATAAAAACAAAATGTATAAAATCTTTCGAAATATTGAACGAATGAAGAAATGTTTCTGTTGACCCTAATGAGCTTTTCTTCTCGAACTCTAATGATATAATGAATTGGAAAAGTTTGTAAATAAAATTATATTTTTTAGAGTTACAAATTATTTTGAAAGGTTTTATGAATTTTAAGGTAAACGTACAAAAATATGAAAAGCGTCCCATAATTTATATGGGGCATATGAAGTCTATTGAGTCAGCATAGATGTAATATTCAGTACTTTTTAACAACAAATCGCATTGGAAGGCAGGTACCTATTACATGAGCAAATTTTTGCCAATTTGTTCATTCATAATCTGAATTTGTTAAAAAAAAAACGTGTATTGATTTGAAAACTGAGTTGAGAAAAATTTTTCAAAAATTTTTTGTAAGGATGCCCATAGTCGTCGTAGTCTTGTAGGTAGTGTGTTGGCTTATTAGATGTGAGATCACGGTTAAAACCCTGTTCAAATATAAAAAAAATACTGACTTCCTCTCTGCAGATTTCTGCTAAAAACTCTGAGAGTAAATAAATAATTACCATGAAAGTTTCCCAAAAAAACTGTCGTTCGGAATCGACTTTAAACTATAGGTTACGCCACTTATGAATAAAATTAGCACACACAACGTAAGTGGTGCTAGAACCTAGGTGGTAGTCCTGACTGAAGGATTGTAGTGACCAATTATGTATGTATGTACGCATATAGGAAAGACTATATTTGATACAGGCCGTATTTCAAACCATTACAGGAAGTCCAATACATGAGGTGAAAGATAGTCTGTTTCACCTTCTCAAACCCACAGCATAGTGTATAGGCGTATCATTTAATAGATCAATAGAAAGTTATTTATGGAAATAAAGCAAGTAGCACTCCAGTTAATAACGTAGTTGTTACTGCCATCAGCTCAACGAGCTTCAATAAAATTTTAGAGCAAACCTAATTGAGTGAAGCAAATAGTGATTAAAAGAGTTAACTGGCGATCACAATATATGGTCGCATTACGTGAGTACTATAAAGCAATCACGAGATAGGACCAGTATGTGATGACGGGTCTCATCATGCAAGTCTTGGCCTCGTCTCCTCTAGAGGTGTATAGAGCTATAACCATACTCTCTTCATTATACTGTCCGAGTAAGAAGGTATGGATTTCAAAAAACATCGAATATATGTAAAAAAAGTTAAATTAAAGAAACTCCCCCTACTTAGAAACTCGTTTTTTATACAACTGAAAATAAAAATAGCATTGTGGTGGCAAAAGAAATTCTCTAATAAGAATTCTTTTTAAAAGGAATGTTAAATACTGCAAGACAAAACTTTATAAAACTATGACGGCTTATGGACTAGCCAGGTAAGATGGTCTATGACATTTGGCAGGCAAATAAAATTTTATTGTTAATAAGCCGTAAAACTTCTTTTAGCGGATAGACAGTATGATTGCATAGAACTGTCTTTAAATAATGGTTTCTTTTTTATTACAGAACTTCAGTTCTATATTAGCAATTCAAAAACTTATTGAAGGAATTAAAATTAAAAATATTATTTACATTACATACATCAAAATGTGTGCATAATCTCGTTGATCTAATGAACAATTGTTTTAAATTTTAAATGAAATGTATTTCAAATGGAATTATTACACTTTGCTTACATACTTTGCATACATATCCAAAATTATTATACAAATTATGCGAAAATATTTATTTAAAACTTTTTATACTTCAGTTCACCATGGTTATGACCATACGTCTGTTACTTGAAAAGGGTGGTGAATAAATATCTGTGGAAACAGTTCATAATTCCTACGACATTTTTTTTTATTTTATTATTTTTTTGTTGTTTTTAGCAATGATTTGAAACATAAATGTTATGTCAGAATATTTTTTTGTTTCGTGTATTAAAATAGTTTTCCTTCTTACTACTGTTGAGCCGCCTATGTAATTTCGCTGTTGGCTTATTTGCCATGGTAACTTTATAGTTCACGATTATTTATAATTTATTTCAGTTGGTCAAATACGATTTTGTTATTGTGGTTTTTTAGTTTTAATTTCGAAAAACCGAATATTTTTTTATTTTCTAAAGCCAAGGAAAATATAAACGGTTTTCAACAAACAGTTCAAACGATTCTATTTTTCTTTTTAACACCAACCACCAAAAAAGTGCAATTTGAGGCCGCGCAAGCAACAGAATTAAAAAATTCAGTCAGTTTTTCTAACACAACTGGTCGCGGTCAGTTTGATGGTGTGGCTAAAGAGCAGGTGTAAACCAAAACAGATCAGAAGATTTTTAAATATTTACATAAAATGGAATAATCAAACAAATGCGTCGACAAATGCATATGTTTGTAATGGAATTATTTGAACATTTTTAAAGCGAATTGCAAATATTGTAGCGGAGAAAATAAAAGCAAAACTTTTTAATAATTTTAATATTTTTCAATTTGAAGTAAAATTTATTAAAACAAAAATATATTACACGAGAAAATATTTTTGTTGTTTGACCACAGCTTTTAAAAATTGTTTTGAATTTAGATTGGAAACACAAATATAAAATACCACGACTAGAATCCGTTAATGTTTGTTTTGTTGACATTTTTTGGAATTAAATAAATAAAGAAATTATGTTGTATACATAACACTTTACACACACAATATATTTTCATATACATATTTGTATTTGTATGGAAATAATTTCGAGTTCAGTAAAAATATTTATTTGCTATTTATTCGTTTATATGTGAGATATTTTACTGTTTACACTGATTATAACCGAAAATATGCCGAGTTTTATTACAAAATGAAGTCGGGAACCATCGAACCTAGTGGTAATTTGTGCGTAAATTTCAATGTAAATACAAGAGGTAGCTTCTGTCCATAATGTTTATCTTGTTACCTTGTTGCTCATTGCCAATAATGGTGTCTCTCATACATCGTATACATTATTATATTGAATTATTATATTGCATAAGCGTGTTCGGTACTCTGCTCCTGGCATTCAAAAAACTAAAACCTGTACAGTATTGTTTGAAAAAAATTTCATAAAGCGATATTACTTAAGAGATAAAACGTTGTAGTTTTACACTTTTCTTGTCTCGAAGTAGCCGCAGTCTAGTAAGTAGTGTGTTAGACGTAAGGCCATGGTTCAAACTCCAGGTCAGAAATCTCCGACGGAACTAAATATAAACAAAAAATATTTCTGTGCGCGACTTACTCTCAGCAGATTTCTGGCAAAAACTCGGAGAGTAAATAAAATTGCCATGAAAGTATTTTGAAAAGATTGTCATTCGTCCCGCCACTCATGTATAAAAATCAACGCACACAACATAAGTGGTTGAGTAAATAGATCGTAACCCTGAGTGAAGGTTTGTGATGACCAATTATATATGTATATACATATTTATGTCTGCTCTTACACGGTTAACGTCAAATATCCACAGCGCTCTGTAGAAGCAGTTGTGGTTGCCTGAGTACATTAGTATGTTGACTTTCTAAAGCAGAGCTGGAAAGTTCAAAACTGAGCTTTGATATATTGGAAAGAAATATGAACAAACTATTTGCCATGCGAGACCTTCTCAAATCATACATAACACACTTAATTGGTCATTACTACCCTTTAGGCAGGATTACTCCTTAGTTTCTCACACCACTTTTGCTAAGTGTGTTAGTTTTTATACAGAAATTGTGCGGCCTACAGGTTAAAGTCGATTCCGAATTTTTCAGAAATTTATTACGGCATTTAATTTACTCTCAGAATTTTTGCCAGAAATGTGCCTCACGTCTAATAAGCCAACACACTATCTCCTCTTTTGCGGAAAACAAGGTGCTTATTTTTAAAATAGGACTTAAATAATTTTCAAATCCTTTGTAGTAATATAAGGAAATTTTTAAATGCTCTCTGTCATCTTGTGAAATATTCTCCTACACTTTTTATATAGTTTTCTGGGGACATTGACTGTTATGTGCTACAAATACCATAACACACCCAATTTCCAGCAGCTTCTAAAAAAATAATTCAAGTGCTTTCTCTGGCTCCGGTTTGTTTCTAGTCATGCCACGAAACGCGCTTGGAATTTTCAAAAAACTAAAGCAAACAAGAAATGCTTTTAGAATACAAGAACCTCTTCTCCACCCTTCCAATGAAATTTCAATAAAAAGGGTTCTCAAATGTAAATTGTTGTTCTCTTTGGATAAAAGTAACGCAATATTTTTGTAAAGGTACGAAATGTTTTACTTTCAATGTAAAAGTTGCTGTTCTGTGCTTCTCTTAAGATTTTTTGGGCTAATTTTTTGCTTCAACTTTAGGTTTCTATTTAAATGTACTTCATACGAAGCCAAAGTTCAAATTCGAATGTATTCAGGTAAATACCTGAAAAAAACTGTAACTTCTCTTTTAACATAGAATAGATTTTGCATATTAAAACGTTAAATTGGCATGATTCTTCTCATACAATAAATACAACAAGTCGTCAACTCTTTTAAACAAATGAAAGAATTCTATAAAAATAAACATCAGACACACACATAATATTTCTTAAACTCAAGCAAAGCAAGTATGGACTGCTTTTTTTTTGGCATTAAATTGAAATATGTATTCACTTTACATTGATAAGGGAGAAATTATGCTTTTAAGCATTTTATTTATACGTATGCCTGGACATGTTTGTAGCCATGTAGTACAGATTTAATACTTCCAAATATATGTTTATCTATCGTAGCTTACAGAGAAGAAAATTAAAAGTTGTTAATTAGTTTAAATAATCCCCTTTATTAAACAAAACACATACACATGCAAATCGAAATTTGTAGGAGTACTAGTTGAAATGAAAGATTTTAAATGAAAAGGCCATGATTTAATCTTGATAAACAATCTGATTATAAATGTATTTAAGTTAAAAGCCTTTCTGCAAACTCTGAATTCAATTAAGGGTTTTTAGAAAATTTTGTAGTTGTGAATACTGTACTGTAATTAATTTACGTTTAATTTACGAATTTACAAAATAATTTGAGGGTACATACATACTTACATACATACATATATAGAAAATGAATAAAAAGTCTGTTGATGTTGTGATCTTATTAGACGTGAGGTCTCGTTTCAAATACCAGGTCAGACATCTCACACAAAAAGAAATATAAAAAAATATCCTTAGTCGACTCTCTCCCAGGAGATTTTTGGTAAATTGCCAGAAAAGTTTCTCAAAAATCTGTCTTTCGGCATCTGCTGGTCATAGATATGAAGGAATTTTAATAAAGCTTAGTGTTAATCGGTGTATTGGAAAAATAATGCTACTCTTTGTAGTACTTTTGTTCTTTCTTAATCTTAGTCGAGGTGAGTTAAATACATACATACATACTACATAATTGGTCATTACAATCACTCAGTCAGGATTACGACTTAGCTTCTTATACCACTTTTTGTGTGTTTATATTACACAAGAGAGGCGGTACCCACAGCTTAAAGTGTTTTTTCATAAACATTTCCTGGCAATTTTAATTTACTTTCAGAGTTTTGTCAGAAATCCGCTGAGAGAATGTCGACGAAGATATTTATTTAATATTTCGTTTAGTTAGAGATGACTGATCTAGGCTTTGAACAACATACTATCCACTAATCTATGACGACTACTCTATATGCTATTTGAGCTGGAGTTGAGGTCGTCTAGTTCTTTGACGTCCTAAGTAAATTTGTTTAGGACTAAACCTCTGGAGATATCTCCTACTTAGCTTTGTGTTGGAGTAACAGAAAGATAGTTAGTTGGGAACGAGGAATAATATGCGACAAATTTAATTTTTTGTAATTTTTATTTGTTTAAAGACCACTGTAAAACTTCTTTCTTTGACCAAATCTTATCAAATCTTAAAGCTGCAGAAGTTTTCTTTGTTGAATATGCAAATATTGTTATGGAGAAACCTACCACCAAAAAAAAATTTTCAAAAATCGATTGTTAAAATTTTTTCCAAATAGAAACATAATTTTGTGTTACACACAACATATACGTTACGTATGATGACTACCGGCTGTATTGTAAATATTCATCATACGCTAAATATGTTTTCAATACAATATGCATATGAACCCCTGTAAAGTATGCAGCAGATATTTTTGAAATACTTTAACAATAAAGTTAATAAAGGGGGTTACGAAAACGAAGAGATGCATTTATTTGCATTATTTTCGCTTTAATTTTTTGCGAAATAAAAAATTAAAAATTTAAAACAATAAAAATTTAAAGAATAATAATTATAATAAAATATATTAATAATTATAATAATAAAATGAAACTAATTAAAAGAATAATAATTATTATCTATATAATGAGCATATATGTGGCGGTAAACATTTCGAAATCATTGAAAAGAACTTGAGAGCAAACAAAATAAAATACCATTAAAAGTTGTTTATTATAATTTGTTGCTACAGATTTTGGAGAAGCTTTTTCGCCAGAAATCTGCTGAAAGAAGATATACTATTTCATATTTCTTTTTTTTTTGAGATGACTGACCTAGTGTTTGAATCATGGCCGCACGTCTAATAAGGTAACACACTACCCGCTAGATTACGGTGAATACTAGAATACCTTATCGTCTACTAGAATATCGTAAGTCGCCAAAGGAATGTTCTTTCCTGGTATTTGAATCGAGACCTCACATCTAATAAGCAAACACACTACATACTAGACTACTACTGCTTCGTATTTGTACACAGTGTATATACTGTTTTTTATTGTAATGCAATGCAAATGTATGTTGCAGTATTTATGTCTCTACTAAATCAGTCAATTCAAGTGTATGCATTCATTTAAAAACTTCATCACGTAAATTTATCTATAGGCATAGAGTAATAAAAATAAAAAATGTTTAAAGCAAATAAATATTGTATAAATACTCGTAATGAGCCGTTAAGAATATGTCTGATATGCTTTTTATATTTTTATTTAACGATTAACTTTTAGGTTAAACATTAATGCTAACAAGTACTGCCAGCATACTACGTGTTATGTATGTATGTCAGCTTTTGGCAAACAACAGTTGCAACATGATATGTCATTCATAATTTCCTACAGCTGTAAACTTTGGAACAAAATTATTCACTATACAGTATATATAATAAACTGCTACATATCAAGTAATGAAGTGTAAAAAGGAGATAAAAAAAACTTTTTTGCAAATGTTTTCCAGATGATAATGCTGCATACCCTAACCTAACTTTAATTTTATCGGAAAGGGAAATTAATGGTTTATATTGTAGTATAATGTATCGAATATGGTGACGTGAAATGGCAATGAAAAGACTTAAAATTTTTGCAAATTCTCTGCCATCAAGCAGTTTCAATTTAATTTTATCGTCTTCAGAATCAATTCAATCCATCTTAAGCACAGAAATTACGCAATTTCTTCTTACATACATAAGACGTGGTGGACGTGATGGATATCTTTAGGTGGCATGTTTAAGACCTCTAATCAATTATCGCCTTAAAATAATTAAAAAAAAAATCCATTTTTAATTTAAATATTCTAAAATATTACGCAGCATTAACCACTACGGGCAAGAGAATTACATTCACAAGTAATCATTTTAAATTTTAATCTTCTTTGTGTAAACTCAAACGTTGTAAGGAATGTTCGGTGTAAGAAAATTGAAGTTCTTTCAATATTTAATGAAAAATTCTTTTTATTCGCCGTAAAGCAAACAGCATGTGGCCTTCGCATCGCTGTGTTTACTGCAAACATTTTGCCATTATTTTCCTTTTTCATATTTTTTATTTTAAGAAAATGAAAAAAGTTTGCATATTAAATTTGTTTGTTCCTTTGCCCTTTCTCCGCCTGTTTTGATTGCTCTGCTTACTATCTTTCTCTCTGCACAAAGTCCACTTTATGGCAGACACAATTTGCATATAATTCAAGAAGTTTTTACTTTTTAAACAATCAATTCTAATTTTCGTTTAAAAAACTTTCTTTTCTTGCTTTCCTCTAGAGCGCAAAGTTTAAATATTTTATCTGAAAGTGATAATGGAAAAAATAAATTTTATAGATTCCCAGTGGCAAAAGAAACAATATAACAGATGCGTTTAACAAATTAGGTGTCATCTAGAGTTAAACGGAATACCTAAATTCAACATTCTGAATATGTATATTATTTAAAGGCTAATCCCAGTGCAAATTACTCTCCAATTTTAAGTGAAATTTTAATATTTCTCATACGGCTTTCATTGAGCGTTTCCTATCTGCAAAAGTTGCCGTAAACTTATAGGAAATCAATTATCTTATTAAACGTGAAGCCACAGTTTAAACTCCAGGTGATACATTTCAAACAGAACGAAATATGGAAACAAAATTTTCTTTCCGTGACTTCCTCTACGCAGTCTTCTGGCAAAAACTCTAGGTGTAAAGAAAATTGCCATGAAAACATTCTCAAAAATCCGTAGTTCGGAATTGACTTTAAATTGTAGGTTCCACCATATATGTATGTGCATTAATACACACAACATCTGTGCTGTGAGAAGCTAGGTTGTTATCCTGACTAAAGTGCTGTAATGACTAAGTAAGTAGGTAAGTAAACTAAAGTGTATGTAAGAGTCATTGACATTTTTTATTCGCTTGCAAGTCCTATTGATGCCATTATATGTGGAATATAACATGGTCCAAATGTCCACCACATCTTCTCCGGATGGATCATATCAGAATTGTCCAACTTTCCACCACCCCAGCGCAATGCTTATGCTGGCTTTGTCGACAGCTGTGCTATTGGCGATTTTTACATAAAGCTGACACTATAGAAAACCGTCACAAGAATAGGTCCAGCACGGACAAATCTCAAGATCTTGTTGACCAGTTGACATCATCTCCACGTGATATAATCACGTCCTCAAATCGCTTACGTAGAATATCTAATACGGTATGAGCTGTGTGGCACGTACAACCATCCTATTGAAACCAGATATAATTGGTGTCCAGATCATCCTAATTACTCTGATAGCCTAAAATTCACATCAAACAGTCACTTTTTTGGAACACATTGGATGCTCTTAAATCTTATGTGGATTGATCATCGATGAAGATAATTTTTCAACGAAAATTATGGTCAGTTGCCTGCTCCAGTGCCCCTTCAAAGGACACGCATAGTTTTCGTTTGGTTACTGTAATCTGCCAAAGTTCGGTTGCCGTACTTACTGAGCGAGAGCTGAAGAGTTCAAACCTCAGCTCTGATATCTTGGAAAAAAATATGAAGAAACTATTTGCCATATGAGAGCTTTTCAAATCGTAAGTAACATACATTCCTTATTGGTCATTACCACCCTTCAACCAGGATTACGACCTAGCTTCTCGCACTACTTATGCTGTGTGTGTTAATTTTTATATATGAATGGTGGGACCTACAGTTTTTAAGTCGACTCGTAACGATAGATTTTTGAGAAGCTCTTCATGGCAATTTAATTTTATTCTCAGTGTTTTCGCCAGAGGAAGTGGCCGAAGGTATATGTTTTGTTTTGTTAGATGTGTCTTGACCTGGGGCTGGAACAGTCTTCTCACGTCTCATAAGCCAAAACCCGGTAGTCTCCTAGATAATTATAATACGTAGCTTGAACAGGATGACAATTATAACTGTAAAAGTGCGTGAGACCCTGTTGGAAGATCCGATATGAAAATATTGACCTGGAAAGATTCGATATTACATACATACCAAAAATTATAACTCTTCAGTCAGGATTACGAATTATGTTGTGTGTGTGCGTTTTCACCACACATCTGCTGAGAGGAAGTCGCCGAAGATATATATTTTTAATATTTCGTTTCGTTCCAGATGACCGACCTAGTGTTTGAGACATGATCTCACGTTTAATAAGCTAACATACTAATTACTCGACTACGGCGATTTCTATATTATATTGGTATTCTTAAAATTAAAAAAAAAAAACTGGCAATTTTCTACTTAGATTTGCCAGATATTAAATACATGTCATTTTATATGTCCATAAATATAACAGCACAGTTACCATGACTTGAAATATATTTGAAGAATATTTTTTGGAAATTTAAAAAACAAAAGTTCTTTTTTAAATTGAAATCCCTTTCATTGCACAGTATTACACATCAAGTATTACTAAGAGTGGAGAAGATAATTCATGAATAATTATTTAAATCCGCTTGAGTTAATTACATTACCTTTCATTGTCAATGATGTATAAATAATTTCATAATACGTGCTTGCACCCCCAAGATATATGGTTTAGTACACACGGCTCTTTCATTAGGTATCTGTATTAAATTTAAATTCCAAAAAATACAGAAAATAAATTGAAATTTATAAACTTTAATGAATAATAAACACAAATTCAAATTTATTATCTAGAAAGTTATTCTCATTCAACATTTATTTACACAAACACCCACTTAGCATATATAATATGAAGAGGAGGAACGTCTTCTGTAGCCACCGTTACTGTCTAAGCGGCTACAGTAAAATGCTATGAAATATGTATAAAAGTATATGAACAAAAACAAGAACAACAATTATAATAAGTTTATTTTATGGTAAATTTACAATAAATACAAATTAGCACAACAACAAGAACTACAACATGAACATTGTATTTGTATTTGTATTTGTGTAAAAGAACGTCTATGTACGCCTTGTACTGCTTGAACTCTGTTCAAATAAACTTTGAGGTGGTGAACTGAACTGAAGGAAACATACAATAAAATTTTTGGTTTTTGTTTCGTAACGTAGTGAATTATTCATACTTTTAGTTGCAAATGAATAAAGTTACACAAGAAAATATTCAAACACATGGAAAAATGTAAAAAATTTCATTTCAATTGAATTGAATTTAAATTTAAATCCTTTCGAAGAGATTGTGATGCAGCAACATTTAAATTTTCAAAATTTTAATTAAAAATTATGGCAAATTTAATGTCTTCTTTCTGGAATTGTTTGCGTACGGGTGCGTTATAATTATAAAAATTTAATGTGTGCAATTAAAATTACTTTGTAATGTCTTTTCATACCTTTGCTGTCAGACGCACAGCAAACACACACGACCAGTAAAAATTCTATTAAAGCAAGTAATGCAAGCATGTTTGCCTCTCAGGTTACTGCAACATAGTCGTATAAGGTTGCAATGTTTATTGCATCATAAACAACAGCTCTCTTCCTATTTCGTTCGTTTTTTTTGTTTTAGTTCTCATGTAGAATGTTTGTTAATGCACATAATGAAATTGTTTAAATTATTCTCTCCACAATGCCTTACTCGCTACGCCAGCTGTGTGTGTAAATTACAGGAGAGGAAAGTATTGCTTCTTAGCAGAAGAAGATGTTTAAGCAGCACAAGAATAATAATAAAAAAAATCCAATTTATGCTCATACACAAGTCGCATATGAGATCTGCATGGAAGGGAAGAGAACGGCAAATTCATGGTAAAAAGAATCAAGTGCGTCTCATTAACTTGAGATGTTAAAAAGCATGTTTTAATTAAATTTGTAGAAAAATAAATGAAAGAAAATATAATTCTATCGAGCAGAAAATCAAAGAATTTTCTTATGCTATTTTTCATTTTTAATCGAAACGTAAAACGGTTGAAACGTTTTAAAAGTGTAATGGGCTGGTTATCAAAGGGGTTTGTCTTTGCGTGAAGAAGTAAAAAACGGCAATTATAAGATATTTACGTCTTCAATAGCAATAAATTCCGTACGAAATTTTTTTGAAAATTAATGCTTAAGGGCATATATGTTTTACAGGAAATCTGTATAAAAATATTCTTTACTTGGTGATACATATGCATGTACGTCACGCCACTCACATATAAAATTAACGCACACAACATAAGTGGCATAAGAAGCTAGATTGTAATCCTGATTGCAGACTTGTAATGATCAATTATGTATGTTATGTATGTATCAAGCATTTTTTTGTTGCATTTTTTTTATAAATACATTTCTACATATCCTGAGTTTATTAAAAAAAAGTTTAAAATGGTTTATGCACACATTATTTACACTTGGTTCACTATCAGACATTTCTAATTATTCAATTAAAATTTTAATTTTGTTTTCCATTCATTTGTCTACATTTCTGATACAGAGACTGTTTTTCAAAATATAATATTTTCATAAAAGAATTAACAAAAAGAAACAAGGAACTTTTAAACAATTTGAAAATTATAACACAGACAGATGTTATCCACCTTCTGCATTATAAATTGTTGGCAGTGGTCCACGCAAAACTGTAACATTTTGAATTGAAAATAATTTTAATTCAATTTGACGTTTCCAGAGGCAATTGTTAACATTATTAAATAAACTTGAACAACCATAAATTTTCTAAAAATTATTGCAAATGCACGTTTTTCTGCGAAACCCCTCGTATAAGTTTTTTTAACATAACTTTTTAATTGAGCAATAATTTCAAACTTTTTAATGAATGCACAGTAGGTGAAATTTAGATAGAAATTTATTTAACTTCCATAAGAAATGTTTTAATTTATGAGAAACATTATATTCCGATGAGTGCGTAGAAATAATTTTTTAATTACTTGTAGCTGTATTAAAACGAGTTATTTAAATGAATTGTCTAAGATAATAAAATTATCAATGGGTTGGTAAGTATTTAATAAAATTAAAACTTTCCAAAAGCCAAACTTGGTGAGTTTGCGTTGGGCGAATTCTAGTCCTTAAAATTTATAAACCTAATTCAAAAACAAAAACAAACAGAGCAAACAAATTCACTTTTGAGGATAGTGGGCACGAAAATTAAAAAAACTCTGCCAATTAGAAAAATTATTGATAATTGGGCCTTGATCTGGCTAGCCTCAAAAATCTTTTGGATATTCCTGATTTTATATCTTCAACTTCATTGGAATACAATTAATAGCTGTTCGATTGTGTCACTATATAATAGAGGAAAGGTCTAAGGCTATTGTTTCATAATTATTCTCATGTAACATTCAAAAGCCGCTTACAAAAGTGATGTTTTATTCTAACTGAGGATTACGTTATGGGTAATAGCAATTTACTTATCTAGCCTGAACATACATAATTGGTCACTACAATCCTTCAGTTAGGATTACGACCTAGTTTCTTAAATCACATATGTTGTGTGTGCTAATTTTATGCGTGAGTAAAGGGACCTACGTTTTTAACTCGGGTCGGAACGGTAGATTTTTGAGAAACTTCTTATAGCAATTTTATTTACTCATAGAGGTTTCGCTAGAAGACTGCTAGGAAGGCAGTCAATGAAGAAATATTCTTTAATTTTGTTGGAGATGTTTGACCTGTGGTTTGAACCGTAGCTTCATGTCTAATAAGTTAGCACATTACCTACTAGGCTACGACGACTTCAAACCTAAAGGTATGTAAATACTGTGATGACTAATTTGTGGGCTATTTGGAGACTTATAAGCCCTGGTAGTAATAGTGGATAGTGTGCGACAATATCCGTATGCGGTCTATTAGTCCCTGGTCTATTTCACTACATTGAGCAGATGATCGAAGTTACTCAGTTCGTAATAATTATAATATAATTTGTAATTGTATTCATAATAATTAATAAATAAATTCAAAAAATTAAGGATTAAATAATAGCCACGAATAGATTTAATTTTTTATTTCAAAAATATAATTTTATTTCTTCTAGGAAATGTCTTTGTAAATCCCCACAATTACTATATGTTATCGGAATGCATGAGTCAAACAACCAGTGGCAAAAAATAAAATGCACACTCTTAAGTTAATGTCAAGCGTTATTTACATTTCCAACCAGTTTAAAACAAACAAAAAAATGGAAAACTAAAACTCATGCATATATGCAGGCCTTAATGCTTACATTTTTTAATGCATTTAACTTGAAGGATATAAGCAAAGTTATTCGAGGATGTTAAACAGAAAAACAGAAAAGAGACTTTCGTCCTGAAAATAAGTATTTGCGTAGAAGAGAAGATGCATCTATGAAAACAAAATGAAAAGGGCAAAAATAATGGATTCTTATGAAAACACATGGAAAATTTTTCGTATTTATATTGCGTTAAAGAAAATAAATTATCATTCTTTCGACGTTTTAAAAAAGAGTTTTTGGCAGTAGAAAAATGTGGTTAAGTAATTCTGAGGATGAGTGTTGGCTCAAAAATTGGGCTAAAGCTACAAAAAATTTAAGAAATTGAAACGTGAGGCCACGGTTCAAAACGAAATATTATAAATATTTCTTCGGGGACTTACCTTCAACAGATTTCTGACAACAGCTCTAAGTGTAAAATAAAATTGCCCTGAAAAGTTTCTCAAAAATCTGTCGTTAGGAATCGAATTTAAACTGTAGGTCCCGTCACTCATGTATAAAATTAACACACACAGTCGCAATCCTGACTGAAGGATTAATGACTAATTATGTATGTATTGGGTCCGCCATCTAACGCTTTTTTTCAACTAGTGCTTATTTCGTGAATGGTAACACTTAGCTCATGTCTGATTTGACGGATAATTAGTTTTATCCTTCCGCTGAACGAATATGGTTGTGTTTACGCTTTTTCGCTTCGCTAAGTGGGCCTGCGATCGACTTACAGAAGATGCCGCTTTTGGCAAAAATCATCTTTTCAAATGAAGCTCATTTTGATCTTGGCGGGTATTAAAACAAGCAAAATTGGGCAGATCGTGTAGGCTACTGCATAGGCAGCCGAGGCAGCCATTTGAATGAAATTATTTGCCATTATAAACCGGAAGGATTGTACTTTCAAATAAAAAAAGAAATTTGAGAAAATATTCAGTAGTTTTTTTTTAAAGCATTTTCAAAAAAAAAAGTTATTTGGCGGACCCTGTATGTGTATGTTTTGATTAAACTAATCAAAATCACTTTTGTAATTGGCTTTTGAATGTGACATGTAAATAATGAGAGCATAATTATATAACAGGCCTTAGGCCTTTCATCTATTATACAGTGGCACAATCGAACAACTGTGAATTGTATTCCAACGAAGTTGAAGATATAAAATAGAGAATATCCAATAGATTTTAAAGGCTAGCTGGATCAATACTCAATTACCGATAGTTTTTCAAATTAGCACAGGTTTTGAGATTATAAACGGAAAATATTTGATCGCTAGCCACTCTGATATCAATCCTACAATATAATCCTCTTGGCAGATAATTTTTTTTCCTCTTTTTTTTTTTAATTTGTAGGTCAGCTGTTCTTCTGAATATCTATCTGCAATCCACGGAGACGTGCGTAATATAAATAATCAAAGGGTGTTATGGAGAGGGACCAGGATAAACTTCCTGCCAAATTATTTAAAGCGTCTATAGTCTATATTATAGTATAGAAGATAGTGCGTTGGCTTATTAGACATGAGGCCTGACCCTAGGTCATTCATCTCCAACAAACTGGAATAATAAAAAATATATCAGCGACTTTCGCTTAGCAGATTTCTGACAAAGACATGGAGAGCAAATAAAATTGTCATGAAACAGTCTTTCAAAACAAATCTTTCATTCGAAATGGACTTTGTGCTGAAGGTTCTGCCACTCATGTATAAAATTAACACACACAATATAAGTTGTGTGATAAAACAAGATTGTCATGATCTGTAGTTCGAAATCGACTTTAAGGTCCCTCCTCGCATGGATAAAATTATCACACACAACTTAAGTGGCGTGAGAAGCTGACTGAAGGGTTGCAATGACTAATTATGTGTTTTATTGGACTTTATAAAGGATTTAAAGTTTGGTGTCTAAATTGCATGCAAATAGTTTAATCTCTAAACAAAATTTTGAAATAAAATAACTTTTTGTACTTTATTTTGTAAATTAATAGCTATAAAGTATCAATAGTAGCCGTTAGCACAATCAAACGCTTGTTAAGGGTATTTAAGTTTGTATCAAACTTGTATAATTCTTTCAATGATTGTTTTAACCCCGCATCGATATTGTTTGAGTTCGATAAAGTAATTTTTAATGGTCCACATTCATTCTATGCTCTATTGTTTAATTATATTATAAATTTATAAATATTATAATGCTTTGAGCAATTCCAACATCTAAATGTAATTACGAGTCTGTCCACTGCTGACTGTCGCAAATACATACATAAATACAGGCTATATGTGTGTTTATGTATTGATATATATTTTTGTCTTCTGGCATCAGAATTTTTTCAGTTCTAGATAAACTGAAAATAATTTTGGAGTTACAACCAACTCCAATAACAAATAAAACGTTCGTAAAACATTAAATAAAACGAGAGGAATAAAAATAAAATTTAGACCGCGCCCTGTTTGTTGCATGTTAAATATCCTGAAGCGTTATTAAATGACATTAAAATAACAAAAAAAAAAAAGCGATGAAAATAAAACAAAAAATGTAGAATAGCAAAACAAGAACAACAATAATAACAATTACAACATGCTTTTACAACAAAATGTGGCATACAAACTGAAAAATCCCATGAACGTTGTTTGCCGGGTCATAATATTTTTTGGTAAACATTTTTACAGACATGAACAACAAACACTACAGAACAGCAATGTATAGAACATGAATGACTGGCAGAACATGAAGATGGCCATTCCATGCAAACATTTGTTTTACTACAGTGTACTCTCATGTTGTACCCATATTATTGTTGTAACATGGCCGGAAACACTGGCATAACAAGCTCTCTTATTCCATGACTGTTAGCTTGTGTTGGTTCGTGTGTTTGAATCGATAGTTTCCTTTTGTGTTGGTTCGTCTGTTTGAATCGATAGTTTCCGTTTTTTATTTTTATTTCTATTTTTATTTAATTACATTGATTTAATTTTTAAATTCTTAACGATTACTTTTAAAACATTTATGGTGTTTTCTTTTCTACAAAGAAAATGTCACCCTCTTACAAGGTGCATTAAAAAAATTGCTGACCAACCCTGTTATAATGTAATTTTTATTTGAGATGAACATAACACAAATATGAAAAAAGGGTATGCCCCGTGCCCTTAAAACTATGTTGTATTTTTTGATTTGTTTTCAATAAAATATGTAAACATAAAAAAGGTGTTGCCAGATCGCTAATTTTTCGATTTCATTTTTTAGGGCTTTTTTTTATGACCAAATAACATTTTTTTAACACAGTTCTAACACTGAATGCAATTTTTTATATTACTGACCATGTAGCTTTAATAATGTAATGTTCCCTTAAGGTTACCCCACAAAACCATGAAAAAATTAACTTCAAAATTGGATAACAATACTAGGCGACTTTTTTTAAATTTCATCTGGTAGCCCTATAAATAAACAAAAGTCATTTGCTTCACAGGGCATTATCAGCACTCTCGATTTATACAGGGCGTAAAATGCAATGCCCCCCACCATTTTCAAGTGTGAATTATTTAGAATAAAACATACCACCCTTTTAAAGGGAGAAACATTTTTGAGAAACAAACACAAAATTGCATTTTTTAAAATAAAGTGCACATTTTTTGGTAGAAAAGAAAACACCATTAGTCAAGTAGGACTTGATTATAAAAGAAATTTTAAATCAATTCAAACATTAAAGCGGTACCATAATTGGATATTGAAACATAAAATGAAATAAAAAAAGAAAAAGAGATTTAAAATAGATTCGCTAGAAATATTGCAAAATTGATTTTCAATAATTTTTTACTTTCAGATGTTAGTTTCACTTCAAAATATTTTCTTCTTTTGTGAATACTGCCAGGGCATCAGATTGATATTAATGCTATACTGTATTGTGTACGGAAAGGGCGTTGAATCCTACTGTCATAAAAATTGTCTTGACTGTCCAGAAGGCCTAGCTTGACCTTAAAGGAAGTTCGTGGTGTAAAAGAAGTGTGGTGTAAAGTTTGTAAATTACGACAGCGACACAGCAGTCATGGTAAAATAATGATTCATTTGATAACAGAGGTCCAATATATATGCGGAGGTAATGAGATAATAAGGGTAGACGCATCTAGTTGTATCCTCTCACCACCAATTAGGAGTTTGGCTGTGAATGAACTCTTGACGAAAACTTTTTAAGGTGGTCATCGACTACTAAGGATATGCAGATGATATTAATCTGGATGGTTACAGGAGAATTTGAAAATGTTCTCTGCCATATCACACAATGAACAATAATACCATTGCAAGAACGAGTAAACTTCCTAAACGGAAGACTATTAGACTTCAAGGATAATACCACACGAAAAAGAGGTCAAATATGTAGGACCATCACTGGATCATAAATTGGTATGCAAGACTTCTATAAAGAGTATCTCAAAAAAGACTAGACATGCCATAAAGTTATGTTGAAGGCTTCCAAAGAAATTCTGGAAAAATAACCTTGGAATTATGCACTGGATCTTTACAATGATAGTCAGGCCACCAGTGACCTATGGACTAATTGTCTGAGCAGACCGAATAAATATGAAAACACTTCAAATAGAGTTGGACAAGATACAGCAACAAGCGTGCGTTTTGATATAACAGGGGCAGTGAGATCCTGTCATAAAGCGGCGCTAGAAGCTATGTTAGATTTAATTACGCTGCACATGGTAGTAAAGATCAGAGCTTTGTAACTTATGGTTATGTTGATGGCAGATAAGCTTAATATGAAATTCATTAGAGGATTTCGTGATTTTGCCTGTTCACGTACCCGTAAAATGGGCCACACTGTCCATGAAAATGGTCAGTTGCCATATGCTCCAAATCTCATTCAGCCTATACAATTCGGTATCTAGGGCTTTCCATGGTGATTTGTCAAATCAGATTAATTAAATGACAACTAATTCAATACAGTCGCCGTAGTCTGTTGCGTTAGCTTATTAGACGTAAGCCACGGTTCGAACCCTAGTCAGATATCTCCAACAAAACAAAATATGAAATAAAGGTTTCTTCGGTGATTGCCCCTCAGCAGATTTCTGTCAATAACTCTGAGAGTTAATTAAAAAAGTTGCCATGATCAGTTTCTCACAAAAATCTATCGTACAGAGTAGTCTTTAAATTGTACATACCACCACTCACGTATAAAATTAACACACACAACATGAGTGATGTGAGAAGCTAGGTTGTAATCCAGACTGAAGGGTAGTAATGGCCAATTATGTATGTATGTATGTAAACAATTTAATACATACTTAAGAGTAGCTTCATCAATTCGGCCGTTATCAAGTGTCAAATTTGAAAGATCCTAGACAACAGTTATTCTTGGCAAACTTAAAAAGCATGAATGTTTTTTGCCTTACAATATTTCTATACTTTCATCGCAATCTGTCATTATTATTTTAGACTTCTTGTTAATATTGTAGCGCTGCAAATTTTAATTTCGGAGTTATTTATACTATACTCTCGTTACACGAACACTATATGAGGACTAATGACAGTCAATGTAATACAGTGTAACAAAATGAGAAAAAATGATTCACTTAAAATATTTAATCATCTTTTTTTTAATAATTCTTCACATATTTGAAGCATTTAAATGCATTTTTTTGTATCAAAACAATCAACTAAGAGTGATGAATAATTTATGGCCGTCTAATTCACTTAAACAGTGACAACAACAAGTTACATGATGGCAAATCTTTTGGGTCACATTGGTGAATAATAAATCGATTATTTTATTCATGCTCGACAATCGACCACCTGCATTAGTGTTGTGTGCATGACATGACAACTATTCCAAAAGGAAATTAAGCCGATTATCAACGCTATTGACGTAAATCAATATCATCAATTCATGACTAATAGCTACATGTATATGTGGGTCATTTCACATAGAACCTAAAATACAATAAATTTCTGAATTTTAAATATATTGTGTACTAAAGAAGTTAACTTCAACCATTAGAACGAGAAAAATTTCCTTGAAAAATTTTAATGAAATTAAATTATATTACTTCGCGAAATAACTCATATAGAATCACTCTGTTGATGCACATTAAAATGGTATTTCTATTTGTGTCAATACAATGCAATTAAATTTGTGAAATTGACATCATTAAGGCTATGATGACGATGGTCTCTGGGTGTCGTTATGACTTCCCTTCGTCCAGAGGTGCTATCCTGTAAATATAACTTTCTTTCTTGCATATTACTGTAATATATTTTCATACGCCTTAAAATGGGTATGGTTGATGCCTTTAGGTGGCGTCCAAAGATTTTAATCAAAAATTCTAAATGAAATCAAATTTTCGAAAGACATTCTGAGAAGTCATTAGATTCTGATTAAAATTTCTAGTAAGAATATCCTTTAAACTTTGAAGACATCCAAGAAGAAGTCAAAGAAGACCAGAATTACCTTACGCGAGTACAGTATTTAGCTATGGCCACAGTTTTTGAATGAAAATAAAGTAAAAGGCGCCGACTTACACAAAAACGTGATAAGAGATTAAGGATGATTAGGATGTAAAAACCAAGAGTAATTTAAGGGTTAAAAAGGCGATAATTTTTAAAACTCACTAACTCGCAACCGTTTAACCCTAGAAAATATTGACGATATAAGGCAAATGACCGAAGCATGGTCTCTGAACCATACCAGCTGCGCTATTACTTTTAACAGAGCTGCACTCTACAACGAGTATAGTATGATTCTGATAGACATTTAAATGACGCAGTATTGTGGTTGTTAATGTATTAGTGTATTAGTGGATTACCCTAAGGCAAAGGGTAAAATAAAACAATTAAAAACCCCTTTCAAGTGAATTCCACTGAATTGGGAAAGTTGGCTTCTGATGGTTGGAACGAATCGGCTTAGCCAACTAAAGTTGGATAGGCGTAACGTACGTTACACTACACTATACTACATTACCCTTCAGTTAGGACAACGATCACTTATACGTGAGTGACAGGAGCTACAATTTAAAGTCGACTCTGAACAATAGATTTTTGGGAAATTTTCAAAACAGTTTTATTTGTTCTCAGAGTTTTTGCCAGAAGACTGCTGAGAGGAAGTCGGCGAAGAAATATTTTTTCATATTTTGTTTTGTTGAAGATGTCTTACGTCTAACAAGCCAATAAACTACCTACTAGACTACGACGACTTCAAGATGGATAGAGGGTGCACGAAAAGTCTGCTTAAAATCCATAGAACCATGCTTAGTATAGTTGTTGGCATCACTACTGAACATTGTATTAGGGGCACTCATGCAAGGCGCATTGTGTCTTGGACACTTTGCGTACGGTTTCTGCAGAAGCTGTTGAAATGAGGAAGAGAAGGAGTCTGTTCTTCACATATTGATTACATTTCCACCACTCAGTCGGAGAGAGAAAAATCAGCTTGTTGTCTACCACAAAGGTGGTTTATATGAACTATAAAGCATGGATATTGGCAGTCTGAGTCATACCATCAGAATCTTCGAAAGGTTCCCTGGATAATAGAAAGCTGTAGTATCACAATGCGTATCATGTATCATTAGTTTGTATTCAAATTCATCTTGGGTATACACTCATCTCTACCTATTTTGTAAGATCATCGAAAGGATGAAGATGTTCAACGAATGATGAGTTGAGCTTCATATCAATTGGAAGCTGAAGCATTATACTTCGAATAGAATAGAGCTGTCTTCCTTAATAGAGCTGTTGTCCCTATAGCGTGTCAATTTTTGTTTTAGTACGACTATTAAGAATTTAGTACGACTTTTTAATACTTTCATAAAAAATTTAACAAGATAATCTCATTGTTTATTACGTAAAAGTCTTTACGGACAGTCCATATAAATGGACTGTGAGGTTAATTGTTTGCCTCTATATTTCATCAAAGAATATCATTAAAACCTTGAATAATTTTAGCCTTTCCACATGTCCTAAAGTTACTTATAAATCCATTTATCAGACATGTGAAATATTTTTTACTTCTAAATAATAGTGAAAGTTTAATGTTGTAATTAAAATTAATTATTCTTCACCTGGCCATTCGTGTATTCGTGTCTATATTATGAGAACCATTTGTCTCTATTATCAAAGGCAATTATCACCTGTGTTACGGTGTCATTAAGAGATTATTTTAAGCTGCCATGGTGCCATGGAATAAATGCAGGAGTAATTTTTAAAGGCAAATTCATTAAAACACAAGGTAACTATGGTGTATATTTAGCGAAAAAAAAACTTTTTGTTTCCAACGTTTTTATCATCGTTATTGTTGTACTTTCCTTAACAAATGGCACTAAAAATTTAGCTTGTAGTTCAGTTCGAAAGCATTAATCTTGAATCTAATATCTGCAGGTAATAGTATGATGGAATAAATTATCTGATTTAAGCACAAGTGTAAATGACATTTATGGTGGCTAAGCAATCAACAAATCATTGTAAATTAAAATGAAGGTAAAAAAGCAGGATGTTAGGCTTTTTTTATTTAAATTAATTTCAATTTCTTTAAATATATTTAACTAAAGCCGCAACAAGTTTATAGCAGGATTATGTAAAAAGATTTACGTTTAAAGAGAAGAGAAATTTCAGAAAAGAAAAAAATCTATAAACCAGAAAAAAGAAAAAAATCTTTAATTAAACGAAGCCTTAATCTGATATGGCTTCATTGCCATAGCTAAAGTAAAAACAGAAACTACAAAATAATATAACAGCGAAATTATCTATCAGTAAGGAAAACTAGGGAGCAAAGGTAACAGACGAACAAAAGATATTAACAACATTGGCGGGTAACAATAGCTAACAACGTAACGATTTTCCTGCACTAAACTGTAGAATATTGCAGCCTGAAAAAAGAATGCCTGTTATAAAAGAGAAAAATTGTTAAAAAAAAATATACGTGATACCGGAACATAATACGACGTAACGGAACAGAATTGTGTTGTACATGGTAGTTAGTTGGATTTTTTTTGTTAAGGTTGACATGATACAACAAAATTCTAAATAAAAAAATCTGTGTGTGGCACAGTTATTTAGGGGACGTTGAAATATTTAAATTTTTTAATTTAAATTTCAATACTGTTCAAGACTGTATTCATAGCCATAGTCTAGTAGGCTACAGTGCAAACCCTAGGTCAGATATCTCTCACAAAACGAAATATGGCAAAATATTTCTTCGGCGACTGCCCCTCAGCAGATTTGTGGCAAAAACTCTGAGTTTCTCAAAAATCTGTCGTTCGAAGTCGGCTTTAAAATTTCGACGCATAAAAGTAATACACAGCATAAATGGTGTGGGAAGCCAGATCGTAAGCCTGATTGAAGGGTTGTAATGACCAATTATCTATGTAGGTATGCATTGCTTAAAACTGAACGTTGAAAAATGTTCATTGTGTACTACATAGCAAATAAGGCATTATAGCTGACAAAAAATTGATATCTCAACAGTACTCTCATATATATGATCTTTAGTATTTATTTATTGGTATTTTACTTTTTCGGAGTCCCATTTCACTTTGTAAATCTAATTTTGTTTTACTCCAAAGCTATTGGATCTGTGAAAGCATTTCTCCAAACATGTTAACAATAGAAAGTAAGAAAAATCACTAAACAAACTTGTCATTGTACTAATGTGTTGTAAATAAATCTAAATATCGGGTCTATTAAATCGGACTTTCGAACATTGACTGTTGATTACTGTCATCTTGTTGCAGCTACGTCTGTTCAATTATGCAGTATGATTTGTCAAAGCACCATGGCCGCTTATAGCCCTGAACATGCTACGTATACTAATATTGTCTTATCAAAATTGGTGTCCTTGCTGAGAGTCCCCTGGATCAGTAAACAATCAATGAACACCCATATGTTGATAACCCGTAAGACCGGTCAAAACCAGCGCTGCTGTCAGTGAGAGTGAACAGCAAAATCCGAGGCAGTCAATACAGTGTTGTTTACAAGACCTCGACCATTCGCAAATCACAACTTTGCAAATTTTTAAACATGAGAGAATGTAATTAACCCAGGAACTGAATGTAAACGACTGTAAACAAAGACGTGTGTTCATAGAATGACCTTTGGAGCAGACGGAAGCTACGCTTAATTTTCACCGAAAATTGTCTTCAAAGATAAGCCGCATATTTGTTTGCCAACGAAGCTAGTAATATAGGTGGGTTATTATCAAATTGAATTGGATGATCTAGTTACCAATAATATGTAGTATTAACAGTCGCCGTGGTCTAGTAGGTAGTGTGTTGGCTTATTAGACGGAAGGCCCGAGTTCCAATCCCAGGTCAGACATCAAAATGATATATGAAAACTTCCTCTCAGCAGATTTCTGGCAGAAACTCTGAGAGTAAAAATTGCCATGAAAAAGCTTCTCAAAAAATCTGTCGTTCGGAGTCGACTTTAAACTGTAGGTCCCGCTACTAATGTATAAAATTAACGCACACTATATGAGTGGCATTGAGAAGCTAGGCCGTAATCCTGACTGAAGGGTTGTAATGGCCAATTATGAATGTTTATATTAACAGGATGGCTCTACGTGCTATCAAAACAATGAAAATGCTAAACGTTTTAATTCTCATTGGACTGTATCGCCGGAAATATAAAGTATTTCACCAAAAAAAGTTCACCCAAAACTGTTCAAATGGTAAGATGAGCAGTTTCAGATTCTGAGTATAGATGCCTGGGAAAAGTTAATGCGCGACGTAACCATCCACGGGAATATAGCCAAAGATTGTGTTTTTTGAACACTCAGGTTAGAATATCTCGAAAACATAGCTTTTCGCACCACTTATGTTGTGTGTGGCGGGACCTACAGTTTAAAATCGACTCCGAACGACTGATTTTTGAGCAATTTTTTTCACAGCACTTTTATTTACTCTTAGGATTTTGGCCCTAAATCTGCTGAAATAAAATCTTCTGCGAAGAAGTTTAAAACACTTTTATTTAAGACATCAGTGGAAATGTATTAGTATTATTCCATGATGAAAGTTTTTCTAAAATCGTAATAATTTCTCTACTAAGTTTTTATAAAAGTTTCTTAAATTTAAAACTGATACTGCTACTACTACCATTTTGAATTACAGTCTTGGATGTGTTTGCCAACTGCAAAGAGAAAACAGAACGAAGAAAAAGTGGACAAAATGGAAAAATATAAAATGAAACGGAGAATAATGGCACAGTAAATTATGCAAAATATTAAGATTTATATGGAGTTCCCATACTTTCCCAAAAAGCTTTCATAAACTGTTTCTGACTATTTGCCAAACAACAGAAAATCAACATTCTCATGTACATTCTGCATACAAACGCACTGATAACATACAGAATGCATAAGTTTTCAAAAGCAGCAGCAGCATAAACTTTTCTTATTGTGTCTGCATTTGATGTCTTAATATTTCTACTGATACAGTTTTCAACAATAACAACAATAATAACACTATCGTTATCAGAAAGTAGTCTGATGCTGAAGACGAGTACATAAGTAATTGGGTCGAGAGTGATTTAGTTTCCTTTGTTTAAAGAGCAACAGAATTTAATAGTCACTCTACTTAAAGCTTTTTTCTCTATTGAATTGTCAGAAAACGATTTTAATATTCAAAAGACACCGTAAATAGCAAAAATATTATCGAGTTTCTGCAATATATAAGCTTCAATTATTTTCAAGCCAAAAGTGAATTTTTTAAAATCCTGTTGACTTTTTCTTTATAACTTTTTTAAAATTGTTTCTAAAATTTTTGAATTTATTTTTGCTTATTTTCTACATAAATAATTTTTCTTTATCTCACAATTGTTTTGATGAAAGAAGGGACGGGGAGGGGGGTGTGCTTAGCCGCCAGCAAGAATTTTTTTTTTGTAATTTTATAATAAGCTAAAAAGTGAAAGAGATGGTCCACATAAACTCCTAGACTTTGATGTCAACCAAAATCTAGAAACACAGGACGACTGTTAGGTTGTCCCCTACGAAATATAACTCCAGGAATTTAAATGATTTTCCACTTCACGAACTTGTTCAACCTGACCTGAAGTGGGCAATATCTGATGGAAAACACTTCAAAAAAATTATTTCTTGATTTTTAAGAATATTAATCGTAAAATTGTAACAACATTGGGTTTCCCTAATCAAGTTTTAAATCGGATATTACTTTTTTTTTTATCAAGTTAGTGAATAAAAAAAATAAATAAAAAAAGCAGATGCCAAAAAGTCAAATTAGACTATGCGGCATGCTACGTACGGAATCTTTGATTAAATATCTGGTTGGTAGGTAGGGTAAGTGGCCTATATACTTGTCATGAACCAAGTTAGTGAGAAAGGATGAAAATGGGGTCCTTTCTTTTATATATGATCTTCCAATAGGGACTTACGAGATTTTACAGTTGGCAATGGCCAACATGTCAAATTTATTGTGATTTATTTAGTCTGTTTTGTCAAATCACCATGGACAAAACATCATAGACAATGATGTGTAGGTACTGAATGAGCTCTGGAGCAGTTAGAAACTGACGTAAATTTTCATCAAAATATCATCTTCAGCTAGCAGTATACACCGATAAATACCAACTTCCTTAGGTCATATCACTCACTCATTGGTGCTGTGATGTGACCACTGAAGGCGTGTAGTTTGATGACTATTTGACTTTTTCTTGTGGGTTTTGAAGTCGCAGCTTAGTGTGAATATGCCACAATCCATGACGTGTGATCACGGTTCAAACCCTAGGTCAGACAACTCCAACAAAACGAAATATGCTAAAATATTTCTTCGGCAAACTCCTTTTATATAAAATTGCTACGTAAAGCTTCTCAAAAATTTGCAGCAACAAATAGTAACAAACAACTGTTACATACATAATTGGTCATTACAATCCTTCAGTCAGGATTACGGCCAAGCTTCTCACCACCACTCATCTTGTGTGTGTTAATTTTACAGTTTAAAGCCGACTCCGAACGACAGATTTTTGAGAAACTTTTCATAGCAATTTTATTTACTCTCAGAGTTTTTCCCAGAAATCTGCTGAAAGAAAGTCACCGAAGAAATATTTTTTTCACATTTCGTTTTGATGTCTGACCGGGATAAAGATAAACAGCTGCTATTGGTACTTTATTTTATTTATTATTTTGTTAAATGTTCATTATAATGATAATAATTATTATTGTCTAAATTTGTTTTATCCTAATTTTTAATATTTTATATTTTTATTTTTTTATTTCGCTTCTTTTTATATTCTTCTGGGCGTAAAAAATTAAAGCGAAAATAACTCAAATAAATGCATCCCTTCCTTTTCGTTACCCCCTATATTAACTTTAATACTAAAGTATTTAAGAAATATATGCTGCATACCTTAAAGGATTGAATTTAAAACATACGTGGCGTATGAGGAATATTTATTAAAATAACAATACTGCTGGTATACATCATACGTCACGTAAGTATTGCGTGTAATATTACTGTGGATTAGAGATGAGCGATCTAGTGATTTTTGAAGAACGTTGTTCTCAGTGAACGTGATTTGTCAATCACTGTTCTTTAAAACAGTGATTGTGATCACAGTATTCCAAAAGAAAACAATAATGACAATAATGTATTTTATTAAGTCGTAAGAAAGAGACAACTAGATACATACTACGAAAAGGCTACTAAACAAAATCAAAGTGGTGTCATCAATGTTAATATTTTTAAAATAATTTTTTTTTTATATGAAGTTTGATAATTAAGTTTCAAAGAAAGTTCATGTATAAAAGACAAAAGTAAATAATCAGCATCATCTAATAGTAATTCTGCCTCGCTCAAAATAAAATGAAATAAATTTGAGTATGGAACAATTGTGAAAGAACGACATTATTAGTAACTGTTATTTGGCAACTTCAATCACTGTAGTTACCGGTGAGTTATCAATCACCGTGATTAAATCACAGTTTTGAAAATATCGCTCATCTCTACTGTGACAGAAAATTAATTTTTAATTTGGAAATATTTTTAACAATCGATTTTTGTAAATTTTTTTTGCATAAATTATAACAATATTCGCATATTCACAAACCCAAAGGTAAATTCTCCAGCTTCAAGATAAAAACTTTTGGTCAAAAACAGAGGTTTTACATTGGTCATTAAAAGAAAAAATTCTAAAAAATAAAATTTGTTGCATACTATCCCTCTTTCCTTTCTCCCAAACAAACTATCATTCTGTAACTCCAAAACAAAGCTATACATATGTAAGTAGGAGATATCGCCAGATGTTTAGATTTAAGCAAATTTACTCAAGGCGTCAAGGAACTGGACCAGCTCAAGTCCAGCTCAAATAGCATATGAAGTAGTTGTTGTAGTCGTTTAGGTAGTGTGTTGGCTTATTACACGTGAGGCGATGATTCAAGCACCAGATGAGAGATCGCCAATTAAAAATTAAATATGAAA
The DNA here is from genome assembly GCA_930367235.1 of Sarcophaga rosellei. NCBI lineage: Eukaryota > Metazoa > Arthropoda > Insecta > Diptera > Sarcophagidae > Sarcophaga > Sarcophaga rosellei. The sequence goes on along the minus strand of OV884020.1, from coordinate 65,724,054 downwards.
AAATATTTCTTCGGCGACTACCAGGAAAAGTTATCTTTCATTCGGAGTCGACTTTAAACTGTAGGTCCCACCATTCATGTATAAGATTAACATGCACAACATGGTGTTAGAAGTTAGGTTGTAATCGTTTTTGAAGGGTTCTAATTTCCAATTTGTTGTATTGTATTTCAAACTTCAAAGTGGCAGTAATAGAGAGAACAAGATTCTAGTCGAGTTGATAAGCATTGACTTTAGAACTCTTCTCACTGTAGAGTATCTTTTACAAATTTTTTCCACATTTTAATTCAATTTGTAATACTGTCAGTGTTTTATATAAATTGAACGTTTCAGTTTGTCATTCTTTAGAGATTTTTCGTTGTATCCACTAATGGCTCTTAACGAAAAGAACGGAAGTAATCACAGCAAATTTATATTCAACTGTTTTTTCCATTAATAGTGGAAACTAAAGTTTTGTCATTCTTTACTGTTCGAGTTTTTGTTTTTTTAAGTTTTAAAGAAATTTAGCATATCAAGCCAGTAGCTTTAACTATACTTAAGCTTTTGGATTTTGTTCTTTTTTATTTTTCAATACAAGCAAGTCTAGCTGCGGGTGTTGATGTATGGTTTGTAGGCGACATTGATGGTGGTAGCGAGTTATGGTTGTGTGGGTTAAAGCGGTTTAGAAAATAATTTCAATATATTTAATGTCAATGAAACAGCAACAACAGTAGGAATAGAAACAAACGAACACGATGCTATTTATAGGAACATAAAAAACAGTGGAACCACACTCCCAATGAAGTATGATAGAAAGAGAAAAAAAAATAGTAATGATAGCGAATACCAAGCATATTAAAAGGATATGAAAATCTCTTACAACCATAAAAATCAAGTACACTCGGGGTTTACCACACAAATGCCAGTCAAAGTAATATATTCTTCAAATAGTTGTGCTATTTCTGCTACAGACTCTTCAAAGCGGTGTTGGTGGCAAAAGAAACTGAAAAAAATGAAACACATACACTTGCACTCACACAATCATATTCACACAACATAAAGTGTGTAATAGTTTGCGGCTTTGGCTGCTAAAATACGCCAGCACGTTGCTCATACTCACTGGCAGATGGTGCCATTACTCGGAATGGTTGTCGTGCCATGTCAATAGTTTGACTCTGCACGTATACACTTGTGTTGCATATTGAAATTGTTTGCCAGATTGCGGCCACCATCATTGCTATTTTTAGCTGCTGCTGCTGTAGCTAACTCTGACACCGACACTAAAACTGTCGCAAATGTCTCACACCATGGCCATGATTTAAATTTTTTCTACAGTGACTGTGGCCGCGATTTCAGCTTGTGTTGGTTTCCTTTCGAGTATTGCATAGACTGTGAACGATTGTGTAGGTGACAAATATGAATGGGATTTCACAGTTACACCACAATTAGTCTCACTTTTTAATAAAATAATGAATTCTTGTTTTAGAGAAAAACAAAAAAAATATGAAAGGAAGAGAAATCACATCATTTCTTATTCAGACTTTAGTAACAGCAATTACGTAAAATGGATTGGAGAAAAAGTGGAAATTAATTCCTACAAAGAAATTAATTTTTTATCGTCTCAGGGTATGTATGATGATTTGTATGATTTGAATATAATTTTTAAATTTACAAAAGAAAATTTTTTATATTAAATTGAGAATTAATTATATGAAAAGGGAGAAATTATTGTACAATTTTTCTTATTTTAGAAAATGAAGATGTAATGAAAACCTTGCATAGTGAGCCTACCGTTTATTCTTCGAAGAAAATTTATTTATTTAGAAAAAAAATTTTAATTAAAATTGGTGTCAATTATGCCTAACATTTACGAGAATTTCTGAAGTATTTTTGCAATTTGAAAAAAAAGTAAGTATGAAAATAAAGTACCAAAGTCCGGAGGACAGAGACTCATATGAAATTTTTTAACAACCATACTTTAGTAAAAAAAGTTACACACACATACATACATACATAATTGGTTGGTCATTACAACCTTTCAGTCGGAATTACGACACAGCTTCTCACACCACTTATGTTCTGCGCATAATTTAAAGTCGACTACGAACGATATATTTTTGAGAAACATTCCATGGCAATTTTATTTACTCTCAAAGTTTTTGCCAGAAATCTGGTGAGAGGAAGTCGCCAAAGAAATGTTTTTTATTCTTCGTTTTGTTCAAGATGTCTGACCTGGGGTACGACCCATTTTCTCATGTCTAATTAGCCAATACTTTTTCTACTAGATTACGGCGACATCTGGCTTACTCTTCATTTTAGAACAACATATCAGACAGCCCATAAGAAATCCCGAGGTTTGCTTCCAAACGTAAGTTTACGCTATGGAAAGACAGTCAAGACGCCACTTAGAATTTAGCTTATATGCGGTTGTTTGGAGATATAATAGAATGGAAAGCTGATTCAGTGGAGTTTCACCCCATCGTGATGGGGGAATTGACGGTAATGTGCAGTAGCTGCAATGATAATGATGGGACCAGTATATTTAAGTGGAGTAGGGCAAGTGGTTTGGAAAACGCAATCTTTGTAATAAGAAGGACGAATCACCAGAACACATATTCGGAACTTGTGCGACGTTAATGCAACTGATAACGAAATAGCTCAGATCGTATCAATTATTTCCGGGGAGTTATTCTCACTGACAGCGAATAGTATGCTAAAGTGGGCCAGGGAATATTATTGGAAATACTACATATACATATGCAGGTTGAGGGCCGTATAACAAACCATGTGAATGAGCTAGTCGACTCCTTCTAGTCAAGAATAAGTAAATTCTGTTTTCTACTTCCAATTTGTTACAAAAATCTAAGGATACACATAAAATATCGACTTTATCGACTTGCCATAAATCGATAGAAAATCAATGTCAATCAGTAGATTGTTAACAGAAGCTCTGGTCTGTTTTCCTATATCCTATCCAGACGCAGGTTCTTAGTTACCCAGCTCGTAATAATTAGAATACAATTAGCATGCCACACAGTCTAAAAAATATTTTTTGTTTATTTTTACGTTTAAGTGAAGGTTTAAAATGGTTGGTACTTAAAAATCCACACACAGATTTACTCTCTGACGAATACACTTTGATCGACTGGCCACAAAATAAAAATATTTTGTTTTCAAACTAACCTCAGTTAATTTATTTGCTTCAGTAACCTTAATCAGACGATTTATTGATTTCGTCCCGTCCTTTCGAGAATAATCAATACAAAGTGGGAAAATTTTCATACATTTTGTATTCCTGTGGATGGTAAGTTCAGAAGTATTCCTCTGCTTTTAAACAATTAAATTCGTTTTCTTTGTTTATTTAAGTTGAAGGTCATTGGTTAAACCAAAATCCCATCTACAATTCATGTTTTATTGAAGACGTTTTAGGTTGCTTTTTTTCTATTATTTAATTCCACCAACATTTTGTTTTTTCACTATCTCTTCTGACCTCCTCTTTATTTTTATTACTTTTCTTTCAGCAGTTGGCTTTTAAACACAGCAGTAAGTGAAACCAAATAAAAAATTGGCTCAGAGAAGAAACATTAAAACTTTTTAGACCAGGAAACTTTTTTGAAACGTTTGGGAATTTATGTGTTTTTAAATACAAAATAAAATATTTATTTAGTATCGTATTATTTTTATGACTTCATAAATTTAAAAAAAAACAAATCAAATAAATTAAAACGAAAAATTTTTTATTAAAACGTTTTAAAAAATTTCGAAACTTTATCTCAAAAATTTATTGGAAACATCAAATAACATCGAATAGATTTTAAATTAACTTTTATTGTTGCTTGTGTCAGTTCACATTTGCTTTTTTATATTTATTGGCATCACAGCAGTATGTATGTATCGGATCTTCCAATTAGTATTTCCCATCTATTTTTGCCATCTTGCCATTTTTGGCCAAAATCGATTGAATAACTCGACTCACAAAAGTAGTACAGCTAACCCATTTTAACGGTTGGAAAGAATACCCTCTGGACTACTCGAAACCGATGCAATCGATATCGCGTCCTTTACAGCAGGCAGGCTTTTACAGACCATAACATGATGAATTTTGCTGCGTGACTTGGGCCTTCACCTCTTAACTGACGTAGGAATAGAAGATAAGCAACCATAGATAATGACCAGTTTGAGACCCTGTTGTGGTGTTTATTTTCGACAGGTGGCCCATTGGTCAACACTTCTGTGAAAATGGCATTAGTCAGGCTATTATTGTCAACGGCTAGCATTATTGGTTTTGTGATTAACAATTGCCTTAAAGCCAAGTCACAGTAGCCTAGTAGGTAGTGTGTTGGCCTAGTAGACGTGAGGCCATGCTTTAAATTTCTGGTCAGACATTTCCAGCATAACGAAATATGCAAAAATTTTCTTTGGCAACTTGCTCTCAGTAGGCCTAAGTGTGTCCGCTCATGACTCTATCGAGGGGACAGCCACTTCTACCTACTTAACTGCTCTCAGCAGATTTCTTGCAAATACTCTGAGAGTAAATGAGAAATTGTCATGAAAAAGTTTCTCATGCGAAGTCGACTTTAAACTTTTAACACATAGAGCGTAGGTCGTGGGAGAAGCTAGCTTGTAATCCTGACTAAAGGGTTGTAAGACCCAATTATGTATGCATGTGTTCAATTGCTTTAAACCCCTAGTTAGATAATCCGACCGCAGACTCGTATTTTCAACAGACTCTATGTGCCACAATGGATATTCTGCACGACCAATTTGAGAGCAAGGTCATCGCACTTGGAAGTATTGTGGTAGCTCCCAAGACGATGTGATTTGATTCCGTTCATCTTTTTCTTGTGGTGTAGTCTCGAGCCGCAGGTGTATGTGGGTAAGCCAGAAATGAAAGCCAACATAACTTATGTCAGCAGTCAATTTCAGACTGATTTATGCGTCAGAGTCACGATTATTTTTAATCGATTTTATATTTGACGCATCAATACTGCGCATACTAGACCTTATTTCATTTAAACTTAAAAACAGGAAGCGCTTAAAAAAGCTCCCTATACTGTATAAAAATATTACTAAATTTAGTTAATGTTTTACTAGATAAATAACAGGCTTAGTTAGATACCACATTCAACCAGCTGTAGCAGCAGCAACAATAAAATTTAAAATCGGGCCGAACATAAATAAAACAAAATAAACAATAATTCAAAATGATGTAAACAAATAAAAAACAAAAAAATGTTTGAATCTAACAGAAATAAAAATATTTACAAAATTAAACGATTTCAAAATTATACAATATTTTTACAATTAGGCAGGGGAAGGTCGACGGCATAATATTATAATCGACTGTGTTGGGTAAGGAAAATTTCATAAGAAATGTTGAACGTATGCAACTGAAAATATGTAAACAGAAATAAAAAATTGAAAATACAAATACGTAAATAAAAAAAATTCAGTAATAAATAGGGAAATTTGAATAAATGAATATGAATTTGAAATGAATTCTGAAAAATTTCTAACATTGGCATCTCGAGAGTAAGAGTCATAATGTACTACATAACAAATCATGGGTATATGATACATATATAATTTGGTCATTGCAACCCTTCAGTCAGGATTTCGACCTAGCTTCTTACGCCAGTTATGTTGTGTGCGTAAATTTTGTATGTGAGTGGCGGGAGCTACAGTTTAAAGTCGCCTTCGAAACATTGATTTTTGAGGAACTTTTCGTAGCAATTTTATTTACTCAGAGAGTTTTTGCTAGAAATCTGCTGAGAGAAAGTTGCAGCAGAAATATGTTCTTATTTCGTATAGTTCGAGATGTCTGACCTGGAGGTTAAACGATGGCCTCACGTCTAATAAGCCAACACACTACTACTAGACTACGGCGACTTCAGCTATGAAGTATATGAAGCCAGTATCAAATAAAAAGCGAAATAATTATTAATGAAATGTTCCCGAGTTCTATAACCACAAAAAGTACATCAATTTAAAAAAATGTTGTTCAATATTTTAATGTAGTTTCTTGAAGAAAATTATTTTAGAATTTAAAAAAAGAATTTTATGTCAGAACTAGCTGTACCCTGCGCGCTTTGCTGCACTACAAACTAAAATAAATTTGAAGGAAAGACATTAGACAAATATCCAATTAAGTTTGAATCATTTTATTGATTTTGTTTCTCGTTGTCCAGATGATTCAGAGGAACGGGCCTGAGTAGTACGCATTCGATCAAGTGATTCATTGTTCAAGTGATTCATGCGAACGGATCTGTGCGGCATGTACTCGAAGATTTTTCAGTCTCAATTCTGCTGATTCTGAGGCTAGTAATGCTCTTTTCTTTTCTTTTCTTTTCTTTTCAACACAGGATCAAATGCACAGTTTACGATTTAATTAATTTCGAAGAATTTTCAGTGGCGCCACCTGTCGGAAATTGGTTATACCAACTTAGAAACCTTCGTCGGCTCATGCGCAACAACTTTGCTAAAGATTAAATGCATAGTTTACGATTCCATAAAGTACATTCATTTTTATATATATAGATAATTTAAACTTGAAAAAAAAATAAATACAACAAAAGTCTACGAATTTAATTTTGGTTATATTTTTTCTTATTTGGTGAATTTTTTCACAAATGTTGGTTACAAAATTTTTTTCTTTCCCTTCTATCTTTCCCCCCGCGTCGTTCTTTACACTTTATTTTCTTTGGTTTTATACATCAAGAATCACAGATAGCATACTTGTAGGGGTAACTACTATGCGTATGAGTAATATATTTCAAATGCAATTAAATATTAAGTATGTAGTATGTAGCATACGTGGGCATGGCCCCTCGCTCATTTGGAATATCAACATAAAAAGTAGCCTATAACTCCTTCCAGACATACAGGAAGATACTGTGAATTTCAAGAAAATCGGTTCAGCCGTTTAATCGTCTATAAACTTCAAACATACAAACATACAATCAAACACACATTCATTTTTATATATAAGATGCTGTACCACCAATATCGATCGCTCCTTGAACTTATGATGTCCTTACCAAAAGAAATGTAAAAGAGCTTTCTAAGAATGCGAAAGCTGAATTCATGTATAACAAAATAATACATCTATTGTACTTGTACTGTGTTTTTATTTTATACGAATTCAAATACCAATTCAGTTCCCCGCACAAAAAGTCCCCGTAGTCTAGTAGATTTATAAAATGTTAGTCCGTGTTTCAAATCCTATATCTCTAACAAAACGAAATGTAACAAATTTTTTTTTCGATGATTCTCTCTCAGCAGTCTTCGGTTGATCAGATTCAACTTTAAGTTGTTGGGCCTGCTACTCATAAACATCTTAAGAATATCGCTGTAGTGATTTAAGCGATGCACTTAAGTTACCAGAATCAAATTTTTTTCAAATCTGAAGAATTAAACATGAACCATCCTAATATATGTATGTATGTAGCAGTTCGCATATATGTATATCATTTCCCTTTTTGGCTTCTGATAAATGCTGGGATGCTTGTGAGAGTTTTATTCTGCTATGAGGTAATTTTCTATAATGGATTGCCTTGACTTTGCATAGGTGTATGTTAATACTATACGTATGTATGTTAATACCTTGTTAATCCTCCACCGACATTTTCTACTTGTAAAGTAGACATATACACTGCAAAATTTTTTTATTTAACCAATAAAATATTATTTTACTGCATGTGTATTAAGATGTTATCGTCAAAGACATTGTCAAGTAATGGGTGTGTAATATATACGCATTAGTGTTATTATTTTCCAAGGGTTTTCCAATGTATCGGCATTTGTAGAAATTGGTTTTTTGTTACAATTTCTGTGTATTTATGATTATGATTTACGATGCTTATCTGAAAGCGCATACATTTTTTGTTGCTTTAACAAAATCACTTCAATTTATTTTTGTTTTCTTTCTTTCTTTTCATCATTTCATTTTTGAATATTGTATTGTTGGTGCGGTTTCCCAATTATTTTTCAATCGGATTTTTTGCTTTACTTTATCGTCTACTTGGGTTAAAGGTTGCTTTTAATTTTCTTTTTTTATTTTTATTTTTATTTTATTCCAAAGAAAGGAAAATTATATGGTTTAAGGCATAAACTCTTATACTTAAACTGTATTTATGTGTGTAAGTAAAAAAGAACTGAAATTCGATATTTTTTCCAATAAAAGTTAATCAAACTACTTGCCTACACAATTGATTTTCAACTTAATTTTCATTGTTAGTTTTCAAGGAGGAAAGTTACAGCCTTGGAAATCCATACACTATGCCTGCTGGTTGTCGAAGTAGGGAAAATTAATCCGTAAATGTTTTGCTGAAGTTTACTAAACTCTGTTAATCTTTAGTTTTCTCTTCTTAACAGGAAACGCGACACAAGACACTACACTTAAATCATGCCAACATGCGTTAATACACTTGTACCATGGAAGACCTTGTTTATCTTCTAAAAACTGTTCTGGTGAACTGAATCTTTTGCCATGAGTTTCGTCTTCGAACAGTCCAAATCAGGGAAATTCAACTTTAACTTGTTGTTAAAGATGTAAACGTGCGTATGTTGTCTCATATTTAAAGAGTGTGTTGATATTTAATTCCCTGTGTGGTTTTTTATTTCACAAGACTTTCATTCTTTCAACTAAATTAAGTCATTTTATTTTTTGGGTATATATTCCCTCCATTAAATCAGTGTACAATAAAACAACAATTAAGACACACACACATACTACATATTCTTATAAACAACACATGCTTTGCGCACCCACTGTTTCCTACATACTTACATTCAGAAATGATTACACCTGGAAAGTGTGAAAGTTTGTTAACAACACAGGGAATATCATAATAAAACAAAAGAAAAATTTTAAAAAGGAAAGAAGGACAATAAGTAGAGGAACATAAAAAGTATGCTATTTGCTTTAATTTCTTTGTGTTGTATTTAAATAATTTAATAGAGTATTAATTTGTGAATTTTTTTCACACAGACCACTTCTTTCAGATTAGCAACGAAGACAAAACCAGTATATTTTAGTGAAACGTTTAGAATCATGAATTGAAATGTAATTATCGTACGTTTACGTATCTGTTGCAGTATTAATTGTACAACGTCCATGATTCATTCGGGATTACAAACTAGCTTCTTTGAATGACTCGCTACCAGTCGTATAACAATAGTGCATCTTACCCGCTTTCGTTCTATTAAAATTATCGCGTGTTAAGAAACCTGGCCGCTGTAAGGAACTTGACCCTTCTACAAAAACCTCACAAGTATCAAATTTCCTTATTTGTACATTTGAAAGTACATGACCTTTGCAAAGCTTTATCTGGAGAAGGTTTCGAACCGTTTTTTTTTTAGGAAAACCAAGCTAAAAATAATCATATTTTTTTTATCAGTTATAATCGTAGGGAGTCTGGAAATTAACAAGCTAGCTAAGCTATGAATAGCTTGGTATTTATTAAGACAGTTGTAGCCTATTAAGTAGTGTGTTGGCTAATTAGGCGCGACAAAACGAAATACGAATAAATATTTCTGTGGCGACTAACTCTGAGGAGACTTCTGGCAAAAACTCTCTGAGAGTAAATAAAATTGCCATGAAAAATACCAATTTAAATGACGTCGTGGAGATTCTCTTCAGATTTGATTTTAGCCATCAAGGCTATGTGTTCAACATATCCTTGAAAGATGATGGCTGGTAGGTCAAAAGAACTTATTTCCAAACAAGGCGCCATATTACTGGTGAAGGGCGCCACAATTTGGTTTTCCACTGTTTCCTTATTTCCTGTGTATGTTTCTGCAGAAAGCGTATATGTATAGGACTTCTACCAAACATCTATAACTGAACTGTCTTTTTATGATCTAGTGAAGGTTATTATTAAATGCGCCCTCTATGTCATGAAATGTATATATGGTTCCGACCCTCACATTCGACTGTAAACTGTTGGTCACGCCACTCATGTTTTAAATTAACACACACAACACCAGTGGTGTGAGAATTTTATTAATCGAAAGTGTCGAGACCAACAGTTTAAATTTTTTTTAAATATCAAAGCTGAGGTTGGAACTCCTGAGTCGACGTATACTAAACCAAAACACCACTCACTAGACTACGGCGACCGTTATCCCTCACAAATTATAAACAGGAGCACGGCTAAATAAAAATTTATTTTATAGAGGATTATAGGCTCATAAGATCATGAAAACATAACCTACTCTGAAGCATCAGGCATGTGCTACAAATCAGTGATGATGAGAACTTAAAGCAGTTGCCGATGATATAGCCATTACGACTGACATAGATGTTAAGTTAGAGTATTTAAAAGAAGATTTAATGCATTAAAAATTCATTGGAAAACTAGTTAGATAATTAACTTTGATAAATAAATCTTGTATGTATCGAAGTCGCCGTGGCCTAGTAGGTAGTGTGTTGGCTTATTTGACGTAAAGCCCGGGTTCGTATCCTAAAAACCATGGATTCATTAAGATAACTTCGCTTCATTATATCAAAGCAACAAACTTTTAATTTGACTATTAGCCATACGACCCATCCTACGGAGTAAAGGTGTAGAAATGTTGATCTTTTAGACACGACTCAAGGAGCTGTTATCGTACGTAGTGTTCTAACAAGATTATCAAGAGGAAATTTAAAATTATTTTCTATTTATTGATATGAGTAGATTATTTCAATATGTCTGATAGAAAATATACTCAAAAGAAATACAGTTAAACTACCACTCTCTCAAATAATTTAAACCACTTTAAATTGTATCCGCTTTTACTCCTGCGGCTGCCTTTTTATATTATTTTTCTTTACATACATACATAAGCAATTTAATGTTTTAAACATATTTTTCCTGGTCTCCCTCTTTCGAACATTCTAAAAATAAAATAACATAGGGAAACATATAAATAAATACTGACATGGCATGGAGTCTTTTTTTATATTCACATTATAAAGTCAGGTGTTCCTGAGGCTTATCCTGAAAAAACATTCGCACTCGTTTACAGACACACATGTACACACACCAAAGCTCACATAGCAAAAGAGTATATAAATGCAATCATCCAATCACCGTTTCCACCCTTGAATTTAGAGGTAACGAAGAAGTCACAATAATAATGTGTGGTAAATTATGAGAATTTATTCAATAACATTTTAAATTTATGCCTTTTTCACACCATTCCGAACTTGAGTGTTGAAGAAAGTTTTCTGCATGAAAATTATACACACGTTTCATCCCTGAGGAAGGTAAGAGTAGGTACGAGCTGGTGTGTCAGATATAGAGTTTTTTTGTAGAATAAAAGAAGAAAAACATGCATAGGTAGTGGATTTTATTTTCAGTTGCAAACTTTTGTATGAAGCACTTTATGTTGACTAGGAAAAAGAAAATAAAAATACAATTTTATAATGGAAGGTATGTCAGTCATATATTATAAGAAAGTAATATATACTTCCGATAGACATAAACATAGTTGTTATAATTATATGAGGACCTGGTCTTTTTCCCTACAACTATAGTTGCTCTACTGTGCGAAAAATATGGACAACCTCTTTAAATGGATGTGTTAGAAACTTTTGTTTATTCAGCGATTATGCACGTAGTGTCCTATTTCTCCCAGGACACAATGCTACTCAGTTGTGCTTATCTTTCTCTCAGCAGAATCTGTAGTTACTGATATCATATTTGTATTGGTATAAGTATTCCCATTGCTTCGGTTAATTTGGATAGTGTCCACTCATTTTACGAGGTGGCTTAGTCTCGTTGGCAGCAGAAGTTTTCATGCAATATTGCCAGCCTCTGCTGGACACGTATGGACAGGAAGAGGACAGACTCATTTCTATCCTTAAATCCGTCCATCGCACAATAGCGATCCTTACGAGCCATTGTCCTTTTGGTAGGAATGCCGAAAGACTCAACACTCAGCATTCAGCAACTAATAACTTCTGCTGGCGCTGTGGGTGTGAGGACCAAGAAGAGACTATTTTTCACATCATGTGTAAGTGGCCTGCTCTTGTCATAAAGGGCCGTAGGTTTCTGAGCTCTGATTATCTGACATCTTTGACCGAGCTCTCTAATATAAAGATAGCGGCAATAACAAGATTTATTTTAGACTCTCGATTGTTTTCTCTAGGGTATGGTTGAGCCCCCGGGTAGAATTAATTGTGAAGTCACAATGGGTCTAAATGCTTGCCTAAATGAGATCTTTTCTTTCGAGGGGGTCCGCCACCTAATTTAACTTACTAGCATCACATTTTTTCCCAGCCTTTAGGTACTTATTACAGGCAAAGTGAGTATAAAATTAACACACACACAATTAATCTGTCAATGCTTGATAAGTTTCAGATCAAAACCTAAGTTCTTTCGTTGCTGTGACTTTACTGACTTGCGCTTGTACCTTCATGTGCTCAGATATTTATCACAAATTAACTTGTCTACATCTCTTCTGTGTCTTTTTAGGCTCGGTTTCTCAGACTTCATATCAATGGTATACTAATACCACGGATATACAATACCACTCATGTTGTGTTTGTGAAATTTATACATGAGTGAGAAGCTACACCCTAATCCTGACTGAAGGGTTGTAATGGCCAATTATGTATGTGTATACATAAGAGGTCGGATTTACAGTTTAAAGTCGAATTCGAAAGATAGATTTTTAAGAATCTTTTCATTGCAATTTCATTTACCATCAAAGATTTTGCTGTATTTCGCTTTGTTGGTCCCTAATGATTGTAATTTTCTCAGGCTTTGTTGCTTTCACGAGCATTTGAACTCGAAAACTCTGTTGATTTCTTTTTTTTTTTGGTATATCATTTTAGTCCTTTGAACCTTATGAAATCATAATTCGTCTTAATGTTTAATAATTTCTACTTTGTATACATTCCCTCATAAACACAAGTGAAAGCATGTATGTGTGTGCATGCTAGGATATCTGTGTCATCTGCAATGCAGCTGCAAAAGAAAAATCAAAAACTGCCCAAAAGAATACATCCTAAAAATGAAGTAGAAAAAGAAAAAAAAAATAGCCGGTTTACAGCATCACTAATGATAGCTTTACACTTTAATAGGTTATCAAGAGAATCTGTTTGTATAAGCGAATGCAAAAATATTTAAAGGCGGTCCACATACAAAAGAAGGACACTAATTTTCAAAAGAACTTAAATGTATTTTTTAAAATTATCATTCATATTACGCCCATTTTCTATATTTTCTTTAATTTTTTTTAAATTTAAAACTTTTGTTCGGTTTTTTTCATGGTTCATCCTATTATGCCGATTGTTTCTCTGTTTGCATATGTGAGTACAAAGTACAGTTAATAGCGTGTGGTTTTATCCAAAGAGCTGCAAAATAAACTTGAATAATGGTAAACATAAGCGTGCAACAAATGTTGCTGACATTAGCACTAGAAATTATTGGACTCTTATCAAGCAATTGTTGGATTACCCATACTCTTGGACACACATATACATGAAGCCATAAAGCATAACTAAACGGGCAAATGTGCATGTGTTAGTTTCGTAAAGACTCCATTTTGATGATAAATTTTCAAGGAAAATCTAAATTTTATTACGAAAATAGAAACAAAATTATAATTTCAATTTTAACAAGTGATTTAAAGAAAGTCCAGAAATAAAAGAGGACCATGAAGTTCAATGTGGAAGTTAAACAATATACAAGGCGATTGCAATAGGATCTTTCCAGATTACAAAAATGCTAAGCTAAGGGCTTCCTTTTCATACTTCACAAACATTCATTACATACTTTACTATTGGATATTTTCATTGAAAAGTTTGATCTCTATCGACACTGAGATTAAAGATACTTTAGAGTCAGTCATCTCAGACAAGTGGGCGTCATCCTTCACATTTCTGAGTAATTCCGATTTTCCCTGTGTTAAGCTCTCTTCCAAGCTAAAAAAAAGATGGTCAATCGGATGGTCAAGGACTTCCTAACCTTACAGCTTAGCTGTCATTTATTCCGTCTGTTTTGCCAAATCATCAACAACACGTGCATTTTATTGCCATAATCGTCATACCGAGAGCACTATTCGAAATGCGGCAGATAAATTCAATTACACTGATTCAGTAAACAATCGAATAGCACCCGTACGTCGTAGAAAACCAATGTGTTCCAGGAATATAGCCGCTGCCCATGCGAGTGTGGGACAATTTCGAGGTAGTCAATTTCGTGTCACTCACAAGAACTGGGTCCTTCGCAGACCACAACTTGTTAAATTTTGCGACTTGGTTTTGTTCCATTACCCCAAGTAACTAAAGGTAAACGATTGTCGACCATTACCTGTGTTTGCTGAATGGATTTTCGAGCAGATTTTTTTTATCGAAACAGCTTCCATTATCTGGATAGACGGGTAGGTCAACACACAAAACTGTCGAATTTGGGACGAGACTAACCCGTATGAGATCCAAGAATATCTAATGCATCTTTTGACTTCAATTGCATAATCAGGATACCAATGACGCATGTGATTTCAAAAGAAGGTGATACGTTTCACATATATTATACTGGATTGTATATTCTGCACTAGGGATTAGAGAGTATGATCATATCACGTGAAGGCGATATGAACTGACTCTTTCTTGTGGGGAGTTTCATAAGTCTCGGCTGTTTGCGGTTTTCAAAGCCAATATATCCCATGACATTGATCAAATTCCACCTGGTTTATGCGCCATAGTCTTGGAATATTGAACATTTCAGATGTGATTCAAATAGAGAGGAGTTGGCAGCCACATGGATCATGCTATATTTCACACATTGGCATCAAAAGGTTTTTCAAGAGAGTAAATGTCGATGATATCTTCCTCACATTTTTGTTCTATTTACATTTAAAGATAGGAAGAGGCTATTAGAAGAACCAATGCACTCAAGCTGTAAATTCAATTGAAATTCATATCCCTTTAGATAGGCTTCCAGCTATGAATTGAATATTTGTTTTGAATACACGGCACCACTTGGTGGATTTATTTGTTAGTACACAGTATGATCGTGAATATACCCGCGATCATTACATTACAAGGAACAGGCTATGCGTCTGATCGCTTCTATGGAAGCGAACAGCATAATACTCATACATAACCAAATATTTCACTCAAAAGTACACCTATTTATATACGTTATATACACATCACATAACCTGCTTTGACTATTGTTAAGTATTCTCTAAATTTAATAAATTATTCCTTCAATTCATTTAAAAACCCAAAGGATTTCCGCTTAGCCTCCACGAATAATTGAAAAATTATTTCCCTTACTAATCGAACACTTGTCTAGAAATTAACCCACCCATCGCAATTGAACACTTTTCATGAATTACGGGCAACGATTATTAATACCGGCTGGCTGGCTGTCTGACTAGTTGACTTGCTGGTGTTATTTCTGTCGCCAACAGAATTGTATTTGCAACACAAATATTGTATTTACGTGCAAACGTATGCGGTTAAATGAAGAAGAAAAATCATGTGTGCTTCTGTTCACAGATTCTAGCAATTAGGATCTCACGTATGCATGTATGCATGTATGTCTACAAGCCGAAAATGTCATTTGACCGCCATCTAATAGCAAGAGTGGCAACACACCGCTACATGCTCGTATTTGGTATGTGGCAACGTATCCGGTTTAGTGCTGAAATGAAAATTATGGCATACAAAGGATGTGCATCCTGTACAGTTTATCTAATGACTTTGGAGTCGAATGGCACGTCGTGGCATGGCATGGCAATACATATATGGAATGGAACTAAATTTGTTAAATTGATTCATTTTGACTGCTGCGTGGCTTTCATTAACAAATAGTCGATGTCTCCAGAGTAATACAGAAAAGTAAACGTTTTCATTGGATCATTGAGTGAACAAATTGTGTGCATTGTACACACATATACACACACAATCCGTATACACAATATTAAGGTTTTTCAATTTAATTTCTTTTCAGTTTTAGAAAGGATACGGAATAGTAGTGATTTAACAGAATTTAGTTTGAATAAAAACAAAAATTCTTTAATTATTTAATAAAATTTTGTTGGGAATTGCTTTATGTTAAGATCAAGATAATTTAGCACGATATTCTGTAAGGTATTCTATTAAGCGTTTCCTGTCTTTAAATTTGAATAAAATAAAGTGTGTTTGTTGGACATTTTTTATTAGTTTAAGAGATCTATTGACACCATTATATGTGGATTTATCAACGTTTAAATATCCACCACGGCTTCTCTGGGTGAGGCCTATCCGAAATGTTCAATTTTTCAAGTCTATGGCGCATAAATCAGAATGAATTTGACCGATGTCATTGCATCGAAAACCGCATACAACTGAGACTTAAGAAACCAACACAAGAAAGTGTCCAATAAAGTCAAATCGCATGTTCTCGATGACCAGTTCATATCACCTTCATTTGAGACGATTATATCCTTTAATCGCTATTGCAGAATATACAATCCAGCATAAACTGTGCAGCATGTAACGCCCTCCTGTTGAAACCAATAGCCAATGGTCTCTGTATCATTCCATTGAAACTGTAATAAATTGTTAATCATCAACAAAAAGTGCTCGCCGTTGACAATGATCGATTTCTACAGCAATTTGTAGGGCCGCCAGCCCAAAATCCTTACCATATAGTAACTTTTTAGGGATGCTTTGGATGCTCTGGGTTCTCATATCTGGACTACTGTCCCAAATTTGACAACTTTGTTTGTTCAAGTATCTATTCATTCAGAAATATGTCTCATCGCTGAAGATGGTTTTTCTATGAAAACTAGGTTCAGTTACTAAGTGATCGATAGTTTATTTAGCGAACACTCGACGTTGTCGGTGGTCGTGCACTTTCGCTTTCTGGGTCAGTTAAACTTTGTACACGAAAAATCACTCCAAAATCTGTAATTCGCAGTCAAGTAGGTTCCGTCACTCATGTATAAATTAAACACACACAATATAAGTGGTGTGATAAGCTAGGTCAGTCCCTGCTTTAAGACCTGATGTAAATATTTAGTTGAGTCCATCAAAAAGTCATGTGTTGTTATGTGGCATTTTTCAATAACTCTCTTGTTTAAATACAATAGCTTGTATGTTCAGTATGATTGTTTTATTGATTTTTTGCTTTGTTATTTTATTTAATTTAAATTCAATACAATTCCAAGTATTGTATTAAATTATATAAATTTTATTATTCTTCTATATATCTATGGGTATTAAATAAATTGTAATAAATTATTTAAAATTTAAATATCATTTAAAACCCAATTCTTTTAAGTTTATTTTTAAAAGATAAAAAATGAAAAATCATGAGTTTAATTAAATTACTTTTAGACTTTCATCAATTATTTAAAGAATTTATTTGTTTTAATGTAATAAAAATACTTTGTTGTCACTTCAAATGGATATTTAAAGAAATATTTGCAAATAATTCATTCCATAGACACCAATATTGAGTCATACAGGAAGGATGGAAAAATAAACGAGGCAGACATACAGATAGACAGACAGACAAACAGACAGGCAATTAAACAGAAAGACATAGAGACTAATAAAATAGTCATACTGTTAGATAAATATAGAATAAATGAAATTCAGTTTCATTTTTAATGTCTCTTTGCATCTTCATCTACGCTATTTGTCTCTAAATAGTATAGTTGCAGTATTTTATAGCAGAGTAGAAATTATCTTTTGAAATATGCTTAGGCATTAAAGGCAATTTAATATCATGACATGTAACATAATCCTGTCAATATTCTCCTTTAGTTATTTCATTTCAATTGAATACAATATCCTTCTGAGCCCGTATCAAACACCCATTCACCCAGAATTAGTTTTATTAAGAAGGTTGCAGTCATAATAAATGATTGTAATAGAAAACCAATGTATTTCTTTCCATTTTCTTTCCTTGCTCAACAGATTTCTGGCAAAAACTCTGAGAGCAAATAAAATAGATATGAAAACTTTCCCAAAAAAATCTGGTATTCGAAATCGACTTTAAATAGGTGTAGGTGCTGCCACTCATGTATAAAATCAATACATACAACATAAGTGGTGTGAGTGACCAGGTCGTAAACCTAACTGAAAGGTTTTAATGACCATTTATGTTTGTATGTAGACTCAAGTCACCACACAAATTAACTGAGTTGTGGCCAGCGAAAGATCAAGGTCGTGCAAGTAATACGAAATCGCCTTGGATTATCCTGCATACTCTCAGGGGCAGCCTGGATATTTTCGTTAGATTTTGTATTTCGTCGAAGAACGATTCGTAAAATGATTGTAGAAGAAGAATAAGAAAGAAGAAATGAAAGAACACATTTCTACCTATTATTTGATACCAAATTTATAAAAATTGGTGTTCTACTTACAAAGTTATAAGAAGTTAAAGAAAATACTCTACAATACTCCATCTAGTTGCGCACACACATCCAAAACAAAAATGTTTGCGAAAATTTCATTTCAAAAATTTGGTGTGTTCTACCAGGCGCACAGGATTGTGTAACAAGGGGGTGTTTGGCAAAGTATTTTCTTTAACTTCTTAGAAGTTTATAGCGAAGGCACCAATTTTTATAAAACTGATATCAATGGAAAGCTACAAACATGTACTTTCATTAGCATTGTAAATATTATAATTCTTGGCACGCCCACTTATTTATTTATTTTATTTATTATAATGAATGTTTTTCTGATGCAACAAGATCAATTATCTTATAAATTACAGCACCAGAATCAAATAAGTTACATAATACATTGAAATTAAATTAATCAAAATATAAACAAAGAAAAAATAAGATATTGTTACGTTTTTACCCTTTAAAAACGTTAAAATATGAGTTCGTAGATTGCAAATGAAATAAAAGTAAATTAGTGTTTAATTTTGAAATCAATTCTTTATTGTCTGCACAAATCTGTGTGCACCCTGTGTTGAAATTTATTCACACAATAACAATTTGGCTTAGAATTATTATTCTTCTTGTACACAACAACAATTTACTTTTATTGTTATTCTTTTGTACACTCGTTCGTTGTAACTTCGAACAACGATTCTCTTCACACGCAACTTGTCTGCAATCAAGTCTGACTGAATTATTACTCACTCTTCTGCTTACAACCCTTTTTGTAAGCAACAAACTTTCTGCTCGCGTAAACAGTAACAACTGCTTACTTCGAACGCAACCGTGTCTTCACACAAGACTGACTGAAGTATCACTCACTCATCGTTGCTCGTTTTGTCTTGCCTTTTATATCGCTGGATCATCAGTCTAATGCATGCCCTTGGCAGAGAATGACTGCCTTCGGGAACAATCTAAAAATGTAAACAACTCGCTTCCCTTATTGTTGTTAGTGGATCTTGTGTACATCTATCCTTGTAGCGTTGTTGTTGTTTGTTTACTTTGTCCCTTTTCTCTTCTTATACCTGATGTTATTGTTGCTTGTTTACTTTGTCCCCTTGTTTACTGATGTTGTTGTTATATTCTCGTTTGTTCTTTGATCACGCGATCAAGCCCATTGTTTTGTTGCTATATGTTTACTTCTTCGTTGATCATGTAAACAACTGCCTTATGTTGTTTTTGGAGCTTTTGTTTATTACTTTATACATGATCAAGTCCGTTGTTTTGTTTTTGGAGCTTTTGTTTATTATTTTAATAACACCATTTCCATTTTCGTAACACTGCCGCCCACTTAAGCCTGTTCGTCCCGAATGGGCTCATTATCTCCTCTTCCATATTTCGCCAGTCGCTCTATGTGCACGACCTTCATTTTGGCTCGGGGGCTGTTCGATTTCTGAATCCTGTATACGACATCATTTAACATTTTAATTATTTTATAAGGTCCTTCCCAGCTGGTTTGTAGCTTGGGAGATAATCCTTTCTTCCGCTTTGGGTTGAAAAATAGAACCAATTGTCCCTCATGGAAGCCCTTCGTATTCGCGGCACGATCATATCTGGCTTTCATTCTATCGCTAACCATTTTAATACGTGTGCGCACAAATTCATGAAGTTCATTTAAACTTTCCTGTTTTCCAGTATATGTGTCATCTTCCGCTGTGGCGGGCTTACAACCAAGCTCTAAGTCACCAGGTAGTTTTATCTCAGTCCCAAAAATAACCTTGGCGGGTGATCTAGATGTAGAGTCATGAACCGCGGATCGGTACGCCAGTAGAAACCTCGGAATGTGTTCGTCCCAATCCTTCTGTTGCTCGCTCACTACTTTCCGCAAGTATTCCTCCAGGGTTCGATTAAACCGTTATACCATTCCGTCGGACTGTGGGTGAAGTGGCGTCGTTCGAGTCTTCTTAATACCGTATACTTCACACATTTCTTTGAATACGGCTGACTCGAAATTTCTGCCTTGATCAGAATGTAGCTCTACTGGAACCCCGTAGCGACATACCCAGTTATTCACAAAAACATTCACTACGGTGTTCGCCTCTTGATTGGGTATCGCATACACTTCCGGCCATTTGCTGAAGTAATCCATCACGACGAGGACATATCGGTTTCCGGCGTTGCTGACAGGAAAAGGGCCTGCTACGTCCATCGCTATCCGCTCGAAAGGTGCGCCCGAGTTATATTGTTGCAGCTGACCTCTACTTCTTCTTACGGGACCTTTAGCCGCCATACACTGGGTACAGTTTGCAATCCAATCAGCCACTGATTGCTGGCATCCAACCCAATAAAAACGTTGTTTTAGTTTTTCCAGCGTCTTTGTTACGCCAAGGTGCCCTCCGCTAGCTCCATTATGGAATTCATTTAAGACTTCTTTTATTTTAGAGGAAGGCACCACTATTAGGTTGGATGATGTCTTGCCATCAGCGCTTTCCCAAAGTCGATATAAGCACCCGTCTATTACTTTTAAGCTGTCCCATTGCGCCCAATATGCTTTTGTAACAGCACTTTCCGCTGATATTTCATTCCGGGTAGGCCGTTTGTCCTCTTTCTTTGCTGCTATAATTTTTGCCAATATTGGGTCACTCCTTTGGGCTTCAGACCAGTCTTCGTCGGCATCGATTTGCATTAGCCGGATGTCGATGATAGATTCCTTCTTTTCAGCCTTTACGCAATGTCTACACTCTAATTTACATGGCCGGCGTGAGAGAGCATCAGCATTTCCATGTTTTGCACCTCTTCGATGTTCAATGCTGAAGTCATAAGTCTGGAGGCGCTCAATCCAACGTGCTAACTGCCCTTCAGGGTTCTTGAATTGCAGCAGCCATCGCAGTGCGGAATGATCGGTCCTTAGTAGAAAATGTTGGCCATACAAGTACTTATGGTAATGTTTTATGCATTCCAGCACTGCAAGTAGCTCACGTCGGGTTACACAGTAGTTCCGTTCAGGCTTTGACAGTGTACGACTATAGTATCCTACGACTTTTTCAGTCCCATTGACCACTTGGGAAAGCACACCACCAATACCATATCCGCTAGCATCACTGTCCAAAATGAATTTTTCCCCTGGGACCGGATACGCCAAAACTGGTGCGGCACACAATAAGTCCTTTAGTGCCTGGAACGCCTTTTCCTGTGACTCACCCCATTGATACACCTTTGATTTCTTGGTCAGCTCATGTAGGCTTGCCGCCACGCTGGCAAAGTTAGGCACAAAACGTCTATAATACGTGCATAGTCCCAAAAAACTGCGTAATTCATGAAGGCTCTGCGGACGAGGCCAGTCCTTTACTGCTCGTATTTTATCTTCATCCGTGGATATGCCATCTGCTGTAACAAGATGCCCCAAATACTTCACCTGTCTTTGGAAGAACGCACATTTCTTTACACTCAATTTTAGGCCAGCCATTGATATTCGTTGCAGAACTTCTGCCAGGTTCTCAAGGTGTTCGTTGAAAGTTCTGCCCATCACTATTATGTCATCGAGATACACCAGGCAAGTCTTCCAATGCAGCCCCTTTAGTACACGTTCCATAAGCCGCTCGAACGTGGCCGGAGCATTACAGAGCCCAAATGGCATGACTTTAAACTGCCATAAGCCGCCATTCGCACTGAATGCAGTTTTTTCCTTGTCCTTGTCTGCAATTTCCACCTGCCAATACCCGCTTTGTAGATCCAATATGGAGAACCACTTTGTTCCGGCTAGCGCGTCGAGAGTGTCGTCAATTCTCGGTAGCGGGTAACTGTCCTTTTTAGTGACATCATTCAGCTTCCTGTAGTCTACGCAGAATCTTGTACTGCCATCTTTCTTCTTGACTAGGACTACAGGTGAGCTCCACGGACCAGATGATGGTTCAATTACACCGCTCCTCTTCATTTCGTCGACTAGCTCTTTAACCTCATTACGCTTCGCTAGCGGTATACTTCTGGGTGCCTGTTTTATCGGTCTTGCTTCACCAGTATCAATCTCGTGTTTGACCATGGCTGTTCTACCTTGACTTTTATTGTTCGTGGCGAAAGCTCAAGCGTACCTCTTTAGCAGCTTTTTGGCTTTATTTCTTTCTGAAGCTGCTAGACCTGCCACCCATTTCTCCACATTTTTACCAAATTCCTGTTGGTCGTTGGCTGACATTTCGGAAGGTTTCGGCGATTGTTCACTGTTGATTACCGCCTCTACTGGAACACATTGACCCACCTCGGAGTTTTTAG
This sequence comes from Sarcophaga rosellei, assembly GCA_930367235.1. Taxonomy (NCBI): domain Eukaryota; kingdom Metazoa; phylum Arthropoda; class Insecta; order Diptera; family Sarcophagidae; genus Sarcophaga; species Sarcophaga rosellei. The sequence goes on along the minus strand of OV884020.1, from coordinate 65,701,491 downwards.
AGATGACTTTTTCTTGGCCTGATAGATTTAGTACTCTCACCGGGACTATTTTCTGTTCGGTAGATTTGACGAGGGCCTTTCCTGATAACAAGTCCGTCTGAATTTCTACTGGTTCCACAACCCACAAGCGGTTTTCCTCACAATCTCCCTCCACACGTGCCCATATCAGCGTTTCGCTCTGTGGTGGTAATTTCTGTTGTTCAGCCGCAACTAACCTTCGGGCGTGCACCTGATGCTTGTATCCAACGTCAAGAGGTATCTCCACATTCCGCCAACTCATTGTCTGTTGCCCCATATTCAAATTGATGCCATGGGCTATCATGAAATCGGCACCAATGATAACCTCGTCCACAATATCGGCAACAACGAACACATGGCTTACACTGATGTTGGCCATAGTCACCTTCGCTTCTGTTTTCCCGTGGACGGTGGCAGACTCTCCAGTAGCTGTTCGTAGCCTTATATTACTGAGTGCCTCACACTTCCCCTTGACTATATCTGGTCTGATGATAGACTGCGTCGCACCGGTGTCTATAGTGAAGGTGTGTTTTCTGCCGTTTATGTACCCGCACGCCGTAAGGTTGTTGTTGTCTTGCTGCATTACTGATATGGAGATTGTGGGGCCCTTGCTTGTGGGAGCCAGCACTTGCCCCTCAGTGCTAGCTCGTTTTAGTTTAACGGGGACTCTTGGGTAGATGGTTGGTGGTTAGCCCGTTTATCATTCCTTCCTGGCGAGACGGACCTTGACCTTTTTCGTGGCTCTTTGCAGTTCCGTTGGAAATGGCCGCCCCTTCCGCAGTTGAAACATTTAGGTTTAGCCTTTTGTCCAGTTTCTGCCAAAACTTGCTTGATCATTTCTTTAAATTTGTCCAAAAGGCATTCTTCTTCATCCACGACTTCCATTTTCCGCACTTTGCTTATTTGTGGTCTAGAAATTGTGCGAGCGGTCTCCTGGGCTAGTGCAAAGGATACAGTTTCTGCAAAGGTTGTCTTTTGTGCAGAACATACCGCTAGTTTGATGTCAGGGTCGCGTATACCGTTTACAAACGCCTCGGTTTTAAAATTGTCTATAAGTGGGTGGTTTTCTCCCGGGTATGTGAGCTGCACTAACCTCTCGACCTCCATTGCAAAGGCTTGAAGTGACTCATTAGCCTTTTGCGCTCGGCACCTTAACTCCATGCGGTACAGTTCTCGTTTATGCTCGTCGCCGAATTTGCGCTGTAACGCCACCATTAAATCGTTGTAGTTGTTTCTGCGGTTGGCTGGCATGGTCTCCAGAATCTCGGCTGCGGCACCTTTTAATGCCAGAATTAGTTCCAAAGCCTTCTCTTCATCGTCCCATCCGTTTCGGCTGGCTACCGTCTCGAATTGGAATTTAAAGACGGATAAGGGTGAGCTACCATCAAAGGAAGGTGGTTTTATCCTGCCGGTACCTTCTGATACGACTCGCACTTGTTCCAACCGCTGGCTCTGGAGGTTGCTGATCTTCTCGTCCATTTTAACCAGTTTTCCCTCGACGGCCTTTTCCAAATTGTCCACTCTCGTGTCAACGGCCTTTTCTAAATGTGACACCCTTTCCTCGACACCAGTGATTCGTTTGCTGACCGACTCATGGATTTCCTGCAGCCTTCTAGATGTTGCTTGAACTTCGGCCAGAAGTTTCTGATTTTCGACTCTAGATGTTGCTTGCATTTTTTCCATCCGTTGTTCACTCTCTTTTCGAAACTCAGCCAGAAGTTTTAGATTTTCGGCTCTAGAAGCTTCTTGCATTTTTTCCATCCGTTGTTCACTATCTTTTCGAAACTCAGCCAGCAGTTTTAAATTTTCGGCTCTAGAAGCTTCGTGCATTTTTTTATTTTCCGCTGAAGCTACATCTATTTTTTCCATCAAAGCTGCTAGCAATGAATTTATGTCGATACAGCTAGGGGATGCAGGTGCCTTGAGCTCTCGTTCCTCGTCATCCTCGAACTCGTAGGAATCGATGTCGATGCCCTCAAACTGCAGTTGTTCCCTTAACCGCCTTTGCAGTTCATTTTTAGTGCCCGTTGTTGGCAGCTTGAGTTTATCCAACTCACGTTTAAGTCGTTCCACTTTTAGGTCAGAGAGTTTCATGTTGGTTGTAATTTCTCTTTATTACTTTTACTTTTATTTTTGGATTTTGCAATCCCACTTCTGACACCAATTGTTACGTTTTTACCCTTTAAAAACGTTAAAAATATGAGTTCGTGGATTGCAAATGAAATAAAAGTAAATTAGTGTTTAATTTTGAAATCAATTCTTTATTGTCTGCACAAATCTGTGTGCACCCTGTGTTGAAATTTATTCACACAATAACAATTTGGCTTAGAATTATTATTCTTCTTGTACACAACAACAATTTACTTTTATTGTTATTCTTTTGTACACTCGTTCGTTGTAACTTCGAACAACGATTCTCTTCACACGCAACTTGTCTGCAATCAAGTCTGACTGAATTATTACTCACTCTTCTGCTTACAACCCTTTTTGTAAGCAACAAACTTTCTGCTCGCGTAAACAGTAACAACTGCTTACTTCGAACGCAACCGTGTCTTCACACAAGACTGACTGAAGTATCACTCACTCATCGTTGCTCGTTTTGTCTTGCCTTTTATATCGCTGGATCATCAGTCTAATGCATGCCCTTGGCAGAGAATGACTGCCTTCGGGAACAATCTAAAAATGTAAACAACTCGCTTCCCTTATTGTTGTTAGTGGATCTTGTGTACATCTATCCTTGTAGCGTTGTTGTTGTTTGTTTACTTTGTCCCTTTTCTCTTCTTATACCTGATGTTATTGTTGCTTGTTTACTTTGTCCCCTTGTTTACTGATGTTGTTGTTATATTCTCGTTTGTTCTTTGATCACGCGATCAAGCCCATTGTTTTGTTGCTATATGTTTACTTCTTCGTTGATCATGTAAACAACTGCCTTATGTTGTTTTTGGAGCTTTTGTTTATTACTTTATACATGATCAAGTCCGTTGTTTTGTTTTTGGAGCTTTTGTTTATTATTTTAATAACACCATTTCCATTTTCGTAACAATATAATATAACAGTCAATGAAAATTGAAACAATAAATTTATGAATTTTCGTAATAACTCCTTAACAAGTTTTTAAATCGCATTGCGTTGCTAGTAAATTGAATATTTGGGGGGAGATGGTTCCAGAGATAAATGGTATATATATAAAACTGCTGAAAAGAAGCACTCTTTCGGTATTTGAATGTTCGAATATTATTGTTCCTCGCAGACGAAGTGAATACCAATTTGTTATAAAGTGAGTGAGGTTTTTTTGTTGTTATAATTTTATGTAAAAAAATAAGATTTTTAAGCTTCATATAGTCATCGAGATGCATGCCAAGGACATGTACTAAATACGGAGATATATGGTCAAATCTTTTCAAAGCAAAAATATATCGAACAATATTATTAAACGTTATGTTGAGTTTTCGTTTCAAAGTCATATTGCATCCAGAAAAAATCTCAGAGGCATATAAAAGGGAAGGAATTAAATACGTTTTTGCAATCAGCATCCTTATCCTCATAGGTGTAAAGTGTTGAGTCTGCCATAGGGTTCTAATCTTCCCATAAACTATGCCACATGCTTGATTGATGTGATCCGACCATTCAGCGAGCTATTAAAAATAACGCCCAAATTTTTGGCTGTATTTACCAATTGAATTTTTGTCCCATTAAGAGAAATATTCAGATTCCCTTTTAATACTGCCGGAATTTTGCCAATTATTAAAAATTTGGACTTAATAGGGTTAGGAAGTAGTCCATTAGCAGATGCCCATTGATAAATTCTATCTAAATCAAAATTTATTTCATTAATAGCAAAATTTATAGTCGTTTTTGAGCAACTTAGATAAAGTTGTACGTCATCAGCATACATTTGAATTTTGGAATATCCCACTTTAAGATATTTAAGCAAATTAAATGTAAACTCTTATAATTTTGCCTGTTTAGCATTAATTTTCATAAATTTGATAGCAAACAAAAGCGAAGAACCTAGACTTAAATTTTGTTAACACCCAGTAGTGTCACTCCTACTGAATCATGTTTAAACAGAACAGAACAAGCATTTTTACAAACAATTTGCATTGCTATAGCGGCCAACGGTTGTTTGGCAATTATCAACTGGTAAAATTCGAAAGTCCCTTTCAAAAGACCTAATATTAGCACCTTTTAAGAATATATATTTTTCTTTTTGTCTGTTTGCCCTAGTTTTGGTTTTAAAAACAAACCGTTTCATGTAATTTCTAATGAAAAATAAAAGAAATTAAAATTTAAAAAAAACAATCCAATAAATGAAATGAAATGCATTTGAAAGCAACCACAAATAGAAAAATTGAATTGATTTGTTATTTAATTTGTTTATATTTTATTTATTTGAGGCTCATTTTTTTCTGGTTTTGTGCACGAATTTATTTGCTTCTATTTATATTTGCTTTAGACAAATGGGATATTATTTGTATAACCAAACAACTTAATAAAACAGAATCAAAAAAAATACAAACAGAAATGAAAGTAGAATAAAAAATATAATTCAAGAATTGTTTTTTTTTTCGATTATTTCTAGGTGTACCAGGCAATTCTTTTGGTTACACATGCATTTGCTTACTGATACAATCATTCCTGCCGTAATGCTTTTAGTGAAATATTATGTTACCTGTTACGTGTTTGTTGAGGGATATCTGTCGTGCTTGTTTTTAAGAAAGTACAATATTGTGTTGTTATTTTTGTTACTTCATAGAACACGAAATAAATATCGTGTTCTCTATAGCCTTCATGAACTTGTTAATGCCAGACATTTGTCTCATGTCACTTCGAACAATTTGTTTACTTATGTAGGCATATTATTTTGTTATATACCCTACAAACAAAGAAATTCTTGGGTAGACAAGAATTTATAGACAGAACATGTATGGCCATAGGTGATTGGAATAAAATTCAAATTTCCCTAAGACTCGTGGAATGATTGCAGGATACGAACCAGGAATTGTAATTGTATGCCGAAGCTTTGAAAGCTCCAAGTAACCTATTATCACTGCATACATACATAATTGGTCATTACAATTCTTTTGTTAGGGTTATGAGCTAGCCTCACACACCACTTCTGTAGTGAGTGTGTTAATTGTATATATGAGTGGTTGAACCTACAGTTAAAAGTCGATTCCGAATGGCAGATTTCTAAGAAACTTTCCACAGCAATTTTATTTATACGCAGAGTGCTGGCCAGAAATCTACTGAACGGCAGCCGCCAACGAAATATTTTTTATTCGAAGTCGACTTTAAATTGTAGGTCCTGCCACTCATGTGTACTATTTAAACACACAACAGAAGTGGTGTGAGAAACAATGTTGTAATGCTAACTAAAAGGATGTAATGACCAATTGTGTATGTACAGTGTAATATAGCCGACCATGGCCAGCATAAACATTTTTTTAAGTATTTCGTTTATTTCCATTTCTTTTCAATTTTATTTCATTTATTTGTAAATAAAACGTGTACCATTTTTCACTTACCAACAATTGATTAAGCCCGTTTATTATTTTTGGTGGTTCAATTAAAGCTCAACCAAAGATTAATTAAATTTAATACCAAACAAAAATGAGAAGAATTTAAAGGATTGCAACGGCAATGGCAACATCAATTCAATTCATATTCTATGCTCGTTATACAATAAACCCAATAATAAAATTTTATTTCTATTGTTCATACATTTTTTTTTTTTGGATACTGGAATGTGTTTAATTGTTTATTTACACACACACACACACACATGAAAATAATATTTTTACATTTTACTTGGTTTTCGTGTTGCATACAGCAGCATTAGCATGCATGTTTTTTGTTGGCGTTGGCGTGGTATTGTAAAATAAGCCAATTTAATGTCGGCATAAATTTTAAACGATCCTTGACGTATGCATGTATGTATGCACAGCTGCTTATATTTTATAATACCAATTGCATACTAAAAATGCAAATATGCAAATAAAATACATCATATATGCATGCGGTTTCAGTGAATATGTAATGAAAAGGAATTTTTGTATCGCAATTTAAGGGATATTTCACACTAGGCCAGAATAAATATTGTATAGATTTTATAGAAAATAAACAACTGTAAAACAGTGTTTTTAACTAAAAATAACCCATATGTTGTTATAAACTTACCTACTTACTGCCTCCTAAATGCATATGGCTGTAACAAATTTTATATTGAATAGATGTGGGTTTTTCATTCTGTTGGTTTGGCATTTACATTTGCGAAATTATTGTTAAGAATAGAAAATAATTCATTGAAATATTTTCGAATTTTTGTATGCTTTAAGTCTACATACACAGATACATAGATATATACATACAATACGTATGTATAAAACCCATTTATACATTGTTTTGTATTTCTTTCAAATTGATATTATTTACAAAGTTTTACTTTCACTAAACTGTAGTACCCAATTTTATTTTCACCCAATTTTATTTACTCTCAGAGTTTTTGCCAGAAATCTGCTAAGAAGAGGTAACCTCAGAAATATTTGTTCATATTTTCGTTTTGATGGCTGACCTGGGGTTAGAATCGTGACCTCACGTCTAATAAGCCAACTCACTATCTAATAGACTACGACGACTTAAGTTGATGATGAGTGCTGCATAATAACATAGACGAAATTCTTTTGTCTCGTCTTCTTATTTGTCATTATAGCTGCTACAGAAACCGTTGTGTGATATTTCCAGCCCAGGAGCTAGTGTTATCTTTTAAGTAACCTTTAGGTTAAAGGCAAACTTTGTTGTGTATAGTAGACTAGAATAAGAAATAATTATTACAAAACATTGTAAATATCAGTAACAAAAGAAATATTTTAAAATTCAGACTTCTTTTTATTTTATTACGTTGAGGTTATTGACTAAAAATAATTAAAATATACATAAGAAAAAATGTATATATATAATATATTTTGAATATTTATATTTCATATCGATAGGAGTAGAGCAGCACACCGGGTTTTAGCTAGTTTTTATATATATAGACGTACTTCAATTACTGCCGTGTATAAAATATTACATAGAGCTGACGGGTGACGTATACGTAATATTTTGTTAGACAATAACACTCATACTTTTTTTATTTATTTTATTTTATTTTATTTCATTTGCTTATTTCGACGTAAAAAGTAGCCTATGACTTCTTCCAGACATACAGGAAGATACTGAGAAAATTTTAAGAAAATCGGTTCAGCCGGTCAGCCGCCTATAGACTTCCAACAAACCCACAATCCAATAAACATACATTCATTTTTATATATAAGAAGAAAATGTTAGGTTAGGTTAGAGAACGTGTACTTGTCATCCGGAGGTCGAATTGATCCATTGTACAAAGTCCTAGCTTCATATTTCGTAGTAGAAATACTGGTGGAAACGATGAAATATTCAATAGCTCTTTGGCTCCAGGATTATATTGTACAGAGAGCACTCAGAGGACGCTAGTTATGCAGGGTACTATGTTGAATCTAGGGAATCTAATAAATGACTTTGAGGGAGAGAAGAATAAAGTAATTAGCATTTGTGGATGTTGTACGCGACAAGAACAATGTCTACGAGAAGAGCGGATAGTAAAGCTCAAGTACACATTTCCTCTGTAATCAATTGTAGGTTCCAGTGGCCAATCATGTTTTAAATGTTTGGTTAACAATTGGTAAAAACACAGACTGCTTAGAAATATCTTCCTTACTTACTTAATTGGTCATTACGATCCTTTAGGCAGGGTTACGACCTAGTTTCGCATGCCACCTATGTTGTGTATGATAATTTTATACATGAGTAGCAGAACCTACCTAGTGTAAAGTCGACTCCGAACGACAGGTTTTTTGAGACACTTTTCATGGCAATTTTGTTTCTCACAGAGTTTTTAAAAACTTCTGAGAGGATGTTGCCGAAAAAATATTTCTTCATATTTCTGTTAGTTCAAGATGTCTGAGACAGGAGTTGAACCACGGTCTCACGCCTAGTACGTCAACACACTACCTACTAGACTACAGCGACTTCCCCAAAAAGCGCGAAATATACTGCTGTATGCAGAATTTTCATGAAAATAATTCAACGTTAATACCCGCATATTTCATATTCGCCAGCGTATAGGCAACATTGAAATACATATGAATTACGTTATTTTAGGCGTAATATTTTCGTTTTACTCTTTGCCATTTATTTTTATGGCAAAAGTAAAACAATTCGAATAATACCCAGTTTATGTGCTGCTAAATAAACAAATGAAACGAAAGAAAAAGATATAAAGAATATTTGCATAATATTTTTCTATTATTTAACATTGGGGAAACATCATTACTTTTAAGAATACTTTTGTGTATAACAGTAAGAAAAATTGTAATAAAAAGTCATTTGGCTTAAAAGAAAACAGAAAACATAAAAATTGTTAAAAATCTCTTCTTTTTGTTCTGCATTTTGGATTTAATTTTCCACACAAAACAAATCTCTAGAGTATCATCTGTAATAATTAGAATATTTAAAATTTTTTTTTTTTCTTTCTATATTTTACACCTTCAAATATGAATACAATTCAACAATTTTTTTTAGATGCTTTCAGAGGATGTTTTTTGTTATATGCACTAGAAAAAGGAAAAATAAGTTGGCATTTTGATATCCTTCCGTTAGTCAGCCACTTATATTTCCGTTTTCTTGTGACTTGTTTTTTCTGTTTTCATAATACGAAGCAATGGCATTGGATTTCAGCTTGAACAGTGGCAGTTTTCGTAATAAAATACAACGTGGAAAATTACTACCATTGTCCCAGTGTTTGCATATAAATTATAAAAAAAGGGAAAAAATTCGACTTCTCATTTCGGTGAATCAACATTATTTTTTCCTTATTTTCATACTCATTTTCTTCTTCTTCTTCTTCTTCTTACTGTTTATATCAAATTTCCTTCTATAATATTTGAGGTTTTCAGTAGATTTTCCATCACCAGCATTAGCTCGGTGATATGCTGTCAGAAAATTCATCGCAACTAGAGCTTATGAAAGTTTTAATTACCCCCCGAGGCGAAATAATGTTCAAACAGAATATGAAAAGAAAAGAAAAGAAACGAAACGAAAAAGTTAAACCAAATTGGATTTCATAGTGAAATTTTCCTTACTTGGTTTTACATTTTCGGCTTTTATTCCCGTAAACTTTTTATGCTTTTCATTTCGTTATGTTCTCTCATAATTTTATGGTAGTAAACGGCGGTTATGGCTAAATAAGGTAAATACTTGTGATATTTGATGAACGAGTAAGCTTTACTTAGCAATCAAATGTATGATGATGAAAGCATTCATTCATTCATGACATTATCAAAGTTTTATAACAGTTTTTATCAGTTTTTTAAGTAACTTACTTAAATGTTATTAAACATTCAAACAAAGCACTTTAAATAAATGATTTTAAATGCTAACTTTCTATTTTCAAACATTTCATTTGCATGTAAAGCATTTGCAAAGCTTAAGTGACCCACTCACCTCTCATTATCAATATGGTATCCATGTCCTTCAAAAATAATGGATTTTCTATGAAATTAACTTCTTGTCCATATGGAAAATAAATAGGGGGCACCATCTGTTTGCCCTTGACAGTTAAAAAGTTCTTTTGTGCTCTTTCACTTGTAATTATTATTTGATTAAAAATGATTTATTAAACTTGGTAAAGAACACAGCCGCCCATAAATCAAATTGTAAGGAAAACTTTAATATTTTTTAATTTACAAACTCAAGGAAAAATAAAAAATTTCGAAAAAGAAAATGGAAAATGAAAAAGTCGTTCAATATCAATTACATCCTGTACACTTACTGTGACTTCTAACGTTAGAATTTCTTATTAAGTAGCACAATTGTACACCTGTGTCTGCCAGAAACATTGAAAAAGAAAACTCTGTGTTACTTCGATTGTTTTATAGAATGTCGTCCTTGCTTTCCTATAAAAATGGATTTTAAAGAAAAAAAAAGATGAAATAAAACTCCAAAAGATTTCAATTGTATTGCCATCGAATTTATATTTGATTGGTTTTCTTACGTTTCTTTTTCATTTATTTATGAAAACAATACAAAGAAAGAAAAGCTTAAAATGTTGCAATTTGTTTTACATCTAATGTTAAGCAAACAATTTTCCATTTTTAAACGAAAGTTTAAAAGTGGATCGAAAACAGTTCATCTGTCCAATCTGTTCTACGGTGCACAAAATTATTGATCAGCAATTCGTTCATATTGTTACGAAAATGGAAACATCGTTTAACATTAAAATGAGCAAAAGCTACACATATAATGAGCTTGTTACAAGGAAACAATCCAACAAAAACTTTAGTCAAAAATTGAGAAGAAACTTGAAGCGCCAGAAGCTGCAGAAATACATCATCAAAAGAATCACTGGTTTCGAGGAAAGGGTGTCACAGATCAACAACCTTCCGAGCCAGCGACCGGAACCAGTGCGAGTCGTATCAGAAGGTACCGGCGGAATAAAACCACCTTGCTTTGATGGTAGTTCACCCCTATCCGTGTACAAATTCCAATTAGAGACAGTAGCCAGACACGGATGGGACGATGGGGAGAAGACTTTGGAACAAATTTCAGTGTTAAAAGGTGTCACAGCCGAAATTCTAGAAACCATGCCAGCCTGCTGCAGAAACAACTATAAAGACTTAATGGTGGCGTTACAGCTTTAATTCGGCGACGAGCACAAACGAGAACTGTATCGCATGGAGTTATGGTGAGTGCGCAAAAGGCTAATGACTTGCTTTAAGCCTTTCCAATGGAAGTAGAGAGATTAGTGCAGCTTACGTACTCAAGAGAAAACCACCCGTTGATAGACAACTTTAAGACCGAGGCATTTGTTTATGATATACGCGACCCAGACATCAAACTAGCGCTATGTTACACACAGAAGTCACCCTTTGCAGAGACCGTGTACTTCGCACTAGCCCAGGAGACCGTTCGCACGGTTTCTAGACCACATAGACCACAAGTAAGCAAAGTGCGGGAAATGGAAGTCGTGGAGGAGTAAGAATTCAGTCAGTCTTGTGTGAAGACTCGTTGCGTGTGAAGAGAACAGTCGTGATTTGAAGATCGCCGCTATACAGATCTCATGTAAAAGTGTTGTTGCTTACGCAAAGAGTGTGAGCAGAGAATAATAACGAACAAGCAATTATTGTTGTATTCGTCAAGTTTGAACAGTGGCACAAAAGTAGTGCGAACAATAAAGAATTTATCTAAAACTAGACACAATCTTTTTTTATTTTGTTTGCAATCAACGAACTCTTAGTTAAACGTTTTGAAAAACGTAAAAACATAACAATATTTTAAACTCAGATACATAAATAATTACAAACCATTAGTCGGGATTACGACCACTTATGTTATGTGTATTAATTCTATGCATGAGTGGTAGAACCTATAATTTAAAGTCGATTTCAAACGACATATTTTTTTTTGAGAAACTTTTCATGGCAATATTTATTTACTCTCTGAGTTTTAGCCAGAAATCTGCTGAGAGACAGTTGTCAAAGAATCATTTTTTCATATTTTGTTTTGTTGGAGATGACTGATCTGGGATTTGCAACGAGGCCTCACACATTACCTAGTAGATCATGATACATACTTAAATTTTAAATGGAATTTTTTATCGAATAGTCTAATGACAATACAATTTTTAGGCCCTTTTTCTTTTTTTTTTTAATTTAAAACTTTATTTTAACTAAGTAAACTCAAGCGGCGTATTCCCTGCATAAATTTTAAAAGAAAAAATACTACAGTTGTAGCGATTACTTTAGCGGAGTAACTTTTTAAACGTTCCTACACCTGCTGCAGCTTGAGTTCTAAACAAAATTTTACAATTTTTGAAAGTTTTCGTTAATAAAAACTTTACATACGCGTATCTTTATCGCTTATCACATTGTATGAGTGCATGAGTATTTGTTACAGCTTTAAAATAGTTTTGAATTTATATTATGAGTTGATATTTTACATACCTTAGTACTAAAAGTTGTTGTTGTTGATGTTGCATAACACAAATACAATTGTTAGAAGAGTATTTAACAATTATATGTGAAATAGTATACATTTGTTTGTATACAAGTATGTGTGTGTGTGTGTTTGTGTAAAGGGAAAATAATAGCTTTAAATATGATTAAAAAACCTGAGGATAACTTGAGATAAAATAACTTTGAAATGCAAAATTATTGCATTGTTGTTAAATTGGTTGTAAAGCACGTGGATAGATTTCAAAGTATACATAATAATAATATAATTTATTCATTATAGTTTACAATAGATATGGAAATAGAATTTTTATGCAGTAACAACACATAAAGCTACATATTGTTTTTTACTGCGAACGACAGATTTTTGAGTTTTTCTTGTCAATTTTACTTACTCTTAGAGTTTTTGCCAGAAATCTGTTGAGAAAAAAATTATCATGAAAAATGTTTTTCATATTTCGCTTTGGGTTTTGAACTGGACATTCACGTCTAATAAGCCACTACACTTCCCACTAGACTACAACAACTCCTTAGGTTTGAAATGTCAGACTCGGCTCTTCTTTATGGGTCGCATCCAAAATGTGAAATTTTCTTTGACTCCGGTGCATAAATCAGACTGAATTTTGCTATTGCCTTGGATTGTTTTGACGTTGAGAACCGCTGTGATTTGTGGCTTACTCGTATAATTTCTCCGCGACTTGAGAATACATACATAATTGGTCATTACAACCTCTTAGTCAGAATTACTAGTTTCTGAAAGACTTAAGAATACCTCACCAGAAAAACAGTTTTAATTACGCAATCTTTGTGGCCAATTCACATCACCTCTACATAATATGCATGGTCATATCAAAACGTAGAATGAGCACCATTCTGCTGGTGTTCAAACGAAGTTGGCAGTCATGCACCTATTACGCTCGCCGATGAGGGTAGTGGACTGGTCAATGTGGTTCTCAAAGAACTATGAACCGCTGATGATGCTACCGCAAAATTCAAACCAAACAGTGACTTTTTGGGATGTATTAGCCGCTCCTGGATCTGAATTGATATTACTTTGCAATGAAAATTAAGGTCAGTTGTGATCTGACCCACAAGCCCATTTAGCAAACACGTGTCGTTGCTCATAGGCGTCCATGGTGATTTTACTGAATAAAATGAAAACTAATTTAACAGATGTAAAACGAAAGAAAAAAATATAATCACTATCAGCTGCTAATATTTGTAAGTTTCTGTTGAAACACTATTCTCGACAATTAAATACGACTCCCAGTAGCATCAATTGTAACTTCCAGTCAAAGTTCCCAAAAAATATTTTAAAGTAGATTTCAGTAAACTTCCTTAGCTTTATATGGATTACATTTGCTGGACAAAAATTTACCATACATACACACATAATAGGTTACCGCAACCCTTCAGTCAGGACTACGACTTAGCTTTTCACACTACTTATGTTGTGTGTGTTAGTTTTCTACATGAGTAGCTGGACCTACAGTTTAAAGTCGAATCTGAACGATCGATTTTTCAGAAATAACTTCATTTACACTTAGAGCTTTCACCAGTAATCTACCGAGAGGAAGTCGCAGAAGAAGTAGTTTGTTGAAGATGTCTGGCCTGGGGTTTTAACCGTGACCTCACATCTAATAAGCCAACACGCTACAAAAATGTCACAATAGAAATATTCTTTATTTTACAACTCCCTTATAGACTCTATATAACGACACTTCCTGTACAATAACAAAAAAAAAACCAACAAAATTTATTTCAGTTTAGAAAAAAACAAAATAAAGTTGAGCGTCATAAAATGCTTTGAGTGGCTGTGGTAATAAAAATCAAATTAATCCTCCTTGGCAAACAGCAGACAATAGTAAAAGAAATATGTCGCTAATGGGCCAGTAAAATAAACTGTTCCACTGGTGGTCCGATTGACTAGATACACAACTACAAATTATATACACACGCAACTTTATTTGATGATGAGCAGTTTGTCAGTTAGTTGGTTAGTAATTCGGCAATTGTGACTGTTAAAGTTTTCCAAATGACGCCAAATAATGAAGACAATGGAAAAATACGTACATACATACATTTACTACTATATATGCATAGTTTTCCCACATTAATGTCTTTAAATACGCTTTAATTTACATGATGTGTAAAGAATTTTTAATTAAGTTTAATGGCAAGGATTTGGAGAAAACTTGTTTGCTATACCAGAAAGTGTATCGAAACACAATGCGTTAAACATTATTTACTTCGTTTTATTTTTTTTAAAACATCAATCACGGTATAAAAGAAAATACAATTTTTCTCACATTTACGAAAATAGTTTTAAAATATATTGTAGTTTAACGAGAATTGCCATCGAATGTAATTGCATCGCCTGTCAGTCATCTGTCAATAGCAAAAAATGTTCATTCTGTTTATTTCAATAAAATATTTTGCCCCTAAAAATTGTTTCTATAGAAATTTTATTATAAAAAATATACGTTTTTTCTGCATCCGAAAATAACGCAGTTAATTAGAGAATAAATTGCAGCCTGTCTGTCAGTTTTAATAAAAACTCATGGGCAATTATTGCAAATAAATTCTAAAACGAATTGCACGCCAACAAGACACTTTTTTAATATTTATATTCAATACTTTTACACATTTCTAAGAATAAATCTTTGTTTATTACATTTTAAAAAAAATTGTTTTCGTCCAAGGCAATACTTCAGCAATTTTTTCATTTTCATGAAATATTTTCTCAAGTATTTTTATATGAAGGTCCCCCTCTATATTTGCTCTGTAATGCGATTATTTGCAAATAACTGAGATTTTTACCAGGTTAAAGCAATATTCCTGCTGTATTGATGCCAGAGATGAGCATTAAGCCATATTATACATGCATTTAACAACCCTTTTTGATCATGCTAAACAGTTCAGACATTTGTTCAGTTTTCATACATACGCATATAGACTCACAAGCACAAACAGGATTATTAATGAAACATATTTTCGTGTAATTCAATCTTCAACAGTAAAATTAAATTCTTTGACAAATACCTGCGAGAATATTTTAAATCAAAGACGCTCGTCTGTCTGGCTTTCAAAATAATTTTGTTATATGAAATGATGCTTTGGAATACACAGCATCTATTCCCATCAATTTTAAATAAGAATTCTCATCATTTTGCAAATTTAAGTCGATTAATGAAGAGGGTTTTATCGTTAAAGTTTCGGTATTCCAGTAAGTGGTGTGTTGGCTTATTAGACATGAGGCCATGGCTCAAACGCCAAGGCAGACATCTTCAACATAAACGAAATATGAAGAAATATTTCTTCTGCGGTTGCTTCTCAGCAGATTTGCGGTGAAAACTCTAAGAGTAAAATGAAATTCATTTGAAAAATTTCTCATTTTCTTCATTTCAAATTTCATAGTAGTAGTAGTAGATGTTAGTTTATGGGAGTTAGGAAATCCAATAATTGCAAGCCTTTGGAAAAACCAGAACTATTAACACGTCTGTTACACCAGACCGAAATACTCCTTGATATCGGGAATGTGGTTGTTGAAAAGAGGAGGTGCTTATAAAATTTCCGAGCAATAAAAAATAGATTCAGAATTTCAGCTACTCTCTATGACTCTCACATAGGGATTCTCTCGCAAAATATAATCTAACATTAATCAGGCTACGTTGTTTTGAGTGGGCACTCTAAACTCAAAACTCGTTAACGGCTTGACAAAATGTATTCCAAAAAAATGTTAAAATTTAATAAAAATATCATTTAAGCTTCCCGGAATTCTATTTGATTTACTATATTCAATACCATGGCTTTGATGCATCATTAGCTAACAACTCATAATGAATTGTACTCATCATGATTAACATTTTCAAAGCACTTGATTGTCATCGTTATAAGCATCAGCAACCATAAACAAATAAATATTCAACTTGTTTTTGTTTTTCTTTAATGAATTTTTCCTTTGTATTAAAACTGTATTTCAACGATAAGTATCCTTTAAATAAATCTCATTAATTATTGAAGTGCTGTGTGTACTTAAGTTTTCTCTTTTAGCAACAAAACTTTATTAAAAATGTTTAACAAAAAATAAAAAAATAAAATTCCAGAAACATAATTATAAATAGAGGAAAGGAAAGAGAAAAGAGAAAAAAACAGAATCACAAATGCAAACATAAATGCAAACAACAACAACAAAATTTTTATTTTATAAACAAACTTCAACTTGACGTTAAGTAGGGTGCATAAATGATGTACAGATAATGCCTTGTAATGGGCCTTATTTAGATAATCAGAGCAGTTACTATTGGTAAAGAGGTGGAAAATTGTGAGAGACATGAATACATTTCTGATTTGTTTGCTGCTAAAAATGTTTTAATTTTTCTATAAATAATATTCCTCGTATTAACCCACTTGGATCCGAATTTTTGTTTTGGAAAAAGTGTAATTTTGTTTTAAAAAAGCAGACCAATAGATCAAGTGTTGGTAAAGAAATGGAAGAAAAATAACGGGACCTTTTAAAAGGACGGTGGCGCCAACTGAGTTAAAGTTCTTGAAAAACATTTTTAAGTGACGATGTGGCCTTTAAATATAAAGGCCCCAAAATGCTTTGTTTTTCTACAAATTTTAAGTGTCTTAATAGTACTTGTATAGTTATTATATTAGTTTAGAGTAAATATACACTCACATGAAGATATTTAGAAACATATTTATATTTGCATAGGAATAAACAGTTGATGTTAAAACAATAGCACCATAACAACATGAATTGCCTGTTATTTATTAATATGATTCATAACAAACAAGATATGCCGTTGCTTGGACCCATTAACGAGTATTATCACTGGCAGGGCTAATCCCATATGGTGATATCAACTTAGACAAGTTCGTCATACTACCCCGAATTCACTAATCACCGCATCTAACATACATTTTGCAGAAACATTATTTCCAAGTTGCATAGTCGCTGTACGTTAACAGGCTGAACAATGTCCTCACAACATATTGTCAGATCAGATGCAGAAATTATAACCATATCGTACTGCACCGAAGATCTTGCGTATCGCTTTTCTCTCGAATACTCTCTTACATCGGTTCGTAACAGCATCCATGCTTCTGTGTCATTGAGAAGCGTAAAGCCTATGAGCAAACTAATGTTCTACAAGTTGCTCATGATCTTTATGCTTACACGAGACGTCTGCTACTTAATTGTCCATATAGAGATCAAAATTAAATCTATTGGCAAGACTAAACCCACTGATATCAGTTTTGCTTGTAAAGACGGAGCACAAAATTTCATTGTTATGTTTTTAACTTTAAAAAACCTTTAAAATATGAGTTCGCAGATTGCATATGAAATAAAAAATAAATTTGTGCTTAGTTTTAATTAAAATCCTTTATTATTGGCGCAATTCTGTGTGCCACTGTTCGCAACTTGTTGTAAACAAGAACAATTTCTTTGTTTGTTATTCCTATGTTTAGACTATTTGCATAAACAATAACAATTACAATTTCAAACCACAATTATTCTCTTCAACACACCGCGTCTTCACACAACACTGACTGAATTTTTGCTAACTCAGTTGCCTGCTTAGTACATACATATGTACATAATTGGCCATTACAGCGCCTCAGTCAGGATTACGGCCTAACTTCTCACACCACTCATATTGTGTGCCTTAATTTATACTTGAGCGGCGGGACCTACAGTTTAACGTCGACTCCAAATGACAGATTTTTGAGAAACTTTTTCATGGCAGGTTTATTTACTCTCAGAGTTTTTGCCAGAAATCTGCTGAGAGGAAGTCGCCGAAGAAATATTTATTTTTTTCATATTTCGTTTTGATGTCTGGCCTGGGGCTCGAACCCGGGCTTTACGTCTAATAAGCGAACACATTACCTACTAGACTACGGCAACCATTGCCTGCTTAGCTTTACCTTTTATATGGCAACGTAAACAGTCTGCTGAATGTTCTTTAAGGCGAATGTTCGCGGCTTCGCCTTTTCGAGATCTCTATAAATGCAAACATCGCTGTTTTATTATTGTTCTTTGTGTATGTTGTTTACATTTATTCTTGTAGTGATTGTTGTTATATTTTTGTATACTTGTTTGCTATTTTTCTCTATGCTGGTGTTTGTCGTTATATTATGCAGTGTAATAATTTGCAAACAAGTTCACTGTTTTTGCTTTTGTAGCTTTTGTTTATAATTTTAATATTAAACGATGTACAAGCAAAACACCAATATCTAGATTTTACAATTTTCGTACCAATATGCATATCATAAGCGAATCACTTTGAGTACAGCACTTATTTTAAGATAAAATACATTTTCAATGTTGTAAATTCAATAGCAGCTGTAAGTATATTAGCAAACATAAATATCGTCACCTGCCGTGGAAAACAATTTAAAACAGAATTAAATTTATCAAAACCCTTAAGATTGTTAAGCGTTTTATTGTTTAAAACAGCATCTGCTAAAATGAAATATCATTACATATGATTTTTCATATGCGTGTTGTGTTTTTTTGCACTTACGGCAACGACATATTTGAAATACGTGCATATGTACGTAAGTAGTTGTATGAGTATGTATGTATATGAGTTAAATACAGATTGTTGAGGTTTTGCAAGAGTAGCTTTAATTCTATTTCGTTTACATATATTATCACTTCATTTGCCTTTCCCAACTTCACCTTCAACTTCACCTTCACTGTCAACGTTGCTGTGAGTGAGTACTTTCTACGCACAGAGTGCATGTTAAATAGCAACAACTTTATCAAAATAAATGAATGGAGTTTAGAAGCAGTTGCTAAAGTTGCATTTGTATTGAGGAAACGAGCTTAACTAATAGACGATGCAACAGTTGGTTTTCCAAGATATATTGGTTGTCTTTATGTTAATTAAGATGCATATTACTCAGCACATAAGTTTTCCTCCGGTAGCTTTTTGTTCATTTCAGACGCTTGAGTACAAAGAAATGACACTTAGTTAATCGTATTGCTTTAATATGGGGCGTACAAGTATGATGATGTGTTTATCAGAATAATTTTTGTGTTTCTAGTTTTATGTTGGTTATAGTTATTAATAAACCTAGATCTGATAAATTTAATTAAAATTTATAGAAGCCACTTATGAAATATTCTTGATTTTAAACAAACACTTCGTGAACTTCAAAATTATTACTTCAAATAATTTATTATGCGTACGAAAATAGAAAAAGGTAAATCCTCATAGCTATGCAAGGCATTTTTATAATCACTTTGTTGCAAAGCCTTCCCAATATCTTGTAAGAGGTGGGATGTGATTACAAAAATGCTTTGACTCACATTGTGCATTCCTTAAGCCTGATTTTATTCTGAGGCGATCTGTTCCCTTGCCATTCTCTACTTGTTCTTCGTTTTTAACTAACAATGTAGCAACGTCAACAGAAAAAATTTAAGCCTCAAGTGGCTGTTCGTATAAGATATTCCTTAGAATTTGATCTACCCCATTTGCCTGGGCTTCTCAACCGTATTACTTCCTTACAATGAGATATTTCTTATATTTTAACCAATTAACATATTTACTAAGATTGATCTGGCAGTAAATGAGGGCAACACGAAGTATATGTTTTGACAAGTAGAGACATGCGGCGTATTGAATCTCCGATTACGGCCAATAACTATATTTTCGATACAGTCCAAGAATTTATTTATCTAGGCTCCGGAGATCAAGCGCCGGATCACTCTTGCCAACAGGTGTTAATATGGTCTCAATAGGCTATTGAGTAGCACAGACTTCTCTCTTACGACAAAACTGATACTCTACCAGACGCTCATCCTCCCCGAGCTTCTTTATAGCGCAGAGGCATGGACCCTATTAAGCACTAATGCAGGAGCCTTGAGAGTATTCGAGAGAAAAGTCCTACGTAAGATTTTCGATCCAGTGCGAGTTGGCGATGATTTCCGCATCAGAGCCAACAGTGAGCTGTATGTGCAGCACATTAACTTCCAGCGGTTGCGCTGGCTCGGCCATGTCGCTCGAATGGAGGAGGATGCTCCGGCGAGAAGGGTATTTGATACGTGGATCTGCGGAAATCGGAGAAGAGGATGACCTTGCCTGCGTTGGAAGGACCAAAACGAGGAAGCCCTGTTATTGATTGGTGTGACCAACTGGCGTAGGCACGCAAGAAGCTGAGGCACCTGGAAGGCAGGCCAAAATCCATTAATCGGGTTGTTAATGTCCTATTAAGTAAGTAAGTAACACATTAACGTACACTCTGATGGGCAATTGGTGTTGCTTTCGTACTAGGGTACGAAACAAACAATTAGTGTGATTTGCTTCAAATTGTACCCATACATGCATACATACATAATAGGTCATTACAATCTTTCACTCAGGATCACAACCTAGCTTCCCACATCACACGTATGTTGTGTGTGTTAATTTTATAAATGAGAGGCGGGACCTAAAGTTTAAGTCCAGTCTGAACAACAGATTTTTGAGAAACTTTTTCATGGCAAATTTCATTTACAAGCAGAGTGTTTGCCACAAAAAGGCTGAGAGGAAGTCGCCGAAGAAATATATTTTCATATTTAGTTTTGTTCGAGATTCTCAGGCCTAAGGTTTGATCCGTGGCATCATGTCTAATAAGCCGACACACTACCTACTAGACTACGCCGAGACTTGAGTCTCTACCCGTGCAAAATTCAAACGTAACAGGATCTGAGGTTACCCTGTATAGACACCATAAAGTATTCACTGAATGGGCTCTGGAACAGTTGTCAACAAAGTATCTTCTTCAGCAATGAAACCCATTTCTGGATAAACAAACAAAATTATCAACTTTGAGACGGTGCCAATTCACTTGAGATCCAAGATCATTCAATGAATCCTAAAAATGTCTCTGCTTGGTGTGGATATTGTGCTAATGGTGCCAGCGGCCCGTTTTTCTTCAAGAACGACATATACCAGGCCATCACTGCAAGAGTCGTGTACTATAAGTGGATTATTAAATATTTCTTTTGGGCTGAATTGGATGATCTGGACAGTAGCGACAAGGGGTCTCAATAGGATGGCACATAGTGCTTATGCCATATTGAATATGTCGCATAAATTACTTGAGGACTTGATTATCTCACGTAAAGGTGATGTGGACTGGACGTTCGAATTGACTGCGTTAGATGTTTTCTTGCTGCGTTTCCTTAAGTCCTAAGTGTATGCAAATAAGGCAAAGACTAGAGCAAGCCTCTATGCCTTCAAATTCAGCCTGATTTATACGCCAGAGTAATGGAAAATTGGACATTTTGCATACCCACCACTCATGGACATTTCAAGGATGTTATATTGCACACATAAATGCATCGATAGGTTTTTTTATAAAAATTATTAATTATCCTGTCTGTTTATTGTTTTTTGTTTCCTGCTCGTGATAAATATACATACGCCTTTACAGATTACCTTTATTTTATAAAAAAGAAAATAAGAAAATAAAAGACAATCAAATGATAAATTGCATATTTAATCGTGGTCATTACAATATCGAATTTTCATAAAAAAAAAATGAAAAGTTCTCATGGCATACAAATAAAGCAATGCATTCGGCTACATGATACAGCAAACGGAAAAAACAAAACACAGATATTGCAACATATTGTACAATATTACAATCACATTTGATCTTACGTGTATGGACTCAATTCATTGTGAAATTTTTACTTCAGAAATCATTTCACATATTGAATGGAGGCAATATTTTTTAATGTATTTTTAATGGCCTCATATAACCCCAAAATAATGGACAAGGATAACAACAGCAAACAAACAGAAACAATAGCAACAGATATAAATCACATTTCAACAAAATGCACGAGCATGAATGGACGCATAGACCAACACGTACTGCATATTCATTCTCGTTCAGATACTATCAGAGAGACATTGAAAATTTGTAAATGACCTGCTATTAAATGTTGCAAAACAACAACAACAACAAAAAATATTGCATATCCAACTGAATGGAGACCTGAAAAACAAAATTAATGGGAATTATTATCATAGCAATGAGGCGAAACAAAAGAAATCAAGTGATACAGAATGTAATGCAAGCGCAAGAAGAAAAGAAAAACTGTATAGAAACATGACATAATGATTGCAATACATTTGTTTGGCTAATTAAAAACGTTATATGTTGCAACAAATGTATTGTTGTTGTATTGAATTTGGGCCATTACAGGCATGCATTCGTATTAAAAACGGATGAAGAAAATCTACAACACACAGCATCTGGGGTAGGATGTTAATTTTAATGCGATTACATTTTTAAGAAGGCACTTCATGTTTTAAACGGCATTTTAGGTTGAGATTTTCAATATCGAGTCTTCCAACAGGGCCTTTCAAACTAAGACAGTTGATATTGGCCATTTTGTTGAAGCTAAATCTGTCCAGTTAGTTGCAATTTATTTCGTCTGTTATGCCAAATCAACATAGACAGGAGTAGCATTTGACAAGACGTGCAAATAATAAAAATGTTTGATCTATTCAGGCCTAATTTTGATGGCGAAATCATACTCAGTGGTGCGGCCGTTTTCTAAATGAACGGATACGTGAACGAACGATCATGTTCGAATTTTAGGCGTCGCTAATCCACATGAAATCTAAACGCGTCAAATACATTTTAAAAAAGTCACTTTTTGATGGAATAATGGGACCATATTTCATGCCACATTGACATGAAACCGTTTTTACCGACCGTTTTTAGGTCATCACTATCTAATATGGAAATGAAATGTACTTGTACCACTTTTCATGTGGAGTTTTCTTAAGTCGCAGGTGATTTGCGAATAAGCTTAACACTACAGCTGTTTTCAAAAGTAAGTATGGTGGGCTATTTAAAAGTTTGAATTAAAAAATGCCTTAAAACACAGTGAGAATGAGTGTTGTGTATACATAATTGTTTGTAATTCTAATTTCTCAGTTATCACAAAGGGGTTGCATGTAAACGATTTTTTTTAAATAAATTTAGCGGATGAAGTACAATTTTTCGCATTTATAAGCGGAGAATACGAGTATATTTGATAAAGAAAAAGTTAAAAAGAAGCAAGCAAGAATTTTTATATTAAAATCATTGAAATTTGTGTTTTTCGTCATGCGGTTTCTGTACATTTTGCTTTCAACACTAAGGCGTATGAGTTACATGTAATACGAAGTTGTATTCAAAATATATTGCTCATACGTATGAATGCTTATGCTTTAAGATCTGTAAAGTATGCAACATTACATTAAAAAAGGCATAGAATTAAACAATAACATAAACGGTGAGCCATTTAAAAGTTTAAATTTAAAAATGCAATACAACAGAAACAATTTGAAATTTTTCCAAATTTATTCTTTTGTTGTGAAGTTCAATAGTTCCGGTTAGAAATGGAATATTATTTCATTCATATGTCTAACGCGGCGGGTCTCACTGTACCTCATTCGATCGGACCAAATTTCGTGCAATTTTTCGAGTGTATGGGGTCGTATCGAGGCAATGGCATCACAAATGTTGGCCTTCAAATGCTCAATTTTCTGTGGTTTGTCGGTATAACACTTTAATGGCTCCCACGCAGGAAATAGTCTAATCAAATCGCAGCTTTTTGGCGGCCAATTGACATCACCATTTCGGCTAATTAAACGAAAAGTTCAATACAACACTATACCAACGTATAGTTTCCTTACCAATTTTTAGCTTGCGGATTCCACTTGCTGTATGAAAAACATATCCAATTTTTCTATGAGAAATCATTTTAACCTTTGACATTATCATCACAGGAGTGAAACACTCAATATGAATAAGATGTAATGTTCCATGACATCTAATAAAAGCCAGAATTCCTTTTTTCCTGTTGCTGTTGGTGTAGCATGGGGGCTCCTTGTATTGCCAGATGAATGGTTAGATGTCAACATAAATAACGTCAATCATGTACGCACAATTGTTTTCTATTGTTATTCCATATTATCTTTATTTCATGCTCCATTACTTACAAAAAAAACGGGGAAGTAACAGAGACAAAAGCACAACACCATTGAATGGCGAAAGGAAACAATTTTCAAGTTTTCAACACAATAAACTGAAAATACTCATCGACATGCTTTTAAGTAACAGAAATAAAGGCTTTAAATTGGTAAGGAAGAGTGTCGTTTCTGTTTGGAAATTTCATAGAAAAACCCTGTATTTCTCACGTATACTTTGCATTGAATTTAAAAATTTTCTACAAAAAAGTAAATAATCACGTAGTGGAAGTAAGGGTAGGGCCAACAGAAATGCTTATCGCAAAAACTAAAGACAATGCCTTACAATCTCTCATATGAAATTCAATTACTACTGCAATAAGGTCCATCCATGCCATAAAATTAAGAAAAAAAAATTTTTTTCTTAAGAAATATTTTTAAGTGGCCACAGGAAACTTTACATAGATTTAAGTTGCAAAAGATTTTCTTGCAACAAAGACAACAACAACAAACAATTGCCAAAAAAATTAATAAAATTCAGCAAGGCAAGCTCAGAGACAGAAAAAGTTTTGCAACAATTGCTTTTCAAACTATTTTTATTAAAGATACACACATACTCACTTACTACACGTGTGTGTTAGTATAGCTGTTTTATCTTCTTTTAAAGGAAAAAAGGAAATAAATGCGAACAGAAAGTATAACATCAAGAGTAAGAAATGCTAGAAAGAAAGTTTTTTCCTCGCCATAAAAATGTTATCAAGTGTTCCTTATACAGTTACCTGCTGTTTTTATTGCATGTGTGTGTTGTTTTCAACTTTCTCTGGAAGTCGAATCTTTTATAAATCATCACCTTTTATTGTCTACATTGTTTTTATAATTCCATTTTGTTTAGATTTTTCTTTTCATGCTTGAGTTTGAAAAATGTTTAAGACTTCACCTTGCAACTTCACTGAAGAAACAAGTTTGCCTTAAATAACAAGACCCCTTTTCGGATGAAGCTCATTTTCATCTTGGTGGGTAGGTTAATAAGCAAAATTGCTAATGCACCCATTACAAGTGACTGTGTGGTGCGATTTGTGGAGCGGAGGCATCATAGGCCTGAAATTTGACACCACTGGACTATTTTCTATAGTTCTAAAAGTGCTCTGCCAACAAAGAGACAATTAAGCATTGAAAAGTCAACATTCATGATGCCATTGCCGAAATACGACCCCATACAATTGAAAGGTGCAATTAATCGAATTCCTTCATTAAGTGTTGAAAGATCAGACCGTCTATCAATTGATCTCTATAGTATAGCCAGTTTGTAAAATTTCATTATGAACAATACCTTTCTAAATCCACTAGACACACACTACTACCCTTTTTATTATCAATCTTGGTTTTGCTACTGTCTACTAACCTTCACCTTGCTTTATCGTACGTGCTCCGCTGTACATCATACATACATACATACATAATTGACCATTACAACCCTTCAGTCAGGATTACGGCTTAGCTTCTCATACCACTCATGTCGTGTGCGTTAATTTTATACGTGAGTGACGGGACCTACAGTTTAACGTTGACTCCGAACGACAGATTTTTTTTGATAAACTTGTTCATGACAAGTTTATTTACTCTCGGAGTTTTTGTCAGAAATCTGCTGAGAGGAAGTCGTAGAAGAAATATTTTTTTTCATACTTCGTTTTGATGTCTGACCTGGGCTATGAACCCGGTCTTTCCCTCTAATAAGCCAACACACTACCTACTAGACTACGGCGACTTCTACTCACCCGTATATATTGATAATTTCCCTCCGTTTCATCAACACCATTCCGAATATCCTTGATTGTAACCACACATACACCATTATTTTTACTAAATACATATATTTTATGAATTTTAATCTAAATTTAATGCCATTTAATGTAAATATTCAGTGAGGAAAAGAATCTAGCCGACTTTGTGTCAAGTTACCTACTCAAAACTCAAGAACCAAACAACAGCAACAACAACAACATCAAAAGTAAAGTTATTCAAATAAATAGAAAGTATTCAGACATAGAGAAAAAAACATACAATTGACACTATATATGCCATTAAATTTTAGCATCTGTCAATTTTATGGTCTGTAACCATTTTACGATTTTCAACACTCAATACTAAATACATACTTGTACATTATATTCATACATACATTCATTACAAGGCTGTATACAACATTAGGGAAATTCGTTGACAAGTTTAAGAACATTTTTGAGCTCACTTTGCCCTTACGCGGGTGCCCTTTACATCTCACAAGGAACACCTATTTATCCAGTTAGCGTAATCCCATTTCCCAGCTGCCCATAAGTGCTCAGATCTTTTCATATGTCTTGAACTTAAAGGATTCCAATCTAGTGCACTAGTTTTAATATTTTCAGCTGGTCTTCTAAGAAGGTGTCTTAATCGAAATAAGCGCAGACCAACAGATTATCTATACGTTGCAACGACATGATAGACATCCTTTCATGCCTTTTATGCATATTTTCCTAAATTATGGTGGCAGGGTAAATGAAAGCCTCTGCGTTCTCAAAGATAAGATTGCTTTTAATTTACTTACTTTAATTTCATTTACATTACAAACCTTTAGTTAGGATTACGACCTATCTTCACACATCAGTAATGTTGTGTGTGATAATTTTATCCATGAGTGGACTACGAGCCACTAATTGTTTGAGAAATATTTCATGGCGATTTTATGTACTCTCACAGTTTTTGCCAAAAGTCTGCTGAGAGCATGTCGCCGAAAAAATATTTTCTCATATTTCGTTTTATTGATGTTTGAGCAGGGGTTTGAACCGCGGTTTTGTGTGTAATAAGCCAACACACGGCGACCTATTGCTTCTGAATATATGAAGCGTAGTACTCCAGATAAAAATATACAATCTGACCTCGTAAATGTTTTCATTTTGTTTTATGTGTTTTGGGTCCACATTATTTCTTGATAGTCTTAGTTAGTTTTAAAAAATTTTTTTGGGTTCTAATGCTATACATCGATAGCCATCTAGTGTCAGGGCAAGAAGAGCTTTTAATAGACTACTTGAGCGTTTTTTGCGAGTGCTTGTTTGAAATCATTGAATAAAATCTTTTAATCAACCATAACGTTGTTGCCTTTCGTCCGACAAAAACCGGTCTTAGTAAATTCTCCCTGATCTACATTGCGACCTAGGACTACATACTAACATACATAAATGGTTTTACAATCTTTCAGTCGACTCCCAACGACATATTCTTGAGAAACTTTTCGTGGCAACTTTATTTACTCTAGGCTTACATTGTGTTTTAACCAATCGTTCTGCTTTCGTTGAAACAAATATAACGGTAAGAAAACTCTGTCAGCCTACGTATATATCGAGGAGGCCGTAATAACTTTCGAAAGCTAGACTTACAATTTATTTCATAATTATACTGCAAAACGTAAGACTGTAATCTCTATTATAAACATTCTTACCAGCGTTTAGGAATCACTCTAAACACTCCCTCAAATGGAGTATAGAAGTCAACGCACTACCATAGAGTATAAGAAAGTTAGTGCCTCTATCTGCACAACTATTAACTAGATAGCACGTTTGTTTCATTGTAATTTACATCAGTGTCGACCTATCGTTCTGCCTTACAAATTTTGCCACCAAAGTAGGATGAATAATTTTTATCTTCTAAACGCAGTGAATTTAACTGGGTTAAAGTTCATCTATATTTTATTTTACTCACTAGAGGATATTTACCATTTATATACATACATGCATACTTACATAATTGGTCATTACAACCGATCAGTCAGGATTACGACCTAGTTTCTCATACCCCTTATGTATGGCAGAATTTAAAGTCGATGCCGAGCAACAGATTTTTGGGAAACTTTTCATGACAATTTTATTTACTCTCAGATTTTTTGACAGAAATCCGTTGAGAGGATGTCACCGAAGAAATATTCAAATTTCGTTTTGTTAAAAATGTTTGACCTGGACTTTGAACCATAGCCTTACGTCTAATAAGCAAACACACTACCTACTAGACTGTGGCGAATACAGTGTTAATCTATCTGTTATCTCTTCAAATTGAAGGCGTATAGTTTTTAAATAAAAAATCCCCTTTACATTGAGTGCCCCTAATATTTAAGGAATATAAATGTTGGCCTTCGTATGGTTTTCGTAAGTACGTGTGAATTTTTCTTTTTTTATAGAACAGTGTTGAAATGTTACTGAACATGTTAATGTATATGTATGTATGGATAGATGCATACATTTATAGGCAATTGTATTTATCCTACCATAACTGTTTTGCTGCTTTTTTTTTTTGGGTATTTTTTTCGTATATTTTTCTTTTGTTATTATTTTATAGTTCGCTTGTTTACTGGATTTGATATTATTTGTTTTGTTTTGTTTTGTTTTCTTTTATTTTATTTCTATTTTATTTAAGCATAAAATTCCAATTTAATTGCCAAATGTATTCGGTATACATAGCTCTACATACATACATATACAAGTATGAATTTTTCACTTGCACACATACGTACACTTGTATGGAAACAGGCCTATGAGCACAGCCTGTTTGTTTATGTGTATGTTTATGGCTTAAAATTCATATGAATACCGGCCTTTATTTATTTTTAGTTTTAATTCTGATTTTTTATTTTACTGGGCATTTTTTTATTGTTTGTTATTTATTTTGTTCGGGTTTTTTTTATTAAATTCCTTGATAGTGTATGTAGAAAAAAATAGCAACGGAATTTTTTTTTGTAACTTTGCCAATAGTAGCTCAACTTGTATTATATTTTTGCGTAATTTTTTTTTACGAAGGAAAATATGTATGAGTATTTATTTTATTTTTTTTTTTTTGAAAATTATAACTTTTAACAATTAAAACATTTACCACTTGTGCAATGTATAAAGACTTAACCGAGCGTAAAAACAATTATTGAAACGGATATTTATTTTCGCGCTCTTTTTTTGCTGATATTTATAAAGATTTCCATGTTGTGAATATGCAAACGGGTAATTGAAATCGGAAAAACATGGAAAAAACTCAGTGTACAGCGACGTTTATATTATACTTGTAATTTGGTTGAAAAAAATTTTAGGCTACGAAATTCATATGTCTGCCTGTTTCCATTTAACTGCCTGTTTTAAGAAATTTTTAAAAGAAAAATGGTCTCATGAGTTAATCAGAAGTTCGACCTATATAAGATCTGACCAGGCTATCAGCTATTAAACATCGTTCAACTGAAGTGTCATTTATGTAGTGAAAGTTGTTTCATTTTCGAGGCAGAGGAGGTGTGGTTTTAAAGTCTACAATTTTGCGAATGATCTCACCATTCTGGTATCTGCTTCTGATCAGAACACCAGCTCGAAAGCTTACAATTGAATGGTGATTATCGTATGATTTAAGTATCAATCCTGTCAAAACGGTATTGATGTTTTTTACTAGACGATATAAAGCGTAGTCTAGAAGGTAAAGTCTTGGCTTATTAGGCGACAGCCCGGGGTGCAACCCGAATATTCCTGTGGCAATTTCCTCTCAGCAGATATCTGGCAAAAACTGTGAGAGTAAATCAAATTCTCATGAATATTTTTGCATTGGTGATGAGGTAGCTCATAAACTGTGACATGTTACATACATAACATAGCTGGTCGTTACAGCCCTTCAATCAGAATTACAACCTAGCTTCTCACATCACTTATGCTGTGTGTGTTAATTTTATACATGAGTGTCGAGGCACACAGTTTAAAGTCGACTACGAACGGCAGATATTTTTCTGAGAAACTTTCATGGCAATTTTATTTACTGACAGATTTTTTGCCAGAAATCGGATGAGATTAAGTAATATTTTTTTGTATTTCGTTTTGTTGAGTATGTCTGACCTAGGGTTTGAACTGAGGCCTGACGTCTAATAAGTCAACTCTCTACCTACTAGACTACGGCGACTTCTCAGTTAAATTGGATATTATTCACTCGTTTTACGGGAAGGCTTAATCTCGTTGGCAGCATGAACTCTGCAGTATTGATAGACTCTATGGGATACGTATGGATGTGGAGAGGGCATATTAACTTCTTTAATTAATCCGCATGACCATCCATTGCTGTGAGTTGGAGAAGAAGGAAAATATTGCTTCACACAACATATGCCATTGTCCTGTCATTTTGCGATAACTGTAACCAAGGTCTCCAATTTTGTAAAAGAAAGGCTTAGTTTGGATTTGGGTTGGTTTCGTTTGCGGAATGATTTGTGCTCGTTTTAAATATTGATTGTGATATCACAATGAAATACTTCTTCTCAACATATTTCTGGCAAGCACTCTGTAAGTAAATAAAATTGTCATAAACAGTTTCCCAAAAATTTATCGCTCGGAGTTAGCTATAAATTAAATATAAGTTGTGTTAGGTATGATATCACAGTGCGCTTAAACGCTAACCTAAGTGAAACCTGTTCCTTCAATGAAGGTTTATCAACTAAACTAAAATAAACTGACATTAATCCGCACACTTTTATACTACACACCTTATACTTATAGGAGGACAATTAAACTAAATGTTATTTTCTATGGCAAATGCAATGACGGCTTAAACATTTCCATCTTGACTTAATATTTGCTGCTGGTTGGTTTTCCTTTAAAAATTTATTATAGTGGACATAAGAACATGCAAGTGTTGGGTGGGTTTTAATTTATTTCAATAAAGTTTTCATTGCTTTTAAAAAAGGCATTTGTATGCAATTTCTTACACCTTTGTATTAAATTTACTAGCTTTTGAAAGAACTTGTCGAAATTGTGCAGATTTTCTTTCCAATTTTAGTTCATGTTTTTCATATTTTTTATAAAATTTTTATTCCCCATGGGATAATGAAATTTTAATTTAAGCCGGAAAAATGCAGAAAAAACGAGACAATAAAAAACTGGTTGACTGGTTGGCTGCTTGTTAGCCTTAAACATTGTTCTTCATCTGTTTAATGTCAAACGTTTAGCTGCTACTGTCTTTCGGCTTCTTTTCTTTTCAATTCAATTCAGTTTTTTTTTTGTTTTTTCATTTACTCTGAACAAAATGTGATTACAAAACTTTTTATAAATGAACGAACTAAAAAAAAAAAACAACAAAAAACTTTATACTGTTATTAATCAAAAAAAAAAAAAAAAAAAAAAAAAAAAAAAAAAAACAAGTGAAGAAAAGTAAATGAAAAACAAAAAAAAAACAATTTTTAAGTTATTTTCAATTTGCAGCTTTGCTAACAAATTTGGACCATAAAAACACTTGCCAACCCTACACTAACTACTCTAAGAGAAACACCAATACGAACAGGAAACGAAAAAAATCTGGGAAATAAAACAGTAAAGAACTTGAAGAATAATATGTATGGGAAAAATGAAAACCTTTTGTTTGAATTTTTTTCATCTCGTTATTATGGCTAAAATGAATAGAATAGAGAGTAGAATGTTATAAAAACGAAATGAAAAAAACCGAAATTATGTTGTTTGTTAGAGAGTATGTTTGTATGCCAAAATGTCTGTGATTACAAAATTTTACTTCAATCACCTTCCTTAGCCTGGTTTCTCCTGCACGTCTGCCATGGCTTGTAAACCAAATGATTATCGAGGCGTGAAATAAACGTGAAATAAAAGAAGAAAATAAGTTTTACAGAAAGAATATCGTTTTGGTTTTTATTATCTTGGAAAACTATTTTTTTTTTTCGTCTTAAGCCATAAAGATTTTTTTGTTTTGTTTTGTTTTGTTACTACCATTTTTCCCGTTTTACGTTTTATATGCCATTTTTATGTTTGCTTTTTATACGGCTTACGATTGTAAACTAATCGCTTTATAATCAGGGCATAAAACGATAACAGTAATGGGCGTATATTTTTTATGGAATCCAGGATATTGCAACTCAATGAGCCTTTAGCATACGAAAACAAATTAAATGCACACCTGAACGAAGGAAAAAAAACGAAAGAACAGGAAAACCGCCTTTGGATAAATCTGGCAATACTTATGTCATTCTATTATGTTATCTCCACTGAACGAATGAATCGATTTACGCTTTGGCAACGTTAGAATTTAATGGGCCAATGAGAAACTGCCACAAAAAAATCAGCTTTTCGGATGCAGGTCACTTTCATCCTAGTAAGTACTTTAATATGCCAAATTGCCGCTCTTAAAGGCCTGAAAACCCACACGTGATCTTACAGAAGCGCAACCGCAAGCAAGCATTACGGTCAAATTAGACATCTATCGCACGATTATAAGCGATTTTTTTGGACACGCGGCGTTGGTTTGTTTTTGTGGAACGCCGTTAGGGAAAACTGTTATGCCTACAAACCAGAGACAACTGAGCATTTGAAGGCCAACATTCGTGTTGCCATTGCCAACATCAACAAAACGATGAGATGCTTGCTACCTGATGGTGGATTTATGAAAGTGGACTATGATCGGCAATGGCTTGCTCATGTATGCAGTTTTCTATACAGCGAATCTCAGTATGATGCCAAACGGTATTTCGGCCTCGAAATCTGGAGCTTAAATTGATCTCTCAAGAATCTTACACGAAAAAAGAAGATAAGATGAAGGAAGCTGCTCTACCTTACTAGACAATGTTTTTTTTTTGTGTTTTGATTAGCACTGAAGCGATTGTTTTTGTTTCGAATATCGCCTGTGCGAGAGTTTATAAAATTTTAGTGGATAACATCTTTTAGGTCATAGTTCCCTTTGCCAACTCCCCTGTTAGGCGATTCATCAAAGCATGTGTTACCATACAATTAATAATCCGCACTGGATGCCTTGCTGTTCCTTAAGATACTCATAGCAGTGGCAATATATGTATATATAGACAGTATGAATGGTTTTGATTTTTTAAGATCTGCAGTAAGTTGGGTAATTGATAGCATATTTCTAAAAATTTAACATGATTTATTTATTTATTTATTAATTACAATACAATTACAAATTATATTCTAATTTTTATACGAGCGGAGTAACTTGACCATATGCTCGGTGTAGTGTCACAGACCAGAGTCTCTGGTGGGAATCGAACCCACAACCCTCACACTAATAGTCTAGCACACTACCCACTAGACTACCAGGGCACCCAACATGAAATTTCTAATTTTCATACTGTGGAAAAGAGAGGTAATTTTTCTGAGCTTTTGGTGGTAATGCAATTGCACAGATTTGAAGTTTGATTTGAAGTTTAAAAAAACCGAAAAAGTCATGTCAGCAGCTATAATTATGTTGCTGAAACCTAATCGACTCAATTCAAAACCTGATAAAAAAAAATGTGGTCCGGAAATAGTACGTCCAGCACAATGAAATATCATTCTTTCGTCTTACTAACGCCTATAAGCACATCAGTGACTTTTGCATAAGCATGCAGTCTCTTGAAATAAACTGATGTTTTCTTTGGCTTGTATTTTCCTTTTCTATACTAAACATCATGCACTCATAATATTCCATTTCGCCTCCTTATCTATCTTCGTTTTTTTTTTTTTTATTAAATTTCCTTATCTGTTTGATAAAGTAACTGCATTAGTTTTCCCCAACGAGCAGCGAATTTAAATTTCCTTAAATTTTTTTAAAGCAATTTGTTGTCAAGTTTGCAAACACATCATGAAAACAAATCACAATAAATCACAAATAAAATGCTCAATTTGTTTGAAAGTATTCTACATTGCGTAGTAGAGCGAAAGGGTTTTGGTTTAAGGCAGCCACACTTAAATGGTGATTCTAATCACTTGCTGCTACTGTCAATGCCTGCGTGTACAGCAGACGCTATAAGTTATCGTACAGAAGCAGTTGAGGAGTAAAAATTTCTAAAAAAAAACCTATTTCCGGAGAACCAAAACCAACTGAAACCGATCAGTATACAGTTTTAAAATAATCGATTAAAATTTCTATAATAAATATTGTGTAATACTGTCGTTTAAATAAGAAAATTTGTTTAAGGACATGCAATAAATTTATTTGTTTTTATCTCTACGCATACATTGGTTGCTTATGCAACTCCTAACATTGTCACAAAAGGAGTACTTGTGCTCTGGTGCATCAAAGTGAAAATATGTATATGTGATTATCATTGCCTGTATGTGTCTGTGTGTTTAAGTGGAAAGTGTTTGGAAAATAAAATGTTGAAAAATTTACAATACACTTGAGCACTAAATGTGTGTGTTTTGTTATTTAAATGTATGCGTATGCAAAAAGGGGGTGAGGGGAAAAGAGAGGGAGAGCGAGATCGACGGAGAATGAGTAACATTTAAATAAAGTGTCACATAACTTAAGTAATATAATAAATCAGTGTGTGTGTGTTTTTATTTATTTACACACTCATGAACATACATATAAAACGAATAGAAAAATGTTGATCCTCTATTTGCTAACATTTGAGAAAGGTCCTGTAATATTAAGTTTGATACATTTACATTGCAAAGGCTTTAAATTTAGTGGATTATTCGAAATTAAATTTATGCTTTTAGAACCTTCAGGCAATAGAGGCGAGATAGAGACTTAGGATATTTCTGAATTCGGTTGGAAAAAGTAATTAGTAACTTGTTTATAAAGGCTATAGTAATAATCCCTATAGAATCATTGATAACAGATTGAGATAAGCGGGTAAATATACTATAAGTATAGACTGCTTTCCTAGTTCAAGAGTCTTATAGGTTTAATATTTCCTTCAATACTTTTAAACTCACATTCTATAAATTTTATCTGTCCTGCCTCTGGCTGGTGGCCTGAAAGTTGTAATTTTTTTTTTTTTCGTTGTGAAGTTCAATTGTTCCGGTTAAAAATGGAATATTATTTGAATGAATAAAACTAAAATCTTTAATTTGAAACTTTCATAATCTATGTATATATACGTATACTTAGGTCTTAAAGACAGCCAACAGTGAGTATGAGTGTTGTGTGTATGTACATGATTTCTTGTAATTAATATTACTCATACGCAACCACAATAATTGCATTTATTATGGGAAGATTTGAGGCCATTCAAAAGATTAAATTTAAAATTGAAAGAAAACAAAAACGATTTGAAATTTTGCCAAATCTATTTTTTTACTCTGAAGTACAATTGTTTCGTTAAGAAATACCGTTACCGCCCCTGGCCTTACAGTATCGCATTCGATCCGATCAAATTTTGTTCACTTTTTCGAGTGTATGGGGACGTATCGCGACAATGGCATCACGATGTCAATTGTCAATTGTCTCTGTTTGGTCCGCATAACAGCTTCTTGACGGCCAAATGGCATTACCATTTCTTCTAATTAAACGGCCATCAAACGTTTGAAGCAATAAATCGATTGTGGCATGCGATGTATTGCAAGTTGCACCATCCTATTGCAACCAAACATTGTTCACATCAAGACCAAGAAGAGCGGGTACAAAAAATCATCGTGCGATAGGTATCTCCATTGAATGTAATGATTGCGCCGTCCTCAGTTGCAAAAAAATATGGGCTAATGCTGCCTACGCTCCACAAGCACCAAACAGTCATTCGTAATAGATGCATTGGCTTCTGTAAGATGACGTGTGGGCTTTCTGAGATACAAATCGTGAGGTTTCTCGTAGCGAATGGTCATTCGGCTTCAACTCTTTAACCAAATCAATTTTTGACAGGCGTCATATCGAGACCTTTTAGCAAATTCGACGTAAACTGGTGAGTGAAATGTTCAGTTCTTGAGAACGCTAACAAGTTGATGGTGATATGAGCCACAGCTTCGGTATTTTCGGGTGTATGCACCGTACCAGCATGCTCACGTTTTGGCGCCTTTATAATTAAATCAGTTTGTCGAACTTTATCAATAAACTTTCGTATACCGGGCACTATTAGTCCTTCTCCGCAACCAAATTGTGTACGGCATTTTTGTGCAATTTCCGACCAATTGTCTTCGACTTGGAAATAAATTTCGAATAAAACGTTGCTTAAGCGTACATCGATTCATTACGTTCAGTGGACATAATATTCTAGAATCGAAATAACCGATGGTTCAAATTTAAACGGTTTGATGACCCACCCGATGTATTCAGTACTGATCATTACTACTCCTCTGTGAAGATTATAGTCTCATTTTTTATTATCAGACACGTTATGTGTGTTAATTTCATCCATAACTGGCGGGGCCTACAGTCTAACGTCGTGTCCAAACGCAAGACTTAAAAAACTTTTTCATCGCAATTAGCTTCAACTCAAAACTTTTGCCATAAGCCTACTGGGGTCGCTTATTAGACACGGCAATCACAAAATAGTCTGTAATTGTCTTCACACAGTGTGTGAACAATATTCGTTTCAAATATTTATTCGCTTATAAAACATCACTACTACTAGTAAATGTAAAGAATGTATGGAAATAAAATGTGGATGTAAAATACATTTTTTTTTTCATTTTGCTGGTTGCTAATGCTGGTTGGTCGTAGTCATTTGGTTGGCTGCATGACTCTCTAGTGATGGGTCACTATTAAAAACTAGAAATTTTCCAACTTCAGTTTTTTTCAGCTGGTATAGATTATTATCTATGATGCCAGTATATTGTGCACATTTTGCAGGGATGTGTAAATCGTTGCAACAAAATGTGAGTGTAATAAACGTTTGTCACCTCTGCGGTTTATCTCAATAAAGGCGAATTAAAAAGAAAAAAAAAACAGAATAAAATTCCAACAGCACATTGCATGAACAAACGAATAAATGACTGAATGAATGCATGAATAAATGAAATTGTCGTCGCATGTAAGGTGGATATAGAGAGAGTAGCATTTGCAAGAGAATTCACATATTTTTTTTTTAGCATTTGCATGTAGAAAACAGTGAATTTTATAACTTAATACGTTTCATGTCATTTTATTTGTTGTCATAGCTGTTGTTTATTATGTTTGTGACATGTTGTTGTCATACATGCAATATTTTATGCAATGGCATGCACAGTCAGCGAATGTGTAATTTAAATATAATGCCACAGAAAAAAAATTACAAATGTTTTCACCATTAAATATTAAAATTGTTATCAAAGCCACAACATCTTAATTGCTCAATGTGGCTAAAATTACGGGAGTCTACAGCATGCTTTGTTTAAATCCCCATAAAAAAGTTTAAAAGGCCAACAACATAACGTCATAAGTTTTTAAGCACAAAAAATTAGAAAAAATATGAAATTTTTAATTAAAACTGAACTGAATTTCAGCAGAGCATTTATATTGAAATTTTTTCATTGAACAGGTGTTGCTGCAAAGAATTACTCAATTTGCATGAGAACTGTAGAGACTACGAACCCAGTTTTTTTTAACTAATAAATTTACAAAAATTTAAAAATCAATTCCTCATCTATCTCACAGTGTGAGGGCCGGACTTCTAACCAGTTCGGATAGTTGGCAGCCTTTCGCAATTTGTGAGTTTATCTTGGATTTTCTCAAAGTCATAGCTAATGATACTACATACTTCTGTAAAGGCGCGCGTTTGTCACTCAGGTGCCACATTTATATGATTCAATCATCTCAAAGGGGTTGTATTTAAGCCACTAATTCGTTTTGGCCATTACAATTCCACAGTCAGAATTACGACCTAGCTTCTCACACCATAGTATGCTTTGCCACTTTACCTTGGATGTCTATAGACAACGTCGCGTGTTTGTTAAATGAATCATTTTCCGAGATGTGTCTCATTTCAAGACGAAAGGGTACGTAAACTAGTGAAATTGTCGAATTTGCAATGATAACTATCCACACGATATCCAAACACATCCAACGTATGTTTCTTTCAGAACGAAATTGCCAGGGAGTCACTGTCATCGGCGATCACAATAGGCTGTGATTGATAACTTCTTTTGGTCTGCATTGTATTCTCCAGAAACCAACGCCATGTGGACGGCGCTAGCTGCCACACATACATAATTTGGTCATTACAACCCTTTAGTCAGGACTATGTGTGTTTGAATTTTATTCATGAGTGAATTAATCTACAGTTTATAGTGGATTCCAAGTGACAAATTTTTGTGAAAATTTTCATTACACTTTTCGTTACTTTCAGAGTGTTTGGCAGAAATCTGCTAAGATATCTGACCTGGGGTTTGAACCGTGGCCTCACCTTTAAACTAAACAATAGTGTTTGTGAGGTGTCATTGAATATAATTTTATTCGTACGAAAGACCCAATGATGCCATTATGTGTTGAGTGGATAATATACACCATGACTGCTCTGGACGAAGTGCATTAGAAATGTCCAAATTTCCATGACTCTAGCGCATAACTTAAGCTGAAATTAATCGATGACATGGCTTATGTTGATTTTCATAAGCACTGTGGTTTGCGGTACCATAACAGAGAGGCTAACTGAGTTAAATCTTACGATCTCGGTGGCCGGTTAGTTATCACCTCCACGTCAGATGATCAGGCCCTCAAATCGCTCGTACAGGCTATCTAATATGGCATTGGCTGTGTGACATGTAATGTTATGTTATTGAAACGACATGACCTCATAGCTGTATAAATTTAGAGTCAATTGATAACTGATTCATAGTCCACTCAGAAAAAATATGGTCGTTTTTCTTCAGTCCCCGGATCAGTTGAATATTAACGGTTTCAGGCTCAAGTTACAACAAAATATTCTTCAAGTTTTGGTCTGCATCACATTGCTCATATCAAAAACTAGAAAGTTAATCATTAACTCTTTGAAAAGTGCAACTTCTTAACATGAAACACAAGTTTTTAGCTTCAGAGTCTTCGGCCGCTGTCTTTCAGCAGATTTCTGCAAAAATCTCTCTGA
The DNA here is from genome assembly GCA_930367235.1 of Sarcophaga rosellei. NCBI lineage: Eukaryota > Metazoa > Arthropoda > Insecta > Diptera > Sarcophagidae > Sarcophaga > Sarcophaga rosellei. The sequence goes on along the minus strand of OV884020.1, from coordinate 65,662,720 downwards.
GAGTATATAAAACTGCCATGAAAAATTTTCTCAAAAATCTATCGTTCGGAATCGACTTTAAAATGTAGTTCCCGCCTCTCATTACAAAATTAATACCCACAACATACATAAGTGATGTGAGCGGCTTGGTTGTAATCCTGACTGAAGGGTTGTAATGAACAATTATGTATGTACTTATGTATGGTTTTCTAAGTGGTTGTTCTAACCAAAATAAGCGCAGACCAACATCCTTTTGTCCAATTATGTACGTGTGTCTGTAATTCTGTAAATGATTTGTATTTTGCAGTAATTTCTTTAAAACTTTTACAACATTTGAAAAGTAGAACATATTGCATAGTATAGCATTACTTATTTTGCTTGCCTAAAACCATTTCTACCACACAGTACTATGCCTAACACAACTAATTTCTAATAAACCCACCATCTCTACTTCATTTAGCAACAAAGACGCAATTAGGATTGCAGATTTAAATGCATTAACTTGGTTAGGCAGCAAAATATTTTCCAAAAAAGGAAACGTAATTAGAGTCTGTGGTTTTAAGACATTGTTGATGGAGTTCATTTTGATTAATTCTTCCTTACGTTTACCACATTGCGGTTGTCAGTTGCATGCATGAGTGATATTTTAAGTATTCATTGCGTATACGCCACGTTTACGTACATATGTGTTGAATGCAATAAACACAGACGTTTGTTAATTAAATACTCAATGGAATCTTATTCTTATTATACGGCAATACAAGAATTCAAACTATGTAGGTAATTAAGTGCTATGCTCTGGGCATGGAATTCAATGATTAATGCAGCTATTGTTTAGAAGCGCAATTAAATGAGATAAAAAGGCTGGTTTTTGTTTACTAGATTTTAAGAATGTCTTTAAAAAAAAGTCCTATAAAAAAAACTATTTAATTTTATTCTTACAAATAACCAAATTGATATGAATATTTGCAAATATAAAAACACAAAGTTTTCCCACACAATAATCATGAGTAAAATGTTTGGTTTGGTTTGTTTGGTTTCTTTTGAAATTTTCCATTTTTTTCCAGGATTTAATAAATATTCTTGTGGTTGCAGAACTGAAAGAATTATGATTTTTTATTTTTTTTTAATGTATGTATGTATGTGTAGATTTTATGAGAAAGTTTTGTATTTCATTTGGTTTTATTCCTTTTCGAGAAACCTCAGATTTTAATAAAAAAAAAAACAGAAACGAACAGACAGAACAACATCAAAAAATGAACAACAAAAGAAATCCATTTCCATTCCAAAATGTTAAATAAATAAAAGAAAAAAAAAAAAAAAAACAAACGGATTGTGTTGAAAAAAGTATTTCCTTGTTTTCACTCCTACCAAATTTACCACCAAAGGATAATTTTTTTTTGATGAAAACAATATTATGCCGAAATGTTGCTGCGGTTCTCTTTTGTATTGGAGCGTTAAAGTAATATGAGCCCAGATGAACACAATTTGTTTATGAAATGAATAGTTTTCTGCCAAAGTGGCAGTCTTGTTTTCTTTTTGATCATATAAAAGGCCCAGAAATTGGTTTTAATTTGTGTGATAATTTGTTGTTGGCATCTCTCCGTATTAAGAGTACATACTACAGATTTTTTTTTCTTTTTTTTTCAATATTTTTAATTAAAATTTTACCAGTAGCAAAAGGCAAGAATGAAAGGAGGACGTTTTTTGATTTATTTTATAGAAAATGCTCGAAATAATGTTCATATTGAAGTAAGTCGAGGAATAGTTGGCTGCTGACAATGTTAAAATTGTTTTGTATCATTAAATGCCAGAGTATTGCTTCCAAATTAAAAAAAAACAAAATATTCAATGATAAAAATTAAATGATAACATTCATCTTGTAGCTCTAACAATTGTTTGTTAAATTAGTTGCCATTTAATAAGTATGTTTTGCCACATCACCTTGGATATCTGTATGCAATGTCGCGCGTTTTTTGAATGAATCATCATCAGAGATGTGTTCCATTTTAAGACGAAAGGGTACGTAAACTAATGAAATTATCGAATTTGCTATCATATCTATCAGCACGAGATCCAATGTATATTTCTTTAAGGTCGAGCACAATAGGCTGAAGATTGATAACTTCTTTTGGGCTGCATTGTTTGATCCAGGAAGCAATGCCATGTGGACGGCGTTATTTTATTCATAAACGGCGGGATATACAGTTTAAAGTCGACTGTGAACGATAGATTTTTGAAAAACTTTCCATGGCAATTTTTATTCACTCTTAATGTTTTTGGCAGAAAACTAGTGAGAGATTTTCGCCGAGAAAATAGTTTATTTTTCATATTTTGTTTGAATCAAGATGTCTGCTGTGTGGTTTGAAACCCGGCGTCACATCTAATAAGTCAACGCACTATCAACTGAACTACGGCGACTGCCTGCCAAATATCTCATGATGAATTGGATATTCTGCAGCAACGATTTATGTTCGTGGTCATCTCTTGTGATAGTAATGTAAACTGACCACTGATATTCTGCGATTTAATTCCGTTAGACATTGTATTGTAGGGTGTTCTTAAGTAGCGAGTAAGTAAGAGCACAATGCGCTGTTCAAAGACAACGTAACACATGCCAGCGGTTGAATTCAGCCTGACTTATGCATCACAGTGCTTGAAAATTGGACGTTTTGTATGTGCGCCACCCAGAGAAGTCATGGTAGGGATGAACGGTGCTATATTTCACACATAAAGGCATTAAGAGGTCTTACATTTCATGCAGTATGTATAAAAAATATTTATTTATAATTAATGTTTAATCCAATGAATGCTTAACCATATGTACCATTTAATATTTCTAAGGATTACAAATTCATATTAAATCTCTCGAAGCCTGTAAGACAAATATGTCTTTTTTATTTCTTCAACTTTAAGAAGGTTTTATTATGTTAATTACAATATATAATGAATTAAGCATTTAAGTTAAATACTCATAACAATTAAAATTATTACTAGTATTCCTTTAAGTGCCATCATATCCATTATTTGTATTCACTTTTTTTACAATTCCAAATCTCCAAAAACTGATTTGCATATGTTAAGTGTTATTTTTATCCTACTTTTGTACCCAGCAATTTCCCTTAATAGTAAAATAAGAACACCTCTCAATGGAATCATCATAAAAAATGAATAAAAACTTTGTTGAACGACTTTAATCCCACAAGCATTTGTAGACACTTAAAAATGTATAAAAATATTTAGGAAGTACATCCTATGAATTTTTAAAATATTGTCCAGGAAAAAATCCCAAAAAACAGTCTCTTACATTTTAAATGAATGCCTGCTGCCCTCTCTCTTCTTTTTGCCATTGAGACAAGGTTTTGTTTTCATAGTCAAAAATTAACCCAAAAAATTGGCATCAATACTTGGGCTGGACATTCGAGATGCTTCAATAGAAAGAAGTATGTTAGTCAGTATTTTGTGTGTTGATATGATAAAATGTGTAAAAGTTTATACCTTAAGGCTGTGTAAAATCTCATTCATATGTGTAGTCTAGTCACACTTTTATGGCTTTGTGTTGTTGTTGTCTTTAAAAGGTTTTATGATTTCATTATCAACACTGGCCTATTACAGAGATGGAAGTGTGTCATTAAATTTACGATAAATTATCATACGGAGTTCAATAAGTCCATGTGCATTTTATACCTTATAGAGCCAAAGCATAGGGCATATGATAAGACTCATAAAATTTTCATATAATGGCTTTATGAGACAATCTATCCATTAAAGCAGAATATTATTTGATTAGGCCTGCTCCTTTGGTTTGCTTCTGCCTAGTGCAAAAACTAATAAAATAGTGTTTAAATCTTTTAACCATAGAATTTAAGAGCGATTTTAAAACAAAGAAACAAGTAGAACATAAAAGTTATTTTATATTTTGAAAAGGAATGGGTTAAGGACAGCAAAAAAGAAAATCAATGGCTTTGAGATTACTTTGATGTCGTCCTCCAACATAAGGCTTTAAGGCTTTCAATATCAACGTTGTTTATGTCTGATAGTCCAATCTTCCCATCCTTGGCGACATAAACAGGATTGTTTAATCGATGGCAAACTAGCAACAGAGGGTGCTGCCGTATATAATAAAGCTTTTTTTATATTTTAATGTTATTGTTGTTTTTTTGACATTGAATGTTTGTTTTGCTTTATTAATTTATTCATTCCTTTTAATACATCCATAGGGATGCAACCTAATTCTTTAAAAAAAATGTTTTAAAATGTATGCAATATCTTTTATATTAATTAATTTAATTTTTATATTAATTTTTATTGGTGAAAAGAATAAAAAAAAAAAAGGAAATTCGATGTGGAGGAAACCAAAGAAAAAAAAGTAAATCAAACCAAAAAAAAAGGAACATCAAAGGAGAGTGTTTTTTTTTGTTTCGTGTTGGAACTCTTCTAATTTGGTTCCTATTTTTTTTAGTGTCCACTCATTAATTTCCATCAACAGTTTTGTGTTTTTTTGTTGCGCTCCCCCCATATACAGTCCACAGGAATTAACATTTAAAATTAACAATTAGAAGAGTTCCAACACGAAACAAAAAAAACACTCTCCTTTGATGTTCTTTTGGCACAAGAACAATTTCCCATTTTTTTCCATAAAAACAAATTTACTTTTTTTTCTTTGGTTTCCTCCACATTGAATTTCCTTTTTTTTTATTCTTTTCACCAATAAAAATTAATATAAAAATTAAATTAATTAATATAAAAGATATTGCATAAATTTTAAAACATTTTTTTTAAAGAATTAGGTTGCATCCCTATGGATGTTATAAAAGGAATGAATAAATTAATAAAGCAAAACAAACATTCAATGTCAAAAAAACAACAATAACATTAAAATATAAAAAAAGCTTTATTATATACGGCAGCACCCTCTGTTGCTAGTTTGCCATCGATTAAACAATCCTGTTTATGTCGCCAAGGATGGGAAGATTGGACTATCAGACATAAACAAACGTAGTTTAGGTAAGTTAAGATTTCGATCTTAAAGGTTGAGGTCCTCGTTACGCCAATAATACCACAATCAATTTCAACTTCCTCTTAGAGGAAACCAACCCGATTATAAAATAATTCCGGCTATTGCTGAAATCTTAAAATTTAAAAGTTCTATCAAACATATCAAAAACCAAGAGATCAAAACACTTCGTCTCTTTATGGTAAGCATAGTGCACTCACGTATGAGGTGAAAGACAGTCCCACTGCTCCTGCAGAAGTAATAAAACGTAAGCAAGTATCCCAGCAATAGAAGGTATGTTTACTACACATACTAGGCAGGGCGTTGGCTTATTAGATGTTAGGCCACGGTTCAAACACCAGATCAGACATCGCCAACAATAAATTATTTCGGCGTCTTCCTCTCAACAGATTTCTGGCAAAAAGTCTGAAAAATACCATGAAAAAATTTCTCAAAAATCTGTCGTTCGAGTCGAGTCTTGAATCTTGATTGAAGGGTTGAATGACCAAGTACATATGTATGTATGTTTACTATAATACATAAAGCCATTACAATGGCGTTCTTCGTCATCGTCTGTAGGAATGCCTGTTTGTATCTATTGAACATATTTCCACAACCTAGAATCTGATAGCATCCGGAAACCTTACGTAGACATAGCTGATAGAATAATACATATATATATATATATACATAAAAGAATAATAGTGCTGCAGATCAGAAGTGGTATGACTACAAAACATTTTAAGGCACAAGCTAATAGGGCCGCTCTACATATTTCCCTGTAAGCTAAGCTAGCAGCCCTTTCTTCATAATGAAATGTGAGACGTTGCTCGTATTGTTTGTTAGTTAGTCGTCTTATTACATACAGTGAAATGGAAAATGTTTTACATCTCGAGGTTTAAAATGATAGACCATGTATGAATGGAGGCCTTAAATATTGACAACATTATGATGGCATGCATAATAAGAAAGTGGAGCGCATGACATGACGCTCATTTCCTTTTTACCTCTACATACGACAACAAACATTTATTTAAATATCGATATCAGCATAACTACTTACAACCCTTAATCAGGATTACAATCTGTGTTAATTTCTTCCATCAGCGTTAGGATCTATAATTTAATATTGATTCCGAACGACAGATTAGAGAAACTTTATATGAAGACTATTTTTCACTGAGTTTTTGTCAGACAACTGGTTCTCACTTCTGTGCGAGATGTCTGAGCAAGGGAATGAACCAGAGATCAGCAATGAGTATTCAAAAAGATGAGTAGATTCGAAACATACTCACAATTCTGATGCTTATACGCATTCATACTTATTTTGATATCATACTCATACTACTCATATTCAAAGTTTGAAGTACTCATCGTATTCATATCACAAAATAATATATGATTCGCGTACGAACACTACAATACTTACAAGAAGGTTGTGTGTTTGCTTTGCTTGCTGTCTTTGTCTTTTTCTCTCTCCTTCTTTTTTTTTTTTTTTTGTAAATGCAACAACAACTAAGACTGTAAATTTTGATAAATGATTCGAATCACTCGAATTTTTCTATTTTAATTTTTATTTTTTCTAAATTGAATGAGTAGGCGTATGAATCAAACATATTTCCAAATGTTATGAGTTTGTCAACGTTGTACTCATATTCATTGCAACTTGTACTTATAAATCAATAGTGTAGTGAGTACGAATGAATCAGAGTCGTTGAATTTCAATACTGTTGACTCACTCTTACTCAAAATTTCATGAGTACTTATGAGTAGCACAAAAACGATTAATTTGTGATCTCTGGAATGAACCGAATATTTTCGTCTAATAAGCCTACATACTACCTACTAGATTCCGGTGACTGGCCCAAAAATTACAGGCTGGTAAAACAATATGTAACTTGACATCCGAAAGAGCAAAATTCCTACATAGAAAAAGCGGTTAGTGGAATATATTTCAAGATAATTTTGAAAGTATCAACTTTAACTTGAGTTTTACGTAAGGATAAATTTCAAATACACTTACAACAGAGGCGTTAGTAACAATAACTGTACGATGCACAAAGGCTAAATGCAAATAAAAAAAAAAAAACAAAAAAAAAACAATAAAAATCAGATGCTATTTCATTGAAATTTATTTCATTTCTACTGGGAAAATTGTTAAAAATTTCTTAACCTGATGCAAGACAAGAACAACATATTCCACCGTATTTTGGTACACAGCAAATATGAGTTAAAATATTCTGTTGGTTATACGGAGGACTGTTGGCCGGTTCTAGTAAAATTTGTAGGAAGCCTAAATGTTGTTATTGTAACAATGTTATGTGATTATGGCTAACAAAATATTTTCTTTTTTTCACGACCTACTTGCCCACTAACTTGGATAGTTAGTGTAAATTACTTTTTCTTTTACGACATATTTTTTCTCATTTTCTTCCTTCGTAACATTTTATTCATTGTCGTTGTCAAATTGTTACAATAAATCATCCGTCTGCCATAGACTTCCTTGTAACCTCGTTGTGAATGATAATAAAACAGGTTGAGTATTTCATTTTCTCTTTTTTTTTTTGCTGTTGAAGAGCGAAAAATGTTTCAACTAAATGCCATAATTATAGCAACAAAAACAAGAACAAAATAAGAAAAAATTATTTGTAGAAAATAATTTTAAAGACTGGAAAAATTAGAACTGAACGAAAGGAAAGGAAGAACGAGATAAACATGTAACAATAAAAGAACACAAAGAATTGAAAAAAAAACAAAAAACAAAGAAGAATTAGGACAAAATCTCTATTGTTTTGTGACAATTTATACGAACGTAAATGACAAGAAAAGTGGATAAATGGGGGTGTGTGAGAGAGTATTTGTAATACATCCGTTCAAACGTATTGACATATACATACATACACACTTGCAGAACACTATTTTCATTCTTTATTAATTTTTTTTTCAACTTGTATTTTCTCGCATTATTATCACACACTTATTATCTCCATTCACTTTGGCATTGTATTGTAATGAGCTTTTTTTCTTTGTCTTTTTTTATGACTTGACTGCATGAATACATTTTGAAGCTGACAATAGTACAGAATTTGTGGAAAAAGACAAAACAAAATGTTGTATAATTATGTCACTTCTCTTACCAACATCATCATTACGACCACCTTCGAATTGAAGAAAACAGAAGAGTGGCAACAATAGCTACAAAAAAGCCATCGTTAATACTCTACTTAGCAACATAATACACCGCCAATTACTATCAACCGACATCAACAATCTTCACGTTTCTATTCTTTTCACATCCTTTGGATTTCTCTTTACTTTTATGATGCCTTACCATTTTGGCTTTAACTACAGCTGCCAAAGATTTTTATTGTTGTGTTCCTATGACAAAAAATAGATTTTTTTCTTCAAACGCTTATTTTAAAGGAACTGAAAAGATAATTACATTCGATTCCCGATAATAAATTTAAAATTTAATTCCCTTCAAACGAGTAATAAGTTTTTCATCAGTACAGTATGCATCAAACGTCATTAAGAATTTTATTAATTAAGAATATTTCATTCAATAAAGAGTTGATTTCGAAGAGCAACCCTCATGGACTATTGCAGAAGCTTCTTTGCCAGCACTTGCAATAGCAACCAGTCGCTCTCCTCCAGTCCTTTTTGAATGATTCCATATACTGAAACGAGTAATAAGTTTTTAATATGAAATGGTTATTGTTCTGTTTCATTTCCTTCTCCCACTTTTTTTAATTCATTTTCCTCGTTTGCATATTATTCATGCAGACGAATAGCACTTACTTCCATTTCTCTCACTTATTTTGCAATTTATTTTTCGTAAGTAAAACAAAAAAAAAAAGAAAAATAGGAAAATAAATACTTAGAGGAAGAGTACAAAAGAACGAAAGAGTAGTCTTCAGTAATACAAATAGAGTTCCAAACCAATATACAATTGGAATATTCCAAAAAGAAAGTAACGTAACGTAAGTGGCAGTGGTATTCATCCAGTCAAACTAATGGTTTTTATGCAATATTTACGTTGAATCACAATAGCTTACACAGGGAGGGAGCGGTTTATAAACTAAATAAAATAGATCACTATTTTGTTCACCACTATGGTATATCATTAAATGTTGCGATAACTATAACTACAGATTGCCTATCTTATCAAACCTCCACTTATAAAATCCTGATGAACTGTTCCCACTCGTCATGATCATGATTGTGAAGTACAATTGTTCCGATTGGAAATTTAATATTATTCTAATGAACGAAATTAAAATCTTTAATATAAAATTTTCATAATCTATACATATACTTACGTTTTAAAGACAGCCCACAGTGAGTATGAGTGTTGTGTGTACATGAATCCTTGTAATTAAAATTACACATACGCAACCACATTAATAGCAAACTTCATGGGAAGATATTATAAGGGGTGAACTATTTAAAAGTTTAAATTTTAAAATTAAACACAACAAAAACCATTTGAAATTATGCCAAATTTATTTTTTTTTTTGTTGTGAAGTACAAGTGTTCCGGTTGAAAGCAAACATCGTTCACATTAATAACATCAAGAGTGGGCGCAAAAAAATCGGTTACCATGATGCAACCATCGACCACAATGGTTGCGCTGTCTTCAGTTTCAGAGAAATATGGGCCAATAATGCATCCGCTGCTCAACAAGCTGTACCAACAAGTCACTCGTAATGGGTGCATTGACTTCTGTAAGACCGCGTGTAGGTTTTCTGGGTCCCAAATACGAAAATTTTGCTTATTAGCATACCCACCAAAATGGAAATGATCTTGAATTCTTACGCACACTATCAGCCACAGCTTCGATATTTTCGGGTCACCATTTACGTCTTGTTGCATCAACAATGCAACCAGTTTCACGAACTTTTGTAATAAATCTGCGTATACCGGGTACTGCTAGTCCAACCAACTGTCTTTGTTTTGGAAATAAATTTTCAATAAATCCCAACTTTGCTTAAAGGTAAACCGATTCATTACGTTCAGTGGAGACAAAATACTGAATTTTGAGACAGAATAGAATAACATAGGTATTGCCAGATTCGAAATTACCGATGGTTCAAATTTAAACCGATAGATGGTCCACCCGATGTAACTCTGCCCGATTGAAAGCTTTCAATGAACATAAAATGAATGCCGTATGTGGAAGCAATTTTTCTTGCTGTTGCGCGAAGTCGATGACAACTTTCTTCCTGTCCAGAAGTTAGTTAGGAGAGGCCCTCTCAATCATTATTTAAAGCCACTCAAATCCTTCTTACACTTTTTTATTTTTAATAATATTTCCTTGTCTTTAAAAAGAATAAGACAGAAAACAGTGAAAAAAACCACACAGGTAAACACACAGGTAAAAAGAAAAGCAAAACAAAAAGTGAACAACTTAAACTACAAGAGTACATTTGTTACTTGTATGTACAACATCCATTTGCAGTGTATTGACTGGACGTGTGTCTGTCCAATTCTATAAAATGCAAACGAGTTTTCAATAAAGATTTATGGTTGGTTATACTCATAAAAATTTGAATTTTTTATACCAGCATAGTAGTATCGTTGATACAGTTTACTATCGAATACAGTCTCCCCGTTAATAAAGTGTACAGAAATCTGTTTTAATAAATGTGAAAGATTTAAAAATTTTCTCAACAAACCAAAACTGTCAAGAGTACTATTCTTGATTATATTCAAATATTTCTTGAAAATTTTTGAATGTTTGTAGCTACGCATACTGTATGAAAGACAACTCTATTGTAGCCATATCAATATCTCATAATAGAATATAACCATAGACACATATACAAAAAATAATGAAAGGAAACTGAAAAAAGGGGGAAAAAGAAAACCATGGGCAAATAAATAACAAATTAGAATAAAAAACACAAAAAGAATGCCAACAACGAAATTGCTCAGCCATAAATTATTCGTTTTATTTTCATAAATTATACACTTTTAGTTGGAAATCGTATAACTTTACCCAAACCTAATATTTGTATTGTATGGATAACTAAACTAATTTTCATTAAACAACCAAAAATACAAAGAATTGATAAAAAAAAGAAATGTTTGTCACAGAAAAGCCTAATAAACAGCTACTGTCTCTGAGACTCAGAGTCTGAGTATTTTGTGCTTGTTACTCAGCGGTTTTTGGGGTCGCTGATTACAGATCTTCATTCAGATTTGAAAAATTAAAAATGGCAGATCCAATATGGCGGTAACAATTTTCAAGTAAATCTGATTATTTTTTATAAACCTCGACCGCCATATTGTAACACCATTTTGAATTTTTAAATCTGGATGAAAATCTGCGACCCCAAAAACCCCTGAGTAACAATTTTCAAGTAAATCTGATTAAATTTGAAAGACCTCCGTAATATGTTACTTTTTCTCTTGCACCCCTACTTTAGGGGTTCAATCAAACAATTTGGCTTTGGGCTCATTTTAAACAGAAAAGATCAATAGTCAATTAGTCAATAGCGATGGTTCTATCACGTCAGAGTTTAGCTCTAAAAATTTTCAAAAATTGCCAAAAACGCTGTTTTTAGGGGTTTTAACCAAGCTAATTGATGTCTTCAAAAAAGCAACAAAGGCAAAAGCGGATAGAAAATGGACCTAGCGGTGAAATGGACCCAGTGGGCTGGATAGCCATAGTCTCCAGGATTCCAAAACAGGTTTCTTTATGGTCGTGCGTTACCTGGAACCGGATATATGATAAAGTGCTCTATGTAAATATGAATAAAATTAAAATTTAAGTCAAATGGACTTAAAAATGTTAATAATTCTCATTGAGTTCATATACATTTATATGTATATATACAACAAAATGTCGTATTTTTTGATAGGTGACTTGCGCTTTTTTTCTTGTTGATGACTTGTATTTTTTAGGTCGATGACTTGCATTTTTTTTGGTCGAAGACTTGCATTTTTTCTGGTAGATGACTTGCATTTTTCTTGGTCGATGATTTGCATTTCTTGGTCGATGACTTGCATTTCTTGGTCAATGACCTACATTTATTGGTCGATGACTTGTATTTTTCTTGATCAATGACTTGCATTTCTTGGTCGATGGCTTGCATTTCTTGGTCGATGATTAGTATTTCTTGGTCGATGACTTTCATTTCTTGGTCAATGACTTGCATTTCTTGGTCGATGACTTGCATTTTTCTTGGTCGATGATTTGCATTTTTCTTGGTCAATGACTTGCATTTTTTGGTCGGTGACCTGCATTTCTTGGTCAATGACTTGTAGTTCTTGGTCGAAGACTGGCATTTTTCTTGTTCGATGATTTGCATTTTTCTTGGTGGATGACTTGCATATTTCTTGGTCGATGGCTTGCGTTTCTTGGTCGATGACTTGTATTTTTCTTGGTGATGACTTGCATTTTTCTTGGTCGATGATTTGCATTTCTTTGTCGATGACTTGCATTTTTATTGGTCGATGATTAGCATTTCTTGGTCAATTGGGAGCGTTTCTGATGCGAGTGACAATAAGTTGTCCCATATAAACAATTGGAAACTTATAAAACGCCACAAAGCAAGGGTGCTGGATGTCAAACTGTTACCATATAGAAAAAATAAAACCGAGCTGATATGAAGTGTTTGTATTTTACGTAAAAAACCATGCTGCTATGTACATCATGCAAAAATTTAAGCATAAATTTCATAAAAGTAAGAAATAAACCTACTTTTCATTGTCATTTTAATTTATGTTCTGAGTTTTTGCCCGAATCCTTCTGAGAGGCAGTCGCCGACGAAGAATTATTTCTTCATATTTCGTTTTTTTGGAGACCTGGTCTGATCTGGTGTTTGAACCGTGGCCTCACATATAATAAGCCAGCACTCTACCTACTGGACTATGACGACGTCAGGTGATCACACTCAGGTGAGTTTCTAACTGCTTTTGAGCACATTCTATGAACAAATATCTATGTTCGTTTACCTTGAGTCCCTGTGACAGGTGAACTCTGTACGGGTGCAGGCTTAGGTTAGAGGACGTGTACTTCTCAACTGTGGCAAGTACAGTACCCGGAGGAGGTGCAGGCTTAAGTTGCATTTCAAAATTGGCCAAGTTGTAATTTACAAACGGCGAAATACTTGTGAAATCCATTGACGTGAAACCGATTGCCTTAGATTGTTCTGCAAACTCTCACAGGGACGTTGTTTTTGACAGATCTGTCATTCCTTTAATATGCAGACCTATCGTTTACTTTGACATAACGTTTACCTGTGTACTCAAAATTATCCACCTTACTGAGAATAGTGCTCTTGGCAGGACGATTATATACATACATAATTTGTTATTACAAGCCTTCAGTCAGCATTACGTCGTAGCTACTTACACCACTTAAAGTGTTGTGTGTTAATTTTTATACATGAGGGGTGAGACCTACAGTTTAAAGTCGACTCCGAACGAAAGGTTTTTGAGAAACTTTTCATTGTAATTTTATCTACTTTCCGACTTTAATCCAGATATCTTCTGAGAGGAAGTCGCCAAAGAAATATTTCTTCATATTTCGTTCTATTGTAGATGTCTGACATGGAATTTGAACCGCGGTCTCTGGACGTTTAGGCGATTTCAAAATGGGCAAAGCGAGCTTACATCGCGTATAGCGACAACTGTTCCCTCTACAATTTCTTTATCCTTATCATTAACATTTGAATACAATCTATTAATGAGAATTTATGTCTGTAAAAATTTGTCTTTCCTAACGTTTGGCAAACACAGTGTTACGGAAAATATTGCTTTGCTAGCACCTTTAAATAAATCGTACTGTTTAAGCTTAATTAGTTGTTTCTCTTGAAAATTTTATAAAGGCAGCAGGCAATTGTCTGTTTTATATGTTTATTCTCCTTCTTAAACTAGATTAATTACTAATTAATCATATTAAATATTTAATTATTCACTTTAGCTGATATAATTAAAGAAATAATTTAAAAAAATATTGTCGTTATCCTCTTTTTCTCACTCCTTAAAGGAATAAAAATAGAAACGATAATATTATTACATAATAAATTCTTAAGACACTCTTCAAACATTATATAAAAAGTAAATAAAAGCAATTGTGTATGTGTATAGCGTTCCACCCTCCCAGACATTTTCAATTTTTTTTTTATTCTTATGTTGCATGGTGGGTGCAACAGAAATGTTTGTAGAAGTGTTTGCATTCTTATAAAATGCATGTTTGCCAAACAGTTAAAAGTCAAGTGCTTCGTTACTTAATGCTGAAAAAAAAGTACACACATACTTAGAAAAATAACACTCACATACACATACAATTTAGCGTAATCAACACCCACACATCAGTAGCGATTTTCCTAACGCACAGAAGAATTTTTGTGACTCTTTTTTATGACTGTGCCAGAGAGAAAGACAGAAATAGTTACACATTTTATGTTCTCTCTCATTGTTGTTACAATTACTGTGTATGTATATGTGTATAGTAGACGTTATTAATGCTAAAGATGTCAGTGTAGTACACAAAATTTAAAGATCCAGCTAAACGAAAGCATGCATGTATGAGAAAAGAGGAAAAGGAATAAAGGGCTTTATAAATAGAAACTAAAAATATTTTTTTACAATGGAATTATACAAGAGAATTACAATAGGAATGGAGAAAGAAATGAAGAACAGGAAACAGAAAACTAAAAATATGTTCTTGACAGTTTAAACTAATTAAGGCAATGAGATTTATATTAAAAATATTTGCATTGCAAATTATGACTGTGGAAGTGCATTTAAACAGATTTAATAATAATTTAAATCCTTAGATTTCAAGTTCTATAAGTATTTGTTCACATATAGTACCCATCTTTTACGCTTAATTCGTTGAAATTAGAGCATAAATTTCTTCAATAAATTGCAAGCCTTTGAAAAATTTTTTAAACGATAAGCCGTTTTAAAGTTTAAATTTAAAAATGCTGTACAACAAAAACGGTTTGAAATTTTGTCAAATACATTTTTTTTGATTTTGTTGTGAAGTGCAATTGTTCCGGTTAGAAATGGAATAATATTTCAATAAATAAAACTAAAATCTTACGTTCGACATTTTCATAATCTATACATTTGTATATGTACTTCCGTCTTAAATACAGCCCACAGTGAGTATGAGTGTTGTGTGTACATGATTTCTTGTAATTAAAATTACTCATACGTAACCAAAATTATACCATTAGATATCGTCAATGGCGGGCCTTTTAAAAGTTTAAATTTAAAAATTCTGTAAAATGCGCGTACAGAAAATTTAGTTATCATGATGCGATAGGTGTCTCTATTTCCTATAATGGTTGCTCTCATTTTCAAAGAAATATGGGCCAATGATCCATCCACACCAAACAGTCACTCGTAATGGGTGCATTAGCTCCTGTAAGACCACGTGTGTGTTTTCTGAGCCACAAATAAGTCAATTTTGTTAATTAACGTACTCACCAAAATGAAAATGAGCTTCATCAGAATAGATGATTTTATTTTAGTAAAATCGACATCATCGTGCAGTTTCTGCTTCGCACATCTAGTGAAGCGTTGGTCATGCGCTTTTAACTCTTGTACCAATTAAACTTTGTTAGGCGTCAAACCGAAATTTTTTTTCGCAAATTTGGATATAAATTGGTGCGTCAAATGTTCAATTCTTGAGTACGATGGCGAATTGATGATTTCTCATGCACTCTACTAGCCACAGACTAGATATTTTCGGGTGTACGCACTGTACGAGCATTCTCACGTTTGTTCGCATCAACAATGAATCCAATTTCACGACGTTGGCAATGAACTTGCGTATACCGGGCATGGTTGGTCCTTCTCCGCGACCAAATTTTTTACATTTTCGTGTAATTCGTGACCAATTGCTTTTGTTGCTTAAGCGTAAAACCATTCATTACATTTAGTGGAGACAATATACTGAATTTTGTGATAGAATGGAATAAGTATTAACAGATTCGAATAACCGATGGTTCAAATATAAACCGATAGATAGCCCACCCAATATTATGTGACAGAAAAGTTAACAAAGTTCAACATCCTCAGCTGACAAGCTAAAAAACCATCAGAAAAAACATTTTTCATTACAGAATAAAAGCAATGCCTTAAATGCATTGAAACCGTTCCGTTTTATCTCATTGTACATACATACATACATAATTGGTCATTACAACCCTTCAGTCAGGATTATAGACCTAGCTTCTCACACCACTCATGTTGTGTGCGTTAATTTTATACATGAGTGGCGGGACCTACAGTTTAAAGTCGACTCCGAACGACAGATTTTTTTTGAGAAGCTTTTCATGGCAATTTTTACTCTCAGAGTTTTTGCCAGAAATCTGCTGAGAGGAAGTCGCCGAAGAAATACTTTTTGTATTTTGTTTTTGATGTCTGGCCTAGGATTCGAACTCGGGCCTTTCGTGTAATAAGCCAACACACTACCTACTAGACCACAGCGACATTTTCTTTATCTCATTGTGCTAAAGAAAATGTTTCTCCTGTCAAAACAACCAGTAGTTTATTCATTTCAAATAACTTCCGATTGACTTCGATATTAGCAGCGTATTTCTGTACAAAAAATTAAGCGACTATGTTTAAGCAAAACTTTTAATAAGTCTGTTCATTAGATGAGATGCCAAACCAAAAAATAAAAAATAAGTAACAAATGAGCAAAAAAATATACATGATCTGGCCATTTAAAAACCGAAGAAAACTTTTCTTCGAAACAATTGCCGAAAAAGCAAACTTTTTGTATCAAAAAAATAGACAGAAAAACAAAAGATGGCTTTTGGTTTTAAGTAAAATTAAGTTTCTAACAGCTCTAGATGTACATATATGGATGTGTGTATAAGAAGACACAATATTAAATGCAAAAAAAAGGAGAGAAGGAAACAGTTGCTTCACATTTTCCAATGGCATTAAGCAAAGCACATTGCGTTTAAATGCCGGCTGCCCGACCGACCACCACTAACCGCAATGGCAAAAGGGGTCAGAAATGGCCAAACGATAGAGGCAAGATTCCAGAATATGAGTGAAAGAGAGTGGCAGACATAATTGAAAATATCATTAAGCTTTACAATGTGGTAGAAAATAAAATTCTAATCTGGTTTCCTCTTTTTACTCAGCTTTTAAAAACATTTTTTTCTATTTTTTTTCTTTTTTGTCATTTTGAATCCTTGTTTTTTTTTTGAGATTCCTGAGAATATTTTCATGCCACAAATTGTTTAAAATTAAGAGAATTTTTTAAAAATTTATACAAGAAACTTAAGAATTCTAATGATTTAGGAAAGATATTGTAATTCAAATACATTCATATCTGTGAGCTTCAGAAAAATATATTTCAAGGCAAAAGAAGTGCTAGGCTTACCCAACTTAAGCCATTGGATGTATGTAATCATACATGCATACATACATAATTGGCCATTACAACTCTTTAATCAGGATTACGACCTAGTTTCTTACACCAATTATGTTGTGTGTGTTAATTTTGTATATGAGTGGCTGAACATACAGTTTCATGGCAATTTCTATTTACTCTCCGAGTGTTTGCCAGAAATCTGTTGGAAGGCGGATGTCGAAGAAATTTTTTAGTAATTTCGTTTTGTTGCAGATGTCTGATCGGGTGTTTGAACCGTGGCCTTACGACTAATAAGGCAATTCTCTAGACTACAGTGACTTATTAGTTGGTGTATAATACTCGCCATTGACACCGATGACTTGGCAAACAGCGTCTTCAACGCAATATGGATCGATGCCGCCAGCCTAAAATCCAAATCAAACAGTGGCTTTTTCGGAATGCATTGGATGTTCTTGGATCTCATGTGGAAGAGGCATAATAACATGATAGACATCTGTTGGAGAAAATGTTGCGGATGATACAAGTACAACTGGGCCTATTTTGTATTTGGATTTGCATTGCCAACCTTTTATACTAACGCCGACTGATCATTTTCAAAGGACCCGGAGATATGGTATTAGAGCAACATGCTTTTCATACTCAAAACCAAATTGTTGATATGGAGCAACGATTTCGTTTCTTCACATACCCATTCATGCAGAAGTGAACGTCATTTCTGCAGATGATTTTTTATTACATCAGCTGATAACTGTTACATCGAAAGTTTGCCACGTTGTGGCATGCGAAAGGTCCAGTTCCTGTGACCAAAATCGAAATCGACTGGTAGATCTTGCGTTTCGTTGACTTTCAGGGGTTGGTCGATCGTATAACGACCGTATTTATTCACCGCATTGTGAATAGCCCTCTCAGTAGGACGATTGTGCCGATCATAAAATTCATCAGTTTTTGAATGCTTCATCCGTTTATTAACGAACATGAAATAAATGGGGATTTTGGCTAAAGCAACTTATTGTTACGCCAGCACTTAAGCCAGAATTTTAGCCAAAGCAACTTATTGTTACGCATTAGCTCTACAAACGCAATTGAAAACAAATATTCTGACGCCAATACTTAAACACTTATTATTCACTGACATCAAATTTACATTAGAATTCCACTAAATGCTGTGACGAAATTTTTTTTATCTCAACAACAATAACAGCATCAGCGAATAACAAACTAATTTCGTATAAAGTTTTTGCATGTGATTATTACGACAAGAAAGGGGTGATAAAAATTAAAATAAAATTCCAGAAAAGTTACGCTGGCTGGTTGGCTGCTTGGCTTAAAACATAAAAATTTCAACAATTAAACCATGTTCCATTGCGATAAGAGGCTTAAAGTGTTACAACATTTTTCATTCAATTATTCTTTTGTTGTGCGTTTTCCACTTTTTATTTTCATTGTGTTGGTGTGAGTTTTTCCAGAGTTTTAGTTGATTTTATTTCAAGTTATTTATTGTGTTCAAAACAAAAACAAAATAACAACAAAATTGTATTCTATGCTGGCCTTTTCAGAGCAATGGTTGTTGTTGGACTAGAAGCGTTAAAGTGGCAGATCATTGAAGATGAAAAGAGGATAACGTTCATGGTGTTGGTGGTAGTCGTGGTAGCCATTTTCAAAAGTTTTCTTTTTTATTCTGTTGGTTGACAGTTCTTAATCCTGCATTTTTTCTTGTTAAATGTTTTTCTTTTTTGTAAACAAATTTTCTCCAAAAAAAGAGCAATAAGTGGAGAAAAAAAGCTACTGAAAGAAAGGATGCGACTGACCTAAACTAAATTGGTAGTTTTAATCCTTTTGTCCTAAAAACAGCAACAGCACCCAACAAATTTGCCACAGGTGAAACATCAATTGTAGTCACAAGCCCCTGCGTTTGCACTTCCTCTGCATTAACTAGTAAACAAATTGTTGGCCTTTTTCTTTTAAAGGCTTAAATATATGTAGATAAATTAACAACAAGAGCTTTTTAAATTCCAAAGGCCGTTTACAGAAACTGTGTAAGTGTTTCATGTGATTTAAGTTCGGCAAAACAGTTAAAACTAATATTGTTGCGCATGAAGCTGCTCTTTCTTTCACTGTTTCTCTCCTCTTTCTATTATTTTGACTAATGCACTCTAGCAGAAGAAATTACATACATAGGCATATATAGTTGGTCAAAACGAACCTTCAGTCAGGATTTCTACCAAGTTCCTCACACCACCTATGTTGTGTGTGCTAATTTTATACATGTGGGGCAGAATCTACAATTTAAATTCGATTCTAAACGACCGATTTTTGAGAATCTTTTCATGGGAAATTTTTATTTGCTCTCAAAGTTGTTGCCAGAAATCTACTGATAGGAAGTTGTAGAAGAAATATATTTTTTTCATATTTCGTTTTGTTGGAGATGTCTGACATGTGGTTTGAATCGTTGTATCACATCTAATAAGCCACTACAGTACCTACGGCGACTAGAAGAAATTGTTTCATGTAATTCTAAGGATAATGATCATTGAATCGTTCTGAAGCCAGATAAACATTATGAATCACAACATTCTAGCACAGAAACCATACTTAATTGGTCATTGCAAAGCTTTAGTCAGGACTACAACCTAGTTTCGTACACATCCACGCTGTGTGTGTTAATTCTATCCAAGAGTGAAGGGGCGGGCCTACTGTTTAATGTCGGCGAATGACAGATTTTAAAAAGTTTTAATGGCAATCTTATTTTACTCTCAGAGCTTTTATCAGAAGACCGCTGAAAGGAAGTCACCAAAATAAATATTTTTTTTCAAATTTCATTTTGTTCGGGATTTCTGAACTAGGGACTGATGCACAGACTCTTGTCTAATACTCGTAAGCCAACACATTACCTATCAGATTACAGGGACTTTATGAAAGAAAACATCTACCCAAACTAAGACCAGAAGGAAAGTTTTTAGTCAGAAAACTATGAATTGCAGTAACGCTCAAAATTTTATATGAGGACATATACGAGTATAAGCCACCAATGCAATTTAATCCTTGATGAAAAAGGTCTTTCATTGCAATCTAGAGAAAACTTTTAATACTGTCTGTTCGTCAGCGCTAGTACAACAGAATTGATAGATCAGATAAATAATGATTAAAAGGTATCCAATTCACTCCTTGTTATATCTGTCAGTTTCCATCCGCAACACGTTCCTGAATCGAACGGATCCCAAATATCAAATTTTCCAAGATTCTAATGCATAAATGGTACGTGGTACGTGGTTTACTTGCATACTCCTGTAACTTAAGAAAATCCAACAAGAAAATGTCTAACTGGTTGAAATCACAAAATCTCTATGGCCAGTTCACATTTACAGATCACTTGCCCTGAAATCGTAGAATATCCAACGTGGCATTCGTTCTTTGTGTCGTTTGTGTCCAGGTGGTTCAATTCAGACCAAAAGAGGTCGGTAATCTCCGACATATAAAGCTCTCTCCATTGACGCCCTTCAATCATAAAAATTTATATGAATTTCTATTGCAAGTATTTGTCCTAAAACTTGTATATTAAACATGTTTCCACTGTAGAAAGTATGCTGCTGCAACCTGCTTAATATATGTGTTCTAGTTTATGCAAAAACTATCCACATAATCTGACATAAATGTTGTTTTTATAAGCGTTTAATTGGTTCAAAAACATTTATGCTGCATAACAACGTTAAGTTTTAAAACAATTTTCAAAAGATACAACATACAACAGGCATACAGAAACACATACATCTAAACATCTATATTTTATGTGTACATTAACAAACACAAGCACATATTATAAACAAAAATAATCAACAACAAGCAACAATAAAGAGCACAACAAGAATAATGGCTGGCATACAAAGGCTTAAACCATTATTACCTACTCAAAATAGACTCACATAATCAAATGCACATCTATGTATATAAGTATATGTATACATAAATACATATGTGCATAGCTACATACAGTCAGTTTTGTCCAGAACCAATACCAATACAAATACAATAGGTTATCCTTTTTGGTGATATTATTACTATATTTCTATTAAATATCCTTCAAATAAAGTGTGATTTATTTAGTGGAAGATTTGAATCTGAATAACGATTCTGTATCAGTAGAAGGTTTGAGCAGATAAAAACAATTAAAATTTTTACTGTGCTGGGAATTTGAAGGAAAGGAATGAGAAGAGGCTGTAAGCATTATAGATGATGTGCGTAATAACATAACAGATATTTGTTAGAAAAAATGTGGCAGATGCTACAAATCCCACGATCAGCGAATGGACCTATTTTACAGCTCATACTGGGACGTTTTGCATTTGAATTTGCATTGCCATCCTTTTATATTTGCGCCAATTGATCATTCCAAAGCCGTGGACATGGTGATAGGGTATTAGGAAGACAGGCTTTCATTACTTCTTTCTCGAACAAAATTTTCTTCAGTAAGAAAGATTATTTTTTGTATTCGAAAATCAGTAAAATTGGTAATATGGAGCTCGAAGAAGTCGTTGTAGGCTTTGATATTCATATACTAGGTCGAAGGTGTCATTGGGCTGAACTTTTTAAAAAGAAGAACCATGTAATGTATGCATTCACCCATGTGTAAAAATAAAAAGATAAACAAAAATAAAATAAACAAATACAAAGTGACTTCACAAAATATAACCGTAATATGCAGACTATGCAATTTCAAGTGGCTTGTGTTGATTAATATGGGTCACTAGAAATGTATTACAAACGAATTTGATATTACTGTTAATATTGTTGCAGGTCACTAAATCATTAACAAATTAGGAGAAAGAAAAATATAGAAACATGGAATAAGTAGGGGAAATAGTTTAAGATTATTATAAGAAACATAGAATAAGAATAGTATATAAGCCGCAGTTATTTGAAATAAAATTCAGAATCAATTCAGAACTCAAACTGTTTTAATTCCCAAAAACTTCGGCAATTGACTTTGCCATCTGATAGAGCCGACTGCTACTCTAAGGCTCTCAAATAAATTAAGAGTACTATAGGAAACTATAGGAAACTTACACAGACCAGACAAACATATTACAACCATTTCCATCAATTCAGAGAACTATGGTCTACTGTCAACCAACTTCTGTTCCTTTCGTTAGAAATGGTTATACAAGATGGTAGTACTATGAACCAAACAACTAGATCATGCTCTTTAGCGCTATTAGTTTTTTTTTTGCTGGCATACTTCGAAGACCGTATCTACACGTGTAACCATCTTAACGTTAATGAATTTGAAAACAACAAAATTCATTGTTGTCATTCATTATCGACGAAATACCACCCGAATTTTTGGTCGGAAACTAACCCAAGGATCGACTGCTGCAAACAATCCAAGGCGATTTAAATGTCATTGTATATTGAAGTCGCCGTAATCTAGTAGGTAGTATGCTGGCTTAGGTTTAAGTCCCAACACAGCCATATTCAACAGAAATGATATGTGAAAAATTATTTTTCGGCAACTTCCTCTCAGTAGATTTCTAGCTCTGAAAGTAAATAATTTTGCTATGAAAAGTTTTCCAAAAAACTGTCGTTCAGGGTCAACTTTAAACTGCATTTCCCGCCACTAGTGTATAAATTTATAACACACAACATAAGTGGTGTGAGAAGATAGGTAATAATCCTTACTGAAGGGTTGTAATGATCAATTATGTATGTGTGTAAGTACTTCATTGCAAAAGAGAGAATTTTACTTTACTTTTCAAACCACAAAAATGGGTAAACCTTTACAAGCGTTTTCAACATTTAATAAATATCGTATATGCTTTGCTTCGGCCGATATAATTTTTATGTTCAAAATTTTTAAAGTGATTAAATGCTTTTGTATGTTGTAGCTGTGAATGTGTGTGTGTACTATTTGTCATTTTCTTGACTAACATTTTGTTAATTTTTTGGACTATTAAAGCCATAAAAAAAACAACAGCAACAAATTATATTTAAATGCTCTTGTATTTAAAATTTATAACAAAAGCTTTAGAAGAGTCTCTAAATTATGTGCTCGTAACCATATTAAATCATCAGCTATCCTTAGCATCAGTGTGTGTATGTGATTGTATGTGATTAATGTGCTATATGTACATGTGTTTGTGGAAAAGAGAGTGTATATGTGTATGAATTTTTAAAGCACTCAACAGAGTTTATTTTTGAAACATTTGGAGACAGAAAATAAATTTTTTTTGTGCAATTTTTGGTCATCATAGAAGTTATGGTACATGTTACCACATTATTGCCCTTAGGCGTAACTAAATTAACCCATACCTGCATACGTGTATACGTGAATATTCAAAGTGCTGTAAAATATTCAAAATGTCACATTTAAAGCCGTCAATAAGTACGTGCAAGTGTAAAAGTTTTCTACGTGACACAATTTGAAATACCAAAGCAGAGGAAAAACCCCACCACATATGAAACGCAGTCGCTTTTTATTTTTAATTTTAAGTTTTCCTTTTGGGCTTTCTTTACCTTTTTGACAGACTTTTTTTGTGTGAGAAATGTAATACAATTTTGTGGCAGGCAAAAACGCTTTAATAATTCATGGATACGTGAACAAATAAGTTGGCGAACTTCGATCGAAACCAATTAACATGAGATTCAATAGCATCTAATGCATCCCAACAAACTTACTGTTTGCGATAGTTTTTGATCTATTTTATACTTCTTTGAGGAAGACATTGGCCAGGCCTACACTGCCAATGGCAGAATCAATAGGTACAGGTTGATGATTGCCAACTTCTTTTGACTTCAACAGGACGGCTCTAGATATCATAAACAACACGTGCCATATTGGACATTCTGCATGAGTGATTTATGGACAGAGCATCTCACATGGAGGTAATGTAATCGGGTGTCCGAGATTGTGTTATGTTACCCTGTTAGATTTTGCTTGTGGGGTGTCCTTAAGTCCCAAGTGTATGCGAGTAAGACACAAAACTCTAGTGGTCCTCTAAGCTAACATTGCTTAAGCCATTGCTCCAATTCATGCTGATTTATATGCCAGAGTCATGGAATGCAGGACATTTCGAACGCACTGCATTCGCATAAGCCAAGCCACTGTACGTATGACTTCCAACTTATTTTGGCCTGAATCGTTTACCAAAGGCATGTGATTTGATATGCAATCGCCGTATTATAGTAGGTAATGTTTCGGCTTATTAGACGTGTGGCCAGGGTTCGAATCCCAATTCAGGGTCTCCAACAAAACTAATTATAAAAAAATATTTCTTCGGCAACTGCATCTCAGTAGATTTCTGGCAAAAACTGTGATAGCAAATAAAAAATTGCTTTGAAAACCTTATAAAAACTCTATCATTCGGATTCGACAACTGTAGGTCAGCCACTCTTGTATAAGAATTAGCAGACACAACATAAGTGGCGTGCGGAACTGGGTCGTAATACTGACTGAAGAGTTGTGATGACCAATTAGAAATGTATGCATGATTTGAAGATGGTGCTACATGTCAAGCAGCACATGCGACATTAGATCATGTTAAGGTGATGTAAACTGCCTACCGAAATAGTGCGTTTTTCCTTGTGGGGTTTACTTAAACAGCAGGTGTTTGCGGATAACCCACAAGCTGCAGCGGTACTCAGCTACAAGATTACTTAACTACAGCCTTTTTTATGCGTCTGAAAATCTTGGAAAGTTCGATATATAGGACGCGCTCAACCCAGAGAAGCTGTGAAAGACATTTAAACGCCATCCACACATCTTGACATCAATTGTCGTTCGGAGAAATAAAATTTTCGCTGGTGTCTCACAAATACACTCGGTTTTATTTAAATTTAAAACCAGAAAATGCTTGAAACAATACTTTATATTTTAATCTGTACAAATATTTTTGATTTTAATAATAATTTTCTTTATTTTTTCATTTTCTGTAGAACATAATAAAACATTTTGGAATAATAGCCGGTTGTCATGCACTCCTCAGGTTTGGTTTGATTTTGGGCTGTTCATACGGCAATTGTCGCAATTGTTTCCGCTGGTTGTGGTCGTCATTTATGTTGGTTTATACGCACAAAAATAATATGTACGTATGAGTATGAGAGTATGGCTTTTATATAATGAGAGGTAAATTTATATATTTTTTTGCCACTTTTGCTTAACGTTTAAACATTTTGAGGCTTTCAATCGTTTTTTGGTCATCCTGTGTGCATATGTATATGGCCATTTGTGTGCGAGCGTGTGAATATGTAGGCATGTGGTAACCAATTGTTCTACAACGTTAATGGATTTTACAAGCCGTTAAATGGGTAGGCGGGCTAGATAAACAATGGAAAATGGGAAAAATTTTATGACAGCATTGTGGACTAAAAGGTGCTCTATAAATGACGTTTTTTTTTTCTAATCAGTTCTTATGATAATTTTACGGGAAATTTTCAATTTCGTTTAATTCTGCATATTAGCGAACATGTGTTTTCACTATATGTCTTCGGTTTTGGGTTAAGGAAAAAAGAATTACAGAAAACCTTAAGTCCGAAAGGCATTTACTAACGCATCTGTGTGTAGTCGCCACAAATGCTGATTGAATTCTTCCTGATGTCTTGCGTCTGCCTTTGTTGCTGCTGTCGAATGTAGCTCGTTGTTAAGTCCATAACTACTTACGATTTCCAATTTTATATCGTCATTTCATTTGAAGATATCCGTACAATCAAATTTTACTGAAACATGTTTTTATTATTTAATATGCTATTTCAGATTTAAAGTGACGCAATACGTGTGTACATACATTCATAGGAAATCTCATCGACATAAAATTTAACAATATTCTGACGTAAAACTATTAAAACCCAGCTCTATGGATTTGGAGTATTGCACGTGGATTTTCAACAGTTGTGGTTAAGTGTGGAAAAAAATTCTTCTTTTTTTTAAAGCAATAGCAGCAGAAAAATAACGACAATGACTGTGACATCACCAATAAAGAACACACCGACAAAAAACAACATGAATACGTCAACGATAGCAACAAAAAGTGGTATTTTATGCCTAGTCAACCAGAGCAGACCATTATATGCACTCAATCTTTCGCATTCAAGCCAATTTGAAGTAAGAAAATTATATGAAAACAAACAAGGACAACAACAACAACAACAGCAACTGCAATGGCAACAACGAGAAAATAAGCAAAAATGACAAGAGAAGAGAAAAGAGAGAAAAAAAACTGAAAAGTGGTTTCAATGATAACCAAGAGGATTTCTTTAATAACCGCATGTACAAACTGCCAATTAAAATTTTACAATAATACAGCCTATAAAACATTCACATTTACACACACATACAAACGAACCGGGAAATGTAATGAAAATGAAACATTCACGCACATACACACATAAATCCATGCAAGTAATGACCTTTTCTTGTTGCTCTCCTCTGTCAGGAAGTAATTTTTATTTCTGTGATTTCCCCACGTATTGTTTTCGTTTTCCTTTTTGGGCGAGAAGCATTTATGGCTGATTTATATTCGTAGTTTATTGCTGAGACTATGTAAGTGTGCGTGGTGATGTATGCGTTAATGTAGTATATGCGAGCGTTTGGAGTATTTGCAGCTTAAGAGAGTGCGATGATTGTTGATTTTATTTTTGAATAAATTTTTGAGTGCTAGTGGCTTTTTTTCCTCGTCTCTTAATTTTTTTCATTTGTTTGGTTGGAGTGGTTTCCAAAAATTTATTGTTCTCAAAGGCCACAAAAAAGATATTTTCTTATGTGGTTATACTGACATGAATTATACGGTTGTAACGTGCTACTAATCAGATATAAATCAGATACATTTTTTTGGATTTTTTAAGGAAAACATGTATTATATGAGGAAGAAAAACTGGCACTTACGCCAATTCTGATATAACAATCAATATTCAATCAAGCATATCAAAAAATAAGAGGCAAGTGCACGGCCCTGACACATGATTTCTCTTACACCTCATCAGGCACACAGCTACTGCAGAAGTCATTTGCAGGATTACAAAGTTTTTCAGTATGCCTACCAAAAGAACAGTGGCGCGCATGTATAGCCATTATACGTTGGATGGCTATGCGATGTAGGGACGTATGTGTCCATAAGTGTCCAGAAGAATATAGAAATATAGCACGCAGCCCATTGATGCCAACGAGATTGAGGCTCGCCATAAAATAAGTGGCGAATGTCCAATTAAACTGAAGCAATGGAAATACTTTCTTACTTCCTTACTTATTAAATTGGTCATTACAATCCTTCAGTCAGGATTAGGATCTAGCTTTTCACACCACTTAGGTTGTGTGTGTTATTTTATACGTGAGTGGCGGAATCTACAGTTTAAAGTCCACTCGGAACATAGACCTTTTTTATAAACTTTTCATGTCAATTTTCACTCTGAGAGTTTTGCAAGTTTTGTGGTTTAATGGAAATACCTCTTTGTGATGTGATGTCAGAGACTGTGAGTTCAGTATCGGCTCTGGCCAGCCAAGCAAACTTTAATGATATCCATATGATCCAAACCTATATAGAATGATCCGAAATTTCATTGAGAAATCCTGGGCATTCGTGGACAATAATGGACATTGACACTACATTCGTTTGGATTGATTCGCAGAAATTTGCAATCGTAATAAAACAAGCCATTATTTCCCATGGATATTAGACAACTCTGAGTGGGCTGAGTAGTCTAATAGGTAGTGTGTTGGCTTATTAGACTTAAGGCCCTAGTTCAAACCCCAGGTCAGACATCAAAACGAAATATGACAAACAAAAATATTTCTTCGGCGACTTCATCTCAGTAGATTTCTGGCAAACACTCAGAGATTAAATAAAATTGCCATGAATAGTTTCTCAAAAATCTGTCGTTCGGAGTCGATGTTAAACTGTAGGTCGCGCCACACACGTGTAAAAATTAACGCACACAACATGAGTGGTGTGAGAAGCTAGGCCGTAATCCTGATTGAAGGGTTGTAATAACCAACTATGTAGGTTTGAGTGGGGTATTGCAACTGAATATTGGAATCGCATGCTATCCTGATGATTTTAGTTACGTTTATGACAATTGCTAGCCTTTTGACTATGTTGACTCAGGTAAACAAAGCATGTTGAGCAAATTGGTTAGACTAACAGTAATACTTATACCGAGAATACTGTAGCCTACTGAATAGCATTTGACCGAAACAGTAAAAGCTTAGATCGAAAAGACCAGCAAAGACCTAGTTTCTCACATCACTTATATTGTATGAAGATTATTTTTATACATGAGTGGTGGGACCTACAATTTGAAGTCGACGCCGAACGACAACCTTTATTGATAAACTTTTCTTGTCAATTTTATTTACTCTGAGAGTTTTGGTAGAACACTGTTGAGAGGATATCGTTAAAGAAATATTTTTGCATACTACCTACTTGACCACGGCGACTTCTATTTTAATATGGCTCTTACAAAATGTCAAGTTTTATTGAATTTTCTTCAACTACTTTTCTTATTGTTTACTTACTAACAGTGGCATAACTTTTCTTTCAACAAAATACTCTTAGGTAACCATGAAAACTGTACTTTAATTTTTATAAAAATATTAAAAAAAATACTATTTTGAAAGCATTATAATTAAATTTTATTAAAATATCCTTTGCAACAATATTTTTTTACATTTGAATTGCCTAAGGTTATATGCTTCTGGAACACTATAGAGCCTGCGGTTTAAATGCTCATTTATTTCACATGTTGACTAGAGCATGGAAATGTTATCACATTTTTTGTAAACATATGCATATGAATGTGAAGTAACATGTCCTTAAGAAATAGAATTTTAAAAATGTAAAACAAAAATTATAATACAATTATGTTTGTTTTATACTACCCCCTTGGTAAACCTAATTTAAAGGAAAAAACTAAATTCAACATGATTTGCTTCAATTGAAGGAAATGTATTTAAACACGCCCTTTAGAATTCTGGCATATACCAGTTTCGAAGAACAATCCTTTACTCTTTATCTAATTTCGCTGTAAATTTCTTAAAATATATATGAAATAAAAATTTGTTGTTTCACATACATATGTACTTACATATGGATATTCATAGATGTGGATACGTAAATGGGTTTTTGAGCGGTAAAAAGGAAAACAAAGAAAACAAAAATGACATGAAAACATTTTATTTTAAAATTCTGTTAACGATCCTTAAGGCATTTGGTTAAATTGAAAATTATTATTTGCTTGGGGCTAATAACATTGTACATCAAATATTACCCTATTTTTCTATGTTTTTCTCTTTTAATTTCCGTTTAAATGTTGGCATGCGAGTTTAAGTATATTTGTTTAAACTGCCATTAGAAGATTTTTTAATAAAAAAAAAGCAAAAAGGAAAATGAAATATTTTTATTGTGCCTTCTAAAGCCCATTAAATTTTAGTACTTCCTTTAAATAATTTTAATATAAGTGAGATAAAATTTAATAACCTCGGTGAATAATAATTTCGTAAATTTTACAATTCTAAAGATCCTTAATTAACAGTTAACACGTTTGGATTTTAATAGGTTAGGCATTCTGTTATTAAAACTTTTTTCAATTCAATGAAATCATTATGGTTTTTGAGTTGACATGAGATTTTAGTCGTGTATCATGTTAAAATCATATATATTCTCAGTAGTTATGATGTACGTTGTAATAAATATTCTCTTAAGCTATGTAATGCTAGGAATTTTATTTCACATCAGCTTTTTCCTGATTCTAAAGCCTTTGTTTCTACGATTCTTCTCCTGGTATGTTGGTATTTCAGGTCTACAGTTTCGCTAAAATGCTATTCGATTGATATACTCACACAGTTTCCTGTGTTATTACATCCAAAGACAATACGTGAAGGTACGACAGGCTACAATATTCTCAGTATGGTACTGTAAGTCCTTCTCACCTTGATCAACTTGGTTTGTTCACCCGAATAATCGTCAAAAACAAGCGAGCAATTGTAGTAAATGTAACTGAAATCATTGGTTAGCATGAACAGTCATTGTTATATAATACTCGTAGAAAAATAATGCCTTGTTTCATCCTGTTTGCGCACGATATCTCAGAGTAACTTAAGGTTATTCAAAGGAAATTTTATGTGGGTTCGGGACATAGGGATATCGTTGCAAGGTACATTACTGGTTGGAGCTGGTACTGTTATTCACAGCAGACATTAAACAGTAGGTCTCGCCATTCATGAATAAAATTGACACGCACAACATAAGTGGTGTGAGAAGATAGGTAGTAATCCTGACTAAAGCGGTGCAATGAACAATTAAGTGGTTTCCTTGCCATAATGTTATGCTTCATAAAAAAGTGTTTATCTGGCTTAAGAACGATTCGATTATCATTATCCTTAGAATTATGGGAAGAAATTCCTTATGTCGCTGTAGTCTAAAAGGTAGGGTTGGGTTTTTAGAACCGAGGCCACAGTTTGAACTCCAGCTTAGGCAACACCAACAAAACGAAATGTAAAAAAATATTATTTCGGCGAATCCTCTCGGCAGTGTTCTGGCAAGAACTCTCTGAAAGTAAATAAAATTGCCCCGAAAAAGTTTTTCAAAATTCTGTCGTTCGGAGTCGACTTTAAACTGAAGACTCCGCCACTTATGTATAGCATTAACACACACACACCATAAGTGAAGTGGGAAACTAGGACGTTATCCTGACTGAAGGGTTGTAATGACCAATTGCGTATGTATGTACTTGAATGTACTACATTAAAATCTTATCGAATTACTTTAAATAATCGCGATTAAAAAAAGAAATTCTACTTAAGAATGCCGTATGTACATCGGTCATGGGTCATTACAAACCTTCAGTAAGGCTTACGTCTTAGCTTCTCATACCACTCATGTTGCGTGTATTAATTTTACTCATAAGGGGTGAGAGCTTTTGACAGAAGCTTGCTGGGAGTTGCTGAAGATACATTATTTCATATATATTTTTGTTGAAGATGTCGAAACGGTTGTTCCAACCATGGGATCGCGTCCAATAAGCCAACACACTACCAACAGGCAAAGAAACAAGTCTACGTACACTACTGTATGTAGAAGTGTTTCTCGCTAATTTACTTATGTTTCCCCAATAATTTCTACGTTATGTTTGTTTCAAATTAGCTTCTTCCTTAAGTATTCTTAATTGTAAGCCGCTTTAATAACGCTATAGCATCTTTTTCAATTTGGAAAAAAATCAGCTGTACTCCACTGTAAGTAGACTTTAGCGTTGACTGTATAAACTACGGTGACCTCAATGGCATCCGAATAAATGAAATGCCATCTTCCGGAAAACGAAATTTGCTATTCAATCAGAATAAGCGCATACCATTTCAAAAGTCGAGTTTTTCTGATTAAATTTGACCGTAAACGAGAATGAACCCAAAACGCTTTATAAGCTGTATCTTACTTCAATGTCAATATGAGAGTCTTGGTAAATTTCTAAGCCAATTTTTGGTGGACTGTAATTAAGGATTTCAGTGTCTAAGCACTTAACAATTCAGAAGAGAAATGGAAATCATTTTACTCCTCTTCCAATTCAAATCAAGTCATTATAACACAAAATCTTTGCTTTAAAGGACACTTGGTTTATAAAACAATGTCACAAACAATAAAAATAACTAAAAAAAACTACAACAACTGAAAAAAACTACATACTGAATAAATAGCATCAAACCCCCAAAACCTTAAACTAAAGAAATAGAAACAAAACAACAATAAAAATTCAAAATAAAAAGCAATATGACTCAATGGTTATAAATAAAATATATAATAAAAATAACAACAACAATAAAAACAAAAACAAAATAAAAGATTCATTCACTGTTTTGTTTACTTTGTTTGGCTGCACGGCTGAAATCTTTAACGCTGGTCGATAATTCAGTTATTCGTTCAGTTGTTGAAAACTCTCAAGTGTGCCTTAAATTTTGTGCAGCCACACTAAATACAGTGACAACAATAACAACAACAACAATGACGGCAACAAGGATTATACACAGTAGAGACCGTTGCTTCAATGGTGCTAGCAAATGTAGTGGTGGGAAAATCATTTGTGAAGCCGTAAAACAAAGGCAGGCAACAGAAACAAGGCATACGGCCATTTCAGACTTAATGGTCATATTTTAACACATACACTAACGAACAATAACTGTGAGAACACACACATACATTTACATATTTTTAACACGATTGTGAAGCAAAAGCGTTTTTATTGTAGCAAAATCGTTCAACGAATTCATTGCATTTAAAAAGCTGTAGTCACACTGACTACGTTACCAGGAACGGAATGGGAAAGAAGGAGTGTAAGAGTGTTGGCTTTTAAAAATTGTCAGCAATTTGCAATCACAATAAAGCCAAGTAGAAGAAATAAACATTTTCATTTTGTAAGTCTTACCAGGCAACAAACTTTTACACAAACAAATGCACCTGCATGCATGCAGTTGGATTGTATAACGGGAAGCATTGTCCATAAATTAATTCAGCCGTAGTCTGTGGGTGCTCTCGACATCAACAGTAACTTTTTAAGGACCATCTTGTTGTTTTACTGGTGGACAAAAGAGAAGCAAACTGAAATACATAATAAATGCTCTCTTCCACGAGGACTCTATTAATCGAAATGTTTCCTGGTAATTTCAAAACTGTTTTTTTTAAATTTTTTTTTTGGTAAATAGAGACATACTTTTTTAAAGTAAAAGCAGGTCCCTTTACTGGACCCTATAGAAAGAATGCTATTTTAAATTAAAGAAATAAACGAACAGCTGGTTTAGGTTGTTGGAAATAATCTAATAATCTCTCGCAACTTATTTCCCAAACCAATTTCTTTGATTAATTTTTGACATTTTGAAGATAATACCACGATGTCATTATCACGTTTTCATATATTATTTGTCATTGTCATGCCACAAAAGGGGCTCACACATTCCTAACACTAGTCAAAGATAATCGAAAATGGGAGGTCAAATATCTCAGCCTTTGCCGAGTCCTGGCACATGAAGGAAAGCCTGTTCCTTCTTCTCAGATCCACAGCTCCTTTAGAAGTCATTTAAGGGAATGGTGGGACAATCAACATGCCTTCTAATGGGGAAGAGGTCTGTGGGCTATATAATCAAGTCAAAAACGACAATCAGTCCTCTTGTAGTAGAGTCCAGCAAAATATCATGTGGTCCCCCGGCTAGAGCCACCTTTCGAAAAGATCGAAGACCACCCAGTTTAACTGACGCAATTGCAACATATGTGCCAAATTCGGACGACAATATCATACGCATGGACGGTCGTTAGGGACCTAATTAAAGCATTGCATTAGTCACGGCATTTTAGTGGGTAGTGTGTTGGCTTATCAGGCATGAGGCCTTGGTTCAAACTCCAGGTCAGACATTTCCAACAAAACAAATTGTGAAAAATTATTCCTTGGGCGACTTCCTCTCAGCAGATTTCTGGCAAACACTTTGAGAGTAAATAAAATTGCCATGAAAAAGTTTCTCAAAAATCTGTCATTTAGAATCAATTTCAAACTGTAGGTTCCGCCATTCATGTATAAAAATTCACACAACATCATTGGTGTTAGAAATTAGATCGTAATCCTGTCTGAAGGATTGTAAGGAACAATTATGTATGCGAGGCTTTCAATACTGCCATAACCACCTCCTGATAAACATTACTGCAATCACACAAACTTTACAGTCTATTCTGTCCATAAATTTGGAGCCGCCATTGTCTATATCAAAGGGTGCTATCGGACACCAGCGGATTATATGGTTTCAAGTTCCTAGTTGGAATCCTAACTCAAATCTATTATCAATGGAATCTGCTAAGAGAAGCGAGTGTATCTATGGCTTCCCAGCATCTTTATATCAGAGTTGTACCATAATTTAAATGTACTGAGCCTTGCTTTATTAGTACTCTGTACTCAATAGAATATTAATGGAAATAAAGCCTTAACCAGGGTTCGAAAACAGAATGTACTGATGAAAGGGAGAGCTCATTATATACATACTTACATACATACATACACAAATAGCTTCTTACACCACTTATGTTGTGGGTGTTGATTTTATCTTTAAGTTTAACCCGCCAATGGTGACGTGTTGGTCTGTGAGACCGGTTGTGTTAAAAAATTCGTGTAACTTTATTGTCCGTTATTGTTTTTTGTTGCGATTTCGAGTAGCTGCAACATTCCACATCCCCCACCATCAGTTCATGACAAAACTTCTTCGTGAGTACAACTTCTGTATTTTTTCTTCTAAACTGGTGTATGAGACCGTAAGTCACCGTGTATGTAAGTGAAATAATTAAGTATGAATTTTTTATTATTCGCTTATTTTATTTGTTTTTTTGGTTCTTTTATTAAAGTTCCTATTGTCGAAAGACTAATTAACATTATTTTCCTTAATGAATATGTGATTTTTTTATTTTTTCTTAATTTTAAAAAATGTGTTGTTAAAACATTGTTAATTTTAATGCTCTATTTAAAAACATTTGTGAATTTTAGTATTGAAATAAAAGAGCTTAAAATGATTAAATATCTTTGTTTTATTGTCAAAGTGCATAAATAAAAAAAAAAAACATTAACTATTAGTAACACGTTTCGAAATATCTTCAGTTGAAAACCCCGGTGCATGAGACCGGCGTCACCATTAATCAAAGTCAAATTTGCGTCACCATTGGCGGGTTAAAGTTGAGTCCGAACGACAGATTTTTGAGAAATTTTTCATGACAATTTTTTTATTTATTCTCTGAGTTTTTTCCAAAAATCTGAGAGGAAGTCGCCGATGAAACAATTTTTCATATTCTCTTTCGTTAAAGATGTTTGATCTGGGGTTCGAATCTTGTATCACTAACTATTAAACTGTGAAGATCTCATTGCCAGAGAGAATGGATCCCTCTATAGGAGTGTAATTAGAAGTCTCTGGTGTATCTACAGTCATAGTTACTTTCTGTCTGCATTTCCATTAGAATATTTTCGGAACCACCAGATTATAGTCTGGTAGTGGTGGTTAGAGAGAAATATTTGAATTGATGAACAAACATTCTCAATTAAGATCAACCTGTGCAGATAGATACAAACACACTTTTCTGCTAAAGAAATTGTAAGATAAACCGTTATGTTGTAGCAAATGTTATGCAAGTAAAAATTTTTTGCAAACGCTGGTAGCATTTAGATACCCTCTCACATACACACATAGCGTAAGCGCCTCGATATTGTTTATTTACAACATCAGTAACAACAATTAATGCAATTCTAACAATGAATTTTCAATGAAACATTGTATACAGCAAAACAACAAAACTGGAAGGAAATGTTACAAAAATAGAATGAAAGCATATAAAATGAGCAAAAAAATATGGAATAAAATGGGAGAAACCGTAAGATTCATACTCAACATACACATTCTACTGCTTAAGATTTTTTTTCTCTATGTTTCCCTTTAAAGCAAAAAAGGATTTCAATGTGTCAAGTGGCATTTTGTTTGTTGAGGGATTTTATTCCTTTATATTCCCATTTTTTTTCTTCTTGTTTTTGTGTTTTGCATTTATCAAACTGTAAAGCCATTCACACATCCCGCAAAATACATCATTTATTTACACTCGAAACAATCTAAATATTTAAATAAAATGAAAAATTGTAACGAGTTTCATATGAAAGAGAACAATCTATTGAAATTTAAAATTAAAAACAACGAAAGTCTTTAATGTCGCATAAAACATTTTATTTTACTGTTGCCGTGAGTAATTATCGGCTAATTCGAGGCAATAATTGTGTATTTGCTTCTAAATAGATGAGATTTTCAGACAAAAATGTTATGTAAAAGTTTTAGGGGAGAAAATAAAATAAAATAAAATAAAAACGAGAGAAAATAAATGAAATAAAACTAATCGAAGAAAATAATAAAAGAAAAATACCATGGCATTTACAATAAATTTAAAATCCAATTACGCGCTTCATTTGACTGTATTGGTCTGTCTGTCTGTCTGTTAACTTAGCTACGTGCATTGCTGTTATAACCGTGGATATTCCAAATACACTCAGGCCTTATCTAACGCGGCTGTTGCAAAGTTCTGAAACATTGCTCCTTAACATTATCATATTAGAACTATGGAAAGTTTTTTAAAGGGAAACTTTATCAACGTGGTTTAATCATCTGCAGTCATTTATACTAGCTTATATTTATAGATAGACATCACCGACGAAATCACATATCGAAGCCGGCAAATAATTTTAAGAGAAAAAATTATTAAAAAATTATAAAAGGAAATGGAAGCCGGACTTTATTTAGGACAAACAACAAATAAAAGATTGTTACCCGTACGACGTAGTATTGTTTTCCTGTGGTGTACAAAAGCAAACAAAACTCTATCCACAGGTAACTTCTACTGCCTGATACATACCCTAAAAAATCTATTCTTCTCTAATAATCAAAATCGACGAGAAGTCTTTTGCTTGAGAAAAGTTTTCGGCGCTCTTCATCTTCTCCTTTGCCGAGAATACATTTCCAAACTTTTCTTTTCACTCTACAGAAAACTGCTCGAAAACGCCACTTTTTGCAAGTTTATCTGACTGATAGCAAAATCTAAGGTCCAGCCAAGAGTGATTACATAACTGATCCCATCTGTTCTGCCTTCCCCATAATACTCTTGAGTCAACCTCACATAAGTTAAGAGCAGAGATTTCGGCAAAATGTATTCTCGTCTTTTGTACTTCCTATCTAAGTTGAATTGAAAATATTTTTCGCTCGCCTAGAGTCCCGCTTAAAAGGCACCCGTGAGTCGTCTGTATTGCTTTGGTACTTGGTTTGAAGTCGTAGATTGTGTGTATGAAGACTATGCACTGGCTGATTAGGTGAGAGTCTGTGGTTTGAACCTCAGCAAAAAGTCCGAAACATTTTTCAAATCTGTCGTTTAAAGTCGTCATTAAAATGCAAAGAGAGAAAGATGGTTGTAATCCCAACTAAATTATTATAATGACCAATTAAAGAAAGTAGAATGTTGCCATATACACATAATTGGTTTTTACAACCATTCAGTCGGGATTACGAACTAGCTTCTCACACTATTATTTTGATGTGTGTTTATTTTACACATGAGTGGTTAGTGGATAAGCCAACTCACTAGTGCTGTTTAAGTATTGAGTAGTGGGTATCGAGTATCGAGTATTTACCAAATTTTTTGGATACTCAATACTAAAAAGTAAGTACTCAATGGTTTTGAGTTAAATAAGCACAACATAATTTGTTTAAATTTAGCGGTTATAGTATAAAAAAGTGCTTTAAATATTTTTAAATCTAAAATTAATATCCTTTTGGAGGAGATGGACACAAATGAAGAAATTGAATTAGATAATTTATTGGAGGAGGTTTTAAGTGAAAAATCTATTTGGGATGACTTTGACAAAGAATCAAATGCAAATTAGAATAATATCAAAAAATCATTTGCTGAATTGGAACAATATATAAATGAGCACACACTTGAAAGAAAGAAGTGCCCTTTGGAATGGTGAAAAATTAATGAAAATAAATATCCCTTTTTAGCTAAACTTGCTAAAAAATATTTGGCTATTGTGGCAACGTCAGTCCCTAGTGAAAGAGTGTTTTCAAAAGCTGGTTAGATCCTGACAGAAAGGCGCAATTCACTAAAAAGTGAAAATGTTGAAAAATTATTATTTTTGCATTTCAATGATTTCGACAAACATAAAGCTTTTTCAATCAAATTTTTCTAATGGTGAGGAAAATTTTCAATTCTTCTATGTCAAATGAAATCTTTCTTACCTGTAGTAAATTTTGACATATACCACTAATCATTCAAGAACTTCTGCATTTTTAACAAAAGAAACACTTTGTGTACGCTATATTGATTTTTTACATATAATTCTAAAACAAATTTTGAATTTGTAACTTAATTTGTATGTATGTCGCCCAATGCACTATGGGCGGAATGACCAGTTTTTGAGGCAATAAATCACCCGAAGCAGCTAGACGCTTAAAATTTTGTACATCTGACTATTAGGTCAATCAAAAAGTACAGTAAAAATTTCATGACGATCGGCAACTGCCACGCCCACTTTTAAAGGAATGTGCCAATGCATCTAAGTAAAAAAATATTACTTGAAATAATTTGAAGTTTAATTATTAAGATTGCTTTTAATAGTGAATTTTAAAACTTTAGTAAGAATGAAAAGTTACTCCACTTACTACCATGCCCACCTAAAAGTGGGCGGGCCATTATCGACAAGTAATTTTGATAGAGATCATTTTTTTATTTTCATAATTAATACTTTACAAAAATAAAGATTTTTAACATCATTTTCTATTATATTCAGTAAGTGAGTAAAAATATTTAGTTGTATGACTTAAAAAATTGAATAGGTTCAAAGCGTCTTCCAGATTAAATGCAACTAAAGTTAAAAAACATTAATCAAATTTAATAAAAGTATATAACTCATAACAAAATCTTACCTCAAAATCTTCACACGCTTCATCAATTTCTAATTCCAAATTAATTTCAGGAAGAACCTGCTCATCTTCAGAATCAGAAAAAGTATCTTTTTCGATAGCAGTTGAAGAAGATGGCAACTGAGATTCAGGAACCTCTGGTATCTTTAAAAGTGAAATCACTTCTCTTGGAAGCTGTAACTTTTTTTTGGAAGAATGACGGTTCTTTAGATAAATACTTGATAATAACGGGTCAGATGAATCCATAGCCCTGTTAAAAACATCTGCTATATTATGTTCTCTAGAATCCTTTCGAGCATGTTCAATTCTGTCCTTTTTATAGAATTTGTTTCTCGCCTCAGAAGTATTTTCACCAGCACATCCAAGAGGAACGATTGAAGCTTGTAATATATGCGCAGAATGTGCTAAAATTTTATGCAATATCGCTGACATTGGATGCCATTCATACTTTTTAAAATAAATATCCGCAGTTGCATAACAGAAATTTTTCAAGTTTCCGGCACTTACTTCAAATTCACTTGAAATTGCAATAAGTATAATATGCAAATGCTTTAAAAAGTCAACATCAACATTTGTTATCGACGCAAACAATTCTGGATTTGAAAACGCTTTTCGTGCCGTATCGCCATCATATGTTGACCCACTACCATTACTTTTCGCCTTATGGACATGAAGACCCATTTTGAGCCAAAACTGTTCTTGAATTTCACGTTTTCTTTCTTGTATCAACGTTTTGTCCTCTGCGTTTTGAATTTGCCATTTTTTAACAGGAAGTCTATATGAAAGATTTAAAACAAACTCAAGACATCGAATCCAGGCATGTAATGGGCTTATATCATACTTTAATGCATTTAATTTGGGTTGAAACTCCGATGAGTTTAAATCTTTTATTAACAAAAACTGCTTTGGGTTTGCCCCACATATTGGACATGATTGAGAGGACTTTGTTTCAGTAAGCACGTTAAGCACGTTTTTTTTCTAACTGCTATCATGCAGTCCTCACTAGATTTCTTTTGAAATTTATCACAAATCCAATTAATAACAGTGCTTACATTTCGATTATTTTCCAACCAAAAGTTAACTATTTGCGCATTTTTGATTTGTATGCAATTGAAATAACTGGTGTTATTTGTAAAACAAATTCTCTTTCAAAAGATTGGAATGTAGGGATTGAAGCAATTGGGCCAATCTTTCGAAGAGAAGTTGTTATTATAATTACTCGCGTGTAATTATAATTAGGGTTAAAGGAAAGAGAAAGGAGAAAGAAATATTATTATTTATTTCTTTTTAAGGTTGGTTAGAGTAACTTACCTTTAGAGAGATGAGATGAGATGAGTGCACAAAAAACGAAGTTTTATTTTTCAGATTGCGATGATAACAATTTTTATTTATATAAAGACTGTTTGTTACCAAACAGGTGTGCGTTGTGACAGTGAGTGATCTTAATGTACAAATTTGGTTTTACGAAAATTCAGAAATTATCCAAAGGATAAATTATAAAAAAGATAAAGATAAATTAGAATATTGGAATGTTTAAGTGTTGGCTAATGTTAAAATGCCTTCCAAAATAATAACAGTTTTCCAATAAATTTACTTTAAATAATTCACAATATAATTTAAGTTTAAATAAGTAATTTCAATTCAATCTTCTAGTTAATTCAGTTTCAAAATTCAGTTTCAAAATTCAGTGGTTTAAAAGGAAATATAAGTTAGGTACAAATTCTTATTTGTACAGCAATCTAAAATCGTAAATTTTGTACAGGGTAGCAGATATGAGCAGATAGAATTATTACCACATTAAAGTACATATCAATACCTTTCTAAACATATAAATAGTTCAGTGAATACGCCCCGATAAACAAAGTACTACTCCATGGAACACAACAACGATCACCAAAATTACATAAAAAAGACGTCACTCTTTAACGACACAAATTATGTAGTATAAAAATTATTTTATGCTTTTTTGACAAAAATCTATATTTACATACCTTTTCGATTATTTTCCATTTTACAAAAAATTAATAAGCTATATACTTTTTGTTTGTCACACTTTTATTTTCTTTATTACTATAGCGCCAAATGTATGAAAACAACTCAAACAAAGAACATTCAACTTTAACAGCTTGATGTAATATTATGTGTTGCCACCTGTTTCTAATATTTTGCACTTTTCTATTTCCAAATGTTATGTATTATTTGTCATCATTACTTTTTGAAAATTGTTTACTTCAAAAATGGACTTTTTGCCTCAAAAACTGGTCATTCCGCCCATAGTGCAATGAGCTGGCGAAATTGTATTAACTGATAAATGTCAAAAATTTACTTTTTTGAGTAAATTGCTACCGTTTGGCACACACTCAAAGTACAAATTTTTTAATTAATTTAATTTTTTTTAATTCATTAACGTTTAAATAAAAGTTAACTTTTCTAATTTATTTATTTTTTATAATAAAAAGCAAATAAACAGAAAAATACCACGTTTTTAAATTTAAAAAGCCGTTAAAAGTATCGAGTAGTATTGAGTACCCAAATGAAAAGTATTGAGTAGTATCGAGTAGTGAAAAGTAGTAGAATGTTACAGCACTACAACTCACTACCTACTAGATTACAATGACTTCTATTATTTTTGCTACAAATTCTAATGAATGAGTTCTGGGAACTTTTCACTTGCCTTTTTAGGTGCATTCCCTATAAAAGCTCGAAATGGTGTAGAGTCCTAGATGTAGATTTCATTGAAATCCATTTACTATTTTCATTTTATAATTTTATCAAAAATTCTTAGACTGTAATAAAAATAACTAAAA
Organism: Sarcophaga rosellei; assembly: GCA_930367235.1. NCBI lineage: Eukaryota > Metazoa > Arthropoda > Insecta > Diptera > Sarcophagidae > Sarcophaga > Sarcophaga rosellei. The sequence goes on along the minus strand of OV884020.1, from coordinate 65,621,141 downwards.
AGAAACGAAAAAACGAAACAAAATAAAAACTTATTAAAGTTCTTGATGTTCAAAGGCAGCAATAAAATCAAACAAAAATTTAAAGAGAATTTTAGAAAAAAAAATAAAGAAAACTTTTACAAGAAAACTTATAAGAAAATTTTAATGGAAAAAATATTCCCATTTAAATATTGCCTCTGAATTAAAGTAGCTGAAGAAAATAAATATAATTTCAATATAAAATTAAAAATAACAATTAAACGGAAAACTCTGGCTGAACTCCAATTGTTTTAATAAACAGCGTAACAACTGAAGTAAAACTCCACTGTTAACATCTGTACAGCATTACGACGAAAAAAGAAGTAAAATGTCATCAGAATGTTGCATAAAAACGAAAATAAATTTCAAATTTTCTTGCGAGTTGAAAACTTGGCAAACAATGGCCACAATAAAGCCAAAAAAAATAAAATAAAAAAAATTTGCATTTGTTTTCAGAATCTCTTTTCCATTTTAAACACACTGCGTAACTTTGTTGTGCCTGTTCGTATGTGTCAAGACATTTAATGGCTATGTACGAGGACTGCTTTCAGAGAAGCTGCAACAGGCGCTTGAAAATTTATGTATTTATATGAACGTGTGTGGTTCTGAAAAGACAAAGGATGTCTACTGATTTTCTTTTATAAAAGAAGAGTGACACATTTCAGTATCAGTGTCATCAACAGGTAAATAAAGCATCCGACCAAAAGACACACAGACCGACATGTTGTTTAAACTAATATTATATGTAAAGGAATATTAAAATATAACTACAACAACAATAATGAATAGAAACAAACATATATACAGGCATATGTTAATCTACAGAAACTGTTTTGAAAAACATTTGCATTTTAAATTTTTTAAAGGTAAGAGAAAAAGAAAAGAAAAATTTTAAAAAATACAGACAGATTATGTAGAGAGGAAGTTTTTTTTTTATAAAAGAAAGGAAAGGTTTGTGTTCATTTCATACAGTAAATCCTTGATAGTGTAGCGAAATTATTGTTGATTTAATTTTTGTACTGTAGACCGCTCTCTTCTCTAAGGGTCCAAAATTTTATCTTTAAGTATCCCTGAAATATTTTCGATATTTATTTGCAAGCCGCCAGGTCAAAAACATTGCCAGTTTAGCATAAATTTTCATAATTTGGCAGCAAACGAAAGCTAAGAGCCTAAACTTACATTACAAGAAGAAGAGTGTGCGGGGCAAATAAAAGAAGAAAATGAAAGTCCGAGTTCTTAGCTTTTAGTTGCTACCAAATTTATGACAATTGATGCTGTATAAGCAAAGTTTTAAGCATTTAAATTAAATTTTCTTCAATTTCTGTAAGTGGGCGTGTCCAATATAGTAATATAATATTTACACCATAATATGAAAGAACACTAGCTTTCATTTAATACCAAATTTATAAAAATTGATGTTCTACTTACAAAGTTGTAAGAAGTTAAAGAACATACTTTACAAACGTCATCCATCTAGTTGCGCGCACACACATCCAAAACAAAAATTTTTGCGAAAATTTAATTTCAAAAATTTGGTGTGTTCTACCAGGCGCACAGGATTGTGTAACAAGGGGGTGTTTGGCAACGTATTTTCTGTAACTTCTTATAACTTTATAGCGCAGGCACCAATTTTTAAAAAATTAGTATCAAATGAAAGCTACAAACATGTACTTTCATTAGCACTGCAAATGTTATACTTTTAGCCACGTCCACTTTAAGATATTTAAAAAAATAAAATGTAAACTCTTATAACTTTGCCTGTTTAATATCAATTTTCATAAATTTGGTAGCAAACGAAAGCTAGGAACCTAAGCTTACATTTTCTCCTAACGCCCAGTAGCACCACACTCACTGAATCATGTTTAGATAGATTAAATGTATTAGCTTATAACTTTGTACGTTTCAAATAAAAAGAAGAAGAAGGAGAAGAGGCAGACAGACAAAGGCGGGCTATAGCCAACATATCAAATCATAGCAATGAAACTGCTGTATGCCCACCTAAATATTGTGGTACATGCACGTGCAGATTTAGACGCACTATAATGCAAGAGGTTTGTAAAATGTTAAGAATAAAACATTGAACACTGAACACCTCAGTAGATTTGACGGAATGGTATTAGAAGCGTTCATAAGTTACAGATATTGGAAACTACAATATGAAATTATATGAACTTAAGCATATAATGGAAACATCTATGTATGAACGATTTAGCATTACAAGCAACCGAACATAACTCCTAAGGCTTTAGAACTCCTACAAATCTAAATACAAGAATACTGGTGAACTGTTATCATTAAGCCGATATCGCTCTTGTGATGATGCCACAGAAATATTTAATCGATTCGCAGAAGAAAAAGTGATTGCGACGCAATGAAAACTAGTAAAGAAAGCTGTAAGAAGAGACAAAATAAAGTTCTGATAATGACTAACAATGACAACATGAGTGACAGCTAGGCAGAACAAAATGAAATAAAAACAACAGACACTCAATTTCTCACGTATATCATGCTAACCTCTCAGAATAAGAGACAATTAAAAAATCTGTCGGGAAAGAGGAATAACAAGACAATCTCCTAAGTAACTCACCCCCTTGAATTTGATGTTCGCATATATCAAGAAAGCCATCGATGTCATTAGTCAAACTGTGTACAGAAAATATTGAGAAAAGAAGAAGCATACCGCAGTAGAAAATTCGAATCCTCAAAGCTATGCATGAAGTTGCAGAACTCTCTTTTCGCCATAACGACCACATCAGTCACTCAATTCTTATAAATGCTGAATTAGAGAAAGGTTGCCACTTATCACCGCAGCTGTTCTCCACCATGATCGGGGTTTGTCTAAACCGAGGAGCAATTAAATCACGTCAGCTCGAGATGATATACATACGTCTACTTTCACACAAGATCTCCAGCATGTAAGCCTAATTAGATTAGCGCATAATATTTGCGGATTTGAGGTAAATATCGAAAATATCAAATCCATGACAATTTACGACGTTAACATTGATGACATCATGGATCATAGCTACGCCAATCACTCGATTACAACTGCAATGCTCAAAACCCTCGGATGCCAATAATGGCATCATAACAACTACCGATAGCTTCCGAACATGGTTTTCTCGCCAGGGAAACAAAGCTCACATTAACTCTCTCGTTAGCTCGAAACATATTACCATTCCAACTACAAAAAAGGCCTCTGTATTAAACGTAATAATACGAGTATTTATGCGGGCGAAATAATTGACTTTTTTGTTTATTTTTAATCTACCTCTTGCCACAATATGTGAGCGTTGCTGCAAATGCAAGCATATTTCATATTCCGAAATCCATTTAATGTTTGTGCCACTTCTTGGTGGCATCTTCTTGATGACAGCATCCAAATGGCACTGTAACATACGCAAACTAAATGAGAACGTAGAGTAAACCCCATAAATTGTAAAAGAAAACTTCATTAGTCTCAAGAAAAAGAAAAAAGCAGAGCAAAAATTAAGTTCCTCCATACAAATGTTTACAAAAGCCATCTCATTTTACTGTATAAAAAACAGAATAAAAAAATATTTTATTAAAATCACAACAAGAAAAACGATTCAAAAACTTATAATAATGGGTTATAACTCCAAGCTGTCTTAACTTTTAAAAGAAATTTAATTTTAAAACTTTCAATACAAAAGCTTTGCACAAAAGTACTCATGTATGGCAAAATTTTTTTGTAAATTATCTTCCATTGAAATGATTTTTTTTTTCGTTCTTTTATAAGTTTTCAGTTTATTTCTTTACTTATGCTCGTTAATGCAGTTTTTTTTTTATTTTAATTCGTTTTCACAGCTATTGGTAGAAGCATATGAAAAAAATTGAAAAGTTGCATTCCTAAGCAAAAAACATTTAAAAAAATTACTACTTTTGTAAGTATTTAATAATAATCATAATAATAATTCTCCATTCTTTTCTTCATTATTTTTCGTTCTTTTTCTATCGATTTTATATACTGCAACTGCAGTGCTTAAGAACATGTAGTCTTTCGATTCAAAAAACACGCAGGCATACTTATGTTTACAGCAGTGGACAGGCAAATAGTAATATTACTGAAGTGAGAGTGAGGCTGAAAAACATGCAGATTCCTAGAGTTCTAAAGTCATGGTAGCAATTTAAAACATTTGCATGGAACTTATTTTTTTCTCATTACCCTTCTAGGGAACAAAGAATTTTTCATCTTATCCAGTAGGCTGCTGTTGTTGCCATGAGGTGCGATTGGTTGCTATTCTGCTTTGTTACCCTTGTGGTAATGCGTTATTGTTCCAGCTAAGCAGGTGCTTGATCTGCCGTAGCAGATCCTTTTTTTATGAGAATAAAACGATGATTTTAGGCCACTGTCCAGTTCTATAAGAAAATTCTTGTAGACCTTATTAAGTTAGATTATGTTAGCGGGTAGCTTGTCGTTCACAGGTAAGTTCATTGTGTTACCTAGTGTGAGGTACGCTCACTTGTCATGATTCGTTAGTGACAGGTTTGAACCACCCCGAGCCTCGGATGAAACCGGCCAGTTTCCTTAGTGGCACGTTCGTCACCATGCACTTTGCAAACTTTTTGTCACCCAAAATCCGCTGACGTCTGTTCTGAAGTGCAGGTCGCTGGTATAAAAGGTTTTGCACCAATATTGTTTTCTTTATATCTCGGCAGCTTCTGCAGTAATTTTGCTTGTCAGCGAAATTGCCAACAGCGAAGAGCCCCATTAGATTTGCGAAGCGTTCCCTTCTATACACTGCTAGACACAGCAGTTTTAAAATTCGGGACCCTAATTGTTGGACTATTTAGGTTTTGTTGAACTCAACACTGCTTTTTTCAATTTGGTAAAATATTCCTATGGAGGCACCCCACCCCTCAGACATCTCCAACTCAAGTAGCTCCCTGGTTTTCTTGTTGTCAACTGCCGGACACTGCAGTTCTGAAATTCAGCAAGAAGGTATGTTGGACCACCCAGAGTTTATTAAACTCCACATATGTATATCCATCCCCTCTATGCCACAGTGGCCCGGAACCTAGTAGAAGATAGTGTTGTGTAAACGTATATGTTGTAGAGTGTCCATGCACCTCCTGATGCCCTTTGATTTGACGAACTACGATCCCATCGCTTTGATTGCTGCTCTGCTGTACATACATATGATCATGTTTGAAGGAGGCAGATCCCCGGTTTCAAGCGTGCGTGCAGCTTGTTCAATAGCAAAAGTTTCCGCCAAAAATACACTGGCGTGGTTAGATAATCTGCAGGGCGCGTTCAATGCCAGTTCGGGAATGTCATCTATGATAGCCTCATTAGTCATCTGTTTACTCAGACAGAGCAATCTAATATGACTTTATTTACAAAATTATTTTCCTTTTCCATTTGTTCAGTTATGCTGTATGAATTATAAGCTACATCCTACATACATATGGATTTACGTGTGTATGTATAGACTGCAATTTAATATTATTTTGAATGTATTGAATTGCACATTCAGCATTTGATTCTCTCATTCATTCGATCGTTTTGTTGCAGCATTCGACCATAAGATAATAATTCTTTCCATGTGTATACATGTTTAACTTCTAAACTGTAACGAGCTTATGCATGTATACAGATTATGCATGTATGTGTTACAATTTGTAGTTATTGCAGTAGTAGCAGTAGCAGTAGTAGTAATCATTTTAGTTGTCTTGTATACATTCTATAGAATATCGTACGTATATGGTTGATTATGTGGTTAACAAAATTTCTTTGTATATTAAAGTAAACATTTAAGTGTATACGTGTTTGGTTCTGGTTATGTATCTGCAAGTGTGTGTGTTAATTTATAGCACTATATATGTTGTCGATGTAGTTGTACAATTATGTCTGCTGTAATAACTGTTTAATGTTCAAAATTCCTATTCAGAAGTTGCTCGTAGTTGTAAGCGGTTTTTGCGGTATCCAAAGGGATAAACTAAGAGAAAATTTGTTGAGAAATATTACACAAGAAAATTTACAGAAACTATAAGAAAACCGCAAGGAAAGGGTTTTTTCCAATTCTTGTTTTATCTGTAGCATAAGATTTGAAACGTTTTTACTTAATTTTTGATGTTCTTTTTTGCTATTTGTGGTTACAAAATTATGGCGGAAATGTATGGCATTGAATTTCTATGCGGCTGTTATAAAACTTTATTTAATTGCGTTTATTAAGGCAATACAAAGAAAGAATTTGTTAGAGTATATGTGAACAAGCAACTTAACATACAGAGAATTTCGAAATAGTCAGAATTACGACCTAGCTTCCTGTACCACTTATGATGTGTGTGTTAATTTTATGCATGAGTAGCGGGAAAGTTGACTGCGAACGATAGATTTTTCAGAAACTTTTCATGGCAATTTTTATTTACACTCAGAGTTTATGCCAGAAAGCTGCTGAGAGGAAATCCCCGAAGAAATATATTTTCATATTTCGTTTTCTTCCAGATGCCTGAACTGGTGTTTGAGCCGTGGCCTTACGTCTAGCTAAACAACACTTTACCTACAAGACCATGGCGTAACGAAGTATAAACAAATATTTCTTTGGCGACTTCCTCTCAGTAGATTTCTGGCAAAAACTTTGACAGTAAAATAATATTGCAAAGAAAAAAAATTCTAATAAATCTGCCCATCGGAATCGACTTAAAACTTAAGGTCCCGCCACTCATGTAACACAAGTGGTATGAGAATCTAGGTCGTAATATTAACTGAAGGGTTGACCATGACCAGTTATGTATGCATGTATGTTTGTAAGAGGATCAATTGATAAGTCATAAAGACAAATGCATGTTTAACAAGATATTCTAGGCATAATAGTATTATTCAACTTTAATGATTAAACATTGTAATGGAATAGCTTCATTTAAAGCCACAATTTGTTTCATTTTCAGCTGCTAGGCCGTAACCCTGAGTGAAGAGTTGTAATGGCCAATTATGTATGTATATATGTAAAAGACTTGCATAACAATTTAAAATGTTTTTACTATTTTCAAATATTCCAATGTCCGACATCTAATTCAATTTAAAATGTATACCCCGCTTGTATAACCATCCATTAGCCATGTATTCTATGAGATGGCGGAACAAATAAAAGTAATTTCAATCCTAAGTAAATACAGTATTATTTTCTGAAAGATGAATGAATAAAGGATCGAAAGACCGCGACGGACAAATTTAAAAGGAATGCATTGTACCAGGTTTAACTGTTTTACTGTGTGCGTCTTTGCTTGAAGAGTCTTTTGCCTTAAGAGATAAGAGTAATTCTTCTTGGCTTTGGTTACCATTTCTTTCCCTTCCTTTTCTTTCATTTCAATTCCATTCATTCTCAAGCATTGCATGTGAATGTGTAGTGTTTGTATGTGTTCCTTATTCCTTATATTATTTTCTTAACATTTCTTCAATTATTGTTATATTTTGACACTATAGAAGTACATCCTTTTTCTGTAAGAAAAATTTGTTTTTTAAGGCTTAAAAAGTTCAGTTGTATTGGTGTATTAGGCTTTAGAAACTACCATAATACTAAATAAATATGCTTGAAGCAAATGTTATCTGTTTGTTGTTTACCTGTTTTTACTTTTGCCTTTTGTTAGTTGGTACATCGTGTTTGGTTTTGGCTACATGAGAGTTATAAATAATGTAAAGGACACACTCACACACACATACATATTCTAAGGATGTGAGTCATTCCACAAACAGTTAACAGGGTTTGTTACTCAGTTATCGTTTTTCTGCCAATCTTAAGAGTACTTCTCATAACATTTATTTCAAGAGATACTCCATTGATAGAGGAACCTGTCTTCACACTCCTCTGCAGGATCTTTCCAGATTTGGTCGTGATTATCACAGTTATTCATTACAACCCATCGGCTAGAATTACGGCCTACCTTCTCATATCCCTTATGTTGGGTGTGTTAATTCTATACATGAGTGGCGGGACCTAAAGTCGTCTTCGTACAACCTGTCGAAAAAAAACTATTTATGGCAAATTTTATTTTATAGCGGTTCAAACCCCAAGTCAGACATCAAAACGAAAAATTAAAAAAAAAACTATTTCTCAGCAGATTTCTTGCAAAAACTCTGAAAGTAAATAAAATTTGCTTTTTTGCTCAAGCAATAAATTTCCTAATATGGACCTCTTTCAAATATATCTTAATGCAGCAAATAGTAATAAACAACTCTGATTAGTACTTCATTTTGTTTGCTATCAATTTCTTTTCAATGATTTCAAATTGGTCTTCTTACTCAACTACGTGATTTATCTCCATATAAATGTTCATAATTACTCCTTAAATTTGCTTCCATCATAGTTTTGAATGTTTAAAAATTTTGTTTTTTTATTTCACTTCTTTTTATATTCCTCTGATGTACAAAATTAAAGCGAAAATAGCTCAAATAATGCATTTCTTCCTTTTCGTTACCCCCTATATTAACTTTAATACTATATATCAGTGATGCTCAAAATCGAAATTTCCTATCACATGTGATAGGCAAAGAAAAATCTGCTGACGCTCCGTTGGCACACGTACACTATAAGCTTACTTGTGTGGTTTCTTATAATGATCGTGTGTTTGTTGCTTTGTTTGTTGTTTTGTGTTGTTCTCAGAGAACAAAATCAATTCAGTTGACGTTTAGCACTTGATGAAGCAAGACCACGCTACGCAACCTTTTTTAATGATTTTTTGTTTTTTGCAAATACACGCAGCAAAATGTTTGATGAAAATTGGGAATATGATTTTGTTATAGAGAATATGGATAGTAATGCACAATGTATTGTGTGTTATCGCACTTTATGTCGTATTTTTTTTTTATAAAAAGACATTACGAGGCTAGCCATGGATTTTTCGACAATATTAAAGGGAATGATAGGACTTTAAAATTATTGCAACTAACAGCAGAATTTTTTTTTAAATTCATGGTTGACGAAACTGACGTACCAAACTACAATAATTTACCATGTAGTAACGAGAAATTGTCGTTGCCTCTTAAAAAGGCATCATATACAGTTGATTTGGCTTTAGCAAAGCAGGGCCGTCCATTCGATGATGGAAATTTCTTCTTGAATTTGACGACAGACGTATTGAGTTGTTTTGGCGAAAAATGTGTTTTGTTTTTTGTAATAACATACACACAACACAATAAACCAATTTTTTTCTTTTTTTATTATTTTCCCAGTGTACGATTCTCAAAAATTAAGTTGAATTTTGTTCTTCGCTGCTTTACCAACACAACCAAACCTATGATAGTATGTGTTTGAGCACCACTGCTATATATGTACTGTGTTTAAAAAATATATGTTGCATACTTTTAAAGGTTCATATACAAATTGAATTGAAAACATATGTGGCGTATGAGGAATATTTAATAAGACAACAATACTGCCAGTATTCATCATACGTCACGTTGGTGTTGTTTATTTGGAAAAATTTTAAGACAATCGATTTTCGAAAATTTTTATCGTCCTTCTTTTACACTCGTTCGTCAGTAATACTGATTATTTAAGATTTTTTTGTAATTGGAATCAATTATTAACTATTCAAACCAGAAGTATTCGTAATTGTAATCATTATTTCACCATTACAAAAAAGTAATCTAAGTACTAATCCTTACGAGTACTAATCATTACTTAACAGGTATGGTTTGAACCGTGGTTCTGTTTAAAACCTTCTGCTGACTTGAGTTTTGGAATTCTAACATTTACTCGTATTTCGGTAAGTTGACTTATGTAAGTCAACGAAGTGTCGAAATCCCACTTAGGGCATTATTGTGACACCACAATCAATTCTACCCGCAGATCAAATATTTTCTAGAACAGAATTCTCCAATCCGCCTATAGAATAAATCTTGCTATTGCAGTAATCTTTTCATTCGACAGATGAGTTAGATATGTCAGTGAGTGAGAGATCAGAAAGTTCCGACTTTTTAAGGCTAGATACGAGAAGCGTTACTTCCCTGACATATGATATGCAAGGCAGTCTTCTGATCCTCCTCAGACCTATCTACTAGTGAAAGGAGAACCAAGTTTTTGAAGTATTTTAGGATACAAAAATAGAAGTACAAGGCTAGAGGCACCACTGGATAGTACGTTTAGACGAATTATATTCCAAATGCATTAAAGTCTTTAAGACCGCAATGTTACGCATGTAATTAATTATTTTTAAAAAACAAACATTTTAATGTGAAATGATTCACATTTGCTATGTATGTTTTGTGTATAGAGAATCCTTTGTATTTAAGTGACAATGTTTAATTTTCTTTTATTTGTTTCGGGGATTATACTTCTTATATACATCTTCTCTGATTTGTTTTTCTATTAATTTTTCATTCTTAGATAGAGAACATACGCAGGGAAAACACCTACACATAGGAAAAAAATGTATTGCCTGGGAGGATACACGTACTTACAAAGCAAAGTTTGACAATCTTGTACCAGGTATGAATGTAGTAAAGTCAATGTAAATGTATATGTAATTAACTATACATACACATCGTATATAATATGTTTTATATTTCATTTTATGTTTTATTTTAGATCACATATGTAGTTAATGTTGTTGTTTTTGTATTACATTTGCACATTCTCAATTATTTTTCAATCAACTTTATGGCATCTTTAGCTTTATCAAAGATTATTGGTTGACAAGTCATTATTGTTAAGCGTTTTAGTTTTATTTCGATCATTTTTTTTTTCTCTTTTCAATATCTTTTTGACTTGATAATGTCTGTTACACACTTATACTAAAATATACATACATTTCTCTCTAAATTTTGAAAAGTATTACAAAAGGAATCGCATAAAACTCTGATATACATAAATATATATAAACTCACACATGCTTTCTCAAGTAGCTGCTACTCCGGACATGTAAGTCTTTAAAAAACAGGATATAAAACGACAAAATGAAGAGAAACAATCAAAGAAAAGTAATTACAAAAGTTATGTTTCTTTATGCTGCTTCCTTTCTTAACTTTCTTATTGTCGTAGATTTCTTCCATTGTTTTGTCATTTGTCACGAACGAAATGCGTCGTTCTTTAAACATGCTTATCTCTGTAAGGCTCTGCAGACCCTAATTATATTACAACATGCTTAGCAACTTATAACAAAACAACCAACCCGAGCATAATTAGTTTATTTTCATTTGATTTCAGTACAAAGATTTGATAAGATTTTATAGGAATTTTATTGAATTCGAACATGAAGTGATTTGAAAAACAAATGCTTTGTAATTTGAAAGAGATTGGGAGATAACAATTAGGATAAATAAGGGAAATTTATTAACTATTTCAAACAACTTTAGATAAATGCGTTGAAAACTGTGCTGAAATTAAAAATACTTACAACACTACAATAGCACTTGCTGTAGTCTAGTAGGTAGTGTGTTGGCCAGGGTTCGAACCTCATGCTAGACATCTCCAACAAAACGAAATAAAAAGTATTTCTTCGGAGACTTTTTCTCACGCCATACAAAAACTCGGAGAGGAAAATAAAATTGTTTTGTTCTCAAAAATCTATCTTTCGGAATCGATTTTCAACTGTAGCTCCCTTTGCTCATGTATAAAATTAACACACACAACATAATAGTGTGGGAAAACTAGGCCGTAATCCTGGCATAATACGACCAATTATGTATGCATGTATGTAATAGTATAGTCAGAGAATGATCTTTCTTATGACCATTTTATTTATTATTGTAGTATAGACGGCTTTTCTGGGCCATTTAACTCGCAAGAATTAAACGCCATATCGTTTAAAAATGCCCGATATTATCTAATCAGGTTAGCTGTAATATATACATCAAACTTCAACGCTGCTTGTCGTAATGATCTGTATAGCTCTTTTGTAAACTTTGTGATTCCGCATTTCTTAGGCGAAACTCGTGGCTATACGTATGGCCATTAAACAGCTGCTTAGTAATACAATATCCTGAGAATATGCTGATATATTCGAAAAATCTGGATAGCAAACAGTTCCTTTGGAGCATCATATCTATGCTTTATCCTTTGCGATAAAAGTAGGCTCTTTCTACAGAATATTGCGGGCTATTCGGTGTCTTTTTTATGGCCCTAGTCATAGGAACTTAGATGGAAACTATGTTTTACATGTATTGGATACTACGGATCCCATTAGCCACTATTGGGCTGGATATTAGATGTAAATTCCGTCTCTTGGACAATGAAAGGACCTATGCCACCATTTCACAGACTTATAAATTACTACTACTACGGCTCGCAAAATGCGAAAATTATCCATTTGTAGCTATTTCACTCGTTCATTCCTCTGATCCAGAATTCAGCAACGCCTGCTGCCTTCCCTAGATCTAAACGTATGGATATCAATCTAATTCTTTTCCTTTTGAGCATAGTCTGACAAGATAAGACAGAAAGTATGGCAGATTTGTTCGAGAAACGTATAGCACTATTAAAAAATGAAACGACCAATTTCTTGTTCTGTTTAAGGAACCGAATGATCTCTAACAGCTCTTTCGACGTTTGAAATATTTTCTGGTTACAGACATAATATCAAAGTGACAGTAGTTACAATTTCATAGCACTGTAAGCAAATAATACTCTTCTGTTCTAATTCCTGGATAAGTACTCTTGCAAGAAATTTCATAAAATTTGAAATTATCAAGGAATTTTATATTGTGAATTAATGCATCAATAATTTTATTTTTTTTTCTATTCTCACCATTGAAATATTTACTATGTATTGTGTTACATGTGTTACATTTCAAAGTCATCTTATTTTGAAACGATTCCTGTGTAATTCCTTAAATGTGGCCATACATTGTGGCCATGCAATATATTATAATTGGAATGTATTTCATTTGTGTATATTGTTACGAAAATGGAAATGGTGTTATTAAAATAATAAACAAAAGCTCCAAAAACAAAACAACGGACTTGATCATGTATAAAGTGATAAACAAAACCTCCAAAAACAACATAAGGCAGTTGTTTACATGATCAACAAAGAAGTAAACATATAGCAACAAAAACAATGGGCTTGATCGCGTGATCAAAGAAGAAACGAGAATATAACAACAACATCAGTAAACAAGGGGACAAAGTAAACAAGCAACAATAACATCAGGTATAAGAAGAGAAAAGGGACAAAGTAAACAAACAACAACAACGCTACAAGGATAGATGTAAACAAGATCCACTAACAACAATAAGGGAAGCGAGTTGTTTACATTTTTAGATTGTTCCCGAAGGCAGTCATTCTCTGCCAAGGGCATGCATTAGACTGATGATCCAGCGATATAAAAGGCAAGACAAAACGAGCAACGAGGAGTGAGTAATAATTCAGTCAGACTTGAGTGCAGACAAGTTGCGTGTGGAGATAATCGAAGTTCGAAGTTATAACGAACGAGTGTACAGAAGAATAACAATAAAAGTAAATTGTTGTTGTGTACAAGAAGAATAACAATTCTAAGCCAAATTGTTATTGTGTGAATAAATTTCAACACAGGGTGCACACAGATTTGTGCAGACAATAAAGAATTGATTTTGAAATTAAACACTAATTTACTTTTATTTCATTTGCAATCCACGAACTCATATTTTTAACGTTTTTAAAGGGTAAAAACGTAACAATATTTTATTTGAAATATTTTTATTTGTATCACACAAATATATAATCGAAGAAGAAGAAGAAATATAAACTATAATTATAATTGAAATGTCTGATATTTAGACCACAATATAAATGCTTTCAAAACCACATGCTCTCTCAATTCAATAATTGACATTGCCATTATGAATTAAGGAAATCCTGTTAAGGTTAATGAACATATTTTATAAGCCTTAATGATAATTCCTTATTAATTACACATTGGAAAATAGATAAACATTATTGCAGTCATACAAATTTAATGTATTCTTGGATTATATTTTACATTCAATACCAAGGTTTTATTAACCAAATCTATACAACAACAATTCAGCCACAAATTAATACTGTGGATAATATAAACAAAATATTTATTTAATAATTTCGCCAATTGCAGTAATAGTGGGGGAAAAAGGGGAAAGAAATAAATAATTTAAATAAAATTCTTCATATAACCAAATTTAATGGCTGATTCAAAAGTCAAACAAAAGTACCAGCAAGAACTTAAGAACTCAATCACAGCCACAGAATTTATTACGCAAAAGTTATAAATTTTTTATAGACAATTCTTCACGCTGTTTTGTATTGCTTTTCTCAAGCGAATAATAAATGTAATGTAATATTCTTTATAATATTTTTCAAAACTCCTGAAGAACTATGTTTCGGTAAACAAACTAATTAGGGAGAAAACTTAAGTTAATTGTAGAATTTTGCTACTTTTTAAACAACTAATTTGTGATAAAATTGCAGCTAGTATCACTTTGATGTTATGCCTGTAAACGGAAAATATTTTAAACGTCATAAGAACTGTTCTGTTTGAAAAGAACAATAAATTAGTCACTTCAGTGCTATCCGTTTCTCAAACAGATCTGCAATACTTTCTGTCTTACTGTCTTATCTTGTCGGACTCTCCTCAAAAGGAAAAGAATTAGATTCATATTCATACGTTTATATCTAGGGAAGGCAGCAAGCGTTGGTGAATTGAAGATTATAGGAATGAAGCTACGGATGGATAATTGTCGCATTTTCCAAGCCACAGAAATAGGCCACAGAATAGGCCAGAAAACACTAAATAAAACTGGTGCATTCACTGTCAAATAGGTTAAATGGTAATCTTGACCTTTAGGAATATCCTACTAAATATAAGGAATAACATTTTCATATAAAAGTCCTTTGAATTTTAAATTTACTCTGAGTTCTTCTTAAAGGTGCCTACATTTTTGCGGTGCTAAAATAAGGAGTCAGCAGAAACTTTTCCTTTTTTTTTCTCTTGTTTTGTGGAATACATAAAATTTTTTTGTTTGTTTTTATAATAAAACAGAAATAAAGTAATATAATGGGTATAAAAACTTTAATTTAAATTTATACAAACTTTCGGCTAAAATTCATGAAATTGCGTAAATATATTGCCGTACTAAGACTTTTGCTGTTTGCTATTCTTACTTTTCAAGTTGTATATCAGCATATTCTCAGGATTTTGTGTAACTGAGATGTTCAATTTCCATATGTATAGCCATGACTTTCGTCTAAAAGAATTCAGAATCACAGTCTACAAATGGAATGGATGTAATCTGTATTGCAAATATCCTCATTAGATAATATCCGGCGTGTCTAAACGATATGTTGCAAGTTAAATGACCCTGAGAATCTGCCTATGCCATAACAATCCATAAAATGGTTATTAGTAGTATCATACTCTGACTATACCATTACATACATACAGAATTGGTCATTACAATTCTTTAGCCAGGATTACGGCCTTGTTTTCCCAAACGACTTATGTTGTGTGAGTTAATTTTATACTTAAGTGGCGGGACCTACAGTTTAAAGTCGATTCTGAACGACAGATTTTTTTTCGGAAACATTTTCTTGGCCATTTTTATTTACTCCCAAAGTTTTTGCCAGAAATCTTTTGAGAGTAGGGTGAATCATGCCTTTGCGTTTAATAAATAACCACACTCGCCTACACCGACATCTTAGTTAACCATTATAAAAAGCGATAAAATATTTTAAATCTCCCCTAAGCCTTTAGCGACTACACTAACACATATGTATGTCTCAAGAAAAAAGCGACAACCCACGCTTGGTTTCTGTAATTTGATTTTAAAATATGTTCTTTGATCATCTAATGACTCATAATAAGGAGCAAAACTGGTAACATTGCTTCACATAATATTATGGTCGTGAAAGGGTTAAAATACATTTTTTTGGTATGGTCCTTTTTCGCATTCGGTTTACAAATTTGTTATAATTTTCTCAATTTCTTATTTAACAAAGAAAACCTGTTTGATAGTTTTCCATTTTCTTTTTTGTTCAAATACACAGAACAAATAAATCCAAATTTGTATGTAAAAGTTAAATAAAACTGAATAAATGAAAGATACCAGTTTTGTGAAAAGAAATCACTTGAGGATGAAAACCACAAACACATGTTAATCTCCAGTGGGGACTACAAGAATTGTGCAAAAAAGACAAGAGATTGGAATGAACCACTAACCGATAATGATTGTGAGGCATGAAATAAAAAAAAGGGTATATCCAAAGGAAAGAAACAAACCCAAAGCGGCTAAAAATACCACAAACAAACAAAAAATATTTTAATTTACCATCTTTAACGTAAAGACTGTTTAGTCCAATGCACTCAATCTCATTAAACGATAAATTTAAAAGACTGATCCAATGTATTCGATTTTATATGTGGCACATATGGGTTTTGAATTTTAAATCACTGAAGAGCTTATGCGCGATCATAATTTAGTTGCAACAAAGTAGCAGTACTAGTCAATAGTTGGTCCTACGTATGTGAACACATGTAGTATATTGGAAATGTAGCTTCCATTAATCACAATGTAATCAACTTGGTGTAGTCGCCGTAGTCTCGTTGATAGAGTACTAGTTTATTAGACCTGAGGCCCCGGTTCAGACAGCAGGTCAGACATCTTCGACTGCCTCTCAGCGATTGCCTCTCAGCAGATTTATGGCAAAAACGCTGGGATGAAATAAAACTGCCATGAAGAGTTTCTCCAAAATATCTGTCGTTCGGATTTGACTTTAAACTGTAGGTTCCACCAGTAATGTATAAAATTAATACACACTCAACATAAGTCGTGTGAGAAGCTAGGTCGGAACCCTGATTTAAGTGTTGCAATCCTCAATTATATATTTATGTATGTATGTATGTATGATCAACTCGGTTATATGTCGATCAGCTGAAGGTGCTACATGCTAACTTGGTGGTGCATACTTGGCTTTACATACACAAGATTCGATGCAAAATCAATCGAAATTGAGGGTAGTGGTTGTGTGGAGGCTGACCTGGCTGGCTGTGGCAAGATATATTACAATTCCCTATCTATCGCTTTTCCTGGATGGCAGCGATGTGAATTCTTAATCTCATGATGGTATCCGCTTACTATTCTTAATTCATAACCCTTTAAGCATTTGCATTGATAGAAGCCATGGTTAGCCAAACGTCCACAAAACGTAGTGGAACGTATGTTCTTTTTTAGCATGTAAAGAGCAAAATAAATGCTTACCGTAATTACATTACGGTTTCGTTTTCTAAAAACAAACCTGAGGTCTGTCGACGTTTGGCTAACCGCGGCTAGAGGCTTGTATTGCGGATTTCATTGGATAAAGTTTTTACGTAGGTGGATTTCAAGCAATTCGCACAATCCAAATTTTAAGTTCAAAGTATTAGTCTGCTCTGTAAGCATTAGTTAATAATGTAGTGGGTGCTAGCATGCCATGTTGAATACAGCAAGACAAGGACCATTCTGGAAGACGTGTTGATCATAATCAAAAATTTTACATTTCCCTTCACTATTTAATAATACAATCAAGACTTTTTTTGTATTATCAAAAACAAATTAATCAAATCAATCTGTTAACTATAAAAACAATTTGAAATATTATTGTAAAAAAAAAAAATTAATTTGTTTTCTTTGTATAATTGACACAATATATCCTAGTATATGTACAACCACATCCATATTTTTAAAGTATTTCTCTGCAACAGTATATAAACAGAAATTAGATATGCATACATAGAGCAATTTGATTTGATTATAAGCTTTATTGGACCTTTGGGGATGTTTCAATCATTTGCCTCTGTACTCTGTACTTGTGTCGTAAGTGTAAGAGTACAAATGCTGTTTAATTGAATTGTGTTTCTTGCCACATAAAGTGCTCAAATAATGCCACACGAATAATAATAATTGAGGGTTGATGCTGTATGATAAACTAATAATTTTGAATTTAAATTGAAAACAAGACCCTAGAGTATGAAGGAACATACAATCGTATCACAAATTAAATTAAAACTTACAGGACATGCTATTTTCTTCGATAAATTTAAAACAATTTTTTTTTTTCAAACTGTTTAATATGTTCATGGTCTCTTTAGTGCGATATTTTAAGGCTTTCATTGAAACAAAAAAAAAAGAAGTTAAATCCTCAATTTAATTTCATGAAATGTGCGTACTTTTTTTCTCTTTTAACTGTGACCCCTAAGAACATTAAAAAACTTTGCCGCCTTTTAAACCATTTAATTTCCAAAAAATTTATTGCCGTCTTAAACTGATTTGAAGTATTTAATCGCATACCGCAATAATCCTATTGCTGCCTCTGTTTATAGTAAAAACAAGAGAAAGGAAAGGAAGCATACAGCTTTCCAATAATAAAAGAAGAAATTTATGTTCCCTTCTTTGTATTTTCTTTTTTTTATTTATTTTTTAATGGCTTTCAAGTAGTTAGAAATGTATAAAAAAATAATTTATTTAACCATTGCTAAATAAATAGAATAAAAAATAAAACAATCGTCAACAACAATTAAAATCCCATTAGTAAGGAAAATCTTCCAAGAACCCACACATATATGCTAACACTTAAACTAGAAGCCAAAGGAGGTAGTACGAAACAGTTCTTAATTGAAATTGTTAAGTTTTATTGTTTAATAAATTATAGTTTTTAAGAGGTAATGAAGTTTCTCATGAATATTTAAAATATTTCTGCAAAATTCAGTACAGAGACTGCGTTCAGCCGTGGCATCACAACGGGCCGTTATGCGTGCTTAAGTGAGCTTTTTGATATCAAAGCCGATCCGATCTGACCTGACTAGTCATCGTTCGTAATATTTGAACATTTCATGCGCCAGTTTACGTCGAATTTTGCAAAAAGATTTCAGTATGATATAGTTGCCTCAAGAGATGAAGCCGCATGAGCATCCGCTTCGTTTTCGATTTGCTAGATAGGCCAACGGGAAACTGCACAATAATGTCGATTTTGCCACAAAAAAAAAATTACATTTTCAGATGAAGCTCATTTTCATTTTGGTGGGTACGTTAATAAGCAAAATTGCTTATTATTTATATTAAGTGTTCGGAAAACCCACAAGTGGTCTTACGTAAGCCATTACAAGTGATTTGTTTGGTACACTAGTGTTTGGGGGCATCATTGGCCCGTTTTTACTTGAAAATGAGGACGGAAATGATAACAGATTTTTTCTACTCGATCTTCATAGTATTAATATGAACGATGTTTGATTTCAACACCACTCATGCCACAATCGATTTATTACGACAAAACTTTGATGGCCATTTAATAAGCCAAGAAGACGAAGCCAATTGCCCGCCAAGATGTCGAAATTTGACACCGTTGGACTAATTTTTGTGAGGAGCCGTTAAAGAAAAGTGTTATGCCGACAAACCAGAGAAAATTGAGTATTTGCAGGGCAACATTCGTGATGCCATTGCCGAGATACTAACCCATACACTGGAAAAAATGCACTTGGTCCGATCGAATAAGGTATTGTGAGGCTAGTCGCGGCAGACATATAAATGAATTAATTATCCATTTCTAATCGGAACAATTGTATTTCGCAACAAACAAATAAATTTGCAAATTTCAAACGTTTTTTGTTTTATTGCATTTTTAAATTTAAACTCTTAATTGTTTAATTCTTTGCCTTTTTTTAATTTAACGTTGCATACTTTACGGATCTTAAAGCATAAGCATTCATACGTATGAGCAATATATTTTGAATACAGCAGCGTGTTACATGTCACTCAAACGCCTTAGTGTTGAATGCAAAATGTACAGAAACTGCATTACGAAAAACACAAACTTCACTGATTTAAGAATACTTTTCTAGTTTTTTAAATTTTTTAATTACAAACAATGTGCACACAAAACTCATAGTCCCTGTGGACTGGTTTTGTTAAAATTTAAACTTTTGTTTAAATTTAAACTTTTAAATGATTTCTTTTTTTGTTACTTAAAAAAGGCTTTTGATTTTACTTCTGATTGCTTTGCATGTCATAATGTTCCATTTTGTTTTCCCTTTTAAGCGCTTCTTTTTCTGTTTATTTTTCTTTTTCAAACAAAATAAATTAAAGATCCTGTTCTTTCATATTTCTACTCAGGAAACCTGATAAACAATATCAGAAACAAAAAACAAAATTCTAATCGAAACGCAATGAAGCTTAAATCCAGTGACGATTGATTTGCTACAGTGTTAATTCTGTACGAACATCAATTACCCAGTCCTTCGCTTTGAAATTTCTTGAATATAATATTTTACGATTCAATTATTTCTTTCCTTTTCATTGCTTATAGTGCAAGTTATTCTCTATTTCTCTATTTCTTCTTTAACTAAACAAACTGTAAACATAGAAGAAAGGGCATAATCATCTTGAAATTAAGGTCCAATGGCTTGCTTAATGTTCCGTCAATTTTTCTTTTTACACCATAATCAACACAATATTCAAATAATTTTTAGAATTATTGCTGCAAGGCATTCAATAATTCGAAGTCAGATTGGAATCTTTGGTTCGCATTCAAGTGAATGTTGTTGGCTGCAAATAAACCAGACTAAAAAATATATTGTAAACGCGTAAATTATGTTTAAATTGAAAATACATAATCAAAAAGAAAAAAGGAAAATAATCAAAGCTGAATGAACGTAGCCTTATGGCCAAAAAATAAAAACTTTTTTTGCTTTTCCTTGTTTCCTTTGGTAAAACCAGTCAAGCAGCCAAATATTAATTTACACACTATCACAGTAAATTTTTATAAAACAAAAACAGAAGGAGGTGTTATTGCCTGTCATGGTATTGGTTCGTTTCTATTTTGGTTTTCCTTGTAGCATGCTAAATTAAATAGATTTTATGTTGAAATACAACATAAAACAGGAAATCAATAAATTTCAGTGCTTTTTCATTTGCTTTTGTTAAAAATATATAAAAAGTTTATGGCTAAAATAAACTCTCCACTACAGTCATAAAATACTAGAATTAATTCCATACCCAATATAATCAGGCACTGGATTTACTTGAACAATAAAATTAGAAAGCCGAAATTCAAGTTTTATATGAAAGAAAGAAAAATGTACTTTTTAAAATAAGAGGGCACCCCTGGTTGCTCTGATAGTCCTGGGGAGTAGTGTGCTATGTTGTCAATGGCGTGCACTAATGTTTGATGATTACCAACTTGTTTAGGCTTGAATGGAATAATATGAATCCCAAAGGCATATGGTTTTGTAGAGTTTTAAAGTGCCGCAAGTATATGAGAATACGCCACCAACCATATAATTTCCCAAAGCCCATGCCTAACTGTGACACAAAAGCTAGATTTCGTAATTCGCAACCAAACAAAGCTACTGCGTTAGAACTTCTACACTGTGTGTACTTACTATTAAACCTGTGTGATCCTGTTAATGGAGTTCTCAACATACTCTTTAAAACTACAGTATGCTGAAATACATACCTAAGCACATACATAATTAGTCATTACAACCCTTCAGTCAAAATTATGGCCTACCTTCTCACACCACTTATGTGGTATGTGTTAAATTTATCCAGAAATCTACTCGGAGCAAGTCGTCGATGAAATATTTCGCTTTGCTGGTGATTGTCTTATCTGGAGTTTGAACCGAAGCTTCATGTCTAATAAGCCAACCCACTAACTATTAGATTACAGCGACTACTATAATGTTCGTCAGATTACAAAATCACCCGGCATGCTGAATCTGCTGCTGTTGTGATGTCAATTTGTTGGCATTTTCCCTGTTACTCAGTTCTTAGTTTCCAATGCTTAGAACTGAAGTAGTTAGATATGTTGTCCGCACAGCTTAGATCTTCTAAACGTTTACTTAAAGGCCTTTGCCCATGATGTAAATTTTACAATAATGTTGTCAGTAACTACATTGACGGGCGAAAGTGATAATAGAAAGCCTTGAGGGATTCTCATATCTATTATTATGGGTATGCATGTAATATCCTAGTGCCCAATACAGGAGATTGTATTCGGATTACTAGCGTTTCAAAATATATTTTTATTGGGGCGTTTGAATTGTGTATTTACGGTTGGTTCTGCTTAAAGCAATTCAGAAAACGTGTTATCTATGTCAGGCGCTTCATTGTTCTTGAGGCATTTTATCACACTTTCGATTTTGGTGTGTATGTCCGCCGTACTCTAGTAAGTAGTGTGTTGGCTTATTAGAACTGAGGCCACGGTTCTAATTTCAGGTCAGACATTTCCAACAAAACAAAATATGAAAAAAGAAATTATTCAGCGACTTCCTCTCAGCAGATTCTTGGCGAAAACTCTGAGAGTAAATAAACGACTTTCAAACTGTAGGTTCCGCCACTCATGTCTAATATTACCACACAAACCTTAAGAATCTGAGGTCGCAATCCTAACTGGACGCATCTAATGACCAATTATGTATATATGTATGTCCTGTTTTATCTATCGAATCCTCGCTTTTCGATTGAAAACTCTTTTAAATATCTCGGCCCCTTCTACACATTTACATCATCACATTAATATGAATATAGATAATCTATACGGTAATACTTTAAGAAATATCCTCAATTCTAATAACATTTTTAATATATTTTCATCAAATCTAAATATTTTGCTTTATTGTAGATTGGATTCCTTTCAATTGTTGTTTCAATAAACAATATTTTTCTTCTCCTTTTGAAAAGGAAATAATAATAAACTTGTATTATTATTTAAAGAGAACTTGTAAATATTTTTACAATAAAAATATTAAAATTTTTTAGGCCCATGAATTCGCAGATACAAATATACATATAGAAATTTGTTTTAAAATTTTTGATTAAATTTCAAGATTATGCCTTAAAATAATAAGAATTTTTATTTGATTTTCCTAAATCTATAGACATGAAATTGTTTACTTTAAAAAAAATTTGATTTTTCTTTTATTTGGATTAAAAAAGGGCAAAATTATCCTAAAAAAGCATACGCAAAATTCAAAGCAACAAAAAGAGTGTAAGTCTTCTAAGCATTAATCATATGAGCTAATGGAATGGAACTGTTGTGGGAAATTGAATCGACTGGGTAGGAAAAATAAGGTTACCCTCTGCTGGGTCATGTGAGAATTCTCGTCAATGAGTAAGTAGGCAAGCTTTCGAGAAGTGAGACCTCAACGCCGCTGATGGAGCCCTTATGTAAAGTTGGTGGCTGATGTTTGAAAGGAAAGATAGAGAAAGGCAAATATCCTACTCAATCCAAGCAAGTTTTTTAGGACCAACACTTAGGAGATGACCTCTACTTGTGCTGTACATTGTGTTGTAATAACACAAATATAAGTGTAGTAGTAGAAGAGGGAAGTGTAGTAGTAGGTAGACTGCAACAAATTTTCAAATATTTTGTAAAACCGTCGTTATTTTTATTTTCTTGAGAATTGCTTTGTGATTCTTACTTTCTTTTTCTATTGCATGTTAATTATACATAATTAATGTCAACAATTAGACAATTACAAAATACCCATGATATCTTTTTTAATTGAATACACGGCTTCAACACTTGAATTTAAGAACACTGTCTACTACGCCTGCGGGGCACAGCTTTACGTTGGTTTTGTGGTTATTTTGGCTTAGAGGTTATATTGGCTTTGAGGACCTTGCACTCAAATTAAAAAGCCAAAAGGAGGAAATCTGTGTCATGTATCAAACTATACAGAATAACATGAGATGGATAACCTCAGGTTACTATAGATTTTGAGTACACTTATTCAGAATGAGGGTTGCCTCGAGCCTAACATGTAGCGTCTGTGACGATGAGAATGAATCGTGGAACACGTTTTTTGGAACCTGTGAGACATTAATGTCTCTCAAAAGCAAACACCTGGGTGCATGCAAAGGAATGGTTATTGTTGACTACCGAACAATATCTCTGAGTTTATCAAACCAATGGGTTTAGCGGAGGCATTTTATAAATGCGCTATAAAGAATGAGGGGAGTACATCGAATGGTCGCAGTACTAAGACGCTCCTTCTATACTTACATACATATGTAAATATATACAAACATAAATATATACATACATATGTACATACATATGTACATTCATGTATACATCCATACATACATAATTTGTACTTTCCCAATATGGTGGGAAGTACTATTAGTGGGGACCACAAGGACCACTGTCCTCGGTGTATTGCCTAAACGCGATTAGACAGATAAGTGGCTTTAGGACAGTGTCTGATGAAGCGATGCTAGTATTTTCGCCTTCTCGGATATCCAGGACAGGCAGCAGCTATAAAAGCGGACGGACGAAGGACTTTCATGCACAAATCGCAGTCACGATGGGAAAACAGTTTAAAGGGAAGATGAACATTTCGCCTTGTCCCTGACGTAACCACTTGGATGGAGAACAATTAGTGCGAGCTGAGCTACTACGTGATCCAGTTCCTAACTGGTCATGGATGCTTCAGGAAGTATCTGCACAGACTTGGACATGATACTTCCCCTATATTCCCAAACTGTGCAGATGAGGAGGAAGATGCGGAGCATATTCTAACATGCTTTTTTTATATTTTGTTTCGGTCGAGCTATCTAACATTGACAGAATTAAATGAAATATTTTTAAAAGTAAGTATTTGAACGAAGAAATATTAAAAAATATTCAAACTGAAGTAAACAATTAGTCTTATAAATGAAGAGAATTTCATTACATTCAAGGTGATTTTATTAAAAATTATTTAAAATTTAATATAAAAAAAGAAATTTTCACAATTTCTAATGAAAAGAATTCATAAAAAAGCAATAAATACCAGGAAAAATTTCAAAAATGTTTATATTAAAAAATAATTATTTTTATTGTCCTGTTCCAAACTCATAAAAGTTTTAATATTTTGGAAATTATTTAAAATAATTTTCCTAGTAAAGGTATATATTTTGTCAATAGTTTTAAAACTTCAGGTTTTATTTTGACACTTTCATACGCATACAAGAGCTTTTTGTGTTGTTGGAAATATGTGTTTCAAAATTGATGTATGATTGCTTTGGACCATTTTGACACTTTCATTTATAAATGAAAAGAAAAAAGTTGTTATAAAATTCAAAAAATTGTGTGTATAATACTATTCCTATATAAAGTTTTTTATTTAATTTTTTTTTGTTTCTATGATGGAGGATGCAAAAATCTAAATTCGTATGTCGTATCGTATACAAATTTTCTAACCATAAAATTAAATTTTTATGATTTTTTTTGTATGTCAAAAGTGAGAAATATTACTACAGTTTCTGCTCGTATAAGCATAAACAGTCTTTTTTTTTACCAATTTTTATTACAGTAGAATACATTTTAAAGTGAACAACAGCATTGGGTGGGGTTATTTAGTATGAAAATCTTTTATGAATTGATTTTATTTTAAAATTCAATTTTAATTGTGGCTGGAGATCACAATCGCAATCATACTTTTTGTGAATGTCGGCTTATTACAGCTGGGGGTCGTATGCTGTTTGATACAATATCTAAGGTGAGTTTAAACCTCTTTGCAACTGGATAACCAACTTACTGTTCCATGGATCATCGGTACAACGAACAGCTGCACGTAGAGTGGCATCGGCGTATAGGACTGTATCAAAGGCAGCAATACTGGTAATCAGTGGTGAAATTCCTATAAGTCTACAGGCAAGTGAGCGGAAGAGAGTGTGGGAGGCTAAAAACGTGCACGGAGAGACATTAAATATCAACGACGCCAGAAAGCGAACCATGCAACAATGGCAAGAGGAATGGAACATTGAGACGAGATGGACGGCAAAACTTCTCCTAGATATTACCCGCTGAATGGAGAGAAAATTTGGTGAGGTTAACTACTATCTGACACAACTGTTATCTGGACACGGTTATTTTTGTAAGCACCTATTTAAAATGGGGAAGATGACACGACCAAATTGCATCTATGATGATGCGCCGATAGATGATGCGGAACACACTTTCTTTCATTGTGAGAAATGGAGACTGCAAAGAAGGAGTCTTGAGGCCAAAGTCGGCGTCTTTACTGTCGAGAACTTCTGCGATGTAATCCTGAACAGTGAGAAGAATTGGAACAGTATAGTAAGATACGCTGAAGTCTTACTAAAATCTAAATAGATGGGCTTAGATGAGAGAAGTAGAATGGGCGTTTGAACACCTTGTTAGAATTCGTTACGCAATCCGGATGAGAAGGGGCCAAATGGCCAAACGCACTGCACTTCGAAGTAATACCACAGTAGTTGCGGAGTGGGCATGAGGAGTCCAAAAGAGCAGGGGGAGATTTAGTGGGTGAGGGCCCCACACACGGGGGATAGTGACGACTACCCCTATGGTGCGGTTAGGTACATTTACTCCTCCACAGCGTACAAAAAAAAAAAAACTGTTCCATGGATAGGCAGAATGTTCCAAATGTTATTGAAGTTATCAAAGACGTATGTGGAAAAAGCTTGAGCGGATTTGTCATCAGTTCCACTCACCTATTATTCTTACAGTTTCAAATCCTTATACAATATTAAACACAAACATATTAAACGTATTTTTCATCTTCTTAATTGGATCGGATTTCGGCCTGCTTTAGCGCGTTAATATTTATT
This sequence comes from Sarcophaga rosellei, assembly GCA_930367235.1. Lineage (NCBI taxonomy): Eukaryota > Metazoa > Arthropoda > Insecta > Diptera > Sarcophagidae > Sarcophaga > Sarcophaga rosellei. Next base: position 65,594,601 of record OV884020.1, on the reverse strand, counting down.
AATTGGCTTATGCTTTAAAACTACATATATCTTGGCTCATATCTTAAGAAGGATACTCAGTGCATAATTTTAATCCATCTTAAGGCCAGGTTTAACACAGTTTTCTCCATTGATGTAAACTGATTGGATTCAGTTAAAAAAAGAGCTCGTTGGGAGATGCAACAACAAATTACTTACAAAGGAATGCTAAGAGAAGTCTTTGAATATCAAAGGACATTATTGAGTCAAGTGTAAACTTTAATTATTCACTATGGCATGCTAACAGAAATCTTAAATGACATGTCATTTTCAAGTGAATTTTTCCTAACGAAACTGATAGTCGAGCTGTAAGTAATCTAAGGACCAATATGACTCTTCCCTCTGTTATACCTTCACTTCCCATACGTTTGAGCTTCAAAAAACTCCATCCGAATTATTAAACTCATTCACAAAACTATTTTTGCTGATGCCAGGCTTGGTTCAGTGGTTATAATAGCCCCTTAAGCATACGTTTTTTACTCAGGCTCACGTTTTCCAAATACGAGACCTGTTTAAATAACAAAAATGGCTTATTAGACGTGAAGCCACGGTTCTAACCCCAGACAATACATCTGGAACAAAACCAAAAAATGAAAAAATATTTTTTTCGTCGACTTATCTTCAGCAGATTTCTGGCAAAAACTCTGAAAGTAAAATAAAATTGACATGAAAGGTTTCCTAATAATCTGTCATTCGGAATCAACATTACACTGTAGGTCCTGCCATTCATGTATAAAATTAACACGCAAAACATAAGTGGTGTGAGAAGCTAGGTTATAAACATAAACCTGATCAGTTATCCGCCACCTACTGACGCCCATGGTAGCCTGAAGCTAAGCCCCATGTGAGGAAGAAGAAGAACATATTCGAACGCATAGTTACACAAAAGAAGACTAAATAATTTCTTCTATACAGGTTTAAAAGAAGAACACAAATGAATGAGTGAAAGGGTCAGTATGTGCTTCCTAACATGATATCAATCTTCATATGTATCGTTTTATACTTTTTCCGACTAGTACTACTTCCTTTCCAATTATTTCTCAGTTTTCTTTATTGTCCATAAAAAAGCAAAACAAGAATATTTTGTTTTTTTTCTATTTTCCAACAAAACAGAGGGTAAAGTTTGTAATTTAAAAGTGTAAAAAATTTAAGGAAAAAAAACAAGAAAAAGTTTTAACTTCATTTGAAATGTATTAGCAAGAGTTTCGAAGCAAACAACTGAGACTCATTAAAATTTCAAAATTATTGAAAAAACAAAGAGGAATAAAATGAAAAAAAATTCTTTGTCTTTTTGTTGTTCTTGGAAAAGTTAATCTCCCATAATGAACCAATAGAAGGCACTTCAATAGTGCAACACGTGTCACTTTGCCAAAGGCAAATCCCAAATGCTTCTCTACAACGCCTGAAAGTAAATGATATGCCCAGCATATTAATCAACAAATGGGAGGTGAGAGTATGGCCAACATATCCAAATACTTAAAATATTTCCTTGAAATTATTTGCAACTTTAAATCACATGAGAATTGTTGCCAAATATTCGCATACAAACTAAAATTCACACCCTTATCTCTGTCTCTAAATTAAGGTTGGCAAATAGAAAAAACCCTTTTATTTATTTTTAATATGCGTTTATTAATAAGAAATATGATGAGCCGTAAAACAAAGGAAAATTTTCAGAATCATTCTCCATATGTAATTGTTTAAATACCCAAAAGTCTTTGGCGAACAACGAAAGCAAAATGTAAACCCCTCTGGTATAATAGAAAATCCTAGTAAATGTGTTATTTAGTTATACATATAACGTAACATTCGGTATGTACAGCTATTAACTCAACGTGTAAACACCAAAAGGATTATAAATAAATGAAGTTTCAGCAAGAGAAGGTTCATGCTTATTAGGAAAGTTAATACAGGCGCTTAAGAGGTTTAGGTGAACAAAACCAAAGTCCCCATTGAATTTCTACAGAAATTTGTAAAAGTCCAGGATGAAAGGAAATGCGTAGAAAAATTATAAAACGGATATGCGATACTCAGGATTATTACCAAGTAACCGGTTACTATGTAATGTAGCAGGAAAATATAATACGTAAAAAGCATTTGCACAAACAGAAGGAAAAGGAATAAACAATAGAAACAAAGTGAAAAAAATTAATGAAAATGAAACTCATTTGAGCCTAGGAGTCCAACAACTAAGCTCCATTAACTTCTAACCACTGCAAGTCAACTTTTCCCAACTGTGGGTGTAAGATATGCGTCGGATACTATTCGGTGGTTAGTATATGCCAGTCTATTGAAAGCGTGTTAGTGCCTAACAGGAGTCTGTATTAAGCATGCCCGAAGCTTTATGTTTATTTCCGACTGCGAATAGCTATTTCAATTGGGGTATTCATTGTTCCCTGAGTTGAATGGTGCTGATAGCAGTTGGCGTACACCGAAACTTCTTGAGGTTACAGTGAGCTATATGCCACTCGCATCTGTACACGACAATTAACTGCATAGCAGTTGCTAAAAATATTCCATTATATGTAGCGCAAAATGTGTCGGTTACTTTTATGGTTGTAGCTGACCGTGGGCTTGATATCTCTAGAATCACTCGTTCATTCTAACAATGCTTTTCGGATAAAAAAAAAGTACCTTACGTTTGCAGTCTGCTGCTGTTGCAACATGAAATTATTTATATTTCCCATTTTAAATCATCATCAGGTTGGTTTTAACATTTCGATAACGTTTCAAATTTCAATGTTGCTCAGTTTCGACTGCCTATCGTCATACTTTAAATTTCAATTCGCATAGTTTTGATTGCTTATCATTGAATTTGTATGATATGTCATCCAGATAGTCAAAATCATCTTCAAGACAGCCGTATAATAGGCTGTTTAAGGCACTTGCTTTTGATGTAATTTTCACCATAATGCTCCCATGACCAGGTTGAAGAGCCATTGCGATGATGGGCAGCTTGAACGGGGCCACTTGTCATATCCTCATCTCAACAAGGCACATTGTATCTCTATACAGATTACTAATTATTATATACGTCACTCTGGTATTGCTTTACAGCGAAGTGCATACCATATGATGGTATAGTTTAGAGTGTTGAAAGCCTTTCCAAAGTCAGCGAATACTGGCTATAAAGAAGATCATGCTCATTATCCTCATGCTCAAGAAGATACGTTGCATTTCTTACAACCCTTTAGTCAGGCTTACGACTTAGCTTCTCATCACATCACTTATGTTGAGTGTGTGGTCGACAGCTTAATATCGACCGCGAACGATCTATTTTTCAGAAACTTTTCACGGCAATTTTATTTAATCTTGGAGTTTTTGTCACAAATCTGTTGAGAGGAATTTTTTGAAGAAATATTTTTCATATTTCATTTTGCTGGAGAGGTTTCGTGGAACTGAGGTTTGAACTGTGGCCTGACGTCTAGTAAGCCAACATACTACCTACTAGACTACGGCGTCCCTATACAGAGATACAATTATTGACATTATTCGCTCTGGTATTCCTCAACAGCGAATTTGGATAGGATGTCGAACGCCTTTTAAAATTAGCGGATATCAGATAAAGGAAGATCGCAACCTCCATTGTTTGTTTTGTGATTATGTTGATTAAAGTGATGCCAGAATTTGCTAGAATGCAGACCGGCTTCTCTATTCTGTACGGAATCTCGTAACAAACGTGGCTTGCATTCCTCTGTATTCGGTGTACTGCGGAAGATCAATTTCTTTGCTAGAATACCGTACTCATATAGAATATACTCGTACTCTGTTGCAGTTATTCAAACTAAATTTAGTACGTCCAGATTTTAAACCAGAGATTTTAAGTAGAGACCCAAAGAAAAATGTTCATTTTAACACTCATGTTAACTGTTTCTATAATAGACTCTCGATATGATATCGTAAAGTTAGCTTTTGTATGCGTATGTGTAAACGATCATATATTTGCTGTATTATTTGCATGGATTCGTGTATTTAAATTTATTTTCATATATATACATAAGAGCGACTCAAGTTGTATGGAAGCAAAATTCGTGCTCGATGTACCCTCCTAAAAATGAACCTTGGACTTTTTTAAGATGACATCTAAAATATTTCGGCTCTAGCTTTGACCTCTCGTGAGCTGGACCATTTTGAAAAAGGGTCTATTTTTGTATGTTTTGTTAATTTGAGAATTTGTTTTCTAAGCAACATATAGAGTATGGGTGTCATAAGAAAGGTTTTTTCAAGGCGCGTCGAAAGGTTTTTTCAGCGGTATAAACAATTTGTCCAGGGACAATCATCCATGTCCTTTTTTTAAGGATATTCCGTAAAAAAAACGGGTTTTGAATTTTTTCTTTTCTTCTTTTCTAACCAAATTAACTCTAATATGATGGCCGATTTAGTTTCTAGATGATGTTTGGATGAAAATAGGACTAAAGAAAGAAAAAAAGAAATAATCCACGACTTTTTGTGGGCATATTTTTTTCCCAAATTAAAAAAAGGTATTAAATTTTTTTGTTTATATTTACAAAACTATACTCAAAAAACGCAAACTAGGGCGAATTTCAAAAAAAGCTCAGACCCGTATTTAATTAAATCAACTAAAGATTAAAATATGTTAATTTGGTTATTTTATTAAAAATTTTTTTCTCTTATCAGTTTATTATTGTTTTACTTCCTAAGAATTGTTCGTATCATTGTTGTTATATCGTTGTTGTTATAATAAATATTGTAAACATTAATTGAAATATAAAATTTATGATTTTTTATTTTCTTTTTTGCATTTTTTTAACATTTTTTGTTCTCATTATAATATCCTTGTACGAGTATATCTCTCTGTGTTACTTGTTTATTTATTTGTTTTAATTTTTTCTACTTTTTTACGTTTTTTTTTCTTTATTTCTTTATTTTTTAAAATTATTACTTGTTTTAATATCCATTAAATCCACATATAAAAATAAAAACAAATAAACACACACACACACATAGCTACTCATACCATACCTTAATACATATTCATTTAATATGAAAATTGTATTTTTTTTCAGGCAGTTTCCAGTTGTTTATTGTTTTTCTTTTTCTTGTTTTTCTTAAAAGGCTTTGCGATCACAAGTAGATTAAAAATACGTAACTTTTTCCGTTGTTGTTTACATTGCTGATTTCAAGTATTTTCATTTGTATTACATTGTTTACATAGTTTGTTTTTCAATGAGCAACTTAACTTTCATTTAATTGGCTTAATAAAGTTATCGATAATGTACTTACTTTACTTCCTTGTTTTTATTCACGTATTTAAATCCACTACGATAGATAAAGGCATTTAAAGACGATTATTTCAGAAATCTTTGAAACAATATTCAAACAAATTTGTAATTTAATCATTTGCGTTTATGTATACTCAATAACACGTGGAAATAATTAAATGTGTATTCTATTTGGGCAACGTACCACTCGCTTTAGCGCTACCGAGAGAATTTTTTGCAATGTGTTCAGTAAGCGATGGAATAACGCTGATACTTCGTTGAAACTCAAGATCTTTTGATAACATTCCAGCTGTCCGTAAGAGTTTGCATGAGAATCTAAGGCAGTCAAACTCTGCGAGTTTTATTTGTAACTCGTAGCAGCACCCACTCATAATACAACTAATACAGAAACTTTAAGTATACAAATATAGACAACGATGTGTGTTCGCTAATTGGGTTCTAGATTAGTCGGCTGTTGGCCCTAGTCGAAAGATAATCCTCAGCTCTGAGGCTCAATTCTGAATGAATTATTAGGAATTTGTTATTAACTTCTTTTGGGCCGAGTTGGTTACCCTTTACATTAACGACATCTGCTTTCAATAGCATTGTTTAAAGCGCAGCTCATGCTAGATTGGACATTTGGCACAAATGATTTGATGACATGACTATCTTATTTGGAGAGAGTTAGCCTGAAAGAATTTTTCTAGTAAGATTTCCTTAAGCCGCAGTTGTCTAGGAATAAGCCATTGGCCAGAGCGGTCCTCATCGTCAACCTGATTTAAGCATCAGAGTTTAGCGAAATCATAGCCGGATTACGACCTAGCTTCACGCACCGCTTATGTTGAGTCTGTTTATTTTATACATGAGTTTAAAGTCGACTCCGAACGACAGATTTTTTAAGAAGCACTTCATGGCAATTTCATTTACTCTCAGAGTTTTTGCCAGAAATCTGCCGAGAGTACGTGACAGAAAAAATATTTTGTTTCATACTTCGTTTTGTTGGTGAAGTCTGATCTGGGATTTGAACCATAGCGTCACGTGCAATAAGCCAACACATTACCTACTAGACTACGACCACTTGAAGGCATGTGACACACTTTGCTTTACTTGAATTTAGGGCTAAGATAAGATAGGTAAGATATAGTTCAACTCAGGGCTACATAAATTCGATCCATATATATACTGTTGATAGTGCAATGCTCTTAGTTACTGCAGTTAGCTAGTATGCCATGACAAAGTATCCTTCATAATAATCTTGTAGTCTTTTATAGCCATTTTTTATATTTTTGTTAATGTCTGTGATATCCTACAGTGTCAAATACCATAATACCAAACGGATAGTAATGTAATACAACCAGTTACTGCATCGTTAGTGCCAGTAACAACCAGACTTAGTGCATGCGGCAGAAATGCAGCAAACCTACCGCAACCAATCTTCGCTACAGAAAGTATTGTAAAATGATGAATAAATAAAAGTAAGAAGTTGGTTGTTTCTTTGCTAGGTGCGGATAGTGCGCACTCTTTTGCGTTTATTCAATGATTGATTTTTGAGGGAAAATATCCCTTCTTTTATACTAAAATTTTGGCTGATTTAGCATTTCTAAATCAACCCCTTAATTCTAACATATTTCTTATATTTACTTAATACTTTAACAATTGTTTATATTCTATATTAAATAATATTGTATTGGTTTATGTGTGCACTAACCATGGGACAAGTGGGTGCAATATAACACGCGCCCATTGTCCATATACATACATACATACATAATTGGACATTACAACCCTTCAGTCAGGATTACGGCCTAGCTTCTCAACACCACTCATGTTGTGTGCGTTAATTTTATGCATGGGTGGCGGGACCTACAGTTTAAAGTCGACTCCGAACGACATATTTTTTGAGACTCTTTTTTATGGTAATTTTTACTATCAGAGTTTTTGCCAGAAATCTGCTGAGGGGAAGTCGCCGAAGAAATATTTTTCATATTTCATTTTGATGCCTGACCTGGGATTCGAACTCGGGCCTTTCGTCTAATAAGCCAACACACTACCTACTAGACCACGGCGACTTCCCATTGTCCATATAAAAATAATAATTCCCACGGTGAAGTGTGAAGAGAGCCACGCATGATCACTAGCAATGCAATACAACAACAACACACATTGTGCATATTATATGCACACCAATACAGCCGGCGGCGTGACAACAAAGTATCAAATGATCGTAGCGTGTGCGCATTACTATTGTGGCATTATACACTGCAGCGACGGTCAGCAACATTGAGTCAAGTGGTCGCTGCTTATATGCAATTGGATATTCTTTTGTTTATGCACATGAAGTGTTGTGTTGGTATTGACAACTGCGAAATCATGCTACAGTATATCAATCCATACCTAATTCGTAGCTTTATCATCATATATGTAACCGTAACCTCAACTTGTTAGAGAATAAAATCTACAAGTGGGAAAAAACTTCTGTCAACAATTAGGTTATCAAATTGTAGGAAATATATGTTGTGAAGATAATTTAAATTTTTTTCGCTTTCCTATCTCCATTGTCATGGAGTTAAATGCTTCAATTTAAATTCTTTAATAAATTATTGCCATATAATTAATAAGGCATCAGGTATTGTAGTATTATCACCTTTCAGCTGAAGATCTCAGCAAACAAAACATATTAACTTGTATCCTTTCTTATGAATTTTTTTGTCATGTAATAAAAGGGTTAAGTGTGTCTCATTTAAAAAGTAAATTTGTTTTATCAGTTATATTGAGTCCTTTTCTTCTCACTTTGTTTTGCACTTTTCTAAGATTCCCTTTAAATCGAGTTTGCAATACTCCTCTATTTCTTCTTCTCTTTTTGATACAAAAAGTACTCAAATGATAGGAACAACATAAATAAAAAGAAAAATAATCGAAATGAAAAGAAAACAATACCGAAGGAAAAAATAACAATAAATTTAATAAAGACATGAATTGTGTTTCAACCCTAAAGGCTTTGGAACTAAAACTGGAACTATTTTCTATCGTATGGATAGCAATAGATGTTGCAGGAGCAGAAAAAAATGGTTAACGAAAAAAGTTTTTAAACGAAGCAACTCCAAGCCTCATATTTTAACCCGTTGTAGTTTGTATATTCGATTTTCTTCTTTCTATTTTATTTTTTATTTATTTTTAATATTTTATAAATATTCAAGATATTTTCTTTGGTATTTTGCAAGGAAAATTGTTTCATGCCTTTTAGCAATGCAGAGATAATCGTAAGTTGTTTATCGTTTATCGTTCGTTATATATTGACACTCAATTTTCTACAGCCAGCCATTGGCATTTTTTTATATAAATTTTATTAAGATTTCTTTCTCATTTTCTATTTTCTACTAAGAATACAAACAAAGAAAACCGAAAAAAGGTTACAAATTTGGTGAAGAAAAAAGCAAAAAGTTTTTAGAAATACGTGTTAAAATAGAACACAAAATTTGTTTTTCAATATAATGAGTTGTGACAAATTGGTATCGTTTTTTTGCCTTCTTCATTTAAAAACGGTTATCGCTTTAGGCATCAAATGATTTTGGCAAATTAACACATGTACTACAAGGTTAGAATGCCACAAAGAACTCAACTCGTTTTGAATTTGAAAGTTTTGGGTAAAAATTTTAAAAAGACAAAAATTTTATGAGTTTCAAATATATCGCGTTACCCATCTATCTGTTTAAATTTAAACCATTCTATCAGATAACATAGCTAGCCAGAGCTGGCGCACTACTTCCGGAATTCTATTCAATCAGCACAGGAATGCCACTTACCTAATTCAAACTGGCCATCACCCGGAAATTCTTCCAAGACGCCAACCTATCCTGGATCAACAAGGAGTCCCGCTCTACCACTAGACTCATCTGGCCCCTGATGGACCGAAGGCTTACCAACCAATTACTTGGACTTGGTTGTGGCATCATCTCAATCACAGTGGCCATGCTTAAGGATCACTGTGTTATGGGTAGACACGCGGAGAGAATGCGTCTCCCATTTACCGACTTATGCCGTGGGTGCAGATCCGCTGAGGAGGATGAGACTGTTATCCACTTTCTTTGGCAATGCCCATCTCTTGCGAGGTGCAGATATAGGCTCCCCTTGTTAGCATGACGGAGCTATCGTTCATTTATGTCAAGGATATAGCCTCGCTTATCAAACTTTCTGTCTAGTTTTCCAGCGCGGGGTAGTCGTGCTTTAAATGTGCAGACCTTGCGCTGACCGACTTCTCCTATCTTCGGACGAACTTGGTGAGTATAGGGACTGCGTTCACCTGTGACATCACAACAGCCACAAGCTTTTGGTATAAAAGCGACCACACTAACCTAACCTAACCTAATCACATAATTCAGCATATTATCTCCACTGAACGTAATGAACCGATTTACCTTTGAGCAACATTGGGACTTATTGGAAAATTATTATATTACAAAAACAATTGATTTGAAATTGAAAGAATATGTCGTTCAAAATTTTGTCGAAGAGAAGGACAAACAGTGCGCGGTATGCACAAGTTTATTGGTGAAGCACGTGAAACTGCTTTCATTGTTGATGCGTCAAAACGTGAGCATGTACAGTGCGTACATCCGAAAATATCGAAGCGAATGTGGCTGAGAGTGTGCATGAGAATCCATCAACAACAACTCACCATCGTTCTCAAGAATTGGCCGCCAAGAAGCTGACACCGTTAGACTATTTCCTGTTTGGCCCCGTTATAGAAATATCTTTCACCGTTAAACCAGAGACAATTGAGCATTTGAAGACCAACATTCCTGATGCTATTGCCGAGACACGGCCACATTCAATCGAAAAAGTGCACGAAAATTTGACCTATGGAATGAGGTACTGTTAGGCCAGCCGGTACAGTCATTTAAACGCAAAAATATTTCATTACTAACCTGATCGATTGTACTTCAAAAAAAAAAGAATAAATTTGGCAAATTCAAAAAAGTGTTTGTGTTATTGCATTTTTTAATTTAAACTTTTTTTCCTATTTGATATTAAATTTTTGCATGCTAACATTAGTTGTTATATTTCCAATGTGTGATCACTCTGTTTATTATGCATTTCTAAGGCTATTTACTTAATTTTTTTCTTTGGTTTGGTTAGATTTATTTGCTTTACAATACAATATTTATTGCATTTAAATGTCATTTAACAAACTAAATTATTGCTGTTCAAAACAATAAAAATATTTTATTATCTAAAAACACATTCAAATAAACATTATAATAATTCTAAAATCAAAGAGAAACAAAGCAATTGCAGTTAAACAAACATATGATAAAGGAAAAAAGGAAATACATGTTTATAGAAAAAAAATATTTTTACATTCCCTTCGCACAATATTTCATTCAGTCATTTAATATTTAGCAATTGCAAATAAGTTTTTTTTTCTAATTAACCCCTCATCTTCCCAAGTGCTTGATTTTTTAGTATTCATTAGCTTAAGTACTGGCTGTTGTAACTAATATAAGAAATTACTTTTCTTTTCAATTCTTCACAATCTTCAGCTTTTGAATATGAAATACTCGAACGGCAAAGGTACATGTTAAGCAGGCAGCTATGAAGTCATGCATCTATTTCAGATATCCTTAGTACATGATTATATTTGCTAGGACTTCCTCTCCTATTTTTTGCTGCAGTCATTAAGGTATTTAGTCATTTATAAGTTCAGTCACTCAGCCTGCTATTCATTTCACTCATTCACTTTTATTCAAAGCATCTTTACGTGCATTTGCTTAAACAGCAAGTGCATTTCATTATTTTGAAAAAGTTGTAAATAATTGGTTTTATTTCTAGTCCTCTCCCTTGAATTCACTTATTTTTTCTTGCTTAATTTGAAGATAAATAGGAAGATATATTTGTTAACCGAACTTTGCTATACAAATTTTTAAAGGAAAATATATGGTGGATGATTTAAAAGTTTAAATAAAAACGATTTGAAATTTAATCAAATTAATTTTTTTTTTTTTTTTTTGATATGAAATACAATTATTCCGTTTATAAATGGAATATTATTTCAATATATAAAATTTAAACCTTTAATCTGAAATTTTCGTAATATGTAAGTATACTTGCGCGTTAAAGGCAATGCACGGTGAGTATGAGTGATGTGTGTACAGAATTGTGTGAAATAAAAATCACTCATACGCAACCCCAGTAATAACATTTATCATGGAAAGATACTATAAATGGTGGGCAATTTAAAAGTTTAAATTTAAAAGCGCAATAAAACAAAAACGATTTGAAATTCTGCAAAATGTATTCTTTTGTTGTGTAGTACAATTGTTCCCGTTAGAAATGGAATATTATTTCATTCATTCCTCATCCGATGGAACAAATTTTCGTGTACTTTTTCTAGTGTATGCAGTCATATCTAAGGAAATGGCATGAATGTTAGCCTTCCAGTATTTAATTGGTTCTGGTTTGTCGGCATAACAGTTTTCTTTAATGGCGCCTTACAGAAAATGGTCCAACAGTCTCAAATAGCAACTATTTGGCGGCGAATTTATGTCACCATATCGGCGAATTAAACGGCGATCAGGAGTTTGTCGTAATAAATCTTTGTGGCATGAATTGTGTGACAACTTACACCATCCTGCTGAAACTAAACATCGTTCACATCAATACCAAGAAGGGCGGGAACAAAAATAATTGGTTGTCATGGTGCGATAAATGTCGCCAATGATCGTGATGGTTGCACCGTCCTCATTTTCTATGAAATATGGGCCAATGTCACCTCCACCCCATAAGCCACACCAAACAATTACTTGTAATGCGTGCATTGGCTTCTGTAAAACCACGTTCGGACCAAGAGGGAAATGAGCTTCATCGTGCAGTTTCTTGTTGACCCAATAAATCCCAACGTAGCTCAAGCGTAAATCGGTTCATAATGTTCAGTGGTGATAACATACTGAATTTTGTCACAGCATTAAATGACATAGGTATTGCCAGTTTAAACCGATAGATGGCCCACCCGATACAAAATGGAAATTACAAGTAACATCTACAGTCAGGGGCAAAACTAATGACAACTTTAATTAATGATTGAAATTGTTTCCCAATATATAAATACAATTTTCGTTCATAATTTTTCCTTTAAACTGCAGATAATTAAACATAATGAATCGATTTCATTTCCATTTAAACTGAAGGTAATTTAAAGATTTCAAGCGAAACTTACAAATTTCGAAAATCATAAAATAGTAAAAAATGCAGAGACTTTCTTAATAGTGTTTGAATTTGTATAGACATATAGGTTAGTATACACATGCACACATATTATGCATTTGTCATTTTCCAATATGACAACGAATATCCTTTGGCTCATATTTTTTATGTCAGTTCATCATTAAGCCCAAAACGTGCATTGTATTTTGAATAATGATTAAGAAAAGCTACTGCTGCAGTTATTGTTATCTGTTGTTGCTTTTGTTATTGTCAGAAAAATAAAGAAAAGATAGCAAAGAAAAGAAGAAATCATTGGAAACCTAGCAGCTGAATAACTCGTATAAATAAAAGGATGCGTCTCTATAAACTCATGTATTTACTTTTACATTCAGCATAGGTACGTACTCACTCATATGAATATGTGCATGTGTTTGTAAATATATTTGAAGACTAGAAACATGAAACTGAAACCTCTTTTTTGTAATCATTTACTAACGGAAATAAAAATCAGCGAAATATGTATATGAGTGTTAGAATTTTTAAAGATGCCTTAACTGAAGATGAAGAAGAACTGAAGCGAGTATAAGCTTAAAAAACTAAAGGACTACAAATACTTATATACAAATGATGATGACTGAGAAAACGATATTGAAATTAAATCTAAGATGAAGACAACAATTGCAGCGTGTAAAAGGAGCACGAGTAAGCAGCTCAAGGCATTGTGAAGAGAAATGATCACTTACAAATCAATGAAAGTTACAAGCATGTATCCTGTAACGCAAGTCGAGTTCCGCCGGTTTTTAGTAGACTTGTTAGACATAAGCCATGGTTCAATCCCTGGAGCAGACATTTCGATCAAAACATAATATGAAAAAATATTTCTTCGGTAGCATGCTAACAGAAGTCTTATGGCAAAAATTCTGACATAAAATAAAAATTGCAATGAAAAGTTACTCAAATAAATCTGTCTAAATAGACTTTAAACTGTAGATACCGCTGCTCAAGTATAAAATTAACACAAACAACATAAATAGTGTGAGAAGCTAGGTCGTAGTCCTATCTAAAGAGCCAACTGAATATGTAAGTATACGTAATGCATGTATGAAAAGTGATTTGATTTGAACAAATCCTGAATTATACATATTAACTTTATGCTGAAATCAACCTCAAAATACAACGTCTAAATTAATTTTGAAATGTCCATGAGTGAGTATTATTGTTAGTTTTGCAATAATAATAATGATGAAGTTAGTCCAGTGAAAAGATCTTATGCGTTTGTACTTGAAAGTTGTCGCACAAGAAGATGACCATCGCCAGTTGTGGTGGAGATGAAGAATAGTTTGGAAATATGCATCATATCTTATGTACGACATGGTAGAATGAGAATATACCACATACAGTATGTGGTAAAAAATCTAGGACACAGTGTTATGGTAGTGACCAAGCTGTATCAACAAGTTTAGACCTGGACAATCCTTTACCGATTAAAATATTTATACCACGACAAATAAAAGAAAAAGCTTGCAAAGAGTGGATATACAAGTGATATAGAAAAAAAAAGGCTGCGAAGCATATAAAAGTAACTAAAGTGTCAGTTTTTTGATTTATGTTAATTTTATACAAGAGTAGCGGGAGTTTAAAGTCGACTCCGGACGGAAGATTTTTGGGAAACTTTTCATGGCTACTTACTTACTCCGAAAGTTTTTGCCAGAAATCTGCTGAGAGGAAGACGTTGAAGAAATATTAATTTTTTTTTTAATTTTTTTGTTTTGTTGGAGATATCTGACCTGGCGTTTTGACTTCTAATAAGCCAACACACTATCAACTGGACTACGGAAACTTCAAGTATTGCCAGTGTCTCAGCAGATTTCTGACAAAAATGATGAAAGTAAATAAAAATTCCACCAAAGACTCTGCTGTTCAATTCTAAACTGCAGCCCTTTATGAATGAAATTAACACATGTATGTATGTATGTGTTAGAAACTGCTTATAAAAAATATTTACGTTTTAAATCTGCTTGTCTGCTTATCTGTTTTAATGTCAAATATTATGCAAGAAATTAATTTCAAAAAATTTAATTTAAGGGTTACTAGGAAGAGGAAATAAATGTGGATGTAACCTTTAATCCGATACAAAAACAATTTTTTTAAATGCCATTTATCCTGACAATCAAATAGTATTCAAAAAAAGTAATACTTGATCAAACTAGACCAACCACAGAATGCCTTCGCTTTCTGATTTATTATTTAAGTTCGCATCACTCGTTTACAGACCCACCCATGCAATCATACACTTTAGTAGATCAAATAAAAACCTCAACAATAACAACCAAATAAATATTCAAATAAACAGTTTTTTATATAAATAAATTAAAACCCCAAAAAAAACTACAAATAAAACATTTTTTTGGTAATGTTTTCCATTTTTCCCCTCTGTTTTTTCCCACACATTATGAATCCGTTATGTAACTGCAAATGGTTTTTAAATGGAAAATTTTACACCAATTTCCCACAATTTACACAACAACATGTTGTTTTTCCTTAATTTAGTTTCGCATTCATTTACGCCTTTTTTTCTTCTCCCCATCATCCTTTTAAGGGCAATATTTTGTATAACTTTTTTGGACTTTCGGAGTCAAAAAAAAAAATAAATAAATAATTTTTTTTTTTTAATTTCGTTACATGTGAATAAATAAATTTTGTATAAATGTTTGTACAAGTACTACTCGTTTAAATATTGCATTTAGTATGTACATGTGAAGGGATTTTATGTTAAAAAAATTCAAAAAGTTTTTGGCAAAAAGGGGGCAGTTTCTGGGAATTTAAATTTTTATTTTGTTGTGGAAAATGTTTACAGAACACTGTAAAATTGAAATCGAGGGGCAAAATATAGTTCTGAATGCGATCCTTGAAAAAAAAACCTAATAATGGCAAAGGGATAATGTGTCGTCTAAATAATCTCTACCAATCAGACGATTTATGTCCTCATGCACGAGATTAACGCTGGCGGCAGAACCAGCAGGGCTGCGAATTAGCAAAACAAAGACGACAAATCTGCGTATTAATGTGACTTCAGAGGAGCGATTTGTAAGAGGCACAGATGAAATAAATGGCATCATGCTATTCTGATATCTTGGGAACTTTATAAATATCAGTACAACCGTAATCTAGTAAGTAATGTATTGGCTAAAGTAAACAAAAATATACCAACAAACATTACAAGGATAAACATTCATCAGACTGTTTACTCTGCCATATAAAAGGAAAGGCGGAGCATGCAATTGCCTAGCAATTTATAATGTTTATGCAAAAGAGTGCAAAGAGGAATAACAAACAAAGCAATTATTGTTGTTTACATCAAGTTGTGAACAATGGCGCACAGAATTGTGCGAATAATATAGAATTTTAATTAAAACTGAACACAAATTTATTTTTATTTTATTTGCAATCTACGAGCTCATATTTTAAACCTTTTTAAGTTAAGAATGTAATAATATATTTCTTCACGAAACTTATTGAGGTCTTGTGCTCCATATAGGAACCAGGGGAAAGTATATACCTTCAGTTGTTCTAATCAAGATACGGCACTATATACTAAACCCACTACAAAATTTAAAGAATTTGTTTTCACTGTACCAGTTGCATCGGCTATCGTATACTCAATGCAGAACAAAAGTTTGTCTGTTAAAACTCTTTTAATTAAACCTTTTACTTTAATTCTTTAATCCCATTAAAATTTTCTTCATAACATTATTTCTTATACATATAATTTATATGTTGAAACTGCTTTACATCTAAATAAATAATTTATTTTTTAGTCTCTCTTTCTCATTTTCTCTCTTTATTTTGTAACACTGATTAAAATGTACTCATATACCACGTGCATAAGTTACACACAGTAAATGAATTTTATAAGCATTTATAATCAATGCATCTTCATTACTGCTACCATTCTCCCAGTGTTTCGCTATTATGCTTTGCTTAATTTATAATAAAAACGAAAACTTTAAAAAGTATAAAGTTTTTCCAAGTTTTTCTTTCTCGTTTCCTACACGCAGAGTTTTATTTCATATTACACATGTGCATGCATTAACATGCACATTTAACATTAACATTAACGTTAACATGTTTACTAACAAAGATTATATTTAAATTTAACTTTTCCTCTCGTGCTCTCTCTCCTTCACTAGTCACATACTCACGCATACTAAAGAGTTGTTTTTAGTTGCTCTTTACAAAAGAAAAATAACAGCAGAAGGAGCATAAAATTAGCAAATAGAGCAACAAAGATCATCCAAAGAATGGGGGAGAGATCCTGTTAAAGTCACGTATACGTAGAGTAATTTTGTGAATTGCATTTTTAGTGTAATTATACAACAACAAATGAGAAACTTACTGCCAACAGAAGTAACACATATTGGATGGAAGAGACAGCAGGCAAATAGCGACAATGAAAGAAAAACTCTTTTCGTGGCTTCTTCTCCTACCTGAGAGTGCCATCCATTACCTACATTTATGGAAATGTGTGTATGTGAGCTTATTTCTTTTATTTGAAAGTAAGAAACGTGTGATAGAGTTTCATATACGCAATAACGCATTACACCAAGCAATTTCTGTGTACAACTTTGTATGAAATTTTATAAATTTTTCTTGGTTTGCACAAGAAGTTGATGAAATTAAAAAATTGTGTTGTGTAAACGCACGTTTGTTCATTTCTATACAACTAAACTTAAATATACATCCACAAATACTTATTTTTATCTCATAAATACGTTTGATTTCTACGTAGTTACGAAAGCTGTTCATAGGATTATACCACAACTTTTGATTAACTGTGGGGAATTTTTAATTTGTTTTTTTTCACGAGGTTTTCATTGAAATGGAAAATAGAAAAACAATGACAATCAAAATTTCAATGGCCGCTGTGATTTACAGCTTGTGCACGACAACCACACAAGAACGATTTCGCTGGCAAGATTTCAAATTACTCGTGCAGTGCATCCAATGCAGCGTCCTCCTGCATGTCGTTGGTGTTCATACATATATAACTGCTCATTACAAACCTTCAGTCAGGATTAGATTAGGATCAGTTTCTCACACCACTTGTGTTGTTTGCTTTAGTTTTATACATGAACTCAGAACGACAGATTTTTGAGAAACTTTTTCATGGCAATTTTATTTCTCTCTCATAGTTTTTGTCAGAAATCTGCTGAGAGAAAGTCGCCGAAGAAAAATTTTTTCACATTTTCGTTTTGATCTCTGACCTAGGGGTTGAACCATGGCCTTACGTCTAATAAGCCAACATACTACTTGCTATACTACGGCTACTTCGAGTTGGTGTCCATATCATTCAATTCAGGCCTAAAGAAATTAGTAATGATTGATGTATTGTGCTCTCCTATTGTGATGCGGGCAACGTCGGTTTCAAAAGATCATGGAGCGATTACGTCGCCAACCTTAAATCACCATCTAAAAGTGACTTTTTCGGAATTTGGATTTTGGTAGGTTGGTAGCGTCCCTTCTTTGATAATTTTCTTTCTTCATATTACCATTCATTTAAAAATGGGTTTCATCACTGAGAATGATTTTCACTGAAAATTAGAGTTTCATTGCCAAATGCTCCGTATTGCCATAAGTCATTATGTAGGGGCGTCCATTGTGATTTGGGAAATAAACTGAATAAGTGACAATAAATTTTAAAGGTTTAACTTCAAACAGATGGTGTTAAATGTCAGAATTCCAGTACCATATTTACTTCAAATGCATGTAAGTCAAGCCTATAACTAAATAAACAGGATTGAGTGTGAGCCAGCGTTTGAACCGTAGCCTTGCATCTAATAAGACTATTAATTTTATTCTGTTTTCACTGTACTGGCATAGAAGATATTCATACTAATGATTCTTATTACTTAGAAATTGTTTTTATAGAAGAAAATTAGATGGACAAAGAATTTTTAATAACCTGCAGCATTACACAATTCCCATCTAATGCTGTTAAATTAATAAAATACCAAAAATACATTAAAATAATGTTTTAACATTGTTTGTTACAAATAAAAAAAAAAAAGAAAAAAGAAAAACCACAACAAAAAAGTGAAACTTCTTGGTAATTTCATTAAAATGTAACATAAACGGTCTGATGGCATAATTTAATCAGAATCGATTTTTTATTTCTTCACAAATCTTTACAAATTGAATTATTAATTCGGTTTTTCTATTCAATTTCAAATAAAATAATAACGTCTACAGGTTTTTATTGTTGCTATTATAATTTCGTTTTAAATACATATAATATGTAATAACGCCTACAGGGTTTCATTGTTATTATTATTATAATTTTGTTGTTTCGTTTAATTTCTTTTTGTGTCAGTTTAATCGCAAAATTTATTTGAATAATTTATTTACTTGTTGTAATTATTGTAGCAGATTTCTTTTGTGATTGATTTCAATAGAAAATCTATCGATGCTATGACATTGAATTGGATATGAAAAGTTTAAATACAATTTATTATAATCAATGCAATCTCTGCCGCTTCTGATGTTTCTCATTATTTGTTTGAATTTTTTTTTTTTGCATTTGAGAAACATGCAATTAGGGAAATTAGAGGTCACCAAGAATAGCTGTGGGATACTCTATATCATGTACTACTACTAACTAAATTGGTCATTACAACACTTCTGTCTGGCTTAAGTTTTTAAGTTTTGTACTCTCCTCTCGTGCTATTACATACATGCATACATAATTGGTCATTACAAACCTTGAGTCTGGATTACTTCCTTAGGTTCTCTCATCTCTCATGTTCTGTGTGTTAATTTCATACGTGAGTGACGGGACCTACACTTTCAAATCGACTCCGAACGATAGATTTTTGAGAAATTGTTCATGGCAATTTCCATTTACTCTCAAGAGTTTTTGCCAGAAGTCTGCTGAGAGGAAGTCACCGAAGAAGAATTTTTTTCAAATTTCGATTTGTTGGAGCTGACGGCCTGACGTCTAATAAGCCAACACCCATATACCCACTATACTACAGCGACTACTAAGCAATGATTTACTTCTAATGTGAAAGGTTATTTATATATCATTGTATTGAATATCCTAAATTCTATGCGTGTGTAGATAATTGAAGCGTACATGCACAGCGATACCAGGTTAAATGTACAGTTGATTGCATGCATTCATGCATTTTTCATATCAATTGCAATTTGATTTTGAATTTAACTCTACACAAATATGTACAAATATTTTAGAATTTTATTATTGTTGTTATTGGTTAAATTTTGTAATTGTATATGTATCACTATATATATGAAATTAACGTATGTGTTTGTAAACAAATCTGTAAATAATGATGTGTGCTGATAAATACCAACAGCTGAATGTAATATTGTTCTTACTTCCATTAGGTCTTCTCATTCAATCATTTTGGCATGAAATCATTAATTCAATGAAAATTGTTTGTCGAAATAATATGTTTAAAATGAATATTTAAAGTGATGATGTTCTATAATTGAATAAAGCATCACATTTACTTCAAAAATTAAAAATAAAGGAATCCATTAATCAGATCCTATGTAAATGGCTTGAAAAATAGGAAACAAACAGCGAAAACAAAACTGGAATCTGAATAACTATTTTCAACTAATATCAGGGAATATATTAGAAAATCTGTTTCACTTCAAAGTAATTGAATTTCACAATTTTTCAGTAGCTTTAGTCAATTATTTACACAAAGAAAAAAGCTAATTTTACAGATTAAATTTAATGTAATATGATGTCAGATTTTTATTTCCAAATGGATTGTGTGTAAGAGAAATTGTTCAAAACAAAGTTAAAAACAAGGTATTGGAAATTCTGTCAAAAGTCAATAACTTTGTCAAATTTGCCCATGTCTTTCATATTTCAAATATTAAAAAAGCTGCTGCTTCTAGTCTAAATGACTAAACATGCCAGGTTCAAACCCTGGTAAAAACGAAACATTTTATAAAAATAGATTTTGAATATGAGAAATAAAAAATTTTCTATCCAACTTCCTCGAAATAATTTACACAGGAAGCCTACTGACCTCCGCCGACAACGGAGAGCGTAACATAAACTCTGGGAGTAAAATAAAATTTCCATGAAGAAGTTTCTCAAAAATCTGCCGCTTGGAGTGGCATTTAAACTGTAGGCCCCACCAGTGCTGGATATAGTTAACACACACAACATGGATGGTGTGAGAAGCTTGGTCGTAATCCTGTCTGAAGGTTTATGGTGACCAATTATGAATTACTGTATGTATGTATATATAGTATGTATGTTGCTTATAAACTAAAATCTTTGTGTGTAGAGCAGAATATTTTTCGGGGGGTTATACATCCGCATTCACTCCAACTTAAGCAAGAAATTTTCTATCCAACTTCCTCGAAATAATTTACACAGGAAGCCTACTGACCTCTGCCGACAAGGGAGAGCATAACATCAACTCTGACAGTAAAATAAAATTTCCGTGAAGAAGTTTCTCAAAAATCTGCCGCTTGGAGTGGCATTTAAACTGTAGGCCCCACCAGTGCTGGATATAGTTAACACACACAACATGGATGGTTTGAGAAGCTTGGTCGTAATCCTGTCTGAAGGTTTATGGTGACCAATTATGAATTACTGTATGTATGTATATATAGTATGTATGTAGCTTATAAACTAAAATCTTTGTGTATAGAGCAGAATATTTTTCGGGGGGTTATACATCCGCAATCACTCCAACTTAAGCAAGACCTTTTCCTTTAAAAAAAGTGTTTTTGAATATGTATCTTTAAAATTCGTTTGACGAAAATCCTACCATTGTTAGTAGTCCAAGTAGTAGTGTGGGTACATATCTATTATTTCATAAATGGCAGCAAATAAATACAATTTGAATTCAATCGATATAATGCTGTCCCATAGGAGTGCTTTTTTATTAGAAGCCTTTATTTGAAAGCGCATATTGTAATTCGTAATGAAATTACTCATTCTAAAAGCTACTCATGCAATTAAACCTAAATCGACACATGGCACAGCTTTTTTGAATAAAAATACAGTTTAGTTCACAAACATCAACTGTAGACCAAAAAAGTTGACGGCTGCTGACGGCTTATGTCGGAGTCATTTTAGAAAAATTACAGCCCAATAATAACTACCGACCAAATAGTCACTTTTCACGGATACATTGGTTGGTCCAAAATCACTTTTAGGTTCTACGATGCCAATGTGTGACAATTTTGATTGATGATGTAATCACCGAGTGTGAAATGAACTTCATCGAAGGCGAAAATTTTGTTCGACAAGTCAACAGTGAAAGCCTATTTTATTAAGACGCACCGCTTTACATACAAGTATCAGTTGCACAGCTAAAGTAGATTGTCGCTGTCATGTTGTGTTGAAGGTGTCCCTGTATACTTCACTGTAACTTTAAATTCAATCTAAAGAATCTATGTGTGTTTGTGTACAGCAAACAGAGTTATTAAAAATGCTACACGTAAAACACAAACATTTGATGAATTAATTAGTTACAGGACTCTTCTGAAATCAATGGCCACAGCAGCTGTTACATTTCAAAACTATCATGACATTCTTTGTCTTTCGAGGTAGTAAACAATCCTTAAATAATTTTTAAAATTTGCCTACAGAGCCTTACGGTATAGAAAATAAAATTTTGAAATGAAATAGAAATTCATTTCAAAACTTTATTGTTTTAATAGATATTTTTCCTGCAATCGTAAATCATTCTTTAATCAAATTTTTCTCTTTCAAATATTCTCATTATTTTTGTCAAATGAAATATTTTTGCGAATAATTTCTGTAATTGTGACTGTCTTCTATTATTGCTCTTTAGGCAGAAAACTAAACAAATGGCGGCTGAAATGCTGCTTGCCTGAGTGTACCCTACAGTGCAGGTTTAACTGAAATTATATTAGTACTGTACTTGCACTGCCTTACAGCAACAGTTTAAAGTCATATATTGTTATACCTACAGGCTCAATATGGCTTTCTTGTCATACTTACAATTCGAATTAATTCGACTATTTATTCCAAAATTATATTTTTGTCGGAAAGGACTAACATAAACACATCTAGCAATCATGTGCCTCTACTTCTTTAATCTCTAGACTTGTGTCTGAACGATAGTGTGTTATAATCCGACAAAACTTTGTTCGTACAGAAACAATATCCAGAAACAGCAACGCTGCAGACCATTTGGATTATGATTGGGTCTTGCAACAAATTAAAATAAAACAAAATGCAGTTGTCGTAGTCTAGTAGATAGTGCGCTGACTTATAGGACGTGAGACCACGCTTCTAACCTCAGGTCAGACAGCTCGAACGAAACCGAAATATGGAAAATATATCTTTGTTGACTTCCTCTCATCAGATTTCTGGGGCAAAAACCCTAAGAGTTATTTAGTTGCCATGAAAAGTTTTCCAAAAATCTGCCACTCATTTATAAAATAAACAGTCACAACATAATTGGTGTGAGAAGTGTAGTGACCAATTATGTATGTATGTGCGTGAGATATCATCGTCAAATTTTCTTTCCTTTGAAAGACTTTCTGACGTTAATATGTAAGAGTTATAACATCTTCAAAAATCAACAATGGCAGAGTGCAATAGAGCCGAAATATGCAATTTTCCACAATTATGGGGCATAAATCTTGCTGAAAGTTTTTGGTTAATGCACTTACACTCGGGACTTAAGAAAACCCCACAAGAAAAAGTCTAATGAGATCAGTTATACTAGAAGTGACTATGCCTTCCAGTTACTCATGCGGAATATTGAATGTGGCATGACATGTATAACACATATAGCATTGGTTTCCAGATTTAGGCTAGAAAGGGATGGTTTTGCGAATGTCATTCTCAGCCGAAAGTCCACAGTAACTTCATCGAAATGCATTGAATGCTCTTAAACCTCATACGTATTGTTATCGTCTCAAGTTAAACAATTTTGTTTGTTCAGTAAAGATGATTTTTTAATAAAAATGAGCCCATTCAGCAATCACTATGTTGGTTCTAGGAGATTTGGCAATAGGGATTCACTAAATGCCAACTAACTTAACAGATGTGGCTTCAAGAAGGTGGGCGTATTCAACTGTCAAAGTTTGTATGTCTCTATTAGAGTGCCTGATAATATGAAAGTGAATGGCTACATTTCTATCAGAGACTAGATACCAGGCAAATAGATCGATAGAAGATAACCTGTGTACGTACAAGAGAGTTCATTTCAATACCTCATCCTCGAATTCGTGATGTCTTCGTTGATTGTTATGGCGCTATTGTGTTTACTTTGTTTTCGCTTTGGCTTCTATAATTAATGAAGTTTCGAGATTACAAGTTGATATCTGCAGATAAGTTTTCTTAACAACAATATGTGACTAGATTGGCTATTGAAGACGAAAAATAAAACGGTGTATCGTTTCAAGGCTCATTCATAGCTTAAGTTTTTTGTAGGTCTTGGGCAGTCACTATACTCTTCATTTTAAACTGCCGGATCTATATTTTATTTGCAACTACCCAGCAGTATACGCCTCATAACAAGTTGCCATGCTTCGTTGCATTTTTTAAGTAAGTAAGTTTGGCCAGCATCTGTCTACGAGTGTATTTCGCAATAGAAATTATCTAAAGAAATTATTTAAAACTCATGTTAATTGTTAGCTTTATAAGCTGATTGTGATGTAAGGTATCTAAAAGTTGCCCCGGATTGTGTCATATTCCCTTTATATATTTCACCTCAAAAATTGTTGTCGTTCTAATAAAAAAAAGCGACAACAGTTGTTGCTAATGTAATTGTTGCAACAACAGTAACAGCATTCATATACAGTAAGTTTTCGATATAACGAACCTAATTTTTGTCAGGTCTAGCCATTAAATCAAATTATTTGTTATACAGTTAAAAATTTTGTTCGTAGAAATAAATTTCGGTATGCGTTAAATGTGATATTCACTGAATCGAATGTTCGTTAGATCAGAAATCTGCTGTATTAGCTTCTGTTTTATTATTTTATTTCCATTTCTCTGCGGTGTAAATTGTTTCCGTTTTTAACACAATGAATGTTTTGTAAACGAATTTATGATTTACCCGCCAACAACAACAGCAATTACAGAAAACATTTTTATGTTTTTCTGTACATTAGCATGTGTGCTTATAAATAAAAATATTATAACGCCAAAGGGGGGATTAAAAAAATCACGCTATGTTTGTATGTATATTTTTAGAGTAGTCAACCATAGAGCATATGGTAGAAAAAAATTTTTAGGTTCTCCTTTTTTTCAATAACATCATTGAACACACCAACCACCAACATTGCAAACTTACGGAAATACTTACATACACATACATATACATACACTCATATCCACATTTATACATACGTTGTAATGCAGTAAAAACGCATACATTCGTAAATATATTTCACACTTCTTGTAATGTGCATGCAAGTAGGAAAACATTTGCGTAAATGTAACACTTTTTGCTGTTAGTGTATGCATGTAAGTGTGAGTGTTATGGCAGAGAAAGCAGAAAAACATAACTAGAAAGCAACAAAAAAATATTCAAACATTTGTTAAAAGTGTTAAAAGGTACGATACAATATGCTACACAACCAGAAATGTTTACTAAACTCGTGTTATATTGTACTGGCGTAAGTGATTATATGCGAGAATATGCATGAATAAGTGCACCACATATGCAACATATTTTTTTTTTTAAGTTATTACATAATTTGTAAACTGTACTATACACATACATATATGTATGTATAGTATACACAAATGAACATCTCTTTTATACATGCTACAAATATGTGTGCGTGTGTATTTGGTTGAAATATACTGTTGCATACATTTGAGCGTGAGTAACAATTACAAATGGGAGAAGACTGCAAATATATGGAAACTAAATTCAATTAATTTAATTGAAAATGAAATTTATTTTTCATTAACTAATTGCCATTTTAAGCCACATATTGAACAAAAATAAATTAAGCATTGGTAAGCGTTACCACTTATTGCACTGCATTTGTTAAAGACACATACATAACTGGCCATTACAACCCTTCAGTCAGGATTACGGCCTAGCTTCTCAGCACCACTCATGTTGTGTGCGTTAATTTTATACATGAGTGGCGGGACCTACAGTTTAACGTCGACTCCGAACGACAGATTTTTTGAGAAGCTTTTGTTAAAGAAATTAAATTATTTATGACATCAGAATTTTTGTCGAATTGTTTAAAATAGATTGCTGAGACTGCTCACCGATCGAAATCAAAAACGTGTAGAGAGTACATTTTTCCTGGCCTCACAGTATCTCATTCGACCGGACCAATTTTCGAGCACTTTTTTGAGTGTATGGGATCGTATCTCGGCTATCGCTCAATTGTCTTTGGTTTGTCGGCATAACACTTTTCTTTTTTCATCCAACGGTGTCAAATCGTAGCTTCAACATCGTTCACATCAATGTCATGAAAATCTGTTATCATGGTGCGATAGGTGACTACATTGGTTTCGCTGTCCTCACTTTCAAAGAAGTATGTGCCAATGATGCCTCTGCTCCACAAGCCGCACCAAACAGTCACTCGTAATGAGTGCTTTGGCTTCTGTTAGATCACGTGTCGGTTTTTAGAGCCCCGCATGACCATGAATTCTATAGTAAACACGACATAAAATTATTTGCTGATCAAAATCAATTAAAAGTAGTCTAGTAGGTAGTGTGTTGCTTCTTAGGCGTGAGACTAAGGTTCAAACCCCTGGTCAGGCATCTCCAACAGAACGAAATACGAAAAAATATTTCTGGCGGTAATTTGTGGGGAAAAACTACTAGAAGAAAAACTTTTTTCGGCAAAGTTTTTCTAAAAATCTGACATTCGGAGTCGATATTTTTTTTTTGCACACAAAATAAATGATTTGAAAAGCTAGATCGTAATTCTGACTTCTAATTATGTATGTCATGTTATGTAGTGTTATTTTATTTAAATATTGTCAACATACTTTATATTAAACACTTCTTCAATGTGGTCTATAAGTCTCTTTACCGGGCTTTAATAAAAGTTTTTCTTTCACTTTAAATAAGACTTGTTTTATGCAATTAATTGTTGTTATCATACCAAGAGTTTCATTTCTTATTGTCTTCTGCCTTTCTCTATAGTACTGCGTGCTGCACATTTTCAATATGATGAGTGCTTATTATGAAGTATGTTTTAGGGTTGCAAAAAACGAAAGACGAGGAAGAAACTTTAAGAAAAAATTAGAAAAACAGAATGCAATATATTTCAAGCTTTACGAAGTGATGTCTTAGCATAGATAATGAGGTTGCCTTTCCAACATAAGAATTGCTGTTGTCCATAAATTTGCGACAGTGAAATGAAGTCATATATTTTAAGATACAAATATGCTGTTAATAACAGTTTGTATTCGTATATTTTATATTCAGTATAAGAAATTCTCTAAGAATTTATGATTTTCTTATGATTTTTTTGTTGTTGTTGGTCTACAATATTGTGTTAAATTCCTACTCATTTTCTAGCCAACTCTCTCATCTTTGTCATTGCATTTGACCAAAAGTACTCCAAGTAACCAATACCAAATGCCGCAGTAACCATTTCTTTTGTATAATTTACCAAATTGTTGCACACATACACACACAATAAAAATAAAATTTCTAGCTTTACTCGGCCTCTAACTTATACTTCTCTACTGCTGTGGTGATTTATATTTCTTCGAAAATGGCAGTATATGTTGGAATCGTAGTTCTCTAGGTATTTTTTTTTCAAAATTAATTGGAAAACTTTTTGGTAACTAACAATAGTAAATATATTCTACTTGTTGTTGATTATATGAAATATATGTTAAATATATTCAAAATTGTTTAGATCCTTTAGAAATATTCATTGCTTAAGGTTTTCTCTACACCTAAGGGTTATTAAAATAGGGGAGAACAGTAAAGTAGAATTTTCTTCTTTGTCATTGGTAACGTTTGAATGATTTTGTTTTTAATAAATTTATTTTTGTTTTTTTTTTAATAAATAAAGATAAATAAATATTGATCTCTTGCAAAAAGTATTTTCCAGCATTCCATTTCAATAATTACGCAGTTTTTGTTGTATAATAAATAAAATCGAACGGAAGCGTATGATGAATTTTTAATAATAAAACATGTCAGGTATTGTATATCACTCATACGCCATGTGTTTACGTATTAATTAAACTGACTACTGCCAGCAGCAACAGTCTGTGTGAAAGTAGTATCATTATAGACGACATTTTTTAAACTTCTTGGAGCTACGTTGTTTTGAATCACCATAAGTTGTCTCTTTGTATTTATATGCAAGGGAAGGAATTGTTTACCGTCATATTAATCGACACTTTCATATTCAAGGTCCCAATATTAAAGTCCAGCTAGATCCTACTTCAAGGGATTTTATAATACATACACAGTTATTCAATACAATCCTGCAGTTAGGATTATGACCTAGTTTCTCGAACCACTTGTGTGAATTTTATGCATGAGTGACGAGACCTTTAGTTTAAAGTTGATCCCGAAATATAGAGTTTTTTTCTTTCAAAAATCTTGAAGGAAGTAAAGCAAAAAAAAAAACTCATTTGCATTTTAATAAAAAAATATATTCAAATAAATTCTTGAGGAATTGAATTCATATTAAATCCATGCTTATTAAATTGGTTGTTACAAAAATTTCGTCAGGATAACGACATAGTTTCTCATACCCAAGTTGTGTGCGTTAATTTTATGTACGAGTGGTAGTATCTAAAGCTTAACGCCGACTCTGAACGATAGATTTGAGAAACCTTTCGTAACAATTTTATTTTACTCTCAGAGTTTTTGCTAGTAGACTGTTAAAAGCAAGACACCGAATGATATGTATATATTCTGCTTACTTTGGCTGGGATTTGAATCAGGGGCTCTCGTATAATAATGCTACCTTTAGAGTTTGGCTACGTGTATGTATGTATTTTGTATGCGGCGTGAGGTTCCTTTTATTAAAACTTAACAGTTCCTTACAGAATATCAAAGTAAAATAATGTAAGAAAATCTCTTTTGAATCCACATAAGTTGTACATATCTATTTAAGCGTGAAATAAATTTTCCATCACAAAGATATGAAGGAATGGATATATGTACATTTATGTGAGATAAATTTTAAACAATCTTTGGTAATAAATTATCGAAATTATTCACATCCATGGTATCTTAAAATCATTTAAGCTTTTTGTAGGCTTTTGTAGGCTTTTATATATTTTTTGGCTTCATTCGGCTATATACGGTTTTGTGGTTCCTGTTGTTGATATTGTCAGGATTAATCCTTTTTATACAATCTCTACACGTATTATTAGAACAGATCAAAGGCAATATAATGCCACTTTTTATACACAGTTATATACTTTTCTGTCTATCACATGGTTTTGCTTCTTACGCAAACGTAATATTCTAAACAACAATCGTAAATATCACACAGAGAAACGAAACTAAAAAAGTTTAAAGGCTGGAATATGGTGAGAGAGAGAGAGAGAGGAATAAATAAAAATATAAATCAAAACGACGTGACATCGTCAAGTTTAATGCTGACAACGCAAATCAGGCATACGTATTGAGGAATCATCATGTCATAACCACATTCTTTAACACAACTGAACATTTATTTAGGAGTTTCTGTGCATGTATGCGTGCGCTGTTAAATAACAACAAAAACGACAACATCAATATAATAAAAGCCATTAAAACGACATGATCAAAATTACCGAAAATCAAAGATATGAAACGTTTTTCTTGCTATCAAACCTTTTATTATTCAGTCTCGTTTTCCTTTCTTTTTGCTCCTCCTTAAGTCGAATTTCTTTTTAGCAGAGAAAACGTAAAAACCAACACAAACAAAAAAGAACTGCAATTAAGCTGAATAGATATGTAAACGTGTGTATGCATTAGTGAGAAAACAAACACCATTTCTAAAAAATGTAGAAGTGTAATAAAGATTACGGGGGAGAGAATGATAGGAGGAGAGAGTGAGGTAAACTATAAATAAGCATAAGACTAGAGCTTTACAAATCTCTAGTTTTGTGGTTTCCGATTATGGGTTTCTCGTAGTCGTGGTGGCTGTAATTCCCCTTTTTTTTTTTGCTCGTATACAGTTGTAGTGATAGCAGCAGCGCCAACAGCAGATACAGTAGTTCTTAAAGTAGCGGTTGTTGTATGCATGTAATTGTCGTTGTATTTGATTGTGGCAAAGAGCTGTTACCGTTAAACCTTTATCAGTGTGAATATAAGCATCTTTTATCACTGCGTGTGTATGCATTGAGTTACAGAAAGTTTGGATTCCTAATGCTTTTTTATTTATATTTTTGATTCGATTTTATTAGATTTCACATACAATACATACAACTGCATGCAAACATCAGCTGATAGTGGCATAAGTTTATACAACCGGTGAAGAAATGGTTCACAACATGCTGCTCTATAGAGATGTCTAAATCAAGACTTATTCACAATTTTCTTCTTTTCTGCTGTTTTCAAAATCTAATAAATTTGATTGGTAAGTATAGAGCTAAGAGACATTCCTCTACAGACATTTTATAGGATAATAAACGTCAAATGCTAAGATGTCTACATGTTGCAGTGAATAGGTGCACATTTACGAAATCGTTGTTTACTAAAATTCTCCCTCTCTTCCAAGATAGGATTGATTTGAAATCTATGTGGATACATACATACATAGCTTCTCACGTCAACTTATGTTGCGTGTCTTAATTGTATACATGAGTGGCAGGACCTACAGTTTAAAGTTGACTCCAAACGATAGATTTTTGAGAAAATTTTTAGGGCAATGTTATTTACTCTCAGAGTTTCTGACAGAAATCTACTGGTAGGAAGTCGCCTTAGAAAGTTATCTGACCGGGAGTTAGAACCGTGCCCTCACGTCTAATAAGCCATCACACTACATACTAGACTACGGGTGCATGTGGATATATTTCCAGGTATTTAAAGAGATTAGGCTGTGTAATATATTTTGTAGGATAGACCAATACAATCCTTTTCAATCTTAAATATTTGAAACATCACATTTAACGATTGCTAAACAATTCTAAATTAGATTTCAAGACATTTTATGCATCAGTTCAAATTCTGTCAGCTTGATTCGGAACACCCACTTTATTAGTTGAATGATTCAAAGTTCTTTAACACAGACAAGACAATTGTAGAAACCTGTGTATGTTTGGCTTCTTTGATTTATGGAAAGAAAAGCCACCATAGGTTAGGTTTGAGAATGTGCAATTGTCACGGGGACAAAATTACCCATTGTAATACGTCCTAGAGAATAGAGATAGAAAACTAAAGGAAAGGGAGGATAAAGAGACGGAGGAAAAACAGATGGACCACAAACACACAATAGAGCTCGACCGCAACCTTGAAGCCTTAGCACTTCTCATCCAGCTTAACCTATTTATAAATGTATGGAGAGCCTTAATTCAAGAATTCCCTTAAGAATTCAAACTTTCGAAGAAGTCCCTGCTCAGATTTCTCAACCTCAATTTACTAAGGGCTGGATAGTTAACAAGAAGATGTCCGATAGTCTTGCAACATTCTTTGCAATAGTCCTACTGAGATCTGTTCCAGATCCTTGCGATATAATCTCGCAGTGCTCTGTAATAAAACCAAGACTAGTAGGTAGTTTGTTGTCTTATTTGATACGAGTCCGCGGTTCAAACCTCAATTCAGACATTTCGAACAAATCGAAAAATGAAAATAAAAAATTTGTTCCGTTCTCTTAAAAGACCTCTGGCAAAAACTCTATGAATAATTAAAATTTGCCATGGTAAGTTTCTCAAAATCAGTCACTCGGAGTTGACTTTAAACTGTATGTCACGCCACTCATGAATTAAATTAACACATACAATATTGGTGTTGTGAGAAGCTAGGTGGTGACCATGGCCATAGGGTTGTATTAAATAATTAAATAATTAAATAAGTAAGTAAGTAAGTAAGAATGTCTTTGCTGATCTGCTCTAATATTTTAGGTTTTCCTATGTAAATACTCCTAAGAGACCCTCAGGTTTCTAGTTCTGCAGACAGATGGCCATCACAGTGGATTCGTTTGTGTACCCAAGCTACATATGTCAGCAAATTATACGTTATACGCAGATAAAAAATGAAGTCTAAACTTGTATGCAGCATATTTGTTGTCACTGTATGTATACCGGCATGTGTATTGTGTTGTAATAAAGAAGAGAACGCGAATACAGATACATACACAAATACAAATACAAATAAATGTACGCAATATAACCATAATCAGGAAGTTTTTTTGCATTAAAACTTTAATATACACACACACTCATTCACATCCGTACTTACGTGAGTGTGTTGTGTGTATGGATTTAAGATTTTATTATACATAAAATATGAATGTGTTTGTTTTTACGTATACGTTTACGTTTACGTTTTATTATAATATACATTCAGTTTATTCGTTTCTGGTTAAAAGTCATGAGGACTTAACACTGATTTATGAAGCGTTCGCCATTTTTTTCATTTTCTTTCTTCACTATTTTTTTATGTTTTTTGTTAGTAAATCTTAAGATTTTGTGAAAAGAAATTCAATGATTTGAAATTGAAAGTCTTCTCACAAGAAGAATGCAAATGAAAGGAGTATGATAGAAGGTAATAGGGATATGAAAATGAATGTGTGACACTAACACCTAAAGTGTATTCATAATATTTAATGAATAATGCTAAAAATCCTTTCGAATAATTCATTTTATATCACTTGCTATAATGAGCAAACATTTTGTATTGGACTCAAGTTTAAACTGAAAAACGTAAATTTTTGTTGAGAAGAGCGGCTGATAAAGTGAGAGATGAATGAATGTTACAGTTGAAAGTCATTATAACACATTAGTAGAAGTAATCTGAATATGGTTCGGAATACATGAGTATAAGCTCTGAGGAGTAAACTAAGAATTATAAGAATTGTTGTGACAACAATATACAATTGCCCTCTTCTAATTGCAGCATGAATTAAAGGAACACACACGCAGTTATCTGTAATATTTTTAGAAGCAACTAAGAAGTATCATCATAAGACCAGATAACACAGTGTTATCAGTTTTGTATCATGCATTTGGTAGCATTTAACTTGGGGTTTATTGGGCCAACGACAAACTGGAGGATTATATCGATTTCATCATTTTCATCTTGGTGGGTACGTTAATAAACAAAATTTCCATATTTGGGGCTCTCAACATTCACACTTGGTCTTACAAAAGCCAATGCACACATTACGAGTAACCGTTTAGTGCGGTTTGTGGAGACATCATTGGCCCATATTGCTTTGAAAATAAGGACGGCGAAACCCTGACGGTCAGTGGAGATACCTATTGCACCATGATAACAAATGTTTTTACCCGCTCTTTATGGCATTGATGTGAACGGTGTTTGGTTTCAACAGGATGGTACAACTTACCCCACATCTCATCTCACAATCGACTTATTGTGCCAACATTTGATGGACGTTTAATTAGCCGAAATGGTGATGTCTATTAGCCGCCAAGAAACTGTGATTTGACATCTTTGGACTATTTGCTATGGGGCATCGTTAAAGAAATGCGTTATGTCGAGACAATTGAGCACTTAAAGACTATCAATCGTGATGCCATTGCCGAGATACGGCCCCATACACTCGAAAAACTGCAAGAAAATGGGTCGGATCGAATGAGGTACTGTAAGGCCATCCGCGGTAGCCATACGAATCCTATAATATTCCATTTTTAATCGGAACAACTGTGCTTCACAACAACAGAATAAGTTTGGCAAAATTTCAAATTGTTTCTGTTTTATTGTATTTTTAAATTTAAACTTTGAAATCACCCCACAAATCAAGTGCATAAGGGAGTCCTCTTTAAAATAGTTTTTTTTTTCTTTTCTTTATTAAATAAATTTTTTATTTAAATTGACAAGTGATCGAATAGTTTTCTTTCCACCCCAAATATTTGTCAGTGCATATGCAGACCCAACTTCCAATCAAATCATGTTTCATGTTTCATTTCATTTCTTCAATTCATTCTGTTTTATGGCCCCAAAAGTACATGCACGAGTACATCAAAAGGAACAAGTACTTTAAGAACATTTTTTTCTCTTCTGCTTTGTGTAATTTATGTAATTCTAGTTACAAAGGTAAGTTAAACCCAAAAGTAAATTTCAAAAGCAATAATAATGACAATCGACCGACATAATCGAAAACAAATTTATTTCTGAAGTGAAAGTTCAGGTGGAGAGTTACAAATAATTATTTTTGACAAGACACACAGAAAATAAAAGATGTCTTACGAAGCAATAAAAAACAAACAAATAAAGGCACTCTCTCTCATGCCAGAGATGAAATGAAATTCAGACGAGTAAAAGGATGCCAAAGGAAACTGTATTATTTTACCTGAAAGATGCAAAAAAAAATATTGTTACGTTTTTACCCTTTAAAAACGTTAAAAATATGAGTTCGTGGATTGCAAATGAAATAAAAGTAAATTAGTGTTTAATTTCAAAATCAATTCTTTATTGTCTGCACAAATCTGTGTGCACCCTGTGTTGAAATTTATTCACACAATAACAATTTGGCTTAGAATTGTTATTCTTCTTGTACACAACAACAATTTACTTTTATTGTTATTCTTCTGTACACTCGTTCGTTATAACTTCGAACAACGATTATCTTCACACGCAACTTGTCTGCACTCAAGTCTGACTGAATTATTACTCACTCCTCGTTGCTCGTTTTGTCTTGCCTTTTATATCGCTGGATCATCAGTCTAATGCATGCCCTTGGCAGAGAATGACTGCCTTCGGGAACAATCTAAAAATGTAAACAACTCGCTTCCCTTATTGTTGTTAGTGGATCTTGTTTACATCTATCCTTGTAGCGTTGTTGTTGTTTGTTTACTTTGTCCCTTTTCTCTTCTTATACCTGATGTTATTGTTGCTTGTTTACTTTGTCCTCTTGTTTACTGACGTTGTTGTTATATTCTCGTTTGTTCTTTGATCACGCGATCAAGCCCATTGTTTTGTTGCTATATGTTTACTTTTTCGTTGATCATGTAAACAAATGCCTTATGTTGTTTTTGGAGCTTTTGTTTATTACTTTATACATGATCGAGTCCGTTGTTTTGTTTTTGGAGCTTTTGTTTATTATTTTAATAACACCATTTCCATTTTCGTAACACTGCCGCCCACTTAAGCCTGTTCGTCCCGAATAGGCTCATTATCTCCTCTTCCATATTTCGCCAGTCGCTCTATGTGCACGACCTTCATTTTGGCTCGGGGGCTGTTCGATTTCTGAATCCTGTATACGACATCATTTAACCTTTTAATTATTTTATAAGGTCCTTCCCAGCTGGTTTGTAGCTTGGGAGATAATCCTTTCTTCCGCTTTGGGTTGAAAAATAGAACCAATTGTCCCTCATGGAAGCCCTTCGTATTCGCGGCACGATCATATCTGGCTTTCATTCTGTCGCTAACCATTTTAATACGTGTGCGCACAAATTGATGAAGTTCATTTAAACTTTCCTGTTTTCCAGTATATGTGTCATCTTCCGCTGTGGCGGGCTTACAACCAAACTCTAAGTCACCAGGTAGTTTTATCTCAGTCCCAAAAATAACCTTGGCGGGTGATCTAGATGTAGAGTCATGAACCGCGGATCGGTACGCCAGTAGAAACCTCGGAATGTGTTCGTCCCAATCCTTCTGTTGCTCGCTCACTACTTTCCGCAAGTATTCCTCCAGGGTTCGATTAAACCGTTCTACCATTCCGTCGGACTGTGGGTGAAGTGGCGTCGTTCGAGTCTTCTTAATACCGTATACTTCACACATTTCTTTGAATACGGCTGACTCGAAATTTCTGCCTTGATCAGAATGTAACTCTACTGGAACCCCGTAGCGACATACCCAGTTGTTCACAAAAACATTCACTACGGTGTTCGCCTCTTGATTGGGTATCGCATACACTTCCGGCCATTTGCTGAAGTAATCCATCACGACGAGGACATATCGGTTTCCGGTGTTGCTGACAGGAAAAGGGCCTGCTACGTCCATCGCTATCCGCTCGAAAGGTGCGCCCGAGTTATATTGTTGCAGCTGACCTCTACTTCTTCTTACGGGACCTTTAGCTGCCATACACTGGGTACAGTTTGCAATCCAATCAGCCACTGATTGCTGGCATCCAACCCAATAAAAACGTTGTTTTAGTTTTTCCAGCGTCTTTGTTACGCCAAGGTGCCCTCCGCTAGCTCCATTATGGAATTCGTTTAAGACTTCTTTTATTTTAGAGGAAGGCACCACTATTAGGTTGGATGATGTCTTGCCATCAGCGCTTTCCCAAAGTCGATATAAGCACCCGTCTATTACTTTTAAGCTGTCCCATTGCGCCCAATATGCTTTTGTAAGAGCACTTTCCGCTGATATTTCATTTCGGGTAGGCCGTTTGTCCTCTTTCTTTGCTGCTATAATTTTTGCCAATATTGGGTCACTCCTTTGGGCTTCAGACCAGTCTTCGTCGGCATCGATTTGCATCAGCCGGATGTCGATGATAGATTCCTTCTTTTCAGCCTTTACGCAATGTCTACACTCTAATTTACATGGCCGGCGTGAGAGAGCATCAGCATTTCCATGTTTTGCACCTCTTCGATGTTCAATGCTGAAGTCATAAGTCTGGAGGCGCTCAATCCAACGTGCTAACTGCCCTTCAGGGTTCTTGAATTGCAGCAGCCATCGCAGTGCGGAATGATCGGTCCTTAGTAGAAAATGTTGTCCATACAAGTACTTATGGTAATGTTTTATGCATTCCAGCACTGCAAGTAGCTCACGTCGGGTTACACAGTAGTTCCGTTCAGGCTTTGACAGTGTACGACTATAGTATCCTACGACTTTCTCAGTCCCATTGACCACTTGGGAAAGCACCCCACCAATACCATATCCGCTAGCATCACTGTCCAAAATGAATTTTTCCCCTGGGACCGGATACGCCAAAACTGGTGCGGCACACAATAAGTCCTTTAGTGCCTGGAACGCCTTTTCCTGTGACTCACCCCATTGATACACCTTTGATTTCTTGGTGAGCTCATGTAGGCTTGCCGCCACGCTGGCAAAGTTAGGCACAAAGCGTCTATAATACGTGCATAGTCCCAAAAAACTGCGTAATTCATGAAGGCTCTGCGGACGAGGCCAGTCCTTTACTGCTCGTATTTTATCTTCATCCGTGGATATGCCATCTGATGTAACAAGATGCCCCAAATACTTCACTTGTCTTTGGAAGAACGCACATTTCTTTACGCTCAATTTTAGGCCAGCCATTGATATTCGTTGCAGAACTTCTGCCAGGTTCTCAAGGTGTTCGTTGAAAGTTCTGCCCATCACTATTATGTCATCGAGATACACCAGGCAAGTCTTCCAATGCAGCCCCTTTAGTACACGTTCCATAAGCCGCTCGAACGTGGCCGGAGCATTACAGAGCCCAAATGGCATGACTTTAAACTGCCATAAGCCGCCATTCGCACTGAATGCAGTTTTTTCCTTGTCCTTGTCTGCAATTTCCACCTGCCAATATCCGCTTTGTAGATCCAATGTGGAGAACCACTTTGTTCCGGCTAGCGTGTCGAGAGTGTCGTCAATTCTCGGTAGCGGGTAACTGTCCTTTTTAGTGACATCATTCAGCTTCCTGTAGTCTACGCAGAATCTTGTACTTCCATCTTTCTTCTTGACTAGGACTACAGGTGAGCTCCACGGACCAGATGATGGTTCAATTACACCGCTCCTCTTCATTTCGTTGACTAGCTCTTTAACCTCATTACGCTTCGCTAGCGGTATACTTCTGGGTGCCTGTTTTATCGGTCTTGCTTCACCAGTATCAATCTCGTGTTTGACCATGGCTGTTCTACCTTGACTTTTATTGTTCGTGGCGAAAGCGCAAGCGTACCTCTTTAGCAGCTTTTTGGCTTTATTTCTTTCTGAAGCTGCTAGACCTGCCACCCATTTCTCCACATTTTTACCAAATTCCTGTTGGTCGTTGGCCGACATTTCGGCAGGTTTCGGCGATTGCTCACTGTTGATTACCGCCTCTACTGGAACACATTGACCCACCTCGGAGTTTTTAGAGATGACTTTTTCTTGACCTGATAGATTTAGTACTCTCACCGGGACTATTTTCTGTTCGGTAGATTTGACGAGGGCCTTTCCTGATAACAAGTCCGTCTGAATTTCTACTGGTTCCACAACCCACAAGCGGTTTTCCTCACAATCTCCCTCCACACGTGCCCATATCAGCGTTTCGCTCTGTGGTGGTAATTTCTGTTGTTCAGCCGCAACTAACCTTCGGGCGTGCACCTGATGCTTGTATCCAACGTCAAGAGGTATCTCCACATTCCACCAACTCATTGTCTGTTGCCCCATATTCAAATTGATGCCATGGGCTATCATGAAATCGGCACCAATGATAACCTCGTCCACAATATCGGCAACAACAAACACATGGCTTACACTGATGTTGGCCATAGTCACCTTCGCTTCTGTTTTCCCATGGACGGTGGCAGACTCTCCAGTAGCTGTTCGCAGCCTTATATTACTGAGTGCCTCACACTTCCCCTTGACTATATCTGGTCTGATGATAGACTGCGTCGCACCGGTGTCTATAGTGAAAGTGTGTTTTCTGCCGTTTATGTACCCGCACGCCGTAAGGTTGTTGTTGTCTCGCTGCATTACTGATATGGAGATTGTGGGGCCCTTGCTTGTGGGAGCCAGCACTTGCCCCTCAGTGCTAGCTCGTTTTAGTTTAACGGGGACTCTTGGGTAGATGGTTGGTGGTTAGCCCGTTTATTATTCCTTGCTGGCGAGACGGACCTTGACCTTTTTCGTGGCTCTTTGCAGTTCCGTTGGAAATGGCCGCCCTTTCCGCAGTTGAAACATTTAGGTTTAGCCTTTTGTCCAGTTTCTGCCAAAACTTGCTTGATCATTTCTTTAAATTTGTCCAAAAGGCATTCTTCTTCATCCACGACTTCCATTTTCCGCACTTTGCTTATTTGTGGTCTAGAAATTGTGCGAGCGGTCTCCTGGCCTAGTGCAAAGGATACAGTTTCCGCAAAGGTTGTCTTTTGTGCAGAACATACCGCTAGTTTGATGTCAGGGTCGCGTATACCGTTTACAAACGCCTCAGTTTTAAAATTGTCTATAAG
Organism: Sarcophaga rosellei; assembly: GCA_930367235.1. Lineage (NCBI taxonomy): Eukaryota > Metazoa > Arthropoda > Insecta > Diptera > Sarcophagidae > Sarcophaga > Sarcophaga rosellei. The sequence goes on along the minus strand of OV884020.1, from coordinate 65,555,934 downwards.
TGGGTGGTTTTCTCCCGGGTATGTGAGCTGCACTAACCTCTCGACCTCCATTGCAAAGGCTTGAAGTGACTCATTAGCCTTTTGCGCTCGGCACCTTAACTCCATGCGGTACAGTTCTCGTTTATGCTCGTCGCCGAATTTGCGCTGTAACGCCACCATTAAATCGTTGTAGTTGTTTCTGCGGTTGGCTGGCATGGTCTCCAGAATCTCGGCTGCGGCACCTTTTAATGCCAGAATTAGTTCCAAAGCCTTCTCTTCATCGTCCCATCCGTTTCGGCTGGCTACCGTCTCGAATTGGAATTTAAAGACGGATAAGGTTGAGCTACCATCAAAGGAAGGTGGTTTTATCCTGCCGGTACCTTCTGATACGACTCGCACTTGTTCCGGCCGCTGGCTCTGGAGGTTGCTGATCTTCTCCTCCATTTTAACCAGTTTTCCCTCGACGGTCTTTTCCAAATGGTCCGCTCTCGTGTCAACGGCCTTTTCTAAATGTGACACCCTTTCCTCGACACCAGTGATTCGATTGCTGACCGACTCATGGATTTCCTGCAGCCTTCTAGATGTTGCTTGAACTTCGGCCAGAAGTTTCTGATTTTCGACTCTAGATGTTGCTTGCATTTTTTCCATCCGTTGTTCACTCTCTTTTCGAAACTCAGCCAGAAGTTTTAGATTTTCGGCTCTAGTAGCTTCTAGCATTTTTTGATTTGCTAGTTCCATTTTTTCCATCATGGATGCTAGCAACGAATTTATGTCGATACAGCTAGGGGATGCAGGTGCCTTGAGCTCTCGTTCCTCGTCATCCTCGAACTCATAGGAATCGATGTCGATACCCTCAGACTGCAGTTGTTCCCTTAACCGCCTTTGTAGTTCATTTTTAGTGCCCGTTGTTGGCAGCTTGAGTTTATCCAACTCACGTTTAAGCCGTTCCACTTTCAGATCGGAGAGCTTCATTTTGGTTGTGATTTCTCTTTATTACTTTTACTTTTATTTTTGGATTTTGCAATCCCACTTCTGACACCAATTGTTACGTTTTTACCCTTTAAAAACGTTAAAAATATGAGTTCGTGGATTGCAAATGAAATAAAAGTAAATTAGTGTTTAATTTCAAAATCAATTCTTTATTGTCTGCACAAATCTGTGTGCACCCTGTGTTGAAATTTATTCACACAATAACAATTTGGCTTAGAATTGTTATTCTTCTTGTACACAACAACAATTTACTTTTATTGTTATTCTTCTGTACACTCGTTCGTTATAACTTCGAACAACGATTATCTTCACACGCAACTTGTCTGCACTCAAGTCTGACTGAATTATTACTCACTCCTCGTTGCTCGTTTTGTCTTGCCTTTTATATCGCTGGATCATCAGTCTAATGCATGCCCTTGGCAGAGAATGACTGCCTTCGGGAACAATCTAAAAATGTAAACAACTCGCTTCCCTTATTGTTGTTAGTGGATCTTGTTTACATCTATCCTTGTAGCGTTGTTGTTGTTTGTTTACTTTGTCCCTTTTCTCTTCTTATACCTGATGTTATTGTTGCTTGTTTACTTTGTCCCCTTGTTTACTGACGTTGTTGTTATATTCTCGTTTGTTCTTTGATCACGCGATCAAGCCCATTGTTTTGTTGCTATATGTTTACTTTTTCGTTGATCATGTAAACAAATGCCTTATGTTGTTTTTGGAGCTTTTGTTTATTACTTTATACATGATCGAGTCCGTTGTTTTGTTTTTGGAGCTTTTGTTTATTATTTTAATAACACCATTTCCATTTTCGTAACAATATTCTAAAAGTATGTGATAATATACTCAATAAGAGCAAGGATGTTGTCACACAAAAAGTTTTTGTTTTCTTTTTCATCTTGTGCTGTTTGTATTGGATCTTTCAATGAGCGTTTCATATCTTTTATTTCAACCAAATTATCATCGAAACTTTTTATTCGTTTGAGAGCTTTTGCTTCGCTGGATGAAGCACATCCGAAATGCTAATTTTTCCCTGGTTATGGTTTATAAATCAGACTGAATATTGACTGATAACATGGGCTATGGTGAGTTTGAGAGCCGCTGTGGTTTGTCGCTTATTCGCTTATAACCGCGACTTAAAATAATTGCACAAGAAAAAATCTTACGATGTCAAAACGCGCGATCTCAGTTTATGTCACCTTCATGTAAGATGAGCATACTTCAAATGCAATGTGACATGAGCTGTATTGCCGCTGGTTACAAGCCAATTATTTCATTCAGTCCAAAAAGTTGGTAATCAGAAAATCAATTATTGGCTACTTAGATCGCCGTAAACAGTGATGAGGTGACCTATGAGGTTGTGAAAGAAATTTTGGCCATTTACGCTGCCAGCTTAAAATCCATACCAAACAATGACTTTTTTTGGATGTATTGAATACTCTCGGATCACGTAATAACTACTCTAGAGCGCATAAAGCGAACAAACATTTATCTTTTGTTTCTGTGTCAGTTGAAGTGTGTAAGGGTCCCGTCCAAGTTACGTGGCAAAATTCGTCATGTTGTTCAGGTAGCCATTGATTGTTTGATGAAAATTAGGTTCAGAACACACATTTTTCGCCAAAACAAACGAAGTAAATGACATCTAGTTTGATAGAAGTAGCTTCAGCAAGATGGAAGTTATTTTTGCAAGACCCTATACAAGGTACAGCTGACACAGCATTTATACTCCTCCACTTAAACATGGGTAATCGTAATCGTAGAACATAAATAAGGCTGCAACCAAAACTATTTTTTATGGATGACATTAATGGCCACAGACACAGGCATTACCAATAAAACACACTTTTACGCACACATACAAATGTATACATTTTCTTACTCTATCCACTCTTTGCAGTATTGAATAATACATGCGTACGTGTGGGTTTGTGGATTTGTAATGCAGTGGTAATATTTCCGTAAGTAAATGTCTTTTAAAATTTATTAGGACATATGATACTTTAAGATGATGTATAGGACATGATCTTTACATCTCCTCCTCTCCCTCTCTGTCGTGCTTTTCAGTACACATGTGCACCTACATACGAGCGTGTAAGTGTGATATGCTCTTAAAAATCTTTTAGTTGGCAAAATCAAGTCAATGCAAACTCCATAATATGCATTGCCAAAAAAGTGATAATAAAAGGCAATAAAAATATTCCATTACGAGATTTTTTTAGTGGTTTCATGTTACAAAAATAGGGAAAAGAATAGTGAATGACAAATGTTGCTGTGTAAAGAAGATGCAGCGTTTTGTATGTCATTTTTATCGAAGATTTCAAGAATGATTCTCTATCATTCTGTTTAATGATGATTGGATGGTTTTGAGTATCCTTGTTTGAACTTCACAATCTTTGTTCACATAAAATAAACTTCTTTTGGGAAGCTTTTTTTGAAAGCTTTAATATCTGAGCTAATACGTGCTCAACACTCTTAGTATTTAAGGATCAAAAATTAGTTAATTACCGGAACGAAATTCTTTCTTTGGCAGATTTATGAGGAGGTCTTCATAAGGCCACGTTTCTAACGAATTTTTAACGCGTTGAAACCAGTTTCAAATTCCACTGAATTGCTATTTCACTTGCAGAAGGTTAGTTAAAGTGTTTTTATTGGAAACTGGCATAAGTTCTCTTTTTAGGTATGTATATGTCCGTTTCACACAAGATTCTTGAAACGTTATAGGTTGGGTACTCTGCTAGGTTCCTGGTGATTGCGACGTATTGGGCAGCATAATTGCAAATGAACTGACAAGAGATGGGCCAACGCAGTGCGTTGATCGGTAGCAATATTCTGATATTTTGGTCCGATCGATTAGGTAATCAAGAAGTAGACACTTTTTCCCGGTATAGGGGAGATTATAGAATATCTAGGTTGCTATGAAACTACTATGCTTGTGATAAGTTTCTAGGCGGGCATAATGCTCCTACCTTATAAAGATTATGATTGTTACGTGGACTACATTTTATTCTCTTTGCTTTGGTATGCGGAGCTGAAAGCTTTAGAGTTAGCCTTCAGATTATAGGCCGTGATTTCTTCAAAGGCCCTATAGAGTTGACCTATAGATGCTAGGCCACGGTTTCTTCAAAGGTCCTATAGTGTTGACCTACAGATACTAGGCCGTGGTTTCTTCAATGGCCCTATAGTGTTGACCTACAGATACTAGGCCGTGGTTTCTTCAATGGCCCTATAGAATTGACATACAGATTGTAGGCCGTGGTTTCTTCAAAGGCCCTATAGAGTTGAGCTACAGATACTAGGCCGTGGGTTCGTCAATGGTCCTATATAGTTCGTCTCCGTCTTAATTTTTAATATTAAGTGACTGACCTTCATTTTCTTTTCTATTTTCCCAATTTTTCTTTCTTTCTTCTGTTAATTAGCTGCCATAGGTGATGAGTACTTTCTTCATATATTTTCCAAGTTTACTTCTCCCCTATATCCTTACTACTTTTTTTTTTGTGTTACCCGGTAATTTTTAAGGCTCCCAAATGGAGCATTTTTTGGTATATTAGTGGAGAGATGTTTCTCCTCGCGTCTTTTAGTATTCTTTAACCCCGCTAATGAAGTGACATCTGATAGTAAAGTATGGCAGTATTATATTTACAAATCTTCTGCAATTTTATTTTACTCCTACGATCACAAGATGAATGACGACATAAATTTCAAAGCATAACACAGTACTCTCAAATCATTCGTATCGAAATAAATTTTAGGTGTGGTGACTTATTAGATGTGAGTATTCAAACCCTTGGTCAGACATTTCGATAAAAACGAAATATCAAATTGGCAGCTAAGATTATGGCATAAGCCCTGAGAGTAAATAAAAATTACCATGAAAAGTTTCCAATAATCCGTTGCTCGTAGTCGACTTTAAACTGTAGGTCCCGGCACATAACATAAAAAAGATCCTAATCCTTACTGAATAGTTCTAATGACCAATCATATCTATGTTTCTGAGTATTTACAAGTATTACTCTTCCCCCTTCGATGAATACCTCAGTATTTTTTTTACTGATTTTGAAGTTACCAACTCAAACAATTAATTATTCATGTCAATCTATCACTGTGCATAAATAACATATGTCATGCAACTTAAAAAGGGGATTTTCGTTATTTTTATTGCAAAAGCTCTTAATTTTTATGGGCTGTGAAAAAGAAGTTAAATTTTAATATTCTCATGCATTCATATTTGTTATGTTTTCACAGTTTAACCATGCTTTTCATTTTATTAGTTTCACTTATTTGGCCTTTGAAGTGACAGTAAAATTCAGAAATTGTCGAAAAGCTAAAAAACAAATAAAAATAAATGACAAGACATAAACTTTTTCGAAAAACAGAAAAAATTAAAAAGACTATCTCACCAATGTTTGACCATCAATCGTAAAATTTATTTCACTTTTTTTATTATTAATAAAGTTCAGTGCAAGTGAGTAAAAGTTTGAAAATGAAAAATAAAAATAAAAATATATACGAATGAGAAAAATCGAAATTAAATTTTTGGTTTTTGTATTGCCAACAAACGGTGTCCGTTGAACCATACCCATGCCAAAATATTTATGTGGTCAAAAGCCTCCTAGAACTCATATATTTTCTCACTCACTACTATTCATATTTATTTATGAGTTTATATATATTAATGAAGAAAGTGAGAAAGACAGCGGACAATGTGGAAAGTTGCATTAAATCAGGATCGTTGCTGAGTTAAACTAAAAGATAAAGGAGACAAAATTTTAGTTTAATTTCGTTTCTGCACAAAATTTGTATTTGTTTTAATTTTTATTAACTTTTATTTGGTGAAATAAATTGTTTCTGTATGACCTCTTGCGTCAATGATATGAAAATGTTATAAAATTTCTACAGGAAATTAATAAAATGAATCCTTAAGCAATATGGTTTAATTGAAGACTTTTAAGAAAAATAAAATTTATTTTTCCCCAATTCTTGTGATTTATTAAATGAATGCCCTGTATCATTTCCCTCCACAAGGATTTTCTTGTCAATCCTTTTATTCGAAGATGACAATGGATTTGGGTGAAGTGAGAGACTAGGTTATAATCTTGACTAAAGGGTTGTATTAAGCTGACTAGATTTCGTTGATTTCCTTTGGTTCCAACGCAATCCAGAAGAAGTTAGATTGGTTTCTACTGTAGATTTACTGAGAAATTACCACTTGAACTTGGCTTTCGCATTGCCTCTTTTCATTAATGGAATGTTTGTGTAGGATGGTATCGATAAACGACAGCGTTTTCCTAGGTACCACACGGACTGCACTAATAATTGTATAGACCCCATCATGTAATGCGTCAATCATAACGAAATTAGTATCCACAATGACTATTATTATTGTAGGTACCGCAGTCAGATTAGTTGTCATTTACACAACAATGGATGGATATAGCATTTAACAACACGCACAAATAATAATAAAAGTGTTTCATGAAAATTAGTTTTCTCTCTGATCTGAATTTTCGTCGAAAAATTGTTTTGGGCATACTCTTGTATGTAATGCATTGGCTTATTAGGCATAAGGCCACAATTCAAACCCCATGTCAGATATCTCGATCGAAAAGAAATATGAAAAAAGCAGATTTCTGGCAAAAACTCAGAGAGTAAATAAAATTGCTAGGAAAAGTTTCTCAAAAAACAAACAAAAAAACAAAAATAACGACGGTCGAAGTCGAGTTTAAACTGCAGGTTCCGCCTCTCATGTATAAAATGAACGTACACAACGTAAGTGTGTTAAGAAGCTAAGCCCTCGTAATCCTGAATGAAGGGTTATAATGTTGTAATGTAATAAATAATGTACGTGTGAATGTATATTAGATATCAGCAATGAATCGTTTTTCGCTACTCATAAGTAATCATGAAATTTTGAGTATGAGTGTGTCAACAGTATTGAAATTCAACTACTCTGATTCATTCGTACTCACCACAACATTGATTTATAAGTACAGGTTGCAATGAGTATGAGTACAACGTTGACATCAAACTCATAACATTCGAAATATGTTTGATTTATACGCCTACTCATTCAGATTCATAAGTTTAGAAAATTCAAATCATTCATCAAAATTTACAGTCTTAGTTGTTGTTGTATTTACAAAAAAGAAGAAAGACAAAGACAAAGACAAAAACAGCAAGCAAAGCAAAAACACAACCTTCTAGTGAATATTGTAGTATTCGTACTCGAATCATACTTATTTTGTAATTCGTGTAAATGTTAAGTGTAAAGGAGAGTCGAAATCAACAACATCATGCCTATGAATATGATGAGTACTTCAAACTTTGAATATAAGTAGTATGAGTATGAATGCGTATATGTATCAGAAATTATGAGTGTGATTCGAATCTACTCATCTTTTTGAATACTCATTTCTGACCTCTGATGTATATTTCTTTTAGATTTGTAACCCGTAATACTTATAATAGAATGATAAGTTCTAGCTTTTAAATATAATAATTTTGCTATACGACAAGAAAAAAAGAGCAATTTTTAACGAAGTAATTACTTTGAATTAAGGTGGCAATGGCAAACTGTTAGAAATCGTATTAATTTATTTATTCTCACAGATTTAGTTAATATAAGCATAAGTATTTAAACTTACGAATGTAGTTGGTAGTCCAAGCAGTACAAAATAATATTTTTACATTCCACGCTAAGTTTTTTATATCTATTACTGCGAGTTATTAAATGAAAATGTATGAATTTATAAGTCCTCTACTTCGGTCTCCAATTTTATATTTGTATTTCTCTATACCTGCCACATAAACATGTATGCCTGCATGTATGTGCAAGTGTATGGCCCACAAATAACAACTTAAAACAATCTGACTAAAAGCCCAAAGATACATCTTATGGTCTTGGTTAAATACCACAATTCTGTTAGACTGGTTTCTACTACATGCAGCATGGCAATTACGACAATAACTACAAGGCACTACAATTGTCTGGCACTGAGACTACAATGTGTTTGGCCACATTGCCTGTAATGCTGCCTCTTTAAATATTGTTTCTACTGAATGTATTACAGAAAACCAGAAATTGTTATGGCCTAATAGTTAAAAACATTAAAAAATAACTACAACGGCAGGAGCAACAGAAAAAACTTACAACACAAACATTAGTATACAGGTAGGGAGTAGAACTCCCCTCCCGTCAGACAGACATTTTATTTCAGACTTTTTCTGTTCTTTGTTTAAATGTTTATAATTGCTTGGTTGTAAAGAGTAGAATGTAGAGAACGAGTAGAATGTAGTTGCTAAAGGATTTGTGTGGGTCGCAGTATAAATGTCTGACATTTGGCTTAAGTCTGATTTATTATTACTTAAGTATTTTGCATTAAAAACAAAAACAAATTCCACAAAAAAGGGAAATAAAATTAATTGGAACGAGACATATCGGGGAGATTGAATTAAGATGTGAGTTTTAAGAGGATTTGTAAAAAGCAGATAATTTAAGTAAATTAATAAAAAATAACGTCAAGTAAACTTTACAGCTGAATTCTGTATCCAGGTTAGTTAGTCAGTACTCATCAAACTATGGTGCTTCCCTTTATTAGCAATGGCTTGGTCAACGACATTCTCAAAGCAATATAGGCCGCTAATACCATTTGTAAAAAATCCACACCAAACAGTTATATTTTGGCTATGCACTGCATGCTCTTGGGGTTTACCTCACAACCCTTCAGTCAGGATTACGATCTATTTATGGTGTGGTGTTAATTTCCTGTATGAATGGCCGAACCTACAGTAGAAAGTCGACTACGAACGACAGAGTTTTGAGGAACTTTTCATGGCAATTTTATTTACTCTGAGGGAGATTTTGCCAGAAATCTGCTTTGGACGAAGAAATATATTGTCATATTTTGGAAATGTAAGTTCTGGGGTTTGACCATGGCCTCACATCTAATAAGCCATCAAAGTAACTACTAGTCTTTGGCGACTACTACAGACAGACTACACTTTAAATGAAGTTCAAGCTGGCTGCAGTGGTCTGCAGTAAAATAGCAAGGAATTACTTGTAAGTACTCTCATCGTAACGTTCCAAAACTTCAGCTGGCAAATGTTAGAGATACCGTTGGGGCAAGAAAAATTACTTTAAATTTTATTACTGAGAAATCCTACACTTAATGCTCACATATTCCATAATTATTTAATAACACTTAATGAATATGTTTTTAGTCTTAATTGCAATCGACTTTAATCTTACACCCTCCTTTAGCTATTTAGAGTTTTAAGTCTGCTTTTCAGACGACAGTTTAATTTAAAATTAAACAGTGACACAATCAAACATTGAACGAATAAAGGAAATATTATTCCGCGTATTATTTAAGAGAAGAAATTAAATGCTTTTCCTCACTTACAAGGGCTTCGCTTATAGATTTGCCTGCCTTCATTCCTGCCATTTAATCGCATTCTCATCTATCCTTTTTTGGGCATTATCCTAATGATTTTGTTCACAAACAAATAAATAAACATTTTGAATACAATGTTCTATGCAGCCAACAACAAGAATATATGTATGTTAAGAATTAAAATAGCAAAACAGTGTTGCTTCTGCCTTTCGCCATTTAAACTTAGCTCAACTCAAGTTAAGTGAACTCAACTCAACGCAACCATTTATTCTGACTGACACATTGCCATGGAATTTCACTTGAATGTTGACGTCTGTTTACAGCTTAAAAATGTATGGGGAAACAAAAACTGATGCAATTTATTTCTACCCACCCGTCGTTTCTTCTTTTGCAGTTTTTATTAGACTCTGCGTAATTTCTTTTGGCAATGAAAGCGCCTTTTAAAATGAAAATTAAATACTTAAGAACGGCGATGATTTTTAAGATATTTTTTAAGGTAATTGAATTTTTTAGAGATATTACAGGCTGCCATCCCAATTAAGAGGTTAATGATATTTTTAAATTTGTTTTTGCTCCTAGGATATTGACCAATGAATATTTCAAAAGCTGTTTGTGTCCGATATCTGAGCCAAACGCAATGGATTATTAGCGCGAAATAAATATGCTGCTGACTTTATAACGCCAGGGTCCAATTATACGACTAACTGGACAAAAGTTGGATCGGAGGCGCACTGTTCGGAATACATACACACATAAACAATTGGTCATTACAAGACCAGGACCACGACATAGCTTCTCACACCACTTATCTTTTATGTGTTAATTTTATACATGAGAGGAGGAACCTACAGTTTAAAGTCGATTCGAAAAGACAGATTTTTGAGAAACTTTTTCATGGCAATCCTATTTGCTCTTAAAAGTTTTGGCCAGAAAATATTTCACCAGCGACTTCCTCTCAGCATTCCATTCAAGGAACATTTCTTTAGAATCCATAAACATCCAGCGGCTGCGCAGGTTCGGCCATGTCGTTCGAATGGAGGAGGAACTCTGGCGACACGTGTAATAGATGCGGAGACCTGCGGAGGTCGGCGAAGAGGACGAGCTTGTTTACTTTAGAAGGACCACATCGAGGAAGCCCTGATTTGTGTCATCAACTGGCATAGGCGCGCAAGAAGTAGAGGCGCCTGGAAGGATGTGTTAAGGCAATCCGAAATCCGTTAATCGGAATATTAATGGACAATTAAGCAAGTAAGTAAGTATGTGTACTGGTTTTTCAAAAGTCCCAAATTTAAAAAGCTTTACTTCAGTGAATGAAAACTCTTCATAAAATTTAATTTACCTCCCTTAATTCCATCAGACAAATCTCTGCCGTTCAAATTGACTGAGTGATTACAACAAATTCAACAAGCTTAGCAGAACTTCAAGGAACTTCTCCAATTTCAATGTGCCTTCTAGCGACATCAAATAAAATTTTTTTTATTCTTTTGCCTCTTAAGCAAAATGCAAGAAGAAGAGCAATGTCGACGCTCGAAAATTGCATTTAAAATATTACAAGAGTAACTGTAAGCAAATCCATGATTTTATTTTTAAATACACAAAAGCAAAAAAAGAAGAAGACTTAAATAAATAAAATAGAAACAATACTCATCATTGTCATCATTCACCGCAGGAGAGAGTTTTTCGCGTTTCAGTTTATATGTGTGTATGTAGTTACCACAATCAAAAGAAGGAAATCTAAATATTATACAAAAACATATAAAATTGTCATTTGCTTAACAAAAGCAAACGAAAAAAAACATGTATTAAATAAATAAGAAAAATGAATCTGTGCATTAGAACATAAAACGAAAAAAGAAACAAACCCACATGGAATAAAACATTAAAAACATGGCGATGATGTCTGAATCATGAATAAGGGGAAGCAGAATAAACTAAAGAACATAAAGAAAGAAGCATAAAAATGAAATTTATCATTGTTTCAGTTTAAATGACAGCATGAATATTCATGAACATTATTACATAACAAATTTAGCCGGCGACATTCAACGCGAAAAAATTCCGAAAAAAAATTAAAATTTTTAAAGCACAAAAAAGTATAATAAAAAGCCACTAAAGAGAGCTCAAAGAAAAGGCAGAAAAAATATGTGAATAAAATAGACAAAAAAAGTGAGCAATCCCAAATAAACTGAAGCAGCAACAGCAACAAACAGACATGAATTTACACACAAAGATACCGAGCCCAGCTCAAGGGCCATTTCAGGGAATGGAAGAAAAACTGGGCGAAGAAAATACATTTAAATTGCAGGAACAATATGAAAAAGTAAACAAATAAGAATGTAAGCCATCTGTATATTGCTCTATAATATAAAAAAATGGCAAATTAAATTTCAATATATTTTACTTTGTAGTCGCCTTAATTTAGTAGGTAGTCTCATTAGACATGAGCCCACGTTTCAATCAGACATCTCCAACAAATCGAAGTATGAAAAAATACTTTTTCGTCAGCTGCCTATCCGCAGATTTCTGATAATAATTCTTAGATTTACTAAAATGCCATGAAAAATGTCTCAAAAATCTTTCGATCTTGTAGTAATTGGTCATTCATATTGTGCGCACTAATTTCATGCTTGAGTGGCGGGACCTACAATTTAAAGACGATTCCGAACGACAGATTTTTGAGAAATTTTTCATGGCATTTTGCTCTTGCTCTCTGAGTTTTAGAAAACAATTCCCTTTATTTATTGCAACGGTGTTCTAATGAATCCACAGAGTTGGCACTTTTGCCCTCTCCTCTATACGATTGAGAAGCCTCCGTTTTCAGTGGAGTGCATATTTATTTAAGCATTAGTAACGTATACAAAATATCTTCAGTTCCATTCTTGTTGGCGTAGAGTTAAAGGGTTAAAACAACAAGGAAACAGTGACCGTAAAAGAAACTCTATGGAAGATGGCAAGATATTATCAAACGTATGGAATTTATTCGAAATATACGCTGTTAAAAACTCTTGAAATATATTTTTTTCAAAATACGTATTTAAAACAAAACAAACAATAGACAAACAACTGAATTCATTTGTTATTTTCTGAAAATATTTTCTAAAAAACTTTTTTTTAATTTCTTACAATCTACGTATGAATGTTTAGGGCAGCAACGGGGTTGCTCTTCTTAAGCGTCAACAATCACAACCTGTAAGAATTTAAACAAAGCTTTTTTCGATAGCAAATGGTAGCCTTTGTTGAAGGCAACAAGGGAGATTTTGCCCACGAAAGAAAAAAAATATAAAAAAGAGGACAACTTAAATATTGCAGAGAGAAGAAAGGATTTCATAAAATTTTTTATATTTTTTTTTTTTTTTTTCAATTTAATGCAGAAAAATCTTCTACGCACTTTACTTAGAATTAACAACAAATTAGTTCTAACAATTGACATTCAAATTAGTTCTTATGCTGGAGGTTAAATCTCTTTTCCTTCTATTCTATACACAACAAAAATAATGCCACCAGTATTCATGGTTAAAAAAATTTCCATATAACGCTGACTTAAGTGTATAGATTACATAAATTATTAAAGTTGTTCCTTTTTTAACTAATTTTACACGTATAATTTTATTTTATTTTTAAGTGAAATACATTGAATACAACTTTTGAAAATATTTCTTCACTTCACATTAATTTTCTTGTTTATTATCCTCAAAACAAATCCCAGTGGGTTTTTAACAAAGAAAAGCTTGTTCTTTTGATTTCTTAAAAGATAGTACAAAACTGGGTTTGCACAAACGTCTGAAAGTTTCCCTTAACCAGCCTCTTCCATTGATTGCATTCATGTGCAATGAAAACAATGAAGATGTCAGCAAAGGGAGTTTCTCCAAATGCATTAAAAATGTAATTGAAATTAAAAAGAAAAATGCACACATAAACAACTTATATGCTATCATGGATGTATTATTCTATGAAATACTGTTACAAAGGAGTCATTTCTTTATTTCAATTAGTTTCTTTACTTTTGTTTCTTGCCAACACTGGTTTCTAAAAAACCTTTTCAGTGTAAATTCTGAAATAATTTTTTAAGTATCTTTCCATTCCTGTAAACCCATTTCCTTTTCTTGTATTATTTTTGTTTGTTTTGCTTTTCTTTATTTGGAAATTGTTCATTCTGCTAGGCTAAGCTAAGTGAATGTTATTATGTGGTTGGCTTTCAAGACAGTTTGGTGGCCTCCACGGAAAGGCGTTTATTCCTACAGAAAAATAAACATATTGTTACGAAAATGAAAAATATAGATACTGGTATTTTGCTTAACATTAAAACTAGAGACAAAAGCTACAAAAACAAAACAATGCAGTAATTAGGTCTATTTATGAATTATAGTACTGCTTAATATGATAACAAATGCTAGCATAATAAAATATTGTAGGCAAGTTAACAAATATCTACAAACAACACTCTAAGAATAAATGGAAACTAAATACACAAACAATACTACAGTAATATATGTAGACAACGATATTTAAATTTATAGAGATTTCGAGAAGGCGAAGTCACGAACAGTTGCCTTCAAGAACTTTCGTCAGACTGTTTACCCTGCCATATAAAATGCAAAACAAAGCGCGCGAGTTAGTTAGTGAAGTTCTGTTAGCCTTGTATGAAGACGCTTTGCATTTGAGTGGAGTAATGGTGTTTTGAAGATCTTCATTACAAAGATCTGTCGAATAATTGTCTATTTATTGTTTTTGTTTATGCAAAGGGTTTAAACAGAGGCATAATAAGGAAAAGCAATTGTTGTTGTTTACATCAAGTTGTGAACAGTGGCACATAGAATTGTGCGAATAATAAAGAACTTTAATTAAAACTAAACAAAACTTTATTTTTACTTTATTCGCAATTTACGAGCTCATATTTTGAACCTTTTTAAAAGGTGAAAACGTAGCAATATATTCATAATTGGTCACCATAAACCTTCAGTCAGGATTACTAACTATCTTCTCATATCATCCATGTTGTGTGTGTTCACTTTATCTACCACTGGTGGGACCTACAGTTTAAATGCGACTCCAAACGGCTTTTACACTCACAGTTTTTGCCAGAAATCTGCTGAAAGGAAGTCACCGAAGAAATATTAGTTCATGTTTCCTTTTGTTAGAGATGCCTGACCTGGGGCTCACGTTTAATACACGTGCTTGTTTAGTACCACAAAATCATTGCCTTTTACAAATGGTTTTTAGTTTAATGTGTTAGTAAATTGACAATAATTTTCTTTTGAACAGATGTTATTCCTATTTTTTTTTGTGCCGTTATCCCATGAGCCATTATAATAATTAAATTAACCGCAGTAACATTATGTTGCAAGCTAGAGCTTTCCGCTATTGCCAGTTTGCATGCGTTCGACAAAAAACTCAATACTGGCATCTTAAGTCACTACTCTGTAATAAAATTATCTTTCTTTCTTGCCATAACATATTTTGCATATTAAGTAACCATATTTGTGGTTAATAAGTATATATGCAGAATATTAAATAAAATATTACTCATACGTCATAGCGTATAATTGAGTTTTTGACTTTGACAATCTATGCTGTACCTGCAATAACAAGCATAATGCACAGAAAATTGTAATTTTTCCAGATTTTAAAAACTTCTCTTTTCATAAATAAATGTCATTGAAAATCTCCCCCAACAATAACATATTTTGAGCAGGTGTATTTACACAAGTAGTTCTATTGCGACTGTTTACATTTCAAATACCCTGGGAATAACTTGAATAAAGCAAACTACTTCAAAAGTATTGATTGCATATAATTGTTATTCATATGTACAAGACTAAAGCACATCAACAAATTTTTGTTCCCCTTTTAAGAGAATTCCATGCAGTAGTAAACTCTTGTTGGTGTTACATTTTCCAGCTCCACGCTTCTAAAGGCACTTTTATACATTTTTGTATAAGTGTGAAAAATATTCTTAGAAATGTATCATGACATAGTGGAGCTCTGTTATTGTACTTGTATATGTAAGAGCTTGCAACATTGTAATAATGGTGACAATAAATTATTGAATTTTATGGTACAAAAATTCAGATTTATTTCAATAAATATTGTTAGAAAAAATTGCAACATTTATGGGTTTATTTACCTTTTGTCTCTCTCCCTCTATGTTTTATACTTTTTCTCTTTTCGACTAAACAACACACAACCGCTCAGCAATTTAACATTTTAGAACTTCTTATGAGTTTAAAACTTCGATTTGCAAAACATTAAAAGAACTGGCAGCTGGAATTGAAAAAAAAAATTAAATTAAAGTTATTGAGGCCTCTTTAAATTGAACTCCCAGGTCAGACATCTCGAACAAACCGAAAGATGAAAAGCAGCAGTCCTCTGACAAAAATTCTGCGAATAAAATAAAATTGCCACGATATGTTCCTTAAAAAATCTGTCGTTCGAAATAAACTTTGTACTACAGGTCCTGCCACTCATGCATAAATCTAGGTCGTAATCCTAGAGGGTTGTAATGATCAATTAAGCAAGTTAGTAGGACTATCGGGAGGACAAGTTGCTTCTCTTTCCGATTTTGTTAATGATTTATTCAGATAATATAAGGGCTCTTGCTAAATAAAACAATGCGTTTGTGAGACACATTGAAACACATCTCATAATAGGTAGTGTATTGAATTATTAGACGAGAGGCTACTGTTCAAACCCCAGGTAATGCATTTTAAACTAAACGGCAAATGCCTCTGAGAGGATGTCTCTGAGATAGACATATGTACATACTTAATTCGCCAGTACAACCCTTTAGTCAGGATTACGGCCCAGATTCTCAACACCACTCATGTTATGTGTTAATTGTATACTAACTAATTGTAATTTTACAGAGTTTTTTACCAGAAATCTGCTCAGAGGAATTCGCTGAAGAAATATTTTTTCATATTTCGTTTTGATGTCTAACCGGGGATTTGAACCGTGGCTAATAAGCCAACACACTACCTACTAGACTACGGCGAATCTGAGATATATTTCTTCATATTTCGATTTGTGTGAAATGTCTATGGTTTAAAGCGTGGCCTCACTACTAGACTACAGAAAATAAAAATAAATTGGTTTAAAAAATGTAGGCATGAAAACGTCTTCCAATCTTATTAAATTAACTTCAGATCTCAACTAATATTATTAAGCGTATCAAATATGCCTTCAGTTAGATACGTCTTTTTTCTGAATTATAATGATTGGTTAATAATTATTTAACCTTTTTGACCAGCTAAGGTATGTCCCAAAATTCTAAGAAATATTTTTTGGCACAATTTTATTATTTATTAAATAAATTTGTTAATATCATTGCTATCATTTCATAGCATGTTGAAAAATAAATTCATTATTTTCCTTTGCAGTTTATAAACGTTTTTCTATCGTTAAATAATTTAATTTTCAATTCTTCGTCATAGTATGAGCGATATGTAATTTTTCATAATCATATTCATCATACGTCACATGGGACATAACGTTGTATAAACAAAACGAAAATCATCAATAACAACAGCAGAGTAAGCGAAGGAAAAAAAAATATAAAAACCATTTAAACGAAAGAGAAAATAATGAAATAATTAATTTTGAAATATACAAACACTTTAGAACAACAACAACAATAGCTAAAGGGCAGCAAAATGATGAAACAATTGGGGAAAAAATCATTCTCTTGTCTTGTCAACAAAAAACTAACATGGAAACTCTACGAAAGTAAGCAACTGTTTCTGTATTTTTGGAAAGAGTTTTAAATTTTTTATTGTTTCATTAGGAAAAGAGAAACTTCTGGATCATAAATCACCGAAATATTACGAAGTTTTTTGTTCCAATTTCGTTGTTATTGTGCTTTTTGTGCAGGAAACAAGAAAAATAAAACAAAATTACGACAAAATTGTATGGATTAATATCATAAAGAAGAGTTACTTCTTGAGGTACTATCTCTCATTCTCTCAGTCTGTCTTTCATTTTACAGAAAAAAAAGAAAACACTAAAAGAGAAATTGAGTTTAGAAAACATTTGTACGTATAAATCATTTATCGGTCTAATGTTTATGACACTCTGCCATATTTCTCTATAGATTTGTGTATGTTTGAGTATATAAATATACGACTAACTGGCAGTATATTTGCTATTGAACATTTTTGTAAAACAATATGTGTTGACATTATTACTTACTATACCCAAACGTCTATAAATAGAGCGCATGAGAGAGAGTGTAAAACATAATATAGGGTGGGAAATTTTAAAGTTTATATTTAAAAATACAATAAAACAAAAACGGTTTGAAATTTTGCCAAATTTATTTTTCTGTTGTAAAGTACAATTGATCCGGTTAGAAATGAAATATTATTTCATTGATGTGGCTGCCGCTGCTGGTCTCACAGTAACTCATTCGATAGTACCAATTTTCGTGCTGTATTTGAGTGTATGTCGGCAATATCGTCACGAATGTTGACCTGCTATAGGCGTCTGCATTGACCGTAATGGTTGAAGAAATTTGAGCCAATGATGCCTACGCTCCACAAGCCGCACCAAACAGTTACACGTAATGGGTGCATTGACTTCTGTTAGACCACGTACCTAACAAGATGAATATGATCTTCATCCCAAAATATGATTTTTTTCTCGTTGGCCCAATAAATCCCAATGATGCTCAAGAGTAATTCGATTCATTTCGTTCAGTGGAGAAAATATACTGACTTTTGTGCCAGAATATAATGAAATAAGTATTGACTGATTCGATATAACCGATGGTTCAAATTTAAAACAATAGGTGGCCGCCCTGTACAATACATTGATAATAACAAAACTTTTTAACACATTGGCATACTTTTTGATTTTTTAGATTTTTACCTATAAACATTAAAGCCTTTCAATCTCTTTAGACTTCAAACAGAAAATAAAAATGTTCTGCACATTTGTATGTCAGTTATTGTGTTCCTCTGCATATAGTTTTTAATATACCACAAGATATTTAGTGCTTTTGTCTTGTGTCCTCTCTTTTGTTGTTGGATTTTCTGGCTGTCTTCTGAGAATTTGGCAAAATAAAGTTTTCAGTTAAAATTCATAAATTTTAAGTAATTTTCGTGCATTGCTGGCCAAAAATGTCAACGTTTATCAGTAAAAAATGTTAAAGTAAAACAAAACAGATACGATTTCGTTAATTTAAATGTTTAATATTTTTTTGTTTTGCTTTTGTTAGAATAAAGTTTCTTGGTGAACTTTAACTGATAGAAGAAGTGACTGTTTTGTGTGGCTTGATAAAAGAAGGCGTCATTGGCCCATATTTCTTTCAAAATGAGGACAGCGCAACAATTACGGTCAGTGGATGCACCTATCGCACCATGATAACCGATTTTTTTACCCTCTCTTCAAGGCATTGAGGTGAACGATGTTTGGCTTCAACAGGATGGTGCAATTTGCCACACAACTCATGCCACAATCGATTTATTACGTCGAACGTTCGATGGCCGTTCAATTAGCCGAAATGATGATGTCAGTTGCATGCCAAGAAGATGCGATTTCACAACGTTGGACTATTTTCTACGGTGCACTATTAGAGAAAAATGTTATGCCGGTAAACCAAAGACAATTGAGCATTTAAAGGTCAACATTCGTGATGCCACTGCCGAGATACGACCCCATAGACTTGAAAAAGCGCATGTGAATTTTTCCGATCAGATGGGGGTACTGTAAGGCCAGCCGCAGCAATCACCTGAATGAAATAATATTCCATTACTTCACAACAAAAGAATAAGTGTGGGTAAATTTAAATCGTTTTTGTTTTATTGCATGTTTTAATTTAAATTTTTTAATTAAGCACCCATTATATTTACTCACAATATGCTCATATATAATATGTAAAATTAATAATAACATGAACATATGTGACGTATGAGTTTTATTTAAATCTATTAGTTTGATACATGACAAAATCAAAGACATTTTATTGCATACTTGTCAGAGTAACTATTCTACTACATGTAATACGATGCGTATACGTAATATATATCAAATGCAGTTAAATACATAGAAAGCTATGGATGATATGACAATTCTAATGAATTCTTAAAAATTAACAATTTTTGGAGATATCCTAACCTAAAAGTAAATACAAAACCATAATTCTAGGCTATATTTATGGCCTGTATCTTCATAGTCAGTATCTTCCACATCTTCACAACACAAAAAAACTTTCAAACTGTTTGGGTTTTATAGCATTTTGAAATTAAAACTTTTAAGTGGCCCACCCTATACATATATATAACATGATACTCACTTCATACTTAAAATTTCCATCTGCATTAATTGTAGAGTCTCTGTAAACCTCATTTTTAAATTATTTTTAACGATTTGACACCGTTGTAATAATTTTCGTGGGGCGCCCTTAAAGAAAAGTATTATGCCGACAAATTAGAAACAATTGAGCATTTGGATACATAAAGTCATAGCCGAGATACAGCCCCACATACTCGAAAATGTAAGCGAAAATTGCTCCGACCGAATGAGGTGCTGTGAGGCCAGTCCCGGCAGCCGTATTAATATTATATGTCCAACCGTAATAACTGTACTTCACAACAACGGAATAAATTTGGCAAAATTTCAAACCGTCTTTATTTTATTGAATTTTTAAATTTAAACTTTTAAATGGTCCACCCTTTGCCTACAAATATTTTACGCTCAATGTACAATTTATAAGAAGAAGAAAAATGATTTTGGAATAAGAAATAAGGCACAGACTTAAAACAATTATAATTCAATTATCTGCTAGTAGAACATATGATACATAGATAAATGAAGCCTCGGTTCAAACCCCAGGTCAGACGTCACCAACAAAATAAATTATGCAAAAATATTTCTTCGGCAACTTCCTCTCACCAGATTTCTGGCAAAAGCGCTGAAGTGTTAATAAAATTGCCATGAAAAGTTTCTCAAAACTTTTTTGTTGTTCGGAATCGACTTTAAACTGTAGGTCCCACCACTCATGCATAATAATACACATACACAATATAAGTGGTGTGAGAAGCTAAGTCATAATCCTGACCATAGAGTTGTAATAACCAATCTATGTAGACCACATGAATATAACATTACAAAGCAAATATGGTTGCCTGCCTGGGTGTTTTCCCGACACCTCTCGTTTATTTCTTGTTACGGCTTTTTGCGTTCTTCCTTTTTTAGTTTCTCTATTATTTTGTTAAACGGCTATTAAGGTGATGTTCAAGTAAGAAAAAATCTTAAATGTTCTTAATGGCAAAGTGATATTGAAATACAACTACAAAAGGAGAATCAACTGTCGTAAGTACACACTTAGGCTCAGCAAGAAGGAAAAGTGAAAGAAATTCTTAATGTTTATTACTTCCTTAGTAAACGCCTGTTGTAAACACCTTTCATCCGTTACATTTTAAATAGTTCGGCTGTCCAAATATGCAAAATGGTAAGAAAAACTCAATCTTGGACACTACAATGGTAATTGAAATAAATTATTTGGCAAGTATTTATCTGAAAAGGCCTTAAGAAAGTCTTTGATTTCTCATTCGATAGCTAAATAGAGGAAGTTGAAGACCAGAATGGGACCAGAAATGTATTGTGGAAGAAATTTTTTGGCATTTAAAGAAAAAAACATTTTTTTATTGACTCATTATTTTCTATTGTTTACTTCTACATAATTTAAGAACTTGGTAGCAACTATTTAAGGTATGTTTTTGAATAGTTGGACAAGAAATCCGAAAATTATATTTCGATTGGTGGTGGTCCATTAAGTAGCCAAACAAAAATTGGAAATAATTAAAACCACGAACCAAATATGTATCGCTGTCTACATTAAAAGTAAAAAAATTTTGATTTACACTTAATTTAAATTTATTTGATTTCATTCATAGATATATAATTGGTCAGGCTTCTTACACCACCCACGTGTTACTTTTATCTATGAGTCCCAGAACCAACAGCTTAAAGTCTCATTTACTCTCAGAATTTTTGCCAAGAATCTGCTGAAGGAAGTCACCGAAGAAATATTTTTTGATATTTCGTTTTGTTCGAGATGTCCGACTCGAGATTTCAGCCGTGGCCCCACGTCTTATACACTACCTACTTATACACTACCTACCAGATCTACACCCGTTATTGGTCAGTATAATCTTTGAATGACTTACTTCTGCGTGAATTGGTTTTTACCACGAGTGACGAGACATCCTAACCACTCTAACGGCTGCAGCATTGTAGAATGTTCCTTCCTTTTTTAATTTTTTTATATTCTCGCTTTGTTTTTGTTTTTCATTCTCCAGCGTTTTTTCTCATTTTTCATTTTCATACATGCCAGGCGGGTGTGATAATTAATTTCTATGAAAAATTGCAATCTCAAGTGTTGCACACTCCCAGCTATGAAGTGTTTGATGCCGCCGCTTACTGTTGGTTCGTTGGTAGTCAACCAACGTTGGTAGTCAATGTATGTGTTTGGAAAGAAGGAGTTGTTCTGCACTCGCATTCTTTTCGACCCATATAAGGTTTTTTCAAGTTTTTTCTCTTTTCCACTCAAACGTTTTGTTCTTTTATAGTTTCTGTTATTATTTGAAATTTTCTATTGTTTTTACTGTTATTGCTATTCGTTCTTTTTCTCTCTATCTCCCATTTTTTTATGAGTTTTGCTTCTTTTTTTATTTTTTTTTTTTTTGTAGAAAACTGAAATTGAAGATAAGACATCGTTTATTAGAGACGTCCTTTCCAACATACACAATCTCATACATTCACACAATAATGTACTGCCACGGTTATTACAGTTGCAGCGACTAGAATAAGGATTTCATTTTTTTTTTGCGTTTAATATGCGTAGAATGAAATGGTACGAGAAATGGAATGAAATTTAAATATATTTTCATGAAAAAAAAAATATAATTTAACCATTTTCAAAATCTTATCGTGTGTTTGTTCTTCTTGTCTTATATGAGAATCGTTTACCTACCACACCCTGAATGACACTAAAATTTCAAACATAATCGTATTTTTCTTCTACTTTTTTAATGATTTTCCACTGTTCCTTTTAGTTTTCTATTTCCTTGTTGTATATAAGAGATGAAAACACTTTAAAATAATAACTTAACACACCACATACTAGACTACGACAAGTTCATTTAATTTTTGTATTTAATATTATTAAGATCCTGTTACTGCTTTCTCGTTCTATTCCTAGATTAAGCCGGTGTATCCATATTATTCGACTGCTGGGAATTGGTATCAATAGTTTCTTCAACATTTAAGTACAGATAGACACGTATGATTAATATTTTAATTCCCCTTACATAAAAAATTTAGCACAACAATAACAATTTTCATTGGAATAATTAAATATTTTCTAAATGAAAACCAAATATTTTTATTGCAATTATTTTGTTGTTTATGTCCAGCATAATGTTGTTATTGTTGCAGTGTTAAAAAAAAATATTTTTAATGACATCTGTGTTGACGTTACACATTTTTCTATTTTCAAAAGTATGAAAATCATAAATTATAATTAAATAACAACAACAATATTTATAATACTGCTCATGTAATAATAATAATTATTTTTTTTTTTTTGTGGACTAAATGCGAGGATATAAATACATATGCATTTTATGTGTGATATTTTCCACACCTACACTACCAACTATATTTACAGGCATGTTTATACATAGGGTCTTGCCTTCAGCGATACCTATAATTATATATGTATATACTTACATACATAATTGGTCAATACAAACCTTCTGTCAGGATTACGACCTATATTCTAACACCACTTATGTGTGTGTTAACCTGCAGTTTTAAAGTTGATTCCGAACGGTAGATTTTTGGGAAACTTTTCACGGAAATTTTATTTACTCTCAGAGATTTTACCAGATCTCCTGAGGGGAAGTCACCGAAGTAATTCTTTTTCGTATTTCATTTTATTGGAGACGTCTGATCTGGGATTTGAACCGAGGCCTCACGTCAACTACTAGACTATGGTTGCTATGTTTAGGTATTGTTTAGGTTTACATAAAACCAGGTTTTGGTGAAATAGCAACGACATTTCTTATTCCTTTGAAAGACATATTGTTGCCATTATGAGTTGGATATAACATCGCTGGATATTCGCCACGGCTTCTGTATGCGCATTGCATCCGAAATATTCAATTTCTGTGAATCTGGTGCACAATATAGGATAAGTTTGAGCAAGAACAGCTGTGGTTTGCGTATTATTCATACGGACCTCAGCTTTAATAAAACCCCACAAGAAAACATATAACACCGTCAAATCACACGTGAAGAATATTCAATGTGGCATGAGTTGTGCTACACATCCGTTCTGTTGAAACTATATGTTGATAGCGTTCAGACTTTCAAATTCAAGCCAAAGAGAGAAGGTAATTATCGATCTACAATGCTTGCCGCTGACAGTGAGGGCCTAGCCAACGTAGTCCTTAAGGAATTAGGGATCGAGGATGCCGCTAGTTCAAAATCCACGCTAAACTATGAAATTTTCGGGTTACAATAGACGCTCTAGGATCTCAAGTGGATTCTTAATAATTGTGTCTGTTGTTCTTGCCATTCCTCCAGAAATGGGCATCATCGCTGAAGATAATTTTTCGAGGTCAGATTCCAACTGCTCGAGATCCTATTAAATGAACACTTCGTTGTAGTTATCCATGGTGTTCTAGCACAACAGTATGACAGATACAGCTTGTCTGTTATCAACTGTTGACATTTGGGAAATTCCTGTGGGAACACACTGTACATGGGCATGATGTAATTAAATGTTGCCGATATAATTTCATATATATGCAAGCATATACGCACACATTAGGAATTGTGCTCATGGATTTTAAATTTAATATCCTATTATCATTATAACACGTAATTTCAAATTGTTTGATTTCAAAAAACGTACTAGCCTCCATAATTCATATGAAATTGTTTTCATACTTTTGATATCACTTTGTAAATTCATATTAAGCTCAGGGGAAAACATGAAACTAAACATACATAAGAATATAAATATTGAATATTTTATGTTATTGGTCTGTGTTTATATCACTGCTTTAAAGCTTTGAGAATTATACGCCATAACGTTAGAAAATCTAATGAAGAGTAACTAGAAAAAGTTTTACAATTACAACTCAAAGTTAAAGACAAATAAAACTGAGTAAAAGCATTTCATTGAATCTCGTTTAGTAACACATTTGTTTTAAATATGTATGTACATTAGTAAGTTCATATTTTTTTGGCCAGAACTCAAAATAAATTTTCTGCTATTTAAGCGCCGTAGCGAATTTAAAAATTCATCTTTTGCAAGCCAAAAAAATTTTTCATTTATTACGATCCTAGAGTCAAATAAACCTTGAGAAAATAAATCAAAAATTTGTATACTTTTCTAAACAAATTTCCTTTACAGTTTTCTATTTCTATTTTTTTTTCTGGATTTGTTTGCCATTTTCGTTTTTATTGGGTTTGTGTGTTTGTTCATATCCACTCTCTAATTCATAATGTTTATGATTTCATAATACTCATCATAATAATGATAATTATTATGAATTCAAATGAATGCTACTTTTGCCATATTATCTGTATATGTATGTGTATATAGTTGAGTATGTAAATATATATTAATTTTAATACCCTATATACCTACCCATTTAAGGTACAGGTTAAAGCTGATGTTGGTAGCACTTTTAGAAAAATTGCCTAACAATACCAATTCAATGGTTGTGAAGTTGAAGCGATTAAGATAATGTCCTTCCCTGAACCTATATTTAAATTTTTATAAAACCAAGTTGAGATGATATATCATTGAAATTTTTTAATCGTTTTCAAGACATATTGTTGAAATTGTGTATAGAATATAACATCGTTGAAATATCTGCCACTGCTACTGTGTGTGCAGTGCATCCAAAATTTTCAATTTTATATGCCTAAGTTTGAGCAATAACAGCTTATTCACATTGTCTTTTTTATAAGAATACTCCAGAGGAAACCGTCTAACTGCGTGAAATCGCACGACTTTGGGTACTCAGTTCACATTACCAACAGTTCAAATTGTTGCCTTCGTCTAGTAGATAGTGCGTTGGTTTATTAGACGTGAGGTCAGACATCTCCAACAAAACGAAATATGAAAAAAGTATTTCTTTAGCGACTTCCTCTCAGAAGATTTCTAACAAATACTATGAGAGTAAATAAACCTGCCATGAAAAAGTTTCTTGAAAAAATCTGTTATTCGATGTCGAGTTTAAATTGTAGGTCCCGCAACTTATGTTTGAAATAAACACGCAACATGTTAGATCGTAATCCTGACAAAAGGGTGAAAGTGACTAATTATGACCACCTTGTGTTTTCATAACACGAGCAACGAGAACCGCTGCTAGAGCGACACTGGATGCTCTCTCTGTTGGATTGATATTCACAGCACATGATAATGAAGATTAAAGCTTTGGAAATTGTTGAAGGGCGACAGTCTAATATGTATGTATGTTATCCACACAGACGTCAAGGCAACGCAATACCTTTTAGGCAATGGGGTTTTCTCTGAAACATTCACAATTCATTTTAACAGAAATGTTGTCAACGTAACTTCAATAGCTAACCTTGTGTATCTATGTGTGGGATATTTTTGATATGTATGTATGGGGTGTATGTATGGTTATTGCAGCATAATGCAATTCGTGATAAACAGGTAGGCTGGTGCACAATCTCAAACATACTGTAATACATTCGAGTTCGGGTTGTCATATAAAAACTGACGTTCCTTTCCAGTGTAAGCCGGAAAGGCAGAACTCTTGGATTTTCTTTTCCAGTCATCTCTGTATGAACTTCAAAAATGATTTCTTATATTGCCCGGGTTGTATATTGATTTGTTCCATTACAATGGAATAAACCTTTTGACCAAAAGTACCTTGGCCTTTAAGCAGGTTGGCGGGACCTACAATTTAAAGTTGACTGCGAATTATAGATTTTTGAGAAACTTTTCAGGGCAATACATATTTTTTTCCAAACCAGACCCTAACTTGCTCATACGATCAAATAAAATTTTTGTTCTCAATTCAGATTAAATTACGAACTTCTTTAAAGAATGCAGAAGGGTAATTTAATAGTGAGTATAGCCTAATAATTTGCATCGTCCTTTTTATTGTACATGTAGAGTAGAATATTATTTGTATTTATTTTGTTTTTTCTTTTTTTATATGGCAATGAGGTAAACTTTAAGTAAATTATGAAATATTTTACAAAATATTTGTTTAGAGAGGAAGAGCTAGAAACATAGAAAAAAATAAAACCAAATACAAGCACATGAAAATTTTTACTAATACTGTCAGTAATCGTATCCATACATTTATATATTGTATCATATGGGACTTTATTTTTAAGTCTATAAATTTTAATATTTTTTCTGGGTGCTTTAGAAAATTGGAAAGCATTAAATGTAAGTATGTATACGTTGTATGATATGATATGGCATTACATTTTTATTACACACTTCTTATGGAAATGATGGCACTTACCTTAATGCAGGAAATTAGAAAAATAATTTATTTTATAACTAAGTAAACACGTATTATCATTAGAAGGAAAATGTTTTTTTTTTCTTCAGATCTTGTTTGAAATTTAATGATTTATGGTGACATTTCTTTAATTTCATTGCAGATACTTAAGCGGAAAACAATAGAATTTGTAATATCGCCAATAAAAATAAATATTCTTCATAATTTTAAGAATGGCTTTATTAACAAAATTAATTGGAGTCTGCATTCACCATATTCCATCACTTTATAACTTTGAAATGATTTAATTAAAAGCTCTACCAAGCTCTAATGCAAGAGGACTTTAAAAGCCCAGAAAGCTATTTGACTACAGTAAAATTTTGTTTGAATGATACTCACGTATAGAACTTCTTCATACAGTATCAAGTCTAGATTGCAGAAACAAATTGTTCTTCATAGTTTTGCAGTTTAAGAATATATATGTATATGAGAAGCGCCATCGCAAGTCCGTGAAACAATCGAAAATATCGAACTGTGGCGAACGGTGTGTGTGAGAATCCGTCAGCGGCAAGCCGTCATTTTTCTCATGTATTGAACATTTCTGGCACTAATTTGAGTCCAATTTTGTAAAAATATCTCGGTATAATGCCATACAAAGTTCCATTGATTCAAGATTTGAATCTGCACGTTGATGTCGATTTTACCAAAAAAAACAAATATAAAATTTTCGGATGAAGCTCATTTTCATCTTGATAGGGACGTTAATAAGAAAAATTGTCATATTTGGGGCTCAGAAAACCCACACGTGGTCTTACAGAAACCAATTAACCCATTACGAGTGACTGTTTAGAGCGGCTTGATAAAAGGAGGCATTATTGGCCCATGTTTCCTTGAAAATGAGGACAGCTTACCCATTACGGTTAATTGCACCATCATAACAGTTTTTTCGTACCTGCTCTTCATGGTATAGATGTGAACGGCGTTTGATTTCAACAGGATAGTGCAACTTGCCACACAACTCATGTCATAATCGATTTATTGCAACAAGCGTGTGATGGACACTTAATTAGCCGAAATGGTGACCGTTTTAGACTATTTTCTCTGTGGTGCCGTTAAAGACACGTTTTATGTCGACAAACAAGAGACAATTGATCATTCGTGTTTCCAATGTCAAGGTACTATCCCATAAACTTGAAAAACTGCACGAAAATTGGTCCAAAGGAAGGAGGTACTGTAAGGCCAACCGCGGCAGCCATATGAATGAAGTAATATTCCATTTCTAAACGAAACGATTGTGCTTTACAAAATAAATTTTGCAAACTTTCAAACGGTTTTTGTTTTATTGTGATTTTAAATTTTATCTTTTTGATGACCTGTGTTTTACATTAAAAATATGTGGCGTATGAGTGATATTCTAAAAATTATTAAATATTACTCATACAACCTGTAAAGCCATTGGTATGTTTACCACATGTACTGTTTTTTGTTTAAATAGCATTTAAAGTGTTCACAAACTTTTATTATAAATTGTTGTTGTATAAAATTAAGTTCTTCCAAATCTTCTACGACATTGGTATGGCCATTTGAGATAATATTTATTTTTAAATTTAATTTTTTAAATTTCTCACCATTAATAAATAAGTAATATACATGTCAGCTCAAGGAATAAAGAAGAATAGATTTACTGGGCAAAACTAATATTAAAACTCAGTTCATTAAATATATTCCAACTTTACACACATCTCCCTAATGTGTACATATTTGTTTTTTACATTAATTTTCAATATTAATTACACTGCACGCATATGTGTTGGTATCCGCACAAATATTTGTAAATAATGAAATAAATACTCTTGCAAAAATAAATAAAAAAAAAATGTAATTATTTATTGATGTGCTGCAGTAACATACTGCACGATATGTGTTAAACGATATTTGCAATGCAAATATTTTAAGCGCATGTTGTATTAGTATAAATTAGTACACGATTATGTATATATTTGTTAACAAAATAATGTAATTAGAAATTAATGCACACATGATATGCATTTGTTTACAAGTATAGATAGCAATAAAGCCCTTTTTTTCTTTTTTACTTTTATTTTTCACAATTTCTATACACGATATCATGTGTGTAAGTGTTGTAGATAGATATGTATGTTGTGTTTGAGGTGATGTTTGCTACACCTATTAATTCAAAGTTAGTTTCTTAAAATA
This sequence comes from Sarcophaga rosellei, assembly GCA_930367235.1. Lineage (NCBI taxonomy): Eukaryota > Metazoa > Arthropoda > Insecta > Diptera > Sarcophagidae > Sarcophaga > Sarcophaga rosellei. The sequence goes on along the minus strand of OV884020.1, from coordinate 65,526,863 downwards.
GAAACTACAACTAAGAATAAAATTCCATTGACATTGAGAAAATCTCTCTCTGTAGGTGATAGTATCGGTGGCTGTTTTATGGAAATTGGTTCACAATACACAGAAGTCCATCTACCAATTAACTTATAAAATTTCCGCCAAATATTGAATGATTGCAACGACCCTATACCAGTGGGTCGATTTTTATTAGGCTACTATTTAACTCAGTTGAGTACGATTAGAAAACAATTATTTTTATTTACCATCGTGTTAAATAACCCACTCTAAGGCAAAGTAACAACCTACTTTAGAAATGGATTGATTCACTGCAATTTAGTAGGCGAAACGTAAGGTTTATTATGTTAATTTATATATACGGCCTTTTAGTCACCGCAATCTAGTAGATTTAAACCCCAGGTCACAAATCTTCAACAAAATCGAAATATGAAAAGTGTTGAACTCCGTGGACTGTATAGGGGGGGAAGAGCACAACAAAAAAATAAAACTGTTGCTCACACTTGGAACACTATAAAGAAAGGAACCAAATATTAGACGAAATTCCAAAGTCACTAATAAATAAGCACAACAGAACAACACTTTCCTGTTTCTCTGACACATGAACACGCAAATAGACAATTTATCTTAAAAGAAATTGATTAAAATCACTTGAGTTGGTTAGTTGATTAGCCTGCCAAGGCACGATCACAAATTATGTTTTTCTTCTCTGATTTTCCGAATAATTTCCTTAGAATTTCTTAAGGCAGTAGGTCGGCGTATCAAACGTTGATAATCCCAAAACAAATGAAGTTTTCTTTTATTTAAATGGTTTTTTTTTTAAATGTTTTTATTTTATATCTTAACAAATTTTAATTTTTGTATTTCAAATAGGTACATTTTTCCTTTTACAAATAAAAATTATTGCACAAAAATTATCACAAATTATTAAGCAAAGTAGTTGCATCCTTGTAAATGTTACAAATAAGAAAGAATGAAATTAATAAAGCAAAACAAACATTCAATGTCAAAAAAAACAACAATAACATTAAAATACAAAAAAAGCTTTATTATATACGGCAGCGCCCTCTGTTGCTAGTTTGCCATCGATTAAACAATCCTGTTTATGTCGCCAAGGATGGGAAGATTGGACTATCAGACATAAACATACCGGCGCCCTTGCAGTACTGCAACCAAAAAAGATGTCCTCCATCTAATGACTAAAGAAAATCAAAAGAAAAAACTTTCATATTAGTTTCGTTTTTCTAAGCAATAGAAAACCAAACAGCTGCTGCAGTTCCAACTCTGATCCGTCAGGAATAAGTGTCATTGTCTAAAATTGGGTATCGAATTCTTGAGACTTATTGTTCCTCCACTAAATTGGAACTAGAGCTTCCGACGAACTAGGTCTTCAGCTCTCACGACCATGGAACGAACTAGGTCCACTGGTGGATTATTAGGACGAACGAGGTCCATTATTTTGCTGGGCTAGTGAACGGGTTGTCCTCTTCGATGCTTCAGTTTCTAACTCAACCTTCCTAGGGACAGACGGACTAGGTCTATTGCCCGTTAAAATGGAAGGTGTAACTTCAGCGGCCCGTATTTCCACACGTCCACCAGGTATGGTCGTGGCTCAATTAACCCTTCAGTTTATCTGGTCCTCGGCATCTTCACTTCTCCTCTATTTACTCGGGGAACCATGACACTGTAAGCTAAAGTTATTCATTAAAATATTTAGTTCGTTTGAAGAATTACAAGTTCATTCGAGCTGTTGGCAATCCAAATTTTCCCTGCAACTTTTTCGAAATAAAAAGTTGTTTGCGAACGGGAGTTTATCGGAGCCCTAGCTGTAAATATTTGCCCTCGATGACAAATACCAACTATGGCTTGGCTAAAAGAATCTGCCATAGTTGTCTGTAAAACAGTTTTGCACATCACTACCAAGCTTTGCTGCACGAACAGAACTTGTCGCATCGAAAACTCCAAGCTCTCGAGAGGATCGAAACACCTCCCGGTGCAGCAAAGTGTGATGTCGCAAATCGCAGACCGAACAATCCAATTTTTGCCTGCATTCATTCAACCTATGACCAACATCGAAACAGTCAATACACAGGTTGTTCTGTTTTACTACCATCAACCTAAATAATAAGCCGAGCCCGTATAAACGAAAATTATACCTATGCACCGGCGGATTAATACAGGAAGATTTTCAGCTAACAGCAACAAAAGTAGGAACCAAAAAGAATCTACAGAATGGTTGAGATTCTGTTCCTCACTAATTCTCCCAACGAAATTGAAATCCAATAAAAAATTCCAAAATTTAATTAAATAATAAGTTGATCCTAACTGAAACTCGAAAATGTCCCGATCGTAACTAATCTCGCGACACGCGACCAAAAAGAAATCGAAAATATTTCAAAAATCAAACAAAAGATCACCGTGATCACCCTGACAACGTACTGCCGCAAACTTAACAAAAGTACTATATGTGTGTCCAATGAACTGACATATATTCCAAAAAAAAACTACGCACTTCGCGAAACTAGGCCAACAGGACGAATTCCTAATGGCCAATAACCCGATACTTATTATCTCTCCTCACTCAAAAAGGAATATTAAAATGTATGGGTATGTAAATATATGTATGTAAATTTTGTCAAAGCAACAAATTCAATAGAAGAAAGTTAAATTAAATAATTAAAATAAAATTCGAATTTTCCTTAATCTAAAGGCACCAGAATTAATTTGACTTTAGATAATTTAAATAATTACAAAAAAAATAATAAATAAAGAATAAAACTCAAAGACTCAAACTCAAATACATTCTATCTAGTTATTTCACTTGAATTTGACGAAAATTAAAACAATCTTATATATGTACTTAAAGATCTGTTAAAATAAATGTGCAGATCTATCAATAATTGAAGTGAATAACACTTATTTATGGGTATCTCTTTCATGTACCCGGTGGATTTCAAGAATTGTTATAAATGGTAATGTGCTTTACTATTTAGCCACCGCACCATCACCAATTATAACCAAACCATTGACTTATAACTGATATCAAATTGGGTGGTTGAATTCGATTCACCAACTGTGATATTCACACCACAATTTGACATCCCAGCCACTTTTGACTTTGTTATAAGCCAAGACAAATTGGTATAACAGTGCATAAAAAGAACCCTCTGGTTCTCTCTTGTGAGAGAGGTTCGTATTATTTACCTCATCACGCTGTACTCAAGCCTGAAAGCTCCACCACGAAGGTTAGGGTCGTTTTCAATGCGTCCAGTAGAACTTCGTGTGGGCTGAGCTTGAATGACACGTTATTTACCGGGCCTGTTTTACAACACGATTTAAAGCTTTTAATCGTTAGATGGCGTTTTTACCGGTATGTCTTTAACGGGGACATTGAGAAGATGTATCGACAGATTCTTTTGGACCCTGATCAAGCGAAGTATCAGCGAATAGTTTTTCGTAAGGAATCGGATAGGGAAGTAGAGGATTTCGAGTTGAAAACCGTCACGTTTGGGGTAAATTGTGCTCCTTTTTTGGCAATAAGAACGTTGCTGCAACTCGCTGATGACGGTGAAGCACAGTGGCCTCTGGCTTCTGAAATTTTGCGGGAGATGATGTACGTAGATGATGCGTTAGCAGGAGCTCATGATGTTTCTGGGGCGATAGAGGCTCGGGACCAATTGAGGTCATCGTTGACTTCCGCGGGATTCTCGATGAGGAAGTGGACCTCAAACGACAAGAGAATTCTTCAGGGATTGCCTTCTGATCACTTGTTGAGGGAAGATTTTTTGGAATTCGAGGATATTAGCTCGATCAAGACTCTGGGCGTACGATGGAATGCCAAGTCTGATCTGTTTTTCTTTACGACAACGGCAATCGAGATCAAAGAGAATTTTACCAAAAGAGAGGTATTATCTATCATTGCTAAGCTTTTCGATCCTGCTGGATGGTTAGGTCCAATTATTGTCACCGCAAAGATGCTTATGCAAAGGATATGGAGCGAAAAGACCGGTTGGGATGATTTTTTGACCCCAGAGAGCCTTGCGAAATGGAAGCAATTTCTCAATGAATATAGTTTCATTAATGAAATAAAAATACCTCGATGGGTAGGTTTTCGGCCCGAATTTAATGTGGAAATTCATGGGTTCTCTGATGCTTCGGAGAAAGCATACGGGGCGTGTGTATACATTCGTATAGAGGATGGTTTAGGTGTTATTCAAACTCATCTGTTGTTGGCCAAGTCGAGAGTCGCTCCTCTAAAGACGATTTCCTTACCTCGGCTGGAACTTTGCGGGGCTGTCCTATTAACCGAGTTGGTGGAAGCCGTGAGGGCAAATTTGAAGTTTGACGCATCGAAGACAAAATTCTATGGGTGGACGGATTCTACCATAGTTTTAGCTTGGCTTCAAAAGCCACCCAGTTCGTGGAAAACTTTTGTTGCTAACCGGGTTGCAAAGGTGACAGAGCACCTGAATAAGGCCTGCTGGAGGCATGTTCGGTCGGAGCATAATCCGGCTGATTTAATAAGTCGAGGAGCTCGGCCGCAGGATTTGGCGACGGACGGCCTGTGGTGGCATGGTCCCCACTGGCTAGGTTCCCCTACCGACGAATGGCGTAACCCTATTCCCGAACAATATGACACTAGGGAAGAGGAAAAATGTCACATGGTTTTCTTCGCTTATTTTAAGGAGTTCGATGATCTTTTGAATCGGTTTTCCTCCTACTCCAGAGCGTTGCGTGTAATGGCCTTAGTATTTAGATTTTTTAATAGAGAACGTTCAGGTTATGATTCTTTGGAGATTACTCCACACGAGATTCGTAGTGTGAAAAGGAGATTAATAAGAATAGCCCAAAGGGCGTGGTACCCTCAGGAATACCGACGGTTGTCTGAAGGAGAGAAGATTGTAGAAGGAGAACTGTTGAATCTGAATCCCTTTTTGGATGAGGATGGTTTAATGAGAGTCGGTGGCAGGCTGGCTAATGCGGTTGATCTGAAATACAGCGAACGGTTTCCGATTCTTTTACCAACCGCAAGTCGGTTTTCTTATCTGTTGGTGGATTTTATCCATAGGTTGACCCTGCATGGTGGAAACCAACTGATGTTGAGAGTCTTGAGGTCCGAATTTTATATACGCAGGTCTAGGAATTTGATAAAGACCGTCGTGGGACGTTGCAGGACTTGCACTATCTACAAGGGAATGACTCAGAGTCAAATAATGGCAGCTTTACCCACGTCTCGTACCGTTTTCACTCGTCCTTTCGCTAGCACTGGTGTAGATTTTGCTGGGCCCTTCGACATTCGCAATTACACGGGTAGGGCATGTCTTATAACTAAGGGCTACGTGTGCCTGTTTATCTGCTTCGCTACGAAAGCTATTCATTTAGAAGCGGTTAGTAATTTGTCTACATCGGCATTCTTAGGCGCCTTGGCCAGGTTCATTTCTCGTCGTGGATATCCTACGGATATCTATTCCGACAACGGTACCAATTTTGTAGGGGCGTCGAAGATCTTGAAAACTGAATTTCGAAATTTTCTTAAAGAATCAGGTTCCCAGGTCAATGCTACTCACGGACCTAGGGGATTGACTTGGCATTTCAACCCCGCTGGTGCTCCTCATATGGGAGGTCTCTGGGAAGCAGGTGTCAAAAGTTTCAAACACCATTTCAAAAGGTTGGCAGGGAGCTTAAAATATTCTTTTGAGGAGTTTTCCACTCTCTTAGCACGTGTCGAAGCGTGCCTGAATTCGCGTCCATTATGCCCTTTGGCGGATAGTGCAGATTGTCTGGATGCTCTTACGCCAGGTCATTTTTTGATTGGTGGTCCTTTACTGTCCCCACCGGAGTTGGAAATTGCAGATCCTTTGCCTTCAATAACGAATCGATGGCAGAAAGTTAAGGCCCTGAACCAACGCTTGTGTCTTCGTTGGAAGGAAGAGTACCTGAAAGAGCTACAGAAGAGGAATAAGTGGAAGTGTTTGAAGAAAGATCTACAGATCGGAGATATGGTGGTCATCCGCGAAGACAACGTGCCTACCAATGAATGGCGCCTAGGTCGCGTAGTGAATTTGCATTCGGGTAGAGATGATCATGTTAGGGTGGTGGATTTGAAGACATCACGTGGAACAATTACTCGACCAGTTGTGAAACTGGTAATTCTTCCGACATCTTCAACTTAAAACATTTAATAATTTCAGCTAATAGTATCATGGTTTCGGCAAAAAAGTACAAGCGGGGCGACAATAATAAGAAAATGGTATGTCGTGTTTGTTTGAAGAACCACCCATTGCGATTTTGCGAAAGATTCTCGAGGGCAGACTACGAGGAGCGAATGAAATTGGTGACTATATATAAATATTGTGCTGGCTGTTTGAGTCACGATCATACCTGGCGGACGTGCGTTAGTACTGGCAAATGCAAGCGCTGTGGGGATATGCATCATACGCTGCTCCACAAGCCGGACACTAGACCTCGTTCGTCTGGTTCGAAGAAGACTGCGAAATCGAAGAACGATAAGCGCAATCGCCAATCGCCTGCTCGCACAGGTAATAAAGGACCACGTTCGTCCAGAAAATCCGCCAGGGGACCTCGTTCGTCCAATAATCGTGAGAGCCAAAGACCTAGTCCGTCTAACGCTCTGGTTCCGAGTCGATCGAGGAACCTCCAATCTCATCAGCCAAGAGAAATCTCTCGGTCAACAGCTGTTGAAACTTTACCTTCTTCGTCGTACACGTTAACGGACAGCGTTCTTCTGAAACCTACCGCTGTTGTAAGCATTGTGGCGCATGGACGATACGTCACCGAAAGAGCAGTCATCGATCCTACTGCGGAGCGTACCCTAGTTTCTGAGAAGCTAGTTCGTCGGCTTGGTGCGAAGACAATTAAGGTTGGACGTTCAGAGCGGGTTCTATTGGTAGTTAGAGGTAACTACGGCAGCAGCGACACGGTCGAGACATATGCGGAAGTGCGAAGTAAGTTGGATGGTCTCACACCGTCAAGGTCGATAGACGGAAGAATAGCCGACGAGTTTCCCGGACTCCAATTAGCAGACCCAACTTTTTTTGTAGCAGCCCCAGTGGGAATCAGGTTAGGCTGTGATGTATACAGCAAGATCATTCGCAATGGTGTATTTGGTGGTACGATGGGCAAACCGTTGGCCCAGTTTTCCATTTTCGGCTACCTGGTTTCTGGATTGTGTTCTGTATAATACATAAGTATGCAACACATTGCTCTGAACACCATGATACGTATTAAATATAATTTTTCATTTGTAGTTATAATTTCATTTATTTCCATTAAAGCAGCTGACGTATGTCCATTGAAGTCCGGATCGTGAGCTGATGTAGTTTTAGTTAAATTTTTTTCTTTTTTTTGGAATTTTGGAAAATAAATTAATCACAGTAATTAATATAATAGTTTTCTTAGTTCTTTCATTTCCCTTGCTATAGCGTTAACGTTGGAGCCATTTTGTCTTTGATTGCAGTACTGCAAGGGCGCCGGAATGTTTATGTCCGGAGATGGCAAAAGCCCATCCCAGTGATCAATTGGAAGAAGCCTAGCCGCCAACAGAGGGCGCTGCAATATTAATTTAAGCCTTCATGTCTTTTTGTATAACATTGTAGTGGAATGTAATTAAAGCTTTGAGAATTTGTAACATTATACTGTAATTTAAGTAAAGCTTTGGTTTTTTTTAACATTACTCTATAATCTTATTTAATTTAGGCTTCTATCTTGTACAAGTTGAGACTAAAAATTTTATTCGCTTTTGTAACATCCGAAGGGATGCAGCCTAATTTGTTAAATAAAAGTTTAAGATTTGTGCAACTATTTGTTTAAAAAATATAAAATGTTTTGTGAAATAATTTTGTTTAAAATTGACAATTTGTGTAATATTCTTGTGATAATTTTTTATAATTAAATTGTAAATTTTATGAAAAGATCAAAAGGAATAGAAAGAAATACACATTTGAAGATAAATAAAGGTGTGAAGAAAAAATAAAATAAGTGAATTTACAATATTTTTTTGTTCGGAGGAAATAAAACAATATAAATTTAACTGAAGGCAAGAAGATAGCAGTCAAGCCGATAACAAAAAGAAAATTAAAGGAGAGTGATTGTTCTTTTGTGCTTACTATCGTGTTGGAACATATCTAATTTGGGTTCCTATTTTTTTCAGTGTTCGTAGAGTTGGAGCAACAGTTTTGGTTTGTCTTTTTGTGCTCTACCCCCCCATACAGTCCACGGAATTAACATTTGGTCCTTCGAGCCGGATCGGTCCATAGGTCGCTGGTTCAGATCCGGCTCGAAGGACCAAATGTTGAACTCCGTGGACTGTATAGGGGGGGAAGAGCACAACAAAAAAATAAAACTGTTGCTCACACTTGGAACACTATAAAGAAAGGAACCAAATATTAGACGAAATTCCAAAGTCACTAATAAATAAGCACAACAGAACAACACTTTCCTGTTTCTCTGACACATGAACACGCAAATAGACAATTTATCTTAAAAGAAATTGATTAAAATCACTTGAGTTGGTTAGTTGATTAGCCTGCCAAGGCACGATCACAAATTATGTTTTTCTTCTCTGATTTTCCGAATAATTTCCTTAGAATTTCTTAAGGCAGTAGGTCGGCGTATCAAACGTTGATAATCCCAAAACAAATGAAGTTTTCTTTTATTTAAATGGTTTTTTTTTTTAAATGTTTTTATTTTATATCTTAACAAATTTTAATTTTTGTATTTCAAATAGGTACATTTTTCCTTTTACAAATAAAAATTATTGCACAAAAATTATCACAAATTATTAAGCAAAGTAGTTGCATCCTTGTAAATGTTACAAATAAGAAAGAATGAAATTAATAAAGCAAAACAAACATTCAATGTCAAAAAAAATAACAATAACATTAAAATACAAAAAAAGCTTTATTATATACGGCAGCGCCCTCTGTTGCTAGTTTGCCATCGATTAAACAATCCTGTTTATGTCGCCAAGGATGGGAAGATTGGACTATCAGACATAAACAAAAAGAAATATTTCTTCATCGACTGCGCCTCAGCAGATTTCTGGCAAAAACTCGCAGAGTTAATAAAATTGCCAAGAAAAATCTGTCTAAAAATCTGTCTTTCGGATTCGATTTTAAACTCTAGGTCTCTCCGCTTATGTATAAAATTAACAAACACAACATAAGTGGTATGCAAAACTAGGTCGTTGTCCTGACGGAAGGGTGATAATGACCAATTATGTATGTATAGGATGTATGTATACTGTCTTCTTTTAAATTACATTCAGTTCTTGATTATCTTTTAAGAAACCAGACTGTGTATTATGTTGTAGGGTATTGTATAAATGGGCTTGTTTGCTTACAACATCCATATGTTTGCTTTTATTATTTCGATTTGAATATGGCATATCGATAACTATACGGCATATGATATGACGTATACCGCAGCCCATGATATTTAAATTCGTATTCAATTTGTATTGAATATCATGTTATTATGTCTGTTGGTGTTAGTACCACAAAAATTAATTTTTATTTATTAGCGTATTAAATAACGATTATTTAACCCTTATCCTGTATTCATGGGTCAAAATTGCCCAAACAGTTTTTATTGCTCATTTATTATTTAAATACTCTGCGGATTTTTTTGAAACTTTTGTACAATTATTTTTTTTAGTGAATACTATTAAAATTTAAAATATAATTTTTGTAGATCGTTTCACATGGCGTGTGTAAAAAAACTTACGCAAATGGTACTTTTGGGTCAAACTTGCCCAATGCAAAAAATTCAATTTACGCATGTGATATGAGCGTAGTAACAATTTTGTGTGCCTTGACGACATCATAACTAGCAACAAAACAAAAGATATGTTAAAGCCCACAAATGTGTTTTGTTGTTTTTGTTTTTTATAGCGGTACAACAAACTGCAATAAAACAAAAAAAAAAAGAACAAGTAGTATAAATATTTCATTCATTTATGTGTTTTTGTATTGAATACAAGGGACAAAATCTTTACTTATTTTGGAACAATAAAACCAGAAGAGATAAGAGCTTTTCTTATGCAATCTGATTCAGGCGACGAAATCCCCCAGGACACATCAAGTGAAGATGAAAACGATTTCGTTTCTGAACTTGCATCTGACTATGACCCCAACTCCTCGTCAGTCGCTAGCATAGACAATTCAGAAATTCTCGATCAAACTTCGGATGAAGGTTAAATGTATCTATATAAAAGCGGGAAATATTTATGGTCAGAAACATTAATAATAAACAAAATTGACAGATTTTCTAAACACGACATAATAAATTTGACTCCTGGAACAGCGCGCTATTATATTTCAAGAGCTGATAATTTTATACTATTTTTCTGTTATTTATGCTCAGTGATAATATGAAATTTGTTGTTGATATTACTAATTTACAAGATTAATCTGTATTTGGAAATAATTGGATTGCTGTAGATAACATAACAATTGAAGCATATTTCGGGCTACTTTTGTTGGCGGGTGTATTTAGATGTGTGTGAATATAGATTTTAAAATCTATCTCTCCATGTTAGCTAACAGAGCTCTGTTATGTTATTAACGGAACTCTGTTAAATAATTAATTTAAGACTGGAAAAGAAAAACAAGAAAAATTATTTAAATTCCCGGGTAAAATAAGAAAAAAAAGCAAAAGTTGATAAAATAAGTCCTATAGTTAATCACTGTTACAAAATATTGCGTAATAAAAACCACAATTAACAGATAATCACACATTTCGGAAAGCTATTGTACTCCGATAAACAGATCAATATTGTGGGAAAACAGGACAAAGTAAATTGTTTTTAAAGCATTGTACGTCCCTTTAACTAATCCAATCGCCGGAATCTTTAACAGAGCGTGTTTTCATAGTAGATTTTAAAATTTTCCCAGATTTCAGATTATAAAATCCACTGTAAGTCCTTTTGTGGGAAAACAGGACTGAGTGGGCGGACAAAGTAAATTGTTTTTAAAGAATTGTACGTCCCTTTAACTAATCCAATCGCCAGAATATTTAACAGAGCGTGTTTTCATATTAGATTTTGAAATTTTCTAAGATTTCAGATTTTAAAATCCACTGTAAGTCCTTTTGTGGGAAAACTGGATTGAGTGAGCGGACAAAGTAAATTGTTTTTAAAGCATTGTACGTCCTTTGAACTAATCCAATTGCCAGAACCTTTAACAGAGCGTGTTTTCATAGCATATTTTGAAATTTTCCCAGATTTCAGATTTTAAAATCCACTGTAAGTCCTTTTGTGGGCCTCACACCGTTCCTCACACCGTCCCTCACACTGTCAATTACACCGTCCCTCACGCCATCCCTCACACCGTCCCTCACACTGTCCCCCACACCGTCACTCACACCGTCCCTCACACCGTCCCTCACACCGTCCTTCACACCACCCCCACACACCGTCTCTCACACCGTCTCTCACACCGTCCCTCACACCATCAACCACACCGTCCCTCACACTGTCCCTCACACCATCACTCACACCGTCCCTCACACCATCCCTCACACGGTCCCTCACACCGTCCCTCACACCGTCCCTCACACCGTCCTTCACACCACCCCCACACACCGTCCCTCACGGACAGTGAGAGACGGTGTGAGTGATGGTGTGAGGGACAGTGTGAGGGACGGTGTGAGGGATGGTGTGAGGGACGGTGTGAGAGACGGTGTGAGAGACGGTGTGTGGGGGTGGTGTGAAGGACGGTGTGAGGGACGGTGTGAGGGACGGTGTGAGGGACGGTGTGAGGGACGGTGTGAGGGACGGTGTGAGTGACGGTGTGGGGGACAATGTGAGGGACGGTGTGAGGGATGGTGTGAGGGACGGTGTGAGTGACGGTGTGAGGGACGGTGTGAGAGATGGTGTGAGGGACGGTGTGAGGGACGGTGTCAGTGACGGTGTGAGGGACGGTGTGAGTGACGGTGTGGGGGACAGTGTGAGGGACGGTGTGAGGGATGGCGTGAGGGACGGTGTGAGTGACGGTGTGAGGGATGGTGTGAGGAACGGTGTGAGTCCCACAAAAGGACTTACAGTGGATTTTAAAATCTGAAAACTGTTAAAATTTCAAAATATGCTATGAAAACACGCTCTGTTAAAGGTTCTGGCAATTGGATTAGTTGAAAGGACGTACAATGCTTTAAAAACAATATACTTTGTCCGCTCACTCAGTCCAGTTTTTCCACAAAAGGACTTACAGTGGATTTTAAAATCTGAAATCTTAGAAAATTTCAAAATCTAATATGAAAACACGCTCTGTTAAATATTCTGGCGATTGGATTAGTTAAAGGGACGTACAATGCTTTAAAACAATTTACTTTGTCCGCCCACTCAGTCCTGTTTTCCCACAAAAGGACTTACAGTGGATTTTATAATCCGAAATCTGGGAAAATTTCAAAATCTACTATGAAAACACGCTCTGTTAAAGATTCTGGCGTTACGTTAAAGGGACGTACAATGCTTTAAAAACAATTTACTTTGTCCGCCCACTCAGTCCTGTTTTCCCACAATATTGATTTGTTTATCGGAGTACAATAGCTTTCCGAAATGTGTGATTATCTGTTAATTGTGGTTTTAATTACGCAATATTTTGTAACAGTGATTAACTATAGGACTTATTTTATCAACTTTTGCTTTTTTTCTTATTTTACCCGGGAATTTAATTAATTTTTCTTGTTTTTCTTTTCCAGTCTTAAATTAATTATTTAACTGAGTTCCGTTAAGAACATAACGGAGCTCCGTTAGTTCTGTTAATAACATAACAGAGCTCTGTTAGTTCTGTTAATAACATAACAGAGCTCTGTTAGCTAACATGGAGAAATGGATTTTAAAATCTATCTTCACACACATTGTACTTAGAGCTTTATAATCTCTATGGGACGACCGCTATTCATAACCACCATGAGTTTGCGCCGATTTCAAAATATATCTCGAGTGATACGGTTTGATCAAAAGTCAGACAAGAGCGAAAGAAGTTTCCGTGGCAAACTTGCTCCCATAAGAGATTTTTGGAACCATTGGGAAAAGCATTTACGAAATATATTTAACCTTAGCGAATATGTGACTGTGGATGAGCTCGTAACGTATAGTGTTATGTAGAAACAAATTATTCATGGTCTTTATAGGTGTATACTGGAAAAGACAGAAAGAGCTTATAAGCGGAGAAATATCTCGTAGACCGAACATGCCACAAAGTGGTCCTGTTAAAGCACTCGTAAAAAGCCTTTAAAAGTATTCTGCTGAAGTTCCGCAAGCAAAAAATTTAAAAAGGTTGTAACTTTTGTCCAAATCATTCTAACAGCACCAAATATGCAAATAAATATTCCGAATGTCTAAAATTTATTTGCAAATAGCATTCTGACACCAATATTGTACGTAATGAATGTAAAAAAATAAAAAAACTGAATAAATATTATAATTTTTTTGCATTGGGCAAATTTGACCCACTAATAACACATGCGTTATGTTTTTGAAGTATAGGATAAGGGTTAAATAATATATTATTGATACGAGGGTACTGGAAAAATTGTATATAAAATGTATAAAATGAAATATTTTTATTTGTGTCGTGTCAAGTGTCAAGGTATAGGAATTAAAGGGGCTTAATAGTTAATACCAACCCCGACCATCCTCCTTCAAAAGATTTTCTCATCATATTTTTTCAAAATTAAGAGCCTTGAAACCTCACAAAATATTTCACTCAGGAAGTTTAATGAGACCTTTCGGGTGCAAAGCCAAAGTGCTAACATCAAATTAAGATCAGACGTTTCAATGAATGAAATCAATAAAAAAAAATTTTCATCACCAATACACCAGTATAATAGTTCTTTAAATTGTTATAAACGGAGTCTTTTGGAGACAACGGTAGATGGCAAGCACATATACTACAGCCTGCTATAGTAGGTCCACTTAAAAAAGAAATAAATTATTTATTAAAATTATTACAAAACAACAAGGTAAATAAGAATGACAGACATTAACAGCCTTATGCTTCTCAAATGAATGAAAATATATAAAAGGGCCGATCCTCGCATATGTAGTTTTTGTTTTGGAAACCTGAATATTTCAACATAAATAAATAAATAAACAACTACAGCATGAAAAATAATAGCAATTATAATCGAATTACAATCTAATTTGTTTTTCTCAGTAGCAATTTACTCATAATCAACAGTGGAAGATAAAACAAAACATGGGTTAAAAAATTTTTAAATTCAAATTAAACTCAAATCAATAATCGTAAATGTGTTGCTGCTACAGTCTGTTGTCTGTTTCTGAATACAATGAGTCTTCCAACAGATACTTCTGAACTCTGATAGTTATAAGAGTGATTTTATTGAACCTCCATCTTTGTATTTCTACAAATCACCATTGCTCTCGAGCAAGAGTTGGCAACTGACAATAACATTTTCAGTGAAGAGTTTTCTAGATGAATTTGTACATGAACATTGCATCCTCAAAAAAGTTACTGTTTAGTGGGGAGTTTGCACTGGCTGTGTGATTGCTTCAAATTTCCTTTGAAAAAGGAATAAATCAGGCCATAACTGCCAACGACAATAACTATAGTAATCCTTGATTACCAACTTTTAAACTGAATTTAATGATTTGGACTCTTACAACATGTGGCTTGACCGAAAACTATGTCACGTGCCACACAGCTCTTGATACATTGGATATTCTGCAACATTGATTTGTGAGGTGATGGCCATCTGAGATTTTGCCATTTGAACCTGGTAGACTATTTCTAGAAGAGCTTTCAAAGCCATAGGTGCATGCTACAAAAGACACAAACCACAGTAGGCCTTAAAGTCAATATAACTCATGATGCCATCGATCAAATTCAACATGACTTGTGTGCCAGCGATATAGAAAATTGGATATTTGGGTGAGTACCTCCCAGAGAATCTGTGGTGGACATTTAAGCGATATTATATTCCACATATTTTTGGCACATCAACGGTAAAGGAAACTCTGCAGTAAAAAAAAAGAAATAATTAATTAACTTCATTCGTTTAATAAAAAATAAAATCTCTTTCGTAAAAATCTTTGTGGCCCTAAAAAGGACCTTTGATGTCGATAAGAGTTGTGATAAAAAATGTATATTACGTGTTACCTTGTTACAAAAACATAACTGAAAAAATAAAATCATGGTTATTCTGGACTACAATGCTAATAAACATGTCGTCGATCTGGTTTCATTTTATATTAAATGAGACACAATCTATTAGATTCAAAACATATATTTCTGGACTCTGGGATACAATTAGTAAATGCCCTATGTGGAGCCCATATTTATATCCGATACTTTGTCTTTCTCTTTTCTAGAACGAATTTACAATTTGTCATTTAGACCTCTAGGTATTGTAAAGGGTCCGCCAAATAACTTTTTTTTTGAAAATGCTTTAAAAAAAACTGCTGAACATTTTCTCAAATTTATTTTTTTATTTTAAAGTACAATCCTTCCGGTTAATAATGGAAAATAATTTCATTCAAATGGCTGCCTCGCCTGGCCATGCAGTAGCCTACACGATCGGTCTAATTTTTTGGACCAATCTTGTTCCAATGACTAGTACACGATCGCAAACCCTAACTAACCTTAACAAATGAAGCTTCAATTCATACGGAATCCTCAATTCAAAATCAATTTCATTACAAACCGCTGAATGTAGCTGCCCAACTGCCATCAGTGTAGTGTGCGATTTTCATCAATTTGGGCAAACAGTAATTGACCTACAGAGGCTAAAGGCGCAACACTTTTATCACCTTACTGCTTGCAGTCATCTGGATGAGGCGTAGTGCATCGTCCATCAAATTTAACCTGTTATGAAGAACATTTATTGAAGCCCCAGAAGAATTGATTTTGTGCGTTGGTGTGTGGTGAAGTAATCCTGTTTCTTAAAATACGATACAATTTCTACACAGACTTGTCCATTAATGCTACCACTCTTTTTAAATCGTGCAGTAATTGTAGCAGAAAATTTTCCCTTCATTTAACGTTGCCACCACTACAAACAGAGCGCAACACAATCCGCACATGCTTTCGCCGGTAGATGTCTGTAAGACTGTAAAGTTATTGTCAACAGATGGTTACACTTTTACTGGAAATTTGTGTTGTTGTTATTGTTGCTTCGTTTGTTGCTGTTGTTATGTTTGTTTATTTACTTACCTTTCTGACCATCTTTCCAAAGATTTACTCAACCTTACCATGTGTTACAGTGCAGTGAACAAGGTAGACTGTTGATGCTACTATTATTGATTTTACCAGCACCACTGGCAACATAAATGCCATTCTCAGCATTCGATAATATCGTCACCGCTCCATGGCGAACCAGTGAATCAATGTCTGCCACGTCTAATATTGTTGTCCGGAATTGATCAGGTTTCTTGCAGAGTATTTTGCTAAGTGCTTCGATTAAAACAAGCACGGTAGAATGTTAACAACAGATAAGAGGAGAGAGCGAAAGAAGCAAAGCATTATATTGATTGTTGTTATTGTTATTATATTTTTATTTCTAGTTTGTAAACAAAACAATACATGTTTATTGATCCAGGAACAGTGGCTTCTTTAAGTGCAAATTGGCTCTAGATGGCAAAGAATGGAAACTTAAATTACCGGAAAGAGTAAAGCACACTTATATACATATGTTTCTTGTTAAAATGTTAATATTTAATAAGTCATATACAATCCATGGCAAATTTGTTTTCAACGCACTCAAACGGACATTTATTTTCATTATTGGACATATTAATGGAAGGGATCTCTCTGACAGTGTTATTGCCGGTATCATCAGGATTTCT
Source organism: Sarcophaga rosellei (assembly GCA_930367235.1). NCBI lineage: Eukaryota > Metazoa > Arthropoda > Insecta > Diptera > Sarcophagidae > Sarcophaga > Sarcophaga rosellei. The sequence continues at coordinate 65,510,044 of OV884020.1, read as the reverse complement.
TCTCCTTTTATTAAATAAAAAGGACAACAAGAAGTAATCACAACATGTCTACACTGATTGAAATTGTATTTCAGCTATGTTTCCTTGTTATTATACTGACTAACAAGACTTATACAGAGTTATATGTCCTTAGGCCATGGTTAAAGGCACAGATAGTTAAAAATAGAAGTTCGAAACGAAATGCTATGGTTTTTCGTAAAACCTAAGATAAGTATAAAAAGTGTTTAATTTTCATGGTTTAACTGACCTTAAGATGTGGTGTAGTAAAACGGTAACTGCTTAGAGAATAAAGTTCTAAAGAACGTAGACAAATAACTCGTCAAAGTAAATCCTATTTAGGCATAATACATGTAAGACTTAATTTTTTATTAAAGTCAAAGCCATTTTACTTCATCTAACCTATCCTGCATGGTATTACTTCGGATAAAATTGGGCAAAATGAAATTTTTATTATTTTATGAAAAGAAAAATAATTCAGACCTAATAAGTATTAGAATCACACACATACTGGCGTACAGAATTGGTATATTAGAGGGCATATTTACCATATATTCCCACTCATAATGAAAAGTTTGCCTAGTGTAGGGACTTTTTGTGGTGACTGTGCTATAAAGCAGGGGTAATAGTTGGAATAAACATTGTAGAAAAACAAAGTACTTACCAAACTACAAAGCAAATAGTGGTATGTCCAACGTCCTAAATAACACCATCATGCTGGATTAGAATACTATTTTGCTATTTCAAATATACAATCCTCCATTGGCCGCAAAGCTCTTTACCATCTCAGCGTGAAAGGATTTGCCAAAAAGATCTTGAAATATATGAACAAAACCGTATATATTTATATTATTATATTATAAAACGAAAGAAAAAATAATAATAACTAAATCAAGTCGAAAATTTGAGGAACGTTATGTTGTGGCCCAAAAAAGCTAAAAAAGGATACAGGAAATTTTGTTTTGTTATACAATACAAGGCTTCTGTAGTCGCCATAGTCTAGTAGGTAGTGTGTTCGCTTATTAGACGTAAAGCCCGGGTTCGAGCCCCAGGCCAGACATAAAAACTAAAAATGAAATGAAAAATGAATCAGCAGATTTCTGGCAAAAACTCTGAGAGCAAATAAACCTGCCATGAAAAAGTTTCCCAAAATCTGTCGTTCGGAGTCGACGTTAAACAGTAGGTGCCGCCACTCATGTATAAAATTAAGGCACACAACATGAGTGGTGTGAGAAGCTAAGCCGTAATCCTGACTGAAGGGTTGTAATGGCCAATTATGTATGTATACAAAGCTTCTAGTACGTATACAGGAGTGTGAAAAAGATAAACGCTTAAATAGAATGTCTTTAAAATGTTGCAAATATTTCTTGTTGTTATAGGCATTTCTCATCTCTTCTTTATAAAAATTTTAAAATACAATTTTAAAATTGTAAAGCCAAGAATTCTTTAAATAATCCTTAAATTTCAATTACATTTCAATTTGTAATCATCTGGGAGCCATGTAAACACATTGACCACATGGACCGCAGAGAATAACTCAAATTGGTATGTTATGGCATGATATCACATATAATCGAACTCCCATTTATTTCAATTAGAAATAGAAAAGATTATTTTCAATTTAACTGCAACGGTTATATACATGCATATCAACACAAGAAAGGTTGTGTGGGTGTACTGTAAAAACAAACCGAAACAACATTGAATACAAAAAATGTATGGCCACATACGAAGTATTTCATTTTAGTTTGTATGTATTGCGTATGGGTATGTATGCAACATACAAAAACAACTACCTAGACAATAATTTTATTCTGTTGCTGTTACTTGCATCATTATCACCAATCACAATAAACATCATAAGTAGTATCACTGTGGTTTTTATTCTCGACCTTCTCCTTTTTTTCAACTGCTGCTTGTATGTTTTTCTCTGATCAAATGCATTCATTTTTTGTTGTTGTTTTAAATTACTTTGATTTTTATTCTTTGTTTTTGCTATAGCTGCTGTTGTTGCTGTTGCTGGTGTTATTATTGGCATTGTAGCATTTCATTCAATTTTTATGCTCTTTACTATTGTATCTCTTTGCTTTCTCCACTGTTGCCACTTATGGAATTTTTTGCTCTATTCGTTGCCATCAACACGTTCTTTGTTCTCCTCTAATCAATGTCGATGGCATTGTATTCTGGTTGTTGGCAGTACTGTTGTACTAAACAAAACTAAACTCTTTTGAAAAACTCCATATCTTGTTGAGTTTTCCCCATATACCACACACATACAAGTTCTATTAACATTATAGGAGCTTAAATGTAAGTGTATTTGTGCCTTACAAACGGTATATTCAATAAATATTGCATTGGATACTTTAGCCTATTATCAATACAAAAAATTCTAACACATATGTATGCATGCCATGTACATAAGGGTAACTGTGAAAAAAATGTAAAAATACGAACAATCAACAAAGTTTTAGTTTTTATTTGTTTGTTGCTATCCCTTATTTTGTTGTTGTTGTTTAAATTTTTGTAAAATTTTTTATTTATTTCGTCTTGTTTATTTTTCTATTCCTACTTCTTTGCCTCTATATCTGTGTTGTGTTGAGTGTTCTTTAAGTATCTTCTGTAGCACTAATACAACAAAACAGAAAACACAAAGACTTTAAGCAATGTGGACATATTATTGTGCTCTGCTAAGAACAAGGCATGCAAACAATATCATATATAAACAGCACAGCGTACTAGGATGAATGAATGAAATAAATACAGTAAAGGGACTGGGGTTATAGGAAGCAAAAGCGGAACAAAAACTATTTAAAACCAACACAAAGGAAAAAGACGTGAAAAATATAATAAAACCTAAGGTAAATCAAAACTAAATAAAGCTTTTTATACCCATAAGTACAATGGCGGGAGCTACAGTTTAAAGTCGATTCCGAATGACATATTTTTTAGAAGCTTTTCATGACAATTTTGTTTACTCTCAGAGTTTTTGGCAGAAATTTGCCGACAGCAAATTGCTGAAGAAATATTTTTTTGTATTTTATTTTTGTTGGAGATGACTTACCTGGGGTTTGAACTTTGGTCTCACGTCTAATGAGCTCAATATAAACCGCAATCGAAAAGTGGTTGTTTAACTTAAGGATTTTTAAATTCTTAAGCTTATTTTGAAGAGTTCTGCAAAACGGGCGGTAAAATAAAAAATCAGAACTTTCAAACTCTTGATTACATAAGCTGGGCATACGTGGTCAAATACAGTCTCTTCCTCCTGCACAATTTTTTACAGCTCCAAGAGAAGTTATTCGATCAAATGCCAACTCTATCGTCATGCCAATAGGACAATAGCCTGTGCAATAATACTGTTAATAATAATGTAATACTGAAATAATAATTTTAAGAAAACAATAAGTTTTCTTTCGAGGGGATCGCAGCCTGGATATTCTAGTAAATCTGGAGAATTTCTGAAACGGATAATCTTGACATCATCGAAATGTGATTTCAATAGGATGGCGCTACGTTTCCAATATTGTACATTGTGCATGAGTCCTATTAGGGTAGGGTAATTACCGCCTTTTCATTTCATTTAAGATATAATACATTTGACAAAAAAAAAAACAGTGAGCAGTAAGAGTAGATGGTGAATGGTTTACTCCGTGACAAATAAGAGCTCTTGATTATGAGAAGCAAAAACATAAAACATAAAATAATAAAAAACAGTATATTCGTATATTTCGCAAAGACTGCTGACAAGATCATATTAACGATGAATCAATTAAATATTAAACGAAGCTAATGTAACTCCAGATTATTCCAACATTGACGAAATAATGTGCAAGAAGAAACTGCTTATGATGAAGCACTCGCTGAAATACCATATGGAAGTGGAAAAGTAGGCAAAGTCGCAACAATTTGATCTATCTTACCACTACTTTTTATTAGATTCCATGCTCATAATAATCTAATTTTACAAATCTTTTTATAAATGTTTCAGCCAGTAGTTCATACATCTTCCAGCCTCTACACTTTACAATGTCAATAAATAATTTGATTTCGCTTGCTTGAGATTATTTTCTATCCATTCATTCGTCTTACTTTTAAATCCAACGCTTTTATTATCGAATTATATGTGAATAACACTTAAAGAAATTAATCACTGCCCGGGTAGTAATGTGAATAATACGAATCGTAATAAGCTTATATCTGAAATCTTCAAAGCACAATAAAAATCGTATACATTTTAATACCATATCAGACAGACCACATAAAAGATGATTATGTGATGTTATAATAAAAATTCTTTTATTAACTTTCAATCTTAAATGGCATTTTATTGCAAGCATTTATTTTGCAAGGCAAAGAAATAAAAATAACCCGGCTGGCATAGTGAACGCTTAGAGTTCTTTAAAAAAATCGCATCATTTCTTAAACCATTGTTTAAATTACATGTATTTAATAATAGGCTAACACAAATATAAGTAACACAAATATAAACAGAGCAGGGGAATGGAAAATCTATAAATACCTAGAAAAAAAATAGTGTGAGTATGGGGAAGTAAAGCCTCACATCTCTAGCAAAATAACTCATAAAATCGCAGCCAAGACAATAATGGCAACAGCATTTTAGGTGAAAAAAATTTCGTACATATGTGCATATGTAAGACACAAACATAAGTATGTCATAACAGCATATGAATATTTCGAATATTTCGTTTCAATCATAACATGAACATCGACAGCACATACATACGTATATATACCCACACTCGTGCTCACATTTTATTTAACAGGATATGAATAACAATGTGTACATGCTGTTGTTAAAATGCAATCATTTGGTTTCCGATCTTTATTATACTCAATACCATCATACAATAGACGCTTGCTACAAATATTTGTAACTTTTAAATACCAGCTTCAAAGCTTATGTTAAAGATTTTTTTCATTACACTTACATATCGAATCTTCCATTTGAGTCTTTTAACTGCATTAATTACAAATATGATTCCTTAGTCCTGATTTTGTTTGTATGTGTTCGGTTGATATATTCATAATTATGTAAAACTGTTGGAGATATCATTGATATCTAAACCATTTATATAAATACAGGTTAATCTGAGAGACTGTTTAAACTGATGTGCTATATATTCAGAAAAAAAATGTTACTAGAGCATGTTATTCTAGACTGACGATCCGGAAGTTCTGACAGTACCCTTTAGGTACATATCGGTACCTCCAAAATTCTGCATCGAGTTGGTGTGAGATATATACCAAGAGTTGCGTGACAATGCACTAAAGAATTTTCAAAGTGGCCACTGAATTCTCCCTTAAGGTTCCTCAATGCAATCAGACAAAAAAGCTGTGATAAAGTTGTTCACGAACGTCATCTCGAAGATCATACTCTTCCATGAGTTTTAAGGATTTCTCAATCAAATTTGAAATATAATCGGAACAGATCTCACACTGTCCAACATGTTACACGAAATAGGTATTCCCAATGTCTCAGTTAAATTGGATATTCTCCATATATATTATAGGCACCCTCAATCTCGTTGGCAGTATGATTATTTGTGGAATATCTGCCGAATTGATATGGATTAGAAGAGAACTGTTTGTCTGCTTTCATTAAATCGCATTACCCTCTTATACCTTACTGCAATATTGGTACAATTGAAGCCTGCTCGAATGACTTCTGTAGGAGCCTCGGATCTGGGAAGAACGGAAAGTATGCTTTCCATCTCATGTTTAAGTAGCTGGCCCCTGCTATGAAAACGTTATTGATTTCTTATTTTCCGTTCTACTTCACTAAACTCTTTAAAGTAAAGATTACCGGCAGAGCAAGATTTATTTAGAAGTCAGACTGTGATTTTGTTCCCCTGTCTTCACCATTCCATAGTCAATTATACTTCTAGTTTATGTTTTCTCTTTGTTTTGATTTTTTTTTACGTATTTAACCAGCATTTGATCAATATGACCAAAAATCCACAGAAATATATAAATGCGCTCGCACTCTCACTAACACTTACATACATACGCCTGTAAACAGGCAACGGAAACTATACAATTATTCGGCATAAAGTTATCATTTATGTTTACGTTTATTGTGGATATGTATGAGCAAGTGTTTGTATATGTGCATGCCTAAGAGACATTGTTTTAAATACTCACATAGCCTACGAACATTTATTTATTTGTTGCTTTATGGTGGATGCATGTTTTTGTAATTGTATTTACAAAATTTATATGAGGGCGAATATATGTGTGTGATGAATGTCATGATTTTATGCCTATGAGCATAAAGTTTTTACAATAAAAAAAACAAATGAAAACGAATTTAGAGAGATGAGACCTCTATAAGCTATTGGGGTTGAATTGGTTAGACTGTACAGTGTACACGTATATGAATTGTGTGTATTTTTGTTTGTTTGCTTTTTTCATCCAGATTATGCGCATATATGTACGACATATACTTTAATACTTTTTATTTCCACACAGCTACATATGTACGCATAGTACATCGGCATTTGTTGAACATAAATTATTGTAAAACCCGTTTTATTAAGCGAAATATATTTTAAATAATTTTTGGCTTATGATTTAGACTAGCATGCATGACTCCTTTATTTGTAAAAGGCATTAAATACTAGTTTTTCTTTCATAAACTGATTGGCTTTATGATTTCCTTCGAAACAATATTGTTCCCCTAATAAAATTACCCTTCTTCAATGTGTCTACATCTGCTGTTAGTTATTACAGCTATTGCTACTGTACACAGTCTTTGATGTTTTCCTTGTTATTAAATACTGCAACAGTGAATGAAAAACATAATCCCTCGTGTTTTTTTATTTATCATTCTATATGATATGCGTAGTATGCTACTTATTTCCTGATAATAATTTAATGCGAAAGAAAGACGAGAATAAGAAAACAAAAGAATAGTTACAATTGATACTTTTATGCAACAAGAACATGTCATCTTTGGAAAACAATACAATAACACAAAAAGACAATATAAAACGGCTTATGAACGTTATTCAATGCGACGTATTCTTCTGTACTCACCCCATGAAGTCTAAAACACTTGAAAAGAAACAATAGCAGTGATACAAAGTAACGTAAAAGTAAAGTAAATGTATTGAATGTGAGGAAGTAGTATATGTATGTATACTTATATTTGGAGGATTTTAGAAGTCTTCACATTATTTGTAAAATTTTTGGAAATTATTGCTTAAATTACAGACAAAGACTTTTATTTATACCCAACATTTCCTTCAAGACTGCATTCTGAGTGCATTATAAATGGAAGTAAACTTGAAAGACAATGACAGTAACAGTTTTTATTTGGAATATTCACTTATAAAAGTGTATGTATACGTATTTATATCCAGTAAAGAAAATGGATGATTGCATATGAAAAGAGAAACACATTAATCCCCGATCATTATAGAGACCGTATACAACCGTAACTCCATGCATTTAGTTCCAATTAATGATTCTTCTGCGCATCTATATTTATATTAAAGATCTTGGTCAATGATTTTATCAACAGAGAGGACAAAAAACTCTTTTTTTTTGTTTGACAAGAGCAAGGCACTTACACATGAGGTGGAAAACAGTCTCCTAATTTTCTGTAGACCCACACTTCCTGCAGAATTCATTTGACGGAATGAATAGTCCTTCTGCCTATAACCTTCATATGGAACATGCATACATACGTACATAAATGACCTGTGCAAACCTTCAGTCAAAATTAAGACCCAGTTTCTAACTTCACTTATGTTGTGTCTGTTAATTTTATTCATGAGTGACAGTTTAAAGTCGACTACGAACGACAGGTTTTTGGAAAAACTTTTTCATGTCAATTTTATTTACTCTCAGAATTTTTGCCAGCAACTTGAGAAATCAATTCTTCAAATATGCCAACATAAAATCGATATGAAATATTTCAAAGAAAAACAATATTTTTAAAAACTTTGTTTCAATCGTTTGTTTATTTTTTTACTATCTTTGAATTCTAAATCCTTGACCAATATTTTCGTCCTGCAGGAAAATTTTCCTGTAGTTCTTGGCAAGTACCATAAATATTGTTTATCATTTACAATAAATTTGTATTCAATTTCACAATTTGGACAAGACCATTACTAAACCTGACACTCCTTTCTTTACAACGAAGTCATTTGTTGTTCAGCAATACAGTGCTTAAGAAGGACAGAAAGTGAAAAGGAGAGTACGTACCCGTTAGAGCACAAGAGTTTGAGGTCTTTATTATATCGCAAGAAGTCTCTAATTTTTATGGGTTTTTGTATTTGTTTTTGGTTAAAAAACGTTATCTAAGATGTAAAACTAATTAAGGAAACAATGTTCTTGTAATACGACACCAAATAAATGACAGGGAGTCTTAAAACATAATGAATTGGATGCTTGAAATATGTGAAGAAAATTCCAAAGAAAGGGAATAGGGATACTGGAACTAAATAGAAAATCAAATAGTAAGAACAAAAAAGAAGAAAGAAAAGCTTTTTCACATCACCTATAAACAAAACAAACACATGGTCGTAGGAGACAGTATTGCACAAAATTAAAGTATTTTCCTTTTTTTAATGTATAAGGCTGGAGCCTTCAACCTAATCATATGAATTTCATTTTCTAAAATTTATAGGCAGTTTGGAGTAAACTATCGTCAATCATTGTCTTGCATACATGCAATATATTCAAGCAAAACTAACTTTTCAAATTTTTTTCTCACGAGAATACTGCTATTTCGTTAGATACATCTGTAGGCCAGAGTATGTAAATATATGCCTATCTATCTCTGTAAGTGTATAAGATTTATGTAAAAACAATGGAAAATTCAATATTTTTTTTACAAATATGTACAACAAAAAGAAAAACGAAAACTTGTTTTCAACATTAAATCATGTTTTTTGTGTTGTTAAACTTTAAGAAGGAAACAAGTTGTAGTAGAAACTACTATAGTACACACATACATATACATATACTTACAATAAAATTCATAAATATGTATATGTATGCTTATGAATAATGTTAACACAAAACAGTCTGTAAAAGGATATCCCATTGGCAGTAAGTATAGCCCTGGCAGCAACCGAGACAGAGGCAGTGGAAGCAGGAATTAGGCAACATAAGATCTACAAGTCATTGTACGTTATAAATTCAAAACGTTAGCCAGGAAACACAATGAAGGCCAAAATAATTTTTATGAAATACATTTTTATGTTAAAAGTTTAAGAACATTTTCATCTTCTTCAGTTTAATTAGAATTTTACGAGATTCTTTGTTTTCATAACAAATGGTTTAAATGGCGTAGAACTACTTAATTTAAATGTGTTTTAAATATACTAGATCAACTCTAATGCAAAGATTTGTAAATTTAAAAAAAAAATATTGCTTTTGTAGAAATGGTTCTAATGATACCAAAAGTCTGGTATCACGAAACAAAGATATGGCATCATGTGGACCCAATAAGTCTTTCGCTCAACACATCAAAATTGTTTGAAAACTTATAAAGCGATTTATAAAAGTTTAGCAGAACATAAGTATGAATTCATTATGTTACATTTGAGAAAATGCACAGATTATTTTAAGCAATGATGCAACCCTTTAAGGAAAATAAACACTGTGCTATTGTTTTCACTGATGATTTTGAAGACAACGATAAAGTGTTAAGGTTCTTACTTAAATTGAGGCAATTTAGCAACTTGTGAGAAAACGTATAATGATTGGGTTCCCATACCGCAGCCAATAGAAGCCGGAGTATTCCTTATGGATTATCTTGAGGGCTCTAGGAATAGACACAATAAATGATCCGTTATTACCCCAAAGATCGCAAGTTAAGACGATTAGCTTGGAAGCGTAAACTGTGTTTACGCTAAACTTACTCAAATGAATCGGCGATTTCCTATCGGCAGATTTCTGGAAGAACTCTGAGAGTAAATAAAAATTGCCAAAAATGACCATTGTCGTTGGTCGAATGACCAATTATGTTGTGTGAGTTAGTTTTATACATGAGTGGCGGGACCTACAGATTAAAATCAACTCCGAGCGACAGATTTTTGAGAAAGTTTTCATGGCAATTTTATTTTCTCTCAGAGTTTTTCCCAGAAATCTGCTGAGAGTAAGTCATTGAAGAAATATTTTCTCCACATTTCCTTTTTAATGCTAACCTGGGTTTTGCACCGTGGCCGTACGACTAATACGACTCTACCTGCTAGACCACGATTCAAAATGCAAAACCATAAAAATCCAAGACTATTATTTCTTCACGCACCCCCACGTAAATGCTCATAATAATTCCCTAAATTTGTTTCCATTTTATTTTCTATTTTTTTTTAATTTTTTAGTTTTTTAATTCATATTTTTTTTTTGTGTAAAAATCTTCCTTTTCGTTACCCCCTATGTTAACTTTAATGCTAAAGTATGTATTTAAAAATATTCATTGCATACTTCTAAGGACTTACATACATATTGAATTGAAAACATATGTGGCGTATGAGGAATATTTATTAAGAAAACGATATTGCCAGTATTCATCATACGTCACGTCAGTGTGGTATGTAATTTTACTGTGTACATACATACATATGTAGAAAATTAGATTTTTATTTGGAAAAATTTGAAACAATCGATTTTCGCAAAATTTTTATTGTGGTAGGTTTTTCCATAAAATCTTCTCCAAACAGTGACTTTTACGGGTTGCATTGGAGGCTTTTGGTTTTGCTTCCATCTCAAATTGTACAATTTTGTGTTTTTACGCACCCATTCATGCAGCCTCGTCGCTAAAACTGATTTTCCAATGACAATTAGGATCACAAGTTGTTTCCTATGGTCGTCCATGCTGATTTGGCCAAATAGAATGAATAAAAGACACCTAATTTCATAAATGTAGCTTTGACAAGATGAACATTTGCAAGTCCCTGTTAAAACACCTCATTTAACTTCTGGTTGTTACCTCTTAGCTACTCAAATAGGTTTATGAAAACGTGAATTCAATCTGAAGCACCTTTGCATTATATTTATAAATTCTGGGTGCCTGAAATTTTTGTTTGCAAGATATTAAGTACAGGATAATGACAAAGAAAATGTCCTATGATTTCCTCTTTTCCTTAATCATTAAATATTCTGTAGAAGTATTTCTAATGCATGCCGTGACTTCATGCGTTTGCATCTCAAATTCACCGTCTTTTTATAACTGCGATGAGAGAAGATTTAACACAAAGTTTGTGCTGCATATATCTACATCAGCCCGGATCTGCCTAAACTGTCTACAAGTGGATTATTTATCCCATCTTTCCTTCGAAAAAAGTTTGTTCGAAATCTTCTGTTTGCTTGGAACGCCAGGCTCAGGAAGCTTTACAAGTGCATCAGTTTTATTTTTATATTTAATATTATCGTGTCCAGGAATCTGCACATGTTTGAGAAACTTATCAGGGCAATTTTATTCTACTCTCAGAATTTTTGCCAGAAATCTGCTAAGAGGCACTCGGCGAATATTTTAAGAAAACCGCCGTAGAATTTTAATAAAACAAATACGTCTGCCAGCATAAGAATGTATATGTACTACCAGAGGCAACGCAATATTTATTGGAATATTGAACAGACGCAAATACAAATATTTTCATATAAAAATATGAATGTAAGGCATGTACATAAGAAATCTCTTCATTGAGGCCACAGAACAATAGCCGCTAAAACAACAAATGAAAACAACATTTTGCTTTTTTGAACGAAATGTATTGCCAACAAGAATTATTTGTATGCCAACGTTAAAATAAATAAATTCTCGTCGATCTGAATATTTGTTGCTTAATTCGCGCGGAAGCAATGGGCGTGGCAAAAATGTGGAAAATGGGGAAACGACGTAAACTTGTTCTGTTATAAGAAACTTTTAATATGAAATGTATTTAATAGGATGCTCTAATCATAACAAACCGGAAAACGGAAATACTAAACAATGCTAAAGGAATGGATGTGGCATAAACAAAAGTGGGATAAGAGAGCAAAGAAAATAAACAAAGCAAAAAAAAAACTTAAAGATATGAAAACTTTATATGGAATTGCCAAAATAAAAGAAGAACAAATTTAACATATACAGGAAATATTCTTTTGAAATTCGAGTTGTAATTACTTTGTGCCATTGTGCCATGTATTGGACGCTTACTAAAGACGGTAGTAGGTCCAGGCATAAACACATAGGCAGACACATTCATTGAAACTTTTAACAACAATTTAATATAAATAGTCAAAGCAAAGCGGATATCATATAAATTATGCTCTTATTTGCTTTGGTATGCTCTGAATGTATCGAAATAATATTTTCCTTAGGAAGTGAGACACAAGAGTGTAGCTACTGCTTAAATTATAGGCACACAGGTAGGTAGGTAGGTCGGAGTGGTAGCTCTGATATCACAAAGCTTGCTTGAGCACGCATAGCGGCCCGTTGTGGTGCCACGGGTGAACGCAGTCCCTGTACTAACCAAGTTCCACCAAAATCAGGAAAAAGGAAGAAGTTGGTCAGCGCAAGGGCTGCACAACAAAAGCACGACTACCCCGCACTGGAAAACCAGCCAGAAAGTTTGATGAACGAAGCTATATCCTTGATGTCAATAGATGATAGCTCCGTTAAGCTAACAAGGAATGGGGAGCCAAATAACCTATATCTACACCTAGCAAGAGACGGGCACTGACAAAGAAAGTGAACAACAGTATCCTCTTCCTCAGTGGACCTGCATACACGGCAGAAGTCGTTGAAAGGGAGCCTCATTCTTTCCGCGTGTCTACCCATGACGCAGTGACCCGTAAGCACGGCCACTGTAGTCTAGATGACATCACGACCAAGACCAAGTAATCGGTTGGTATGCCTTCTATCCATCTTGGGCCAGGTGAGTCTAGCAGTGGAGCAGGACTCCTCATTGACCCAGGATAGGTTGGCGTCCCGAAAGAACATCCGCGCGATGGTCAACTTGACCGAGGCAAGTGGCATACCCAATTCAACAGGAGAGGATTCCGAAAGGAGCGCACCAGCTCTGGCGAGCTCGTCGGCCCTACAGTTTCCCGTAATTCCACTGTGGTCGGGGACCCACACCAGAGAGATACTGGTGAAGCGCCGCGAGAGAAGGTCGGGACAGCGGCGACATTCCCTAACTATCCTAGAGTTAATCACGGAACACGATAGAGATCCTATCGCGGCCTGACTATCAGAGAAGATCGAGACGCGAGTGAAAAGAGCATCGTTGACAAGGATCCATTGAGCGGCCCGGTAAATTGCCATCACCTCCGCCTGAAACACACTGCAGTAGTCCGGCAGACGGAGAGAAATATTCAGGTCCAGTTTCCCAGAGTAGACACCGCTCCCAACCCATTATCGAATTTAGAGCAGTCGGTATACATATCCAGGACTTCCGGGTATAGGCACACAGCTTCCCACATTTCTCCCCAGCTTTTCTAAAAAGAAAATATTCTTCCTCAATTTATTTAAAGCCGGCAGAGAAACCTTTGAAAAATTCTTTATTTATAGGAAAGTAGGATTAACAAAACACATGAGAAGAAGAAAGAAGTAAAAAAAAAAATAAAAGGGGTGTAACCAAGCTGGCACACTGGCCCCTTACGCGTGAACTTTTGCAAATCATCATTTGAGAAAGCGAAGCATTATTTTGCGTTTTTTTTTTATCTAGTTCCAACACATTTTCTGGTGGTAATCGCACCCAAAACACTGATTCTCATGGGTTAGCATTCTTCTACTGCACTCTCGATACATTCAATTAGAATATAACCGAATTGAACAGTTATTCATCTACCACGTATGTACAAAACATACATAATTAATCATTACAACACTTCAGCCAGGATTACGACCTAGTTTCTCAGACCACTTATGTTGCATGTGTTAATTTTATACATGAGTATATACATTTTGGCAAGACCTAGAGTTTAAAGTCGAACAACAGATTTGAGAAAGTTTTTATGTCAATTTCATTTCTCTCAATGGGGTTTTCCCAGAAATCCGCTGAGGCGAAGTCACTGAAGAAATATTTCATATTTAAATTGTGGCCTTATGTCTAATAAGCCAATACACTACCTGCTGACTCACAGCGACATCTAGCACGTATCATAACTTTTTTGGTCTATGGAACTGCAAATTGTACTTCATTTTGGTTTCAATTGAGCCACTTTCAATACAATTTAAATTTTTTGTTTAAATTTACATTTCCATGATGGAAAAATAGTTTTGGAAATTTATTTAATATTGTTGTTGCAAAGACAACATTATGAGTACAAACAAAAGTCCCTTTTTGACGTCCTTTTTTTTGCATTCTTTTCATTTTTTCCCCAAGTTTTAAGTTTCCACATTCCTAATTTCAAGTTTTTTTTCGTCTATGTATACGTAGATGTGCAAATGGCTTGGTGCTCATTAAGTTAACATACTGTATTTTTGGTATAGTTTTACAAAAGGAAAAAAAACGCAGACTACACATTATGTATTAAATTTAAGATTATAAAGTACTTCATCCTAAAAAGTCTTTCTCCACTAAAGGACACATAAAAATGATGTGTGGTTATATGGAAGTGTGTGCTGCACTAAAATCAACTGAAATATACAATAATCTTGTGTATTGAGAAAGAAATAAAATGAAGTAAATGTAGTTGAAACATTAAGAATTGGAGCACATCCTGGCAATGCATTTGCTCACTTACCCACTCTCGTGCACCCACATACACGTATACCTCACAAGACCACCAATACCATTGGAAAACCACCACCATAGTGAGCAGTTTCTGTTTCAAGTGTATTGTGTGTCAGACAGTTGCTGCAGTTATTGTTTTGGTAGTGCACATTAGGTGCTCGTTTGAGCATTTTGTGTTGTTACAAACAGAACACTGTTGCACTCAAGCATACTGGTTACGAGTTGAAAAATGTCAGAGTAAAAAAGGAATCCACATAAGTAAGACCATTTCTGGTAAAATTCTACAAGAATATCAAAGTAAAGTTCTAAAGAGCTTAACCAAGTTGGGAAAATACTACAACTCCAACATTGATACGTTTGGCCAATAGAATAGTGAGAGGAAAGAGGAGACTCATCATGTTTTATATGGGACACTGGTCTGGTTTTAGTTTTTATGCTTTTGTTTAAGCTTTAATGCTTCTTTGCTTTAATGCTAAAAATAATAAAAGTGAAATTGGATGAATTTTGTTTATAATATTGTTGTTAAATATAATACACTTACAATTGTGTTCACATATACCGAAGTGAGTACGGCATGTATGCACACATACATTAAAAGTCTAATGCACTAATATGACATTCGAAAAATGTCTGATACTGTTAGAGAACGGTAGCTTACTTTACAAAGATGTATACTAATCGGCGCAAAATGCCATTCAATTTTTTTATATTCGTTTTAAAAACTATACATATTGTTACATACAATGCTATACATAAAGGTATTGTTATCGTCGTATCTAGTGTGTTGGCTTGTTTGATCTGAGACCACATTTCAAACCCCAGACATTAACAACAAAACGAAATATGAAAAAAATGTCTTCGGCGACTGCCTCTCAACATTCTGAGCGTAAATAAAATTGCTTTGAATGGTTTCTCAAAAAACTGTCGGTCGGAGTCGACTTTAAACTGTAGGTCCCCCCATCATGGATTAAATTAACACATACAACATGGTTGGTGTCAGAAGCTGGGCTGTAGTCTGACTGAGGATTGTAATGCCCAATTATGTATGTATGTATATGTGGTCTGCCCGAGACAGCTGTTAAACATTTTTTAGCTCAGGCCTCATTAAAATGCATTCCATTGAACGATTTTTTATACTAACAAAGGCTTGAATTTGCCAGGCAACAAGCCTCCGGCAATGTATTAGGACATTTTTAAATTCGCTTCCTGTTACTATTTGGCATATATAGAGAGTGTTTTCTAATAGGTACTTTCGAACTTGGGCCATATTTTAGAAGCAACATCTGTTATTAGTTGTTATTTATTTATATTTTTTTTTAGCAAAAAAAATTTTTTTTAGATGACATGTTTAATCTGAATGGTCTCTGGTGCGTTTAATAACTGACCCTAATTTTCATCGAAAACTCATCTGAAGAGGCCTATTTCTGAACGAATGGATACGTGAACAAGCAGAATTGTTGAAATTTGGACGATACGAATCTACATGAAATCAAAGAGCGTACAATGCATCCCTAAACAGCTACTGTTTATAGCGGTTTTTGGGCTGACGGCATCTTTAGTTCTAATTTCTTTGAGAAAGATAATGGCCAGGCCAATGCGATCAATGGAAATAATAAGGATGGAATTTTGTTCCGAATTGGATGATCAAGACACTAACGGCAACAGTTTTCAACAGAGCGATGCTAAGTGCTACACAGCTCAATGCTACTTTGGATATTCTGTAGGAGCAATTTGAGATCGTGATCATCTCATTTGAAGCTTTTGTAAAGAGGCCACCCAGAACATGCATCAACTCCGAATTACAAACATGATAAGCCTTTATGTGGAAAGTATTTACTTACAAAACATTTGCCAGAAGGTTGCTCAGAGAGATGATTTCTTGGAAATATCTGAAGCTAAAGTTTCGACACTTGAGCTCTCGTCAAGTAAGCTAATACACTAACCACTAGACAACAAAGCAATGTAATCTACTAAAAAGTATAATTTAATACCGGGAACTTATATCTCATTGAATGCATTCTTACGCACATAGGAATTTCATAGTAAAGTTCTATGTTTTATAATTATGTTGCCCAAATTCTTTTCGAGATATACATGACAGGACGTACGATATATTAAGTTAGAATCTATTAAGTTAGAATAGGTTAGAGGGTAGCTTGCCGTGCACAAGCATGTTCACTCCGTGGCCCATATGGCTCATTGTGTTATCCTTGTCATGATCCATTAGCAGTGCTTTGAACCGCCCCTAGCTCAGTATGAAACTGACCAGTTCCCTTAGTGGCACGTTTGCCATCATGCCCAAATCTTCACCCAAAAATCTTGATGTCTGTTCTATTCCAATAGCGCAACGATCCCTCAATTGTGGGAGATATACCTATTAGGTCTCTTCAAGCCAATTGACCTAACAAATTTCCGTGTACTTCTCGGTGCCAACAAGGACAATGCTGTGTACTCCCCATTGTTTATAATGAAAGTTTTCATTCCAGAAATTTTTTGGGAAAAATTCGAATCTTTCTCTGCTTTTTTTATAAAGTTAATGTTTTTATGAGGCATTAAAGATAAAAAATACTCTGCTTTAAAAACTCTTATGGGAATTTACGTTAGTATACGTAAGAGCAGGAATAATAACAACAAATATTGTAGAAGCATAGAGTTTGTTGAATTTATTTTCAAGTTTGAATAATGCCCTCTACTGGTTCTTTATAAAATGTGTTTCCCCAACTAACGGTAAATCTCTAAACACACTTCTGCAATACATAAACGCACATAAACAATGTATATGCATGTAGACATGGTGCAGATGCTTGCATGTTTTTCTCTGCATGTATTTCAATTTCGGTGTATGCAAGATTTAAATATGGCAGTATTTTCCCTTCATTTTATTTTTATTTTTTGTTGTTTTACAAGTCATGGTTGAGTAAACTATGCATTTTTACTACATGCACATGATAAAAGTAAAAAAGCCAGAGGAAAAGGGAGAAAGCACAAGAGTGCGAAAAATAAGTTGGTTTTCTTGTTTTCTATTCGTTTGCATATTCCTTTTATAATGCATTAGTGTTGGTATCTGTACCAGGGTATTTGTTTTTTTTTTCTCATGAATAGCTCGCAAAAATGTTGCTTGAATGCATATAAATACGGTTGACATTTGAATCATTTGTTGTTAAACATTCTTTTCTTAGTATTTTTGTTTTATTTTCAATTTATAAGAATGTATGTGTTTGAGAGAATAAATAAAATTTACGCACATACATAAAGGAATAAGTATAATGTAACAGTATGCTAAATATTTTCATATATTTTAACCTTCACATGTTCACATAGGAAAAAAATGAGACAAAGTAATGGAATATACAAGTAACAGAATAAGTGGACCTAAGAATATCACATGACCTTAATTTGGTCATGTATACTCGTACCTATCTCTCTCTGTATTCTGTTGACTAGGATAAAATGGAATAAAATATTGTTACGTAAATGGAAATGGAGTCTTGTTTTTACATCGTTTAACATTAAAATTGTAAACAAAAGCTAGAAACACCAAAGCAATGAACTTGTTTACATGATAAACAAGTAAATAAAAATATATCAACAAAACACCAGTATAAAAAAAAGTGATATACAAGTAAACAAAAATGCAACAACAAACACTACAATAATAAATGTATACAGCATGTTTAAATTTATAGTGATTTCGAGAAGGCGAAGTCATTCGTCTTTAAAAGCATTTATCAGATTATTTACATGGACATATAAAAGGCAAGCCAAAGCAGGCAACGGAGTCAGTAAAAGTTGAGTTAGTCTTGTGTGAAGCCGTGGTGTGTTTAAGACAATAATGATGGTTTGGAGATCTCCGATACAAATATCTGTCGAACACTTATCTAGTGATTTGTTATTATTCATGCAAAATAATGCAAAGTGGAGTAACAAACAAAGCAATTCTTCTTGTTAACATCAAGTTGTGAACAGAAGCACCCCGAATTGTGCGAACAATAAAGAATTTTTAATTAAAACTAAACACAAATTTATTTTTATTTTATTTGCAATCCACGAGTTTATATTTTAAACTTTTTAAAAGGTAAAAACGTAGCAATATGCATATGTCAACATGAAAACGTTGATACATGTTTTTATGAGCTTCAAATTATTGATTCAAATTAAAGTGTTATCACTTGCTATTATAGAAAACACAAAGGCAGAGAAATAGAAGATTTGTTAACGACAAAGTTTTTTTGTAATGTGAATACAATAAAATAATAACACAGAAAATATTTTCGAATACACAAGAAGAAACATAAATTCCCTGTTTACATTTGTATTTCTCTCCCTTTAAGTAATTCCCAGACTCTACGTTCGAAACTCAATGTATCATTCTTCCGTTTTCTAAATATCGTCGCCTATTATTGACTTTATTTAGATATAATTAAACAATTCTTGTAATCTTTCTATTGTAAATATGTGTATATGCGAGTGGGTGTTTGATTTTGTTAACATTTTAGTCTCGTATTGAATAACAGATACAACGAGAAAAAAAACCAACAAAAGCATTTATAAACATTAGGCACATAGACGGCAGACTTTATAAATAAGGGAACAAAAAACCATTCATTGTATTTGACATCATAACAGTAAGACCTTAAACATTTCAAGGACATAATACAAATCAAACAAACGGTAAACAGCTTTAATAACAGCAAATAACAATAACAACAATAGCAACAGTAATAGAAAAAGTCAAAAAACAAGAAGGACACAATCATTAAGGACGAAAAAGGACATCATCATCATCATCGTTGATTAATGAACAACAATCTGTTGAGAGTTAATAATAAAACATTTATTTTGATTAAAACGCAAGAAAAATTGTTATTTTTAAAGGATATTTATTATGAACCGAAATGAATAAATGAATCAACGGGAGAATATAAAAAGTGCAAAGGGAATGTAGAGAAGGCGAAAAAATATTTTCTAATCAAGAAAATTTCAAACCTTTGACCTTAAAGATGAAAACACTCTCTATGAAGGGCTGTCAGTACAGGCTGTGTGAGTTGAAAATTTTGTAATAAATAGTGATTGGCCTTGCCAGTCATTCAACGGCGCTTATTGGGCCAAAATTGTTCTATTGAATGGGAAGAGATTTTTCAAAAGTCATACTGGGGAACAGAGAAGATGATGATTCTGATGCAACTAAATAAGAAATAAGAAATCAATTTAGATCAGCAATCGGCCTTTTGATCCCGCCATGTGGTCTTAAAGAGCAATTTTTAGAGCAGCAATGGCTTGAGCTCCATATATTTAGAAAATGTGCGGCGTCAATACATTCCAAAAGGAAACACCAACATGCATGTCATTCTCATTGTAGAATTTGGATATTATAGAAATATGGACTGAGTATAGTATAATAGATCTTAACAATCTTATTCACTCTCGGAGTTTTTGCGTGGACATACGGTAAATAAGACAACACACTACCTACGGCGACTTCACTTGCAACATAAATAGATTCAAATCTAATATCCTTAAATACTGTTTCCTCTTTCTATAAAAAAGAAGTGGTAGAAATTTAAGGATACATTTTATGAAAATAAATTAATCTCAGACATTGCTGCATATTTTAATTTCTCTTATTGTCCTTCATCTGGTTAGGTTAGTTTAACGGGTAGCTTGCCATTGGCCCATAAGGCTCATTGTGTTACCCAGTGTGAGGTAAGCCTCCTTAGCATTATTCGTTATTGGTCTGTTTGAACCACCCGAACACCGGATCATTATAAAAATGAATTTAGTTTTGCTCTTGTTCTCTTTCACTCCTTACAACTTTCACTCTTGGCAACTTCAATTGTGTATTAAATTTAATAATATTTGTTATACGATTTGGTTTCGGGTAAATGTATAAAAATACAATCATTTTTGTATATTAAAATATTTTGTTGACTTCAGATTATTCCCAGAGGCTGAAAGGGGCCGAGACTGTAGCCAGTTGTTATTATTTGTATGAAATTATTATGATTTGTGTCCTTTCTTGTTCGTTCTTTTCTATTGGTCAGTTGCGAAATGTTTGGATATTTACAACTTTAATAACAATATAAAGTGCCTATAAATTTCATAATGTTGGCAATATTGCTCAATAATATAATTATTTTAATGATGCTCATGAAAATAAACAACAATTTTTGCCAGTCACTAAGACAAGGGCAAAAATGGACATTAAAAACCACAAAACTAAAATCTACACAATGAGATACAAATGAAAAAAGAAATAAGAAAAGTGTTGTTTTTATAGAAACACCAGAGCGTATAATCGATCATATACTCAGAGATATGAAGCACGTTAAATAACTAAAATGTTAACAAAAGCAAACACCCACTCTCATATACACATATTTACAGTAGAAAGATTAGAAGACTTGTTTAATTATATCTAAATAACGTCAATAATAGGCGACGATATTTAGAAAACGGAAGAATGATACATTGAATCTTGAACATAGAGTCTGGAAATTACATAAAGGAGAGGGAAATACAAATGCAAATGTTTCCTCTTGTGTTTTCGGAAATATTTTCTGTGTTATTATTTTATTGTATTCGCATTACAAAAAAACTTTGGCGTTAATAAATCTTCTATTTCTCTGCCTTTGTGTTTTCTATAATAGCAAGTGATTATACTTTAATTTGAATCAATAATATGAAGCTCATAAAACCATGTATCAACATTTTCATACTAAAATATGCATATTGTTACATGCGCTTTTACCTTTAAAAAAGGTTTAAAATATGAGCTCGTAGATTGCAAACAAAATAAAAATAAATATATGTTTCGTTTCAATTAAACTCCTTATTAATCACACAATTCTATGTGCCACTGTTCACAACTTGATGTAAACAAGAAGAATTGCTTTGGTTGTCATTCCCCTTTGCACTCTTTTGCATTAACAAAAGATAATTGTTCGACGGATCTCTGTAACGGAGATCTTCAAACCACGATTACACTCTTCAATCGCACCACGTCTTAACATAAGACTTACTGAACTTCATTCACTCCGTCGCCTGCTTTGACTTGCCGGTTATATGGCAGAGTAAGCAGTATGATGAATGTTCTAGAAGGCGAATTACATTTATTACCGTAGTGTTGTTTGTGTATTTTGTTTACACGTATTCTTATAGTGTTGTTTCTGTTTTTTGTTTACTTGCTTACCATTTTTTATGCTAGTATTTGTTGTTATATAAGCAGTACGATAATTTGTTAACGGGTTTGTTTACTTCATTGTTTTGTTTTTGTAGATTTTGTTTATAATTTTAATGTTTTTTAATGATGTAAAGGCAAAACAGTAACAGTAACAGTATTAAATCGATTTGTAACTACAAATTGAAGCAGACTAAACGTGTACATGTACTAGATGACATAGGAAGCAAAAAGGAGTGAGAGTATAAGCATGTGAAACGGAAAGGAAAACAGTTAAAAATATAAAAAATTTCAAAATTTGTTCATTTCAATTCAATTAATATTCTGTTTTCGTTTTTCAAACATTTGTTGGTTGTAACAATTTTGCTGTATTTTCACTTTCTCTACGTATACCAGTTGTAGTTCAATTCGAGCGAAAGTTTGAGTGCGAAAGAACAAACTCAAATGGAAAACTTTAAAATTAATTTCCATATAGTCTGTTTTGTATTTACTGAGGCCAAGTCTGCGCACTCGTAGTAATGTATTCAAGTTACGCCATCATTTCCATTTTCCGTTCCCTCTCAATATAGTTTTACTGTTATGTTGACCCGCTGTTTTATGTGTTGCATTGTTTTCTGTTTTAGGTGTTTATGTATAAGGTTAGTGTGTATGTTTACATATTTATATTGCAAACAGAATGTCATAAAGAATTTCAAAAAGTTTCAAAACGTAATAAAAGTACATACAAAATAAAAATTTCATTTCAAAAAAAATTTGAAAGTTGGCACGGAAAATATAATCTAATAAAAACTGTTGCCGAAATAAAGTAAAAAATTATCCGTTAAAAAAGCCTTTCTAAATAATAGAAAAAAGTTTTTATTTCACTTTCCTATTGAAGTTGTTAAAACTATGTCATTGCATAAATTTCATTTTCTATTACAACTTTTTTTCCATTTACATTTTGTTGTTGTTTTTGTTCTTCTTTGTCCTCAGAAAAAAAAATCAATTCAACAAACATTTCAATAAAAAATGAGAAAGACGTCATATTTAAACCGAAATATTATTTGCCTGAACTGACTGTGTGTTTAACTGCCACCCCGCGTGAGTTTATTTTGTTTAAATACATTTCACAGCGAAAAGCTCTTATATCTTAAAACTTTAATAAATCGCGTTCACAAATTGTGTCAAAAAGTTTTTAATAAATGGATAATGCTGGTAGTTTGTTTGATTTCCGCTTAGATTTCAGTGACATACACTTTGCCTCGGCTATAAACAAAAAATGTTTTTCGTTTGCTACTCTGGTTATGCTCTGATTTTCAATTATTGTCTGCACTTTGTCAGGGATTACTTGGCACAAAAAAAATAAATCGGGTATTACGGTATTGCAATGGCTACTTATTGTTACAAACTTATGTGTAAAATGGTTAAAGTGTCTTATATTTTTTATATTTTCAACACTTCAGCAACACAATACAGTCACCGTAGTCTACTAGGTAGTGTGTTGTCTGATCAGACGTAAGGCCACGGTTCAAACCCCAGGTCTGACATAAAAACGACATATGATACAATATTTCGTCGGCGACATCCTCTCAGCACATTTCTGGCAAAAGCTCTGAGACTATCGAAAATTTTATTAAGTTTTTGGGGCGTGTAATTTCGTTATATAATCTCAAACCTATAGTAACCTAATGATCTTATAATATTGATATGGATTTGGTTGAAAAATCGGCAGAAAATTGTGTTAATAATCTGCAACATTTGCCACGGCACGGTCTGAATGTTGCTATCAAAAAATACCGTAAAGCTAGCCATGATAAAACATCCACACGTGGAAAACAGTGCAAAACAAATTGTATGTAATCCATGTGAAAGCGAAGTTGATTTAACGAAAATTTTGAATATAACTTTTGGCAGGGATCTAAAATTTTAACTTTAAAAACATGAAAATACTGCTGTACAGAAAACCATTCGCCTATCCGGAACAAAACCTTTAAAACATTAAGTTTTTTTGCTGGAAAATTGTGAGCTGAGAATGGTGAGAGTGGAAATCAATCACCAGAAATCTGCTAGGAAGAAGTCGTTTGTTTTATAAGGAATTTTGAAATCAGAAGTGTATCAATGTGAATGTTAATAACTTTTTATGCGCGAGGGTCTACATATAGATTTATTTGAGTACGGGTAGAGGTAGGTTTTCAGTCGTAGAATGGAATATAGCACGATAGAAATGTGCATATGGCTGCTCAGTGGTATGCTTAAAATATATAGAAATTATAAGATACGTCACAATATATTACTCTTTGGCACAGCGGTAGCAATCGGGTGAGAAGCACATACCCATTAACCACTTTCTGCCAATAATACAGTTTTTTAATATATTCTCCATAACAGAGGTTAAAATATAAGCCTTAAAATATTAAAATTGTCGACGGCTTAATAATGATTGTGTGCTTAATAATGAGAGTGGGAGGACATCCAATGAGCCCTTATTTCGTAACGTCTGTTCTGTAAGTCATCAATTTTTTTTTTCTTTTGTAATATCCTATTACAAAGTTGATAATATCTTATATTTAAATTCTGTCCTGTTGAATCCGTAACCATCCATACATACTGTTATATGAGATATAAATAAACTTTTAAAAAAATTATTAAAATTCTTTAAATGTTACTACACTACAATGTATTTTTTTATTGTCTCTCTCCATATGCTCTTCAAATGCTAAATTAATGGTAAATAATTGTGGCTTATTTTAAACGAAAAAATTTGCTTCTCTGTATCATCATTGAATATGGTATCCTTTCATCTTTACAATACTAAACAATTTTCTTATTTATTTTTTTTTGCTGTATACTTTTCCGTTTCGTGTACTCAAGTTTTTTACATAAACATTTTTGAAATTCCTATTAAAAAAGTTTTTAAAAAAGTTTTCTTTTTTTTGTCTTAAATTAGCTGCAAAGGAATCCCATTGTATTCCCTTGCAATTAAAAACTTTTAATATTTTTCGTATTATTTTCGTATTATTTTTGCATCTTTTTTTTGAGTTTAATTATCAAAAAAGTTTTGCAGACATACAGGAGATAATTGCTGGTGAAATAGTTTTTGCAGGGATTTTTATTTGTAAACAATTTGGAGAATAAAAATTGTCAGAAAAAAGGAAAACACAAATTGTAATCAAATTAAATGTTATTTTTAAAATGATTGTCAATCAACAATTTTCATTAAAAACCTTTTGTTTCCGGTACTTTAATTTGCAGCAGTTGTTGTTGCTTCTGTTTTCATTGGTTTCTTTTATTTTTGGGAAAATAAAAATGCAATAAAAATCATGCAATAAACGAGTTGAAAGTTTTTTTTAAGAAAACAATAAAAAACAAACATAAACGATGTAAAAAGAATTCATATAAAAGTAAAATTAATTAAAATTTAATAAAAAAAATTTTAGAAATTAAATTCTTTAGCTTATAAAAACTATTTCGGTGGTCTGATGCATACACTAGGTGTTGAAAAGATGATACTTCAGCTACTTCAGATACTACTACCACGCTTTAGTCAGGATTACGAACTAGGTTCTCACACCACCCATATTATATGTAATAATATTGTTACGAAAATGGAAATGGTGTTTTACTTTTACATTTTTTAACATTAAAATTATAAACAAAAGCTACATAAATATTGAACTTGTTTACGTGATAAGCAAGTAAACAAAAATATACCAACAAAACACCAGCATAAAAAAAAATGATAATAAGTAAACAAAAATACAACAACAGACACTACAAGAACAAATGAAAACAAAATACACAAACAACAACAATGAAAGAACGATGTTAACATTTACGGACATCTCGAGAAGGCGAAGCCACGAACATTCCCATTCAAGAACATTTATCAAACTGTTTACGTTGGCATATAAAAGCCAAGATAAAACAGGCAACGGAGTCAGTAATAGTTCAGTCAGTCTTGTGTGAAGACGGTGTGTGTTTGAAGAGAGTAATCGTAGTTTGAATATCTCCGTTACAAAGATCTACCGAACAATTGTAATTGTTTACGCATTAGAGTGCAAAGAAGAATAACAAACAAAAGCAATAGTTTTTGTTTACACCAAACTGTGAACAGTGACACACAGAATTGTGCGAACAATAAACAGATTCGTTTAAAGTAGCATACATACATAATTGTTCATTACAACCCTTCAGTCAGTGTTACAATTTCGCTTGTCACATCACTTATGCTGTGTGTGTTAATTTTATACATGAGTGGCTGGACCTTCAGTTTAAAGTCGATTCCAGACTACAGCTTTTCTGAGAAAGTGTTCAAAGCAATGATATTTACCTTCAGAGTTTTTGCCAGAAATCTGCTGAAAGGAACTCACCTCTAATAAGCCAACATACTACCTACTAGACTATTGCGACTATGTTTAAGGAAAACAATCAGGACAAACCGTTTCGAATTGATTAACTTTAACAGCGAAATACAGACTGCTCTGATTACAAAAATTTGATTTACTCCGCGCATGTATCGCACATTGCATCGTCAAATAACAGACTGTAAATATCTGTTAGACAATAGCGGCTTAAGGCTGACAATCATTTGTCAAAGTTTTATTCGATAAACTAAAGAAGTTTTAAAGTGAGTGGCTTATGAAGAAATTGAAGCGGATTTGAATGGGAAATATGTAATGAATTAAAATTAATTTTAATAACGCAACCACCCAAAACTGTAATTTGGATTTATGTGGTTCTGTATCGTCCCAAATTTGACAAAAATTTATTTGTTTTCTTGCACATTCGTCCAGAAAGAGGCCGTATGGCTGAAGATAATCTTACGTTAAAAATTAAATTAAAATGCTAACTCCCTCGGAACCCACACGGAGTTGTGTATGATCGACCTTCACGCTACTACAACCTACTAGACTACCAGGGCACTCAAATAAATTGTTTTTTTTTTTTTTTTTATTTTTTAAATCAATGTTGTGAACTTAAATAATTAAAAATGAAATTGTTATAAATAATTTAATATTAAATTGGTTATCACAGCAATTTCATTAATTACCAGCAAAACACAGTTTCAGCCATAAACCGATTTAAATTCATACGAAAGTATTTCACTGGACACAGTATTTTTAACAGAGTGTTTCAGTATTTAAATCCTTGTTTAATCATGTCAAATCAATTTCAGTTTGCAATTTGATTTGCAATTAAAGAGAAAACAAAAATAATTAATTAAATAAAAATGAATACATTTCATATACATAAAATAAAATAAAATAAAATAAAAGAACAGAAATAATGAATAAATTGATAAGTATGATTATATTTTTAATTACCATTTAATTTTTCTGCTAAATCGCAAAGGCAGCGGCAAAAGATTTTATTTAAATTACCAAAAACAATTTCAACTTGTATTTATTTATGAAAACTGTTTTCCTTCTGGTTTTTTACCTCCAACTACAGTGCAGGATAGGCAAACATTTAAAATGAAATTTCCACCACGAAAATGTTTTCCGTTAATGTTGCATACAATTAAATAAATTTATTTATTTTGGTTTTTATTTTTTGCTTCAAGCAACTACTTTCCTTTATTTATTTGCAGTTTTTGTTTCATACGTTTATTCTTACTTTTTTATTTTTTTTTGTTTTGTTTTCCCTCGATAATAAAAACTTTTATACGGTGAACAATAACTTTTATTTATCCTTTTTCATGTGGATAGGAAAATGTGAGGTTATTTTTATTTCGTGGAAATAGATTTAAATGATTGTGATATCGCGGTAAGGCCTGAGTGTATAAACACTGTGGAACTGTACAGACGGTGAATATTGGAAACTTATATTGCCACCACCAAGAAAGTTGATGGTTTTGAGTTGAAAGATTATTATGTGGCTTTTGTGCAAATATAAAAAGAACAAGAAATAAATGTGTTCATTATATCCTCGCCACGTATTAAATGCATTGTGTAATGCTTTTGCCATTTAAACATTATTTGGTACAGCCAAGTTTTACTTTCAAAATGGAATCTTCATTCTCACATGAACAATGCAAGTTCAGGTTTTGGCTTGAATTTTAATACTTTCGGTTGTATTTGAAACTTGCTTGGCATTCAGGGCTTATATAAAGTGAAAGGCCAGACATGCCATAAAATATGGAGAAGACTTCCACTGAAATACATACATACATAATCGGTCTTTACAAACCTTCAGTCAAGACTACGACCTAGAAGTTAGCCACAACAGGGTTATAAATCAGCATCCACCACTAATCTCGGACGAATGGCAGCTACCCAGTGTTATCAGAACCATCCTGGCCCAGCTAAGATCAGGATGGGCGTACGTCCTGAATAGCTATAGGGCAAGGATCATCCCGGGGATTTTGGATCACTGCCCCTCATGCAATCAAGGACCCATATGATACGGTGCACCTCTTTGATTGCCCCGCAACTCCGACACCCCTTCGACCAATAGACTTGTGGCTGAAACCAACGTTAGCAGCAGACTTTTTAGTACTACCGATCACATAACGATGACTACATAGATACACAACTAATAACTCATAATTCCATCTCTAATTCATACCATCTCCACCAGAATTACACAGGCGTTCAATCAAGCACATAAATTAATTTTCTTATATCTACAGGGAGATACTTCCGGAGACAACAGCAGAACTGTTACAACAACAACAACCTAGTTTTTCACTCCATTTATGCTGTGTGTGTTAGTTTCCTACATGAGTGGCAATGCCTACAATCAAGCACATAAACTAATTTTCTTATATCTATAGGGAGATACTTCCGGAGACAACAGCAGAACTGTTACAACAACAAAAACCTAGTTTTTCACTCCATTTATGCTGTGTATGTTAATTTCCTAAAAGAGTGGCAATGCCTACTCTTTAAAGTCGACTCGAAACGACAGATTTATGAGAAACTTTTCAATGTAATTTTATTAAACTCTCAGAGTTCTTGACATAAATCTGCTGAGAGGCAAACGCCGAAGAAATATATCTGACCGCGGGTATGAACAGAGGCCTCACGTCTACGGCGACTTCAGAAAAATCTTGTAGATAAAACTCAAAATGCACTGCACTGCTTATATACTATGATATGATTTCTGTGGCTTTTATTATTTTCGGTTGTATGTTAAACTATACAGAAGACTTGAAAAAAAATACATACATATATAACTGGTCATTAGAAACCTTAAGTCAAGACTACGATTTTGTTTCTCACGCCACTTGTGAAGTGTGTGTTAATTTCCTACATGAGTTGCAAAGCACACTGATTAAAGTCGACTTTGAACGACAGATTTAATATTTAGTATTTAGTTTCAAAGTTCTTGACAGAAATCTGCTGAGAGGCAGACGCCGAAGAAATATATTTTCGAATTTCATTTTGTTGGAGATGTCTGACCTGGGGTATGATAGACCAATAGTAACCAACAGGATAAGGGTGTGGGCAGATAAAACAAATCTGAAAACAGCTCGAAGAGATTTATGCATGATAAAGTGACCAGCTTGCATTTACATATCAGATGCAACGTGAACCTCATATAAGCGACGCTAAATGCTAGATTTAAGCCACTGCACATGCTAGTTAATGTCTGAGCGTTGATGTGACACAAGTCTAAGATGAAATTTATTAGGGGCCTTTGCGATCTAAGAAAACAATTGGCTGACAACTCTCTCCTTAACAGTCCCCTTGACAGAACCAGTAGAATCTATGACTTTGGGAAGTGCCTTGCTACACAGTCTCCTAACAGGGGACTATTTTGTAGTATATAAGAAAGAATTTTGGAATAAGACCAGAAGGAAGAGTTTTTGTCCCAGTATAAAATATTCCGAATCAATGAGGAAACTTGAGGGTATCTTCAAAACTTCAGTCGATGCCTCAGAAAGGACTGTTAAATGACAGTGAAGAAAAAGAGAGGTCAAAACTCTTTTCAAACCAAAGCTTTGTGAATGTATTGTTGCCAATTTGGTTAATTTATACAATTTTAAATTGATTATAAATTGAAGAATGAAAATCTACGGTTAGTTTAAGTTAGGTAAGGTGGCGGATTCCTTAAAGCAACATATCGCACTTAGGCAGCAATTAGGCCCATTGCGATATCACTATCAGTTCAACTCGATAGCCATGTATTTAACTTCTGATTCTTTTTATTGTCGTCGTTATATTATGGGTTTTATTGGTTAATTATTTTGGTTAGAAAGTGATTTTTTCAATGTACCATTTAACTGCCAACGAACGTTCCACTAAACAACAATTAAGGCACAAAATGTGGTTTTCGTTGCATAATTATTTTGACACACGACCACAAGATTTTCCAAAAAGCACGCGCCTCTAAGTGTATTGGCAAAGGCGCCTAAATGCAATTAAGCAAATGCGCTTATGCAAGTGCTTTTTTTTCAATGATTATAATTGCTGCTAACGGAAAAGGGAATGACGGGCTTTGGAATTAACAAAACCCACAGTATTGCTCACATACTCTCCTAAAATTGTAAATTATTTCTGTGATTCAATGCAAAACATCAAACGACCGTGGATATACAAAAGCAATTGCCGCAGTTAAAGGCTCAAGTGCCATAAATTAAATAAATTTTCTCTCCCTTTGGTAATGGACGACGTTGTTTGTATGCTTGCGAATTAACATACATCGACATACAAATGCGTAAACGTTGTTACGAATTTAAAACCATTACAGTCACATTAAATAGCCAAACAAGGCCCTTAACATAAAGAAAGATCGAGAGAACAGGGTGGAATGTGTTTAAAAACAAAAGTACACAAAATAATTGTCACACTTATGCTGTGGCTTTAACCAACTCAATGGGCTAAAGAAAGAAAGAAACGGCTAAAGAAAGAAAAAAAAAGAATATAGAGAGAGAGAGAGAGAGAGAGAGAGAGACAAAATAAATAAAATTACATTACACCAAAGCGCACCAAAAGCCCAAAAGACATAAGTTTTCATTTAAGACACGGCCTGATGCTAAAGCAAGAGCAAAGAGAAGTACAACCTAGTGATGCTCATTGCAAAACAAAGGATTTTGCTCGCAACTCTCACTTTTACTTTAAACAGCCTTAAAATACATACACAGATTACACGCAAAAGCAGGGTTTGGCTGCGCATTTCGCTGCATGCAGCACACAACAGGAAAGAAAAACTCAAACAACAACAATAATTATAATATTATTATTCCACTTTTGCTTTGAAAGTAGGTTTCAGTTGTTCCAGAATTTGTTGGGTATGATTATGCTGTTTCTACTTTTTTTGCCTTTCCTTATGAAGACTTTCATTTATGCCGTGTTTGTTGCCTCTTTCATACAATTGTACGTAATTTTCTTTCAGTTCACTCTCTGTCAGTCTGTGCTTTTCTTAAATAAACAGATTTTTTACAATCTTTTAAGGTTTTTAATCGTTGTTTATGGTTGGCCTTAATTTGTTTTAAATCTTCAATATCTCTTAAATTATATTGTTATGGTATTGCTTACAGTTAACACTCATCGTACATTTTATAACAAAAAGAAATACTTTTGAGAATGAAAAGATATCTCAATTTTCATGCCACATAATAGAGTTATTGTTGCCTCCATATATTCTACCTATTGAATATTGATGGTCAAAGTATACATTTTTAGCTTTCTGAAGTTAGTTGATGGATTTCTAAATCTTTTTATCTGATCAGTAAAAGCAGTTTGTTGTGTTATTTCCTGTATCCAGGCTAGCTTAGGTTACCGGGTAACTTGCCATTCACAGGCAAATTTACTCGGTGGCCCATATGGCCCATTGTGTTAGCCAATTAGATAAGCCGCTATGCCATGATCTGTTAGTGGTGTATTTAAACCATCCTAAGCTTCGGATAAAAACGGCCAATTCCCATAGTAGTATATCGTCAATCTGTCTATATTTTCAAATGTTATGTTACCCAAACACTGATGACGACTGTTTTGTGCATAGAACTCATACTTGCTGTATCTAACGTACCTATATAATGAAATTTATTTATTTTTATGCAACAAAATAGCCGTATATGTATGTATAGCTTTGGTAAGTTGTATTTGAAATAAATAGTTTTGCAACAAAGCAATCCCACATGAATACACTCGCAGTTGTAAGTATCTTTCATGCAGAGTATAATATTTTTAGCCTTTGTTGTAAAACATTTGCTGCAATGGAATCTATTCGATTATTCTATACTTTTACACATTTCTGTGGTTACAGAATATTTCATAAGTTATTATCGCATTATGATTGTGATCGTTCTGTTATTTACTATATAGTATCGGTCATAACTAACAAACGCCTCTGTTAGACTTTTTATGACAATAAGTTCCATAAGGAAATGCCTCCTTTTGTTTTGTTTATTTATCAACACTATACTCTGGAGGAAGTCGCCGTCGTCTAGTAGGTAGTGTGTTGGCTTCTCAGACGCAAGGCCACGGTTCACCCCAGGTCAGACATCTCCAAGAAAACGAAATATAAAAAAATATTCCTTCTGGACTTCCTCTCAGCAGATTTATGGCAAAAAGTCTGAGAGTAAATAATATTGCCATGAAAAGTTTCTCAAAATATCTGTTGCACGTGTCAAATTAACACACAACATCAGTGGTGTAAGAAACTAGGTAACAATCCTGACTAAAGGGTTGTTATGGTCAATTATGTACGTATGTATGTATGTATGTCCTAAGGAATCAAAACAATAACATTGTTTGACATAAAAAAAAAGATTTTTATGCAAATGAATCAAATTCCCATACCCATGCCCATACCCTTCCGCAAAAATAATTCAGGATATGTGGATAGGATACATAAGCACACATAAACAAAAACAGAGAAATGATTTATATGAATACATATTTCGATAGACTTTCATACCTCCAGAGTAGAGTAGGGAATAAAAATTCATCAGAGGAACAGATGTTGGTTGGTATGTATTCAACACATATTTACATCATTTGCTCTCACATTCGTTTTTCTTTAAAAGCATTCTTTTTATATTTAAATTTTAAAACTCATACCTTTTGATAGCCCCTGGTTCCTCAGCTACATGCTTTCCTTTCATGTACTTGAAAAATAAATTTTAAATAAATACGATGCATTAAAAAACAAAATCCTAAAAAAAAATTACTTTGAAAATATATTTCGATTTTTGACAGTTGATTTGTTTCAATGAATTTTTCATTTAAGAAAATATGCAATTTATTTGCTATAAAATATTTCTTATTTTAATTAGAAATTGAGAAAAATATTTTTGAGACTTTAAGATATTTTTCTTAAATTAAAGAATTATTTTTCACAAGTGCCTACACATCAATAAATAATAGGAGACACAATAAAATAAAGCCATATGAGTCTCAAAACTCAATAAAATTATTGTGAATAGAAATAAATTAAATTTGGCTTTTAAATGTGCAAAAACAAAATAAAATTAAATTTCAAATTTGATTTAAGATCTTTTAAGACTTCAACAAGAGAATCTTAACTCTTTGTTTCTCAATTATTCTTAAAGAAAATGGTAAGCACAATAAAACCGAAGAAAATAATTTATAATTTATTGGGGTTATTAAAATGCATTATTTATTGCATTTATTTGTAAATTATTCAAATTGTATTTAATTTAATTTGAATTATAGAGTCAAAATGATTTCTCTTATTTTTATATTGCTTTTGTTCATTTCAAATGAAATCTAAAAAAATTAAATAAAACATTTTTTGTTTTCCTGTATTACAAGAATGGCAGAGCAGAGGTTTAAAATTCGTAACTTCAACTAGCCAGCCAACACACAACTCACTAGGCTTTTGAAACCATATTATATCCCTAATGTGTATTAGGGAATATTTGTTACATAAATAGTGTAATGTTTGCTCCGGTAAAAGAAGAGAAATTGATTCGAGTGCGTATTGTTACGAAAATGAAAAATCTAGATACAATGCAGTAAATAACGTAACAACAAACACCAGCATAAAAAAATGTCAAACAAGTAAACAAATATATCTATCGTTCGGAGTCGACTTTAAACTGTAGGTCCCGCTACTCATGTATAAAATTAACACACACAACACGAGTGGTGTGAGAAGCTAGGACGTTGTACAATGGGTCAATTCGACCTCCGGGTACTGTACTTGTCACAGTTGACAAGTACACGTTCTCTAACCTAATCTAACCTAAACAAAAATACACCAACAATACTACAAGAATAAATGTAAGCAAAATACAAAAGCAACACTAAAATAATAAATGTAAACAACGATGTTTACATTTATAGAGATTTAGAGAAAGTGAAGTCAAGGACGCCTTTAAGAACATTTCTTAGATTTTTTACCCTGCCATATAAAAGGCAAGGCAAAGCAGGCGACTGAGTTAGTGAAGTTCAGTCAGTCTTGTGTGCAGACGCGGTGTGTTTGAAGAGAGTAATCGTGGTTTGAAGATCTCCGTTACAGAGATCTGTCGAACAATTGTCTAGTAATTGTTATTGTTTATGCAAAGGGTGTAAACAGAGGAATAACAAAGAACCATTTGTTGTTGTGCGAATAATAAAGAATTTTAATTAAAACTATTTATTTTTATTTTATTTTCAATCTACGAGCTCATATTTTAAACGTTTTTAAAAAGTAAATCGCAACAATATTAATTTATTGAGCTTGCACACGGTAGTCTCAATTCTAATAAGCCAACATACCACATACAACATAATAGACTACGGAAATTTTAATTCCATAGGAATTATTACAAATGCAAGTGAAAGATTGATTAATTTTTCTTCCGTATCGAAGATATCCAGAAATAGAGAGAGAGAGAGAGAAAGAATACAACAGGGACCCTATAAATTTAGACAATTGACAACAACCATCTTGTTGAAGATACATCTGTCGAATTAGTCGTCATTAAGCCGATCTGTTTTGCATTATCACCATGGACGTCTGTGGCCAAATACTTACTTGGGTTCTCCGAATACAGCTTAAAGCAGTTGATGCCTGACTCTAATCCTCAACAATAACTCATATTGAGCTATGAGACCATTTTTTGTACGAATACCTAGGTAAACATTTAAGATTGATACCATATGATATTCTCCAATATATTAAAAAAAAGTCCTTAAACCTAAACTAATCTGATGTGTAGATTGAATTTGGAGACGTTTCCACATAACGTTTTTTGAAAATTGGTTTGAAAATACATAGAAAATTGAAAAAAAAAATAAACAATTCTACTCAAGTTATAAAAAATTTACGACCATAAAACCATCGAGTTCTCAACTACTTGTACTTAGATTCAAAGTGAAGCCTCTACCCTGTCTCTGTAAGATAAACGTCTTCAAAGGAACGTCTGTCTGAATGGGAAAGCACTTTTGTTTGTGTATTCATTTTGAAGAAACGTTATTTAAATATATTTTATTTAAACAAAAATCGGTCTACTCCTATAAATTCTCTGTAGGAATAAATTTCGATGCAAATAATGAATTTCATTATTTACCGCGCAGGGTCTACATATTTCATTTTTTGGAGATGTTTGACCTAGGATTTGAACCGTATCCTCACGTCTGATAAATCTTCGCACTATCTGCTAGCTACCGAGATCTACAAGCCTATTGCAATATAAAACTTTGTGAGTCACATTTGCAAATGAATGCTTTTTAAACATTTCTGCAATCAGACTGGTAGCAATGTTGTTTTGCCATTTTTTCTGTTTATTTTTCTATTTCAAGACGGAAAAAAGCATTATATTGCAGTAGGTGCTGCTACTATCCAACAATCTGTAAGGCAATGCTGCTATTTTTACTAATTTTCCTATGTTCCCATCTACATATGGAGAGTTTGTTTCTAAATTTGCTTATGTTGTATAATTTTATTGTATAACAGGCTATAAAATTAAAAGTGTTGATGCAGTGAATACCATTTTGAAAAAGAGAAACGAACATGGCTCGTTGGCTTTTGCTTGTTCGTCTCGGAACAGCTACTAACCCATAAACAGTTTCACATACAAAAAAACACAAATATGTATGCATTTGAACATATATATGTATGTACGTGGTCATGCTTATGCCTATGTTTCCATATACATACATATATGCATACATACATGAGTGAGCTTATAGTGTTGATAAATGCTTCAGTAAATGTCTGAGTGCAGTTATGTACTGCTACTGCTACTGTTACTATATTTGTGCCTGTTCCAGTGCTCTCGTTTATAATACATCCGCTCCACTATGTAATGCATTAGAGTAAATTACTATGTATGAGTGTATGCATCCAAAAGTGTTTTTGGGTAACTGGGTGACTTTATGCTTCTCCTTAACTACTAGTTTCTCGTCATTTTTGTGTTTAGAATTTAACTAAATTTACAGGCAGCTTGTGTTGTTTGATTTTATTTTAAGTAAATGGGGTCTTTATGTGCTCTAATGTGTTTGTGCAAGTAAAGCTACACTGTTTGCTTTTTCAATAGTGTATCGTTTTAATATATATCTTGTAAGGGAATAATAATTATTAATTACTGGATTTAAATATTTATTTTAAACCATAAATTATGGGCTGTTAAATGTATCTCTCATAGAACCAGGTAGAATTGAAGGTTTGAGACTGGAATCATCTAACTAGAGTTTTAATTTTATCAAAAGATTTAAGATTTAAGACATCACAACTATCTAGTAGACTTTGGCGACTTCGTTTAAAGATGGTGAATACGTAATTGTTGATTGAAACTTGAAAAGTTTTCGAACTTTATGATCACCGTTGTTGACTGACTGCACACTGAACTAGCAAAACTAAGCACACCATACTATACACAATGCTTCAGATATTGGTGGTAGAACGACAGGCTTCTAATGTTAATTTTATGAACAAAATTTTCTAAAATGTTGAAACTCGTTTCCCATTTGCTCTCGAATGAGAATAGCATATGAGAATAGCATATGAGAATAGCATGTGAGAATAGCATATGATTACATATGAGAATAGCATCTGGGAATAGCATATAAGAGTAGCAAATATAGTCGCCGTAGTCTAGTAGGTAGTGTGTTATTATTAGACATGCGGCCACGCGTCAAATCCCAGCTCAGACATCGCCAGCAAAACGAAATATGAAAAATATTTCTTCAGCGATTTCATCTCAGCGTTTTCCTGGCAAAAACTCTGTGCGTAAAATAAAATTGCCATGAAAAATTTTACAGAGATCTGGCGTTCGCGATCGTTTTTAAACTGTAAGTCCGGCCATTCATGTATACAATTTTAAAACACTTAACACAGGTTGTGTGAGCGACAAGGTCATAATCCTGTCTGAAGGATTGTAATGGCCGACCATGCATGTTTATGATGGTCGCAAAACTTAGAAAAAATGACAGCTTGTATTTGGTGCTGACATTGGGAAGTAGGTTTTCCTAAATGGAGCTCTTAGTAAGATTGCGGTAAACTCAGATTTAGACTTTTTCTGGGATACGTCAAGAACTAAATATGGATCTTGATAACACTCTTGATGGCTGAAACTTTGAACCAAATATTCCCAGTTACTAGACCAAATGGCCAAAAAAAAGTAATTTAACTCTGGACATTTTTTTCCATTTCTATTTAAAACAGAGACATCCAGTTATGATTCGCCTACTTTTGCTCTTTTTATTTAATGTGTTCTAAAGACGAATGAATGTGTACAACGGTTGCAGGGATAAACTAAACAAATATTTTAACGTTTGCCATTTATGGTAGTTACGGGGGTTTATACAGTAAATGAAAAAGAGCAATCATTTTAAACACACATACATACATATACATGGTAGAAAACATTTATACATACATTATATATTTTGTAACAACATACACTGTATGTAAGTTGAGTCAGTCAGGTTGGGTAAATGTTTGATTCTACTTTCAAAAGAGGAGTATAGAAGGAAGAAAAAAAAGAAAGAAGGAATATTTGTTTTTAATGTTTGAATGACTCATAACTATGAAAGCATGTTGGTTTTGGCATGCATGTCTGCATTCATACCTTGCGGTTACATTTTAACTGGGATAGTACGATGACCTGACGACATCTGTCGAAAGTCAATACATTTGAAAGAAAAATTTGTTAACCCTTAAAGGGCTTTCAAGCATGTTTCAACGTTAAAACGGATGTATAAAAGTATGTTATATCCGTGAAACAATCGAAAGAGGTTTTATAAATTATTGTCTTACTTTTGAATTAATTTTATTCCTTGGAAAGAGTATAAAATGAAAATTTAAAGTAATAAACCGTAACCGCCTTTATAATAGCATCATAGTGACAAACATATGATGTCATAAGCCTTTTACTTTCTCTAGTGGTTAATAAAGGACAACATAACAAAGATATTTAAATAGAGGACACACATTCACGCCATTCAGTCATTGGCAGCTCATATTAATGGTTCCTTTTTTAACTTTGCAGAGAGCTATAGTAAGTGGATCTAGTGGCCGTGGTGTTTTATGTACAAAAACATTTTTCAAGTATTGCTTTAAGCTTCTCACTTATCTAATGGAATTTTCTCCGTTAATGATGATGACTGTGTTTCAGCCACTACCAGGGCATTGTGATAGTAAAAAATGCCACTTGATGGTTATGCAGATTGTTGTGACTGTTGACTACGGCAGAAAAGTGTGAAATTTTAATCCAAAAAGCATTTTGTTTTAGTATTTACTGTCGCTGTTATGTAATTGCTTTAAACAAAGTTTCTATCATTATTGCCATGAAAAGTGTTTTAAAAATCTGTCGTTCGGAGTCACTTAAACTGTAGGTCCCGCCACTTATAGATACAAATTAAAAAACACAACACAACTGTTTTGATACGCTAGATTGTATTTCTGACTGAAGTGTTGCAATGACTCATTATGAATGTGACTAATCACTACTCAATTGCCCTTTGAGAACATAAGATACAGGTCATTAATATATATTGTATTTTGTATGTACTTTTAGGTTAGGATATCTCACAAAAATTTTAAATTTTTAATAATATTTTAAAATTATCATATCATACGTAGCTTGTAAATCTTTAAGTCCAAATCAATGTCGGTATACCTTCTATTTAATTGCATTCGAAATATATTACGTATACGCATTGTATTTATTACATGTACTACAATAGCTACTCTGAAAAGTATGCAATAAAATATTTTTGATTTTGTCATGTATGAAACTAATGGAATTAAATATTACTCATACGTCACATATGTATGTACATGTCATTATAAATGTGAGTAAATATAATGAGTGGTTGATTTATAAGTTTAATTTAAGAAATCCAATAAAACAAAAACGATTTAAAATTTTGCCAAACTTAGTATTTTATTGTGAAGTACAATTATTCCGGTTAGCAATGGAATATTGTTTCATACACTTACTTAATTTGTGGCTGCCGCGGCTGGCCTTACAGTACCTCATTCGATCGGAAATTTCACGGGCGCTGTTTCGAATGCATGGGATCATATCTCGGTAATGGCAGCACAAATATTGGCCTTCAATTGCTCAATTGTGTCTGATTTATCGGCATATCACATTTCCTTAACGACACCCCACGGAAAATAGTCTAATTGTGTAAAATTTGCAGCTTCTTGGCGGCCAACTGACGTCACCATTTCTGCATGTGTATGCAAGAAAATATACAAATGCAGAAAATTAATAAAAAAAGGGAAATGCAAGACAATAATGAACATTTCATAATAAACTTGTTATTCGTTTCAATTCCTGACTGCTGATGCTGATGTAGCCATGCTGAGCAGCTGTTGGCAAGAGTGATCTTTCGCTTAAATCCAGGCTGACATCAGTTTTGCTAGTAGGAACGATTTCAAGATAAATAAATTCATTGAGACGTCTGTACTTCTCGACATCATATACTCGTTTTGTCCTCATTCACTGTCAGGCCCATTTTATTAGACTGCCAGTCAATAGCATTTAAGACAGCAGTAACATTTCGCTTGGTACCATCCACCAACGATGTCAATGGAACTGTGAACTGGAAAATTTTACGGAAAATAGTGCTACTGATACTAATGGATGTTACCGCTGAAGACCCTCAATGGCGAAGTAAAAGAGGTAGCATGATTATGAATCGCCTTGTTGGATACTTTGCTGGATATCAAAAGTTTCGTGGATGTCCCTTCCTACCACGACGAAACTGTAAAAGTTGTTCAACATCATTTTGCAAAGTGTAGTAGAAAAAAATACAGTCTGGCAGTGTAAAAACATAAGGAACTGAAAACAAAATTAGACGTGAGGCCGCAGTTCAAAGCCCAGATCAGACATTAAAACGAATTAAGAAGACATATTTCTTCGGCGACTTACTCTCAGCAGAATTCAGGAGAAAAATATGAGAGTAAATAAAAATTTGCCGTGAAAAGTTTCTCAAAAATCGATCGTACAGAGTCGGCTTTAAACTGTAGGTCTCGCCGCTCATGTATAAAATTAACACACACCAAACAAGTGTTGTCGTAATCCTATCTGAGGGGTTCTAATGACCAAATATCTATATATGGAAACAATTATATCGCTTTTACAAGCTTTTCCACATGTAAACCTTTTTTTTCTTTTTTCTTTTTTAAAATTAAAATGTGTTTATAATATGTGTGCTACATGTTGCTATTGTTGAAGTATGTTTTACTGCTGGTTATTAAGTTAAATAGGCTAGACGTGCATGTCGCTGGCATCTGATTTTAAATACATACACGCAAACAACAAGAATATTGTTACAACTACATGTTGATGCAGACATAAACCTGAACGAACTAACGAGTGAATAGAATAATAAAAAAATAAGGAAAATCTGTAACAGGAACAACAACATGTATTGATGAATCATAACAATAACAAATAAAAGCAACGGCGCCGTTATACTGTTGTAGAAATGGTATTAATTTCACTTCAATTTTTTTTTTCTCTATTGTAGTGTCCAGACTAAGAGAAACAAAGACAGAAAAAATTTGTGTCACGTAAGTCTATTAACAGTGTTTGTCATGCTGATTTGCATATGTAAGTGTCGTCGAGCAAGTGTGTAAGTGAAAGCGATGGAACAAGGATACGAAGGGAAAGCAATGAAAAGTGAAGGGAATACTCAAACAGTTGGGGAAATTAATTCTCAACTGGAGATAACTGTCACTAATATGATTATACATTGATATACAAACACTTATACAAATACACATATACATATGTATATGACATCTATGTATATAAACACGAAATTTAGGCTGTTCGCATGTGCTGTTTTTTTTTTTAATTTTATGCGAACTATAAACGTAGTTTATTTGTTAAGTTTTATTAATTACTGATTATGCTTCTCATTTACATGATAGTTACACGGAAATAGTTCTGTTTTTGATTAACTTTTAACGTATCTATTGACTAGCAGAACTATAATTCGGAAATTTATTTTTGCCATTTCATTTCATTGCATTGATTAAATTCATTAAATTTTTCACTGCTGATTGGTGCTGTTAACACCGTAGTGTATGCCGTGGCCATATTCATGCACTCACTTAATTTGTTTTTGTCTTTTGTTGTTAATTGCCACTAATAATTGGCATTCATATTGTTGTTTTGAAAACAAGAATTTTTTAAATTTATTTTCATGTGCAAATACCATGTATGTATGTATGTATGTATGTGTGGCTTATTTGTTTATTTATTTTTCCCAACAACACTGAATACAAAATTTGTTTATTCCATTTTGAATTAAGTAAACATGAGTTTGTTTAGCAGTGTAAATGGTTTTGATTTACAATTTATTTTTATTAGCAATTATTACTCCAACAATATAAATAAAACTTTGTGTTCAAATGAAATTTAAAATGAATTTAATTACACTTTCATAATATATATTTAACAATTACAAATAAACCTTAATTAATAAATTATTTATAAAATTAACATTTTGTATACCCACATACATACATATATTTATCTATTTACAATACAATTATTTATGAAAATTAATCCCTTAAATAGATTAGATTGCATATGGCTTATCTGGTAAAATGATTCGTTAAAAAAATTATTTTCGTTTAATTTAAAATTAATTTTTGATCGTATATAATATTGCTGTCATTCGGAGTCGACTTTAAACTGCAGGTCCCTTCAATCATGTATAAAACTAACACACACTAGCTAATTGTTAGAAGCTAGGTCATAATCCAGATTGAAGGATTGTATATAAGTCGCGAGTATTTTTAATATGTGGCCAACTAAGTCAATTCCACAGGAATTTCTTTTTGGCACCACGAGACGAACTGGTTTCAGACGTCGAGACCTATATTTGTACATACACTAGCTATGGGTGTTGTGAAGAAAATTGTTGTAGGCATAATATTGTATACAGCTTGAGTACAAATAACTGCTGATGTGTTTTTTACTCCAATAGATTTTACACAACTCTGCAGCTGCTAGAATATTTGAATAAATACTAACTTTAACACATTCTTCCAGGCGCCTCTGCTCCTTGCGCGCCTGCGCCAGTTGGTGATACCAATCACTGCTTCCTCGATCTGGTCCTTTCAATGCAAACAAGATCATCCTCTTCGCCGGCTTCCGCAAATCTTCGCGTTAATTACACATCTCGCCAGAGCATCCTCCTCCATTCGAATGACATGGCCGAGCCTGCGCAGCCACTGGATGTTAATACGCTGCGCAACGTCCATGACGTTGAGGAGCTCATACAGCTCACTGTTGGATCGGATGCGGAAATCATCGCCAACTCGTACTGGACCGAAGATCTTGCGTAGGACTTTGCTCTCGAATACTCTCAAGGCCGCTGCATCAGTGCTTAATAGTGTCTATGCCTCTGCGCCATAAAGAAGCAGGGAGAGGATGAGCATCTTGTAGAGTTTTCGTTTTAGCTTACGAGAGAGGCCTATTGAGTCCATTGTAGTAGCTGTTGGTAAGAGTGATCCTGTGCTTGTTCTCCAGACTGACATCAGTTTTGCTGGTAACGGCGCAGGCAAAACAAACCAATTCAATGAATGGATAAGCAAAAACTTTCTGATCGGAAATGTTATGGCAAATAGAGTGTGTCAAGCAGCATAAAAGGTTAAGTTAGACAACAACTTAAATAAAAGGAAAATGGGTTGATAAAGTTCAAAATAACGACAAAGTATGCGTGGTTAACAGGCAAGACGTGCTCCTCCATTTATACAAAAAAGAAAGTAACAAAATTATTCTATCTGGTCCAGAACGTGTAGATAGCATAGAATTATATGATCGAATAATAGTTTACACTTAAAGTAGAAAGCGTACTAAAAATTGGTCAATGATAGTTCTCGTTCCTATGAGATTTATGAAATTAATTTGAAATACTTTACCTGTTCAATCATTTCAAACATCCCACTGAAAGAAACTGAAAAAAGGTTACTAATAAATATTTCTTTATAGTATTCGAATATTATGTACCCATAAAAAATTTACAGCTTGACATCAAAAACACAGCTGAACTTGCCAGTTAATTAAATAAATAAATATTAAATAATATTCTGTAAATTTGTTAAAAACATATATGTTTATACATAAAAAAAAGAATTTGTAAATGCCTTAATAATTTAAAATATTTTAAAATAGAAAAGAATGATTATATTTGACATAAAATTTAAATTAATTTGATATTTAATCGTGGTGTATTATCTTCTCAAGTTTACATCATCCCAGGAACGGTTTACTTTTGCCCACATTTTGACTCTAATTTGAGTCCATTATTCAATTCAGACAAAATCAACGGGGACTTTCTCTCAGGAGATTTCTGGCAAAAACTCAGAGAGTAAATAAAAATTGCCATAAAAAGCTTCTCAGAAATCTGTCGTTCGAAGTCGACTTTAAACTATACCTTTAAATAAAATTAACACACACAACATAAGTGGTGCGAGAAAGTAGGTCGTAATCCTGATTGAAGGGTTGTAATGACCAATTATGTATGTATTC
Organism: Sarcophaga rosellei; assembly: GCA_930367235.1. NCBI lineage: Eukaryota > Metazoa > Arthropoda > Insecta > Diptera > Sarcophagidae > Sarcophaga > Sarcophaga rosellei. The sequence continues at coordinate 65,466,300 of OV884020.1, read as the reverse complement.
ATGTCTTTTGTATTTGAGCCCAAATCATAGAAACGAATGCATTTAGTCTTTATAAATTTTCCTTTATTTTGCAGATTGTTTTAGAAAACACTCGGAGAAACGTTTATTCTTGTATTTCCTTTTTATCCTTTTTTTCCTTTTTTTCTTTTATTTTGTTGCCATAGCATGACCTTTATGCTTCATTAACACCTAATTTCGTTTTATTCCTCGGCATGGCTTTTTCAAAATTCTTTTCTCTTTTTGGTTATTCGATGTAAAAAAACGGTGTGTGTTTGCATACGAGACATTTTTTTTTAAATGGAAATAAATGATAACCCACGCCAAACCAACTATTACTGGAGGTTGAAAAAACAGGAAATGAAAATAAACTGACAAGACAAATGAACAAGAACTTTCACTCTCTTGTACCTTCTGCTGGCTTGTATACATTGCTCCTACGCTCATGCACACATAAATAGGATAATAATGATGCCACTTAAGTGACTCAATTCTTGGAATATAGTTGCTGTTGTGTTTGTTATTTTAATACAAAAACAAACAAATAAAAAATAGACAATTTTATAATTTTTATGTGTATGTATATTTTAGTTAATAATCCCCTTTTGTTTTTATTTTTCTTTTGGGATGTTCACGCGTTTGCTTTTTCTTTAATCTGGCTTTTGGTGGTTATGCTTGGCTGACCAACCGTTAATAAATATTTACGTTGACAGCAGTTTTGTTTTTTTCGTCATTTGTTTTGGTTTTCATTATTCTTTAGCGCTTTTTTTAAGGTTTCCTTTCATCTTTTTCAGTTTTTCCCTTTTTTGTATTATTTTAGACCATATTTAGAAAAAGAAGTTTTTAAAGTTTCCCTTTATATTTGTGGCTGCTTTTTTCTCATGGTTTTGAAACCGAAAAAGTTTATTTTCCTTTTACTTTTCACGGACTCTTTTCGCTTGTGAGCGCCGCTTGGTAGGTGGTGAGTGAATTATTTCCACTTGTTCTTATTATTTTCCTTTAATTTCTAGTTCTTTAAGTCTTTCGTAGTTGCTAGCAAAGTTTTTCAGAATTTTTATAACGCAGACGTTTGTCCTTTTTTACAACAATTTTTTTTTAATTTTTCTGTAGAAAAATCTTTTCTTGGCGTACATTTAACATCTCAGTTTTTTTAATAATTGAAAATAAGAAGGTTGAAGAGCACCGAAACACGTACAAAATAATTACGGTAGCTGTACAGGGAGCAACTAAGCTATAGGCAGCAGTAGTTAACAAGACATATAAAAAATCTGGCAGCACTAAAGATAAGTTAATCACAATACAATAAGTCAATCATGGGAGATGGAAATGAAATTGATGCGAATAAGAAATATAGCTCGCATCGATCTAATAGGATTCACAGCAAAAGACAGTGTCGAAATGGTGGTGGCTGATCGCTCAGATACAGATGACAACATCATATTCTCAAACTTAAGATTGTTTACAGGCTGAAATTATGGAGAAGAATACAGGGCAAGAACCAGTTTATAAAATATCTCTGGTTGTCATCAAGGGCACGTTAAGCTGTTAACGTGTGCTGATAGAAAGGCAATATAGAGGATGGCAGAAATCTCTTCGAACGCCAAATTATAGGTGGTATCAAAAGGCATCATTTATAGTCCAGCAGGCAAACGCCTTTCGATAAATCCGAAATCAAACTAGCCAGAGAATGTTCCAGAAATGATTAAAATATAAAATCCATAGCTACCAAAACAGAATTGGCAAATCAGAAAGTTGGAGGACCGTCACGGATCTCGTTGCGAAACTTAATTAGTTAAGCAAGAGTCTCTGAAGCACTTGGCGATTTCGAATTTGTTAATATCGCCTTGAAAATGTGCCAAAAATATACCATAGATCTGATCAAATCGGATCAAATCAAATTCCACAGGAGTATACACAATATGGTTGTCTTAGTCATCAGTGGACATTGTATTATTAGGCACTCCTACGAGGCGCATGGCAAGTGCTTTACTTATTAGGCAAACGCTAAAGACTATTGGAGGAGAAAAGGGAACTTGAGTGTACGAGTACACTCTACAGTGCATTTGAACAATTTGAATATTAGTAAAGGGCATTAGAAGTCTAAGTAGTTTCTTCAGAAGCTCCGAATGGTACGGTATCACAGTGGGCCTTTAATGACCTCAATGTGTCTATCACAATTTCTTTCGGTAGACAGCCTAAAAGTTCAAATCTAAGTACTGAAATTTTATAAAAAAAAGTCAATTTGAAAACGTATTCTTTTGGCATATTCTTTGAAGCTGCCGTAGTATAGTAGATAATGATAATTTGGCAATGATTGTGGTTGATTGTTGGTCTTGCCACTCATGAACAAAATTCACACACATAGCTTGGGTGATGTCTGAAGTCAGCTTATAATTCTAAAAACTAAAAGCATTGTATAAAATTGCAATTTATTGACAAATTCGAAAGACAGACATAAAAATTATGCTACAAGATTGCTAAAGGGGGTTGCTGAAGCTAATTGTTTTCCATTTTTATAATTATTTTTTTTTTATCAAATTGTCTGTGCTCAATTTTGAACCCTTAAGCCCTTGCCTAATATATCAATACACTTCTTACTAGGCAAATACTATTTCTAACGCTGCTTATAGCCCTAATCTAGTGCGAGGTGGTGATGATTTCCTCATCCGATCCAACAGTGAGCTGTATGAGCCCCTCAACAACACCGACGTTGTGAAGCGACCTTTCTCGTACGATGAAACTGACACTCCATACGACGCTCTCCCTCTCCGTGCTTCTTTATGGCGCAGAGGCATGGACATTATTAAGCACTGATGCAGCGCCTTGAGAATATTCGAGAGAAAAGGCAAGATCTTCGGTTCAGTACGAGTTGCGATGATTTCCGCATCCGATATAATAGTGAGCTGTATAAGGTCCTCAACGACATGGACGTTGTGCAGCATATTAATATCCAACGACTGCTCTGGCTCGGCCATGTCGTTCGAATGGAGGGGGATGCTCCGGCGAGAATTGTAATTGATGCGAGATTTACGAAAGCCAGTGAAGAGGACGACCTTGTTCGTGTTGGACGACCAGATCGAAGAAGGCCTAATTGCTGTCAACAACTGTCGTAGGCGCGCAAGGAGCAGAGGCACCTGGAAGGATGTGTTAAGTTAGGCCGAAATCCGTTAATCGGGTTGTACATAGCCAATTAAGAAAGTAAGTAAGTAGTTATAGCCCGAATACGTCTTTTATATGTCTTATTATACTATGTACTTTGTTTTCTAATTTTCTTTCTTTTCTAGAATTAGTTATGATTCCTAATATGTGGCCAGTATTCAAGAGATGATCCATACTCATGCAGAATAATGCATGGGAATACTGAAATGCTGTGTGTCATAAGATGGGAAAGAGGTTGTTGTAAACGAAAAGTTAATGTTAAATTATAATGTTAAATTCTTATTATTATTTCATAACGAATATGTTTATCTTTTACCTGTGCATGTTTTCTTAATCCTTTTTGGTTCCAGTACATTGTTTTGTTCTCTGGAGCAGACGAATTGAAATCATTCTAGTTTGAATATTATAATTAATGTTATTGTTTATGTTTTGTTATTATCTTTTATTATCTTTTTTCTTTCCTTAATGCATTGTTTTTCATTTTACATTTTTTTATTATTACAGCCTTTAACAAGCATTAAAAGAAAATAGATTTCGATTTTGGGCACAGTACTAAGCCATTTACATTATTATACATTATTTTTATGTATTTTTCTTCCGTTTTGCTGCTGTTTGGGAAAAAATCCTTTCACGTGTTCTTTTTCTGCTTTCATTAAAAAGAATAAAGGAACTTGAATTTTTTTATAATAATTTCGCTTATAAAGAATATCTCTAAAAATATATTTAACAGCGTAATTTTGTATTGAGAAAACATTAAAAAAAGCAAAACCGAAATCGAAAAGAGAAAATATATAGAATTCAAGTACACTGACGGTTATTTGCAACGACTGAAATGAGTAAAAGGGAACAGAACTGAAAACACACCACATCCTGACACACAAACTTAAAAGTACATAGAAATAAAAAAAGGAAGAAGTAACATCTGAAAGACATCTGTTATGAAGAAATATTAAGTTAAACGCTGAAGATTTTTTCTGCAGGTAATTGTAACGTGATGCAAACCAGAAATCCTTGGCAATGAAAGTTGTTTTTATAATGCTTTGTTATTTTATCATCTCTCTCTATCTCTCTATATCTCTCTCGCTCTCTATATCTCTCTCGCTCTCTCTCTCTCTTTCTTGTATATATTTTATCCGTTGGTTTTCTACATTGTAATTATGCTATGGTGTGACGTTATTTACATGGGATTTTTATTTTAAAATAAAATATTTGTATCCTTTTAATGTTGCCTTTTCAGCTATTTTCTTAAAAAAAACACTTTTATTTCTTAATATTTAGCAGCATTTTTTAAGGAATTTTCATTTATTTAAATTGAAAATTTATTTTAAGAAGTAAATTAAATTCCACTCACATTCACTTTTTTAAAACACTGTAAAGATATATTTTCCACATGAATTTTTTTACGTTTTAATATTGAATTTTTTTTTTTGTTCTTAAATTGCATGTCAAGCAATAGCATTTACCCGTTCATATATTCCTTACAATTTTTTTGTCGTGTTCTTTGAAAAGGCGACCGTTACAATATACGTTCTAATATGTACTAAAAGTATTTCGAAATTATAAGGTAGTCTAAACCCCAAAAGTTCTTGTTGTTGTTGTTGTTGTTGCCTTTTTGTATTAAAACATCCACAGGAACACAAATTGTACTCACAAAACTAACATATACTCTTGCACCACACACATAGATTCCCAAATTACGTTCGATTGTATTGTGTCGTAAGAGTCGAAATATGCTCGCTCACAACACCACGAATCTCCTTTTTATTGTAGTAGCTCTCTCTGAAACAAGCTGAACAAGTAGAAGAAGAAAACATAAAAAGTCACTCTCTTGCTGGTTCAATTTAGTACCAGCCATACAACAGCTTTAGCAGTAGCAGAGCAGTCAACGTAACAAATGCTGGGTTGTAATATTTTTCTCTCAACTTTCGACAGAAGTAATAAAAGTTGACATATATGTATTTTGCTCTTCTCATCTTCCAATGAGTATTTGTTCTATTTTAAAAAAGCTCCGTGTTTGGTCTACAAAGATTATTGTCCTTTAAAGCTACAAAAAACCAGAAAGAGAGTGAGAGCATGTTTCATTACTTCTCTCGTATTTTGCATATGAAGGTGCAAATTGTGTTCTTAGTGCAATACAACCAGGATGCTGAGAGTACTAAAAAGAGTAAAAGTTTTCAAAAAGTGGTGTTTTATACAATATCCCGTTCTCAGTTGGTCTTTTAAGAACAAAATACGAGTTTCAATCGTTCTTAAACTCTTTTGCTGATACTTAAGAACAGCTTTCACTATATGTTTATATTTGTTTATGTTTATGCTGCTGTTTTCATAATTTTCTTTAGTAAATACAAATTTCTTACTTGTGGGAGACTGTCTCCTCATAAATGTAACTGCCCTAGTAACTGTTTTCAAGTTTACTTGTTAGCTTTAAGCTTTTGATTTTGTTTATGTTCTTCTAACTTTGGTTTTTTTTAATTTTATTTCGTTTTAATGTTTGTTATTCAGTCGTTGGCATTAATTTTGATACACGTTCTGTTGATTTGTTTATATTCCGTTCGAAAATGAACTTATGAACTTGAAGTTCACATGAAATTGTTTAGTAATTAATATGCCAGACACAAAATAACACTGAAGCCATCCGTGTATCATCCTTAAGGTTTTCTTCATTCAATTCTTAATTATTGAAACAGCAACACCACATGAATTAATTTTTCTTGAAAATAAAAAAAATCAATTCAAATTAAAAGTCGAAATTATTCACTATAGTTTTATTATAAAAAGGTCCGCTCTTTTGGTAATTCAAATAGATTCAAATAACAAAGAAAAACCGCAAGTGACTCATCCCAAATAATGTGTGGTTTCGTTCCCTTTTTAGGAGATGGCATAGTCCCACTGAAACCGGTCAGCATTGAATCCATGTGATGAATTTTTCTTCGCACAAAATGCCTTAAGTTTCTTATTAACGCGCAATCATCGCATTATTGAAAGTACATACATAGCTCACATTGCAGATAGCTCTTGTAATGGCTGACTGATGGCGTACGTATCATACAAGCAACAAGTGATCCAATGTGTATCATAATCCAAACCCGAGTACAAAAAATTCGCCTTCAAGTAGTCCTTTACAAAAACAAGCTTTTCTCTTATTTTTTTAAAGCCTATATAGTCAAGTGGATAGTGGGAGAATCTGATAGTCTAATGGTATAATGATGGAGGTACAGTAATATCTTGCTGATAATCATCACGAATGTGCTCTAAATTCTCAGCGCTACTTTTGCAAAGAGAAATAGTACAAGAATGTGCCTTGATTGTCCCCTGGAAAGAACCAGTAGACTCTACATGTTTAGAAACTGTTTCGTAACGAGACTTAGTAACAAAAATGAATGGAATAATCTGTTGGCTGCATGCTCTTTTAAAGGAAAGACTATTTTATATATGTATATACAGATGGGTCAAGAATGAATCTAGCAACAGGAGCAGAAGTTTCTAAAATCAAAAATATCTCTTCGGCGATTTCCTCTCAGCAGATTTATGGCAAAAACTCTGAAAGTAAATAGAATTGCCATGAAAACGAGTCTCAAAGATCTGCCGTTCATGTAAAAAATTAACGCACACAACATAAGCGAGAAGCTAGGTAGTAATCTTGACCTCTTTATGGCCAATTATGTATGTTTGTATTCTCAACAAAAACAAGATGAGGAAAAGCAAATCCTGTTGAACAATAACAATAGAAAGAAATCTGAGTCATGCATCAAACTATTCACGAATGACCTGATGTTGGTCATTGGTCTTTTGACAGGGCACTGTTAACTCATGGTACACTTATTCAGAAAGCATGTTGTTTCGAGCTCAACATGTAGATTCTGTGATGATGAGAATGTATCATCAGAACACATTCTTCGAACCAGAAGGAAACATTTGGGTGCTTCCCAGCTGCTAGACAGGGAATTCACATTATTAACAACGAGCAGATTAGCGAGACATATAGGGATAGTAGAAGGAGAAAAAAATGTCTTCTTATAATCCCATATACCAGCCCAGTGTAATAGTATTTAAGGATGTTCGTGTTTCGAGAGGGTCTATAAATATAAACTCTTATAACTAAACAGAACAAAAATGTATAAATCGATGCGGTTACCTCTTACTTAATGGCATGAATTTCTATTCGGAAAATTGATAGAGAGACGAACAGTGGAATCAATTTCAGTAAACCTTTTCAACCATCATTTACCACTTGTTCAAAGTCGATAATGTTGAAATAATTTCCATTTGCATCCAAATCGCAGGTTGAGGATTACGCTCTTCAATGAATTGATTTATTATATTGCCTCCATCTATAATTTAAATCCATTAAAATGCTTTTTACAATTCAAATTCAATACTACGGATGAATGATGCAAATACTTTACGACCCATAATATAATCATTTACTGAACATTACTTAACTATTTAGGCCACAATTCTTACTTTCCCTAACTCGTTTTTGTTTTTCTTGTATTTTTGACCACATTTTTATATTTATATTTTTCTTTTGTTGTTCTTGTTACACACTTTTCAATCATTTTCCGAGAATGCTCGTATTTTTCCTTATTTTCTCCAAAAGTTGTCAAAGAAAGTTTATGTTCGCATTGGTTGGTCTTTAGTGTTGTCACTGTTGTAGTAGCTGCTACTATTAATGTTGCTAATGCTGTAGTTGTTGTTTTATTTGCAAATTTGTGAACTACAACACTGTGTAATACTTTAATGGATTTTAAATCAAATTTATACATCCATCGATTGGTAGCAGTTGAAAGGTAGTTTTAATACTTCGGAGAGCATCCGTTTGCATACACACAGTGGATGTTGGCGTTTCAACCACAACCACCACTATCACCACCATCTTCATAATCATCAACCACCACATATGCAGACAACGTTTACTTCACATTTTTATCTTACTTCATACATAACTTTTGTCCCTGCAACATCGATGGGAAAACGTCAAAGAAGAGAGTGTCAAATAGATAAAAAGGAACTGAAGCATAGAAAGTTTTAGTTGATTTTGTTATGCAGAAAAATGTAGAAAATCCAAAGGGAAATTTGATGTCATATTCTATTCTTTACTTTATTTGAAATAAATACTTTTACAACAAAGCAATCCCATATGATATACATAGAGTTGTGGGGATCTTTCATACAGAGCATAATATTTTGAGTCGTTGTTGTAACACATTTGCTGCAATGTAATCGATTCAATTATTCTATACTTTTACACATTTCTGTGGTTACGGAATATTTCATAAATTATTAATGACATTATGAATGTGTTCGTTTTGGCATTTACTATACAGTATCGATCATAACTAATAAACCCCTCTGTAAGATTTTTAATGACAATAAATTCCATAAGAAAATGCGTTGTTTTGTTTCGGTCGTTTATCAACACTATACTCTGGAGGAAGTCGCCGGAGTCTAGTACGTAGTGTGTTGGCATATTAGATCGTAAGGCCACGGTTCAAACACTAGGTCAGATATCTCAAACAAAACGAAATATAAACAAAATCTTTCGACGGCGAACTCCATTCAGCATATTTCTGACAAATACTCTGAGAGTAAAATGAAATTGCCATGAAAAGTTTATCAAAATTCTATTGTTCAGAGTCGACTTTAAACTGTTAGCCCCGCACCTCATGTCTAAAATTAAAACAAAAAACATAAGTGGTGTGAGAAATTAGGTCGCAATCCTAACTGAAAGCTTGTAGTGACAAAGTATGTGTGTATGTACTAGTAACTATGTGCGAATATTTACATTTGTCAGCGTTTTCATATCACAGCTCTGCAATGAATCGTTTTTTTTCGCTACTCATAGGCACTCAGGACACTTTGAATATAAGTGAATCAACAATATTGAAATTTAACTACTCTGATTCATTCGTGCTCACTACAACCTTGATTTATAAGTACATGTTGCAATGAATATGCGTACAACTTTGACTTCAAACTCATACCATTCGAAATATGTTTAATTCATAAGCCTACTTATTTAGATTCATAACTTTAGAAAAATACTTATAATATGTACTCATAAATGATTCGAGTGACTTGAATCATTCATAAAAATTTACAGTCTCAGTTATTGTTGCATTTACAAAAAAAGACACATAAGCATAAAAGACAGAGCAGCAAACAAGAGCAAACACACAACTTTTTAGTGAGTACATATTTTAGTATTTTAGTATAGTATAGTATTTTAGTGTTCGTACACAAATCATACTTTTTTGTGATTCTTGTAAATGTTGAGTCATTTAGACTCGAAATCAACAACGTTATAAGTGTTGCAAAGTATGAATATAGTGAGTAATTCAAACGTTAATACATATATTCAGTAGATGTTCCATGATATTAAAACAAGTTTGATTCCTTATAAGTATCGGAAATTATGAGTGTGATTCGATTCTACTCATCTTTTTGAATACTCATTGCTGACCTCTGGTACATATATGCTTTTGATGCTACGTATGGTAATATGGTTTACATGTTCATTTTTGTCGGTCATATAATGTAGAAAAATTAAAATATTTGTTTTGATTTCCCTTTAAACAAATATACTTGCATACACAGATACAATTTTCAAGTCACACAAACATTGCAACGAATACATTACATATACTCATATGAAAATACAGTTACATAATGTTGATCAACACAGAGTGTGTTGCATTTACATACGTGTGCAATTTACTCATTGATGATAAATGATACTTCATCGTATCGTTATGAAATCTGTGTAGAAAACTATGATTATTATTATGCAAATAAAATGTGTGTGTGTGACTTTTAAAAGTATTTGCTTTGCCATGATTCTCATGCTTTATTTTTGATTTTAATTTTAAATAATATTTTTGCCCCTTAGTTGGTGTTGCATGTAACATGTGTAATATTTATATGTATTTTTCATATTCATAAAGAATATTTTATATAATGCAAAAAAATCATGTAAAGTAATACAATAAATACATTGAATAAAATAATCTTCTACTGTTTACAAAATAAAAACAATATGTAGCACACATAACTTCTCATACAATTTTAGTAACAGGACCTACTAAGTAATAAGCTTTTCATATTTAAAATTAAAAAGAATTACATTTTTCAAAAAAATTGATGCATTCAATATTAAATTCCTTTTTGTTTGATTGCATTACTTTTAAAGAATTTTTTTTTTTAATATTCTAAGATGTGTTCTGGAATATAGAAAAGAAAAAGTCCTGAATTATTTATATATCAACATTGGCATTGTCTTCGTTCAAGTAATTTCCTTTTTTTTTTTCAAGAACTTGTAATAAATGCCTTTTTGTGTAGAGTCACAGGATTTCAGCATTTTGACTACAATCTATAGTGCACGGCATTTCGGTTTTATAGAAAAACAGTAGAGACTAGAGACACTGAATATTTTTTGATCGAAGGTATTGAAAGCTGAAGTAGTAGTAATTTGTAGGTAGTGTGTTGGCTTATAAGACGCCAGCAGATTTCTGGCAAAAGCTCTTAGAGCCGATAAAATTGCCATAAAAGGTTTCTAAAAGGTTTTGTAATCGACTTAAAACTGTAGGTCCTGCAAGTCATGTATTAAATTAACACACAACATAAGTAGGTTGTAAACCTGTTTGAAGAGTTGTAATGATCAATAACGTATGTATGTATATTTGTAAAAACGGATATTTGTCAAAATGTGTGGGTTCAAATGCATTTGAGCCCAAAAACCAATGCATGTGTTTGTATATAAAATAATAGTAAATGTATTGGAAAATGAATAAACATTTTAAACCCCTTTTAAAAGCATTTAAAATATGAGTTCGTAGATTGTAACTAAAATAAAAATAAAGTTGTCTTTACTTTTAATTAGAATTCTTTATTATTCGTACAATTCTGTGTGCCACTGTTCACAACTTGATGTAAACAACAACAATTGCTTTTCTTTGTTATTCCTCTATTGATACCCGGTGCAGAAACAATAACAATTACTAGACTGTCTGTTTCGCCTTCTCGAAAGCTCTATAAATGAACTCATAGTAGTTTACATTTATTATAGTAGTATTGTTGTTATATTTTTGTTTACTTGCTTTCCATTTTTTATGCTGGTGTTTGTTGTTATATTTTTGTTTACTTGTTTACCATTTTTTATGCTGGTGTTTGTTTTTATATTAAGCAGTACGATAGTATGTAAACAGATTTATTTACTGCATTGTTTTGTTTTTGTAGTTTTTGTTTATAATTTATATACAATGTTAAACAATGTGAAAGCAAAACACCAGTATCTAGATTTTTCGTTCTAACAAAAATATATACATATATACTTGCATCTGTGTCGGTAAATATAAACATGTGCAAGATATAAGTTTTTTTATGTCATTTCGATTCTTTCTTTCGTTACCCTTCTCATTCACTTTTCTTGTATTTGATTGTAAAATATAGTAGTCAACCAATTTGCAGTTTTTTCATTGTGTTTGGTGTAAATAATGATACTTCTGCCGGTGGAAATGGGGAAATTTTATTCACTTAGTGAGACGGTTGTTTGTGTGAGAATTCAACAAACGGTACTATAAAAATTGCCAAATAGAACCATATTGAAAAACACACATACATACATAAATACACAATTGAAAGGCGTTGACTAATAAAAAAAAAGAAAATCTTTTATTTTGCATAACAAAGCGGTGGCATTCAAATGATGGCGGCACTACAAAAATGGTGCAATTTTGTTCTGCCCATAAAAGTGTGAAAGAAAAAATATGTTTTAATTTTTCTCTATGAAAGAATGCATTGAACGGATTTGTATTCACATGATATTTTTTTATAAAATATTTCACGTTAAAATATTTGTTCGCGAGAGGTTTCGTTGATGCTTCGCTGAAAAGTTTAAAAAATGAAATGAAATAAAGAAATAATAATTGAATATTATTTTATGCCCAAAAAGGTAGCAAATTCATCATTTGATTGATTTTATTGATGACAGCTGCAAAAAGACAGTACAGCTGAAAGGCAATATCAATAATAGCGTAAATAGCTAACTAAGTAGTTAATTTATAATACAGTCAAGTATAGAAAACTCAAACGTATGATGGTTTGATATTTGGACATGAGATTTATAAGAACAATAAAAACAATTTTCAGTGAAATGAAAAAAAATTATTAAATTCCCATTATTGCGACTGTAATTACCTCGTAATTATCGGCAAATGAATACTTCGAAAACACCACTTTTGTAGTAAGTTTAAAATTTTTTACGCGTTCTTTGATTACTAAATGATCTATGTACGTAAATAGCGAAGCTTTCAATCAGCTGACAATCCCGCCAGACCACATGATTTAAAATCTTTTAATATATCTGTTGTCCCTTCTGCTATTTCAAAATACATATGTCTTCTTAATGCCACAAACTATTCTGTCTTGCATTTGCGGTTAAAACACATCTCTATTATATCTCCAAAGCCACAACTTTTACTAAACATGTCACCCATTTTATGCTTTACAAATGCAATCATCAGTGCCGGAATAATTGCTGTCATTAAAGGATAATTTGTTGTGTGGTTTCTCCTTCTATTCCTGTTTTCCATGATTTCATTTTGTATTTCTTTAGCGATTTCTTCCATATTGCCATGCATTGCCGCTGATTATTCCCATGTACGTATACGTTTCGTTGAAATGCATGGTTGAAGTGTTCCCAGTAATTATTTTTATATTTGTATCATACATCCTATGTTTCTTACACACATATCACAGCATCTTTTACAACAAAGAAAAGAGTAAAGCGGAGATAATTTTCTATAATTGTATCCGCAAAATATAATATTAAATGCACAATTTAATTTGCTGAAGTAATCCAGAGGAGGGAAATTTATACAGAGAGGATTTAAAGCCTGTTACGTAGACTTATATCAATCTGAAAATTACTTATGATCTTTAAATAAAGGCAGTGTGTTGGCCTATTAGAAGGGAATCCTTGGTTCAGACCTTCTAGTTCAAACATCTCGCTCAAAACGAAATCTGAAAGAATTCTATCCTTCGGCGGCTTTACTCTCACCAGTCTCTTGGAAAAATCGCTGAGAAGAAAAAAAATTTGGCATATAAAATCTGGCATTCAAAGGCAACATTAAATTGAAGAATTAAAATTAACATACACACCATGCTTGGAGTGAGAAGGTAGATTGTATCCCCAACTAAAGAGTTGTAATATTCAATTAAATAAGTAATAGAGTTTAATATTTACATCATTATTATCATAATTACACAGGACTAAAGCAATAATTATTGCGTTTGTTTAAAATGTTAAAATATTTGATGATTCATAGTTACTCTGTCATTTCATAGAGAAGGTTAACTAAACCCTCATTATATGGTTGGATGATTTCGTAGTCATTATCCTTAAAGCTATAAAGGAAAAAACAATGGCAACTCACATTAAATCGTTGTGCATAAACCGTATGGAAACATATTTATATCTGCGTTGATTATACAACCATTATTTTGTATATTATTCAAGATGGAAAGAGGGAGTAGTATTTGTGACTACTAAATTTGAGGCTCTTTATATCTCGTAATAAGTGGCAGAAGAGACCTCTGCAGGAATGGAGTTCCACATACAAATAGTTCGGCTAAAGAACGAATTTTGTCTGTACAGCAGTGTGCGATCCACTAGCCAATTTATAACAAATGTATGTGCTCTGTGAGAAAGACGTACGAATACATGATTCTCGGGAACAAGTCCTCTTATTTTGCTCCAGCAAAATCCATTGTAATAACACAGTGAAACATAGGCGGATTAATCAATAGGGTTGGCTACGATATCGTCATTAATGAGCACCATCTCCTTCTCCTGAATGTGGTCGAGAAGCCCCAAAATAGACTTCGAGGCTCATACATGAGGGTTGTTTTCCATTTTCAAACAGACGTAAGTGGTATAAATAGCAAGAAGACTAGATGAAATGAAGTATTTCTTGCGCCTTCTTAATAAACCGAGGCACTTGAATCCTTATTTCAACATTTGAAAAATATGCTGGTTCCAGTGAACATCAGACTAAATTATCATTCCCAGAACATCAAGAGCTTCTGACTCCCCAGAATTTACACCACCCAGAGATACCGATGACGAAATATTCTTTATGAGCTTATGTATCAATAAACAACACTTGGTATTTCGCGATCGCGAAAGTCGACCCTATTCAGCCGAACCCATGACCGTATTATTCCTTTTTGCCTCAATCTCCAAAGTGCTAGTCCTAGTATTAAAAGCAAATGAATGGCAAATGAATGGATTTGAAGTTAGAGAATAAGATTGTTAATGAAAATCAGAAATAGATTTCCAGATAAAACAGAACTTCAAGGTACCGCTGAGATTAACCTGAACTCGTTTGATGGGATTCCATCTATAAGAACTCGTATAGAGCAGTCCCTGAGAACGCTTTATATAAAGCGACAGAAGTAACTAAAAAATCCTTCCGATTATAAACTGCTAAAGTCTGCAAATTCCTGTTAGAATACTCTGTATAAGGAAGCACAGTTTCATACGTATAGATTACTATTATTCTTTCAGCTATAAGAACTCAGCAGTTTATCATGCATATATAATAATTATAATGCTCCTTTAAGCTACAAGTATTTATTTCATAAATTATTGTAATAATTATTAAACTTCTTACCTACCCTACAGAATTTTGATCAACACCTCTTTAATAACTTTTTTTGAAAATAAGTTTCCGCAATAATCGCCTATGAAGTGTAGATGAGTAGTGCCATAAGTTTTTTATTGTTGGCTTAAATGTTGAACGAAATAAAGTGCTATGTGAGTGTAAATATATAATTTATTTCCCTTAATATTCTTTTATTGTTAAACATTTTATGGCGTAAACAATAACATTTGCTTTAAGCATCATAGCCAGTTATGACTCTTTTCGTTACATAGCAAGTGGGCGACTTGTATTTGCTTCTTCTTTATGCATGAAGTTGAACTGTTTTCAACAATTATACAAACAAACTTTAGTGTTTATTATGATTGTGCGTTTAACTACTGCATGGTACTTTGGAAGATTACATTTGGGGGTAATTAATTAGAAGTAGTCTTTAGCAAAGCATTTGTTCAGGGATTTTTGAAAGCCAGTGTACTTTTGGGTGATTCCTTGAAAACTTCATTTTGTTAACTTTACCATAAACCATTAATTTCCTTAGAATGTTTGTTGTTGTTGCATAAATTAAAAATCGATCAATTTTATTTTAAATGAATTAACACAATTTTTGGAAAGAATACGTCATTTCAAATATTTTCCATTGAATCTACGACCTTTTCGCATACACATACATAATTGGTCATTACAATACTTCAGTCAGGATTACGTCCTAGCTTCTCACACCATTTAAGTTGTGTGTGCTAGTATCATACATGAGTAGATCTTAAAATTTATTCCAAACGAAATAGTTTTGATGCAGAGTAAGTCACAGAAAATATATATTTTTTATATTTCGTTTTTGTTGGATATGTGTGACCTGGGGTTTGAACCCTGGCCTCACGTCTAATAAGCCAACACACTGCCTACTAGATTACTATGCATATTTTAAGCAATTTATGCAGTTGGTCCCAAGCAAATCGCCTGTCTTTTGAGGCTAAAAATAAAGCCAAACATTTTTAAATACTCTGCTCTGCAGCAAAGCGTATTCCAATGAGAGCGTTATACAGCGTGGTAGTGGCAAATGGCCATTTTTGACTGGCTCCAAAATATGAGAACAAGTGTTTTTATGATGGCAAATTACACTTGGGGATGTCGTTATGAATGGCCAGTGATATTCAATGCAAAAATAATCTTCGAGTTAATGTGGCACCCATTTCCATCCTTTTGAATGAATCCTTTTGAAATTTCTGATTTAATCTTGTCCAAGGTTTGTTCTAATGCTCCTTAAATTTGATTAGAATCTTGATCGAGTAATGGTTCCCATTTGGGTTTTATGTTAGATGGATATCCAAAGTGCAGTAAAATATCTTAAGCGTGCAAACGCATTTCAATTTCCGAAATATTTTTTCAGATTAGTATATTGAATTCTCTCTATTTAGAGAAACACAACTGTAAAGAAGGGGAGAAACACAAATGGTCTCATAAAGTAAGTTAATAGTAAGTTTGTGTTGTATGTTTCATAATTCCTTATTTATCCAGCGGATATGGCAAGTTTTCATACTTAATAGCAATCTAAGGAAAAAAACTGCAGAACCCTGTATTGTTTATAAATTCAGGGCTTGAAAAGAGAATACATCAAAAAATTGTTTCAAATCCAATAGCAATCCATTAATTTCAATAATTTTCTTTCCATTTTTTTTTTTTTAATTCTGAACTCATTTCAATGAATTTGAATTCCATAACATTTTCTCTTCTATAATTTGCTGTGATTACAATATTTAATTCATTTATTCAGATTTGTGTTACTCTTTGTTTTGTTATTTTGCAATATTCATTCAAATAATTGTGAAATGTTGAGGAAATTCATTGCAAATTACGCATTTACAAATGCATCGATTGATTTAAAATCGAATTAAAATTTATGTTTAGAACCGCCAACAAAAGGGAGGAGGCAGCAAAACTTTATTAAATACTGTATGATAATGATGATGATAATGATGCTGACACTAATGTCAATGACTGTATGTTTAATTTCATTAAATCGTTAAACGCCAAACTCAATAGTGGGCATTTATAAGGCTGACACGAAATTTGTGCTGAACCAAATGAAATGTTTACAAATGTACACATACAAATTTAATTCATACACTTGTTAATATGTTTTGTAACATTTTATAATATTTACGGCATAAATTATTTATTTTTTGATTTATGGAGTGTTGAGAAATGATTTCCCTCGGGTAATATTAGCAGCAATGGCGAATAAAATGAAAAACACACGAAAATGAAATGAAAGAAATCAAATGAAATAAAATAAAACCGAAAATAAAAGACACAGAATTTAATTCTTTGCCAGCAAAAGAAATTGTTGATTCAAATTAAAATATTTAACTCGAATTGAATATTTAAAATGTGTGAATAAATAAACGACCCCCCCTAACGTATGAGTGATATTTAATATGTATTCCTTATTACTCATACCACCTGTACTGAAATTGGTGTATATGTATTAGCAAAGACAACAAAAAAATAAATAAATAAACTGATGTGACAGCGTTAGCGAAAGAGCAAGATATGCACTGTCAAATCAAAATATTTCATGTCAATTAAATATCGGGTGGACCATTAATACGTCTAAATTTGAACCGTCAATTATTTCGAATCTGGCAATACTTATGCCATTCCATTCTGTCACAAAATTCAGTAGATTATCTCCACTGAACATAAGGAACTGAATTACGCCGGAGTTACGTTGTGATTTATTGGGCTATGAGAAACTTCACGATTATTTCATTTTATTTGGGGCTCAGAAATCACACATGTAGTCTCAGAGAAGCCAATGCAACCATCGACTGTTTGGTGCTGTAGGTGGAGCTGAGCCATCATACATATATGTATACATAATTGGTCATTACAACCCTTCAGTCAGGATTACGGCCTAGTTTCTCACACTACTCATGCTGTGTGCCTTAATTTTATACTTGAGTGGCGGGACCTACAGTTTAACGTCGACTCCGAACGACCGATTTTTGAGAAATTTTTCACGGCAGGTTTATTTGCTCTTAGAGTTTTTACCAGAAGTCTGTTGAAAGGAAGTCGCCGAAGAAATATGTTTTTTTGGTATTTCTTTTTGATAAGTGGCCTGGGGCTCGAACCCGGGCTTTACGTCTAATAAGCGAACACTCTACCTACTGGGCGCAACTACTACGTTCAATGGAGACATCTATCGCACCATGATAACCGGTTTTTTTGTACCCGATCTTGATAATTTTGAAGTCATTGATGTTTTGTTTCAACAGGATGGTGTACCTAACTTGCCATACATCTTAGCTCACATACATAATTAGCCATTAAAACCCTTAAGTCAGGATTACAGCCTACCCTCTCACACCACTCAGGTTGTGTGCGTTAATTTTATACGTGAGTGGCGGGACCTACGGTTAAACGTCGACTCAGAACTACAGATTTTTATGAGAAACTTTTTCATGACAGGTTTATTTAAAACTGCTGAGAGGAATTCAACGAAGAAATATTTTTTTTTTCATATTTCGTTTTGATGTCTGACTTGCGATACGAACCCGGGCTTTACGTCTAATAAGCCAACACACTACCTACTACACTACGGCGACATATGAATTCACAATAAATGTTTGATGGATGCTTAATTAGCCGAAATGGTGATGACAATTGACACCGTTGGACTATTTTCTGTGGGGCAACGTTAAAGAAAAGTGTTATGGCGACAAACTATAGACAACATTTTAAACCGTTTTTGTTTTATTGCATTTTTAAATTTAAACTTTTAAATGCACTATCCTTTATATTAAAAATATGTGGCCTATGAGTGATATTCTAAAAATTATTAAATATTACTCATACCACATGTAGAGCCGTTGATACCTTTACCTCCAGCACTATTTTTTCGTTTAAATAGCATTTAAAACTTTCACAAACTATGACTGAATATAAAAGAATTTCTCCCAATTTTGTATGGCATTGGTAGGGCCATTTGAGAAAATATTTCTTAATGGTCTTGTGTGTTATTAATAACAATAATGACAACCATAATAATACGAATAAAACTTATTTATGAATTTTTGACGTGATCAATAAATAAAACTCATTTTACGAGATAATCATGACTAAATGTTTATATGTTTCTCACTTGCAAACACATATCGACAGATTTCTGATGCTGCCAGTTGTCTATGTGTAAAGGATTTCCTGTTATTGGTCTCATTTGCCAGTTTAACAGTCATCATTGACATTATTATCATTGTCTTGATAATTGCCAACAATAGTGCAAAATAGTGAAAGTAAAATTATTTCTACAACGTACAATACAACATACACTAACAATCCCTATTGCCATGCAGTAGTTAAATCTGAAATAATAGGATAATAAAAAAGCTCGAGAAATAATTCGAAGAAATTTGAAGAAAAGAGCTTTTTTTCCTTTCTTTTCATTACTTTTATTTTCATTTTAGTGTAGTTTTGGTACTTTAATGACTTTGCTAATGGACGAAAATTGCTGCCATAGCAGTATTACAAGTGATATTGGTTGTTTGCTTTTCTTTGGTTTGGAGTGGACTGTTAATAATAATTTTAATGTTGCAGCTGTCGCCTGCGTTGTGGCTGAGAAAAGTTGAACAGGAAGATGATAAGGATGCTGCTGGGAAAGTAAATTATAGTTTATCTTCCTTTTAAGTTTGCTATGTTTCCCTTTTCTCAATGATGACACTGTTAACTTGCAAACAGAAGAAAAGGAAAACACCATTAAAGTAAAAGAATAAGACAAAACGAAAATAATGAATTAAAAATTAAACTAAAAAGTACTTGGATTATGGTTGAAAACAAGTTCCAACCAAAATTTTACTTATATTTCGTACCACTTTCGAGTGTGCAGCAGATCTTCACATAATTTTTTTCAGTATTTTTATTTTTTCTAAAATTAGACAATAAAATGAACACAGCATGATTTGTAAAACTCCAACGAGGAAAGTAGGTCATGACGATGCTAGACGATTTTGCCATGAGAATAAAAAGAAAAATATGACGGAAGACATAGGAAGAAATTTGTTAAAAAAAAAGTACAAGTCATAGACCCATAGGCTGCTTAAAAATAAAAATAATGTTACTTTAATAGGAAGTATACTCAAAAAATTAAGGATAAGGGCATACTCTTTAGTAAAACAATAAAATTCAGTGACAGTTTGATCAAAATATCTCAAGGACTGTAAACCTTGCATATGACACACTAATTCATACATTAATTACATGCATACGAGTACATACATCCATAATTGGTCATTAAAATCCTTCAATAAGGATTCGACCTAGCTGCTCACACTACTTACGTTGCACGTGTTACTTTTATCGATTAAGTGACGTGAACTGAAAGAAATGCAAAAGTACCGTAGGAAAATTTGAATGTATCAACCGCCACATACTGCATATATCTGGCCATGAAAGAATCAACATTGATTTGTGTACGATGGCAAACATCAATAAGAGAGCGCAGGCAGCCAGTTGTCCTGATTTCCTGCGCGCTCTGTTCCACTCCATCCAAGGCACTATATATACACAAAAGGGTAAGGGCAGACCCTATTCCTATTAAAGCAGACGGCTACGCTAGTGGCACTAATATGACTTAAAGCAGTCAAATCCACGTCCAAGCTGGACTACAAACATGCAACTAATCTGGGAAGACGTGGGTACATTCCTATAAGTATTTTACTTTATTTTCGTATTCAAACTGGGAGTTCAGTTCTAAAAATTCGGAGGTTTCCAATGGAACATTTGATGTTTACACCGCTTATTAAAATATATATGACAGGCAGGGCTAGGATATTGTGTGACTACTGGAATACTTTCCAAGCGGAGACCATAGCTATTTTAGAAGCGAGACAATTCTTATTGGGTGGGCGGATTTTTCCTGAAAATCTCTTGTTTTACTCAGGCAGGCAAACTGCGATTAAATCCGCAACGAATGTATTTTCAACGTTCATGAATGCTGAGCATTTCTCAGAGATATTTCAGATCATTCAAAGGTTGCTCGGACATGGGTTCCGGTGTATAAAAATATTGTTGCATTGCAGCTAAGCTGGCCAGGACCGGCACGCAATCTCCAATATGTTACAGCTCAAAGATTTTACCGTAAGGTTCAATCTCGTAGACAGTATAATGATATGTCCAATATTACCTGACACTACTGTACAAGTATGGATAAGACAAGGACCGGCTCACTTCAATCCTTAAATGGCATGGTATCCATCGCATAATAGCGATTCTCACGGGTTACTGTTTAGTTGGAAGACATGCCGAAAGCGTTCTCATACCATCAAATAAGTGTGGGGGGGTTGAGGAAAAGAAAGGATTACTGTTCTCCTCTTGTCAGACAAGGCAGACGTTTTTGAACTTTCGCTTTCTGACTGACTTGACTGTGCTCTCTAATATAAAGATTGCTACAATAGCAGGATGTATTTTTGACTCGGGTAAGTTTCCTTTAAAAATGTTTAATCCCCTAAGTTGTGTATTGCTTGAGGTATCAAAATAAGCCTAAATGCTGGTCTACATAGGTCCCGCCTTCATTAAAAGGAACTCAGTAGAAATGGCGTCATAAATGTACATCTAAAAAAGAACTGACTTCGTATAGAAAGTATCTACAAACAGTGGTAAAAATAAATTTTACTTTTTGGACGGACATTCTGTAGTTTCAGTTATACTCTCCCCTACGATACATATACCATAGACTTGCAAATTATTTTTGCCTTTAAATACTAAACTATAAAATAAGGATTTAAAATAATGTTTGTTAGTTGATTTTATCGCTACTTTATAAAATAATAACTCGAATACAAAATAATAATTAATTATAATGAATCCTTAAAATAAATTTCACATTAATTATAGTCGCAGAATTATAAGGACAACTTATGTTGGCTCAATTTCGAATCTATCTCAGTTAAATTAAATATTAAATGAAGACATACATATGTATTTATGGCTTATAAAACTTAAGACAAAGCATACGTATGTTGGTATACTACGCATTATATGTATTCTTATATACAATTAAAATGAACGTGTCCTTAATGAGCATTTATAGGATTAAATATGTATTATAATTAATATGTCAAACAAAAACACAATCTCTCTACCATATAAGGATGTATGTATGGTAGGCAATGAAGCAATTTAATTGCGTAAAATATTTTCTTTGTTTACACATGGACTTTACATTGTGAATTTATATTAAAATATCGTAGATACATAGCCTTTCTTTCTTTTCTGTTTCCATAGAATTATGAATTATGAATATGATGTGAAATCCAAGTAAACTCATTCATGACATTGTTGTATATAAACGGATAATAAAATTTTTCTTTTCCTTATAACACCATCTGCTGTTGCCTTTGTCTTTGTCTTTATTTTCATCTCGGTTTTGTTTTACTTTTGAATCTGTTTTATCTTGATTTTATGATGACATTTAAATATCTTTCAAGTATTTAAGTATTTTTGAAGTTAATGAAGACAACGTGCATGAGTTCGCCAGTATAATTTGCGAAATTCTTAATAAGGGGAATTAATTTCTTCATTTATTTTGTGGAGTTTTTCAAGAGGGACTTCGGAACCATTAAGCAATACATATATGTATGTCTTTCATTAAGTCTGTTTTGCCAAATCACTATGGACAGTCAAACACAAAGACCCCTGTGCGTTGGATGGTCCTTAATTGGTCATTACAACCCTTTATTCAAAATTACGACCTGGTTCATCATACCACCAATGTCATGTATGTTAATGTTATCCACAAGAGGCTGGATCCACAATTTTAAGTTGATTTCGAACGATTGATTTTTGAGAAGTTTTCATTGCAATTTTATTGACTCCCAAAGTGTTTGGTAAGAAACAACAGAAGAAGAAATTGTTTTTAATTTTTTGTCTTGTTGGAGATATCATAACCAAGCGTTGAACCACCCCACTCCACTCTGGGAACCAGCCAGAAAGCTTAAAAACAAAGCTATATCCTTGACATCAATGGACAATAGCTCCTTTAAGCTGACAAGGGTTGGAGAGCCAAATAACCTATATCTGCACCTCGCAAGATATGGGCATTGACAAAGAAAGTGGATGACAGTCTCCTCTTCCTTAGCAGATCTGCACCCACGGCAGAAATCGTTAAATGGCAGCCGCATTCTTTCCATACATACATACATAATTGGTCATTACAACCGTTTAATCAGGATTACGACATAGCTTCTCACATGTTGTGTGTGTTAATTTTGGACACTAGTGGCGGGACTTACAGTTTAAAGTAGACTCCGAACGACAGATTTTTGAGAAACTTGTTCGTGACAATTTTATTTCATACTCAGTGATTTTGCCAGAAATCTGCTGAGAGAAAGTCCCTGAAGAAATATTTTCTCATATATCTTTTTGTTGGAAATGCCTGACCAGTGATTTCAACCACGGCCTCACGTCTAACAAGTCAACACAGTACCTACTAGACTACGGCAACTCTTTATAAATTAATTTGAGATACGTGTGCTATTTTTATTAAGTGGAGACTAAAACCATTGTTTTTATTTCGACTTTTTAATAATGTGAAACAAATGATTTCAATATTAATCAAGATTTTATTTCGTTTTACTATTCATGTACCATAGATTGTATTTTTTTACCTTCATTTTACTTACCTTTTATTTTTTAGATTCTTTTCATTGTAGTAATATTTATTATTTGCATTTCTCTTAGACAAATGCGTTATTATTTGTTAAAAGAAGAAGAATAACTTAATAAAACAATGTCTCAATTATTTTTGCCTTGAAACCAGGTCAACCTCATGGATGGGAATACATTTATATTACAGTGAAGGAGGAGTTTTCTTATTTTATTTATTTACATTTCGTCAAGAACAATATATTGTTGCTTGGCCTGTTTTGTAGCCTTCAAAAACTCGTTAATGTCGACAATTTTTCTCAAGTCAATCAAGAAGATTTGTTTTTCGTATTTTTTGTATACATTTTCGAAAAGATTTCTTTCACTTCTCAATCACTTTGTAAATATTTTCGTTCTTTTTTCGGTTTTCATTTTATTCACAAGATGAAATTAATGACAACATTCACTTTCAATTGATTGAGACGATTTATTATTTCGTTGCGGTTCAACAGAATAGTTTTTCATTGGCAGGCTACACAAAATTGAAAAGAAACTTAATCTCATATCGAAGATAATTTTAATTTTTAAATGACGAATTAACTTTAAACTTTTCTTACAATAGAAAAGATATAAGTGAAAGTGATTAATTATTACAATCATTACAAGCCTTCAGTCAGGATTGCAACCATTCTTCTCACGCCACTTAGGTTGTGTGTACTAATTGTATAGTAGACTCCAACGATAGATTTTTTGAGAAACTTTTCATGGCAGAGTTTTTGTCAAATAACTACTAGGAGGTTGTCGCAGTTTTTTTTCAATTTAAATCGTAGCCTCGTGTCTAACAAGCCAACACATTACCTATTAGACTAAGGCGACTACAACTCATTAATTACGTTTTATAAAAAATAAAACCATTTTATGTACTGTCACATTCAACAAATACTTGCCAAAAGCATCCTTGTCTCGATTATTAATAAATATTTACTTGATGTAAAGAAATTTCTAAAGAAATTATAGTTTGGTTTGTATTGCAATGAAGTCACAAATGCCCGCACGTTCAAGTAGAAAGTGCTACCTAATTGGACGAATATTTGTTTTAGCAACGCAACCAGAATTACAAAAATACCAAGAATAAGTTAGAGATTTTGAGTTAGCACCCTCTGTAATGGGTATTTCTTCATTGCTGAGTTGTTCTTTCAACTAAAATGCTGAACACTACTATAGCTATTCTATAGCTGCAGTCATTTAAGTGGACACAAAAAAACAAATTATTCATGCTATTTCCCTGGACAGAATGCCCTTTACGCCACCTGCTTACATTACAGTTTCAAATATTTTCATACCCTTATGCATGAACCAATATTTTAAGCCATAATTTGTGTACAAAATGCTGCCATTTTCTACCATTTAATGGTCTTTGTAAATAGTTGAGATTAAAATTAAGATCTCAGGCATTAACAGCATATTACGGTTTACTTTTAGCATTTGTGTTTCCCCAACTCTCCATCTCTGGCTTAATGCGCTTCATCAGCACGTCTCGTTGCCATTAAGATGCAGACTTGAAAACATTTTTAATAAGAATTATTAATAAAATATTTACAAAAGCATTATGATTTTTTTTTTTACTCATAACTGAGTACTTATGGTGCTTTCTGTGCACTGTAGGGAAAGAAATGATTTTTTTCTTTCCACGTTTTAAGTGAAAATGTCAAAAAACTTTAGCAGTCAGTAACCCAATTTATGTCTTAGCAGGGACATACAATTTTTATTTATTCTGTCAAAAAAATCAGATCCTAAGAGCGAAGTAAATGCGTTTACATGGTAATCGAATTAGTTTTAGTGGAATATCAAAATGTAAGTGAAAATGTAACAATAAATAATTATGAAAGCTTTTAAATGAAAACGTAATACTTTCCTTTAAGCGATTAAATAATATGTTTTAAAATTCTAGATATGCTGTATAGTTTAGAGTAATAATAAAATGTTTCATTTATATTGATCGTATCATTTCTATTTAAAGATGTTTTATGTAAGTATGTTACAACAGTCGCTGTAGTCTAGTATGTAATATGTTGGCTTGCTAGACGTGAGGCCTCGGTTCAAACTCCAAGTCCAGCAAAATGAAGTACTGAGACTAAATAAAGCTCTGAGACTAAATAAAACTACCACTATCTGTCGTTTGGATTCGACTTTAAACTTTAGGTCCCGACACTCATGTATGAAATCAACACACACAACATAAGTGGTGTGAGAAACTAGGCCGTTATACTGACTAAAGGGTTGTAAAGACCAATTATGTATTATGTCAAACAGAAGAGATAGGAAAGAATGCCAGCTTTATTAGTTACCACGACAGTAAACTATGCCACAGAATTCACGCACCCATCCTTCCTAATCAATTTCAACAATCAGCACCAAGGCTTCGCAATGATAACAGCCGAAAACTGAGAAAGTTTAGTGATCAATCCGACGTCTAGTAATAATAGCTCTGTTAGGCAATGGAGAAAAAGTTCAGTCAATTGGCTGAAGTTTATATTGAGCCTGAGGTATTCTCTACCTCCCTAACTGATCTACAAGTCCTGCAGAAGTAAGCATGTAGCCAATGCTTCTCTATATACGTGAATATATGTAGGTACGCTGTAATCTAGTAGGTAGTATATTGGCTTATTAAACGTGAAGCGGAGGTTCAAACCTCAGATCAGACTTTTCAGACAAAACAAATAATAAAAAAAATAATTCTTAGGCGTGTTCTTGCCAGCTGTCGTCTGGCAAAAACATGGAGAGTCAAAAAAATTGCCATGAAAAGTTTCTCGGAATTCTGCCGTTCGGAGTCTACTTCTACTCATGGATGAGATAATACACAGAACATAGGTGATCTAAGAAGCTAGGTTTCTGTGCGAAGCTAGGTTGGATAAAGGGTTGTAATGATCAACAATGTAGGTAGGTTCTTACCTATGGTCATGTGTGTATTGGTATTCAGTAGGAGAAAGCCTGCTTTGGTAAATTTAAGAGTTAATCCATATCCCGGAATATATATACATATCTCTGAACAGAAGCACATCTGCCTCTGGAAAGAATTATGACATCTTCCATACTTCCATACATCTTCCAGAGCTTATTTTATTCGCAAGCTTACCAGCACAGAATTCCTTTTGCTGACACTTTGCTCTGAGGATTGAGTCCTTTATGCTAGAAATTCTATTGTAGAATCTCTTATAAAGGTGAGGCTTCTGCGTGATGTAGAAGAGAGCACGAGGATCCAGCAGACTTTTGGCAAAAATACGAGGAGTAAATAAAATTGCCAAGAAAAGTTTTTTCAAGAACCACTCATGGATGAAATTAATACACACACAGTATTGAAGGTGCGCAAAAGGTAGGTTTTAATCATGAAAAAAAATAATTGTAGTGGTAAATAAAATTGCAGGTCAATAGTTTTTGTATTGTGATAAGTGATGCCTCTTCTCTGACTAGTAATTTGTATGGTAAACTTTGCATGTTACGTCCGCATACTAATAACTATAATTTTTTTCTCCCTGTGTGTATTTATATTATGTAAGCCTCCTCTTAAAGCCAAATCAGTGTGAATAATAAAATTTTCAATTAAATTCTTAATGAAATCATTTATTCAGTTTTGTTTTCTTACCAGCTGTGCATCAAAATAGCTTTGACCCATTTAGCAGGGGAAAAATATAATTAAAAAAAAGGAAAATAAAATTCAAATTTAAGAGGAAAAGCAGTAGATTGTAAATGACCTAGAGACTGCTGACTTAAAATAATTTCAGCCTTTTTTGTATAATTTTATTTTGAATTTTTATTTCTTGCTTGTAATATTTTTGCTAAAGAAAAAAAAACCAAATTCATTAGACTCGCCGGAGAGAAGGAAAATTAATTTTTCTTTGTCTACTTTTCACTTTCAAAAATAATGTTAATTTGTGAGAAACCTTTTGTTGAAAATATTATTAATTTACAGTATGTCTGTCTATGTTCTTAAATTTCTTGTGTAAGTAATTTTCGTTATAATGAGACTCGAAAAGTTTTAAATTTCTTTCAACACAATAATTAATGTTGTGTAGGCTTTTAATTTTTAAATATTATAAGAGGATAAGGTTTGTTGCTTATTTGCCAGACATTATTACAGAAAAATCGCTTTTAACCTACTTTGAACACAAAACTCTTGTGTTTTTCACAAGAGAAGAGACGATTTCTTTAAATCTTTAAATATCTAACATCTTTTATCCTTTCAAGTTTATATCAGCAACAATAGAAATTACAGACAATAGAATCCGAAACGCAAATATAGAAGCGCTTGTAAAATAATACCTAAACTGCTCAAACGACAACAACCATATTTTTAACACGATATAAAGAAAACAAAATAAAATTGACAAACAAAAAGTAGCCAGTGGAGTGCCAGTGGTCATAAGTAGCCAATTATTCCCTTTTGGCTAAAACTCTGTGAACAATTTTTTCTACAACAGAGTAAAGAAAAAACTGTCCTTTTAATGCCCAGAAAAAAGTTTCACAGACTGTTTCAATGGTAGCAAATATAGAGTATTTTATTAAGTGCTTTCAAGTTGAACAGTAGTTGCCATAGCCTAGTAGGTAGTGTGTTGTCTTATTAGACGTAAGATCAAGTTTCAAACTACAGGTCGGACATCTCCATCAAAATGAAATATGAAAAATTATGTGTTCCTCTCTTCAGAATATATTTTGCCATTAAGCGGTACAGTGGTACATGCTAAGATAAACAACCAACATAACTTAACATAGTGTTACGTTTTTACCTTTTCAAAACGGTTAAAATATGTACTCCTAGATTGCATATAAAATAAAAATAATTTAATAATAATTTAATTAAAAATTCTTTATTATTCATACAATCCTGTGTGCCACTGTTCACAACTTTATGTAAACAACAACAATTGCTTTGTTTGTTATGTACACCCTTTGCATAAACAACAACAATTACTAGACAATTGTTCCACAGATCTTTGTAATAGAGATCTTCAAACCACTATTACTCTCTTCAAACACATCGCGTCTTCACACAAGACTGACTGAACTTTTATTAACTCAGTCGCCTGCTTTGCCTAGTCTTTTATATGGCAGAGTAAACGGTCTGAGAAGTTTCCTTGAAGGCGAATGTTCATGACTTTGCCTTCTCCAAATCTCTATAAATATAAACAACGTTGTTTCGTTATTGTTGTTTGTGTATTTTGTTTACTTTTATTCCTGCCGTGTTAGTTGTGTATTTTTGTTTACTTGTTTACCATTTTTTGATGCTGGTGTTTGTTGTTGTATTTTTGTTTCCCATTTTTTATGCTGGTGTTTGTTGTTGTATTTTTATTTCTAATTTTAATGTTAAACGATGTAAAAGCAAAACAATAGTATCTAGATTCTTCATTTTAAAAAAATGATTTTTCTTCAAAAAATGATTTTTGTTCTTCAATAAGCAAAATGGACTATTAAAATTTGATTTCTTCATAACTATTTCCTTTTAATTACAAATGGAAGTGTACTCGTAAACTTGTGTTTTATTTTCACATATATATTACGAGCGCCATACTCCCGGACTAATTTAACTGAAATATTTATATTAACACCATACACCGCAAAAAAAAATTAACGAATTTAGCAATGCAAGCATAAGGAAAATGGACTCATATGCTGCTGTCACATAAGGGAACAACAGTCAATTGTATTAAAAATGTCTTAATTTTAAAAAAATGTAATGCATAGAAGAAGAGAGCATTATTTGAACACGTAAAATATTATTTGCGTGAGTAGAGAGTATTCCAACATTCTTCATAGAATTCCATTTTATGACTCTGTCATGCCATGGAGAATGTGGCAGAGTTTTTGCCATTTGCTGGCATATTTTTTTAAGGGATGGAAATGAATATTTTGCCTTTGGTAAGCTTTACAGAGGATGGGTGTTCTTTGTCAAGATATTTGTGGCACTTATTAAATAACGTTGTGGACAAAAAAAATATAGAGAGTGAGCCATTGTTGATAGGAGACTTTATTTTTCATATCGTCACCCTGAATGTATTAGCGTTTACCAAGAAATATTTGATATTGCGTTTTTCATGATAAAAATTTCTTCAACAACGGAATTTTTCATTGAGAATAAAATTTTTATTATTGTAATATTACGCCGCTTTCTAGTTTTGGTGACTATATAAATTGCTTTTTCTGTTGTTTTTTTATGTATTTTTATAAATTCATATATTTTTTTCCTACGACTTATTCTTTATATTTCTCTTCTTCGAGTTATAACTCAGTGCAAAAAGTTTCAAGCCGTAAAAAAAGATGAAGCGAAGTCGGTAAAATAAGGCACAAAAGTAAACGTTGTTATTTAGTTTGACATTTGTGGCTTTGAGGGAAAATAAGTAAATAATGCATGTGGCTTTAGAAGTTGTACACAAGAAAATAGTTGTCATAGTCATCATAGTTTTTTATATTTTTTTATAGAAAATCCTCAGAACAATTTTTGCACAGCATGATACAAGAAAACACACACACGCAAAAAGATTTAAAATGTGGATTTGTAACGAAAAATAAAAGAAATACTCAAATGGTTTCCTGGGAAAACATATTTTTTATGCCTTTTCAAAGCATTATTGTTTATTGCTGAGAGAATTGCAAAAATTTAAACAAAGTTTCATGTGATGCATAATTACATTTAAAATCTATAATAATGTACTTAGAGTCACAACAATATCCACGTTAAATAATTCCATCCTAGGAACTTAGTCCCAAATTCCAAGTTGTTTCTTCTAAGTATAACTCCTCAATATGGAATCGTTGTTCTGGTATTAAATGGTACATGACAAGTCTTGCTGAACAGAAATGTCAGTTTAGTTCCTATAGGCATCGATATCTATCATACAGCTTAACAAGTCTTGTGCTGTGACAAGTCGGTATTTATTCCCATTTCTGGATGAGTGTGTCCGTGAACATACAAAATTGGCGAATGGGCTCCAAAAGCATCAAATGCCTCTTGAAAAAGTTAGAGTTTGATGTGGATTTCATCTAGCGAGGTCATAATTCATATCTCTCTAAGAGCGATGCTGGCAGAGCACGCACTGTCATTTGCAATCACTACAGGTCATTTGGCCTCCATCGGATGATTTGGACATTAACGATATGTGCTTTCACCAGTCACACACCTCATATCACATTGAATATTTTGCGCTAGCGGTCATCCTACGTGCAGGTAATATAAACTAGCCAACGAAATCATGCAATTTGAACCGTTTAGAATGAGCACACAGCCTACATAACTCATGCTACCTGTCAACTTCACACATGCATACATACGTACCTACTTGGTCATTACAACTCTTCAGTCAGGATAACGACTTAACTTCTTACACCACTTATGTTGAGTGTGTTAGTTTTACATAAGAATGGTTTAAAATCGACTTGGAACGACCGATTTTTTGGAAACTTTTTCATGGCAATTTTATTTGCGCTCAGAATTTTTGCCAGAAATCTGCCGAGAGGAAATCGCCGAAGAAAAATTTTTCATACTTTCTTTTGTTGGAGATGTCTGATCAAGGGTTTGAACCACTAGACTACGGCGACTTCTACGTATATACTGAACTTTAGCGAGGTTTTGTAATATACATTTTTTATGTTTGTGTTTAAATTTTAGACGTATTTAATGCAGAAAGTGAAACTAAGTATTTACCTAATGTGTCTCTTTATCGGTTCGTGGCTTTCACTGCTCTTCACACTTAATTTGAAAATTCTACAAAAATTTTTCCGTTTTAGCGTTGTCATACGATATGAATCTTTTCTAATTATGATGAAAAAATTTTCATTGAAAACCAAATAACAAAAGAATCATCCGTATATGCGTATACGGACTTGCTTTCTTCATTGGCCATTACAATCCTTTATTCGGGACTATGCTTCTCACACCACCCATCTAACATATTTTTTTTTTCTTCATGCGGTTTGAACTAAGCGGCTCTCGTTTAGTAAGCAAACAACATATTCTTCAGCTGCTAAAATGAAGCAAACATGACCTTGATAGTCTTAAAAAAAAACATCGTTTTCCAATACACAATTTGAATACTTTCTTCCTTCCATGAAATACTAAAGCGAGTTACTTACCTTTATTGCCTTTATAAAGGACCCACCAAAAGTAATTGTATCTGAGAGTAAGTATGTGGCATAAATGTGTAATCCTTTTTTATTGCACATTCTTCTTTTGGCTGCCGTTCTTTCGATGAATTTGCATGTTTTCTTAGAATATTTTATTGGTTTTTTATTGGCATCTTGTCGTGCATATTTAGTAAGAAAGCGAAAAGCAAAAAAATTAACAGAAAATATGCAAGAGAAGTAATAAAAGATTGAGAAAATTTTTTGGATACTTATCAGCAAATTTTGTCAATCGATTCACATCAGTCTGGTCGTTTAACGGGTAAAGCTAATAAAATGAGTTTACGATCTCATAAAAATAAAAACAAATCCTAGATCAAATTTCCTTAAATATACCAATAAAAAAAACTTTATTTTCCCTTTTTCTAAATACATACAGAAAGATAACTACCTAAACATATTGAAATATTTCTATTATTTTTGGTAATTAAAAAATAGAAATGTTCCTTAAAATTGTCAAGAAGTTAGGGTGTAATATGGATTGAAAGAAAATGGAAAATTCTCACCATAAAATGTTATCGACAAGACGGAAGCATACCGAAATAAGTAATTCAGATGCGTTTAAATATAGATTTGGTTTAAACAAAACAAAAATAATATGAAGGTTACTAATAACATGTCCTTTAACTATTGCATACTCTTTGAACATTGCATTGCTACTACTTTTCTATTCTACTATACCTTGATTGTTTATCTACTTAGCATGTACTGAATTATGATTAAATTGCAAAATATATTCCCAGAGGATAACTTGACTGAATTTAATAACTAAACTCTAAGAAAATTCAATTGACAGTAGAAACCAACACATCTTTGCTCAGGGTTAAGTAAATGTCTCCCATATAATAAACTAAATGTCTGC
This sequence comes from Sarcophaga rosellei, assembly GCA_930367235.1. Taxonomy (NCBI): domain Eukaryota; kingdom Metazoa; phylum Arthropoda; class Insecta; order Diptera; family Sarcophagidae; genus Sarcophaga; species Sarcophaga rosellei. The sequence continues at coordinate 65,433,813 of OV884020.1, read as the reverse complement.
GTATGTGTTTGTTTAAGTTTAGTGGCCCTAATCTCAGTGATGGATGAAGTATTGTTTCTGCATTAATTATTGTTTCTCTCCCTCTGCTAGAAAATAAAGCTTTTAGACAAACTTAGAATTAAAATTTACCATATTTTAACGCATTGTTGTGTTTTCAAGGGTTAAAGGCAGATAATGGTTTTTCATACATGAGCTATGTATTTATATACATAAATACATACATACATACACACGTACATACATACTTACATACATACATACATATATACATACGTACATACATACATACATGTGAGATCGCACTTGAAGAGCATATCATTCTGGTCGAATGATGCGTCCGGAGGGCCGAATGTGGGATCGCACCCGAAAGGATTAAGGCGTTCCCGTAGGGTTAAAGAAAAACTGAACTGAAATAAATATAGTAAGCGGACTGAAAAAACATAAACATAATAAAACTTTAATACTTTCTTTCAGACTTTTTGACAGAAATCTGCTGAGCGGAAAGAAATCTATCTATCAATTACAAAACCGTATTAAAGTTCGGGATATACATACCTAAAAGTCTAGTAGATAGTGTGTTGGCGTATTAGACGTGAGGCCATGGTTCAAACCCCGGGTTAGACCTCTTCAACAAAACGAAGTATGAACAAATATTTCTTGGACGACCTCCTCTCAGCAGATTGCTGGCAAAAACTCTGAGAGTAAATAAAATTTGCTATGAAAAAGTTTCTCAAAACCAAGTCGTTCGGAGTCGAATTTAAACTGTAGGTCTCGCCACTCATGTATAAAATTAAAACACACAACATAAGTGGTGTGAGAAGCCAGATCGTAATTCTGACCGAAGGGTGTAATACCCAATTATATATTTTTGTATGTTTGCATGTAGTTTGTAACATAGTTAACTAATTGAAATGTCCAAGCGAGTACATTTTAAATTGCATCATAATTGGTATTTTCATTGTTTTTAATGAATAAATAAAAAATGTTTCCCAGCCATGCATATCCATTGTATTATTGTTGTACAGCCTAATAAATAAATATTTTTGGAAGTTCATTTCATTACTTTACTTGAAAATAAAATACCAAATTTATTGATAAAATATTGAGATTCCTATGCAGTAAAATAGCAGAGTTCTTTTAATTAAAATTCCAAAATATTTTTATCATAATCGTTTCCATATTTTTTATATTTTTCCTTATAAATAAAATACTTTTCATTTGATTATTTTCCAAACTCATTTATTCTTATTTAGATTTGAAAAAACCATAAATGTTTAGGTTGCCTATGGTACTTATGCATTTTATGGGGTTTACTTCCTATGATTTAATGCATGTATGTTTTCATTGTTTTTATTTCTAAATCGATTGTGATTGTAAATATTTTTTGCAGATTTTAAATATTTTTATTTCATTTTCATTTTCAAACAAAATATTTCATTTGTTTACATTTATGGCAGTAAATATTTCATTTCTATTGTGTGTACTAAGTAAAGCTGGTATCTAAGGCTGAATTTAGGCATATTGATGTTACCAATAACCGCTGCATTAGCATATAAATCGTATATAATAACAAGAAAAATTAAGATATTTCTCCAATTATACATTGTCATCTATTTCATGTGTTTCAAATACCTTTTTTGATGGAATACATATGAAAGTTATTATGGAATCATATAAGATTTAGTCTTTTTTTCTGTTTTTGCCAATTTCATTTAATCACTAATCTTGAAATTTGTCTTTAAAAATATATCAGTGAGTTGATCTATAAAAAGGGAAAATAATCGTCTAAATTTTCATCTTGTCTTTACTGCTTTTTTGAAGAGCCTTTCGTTTTATGTCCTCAAGTTTCAAGCACTTGTCTTAGCACAATAAATATTTTTCTATTATCTACGTTTTATTCTTTTTGTGTTTTTATTGAAACCAATATAACTTTAAGATAAAAAAGGTCAAAATGCCAATAACAATGTAATCATCAGATAAAATAAAATAATAAAACGAATCTAACGTCTGCTTATGGATAGGCTTGAGAAATTTGTTGCAAATACTTTACGACACTGAAGCAGAGCAAATATTTCCAAAACAGCAAAACAATAAAATTTTATTTAGTTTTTCCCATTTTCAATTTTCAACTGGAAATCTTTATTAGTAATGGCCTTCAAATAAACGAAGACAAAAAAAGCGTAATCGTCTAGAGTTAATTGTCAGGAAACAAAAAAAAAAGAAACTCTTTTCAAATTGTATTACGGTAAATGAAATCCAATCGGAATCTTTTTTTCCAAAGCACCCAATACAGCAAAATCTAAAGATAGATATTAATAAAATTTAAGTTTCAATTTCCTTTCTTGAAGAGAACAGATTAAATATTACATCACAAAGGCACATCACATAATTATTATTGGGACAAAGACTACCTAGATATTATGTGTTAGGTTAGGTAAAGTCAATAAATTCTATCCGCTAATGAAACATTCCCTAAAGGAAACCATCCTTAGCCTAAAATAAATCTTGCTATTGCAGCAATTTTTATATTAGGACTCTCGGTCAAGGATGTCAGAATATTAGATGTCGGAAACTTCTGTTTTCTTATGGCAAAGTCAGACATGACACATGTGGTGAAAGACTGTCTCTTCCTCCTCCTTAGAACCACTGCCCCTACAGAAGTCATTTGTTCGAATGCTAAGTCTGTCGGCATACCTACCCAAAAGACAGTGCCCTGTAAAAACCAAATTTGTGCTCTGATATCCATGCGGGCAGAAGTGAATCGGTCCTCTTCCTGTCCATATGTGTCCAGCAGGGTCTAGCAATATTGCTTGTACTCTCCTATCGCCAACGAGAATAAGCCTCCTTGGAAAACGAGTAGACGACATCCAATTTAATTGAGATACGCGAATACCTAGTCTCGTGGGTAGTGTATTTGCTTATTAGAAGTGAGGCCATGGTTCAAACCCCAGGTCAGACAAATCCAATCCATCTCACAAATCTGTCATACCTAGTCAACTTTAAACTGTAGGTCCCACCAGTCATGTATAAAATTAACGCACTCAACATAAGTGGTGTGAGAAGCTGGTTTGTAATCCTGACTGAAGCGTTGTACTAACATAATATGTATATATGTATGTAATCGGAATCTCTACTTATACCTTGTAATATGTCGGAGACTGCGTACCCTGGCCAACAAGTAAGCAATGCATTTTCAAAAATTTACCCTTGAATGATTCGAATTTTTTTTGAGAAATACTCTGCCTTCATGAACAAGGACGGAGGTTGAAAGTATGTTCATTAGGGACTTAATCGCATCTTGGCAATCAAGACATTTTGAGTAAAAATACTGCCACTCAGCAAGCATTCCGTTGCTTACAAAATTACTGCTTGGGAAACACTGCAGGGGTCGTCAGGTAGCCTATAAGAAAGTTTGAGATCAGAGCACTTAATAAAAATACACCGCCCTCCCTGGCGCTCTTCGTGGAGCCATCAGTGCAGACTGCAAGGCTTCCATCGGAAACCTCTGGATCTTCATGTATTAACTTAGAAGAGAATTTTCGTACGGTTTTAACAGTAAAAATGTACCATGAAATGGTTAACTTATAGCAAAATAACGAAGAATTATGACAATAAATCATTCACATTCCCAAGTCGGTCGTTCCGTTACTGACTTAGTTAAAGTCTAAGACCTTTAAATGAAACCACTTTCCAATGAGAAAAACTTTGGCATCAAAATCAATTTCATTTTAGATGTGTGCAGTGAGTATACAAACGACCTTTCAGTAGAGTAAAGATTGACTTTGAATTTTCGATTTTTAATTCTGTTTTATGCCATTACGCTTATGCTTTACTGACCCTTCGTAATATCCAATACCTTTTAATTCTACACCAACTATTGATACTTTTACTTGCTTACTTACTTACTTATTTAAAGAATGGACTACACTACCTAGTTTTAAAAAGCAATGCAACAGATGCGGATGACGTATCATAAATTATATTAATACTCCATCTCTTAATTTTTTTTGTGAGTACGATTGTGATTCAAAATATCATGACAATCAATCGATTATTGTCTGTTCGATTGTCGCCTGTTGTCCTATGACTGCCTAAAATTTGTTGAATTATTTTTTAATTCACTTTTTACTTCATTACTTATAGCAATATTTATAAAAAAAAAAAAATTAAAGAAGTCAACACTAAACAAGAACCATTGTCGCCCATAAATACAAGAAAACCATGTAACAAAAGGAAAAACACTTTTTGATAAATTATCAACTATAGAGTAAACAAACATTGCAACAGTTGAGGCCTGACTATCACCCTCAAAAAGGAAAACTGAAATGGAAACAACAACAGCCATTGAATGGTCTTGCCCGGAGCTTTTATGCTGTGTGTAGTTCTTGTCATTGTTTGTGAGTTTGTCCTTATGGTAGACTACTGTTGGGTATACTTTAATTAAAATAATTCATTTTTTAATGAAATTGGAGAAATACTATATTTTTCATTATTTTCAAAAATAAACACAAATATTATAAACATTCATTCCCATCAAAATATAAACAGAAGATTTTTAAGATTTTCTGAAAATATTTTGAAATATTAAAATAAAATATTAATTACTGAATAAATCTGATAAAGGGATGGTACATAATATTTTAATAACTTTTTATGATGGAATCTAAATCCAATGTAATCATGTAATCAAAGACATTAAAAGATTACAAATGGTTTTAGATTTCTTAAAATGTAAGCTTTCAGTGCCATTTCGATTGAGACAAAATTAATAATTAAAAAAAAAGTATAGAGAGAAACTATGCTGTTTTTTATACCCTCTTTTATCCAAAGGTCTCTATTGCTTCAATTAATTCAGGTTCAATTAGAATAGGAGACAGATAATAAAATCTTTCAATATCGTCTTTAACAGCAAATACTAGTACACCCTTGCCGTTTTACTGCAGGCCGCCAATCTCCTCAGTCAGCTTGAACTTCCCCTAAAACGTAGTGTTGGCTTATTAGACGTGAGGCCACTGTTCAAACGCCAGATCAGGCATTTCCAACAAAAACGAAATATGAAAACTTATTTCTTTTTGTCTTCCTTTCAGCTGTATAGTCTTTCAGTCTTCTGGCAAAAACTCTGAGAGCAAATAAAATTGCCCTGAAAATGTTTCTCGAGAATCTCTAGTTCGGAAGCGACTTTAAACTGTAGGTCCCTCGCCACTCATGTATAAAATTAAGAAACACAACATAAGTTATATGAAAAGCTAGGTGGTGGTCCTGTTTGAAGGATTGTAGTAATCAATTATGTATGGATGTATGTGTATGTATGCATGTATGTGTATGTATTCTATCTGTTGAGTGAGAAAAACGTAACCATACAACAAACAAGCCATTTATCGCCTAGGAAATCGTACCATAACATAACTTGTATCCAAATTCTTAAGTGCACTATCCAGGCAAGTAACTGTATTGCTTCTACATAATGCTGACATGCTAAATTATAAACGTAAACTATACTCATTCATCCGAATGGTAAGCCTTTAATATGATAATCGAGTTCTAGACCTGGATAATTTAGTTGATAAAATAAATAATGAACACCTTTCTAGGAATTGAGTTAAAATAAAATTCAACATATACCAGCATATCCGTAAATTATAAATGCCGTAGTCTAGTAGTTAGTGTGTTAGGTCATTTGACGGAAGGCCACGGTTCAAACCCCAGTTCAAATATCTCCGGCGACTTGTGTCAGCAGATTTCTGGCAAAAACTCTGAGAATTTATAAAATTGCCATGAAAAACTTTCTTAAAAAGCTGTCATTGTGAGTCGACTTTAAAATGTAGGTCACCGTTACTCTAGTATAAAATTAACACACACAACATAAGTGGTGTGAAAAGCTAGATTATAATCCAACTATTATGTATGTATTTCTCAATTTTTTTTTATAAACATTTGCTAAAACAACAGAGTTCTACCAATGATGATGTTGGGCGTAGTTATAGTAGTAAATGGCAGTAAATATTAATGTAAAGGATAAAAAAAAGATTGGCTTTGCAAACTAACTCACAGAAAAATCACAGAATACTCTCCCAGCAATTCCTTACAGTCCTATGAAATTGTATGAAAATTCATAATCAACACACAGCAAAGTCTACAAAATCCAGGGTAAACTTTTACGGGGAAAAAATACAATAGAATGGCTGCAGAGATAACGAGAATATAATTTACAAACAATGGACATTATTTAATGGATGCCAAAAGTATAGAAATTACAAAAAACAAAAACAAAAATATAAACAGAAAACTCAACTGTTTTCCAACTACAGTAGAAAACCCTATAATGCAATATCATGAGAGTTTCAATTCAAACTGAAATTAAAAATAAGCAGAACGAAACCAAGTGAATGTTTATTAAAATTGTTTGCATAGTTTCAATACTAAATGCATATAAATTAATATTAATATATATTTATAATGAATTTCTTTTTCTTTTATTAAAAAAATAAGTTTTTAATGAAGGAATATGAAGTTAATTTGGAATGATAATATTTGTGGATCAGTTTGGCATTTTTCTGTAGTCTTGCGACAAACCAAAGACAATTGAACATTTGTCTGCCAACATTCGTGATGCAATTGCCGATCGAATGAGGTACTGTAAGGCCAGCCGCGACAGCCATATGGATGATATAATGTTCCATTTCTAACCGAAACAATTATGCTTTACAACAAAAAAAAAATAATATTTTGTAGTTGCATTTTTTAATTTAAACTTTAAAATCACCCACCCGTTATATTTACTCACATTATGCTCATACATACATATGTATTTAACAAGTAAAATTCATAATGACATGTACATATGTGACGTATGAGTAATATTTAATTCCATTAGTTTGATGCATGACAAAATCAAAAATATTTTATTGCATACTTGTCAGAGTAACTATAAGTAAATTTAATACGATGCGTATACGTAATATATTTCAAATGTCAGTAAATAGAACCACCATTATATGTCGATTCTAATGATTTTTTAAAAATTTAAAAATTTTGGAGATATCCTAACCTAAAAGTAAATACAAAAACCAAAATTCTAGGCAATATTCATTGCCTATATCTTGATAGTCTGTATCTTCCACATCTTGACAACAAAAAATCCAAATTTCAAACCGTTTAAATTTAAGCTTTTAAATTATCCACCTTATATGGTCACTTCTTTTTGCGAAATGAGTTGTTAATTATTTCAGCATCAGAAATTATATAAAATATGCAGCATAAAAAAATATATGCAGAAAAAGAAAGCAGAAAGAGAGAGGTTAAAGTAGGAGAAGATTACTTTCTGTCACCAGCAGATAGGCAAAAATCAAAAGTGGTAAAAAGAAAAGTGTGCACTTTTGCGTCAACAACAATCGTCATTTGCATTTTAAAGCGACTGAAATGAGACTGAACTGATGAAAATAAAATGTATAGCCACACAGCTACGCAATGTTGAATTCCATTATAAAGTTCATATTTTAATGTATAATAGGTGCACATAATTATTTATTTTCAGCAGAGGCTTCACATATCTCAACAATAAGGAATTTTAATCTTACTGCTTAGCATATGTGGTCAATGTTGGTTGTAGTCTCGTCTAGAATAATTTAAGATACATTTAATTATTGAACAGTTTAAGCACATGTATATTCATAAGCCTCTGCAATTGTAGCATCAAGCATTTGTTGATATAATTATAATTGTTATAATCGTTGCAAAAATATTTGCATTTCGTAAAAACATATGTTAAAATCATAAATATTGCATAATGTATGCTTTTTTGTTGTAGATTTATTTCTTATTTGTTTTAGTTGTTGGCTTTGTTAAAATCATAATATTATAAATAAATCATAACTCACACATACACCAACACTTGCACATACAATGTTAAACTGAATATGCATCGTGTTTAATGTATTACAGCAAATAATTCTTTGGTGCTGTCATTACACTATTTTCATTTTGTTTTTATTTCTCATTTCGGTTGCTTTTTAATACTTTTATTTGTTTTATGTTTTTATTTACTTATTTATTCATGATTAATTTGTTGCAATTCATTTATTTTCAGTTTATTTAATACAATGCAATGCCATTTTGTCACCTCCTTAAAGGGTGTGCAAGTGCAATATTTTATTCATAGGCTAGTAATTTAGTAGGAATTAAATTTTTAAGAATAAGTTGTAAGAATTTATGTTGTTTTGGTTGCAACAATATTTCCAAAGATAAACTGAATTTCAGCGCTTCAAATTAGTCTTTGTTTTAGAACTGAAGGAATATTTGTAAACAAATTTAATTTAACTGGAACCAGATTTCGCATATATTACTTTAAAAAGTACGTATCCGGGTATAATGTGCTTTACAGTGAACAGAGTTTCGCCTCAATAATAGACAAGGATATACACCCTATGATGACTCTTAAATTACTACAAAGCGGTCTAACATAAATTACACAGTCTCATACGTTATTGGCCATCACATTTGTTTAATTAGGACAAAGGCCTACAACAGTACACACAATATTGACGAGGTGGAAAAATTATGTTTTTGAAGACAGACAGATATTTGAGGCCTCTTAAGGAAAAAAGCGCAATTGGAACAGAATTGAACAAGTGATGATGATGGATTGAACATGTTGAAGAAAAATCTATTACTGAATGGCTGCTTTTGATATATGTTCCTATTAATATCTAGTCTGGTCTAAGTCACAAATTTTTCACTACAATCTAATGTTTAACAGGCATGAAAATATAAACATTTAATGTGTCCTCTAACTGCATGAGGTTTGTAACATTTGGATGGCAAACATGCTTCTATAAAATCTAGTCTTCTTGTCTGTGTATAAAATTTTTCTACGCATTTTTCTTTTTAAACATTTACTGTCAATTTACGTTTGTCAGTTTTTCAAGTAAATGTGCTTGAAGAAAACTATTCAAAAGAGTAGCAGGGAAAAACACACACATACAAATGCACTCACCCATCGACGTAAGAAAAAGTTGTTGAATCTTTAGAGATTATAATTTTGTCATAAATTCTTTTTTTGTGATAAAGTATACTGAAGTGGAAGATGGCTTAAAGTATCACAGAAGTTTATAAATCAAACACAAATTTTTTTCGCCACTGGTGTCGGCAAGGGAGACAATTTAATCCCTCTTTCCGCTTTACAATTATTGTAAGGATGTGGCGATCTTACTCTGAACTGTAGCGACTCTGAGCTACTGGACAGTGGCATGAATAGGATGCCAGTCAAGCAAGGATCCTGAAGGAATTTGGGGCTGTCGGCAGCAGTGAATATATGACACCTCGGTGCGACTTCACAAGAAGATTTAGGACTACCATTCCTGGAAGAATGGTACACCCCACCACGTAAACGACTACGTGCAAATTTACACTGAAGCCTCCAGATTGAACGAACTGATTGAACCTATCCAAAGGGCTGCTGATGCATTGTAACATCGTTCAGGCGGAGGTGTTGGCAATATAGTCTGTGGCAAGAATTATTGGGAACAGAATCATCTTCAAGCGGCACATTACCATACTTTTGAATAGCCAGACTTCTATTAAGGCACTGAATTCCAACGTGAAGAACTACTAGACGGTGTACAACTGTTGCAGATATCTTAACAAGGTAGCAGAACGATATGATGCCCATATCATATGGGTACCAGTACACAGTGACATACTAGGTAAATATAGAACGGATGAACTGATCAGATGTAGCACATCCTTCGAACTCTCCGACGAATTCTCGACTTAAGGCTCTTACTATATATACTTACTATTTAAACAGTTGGTCGCGCCACTCATGCAAAAAATTAATGCACACAACATAAGTGGTGTGAGAAGCTCTGTCATAATCCTGACTGAAGGGTTGTATGATTATTATAGTGTGTTAGCTAAGTTCAAATCCTTTTTCAGACATTTAGAATGGAAGAGAACTAAGAACAAAAGTTTTCTTCGACGATCTTTGGAAAAAAGAGTTACAAAATTTTAATTTTTTCTTCTTCTTTCAAATTATTTGCGAAAACAATTCCATTTTATATGAGTTAGGGTTGCAATAACCCTTTTCACATTTTAAAACTTTTCTTCCTTTCCGTAACCCCTTTAGTTAAAGCGAGTTGTTGTTTTGTTTCCATTACTTTCGAATAAAAAAATTTAAAAACAAAAAAGTTTTTAAACTTTTAAACGCTTTTCTATACCAAGGATAATATTTTGGTCGCTGTTGTTATAATAACTCTTGGTTACCATGACTTTGCAAAGTTTTTTTTGGCTCTTCTTTACTTCCGTATTTAAAATGATTTGCATAATTTACAACCAAAATATATTATGTGTTGGGCTGTGTTTCGTTTGAGATAAAATAAAAAATTTACATAAAAATTAAAGATTTTGCTGCAGGACATTTTCCTTAGCACAGATATGCATACATAATTTAAGGAAAGTTTTCAAGTTTTGAGTAAAGAAGAATAAAAAAAGAAACGAATAAAAATATGAAAAACGAAAACCACATAATGTCTGCTACTTAAGGAAAAAAAATATTCAATTCATTTCGTATTAATAATATTTTAAATATTTGTTGACGCTTAAAAAAGGATTATTTTCGTTCAATCCATTTTCATTATTCGTTTTATATTTTTCATTAATTTTAACGAGCGTTATTGGAAACTTTACTTTTGAGTTAATGACCATTGAGTTCATGAAAAAAGCAGGACAGGAAAAAACATAGTAATGCTTTTGATTTTCGTAAATAAGCCATTTCCTGCTGACCAACACTCATACCTATACTTTGCGGGTCATCGACCAAAAAATGCAAGTCATCCAAAAAAAAATTAAATCATCGAAAAAAAAGCAAGTCTTCGGCAATAAAAATGCAAGTCATCGACCAAAAAAATGCAAATCTTCAACCAAAAAAGTGTTAGTCATCTGCCAAAGAAATGTAAGTCATCAACAAAAAATGCAAGTCATAAAAAAAAGCATGTAATCGATCAAAAAATGCAAGTCATCGACTAAGAATACAAGACATCGCCCAAAAAATGCAAATCATCTACCAAAGAAAATGGAAACCAGAGACAAAAAATGCAAGTCATCGATAAAAAACCCAGGACACCGGCAGTTTGGCCCGCTTTACATAGAGAACTTTTGTTTACTAATTCTGTGCCAAGTAACGCTCGAAAAGAACAGAAAAGAATCCTTAAGACTACTGCTATCCGTAGTAGGTTCATTTTCCTACTGCGCCCATTTTTTATGCGATTTTGGCCACCTTCTATGGATAATATTTTCCAATTTAAAAAAATATTAACTTAGTCATCTACATCTCCGGTCTTAAGGCAACCGTAAGGAAATCTGAATAGGAATCCTTGATCTAATATTAGCTATCCATCCTACTAGGTCTCAATTTTTTATCTTGAATTTTGTAATAATTATATAAGGTGACTGAAATTGTTTTAATTGTTTTTGAATGAAAAGCACTTTCATTTCAAAGTTTTAAAATCCCTAATTAAAGTCAGAATTCGTTTTTTTTTCTGTGGTTAACAGAATTAATTAAGCGGAAACAACTGTCAGCATAATTTCCAAAGTTGTTCACAGACAGACTAAAATATTTTCAAACATCCCACGCAGATTTAAGATAAACAAAAGTGTTGCAAATTAAGGACACTTTAGATAGTTTAATTACGGAATAAATATACTGAATAAAAATAAATGAATTTATTTGTAAATGTTCTGGCCTGATCAAGGAAGTAGTAGATAAATATTTAAGTTGTAAACTGGTTTGACCATTAAACGGTGGTTAATTAACCGCGAACGGATAGCACAATCAAATGTGAATGTTTAAGTGCGGAAGGGAATGGTTGCTGTAGTACCAACAAAGTACAAAAAGGCTCTTCGAATTGTTATTGAACAGACTGCGTAGTGGTAGTAGTCGATGCAGTATAAGGTGGGTGATTTAAAGGTTTAAATTTAAAAATGCAATAAAACAAAATCGCTTTGAAGTTTTGTCAAATTTTTCTTTTTTGTTGTGGTGTGCAATTGTTCGAGTTAGAAATGGAATATTATTTCTCTTATATGGCTTCAACGGTTGGCTTCATTCGATCGTACCAATTCACGTGCACTTTTGCGAGTGTATGCGGTCGTACCTCGGCAATGGCATTGCGAATGTTGGCCTTCAAATGCTCAATTGTCTCTGGTTTGAAAATAAAAATTAGTCTAGCAGTGCCAATTCGCCATTTTTTGGCAGCCAATTGACAACACCATTTCGGTTAATTAAACGGCAATCAAATGTTTGACACAATAAATCGATTGTGCCATGAGACAAGTGACATCATCCTGTTGCACCTAAACATCGTTCACATCAATACCATGAAGAGCTGGTACAAAAAATAGGTCATTCACAATAAATCTTACTATTGAAGCAATTCTTATATTCGAGAGATCTGTTAAGGGTGTTATAAAGTAAGAGATACCTTCATTTTTATCACAAGAGCATTGCACAGGCACATGAGGTGAAAGATCCTTCCTCCCTCTTTTCGAGGAAGTCACTTCCCAAAAAGCCAACTCTTTTCGCATGTCTATCAAAAGGACTGTGGCCTGTGAGCATCGGTATTAACCAATATTTTTCCACGTGATTTCAGACCACGTGTAGGTTTCTGAGTCACAAATACGGCAATTTTGCTTATTTACGTATCCACCAAGATGACAATGAGTTTCATCCGAAAAGATAATAATTTTGTGGCAAACTCGATATCATTGTGCAGTTTCTCGCTGAACCAATAAATCCTAAGGTTGGTCAAGCATAAATCGATTCATTACGGGCAGTGGATATAATATACCGGATTTAGATGACAGAATAGAATGACATAAGGATTTGGCAGATTCGAAATAACCGATGATTCAAATTTAAGCCGATAGATGGCCCAGCCGGTATTTCGGTTTGTTGGAGATGTATGACCTAGGGTTTGAATTGTACCCTCAATCTTATTTAGTGGCTGTATAATTTTTAGGAAATTTTCCATTTTAAGTAATACTTTAAAATCATTTCACAGGTTTAAAATTTTTTTGTTTAAAATAGAAGTAAATAAACAAAATAAATCATTCTTCATCTGACAAACAATTTATTCGAAAGGCATAACCCCCATAATATTTTCTCTTCAAAAAAGTATGCCCTTTAAAATGACTTAATAAATGTAACATTGTGGTTAATGATGTGAAAATCAATTGAAAGATTAATGCCAGATCAAGCAACAAAAAAAAAAGAAAATGAAAAACACATTTTTTTGCCAAATGTTAACATAATTTAATACGGTTTACACTTTGGCAACATTATGGCTTAAAATATTCCAAGATAGATGGAGAAAGTAGAAAAAGCACAAAATAAGAAAGATAATGTACTTGTGAGATTTTTTTAAAGCATAAAAACATTACAAGTATGGTACGTAAGTACAGTGTATTCATCGATATATGTATGTATTAAGATACAAAGGCATAACAGCATGTGTTCTTAATATAATATTCACTGTGAAACATTTTTCTTTTTTACATTTGCGGTGATTTAATTTTGCTTTCACTACTACACTCAGTCATTACTTGTGATAGGATACTAGATATCAAAAATTGTATAGTAAATAAATAGCAAAATTTAATCTTCGTTTGCATAAATCTTTTCTTTTAGTATATCGGGGGATACAATTTCTTAATGTCTAGTATAGTTAGGTTAGGTAAGATTAGGTTGGAGTGATAGCTTTAATGTTAGGAATACTTTACATCTGCAGGGAAACACGATACGACCTTTCCATTTAGACGGTTTATTTCAGAGTGATTTAAACAACTTACAAACTAAATATTTACAGTTCTATACAGTTCAGTGTTGCCATATATAATTAAATAAAATTCATTGTTGCCATACATAAATAATATGCAATCCTGTTGCCATATATAAAATTCATATTTTCAACATTTAATACTAAAAATCACTTGAGGACACAAAGCGACCCGTTGTGACGCCACAGCTAAGTGCAGTCCCTGTATTGGTCGAATTCCACCAAGCTTATCAATGCAAGTACTGCGCATTAAAGCGGAACTCCCCGCTTGTAACTAGCCTGAATATTTAATAAACTCGGCTACATCCTTGATATCCGTAGTCTAGTAGGCAGTGTGTTGGCTTATTAGACCTCAGACCACTTCAAACTCCAACAAAACGAAATCAAAAAATATCCTTTCGGTAGATTTCTGGCAGAAACTCTGTAAGTAAATAAAATTATCATGAAAAACTTTCTCAAAAGTCTGTCGTTTGGAGTTGACTTTAAACTATAGGTCACGACACTCATGTATAAATCTAACAAACAACACAAGTGTAGGGAGAAACTAAGTCGAAATCCTATCTAAATGTTTGTAATAACCAATTGATTCAAACGATTACTGTGCAAATATATGACAACAACAGGTAGTTTACAATATAAAATTCCCATTTAATATTTAACAAAGCATTCAATTTAAAAAAAAAAAAAACTTGCTGCATACAAACACTATCGCTACATGAGGCCATTTTATGTAAAAAAGTGTTAAAAGTTTTGTTGTTTGTTCTTATACATAAAAAAGAAAATAAATAAATAAATAAAATATTTAATTGAATTTTAATATAAAATATTTTATTCATTAGCCAGAGCTTTAGTTGGAAATATACAACAAAAAAGGTTAACATAGAAACAAAATTAAATTAACACAATCATACATATAAAGGCAGACATAGAATTCTATTGATTTTTCTTATATTTTCTCTATGTACACATGCAATAATTGAAAAATAATCCGAGTTTTTAATGAAATTTTAGTTCCGATTACTGTTTTAATTAAAATTCAATAGAAAAAATATTTAATTTGAAATTTAACACTAAATGTGAAGTGCAATCTTTTTTAAACTGACTGCCTGCATTTCTTATAAAAGAACAAAAACAGACAATTAAAATATGAGCTCGTAGATTGCAAATAAAATAAATATAAATTTGTGTTTAGTTTTAATTAAAATTCTTTACTGTTCTCACAATTCTGTGTGTTACTGTTCACAACTTTATGTAAACAACAACAATTGCTTTGTTTGTTATTCCTCTGTTCACACCCTTTGCAAAACCATAACAATTACTAGACAATTGTTCGACAGATCTTTGTAACGGATATCTTCAACCCACGAGTACTCTCTTCAAGAAAACACCGCGTCTTCACACAAGACTGATTGAACTTTGCCTTGCCTTTTATATGGCAAAGTAAACGGTCTAATGAATGTTCTTGAAGGCGAACGTTCATGACACCGCCTTCTCAAAACCTCTATAAATGTAATCACCGTTGTTTACTTTTATTATTGTAGTGTTGTTGGTATATTTTTGTTTACTTAGCTACCATTTCTTTATGCTGGTGTTTGCTGTTATATTAAGCAGTGGGATAAATTGTAAACAAGTTCATTGTTTTGTTTTTGTAGCTGTTGTTTATAATTTTAATGTTAAACAATGTAAAAGCTGAACACCAGTATCTGGATATCATTCATTTTCATAAAAATAGATTTAAAATACAAAGTTGAACTAAATATTTATTCAGATTTGTTTAGGTACCATGGGCTTGGTGATATTATTGTACTGGCTTACATCTTCCGAACTTCCAGATCACGCGACAAATTCGGAACAGTTTTCAGAACAGTTAAATCCTAGATTTTCCCTTACTCAACTCGATTACTGCATTGCTATTCAGACTGAAATAGTACTAATTGCAGTCTTTTCGAATCCGATATAAAGTATATCGAAAGCAGATATACAAATGTTTATTGACAGTAAAGCGGATACGAGAACATTTAAGATATCAACAAAAGCCAAAGAAAATCCAAATTATTGTTAATTTGCAATGAAAAGATGGAGAGACCAGATAGATCTGGCCTACTATGACTGCATGCAGAATTAAGTTTGCCTATTTGTGAAATCTGAACAGAGCCTAATCGTGGAATCTCATGACAGTTTTAACGGGAGACTGGTCTATGAGTTCACATACTCAAACGCTGGGAATATCTTCAGCGAAAGCTGTAAATACAGCCACTTGCTACCATTTGCTACGCCACTTGCAAGCCCGACAAGAAGGATTCTCGTTCTCCTAGAATTCGTAAACAGAAAGGCTCCCGCCAATGTTAGGTTGAATCTATGTACATCTTAATCATATTATAGGGATATCTAAGTAATGCCAGTCAGAAAATGTAGTTGAATGTCTGTTGATATACAAGGGGTCCTTATAAGACCCAAGTAATCTATGTTTTTGAGGCGGTAGTCAAATATTGAAAGGGGAACAATAAAGTTACTAGTTAGTCAATTTTGATATAAAAAGCAGTTGTCCCGTTGTTAACATATTGTGAAAAAAGACTTATCGCCTGTCCTACTTGTAATAAATTGTTGAGTAATATCAACCCTGAATTATAAAAATCTCGATTCTTAAAGATCAGCATTAACTTATTTAAAACAGAGCATCAGTATCAATGCTTACAAAACCTAAAAGCCGTTGTCTTTATACCGATCCTAGATACATCAAACAACTGTTGGTTCTACATATTGAGTGCACCCAAAATCAGTTCATGGCTTACATTTTTTTCTACTTTTTCCCTGCCATTTAGTGTCATGTAAAATTGAACAAAAAAAAAATTACCGACCACGAGGAATATCATTATTTTTCGTTACGTCGTTTTATATTCCTGCATGTTTTTTGATTTCCCCTCTTTCTTTTACTTCAAAGTATATCCTTCTGTTCATTTTTCTGGAAAGATTGTTAAGTTGTTACATATTGTTACTGTCATTGCTGTTGATGCCACCTTTTGGTGTCTATTACCTATGCTGCTGCTAATGCTTCTGTTAATATCCCAGGTATATTGTTCTTAAGCTTCTCGTTCAGCTGTTGCTATGAACCCATATCATATTAATGCTTCGCTAATTTAGGTATTTTAACATTTCTTTTTAAATTTATTTTTGTTTTGTTTTTCTTTTCTTACTTCTTACAACAGGGAGACGAACAAAATCAATTTTTTTTCATGTTGTCTGAGTTGCTTTACGAAATTTGTTTCAATTTTAGCTCCCCTATAAACAGTAAATTTGTCACTTCATGCTTTATTGCTATTTATGTGACATTTTTTCCTTTTTCAAGTGAAATTGTTAACAAATAAGGAAAAGTTAAAAAGAAAAATATTTTTATATTTCATGGCAAATATACTTCCAAGTTATCGCGGTTCCTTTCATTTTTATTCACTCCGTTTTTACTTCTAAGGGAGTTAAATTTAAATCTGCTTCAGTTTTAAGTTACTTTTGGTTTCCATTAAATGCCCATTCTTCTGAAATTATATTCTCGTTATCTTTGGCTGTTTGTTCTTTGGTTGGATTGTCTGGCTGTAGGAATGAATTTGATTTCATCTTTATTTGGATATTACTGGTATTTTTCTGTTTTTTTTTTTTTAGTTAAATTACTCCCCCTGAGTATTATGTATGTGCTTGTATTTTTTTTTTATTAAGGGAGTCTCTGTTTAATTTGTATTCTTTGTATTACGATTGTCTTTGGGTTTCTATATTTCAGCAAAAAAAATATTTCCTTTTATTTCACAAGGAAAACAGAAGAAAAAACCTGATGATTTTCTATTTAAGAAACTCTCAATGGGTTTGAGTATTTAAATTAAATCGTGTTAAAAAGAAAAATTTTTTAAATTATTTGTTACAGAAAAAACGAAAACTAAAGAAAAGCAAAAGTAATTTTAATTAAAGTTTAACACCCTGCGAGAGATATTTATAACAGATACAATTGTACGTAGGTCTTCAAAATTTGGCAATACTTCACACAGTGGCTGCAATTCGCGATGTTTTTCATGGCATTAAACTGGATAGTTGCAATTTTTGTTCACATTGTTATTGATAAGTTTTTTAAAAAGTTTAATTTTTTTGCAAATCATACTTCGGCATTTAAGGGAAGTTTGTTTTAATCGTCTTTAAAAAAGGCGGCATTACTTCTTTTCAGCATTATCATAAACAACAGTTTTTTTGGTGATGCTCATGTCATAATTTTTTAGATCGAAATTAAGCATATGGTATGTAGAAGAAACCTAACTCCACAGGCACACTGAATAACCAAAGTGATCGTACGGGACGAGCCAATCTATTTGTAGCCATCATTAGAGCGGCCGAATTCTTCAACATTTTCAACATACATAACATAGTTGGTCATTACAATCCTTCAATTGGGATTACGTCCTAGCTTCTTACACCACTTGTGTTGATTGTGTTAATTTAATCCATAAGTCGCGTGCACTACAGTTTATAGTCTACTTCGAACGACAGAATTTTAGGAAACTTTTCATTGCAATTTTATTGCCTCTCAGAATTTCTGGCAGAAATCTGTGTCAGCAGGCAATGGCCTCAGAAATATATTTTATAATATTTCCTTTTACTGAAGATGTTTGACTAAATGTTTGAACTGCGGCCTAATGTTTAATAAGCCTACTAGACTACTGCTATAGAGGGAGGAGAAGGGATGAGAGATGCCCTTTCAGAAGCAAGAAGATGGAGTAGGAAAAACGTGAGCGTGAGGAAGTCGAATTGTATAGATGTTGGAATGACGCTCGAAAATTCTATTAAAAGGTTAAACGCCTAACCGAAGGTTTTAAGCTGAAAGCGTCTTCCTGAGAAGATTAGAATATAAACTTGGTAACAGATACGTAGGGGGTGCTGAGGTTGTTTAGGAAACACTTCCCTACTCTGCCACAAGGCAATGACGACCGAGCCCGATCAGCGTGGAAGTTCCGCCGGTTAGCCATGAAGATGTTAGAGTCGCGATTATGCGTCTTAAAAGATAAAACTGCAGATCCTAATGGCCTTCCCGCTGCGTTGTTTAAGACCGGAAGTAATGAGATGGTAGGGCTCATGCACCAACTTATTTACACAATATGGCTAGAGGATAGTATGCTCAACGAACCTCAGTGTCCTCTGTCCTGCTCTGAAAAAGGGAGACCCTACGATATGCGCCAACTACAGTGGTATAAGCCTTCTCCCTATCGCATATAAGGTTCTTACAGGCGTATTGTGTGAACGACTGAAGCCATTGGTCAAACCACTGATTGGACCTTATCAGTGCGGTTTTAGACCTGGCAAGTCCACCATCGACCAGATATTCATACATAATTGGCCATTACAACCCTTCAGTCAGGATTACGGCCTAGCTCCTCAATACCACTCATGTTGTGTGCGTTAATTTTATACATGAGTGGCGGGACCTACAGATATTCACATTACGTCAAATCCTGGAAAGGACCCACGAAAAACAAGTCGACACACACCATCGCTTTGTCGACTATAAGCCTGCCTACGAAGCCCCATAAGGGATCGTGTTTTTGCCGCAATGTCTGAGCTCGGTATACCTGCGAAGTTGATAAGGCTATGAGAATGACGTTGAGCAATTCCTGCAGCTCCGTCAAGGTAGGAATGGACCTCTTCGAACCTTTTGATACCGTGCGAGGTTTCAGACAAGGCGATCCCTTCTCATGCGACCTCTTAAACTTCGTCATGGAGAGTGTTCTGCGAAAGGCAGGAGTGCATCGTAATGGCACTATTTTTCAAAAAAGCGTCCAGTGGCTTGCGTACGCTGACGACATTGACATCATAGGGCGTACCAAGCGAAATGTTACTGCTGCCTTTAATGCTATTGAACGGGAGTCTACTAAGATGGGTCTGGCAGTAAATAATAGCAATACGAAGTATATGTTCTCGACAAGCAATTGCTGCTATGGTCTCAATAGGCAATTGAGTAGCAGACACAACCCCCCCTGATTCTTTATGGCGCAGAGGCATGGACACTATTAAGCGGAATGATGAGTTACGGCAGGTCGAAATCCGTTAATTTGTAAGTTAGTTGTTAATTAAGTTGTTAAGTAAGACTACTGCAACTTCAAATGTCAGATAATTTTCCTAAATTCGTAGTTAGAATACCTTTATGAAATCTAGTCTTATTACTACGAAAATATCAACTATTAATCCCTTAAGTTAAAATTCATTAGCTTTTCTGTGAACAACCGTGATAGCTCCCAAAACCTAATTCCTATTCGATTATTTTTATATGTACCATGAAATGAATTTACTTTCATTTTTCTCGCAAAGTCGATACCATTGAAATGCTGTGATTAATATTATTGCTACTGTTAAACAGGAATGATGTCATGCCTTATGACTTATGTCTGCTGTTTTTATGAGGTTGTTGTATTTTTTTTTATTACTGTTGTATTTACACTCAATTATTTTAACATTGTTTCAGTTCATTTAACATTATATTTTATGACTCATATTCTATTCTACTATTTTTTGTTTCTTGTCTATTTTGCTATTCATCACAGTCATTGCTCTATGCTCTCAATAGGCGAATAAATCATGTGATTGTCAAGCAACTGCTTGATATGGCATGGTATGGTATTGGAACACACATTTCCACTTCATACTGAGTATGATGGTTAAGTACATATTGATTGAAATTAAATGAATGATTGAAAGAGCGTGGACCAAAAAATTAAAGAGGAGAATAAAAATAACGATAAAACGGAATGGAGCTACAACTCAATAACGGGTTTGTTATTAAGCAAAGAAATAATTTCCAGTTTATGTTTTACATGCACGGAAAATCATATTTAAAGTCATATTAATGTGAAGGACTCCTGTATTGTGACTCTGGCTATTTATGAAAAATTTTTTATTGACTTACCTTATAAAAGCCTTTTAAGTTCATTGTATTTAATGTCATTACATGTAGCATAAAAGGTAATATCTCACCTCTGTCAGTCAAAGATAAGTTACAGTTTCTATCAGTAGCTTTAGTCACGTTTTTAATAATGACAGCAATGTCAATAATAAAGTATTTTGTGTGCCTTTTTTTTAATAAAAATTTGATTCTATTTTTAAAGAAAAATTAATTTGTAAAAATCTCACGTTTTCATTGTAATTAAAAATGTAAAATCACAATATCTGTCCCCTTGGCAACAAATTAAAAACGAAAAGAAACTCACAAAATAATTTGGTATTAATTTACATGCAAATTATAAAGATGCAGGAAATTGCCAGCAAAACGTTGTGGATATTATTTGAACTCATTTGGTTTATTTACAAACAAATTACGAAACGATTTTGTCACTTCAAAAAACCTTAATTAGCATTTCTCATATCCTCGCGCCATTTTTCATTTTAGCCGTCATGATTCTACTTACGAAATGGTTTCCTTGTTGTATATACTGTTGCTGTAATGCGGCAATATTTGGTTTATGTAAATCAGAGGACATGGTGGCCATTGTGTTTATACAGAATTTAAGGATTTTATACAGAATTTAGTTCAGGATGTTCAAATTTTATTTTGGGCAGTTAAACTTTAAATTTTAGTAGAATTGCACTTTTGTTGTACAGTGATTTAATATGTATATAAGTAATTTAGTTAAATATGGGTGAGATTTGAGGTCGCTTACTGGATGTGAGGCCATTTACACACACACAAGCTAGGTCGTTGCACTGACTGAAAGGCTGTTTGTGAATACTTGAAATAATGCAATTTTGGAACTTTTCTTTCAAAGAAAAGGTGTTGAAACCACGTATGCTCTACGTCTAAATCATCTATATTCCGCTACTAAAAGCTTTAGAGCACCTCTCTGTAATCGAATTTCAATTTTGGATCATAAATCACACCCAATCGTAACTGTTTGTGCATATAATAGGTGGTATTAGATAACTCTACAAGTCGCCGTAGTCTAGTAGGTAGTGTGTTGGTTCATTAGACGTAAGGACACGGTTCAAATCCCAGGTCAGACATCAAAACGAAATTTGAAAAATATTTCCTCGTCGACTTCCTCTCAGCAGATTTCTGGTAAAAACTCTGAGAGTAAATAAAATTGGCATGAAAAGTTTTTCAAAAATTTGTCGTTCGGATTCGACTTTAAAATGTAGGTGCCGCTATTCCAGTATACAATTGACGCACACAACATAAGTGGTGTGATAAGCTAGGTCGTAATCCTGACTGAAGGGTTGTAAAGACCCAATGTATATGATAACTCTTGGTTTCACTCCAAATGCAGTAATTCTACTTGTGTCGTACCCATTACGATGGAAATGAGCTTCGTCGTTGAAGATTATTTTGTATTATTATTTATTTCTCAATCACTCTTTTCTTCGATGACCAAAGAAATGACATGCCAATGTTTAGCTGGTTTCAATCCTTATTTATACAATTTTATATATGTATAATATTATTTATATGAAAATAATTACATCATAGAATGAAAGAGCACGCTTCTACCTTTTATTTGATACCAAATGTTTAAATATTGGTGTTCCACTTAAAATTTTTCCAAAAATTTCATTTCACAAATTTTGTGTGTTCTACCAGGCTTACAGAATTGTGTAGCAAGGGGATGTTTGGCAAAGTATTTTCTTTAACTTCTTATAACATTATAACGAAGGCACCAATATTTATAAAATTGGTATTAAATGAAAGCTACAAACATTTATTTTTATTCTCACTATAAATATTACAATTTTTGCCACGCCCACTTTAGGATATTTAAGCAAATTAAATGTAAACTCTTATAACTTTGCCTGTTTAGCATGAATTTCATAAATTTGGTAGGAAACGAAAGCTAGAACCCTAAGTTTATAAACTTTTTTTAATGTCATGGCCATAATATATGCCGTGTATGTATTATTTATAATATTTGTGTAATATATTGTATAATACAAATAATATACAGCTTATGCTATGCATACGTATATACAATGCATTAAACAAAGATATTAAATATAATGTCAAATTTTTTGTATAATTCTTTTATTTATTTAATAATAAATAAATGCAGTTTTTCAATAATTAGAAATGTTATAAACAAATAATATGAATAAAAACAAATACTTTCCTTGCCATTGGTTGTGACTTCGGTTCATATTCAATAGCTTGTTAACATGGTAACTATACAGAAGATTGTATTGACGATATTGTATGCATTGTAATTTTAAAGTCCTTGCCATAGGATTTACTTTTATTTATTTATTTATTTATTAATTTCAATACAATTACAAATTATATTCTAATTTTATACGAGCGGAGTAACTTGACCATATACTCTGTGTAGTGTCACAAACCAGAGTCTCTGGTGGGAATCGAACCCACGACCCTCACGCTAATAGTCTAGCACACTACCCACTAGACTACCAGGGCACCCAGGATTTACTTTTAAAGTGTACGAAATAGAGGAACTAGTTTACAGGTTTGCAGCCTATTATTGTTTTTGTTATAATACATATATCTAATTTCTTAATATTAACTGCAGTATTGTTATTAATACTTATATGTATATGTGTATATATAAATGTCATGTATATATATGCCATGTATACATACATATATACATATATGTATATGTACATATATACATATATATATATGTATATGCATATATGCATTAAAACAAAATATGTACGTATATCACATAATTATTTATGTCAACAATTAAACAATACGTACGTATTTATTGCATTTCTAATATTTGAACAATAAAACAAATGATATTTTTAATTGACAGCAAATACTTAAAATAACACAAAGAAGACGAACTGCTTTTTAGGATAATATTGTATTGTTTTAAATAATTCAATATTTGCAAATTAAAGACGGATATATGTTGATTTAAGTTTTATGCTGTTCAATGGAATTTAATTACGATGAAATTTTGCAACAAATAATTTTTAGGAAATACATAAATTTCTCAATAACCCATTTCTTTCCTTAACAGGAATTTTAAATTCCATGCCAAACTAAAATTTTAAACTTTAATGAATTCCATGTAAAGGATATTAAGCCAGAATTAAACTCAGTTGATGCTACTCAGTTTAACTTTGTCTCTTTCATGGTTATAACTTGAACATCGATTAATTGGAAATCAAATTGAGAAATTGTACTCAAGGCTAAGTTTGAGTAGGAGATCAAACACGGCTTCTGTAAAGCAATATAAGAACAATAAAATTAGTTCGGCAAACGTAATCATTTCAACAAGTAAATACCGTAGGTTTGTATTGAGTTTCTTGTAACATTTAAGCCATAAATTATTTACACGTGATTTACGTAGTATTTAATATTTATTTCCCTTGAGTAAACAACACACAAAGCAAATTTAAAGAAGACAAAATTTAATAAGAGCAAGAAAAATTGTTTCTAAATAATGAAAATGTTTATGCAACAAAAGAATATTTCGAAACAATATAAACCAACATAGAATTTCAAATTTTGTTTAAACAAACGAATCGTGGCGTATGAGTGATATTGCTTATACCAACTGAAGTTATTATCGAAGTATAGTACATATACAAAAAAAAAATTATAAATGGAAGCGATACTAACAGAAATTATAAAACATATGCTGCTAAATGTTTCGTATTTACATTTATTGTCATACATTTGTAAAAACACGAATGTATGTGTAAAAATGGAAAACCCTTCAATAGGCTAAATTGTTAACTGCATAGATTCGAATTAAGAGTTTAGGGAAGAGATAAGCTGATAAGATAAGATGATACAAAACGTAAATTGTGCAAGTTCTGATGTTACAAAATTAAGCATTTTATTGTTCACTTATGGTCCTGTGTGGAATATAAAAATTTAATATGGAAATATGGGTATGTAGGGTTAATTTCTACTTGGAATACATGTAACAATATTCGGTTATACTGTTTAACTAAGAACTACACAGATAAATAATATAGAATGACTGTAATCGAAATGCATATACATATCTGAGTATTCTAGTAGGTAATGTATTGCTCCATTGTTCCAAACCAGGTCAGACATCTCGAACAAACAGAACTATGAAATAACTGCGGCAACTTCCTCTCAGCAGATTAATGGCAAGATCTCTGAGAGTAAATAATAATATTGCCATGCAAATTTTCTCAAAAATCTGTCGTTCGAACTCGACTTTAAACTGCGGGGCCCACCGTTCATTTATTGAACGTAACACACATAATATAAATGGTATGAGGAGCTGGTTCACAATCCTGATTGAAAGATTGTAATGACCACACATGTTATGCTTTTTTTAATGTCATAAGAACTTTTGCAATTTATGTCTTATGCCTGTGAGTATATACATATATGTACATTGGCGTTAGAGGTCAGGAACTTTGTTGATAGAGTCACATTTTTTCTCAATACGAGACGCTCTCTATGCAATTCATTTTTGATAGCATCATATTATCTGGTTGAGGTAGTGATCTATGGACATCTTGGATGGATAAAAAACTTTTGTAAAAATCGATAATCATGATGACGAATATGCATTATAATATATAATTTATATAGACCATAGGGCGAGTGTAAAATACGAATCATATTTAAACAAGAATATTAAGGAAATCCATGCATTCAATCCAATGAAAACATGTTAATTGTATGGTTGAAGACATATTACTTTAATTTTAAATTCATGGTGTGATCATATTCAAATTTATTTTTATACAAATACTACCCAAATATACGTTGCTAAGATTTAAAGACAATAAATTCTATTCGCTTACATTTAAATTTATTTTAATTTCGGTTCATCTTTCCTTCCTTTTCGTACACATCACCATTATTATCGTGTTACTTTTTGTACAAAAACAACATCATCTTCTTCACTTAAGTAGGCATAAAGAGGACATTAATTTAAGCAAAAGCAATGCCTTTACAATAACAAAAGCAAACTAAATGAATACAGATTATATTAGCCGAACCATCTACATCACTACTACCATCAGTATTTCTTGTGTAGTGTGTAAACACAACTACAGTAGAAGCAACAGTTGTCTTTTAAAGAGGTGCCTCTCTGTCTTAACAATTTGTTAAGATAAATGTCAGACAGTTAGTGGGCCTGTCCAGTTGTTGTATGTTGTGCTTGTGTGTGAAATTCGCATAGAAATGTATTAATAGGAGAACCCTTTTTCATATTTAATGTTGTTTTTAATTCTAAGGGTACACGTTAATAGACATAATTTCAATAGAAAACCTTTTTCTGTGCTGTTGAAGCAACTCTTCAACTCATGGTATAGAATTCTAATAATAATAAGGATGAGACGTTGATGAAATATCATCATAATTATGTGATGAGGAAAGAAAAGCTCAAGTGTTATTAGTATTAAAGGATTAAATTGCCTGTGTTCATTAAGGACCAGCCTTATTGAAAATGTTAACTACCATTAGTAGTAGAACTTAGGTACATAGATTTGAATGGAAAAAAGGTAGAAATTTCCAAGTCTGTATTGTATTCTTATGCAGTTAAAGTAATAAATAAAGAAAATTACTATTTTCAAATGTGTAAACTGTACGTTGAGGTATTCGTAATTAACGTATGTTATGGTTTATTATATGAATGCTCCTTTTTTTTTTGCTGAAACCACCAGGTCGTCTATTCGAAGAAAGCAATAAATGAGACAAAGATAATCTTTACATATGTGCCTAATAAAATTGTTACTGACGAGCAAAAATAAATTCGACAAATGTAAATATAAGCATTACAGATTCCAAGTATTCAAATTTTAAATTATACTCAAGCAAATCATCCTTACCAACTAGTTGGAAAATTAAGTCCAGCCATTACTTGTGCTAACAGCCAACAATTTTATTTCATTTTACGTAATGCATATATACATACTTACAAATTGTTTATTATATGCTTCAGTCTGCATTACGACCTAGTTTCTTACAATAATTCTGCTGTGTATGCTAATTTTATACATATACGAGTGGCGGGACCTTCATGAATGGCGCGACCTAAAGTCAATTTCAAACGATAGATTTTTGAGGAACTTTTCTTAGCAATTTTATTATACATATATGAGAGGAAGACGCCGAGGAAATATTTTATATTTCGATTTGTTCGAGATGTCTGATGGGTTTGAACCGTGGCCTTACGTCTAATAAGCAAACACACTACCTACTAGGCTGCGTCGACTTAAAAAAGAGTATAAACTGTTCGATAAAAATATACCCTTCATGGATATATGCATTCCGATTACTGTCATTCGTCTGTCGCCTGTTCTAGTTTATATTCTAATCCTGGATATGTCTTAGTCAAATAGGCTACCCGAACATTGTTATGTTCGTCCCATTGAGAAATATCTTCGTTAAGCTTTGTCGTATTCATAAGAGAACAATAAAATGCTTAATTTTAGTAAGCGCCCTTTGCGTCAATTGTAGGTGATGATTGGTGGTAATATTTGCAAATTTAACTTTCCTAGGAATAGCATTCGCTGATTAGATACACAAACTAACATCAGAACTTGTACAATTTACATTTTGTATCATCTTATCTAATCTGCGCACCTCTTTCCTAAGATCTTGTTTCGAATCTATACAGTTAACAATGTGGCCTATTGAATGGTGTTCAATTTTACATTTTTACACTTACTTAAGTATATATTCGTGGTTTACAAACGTACGACAATAAATGTGAATACAAGTCATTTAGGAGTTCATGTTTTATAAGTTATGTTAGTATCGCTTCTATTGTAGTCGCCGTAGTCTAGTAGGTAATGCGTAAAAGCCCGGGTTCGAGCCCCAGACCAACATAAAAACGAAATGAAAAAAAATATTTCTTTGGCGACTTCCTCTCAGCAGATTCCTGGCAAAAACTCTGAGAGTAAATAAACCTGCCATGAAAAAGTTTCTCAGAAAATCTGTAGTTCGGAGTCGACTTTAAACTGTAGGTCCCGCCACTCATGTATAAAATTAAGGCACACAGAATGAGTGGTGTTAAGAAGCTAGGCCGTAATCCTGACTGAAGGGTTGTAATGGCCAATTATGTATGTAATTGTAATAACTTTTGTTTTTATAAACTAAACTTCGATAATAACAACAGGTTGTATAAGCAATATCACTCATACGCCACGATTCGTTTGTTTAAACAAAATTTCAAATTGTGTATTGATTTATATTGTTTCGAAATGTTCTTTTGTTTCATAAACATTTTAATTACTTAAAAACAATTGTTTTTGTTCTTATTAAATTCTGTCTTCTTAAAATTTGCTTTGCGTTTACTTGCTCAAGGGAAATAAATATTAAATACAATGTAAATCACGTGTAAATAATTTATCAATACAAACCTACGGCATTTATTTGTTGAAATGATTACGTTTGACGACTTATTTTATTGTTCTCATATTGCTTTACAAAAGCCATGTTTGATCTCCTACTCAAACTTAGCCTTGAGTTCATATTTTTCATTTGATTTGCAATTAATCGATGATAACCATGAAGGTGAGAAAAGACAAAACGAGTAGCATCAAAATCTAATAATCGAATTTATTTGAAGCCACCGTAGTCTTGTTAAACGTGAGGCCACAGTTCAAACCTTGGGTCAGACATCTCCAACAAAACGAAATAGGAAAAAATTTCTCCTAAGACTTCCTCTCAGGAGATTTGTGGCAAAAATTCTGAGTGTAAATAAAAGTTTCTTCTAAATTTCATCCACTAATGTATTAATGTGTTAACCTAAAATCTAAACGAACTATTTTCTAAATCTATTTTCTATTTCACATATTCCTTTCAAGTAAAACTTATACGGCATATTGGTAAACAGTGGTGGTTAACTGATGAGAAACCTAAATTTTTTGTATCACTTGCTAACATTTACAAAAATTTTTTTGTCTTATCGAATACAATTTAAAACTTGTATTATATTTTTGCATTTAATTGGTAGAATTAATGTCGAATTCTAATTAACAAATTACAAATCTTACCTTAAATATTTCATTTCTCAAAAATAAAATGAAATAAACGGAATTCGTTCGTTTAAGTGTTTAACCAACCAACCACCTCTTACCAAAAGAAAAATAATACTTTTATGGCAATAATGCCTAAAGCAAGTGTTATTGTTTGCTTCATAAAATGTTGGAACAATAAAAGTTTATCCTGAAATACTCGTATACAATATTTATGTATACATTTAAGTCAGCAATAAAAACTTATTGCATAACTACACTTCATAAACATTTATTATGCCTGAAAACATTGTTATTTCTGGGAACGGTTTTCTTTTCCGGCTTATTAAAGGCTAGAAACAATGATTAGGTAGAATTTAAATAATATAATTGGTAGACGTGGGGCTACGGTTAAAAAAATTAAAAATATTTCTTTTGACGACTGAGAGTAAATAAATATTGCCCTGAAAAGTTTCTCAAAAAATGCTTGTGTTTCATATCAACTTCAAGCTGTAGGTCCAGTGACTAACTATGTATAAATCTAACACACACAACGTAAATGGTCTGTTAAGCTAGGTCGTAAACCTTCACTGAAGGGTTATAGTGACCAATTATGCGCTTAACATAATTAAATAATCTTAAAAAAAATAAAAAGAAAATCTAAACGAAATCTCTGTAACCTAAACGACATTGTAAAACGTTCATGAAGTTTGCTTATTTTTTTTTCTTTTAACACCATTCGTTTGGGACATTATAACCTACATGCATATGGATTTAATCAATGTTTTTTTCGGAATGCATTACAAATTTTGGCGGTTTATTGGCATGACTCAATATTCACCCTTATCGTGAAAAAAATGTGAACATTTTTTACGCCCGGATTTCTTTTATCACCCGAACAAGAATCTTCTATCGTGAATGTCACGTGAATTATTTTTCCCTTCGAATCATATGTGTTTGTTCGAAATAAAACTGACTTTAAAAAAATAAATAAATTTGTCAAAACTACAATTAAATTTTTAAAACTAACAAAAATGTTTAGAATTGGTGCAGTTTTGGTATTAGACTGGAAGAAGAAAATGAAAGAAAATTAAAAGAAAGAAGTATAAGTATAAGTAGTAAATAAACCTGCCATGAAAAAACTTCTCAAAAATCTGTCGTTCGAAGTTGACTTTAAACTGTGGGTCCCGCCACTCACGTATAAAATTAACGCACACAACATGAGTGGTGTGAGAAGCTAGGCCGTAATCCTGACTGAAGGGTTGTAACGGCCAATTATGTATGTATGTATAAGTAGAACATTAGGGGATGCTTCAAATTTTTTGGAATTGCCGCGTGTACAGTTTGTGGTAGTGTAATTCTCGAGTCCAGATTTTTTAAGCATTATAGAGTCAACAAAGCTGCGTTTAGTTATCTTTTGAAAACTCTAACAAATGCTCTACCGGTTCCAAAGAAAAGTACAGCTGTACCTCCAGTTATTAAACTTTGTTCGTGTTTGCGGTTTTTCGCTGAAGGTGGACAGCACAAAGTTGTAGGGAGCGACTATCATGCCGCGATAGCACAATCAACATTCACCGAGGTATTTACAGAATTTCTGGATGTCATGGAAATGCAAATATGTTAAACATGTTTTTGGATGCATAGATGGCACACATGTTAACACAATAGCTCCAAAGCAAGCAAAACATCTCTACTATAATAGAAAGGGACAATTTAGTCTAAACGCTACACCTTCTTTTGATTCTTTGTTGTAACCACCAACTATGGAAGGATTTTCCCGCATTTTTTGCAACAAAATCTCAATTTGTTTTTTATTAGTTGAATTGCTCCTGAAAATTTAAATTTGTACTTAATTATTATTAAAACCAAAGATTTTCGATACAACTTACATTTTCCTTTTTTACTATTCGCCTCTAAAAATCAAAGTGAACAAATATTGAGAAAATGTCGAACAAATTCACTTGAAAAATTATTCACGATAGGAGGATTTTTTTCGAAGTTACTATATGTTCGGGTGAAGAAAATTCATGATAAAAATTTTGTAAACAGTGAACAAAATTCGGGCGAAATTTTTTTCACGATAAGGGTGATTATGTCAATTACTCTTTAACATTACGAATAATATTTATAGCATGCAATAATAAATATTCACCGGCATAAACACCTTGTTATGGCAAAACAAAATCTATCCCATTGGATTTACTCGTAATCAGAGGCGTAAAATTTTACTGTATTAGCCCATAAAATTTTAGAGACAATTACATATGCATTCGGTTAAGCACGGACGTATGCAACAATTGTAGTCTAATGCAGGAAGTACTCGAAAAATAACACATTTGTATCTACCATAGCCATGGTATGCTACAACGACAGGAAATTAAGAATAACATTGCGTATGTTGAGAAAAGTCACCCAAATGTTGGCCAATGGGAATCACAAAATTTAAACAAAAAACCATCAAAAACAATCAACGGAAAAAGAGAAAAATCGAAATAAATCGCAATAAAATAAGTCCGTACAAAAAACGTTTTTGGTTTATATATGTAACTCAGATTTTTGAGACTTTATTCAACAAAAACAGAAACAAATACAAAAACAGAAACAAATATAAAAAGAATACAAAAACAAAACATAAACAAAACAGAATCATTTTTAAGCCCGTCCATTTCTACTGGGTCTGCTGTATCCGTAAATACTTTTATTTTCAATGTAAATTCCGCGGTAGCATGCTGGCAGCTACTTTCAAACGCAAACTAAGTAACGGCGCTTGTTAAAATTTTGGCTAAGGGATGCCTATTGACAGGAATATTGTTACATTTTCAGTCAAGAGGCAACACGTCTACCTAATTGGTTGTTTATTTGTTTGCTGTATACACATATTCTGCATAGTTTGGGTAATCCATTTAGTTTTTAAAAATTAACAGTTTACGAAGACTTTCAGCTGTTAAATGTCTCTTATCTGTTGTGACAATTATTTAGTAGCAACCGATTTAAAAGTATAAGAAGCTAAAACTTACAAAATTACAAAATTAGTGATTGGAACATGATTACGGCCATCATAGTCAACTAAAGTTATGATTAGCCGAACGTTTACAGAACGCAACGGAACATACGTTCGATCACATCTAAGAACAGAAGTATCTAAATGCCTCGCATGCAATCGGCGATTTACGAAAACACTTTCTGTCAGGACTGCGATCATTTATGTTGTGTGTGTTAATTGAATGCATAAATAGCTGAGCTTACAGTTTAAAGGAGATTCCGAAAGACAGATTTATGAGAAACTTTTCATGGCAATTTTTTTTACTACCAGAGTTTCGTCCAGAAAACTGATGAGACGAAATCACCGGAAAAATATTTTTAATATTTCGTTTTGTTCGAGATGCCTATGTCTGTGGCTCGAACCGCCAACGCAGCAACTACTCGACTACGGCAACTTTACGAAAATTTTAATAGAAGTTAATCTTTTTTTCAAGTGACAGCTTTAATTTTATTTGAGTTTTTTCATATATATTCCATTTTAACTTTGTACCTTGAATGCAAGAGTTTAAATGCTTTTAATTGAATTATGTTCTTCATTCATAATTGCTTTATAAACTACAAAAACGTTAGAGTAAGTAGTATGAGTAGCAAGTAGTAATAAAATTAAAATGGCGAAATATATCCTGCAGCTTTATGATGTTTAATTATATTTTATAATAAATAAACAATAGATTCTTGTAAATGTTTCAATAATATTGTTACCTCCTTACCTTTTAAAAACATTTAAAATATGAGCTCGTAAATTTCAAATAAAATAAAAATAAATTTGTGTTTAGTTTTAATTCAAATTCTTTATTATTCGCACAATTCTGTGTGTCATTGCTTACAACTTGATGTAACTACAACAATTGCTTTGTTTGTTATTCTTTTGTTTACACTTTTTGCATACACAAGAACAATTAGTAGACAATTTGATCGACAGATCTTTGTAACGGAGATTTTCAAACCACAATTACTCTCTTCAAACTGAACTGAACTTTACTAACTCTGTTGCCTGCTTTGCCTTGCCTTTTATATGGTAACGTAAACAGTCCGATGAACGTTCTTGAAGGCGAATGTCCGTGGGTTCGCCTTCTCGAGATCTCCATAAATGGAAACATCGTTGTTTCAATATTGTTGTTTGTGTCTATTGTTTACACTTATTCTTTTAGTGTTTGTTGTTGTATTTTTGTTTACTTGTTTACCATTTTTTTCTATGCTGGTGTTTGTTGGTATGTATATTTTGGTTTACTGGTTTATAATTTGATTATGATGGTGTTTGTTGTTGTATTATGCAGTGCGATAATGTGTAAACAAGTTCATTGTTTTTGTTTTTGTTTATAATTTAAATGTTAAATCATGTAAAAGCAAAACAAAAGTATCTAGATTTTTCCATTTTCGTAACAATATTATAATGGCAACGAGTATTGTATTAAATAATAGCAATAGAGTGCCTAATTTTGAAGTTCAAAGAACATTTCAACCTTAAAGAATCAATTTAATTATTGGTTACACAGAATATGAGCAACAATATAGACAGACCCACAATATGTGTTAAAATATATTTTAATTTAATGAGATTTTATTACCAGCGTAATCAGTAACTTTAAGATATTAAAAATACAACTAAAACCTCAGATAAGTTTATGATAACACAAACAATTCAAGGAAACATACTTGATTACTTTCAGTTTTGAATTTCTATTTTAGGCAGAGAATTTTATACAAAATTTTCTTTACCAGTTATCAGAGTTAAGAAATCAAACAAAACGAAAAAATAATCGAAAAAATAAGTTGAAACTTATTTGCCAATAATGGCAACAGGATGGTCGATTTTCTTTTAAAATAAATTTCAGTTTATTGGCTACAAAATAAATATGTAATGAATTTCCGTTTGAGTTTCTTTTTTTATTATTGAGATATACTTGTTATCTAAAATTGAAAAAATTGTCTCTTGGATATTTAGTTGGAGTTTTGTTACAGCTATTGCTCTACTGATTGTGAGAGAATAAGACGATACAAAAAGGAACTCAATTCTATAACTTACTGGCATTAAGGAAAGATACAGTGGTAGACAATAATATCTAGTTACTAAAAGTTTCTAGTCTTTAAACAGTTTTGAAGCATAGGAAACATGTCAAAATAGAAAACTCACAAGCTTTCCTTGAAAAATTTTTGCTTTTCACTGTCTTTAAATTAATTTATTTTTAAATATATTGCGTTTGCCTTTCAAATGTTTTTATTTGTTTTACAATTTCCCTTTTCGTTCCTTTTTTCCATTATAGAGAAACCAATTGAGGTTTAAGGATAAATTTTGTTTTTGGGATAAACTTATTAAAATTGCAAGGAAATGAAATAAAATAGAATCGAAATGAATTGATTGTAAACAAACAAACAAAGAAACTTTAATACTGAATTGAGATTTCGATAAACTTAGAAGGAAATTTTTTTACAGATATTCCATACTTAATATGACATTTCCAATTAAGGAGAAAATTTAAAATTGTCTGCTGTTTTTACAAACATACATACATACTATATAATGGGGCATTAAAATCCTTCAGTCAGGATTACGTTGTAGTTTCTCACATCACTTATGTTTTGTGTATGATAACTTTATACAGGAGCAGCGGGGCGCACAGTTTAAATGCGATACTCTGAACGATAGATTATTGAGAAATTTGTTCATGGCAATTTCATTTACTCTCAGAGTTTTTATCAGAATTCTGCAGAGAAGAAGTTGTAGCAGAAATATGTGTTTATTTGGAGTTGTCTGACCTGGCGTTTGAACCGAGGCCTCATGTCTAATAAGGCAACGCACTACCTATTAGACTAGTATTGTATTATTGTCTACAAATCATTGTTCTGAGCCAGAATATACTAAGATTTCGATTTTTTTATTGCATTACCAAATCACTGGCGGCATTATCGTTTATAAAGTTTTTTCTTTTCTAAATTACAAGTCAAAGTTGAATTTGTTGATTTAATATTAAAAAATGAACACTGAAGCAGCCCAGTATTTTGATATTGTAACCATTTTTATTATTTGAATATATTTTTGAATATAACGACTCTTTTGAGTACAACCCTATGTAAACATTATCACTTGTAAATGCAACCCTGTGTAAAGATTATTTCAACTATGTAAATATTAATACTTTTATATACAACGCTGTCTAGAATTTAGTATATAAGAGACGGCATTTGTATGAATAAACCGCATTCTGCCTTCTACCTTCAACGTCAACCAAGCTTTGTCCAGTATATTACCGGACAAGTACAATTGGCATTGTTGTTAGATTGTTAAGTGCCTACCTCTAAGAAATTGTATTTTTTCTTGTTCGGCATTGTTCTCCAAGAACAATTATAATCTTAGAAATAAGATTATTTCATTGGCGCCCAACGTGGGGCTTCGAAAGATACCACACCAGAAGACTACATAGCTGACGAGGAAAATTCGACACCTTTAGAGATGGTTACGTTCTCTACGGAGCAATTTGAGCGAATTCTGGCTGCAATGGGTGGCAATGTAAAATCTGGCTCTTTCACACAGTGCACAGCTCGCTTTAGAGGACGCAGAGATCCAGCCGCTGTAGAGGAATTTTTATCGGCGATAACGGTATTCAAGGATATCGAGAAAATCTCCGATAGTGATGCAGTAAAAGGTATGCCGCTTTTAATGGAAGATTACGCTGCTTCATGGTGGATCGGCGTTAAGGACACGGTGCGAACGTTTGAGCAGGCTGTTTCCCTCATACGAAGTACATTTACTCCTCCCGTTCCCGACTGGCGCGTATTTTCATCTTTATTTGAAGAAAAACAACAAAAGAAGGAGCCTACAGACAGCTTTATCTGCAAGAAAAGACTTCTTCTGTCCCAGCTGAAGCTACCTCCAAGCGAAACTATTCAGCTCAACATGGTATACGGCCTCCTGAACCTGAAGATTAGAGAACGAGTTCGAAGAGAAGACATAAGCACATTTGAGGAGTTGATTTCTGCCAGCCGAGAAACTGAAATGTTGCTGCTAGAATCTCAACCCGTGCCGACGACAGACGAAGGAAGAGAACGTGCTAATGTGAATCGCTGCAGTTACTGTAGACTAAAAGGCCATTCTATCGACAAATGCTTTAAAAAGAAGAAAGCATTGGAACAACAAAACTATTCAACTAACCCGCCTACGCAAAAACCCGAGATGATGAGGAAACCAATTTTCTCTTGTTATGGATGTGGTGCACCTGGGGTTTATAGGTCAAACTGCCCTACCTGCACAAAGAACACAAATGTCGCAGCTAGTCCACAACATCTGTCATTTAATTCAATGTCGACGGTTATTGGACATTCATTACCAGCTACCTTAATTGAGGTTTTTGGACTCAAGGGTGAAGTCATATTCGATTGTGGAGCCAAGACCAGTATCGCGAGCCAGGAATTGAAGAAAATACTGGATGCCAACAATTGCGTATTTCAAGAAGTTCGCGCTGAAGTCACCCTGGCGGATGGCTCATTAACCTCAGGTAAGGTTATGTCTGCCATTTGCAATATTAAAATCGGCAACAGGGTCCGTAGAATTAGATTTGTATACCTACCAAATGCGACCAAGAACAGAACGCTTCTGGGTACGGACTTTCTTGAACGGGCTGGTATTGTTCTCAACATGGCTCAGGGGTATTGGTATTTCGAGGATGAGCCAAGAAGGAAAATCAACTTTGTAACAAGCTTGACAGAGGAGAGCATTTTCTCAGTTCAAGTTGGCAACACAGTTTCACCATGTGGAAGAGTTATGAAAGAGATGTCACCGTTTGTTAAATTTGCCGAGGGAATAAAAGCTGTTTCACCTTTGACACACACACCAGAATCTACAGCTGGAAGGAATAACTCTCCGACATTGCCTAAACCACCCTCGTACACTAGCAGTAATAAAGCACTGGACCCCCATTGTGAACATCAATTACTGTTACAGGATAACGTGTCTGAAGACGAATGGTTGGATAGATTGTTTTCATCGCCCGGAGCCCGCTCAACATCCACTAATTATTCTCCACACTACATCCAATCAATATTTGGAGAAACGAGGAAGGGAACCGTTAACACAACCACAACTCAACAACCACCAGCCAAGACTCGAAAAACTGAAGAAACACCAGATGACTACCTCATCCCATTGTTCTCATTGGACCTCAAAGAATTAAAAGAGTCCGATGGTATTAATCTGACCAATAACGAGAAGAAGAAACTGGATGCTGTACTCATCGAGAATGAGGCTATATTCGACGAACCTAACGGTATTACACCTTATGCTATTCATCGAATTCACACCGAGGACCATGAACCAATTATCCTGAAAACAGATGCCAGTGGTTATGCTCTGGGGGCAGTTTTGCTGCAGGGGGAGGGCAAGGACGAACACCCAATTGAATACGCCAGCAGGCTTTTATCGGATGCAGAACGCAACCATTCCACAATTGAACGTGAAGCTCTTGCCATTGCTGGGCTGTCCAAAGATGACATTCAAATTGAATATAAGGCAACTCTTAGAAAATCACCCCTTACTACATACGTGATTGCTCATGAGGATGACCTTAGTTTGCTGTTAGGAACCTACCATGCTTCAGCTTTAACACCAGTGGTGGGAGTGTCCAATCAAGCCGGAAATCCGACTAGAAAGATAAGACCTAGAGGACGCCTAAGAAAATAGAGTTTTGTTGATGCCTCACCGGGTCGTTTTCAGCATCAAAGGGGGAGACTGAAGCAGCCCAGTATTTTGATATTGTAACCATTTTTATTATTTTTATTATTTGAATATATTTTTGAATATAACGACTCTTTTGAGTACAACCCTATGTAAACATTATCACTTGTAAATGCAACCCTGTGTAAAGATTATTTCAACTATGTAAATATTAATACTTTTATATACAACGCTGTCTAGAATTTAGTATATAAGAGACGGCATTTGTATGAATAAACCGCATTCTGCCTTCTACCTTCAACGTCAACCAAGCTTTGTCCAGTATATTACCGGACAAGTACAATTGGCATTGTTGTTAGATTGTTAAGTGCCTACCTCTAAGAAATTGTATTTTTTCTTGTTCGGCATTGTTCTCCATGAACAATTATAATCTTAGGAATAAGATTATTTCAACACATAACATGTCTCATTCTTATCAGTATTACAAAAACTAAATGAAAACAAATTAATTTCTTACATCCATAAACTATTACTTTCAAGCGGCCGATGATGGCACACATAATCCAGCGAATTGAAACTTTGTCAAAAGACTTTTCTTGTGTTTTAAAAGCCGTAGTTAGTTACAATATGAAAAACATTTCTTAAGAAGGAAAATTTTACGAACACAAGTCTCAACTAATATCAGCCCAAACCAATACAATAAAACTAATAAAAAAGCTGCGTAGAATTTTAAATACTTCCATATAAGCTACCCGTGATTGAATTGATTAATTAACCAGAATTAATGATTTATACATTATAAACCATTTAAATTTGAATAGGAGTTTCTTAACATGATTCATATTTAACAATGTTTATAAAATGGGTGTATGTATTTACAATTGTTTAAAAGAGCGTAAGTAATTAATTTATAATTGCTGTCGATTAAACATAACATAATTAAGAATGTATTCGTATCGGTTCAAACCTCAGTCCAGGCATCTCCAACAAAACCAAAATATGACAAAATATTTCTTCGTCGATTGTTTCTCAGCAGATTTCTGACAAAAACTCTGAGAAATTGCCATGAAAAGTTTCTTAAAAACTTCTCGGTTGTCGACTCTAAAATTGTAGATCCCTCCACTAATGTATAAAATTACACATAACATATATGTGCTGTGAGAATCTAGCGTGTAATCCTGACTGAAGTGTTGTAATGAGGTAAGTTATATTACCCATTTAAATATTTTTGTTGTAAACTAGAAAATCTTTTTGAACTTCTCTTA
This sequence comes from Sarcophaga rosellei, assembly GCA_930367235.1. Taxonomy (NCBI): domain Eukaryota; kingdom Metazoa; phylum Arthropoda; class Insecta; order Diptera; family Sarcophagidae; genus Sarcophaga; species Sarcophaga rosellei. Next base: position 65,395,078 of record OV884020.1, on the reverse strand, counting down.
GATTCACGTAAGTATCAAAAAATTCCCCAAAATAACTTGTGAACAAAAGCTTGATAAAACATGTTTTTTTTTTTTTGTCCCAGACTTCTTCTGCTCAACATTTGCTTAGAAAACATTGGATACGAATGCTTTTGATGGCTGCATATGTTTTCTAACAATTGCCGTACGTTTCGTTTTAAAACCTTTCCTGCAATTTTCACATGTGAAATATTTTTCTGTCATTTAAATAAAACCAAAAAACACAAAACAAATAATAAGTTAAACTATGGAAGCGAACTGGAGCAATAAGGTATGTTAGCATAAGAAAAAAAAACGCTGATTCTTTCTTACACAGAAATAGTTTTGTCTATAAAATGTTTAGGACTTTGGCACTTTAAAAGAGACAAGTATCCTATAATATAATAAGAAAGTTCAACGTAACAGAGGGTTACACTATCAGAATGGTAAGCAACATCACAACATATTGCTCATACGCCTACTATTACGCGAATAACTAAAATTATTATACGGAATTTAGAATAGATTGTTTGCGAGTATGTAAGGTTATCATTCAATGTATCCGCGAGTGCATATTTTAATGCCATTGAATAAAAAAATTTCAGAGAATAATTAAATTTAAATAAATACATACATTGTGTTGAAAACTGAATGATCTTTAAAATGTTCATTATGAGTAAATGAAAATATTAGGCGAATTCGCCATAGTCTTGTAGGTAGTATTTTGTCTTATTAGGCTTATGAGGCTTCGGTTCAAACCCCAGGCTCAGACATGAAAACGAATGTATGAAAAAATATTTCTTCGGCGGCTGCCACTCTGCAGATTTATAGCACAAATTCTGTGAGTAAATAAAATTACCATGAAAAATTTCTCAAAATAAATTTGTCATTCAAAGTCGACTTTATATTATAGCTCACACATCTCATAACACACAAAAACCGAGTGGTGTGAGGAACTTCGTCATAATATTGACTGAAGAGTTGCAATGACCAATTATGTATGTATGTGGTTGTGTATTAGGTACATATAACGTGAATAGATTTCTGCTTAAACAATTTCCATAACACTGTTCATAGACATGCACGCTTTGTGTTGCATTTTGCAATATATTACAATCAACTAAATGTCTCATGTAAATCTCAGTTGGCTTGTTCACTTGAGTAATTTAGAGCATTACAGCGGCTGGCTAATTATTACTACATTAACATAATATTACAGCATCTTAAATCCAATAAATGACACAAACAGATGAAAATTTATGCGAAAAGACATTCTTTACAAACATTACAGTAGGGATACAACAACACAAATACATTCAAACTCATTGAAATTCATTTAAAACAAATAAAATTCCACTGTTAGTTGGTTTCATGCATGCTGTTTTATTATACAAATGCTTTTGTGGATTCATTCATGCATTGATTTGAGTTAAAACTATAAGTGCATTGAAAATTAACACAAAATTAACACAGTCCCATATCATTGTCTTTCTTAGTGATTATGTATATAAAAAGTTATTTAGTTTTCTTTTGCAATCAAATAAAATTAAATTAGTTTTGTTGTTGTGTTCGTTTCTTTGTCTTAAAAGTCCCCTAAAGGGAAATCGATTCGAATACATTGTTAATCATGTTATGTTTAATCGACAGCAATTATAAATTAATTACTTACGCTCTTTTAAACAATTGTAAATACACACACCCATTGTATAAGCATTATTAAATATGAATCAAGTTAAGGAACTCCTATTCAAATTTAAATGGTTTATAATGAATAAATCATTATTTCTGGTTAATTAATCAATTCAATCACGGGTAGCTTGTATGGAAGTATTTAAAATTTTACGCAGCTTTTTTAATTTGATTTATTGTATTTGTTTGGTAACAGTTGTGTGTTGATAAAATCTTCATTCTTAAGACATATTTTTCATATTGTAACTGACTACGGCCTTTAAAACAAAAGAAAAGTCTTTTGACAAAATTTCAATTCGCTGGATTATGTGCGTGCCATCATCGACCGCTTGAAAGTAATACTTTATGGATGTAAGAAATTAATGTCTTTTTATATAGTTTTTGTGATTATAATAACAATGAGTCAACAATTTCCATTTTGACTTGTAATTTAGAAAAGAAACAAAACTTTAAAAACGATAATGTCGCCAGTGATTTAGTAACGCAATAAATAAATGGAAGTCTTAGTATAGTCTAGCTCAGAACAATGATTTGTAGACAATAATACAACAGTAGTCCTTTAGGTAGTGCGTTGACTTATTAGACATGAGGCCTCGGATCAAACCCCAGGTCAGACAACTCCAAGTAAACACATATAGCTTCAACGACTTCCTCTCAGCACAATTCTGGCAAGAACTCTAAGACTAAATAAAATTGCCATGAAAGCATTTCTCAAAAATCTGTCGTTCAGAGTCGAATTTAAACTGTGGCGGAACTTACAGTTTAAAGTAAATTCCGAACGACATATTTTTGAGAAACTTTTTCACTCACTTTTCACTCTTTTTACACTCAGAGTTTTTGCCAGAAATCTTATAAGAGGAAGCCGGCAAAGAAATATTTTTTCATATTCCGTTTTGTTGTCTGTACTGGAGTTTGAACCCAGACCTCATGTCTAATAAGCAAACACTCTTCCTACTAAACTACGCTGACTTTACTCACTTCATTCAACAAATTGGCATATTTAGCGTTTCTTAATGTATTAAATTTACTTTTCAGTGTCTTTCTTCAAAAGGCATTATTAGCATCATATTTTATGCCACATATAATATAGACACAACAACATAAAGAATATGAAAAACGAACAAAAGCATTTACAATATACTGCAGGCAACTATAGAATTCTGATTTACTGCGGCAATATTTTATACTCATCTTGGATTGCTGCTTTAAAATAAAAGACTTCTGATGAATAATCACGTGACATACTTAAGAAAAAAAGAACAATGGTTAATAGAGGAGTTGAAACGGAAAGAGGAAAATAAGACAGTAAAGTAGATACACGTTAAACCACAACTTGGCATAAAGGTGGTTACAGTTTTTCTTCTTTTTCTTACTAAAAGCAGGAGAACCCATGTAAGGATGTATACATATAAATGAATATACTGCATGTATGCCTTTGTCATACATGAATTATGTCTTTTAGTTTAGATGTTGATTTTGTATTTTACTTTATCGCCTAGTAAGACTTCCCATTCTTTTATTCCATTGTACATATGGGTATATCATCATTCTCTTTAGTTAAGGGTGATAATGTTGTTTTCAGTTGATGTGATGCGTGTCTTTTCAGATGGTGTTGAACTGTTGTTGGCGGTTGTTTATCATTTCGTTACCTTTTTCTAATTCATCTGCTGCATCTGCCTGCTGCAATATCTAGTTCCACTATGTAGTAGAGTGTGGCATGACTATATATGTGTGGCAGGGTCATTGTTTATGTTTTAAAGAAGGTGATGAAAAGAAAAACTACAAAGGAAAAGATAAAATAGAGAAACTTGGTGTGGTGTCTTAAGTGATAAACAACAAGGAAAGAGCAAAAACAAAACTAATTTATGGCAATGTCAACAAAGGTTGGTGACAAAAACGGAAAGGTTATAGAAGTTGTGTTTTTAATAAGAGGTTCAGCGAAAGAAAAATATAAAGAATAACCTCATATTGTTAGCATATGATGCGTTGTATTTTAGAATTTTTAAATTTCTGGGTCAATCATATATTGGTAGTGTATTGGCTTATTAGGACGTAGGGCCCAGGCTCAAACATCTCTAATGAAATATGAAAACAGCAGATATCGAGCAAAAACTATGAGGGTAAATAAAATTGACATGGAAAAGATTCTCCAAAAATCTGTCGTTTGTATTAAATACTTACAAATTTTAAATCCTATTCAAGGAATATTATACAAACATTACAAATATTTTTTTTTTTTTGTTGTCAATAAAATTTACACTCAATTATTATTTTACTTCATCTGTCGATTTTCCAATGAAATTAAAATGTCATATAAAATAAACGAGCAATTTAATTTGAAATTTACATAGAAACTACAATTGCTGTACAATTTGTAGACAATAAAACTGGATTAGTTGCCAAATTTGCTTTTATTACCAAATAATTCGATACAATTATCAACTCTTGCCGAATCGATTTGAAGCAAAAATTGTATTTAAATATAAAACGTTAAACACTCTATTCATTCAGGCTTAAAACATAAACTTTAATAGCCAAGATAATAAAAGCAAACTAGAAAAGCGAAAGAAGTACGACACATAAAAGTTGTACATATTATCTTGAAATTGTTGGCATAGATTTATATTGTGGGGGGTCATAACTTATAAGTTTCATCATAAAACTTGTTGCCAAGAAAATTCAGCATAAAATTGTGTAGACAAGAAATAACAAAAAAAAAAAACATCATGTACATGTGTACTTCTATATATAAATCATTATTATTCAAGTATACGATATTTATCGTATACATATCCATCTATGAATATACATTCCTTTAGACGCGACGTTTCAACATTTAGTAGGTAGTGTGTTGGCTTATTAGACGTAGAGCCACTGCTTAAACCCAGGTCAAACATCTCCAACAAAATGAAATTTGAAACATATTTCTTGGAGGACTTCCTCTTTTTCTGGAAAAACTCTAAAATTGCCATGAACTTTCTCAAAAACTCTATCGTTCGGACATTAAACTATAGGTTCCGCCACTCGTGTACAAAATAAACACACACACACAACATAAATGGTGTGCTAGGTCGTAATCCTGATTGAAAGGTTTCAGTGAGCAATTATGTGTGTATTAGGGATCAGCAATGGGTATTCAAAAAGATGAGTAGACACGAATCATACTCATAATTTCTGAAACTTATACGCATTCATACTTATTTTAATATCATAATAATACTACTCATGTTCAAAGTTTGAGATACTCATCATATTCATACTTAACGACAGGTATGATGTTGTTAATTTCAACTCTCCATGACTCAACATTTACAAGAATCACAAAATAAGTATGATTCGCGTACGAATACAAAAATACTCACTAAAAGAGTTGTGCGTTAGTTCTGCTTGCTGTTCTGTCGTTTTTGATCATGTGTCCTTTTTTCTTTTTTTGTAAATGCAACAACAACTAAGATTAAATTTTTTGTGAATGATTTCAGTCACTCGGATCATTTATAAGTATTATAAGTATTTCTTCTAGACTTATCGATCTGAATAAATAGGCTTATGAACCAAACCTATTTAGAATGGTAGGAGTTTGATGTCAACGTTGTACTCATACTCATTGCAACCAGTGCTTGTGCGTTGTACCTGTACCTAACGTTGCAGTGAGTACGAATGAATCAGAGTAGTTAAATTTCAATATTGTTGACTTGCTTACATTCAAAATTTCATGAGTGATTATGAGTAGCGAAAAAACGATTCTTTTCTGATCTGTGGTATGTACATATATACCTATGTTTGTATTATGACAACATAACATTGCAGACATTAAATTTCGTAAACATATATAATTCAAACAAATATCATAGCTATCTACAGCAATTAAATGAATTCACTTACAAAAAAAAATTATTCCAATCACACTCATGTCATAAGACAGTTTGATTGCAACACCTTAAATAAACCCAATTAAACTGAAGTTTCAACAACTTTGACAACATTAACATGCTTTCTCTCATATGCCAGTTAAAATAATTTTCTTTTGGCTTCAGATTGTCAACATTTGGACAGATGACAGCAATAAAATGTGTTGAAGTATAGTATCCCGCCTTCTGTTTCATATTTTCTCCTTCTTTTACTTTTTCTTTTTGATCCTGCGACTTATTAGGATTTACGATTTCTTTGTCGTATTTTTTCGTTTAATTTTTTGTTTTTCAATGTTAAATGTCACGGTAAATGTCACGTTAGCTAAAAATGAAATTGTATTGGAAAAGCACAGGAGAAAGGATGTTAAAATTATGAAATTTAAAAATAAGACACAAAAACAATTTAAGAATGTGTGTTCAACGCGTTAAGTATTTTAAACATTTGATTGAAATTTATACACCTTAAGAAAGGATATGAACTGTATTTTTTATTGGACAATATACATACAACAATATACATACAACACGGCATAACAGTGGTAAATGAACGATATTTTGTTTAAACAGGATGATGTAACTTGCCACACATCTTATGGCACAATCGATTTGTTGCGTCAAACGTTTGATGACCTTTTAATTAGCCGCAATGGTGATGTGAATTGTGCACCAAGTAGCTACTGTTTGACACCGTATATTTTCTGTGAGGGGTTATTAAAAAGTGTTATACCGACAAACCGAGACAATTGAGCATTTGCATATCAACTTTCGTGATGCCAGTGCCGATACAACCTCATACACTCGAAAAAGTACACTAAAATTGGTTGGATCGAATGAGGTACCAAGGCAGTTTCTAAATTTAATCTTTTAAATTCCCCACCCTATATAATAGACACAGCGTAACTATTTAGGGTGTTTTAGTTCTTTTTTTTCTGATTCTTTTGAATAGCTTTCTTCACGAACAATTTCCTTGAAAAAAACTGACTTAAATTGACAGAAAATGTTTAAAAGAAAAATGCAAAAAAAAACTTTATACACAGACAAGAAGACTAGATTTTATAGAAGCATGTTTGCCATCCAAGTGCCACAAAACTTATGAATGAATTAAATGTTTATATTTTTAACTTTTCATGCCTGTTAAACAAAAGTTTGTGACTTAGAACAGACTAGATATTAATATAGACATGAAGCAAAAGATCCATTGAATAACATATTTTGATTCTACTTAATATCCTTCTTGATGATATCACCTTTACTTTCTCTATTACTTGTTTAATCCTATACAATTGTGATGACCAATATTGTATGTGTCTGTTTATGTCAGACCGCTTTATCTAAGAGTCATCAAAGGTTGTATATCTTTGTATATTAATGAGGTGAAACTCTGCTCTTTATTAGCACATTAAAGCCGGGTACGGCTTTTTAAAGTAATATACATATACGAAATTTGAATTTAGTTAAATTGGATTTTTTTCAAACATTCTTTCAGTTCTAAAATAAAGATTTATTCGAAGCGCTACAATTATATTTATGTTTGGAAATATTGTTGGAACCAAAACAACATAAATTCTTACAACTTATTCTTAAAAATTTAATTCCTACAACATTACATCAGCCTATGAATAAAATATTGCATTTGCACACCCTCTAAGGAGGCGACAATATTGAATTGTGTTGAATAAACTGAAAATAAATGAAATGCAACAAATTAATCATAAATAAATAAATAAAAACATAAAACAAATAAAAGTAATAAAAAGAAACCGAAATGAGAAAGAAAAACTAAATGAAAATAATGTAATGACAGCACCAAAGAATTATTTGCTGTAATAAATTAAACACGATGCATATTTAGTTTAACATTGTATTTGCAAGTGTTTGTGTATATGTGAGTTATGATTTATTTATAATATTACGATTTTAACAAAGCCAACAACTAAAACAAATAAGAAATAAATTTATAACAAAAAAGCATACATTATACAATATTTATGATTTTAACACATGGTTTTACGAAATGCAAATATTTTTGCAACGATTACAATGATTATAATTATAGCAACAAATGGTTGATGCTATAACTCGAACTATTTATGCAAATACTGTGTGCATTAGCAATGGCTGTCTGATGCTCTATGATGAAATCTTTAAACAATTAATATGAAAAAATTCATTCGTGTTTGTCATTATAAAAAATAGAAAATAAAAATGTTCATGTTTGTTCAAGTTCTTGTACTTTTTTTTAGCGTATTTTAAAGTTATGTGGATCTATCGGTTTAAATTTGAACCATCAGTTAATTGCGTATCAGGCATTACTTATGTTATTCTATCCTGTCACAAAATTCAGTATATTATCTCCACTGAACTTAATGAATCAATTTGTATCCTTTTTCCATGGTATTGATTTGAACGATATTTGGTTTCAACAGGATGGTGCAACTTGACACACATCTCATGTCCCACAATCAATTTACTACATCAAACGTTTGATGGCCGTTTAATTAGCGAAATGTCGAGATCAATTGGCCGCCAAGAAGCAGTGTTGTGACACCGTAAGACTAATTATATTATGTCGACAAACTAGAGGCAAATGAGCATTTAAAAGCCAACATTTGCGATGCGATTGCCGAGATACGACCCCATAAACTTGAAAAAGTGCACTAAAATTGGTTCGATTGCATGAGGTACTGTGAGGCCAGCTGCGGCAGTCATATGAATTAAATAATATTCCATTACAAACCGAAAAAATTGCACTTCTCTACAAAAAAGAAATTTGTCAAAATTTTCAACCGTTTTTGTTTCATTGCATTTTCAAATTTAAAATTAAACTTCGAAATGGCCCACCCTTTATATCTGAAGTCAACTCATTGGCATTCATTCCCTAATTGGATTTTCTTTTCAGTTTCTCCGTTCTAATTAAGAAATTAATACGATAAGGCTTTTAATTTTAAAATATTAACTGACTGCGAAGATGAATTTATGTGTTGGACTGAAAGAATGAAAATTATTTTGCTTAAACATTTACTTGCTGAAAGTGTTGTAATGAAAATTCTTTAATGCGATCAAGTGTACGTACTTTGTAAATTAATCTGGTTGAAAATAATCCTTTAAGGATTTCTTAAGTCAAAATAAATATTTCAAAAGAATGTTAATTGAAAGTAAATTGGTTTTAAAAGTCAAATGCAAGTGATTAATATAATATTAATATAACAAGTAATTATTTACTAAGTAAAGTTAAGAAGATTTTGTTCACAAAAATTCTGTTTGTACATAAATTGAAAAGTTGTTTTTGTTCCGAAAAAAATGTATTAAGATGATGAAATAGCTGAAATAATACGAATATTTGGTGGGAGCTTTCATATCTCCACAAAATTTAAAAATTCTTTATACCGAATTTCCAGGATATAAATCACTTTCAAATTTGCTGGCAGGACAATACTTATAAGCAGGACATTCTTATATGGAAAGCCTGTACCTTAGAACAAAAATGATAGCGTATTATTCAAGCGGATATAATTCTCTTTGTCTCATTGACAGTAACAGCTTCATATTCAATTGAATTCCGGCAGATCAACAAGGGCTTTCATCAATTACTACAACTCAGTGTGGGCAACAAAGTTGTAATTTGCTGGGCCCACGTGTTACTTCCACATCTCTGCGTAAAATTTTCTGAAGTAGATGTATTCACAGAAGACTCTGTGGACATAGTGAAGAGTCCTATTGTAGCACTAACTCGCCACACAATCAGGTCGTAGACTTACCTACAAAAGGTCAGATTAGTAGAAGAGTTTTACAAATTACGAAAGGTGGGTTGTAAGTTTTCAATCAATGCATTGCTTCATTTTGTTATGTCTTCAGGATGGTGCTGAGTGCAGCCTTTGCCTCAAGAAGGATGAAATCATGAGCAACATTCTAAGGAAGAACAATTTTCTTTCCAATAAATCGGCCGTATATCGTTAATTTCGAATATCGGCTTCCAAAAGCTCGAGAAACCCAGAAACGTTTAATCGCTCGAATGAGGGAACTATAGGACATAATCAATTTTGGAAAGAAAGTTGTCACAAAGCGGTGACCGCTCTTTTTTTTTAAGTAAATTTATAAGCGGAGAATATATTTGATAAAGAAAAAACGTTTATCTTAAATCAGTTTGTGTTTTTCTTATGCAGTTTCAATACATTTTGCCTTCAACACTAAGGCGTATGAGTTATATTTAATACGCTGCTGTATTCAAAATATATTGCTCATACGTATGAATGCTTATGCTTTAAGATCCGTAAAGTATGCAACGTTAAATTAAAAAAGGCAAAGAATTAAACAACAACATTAACGGAGGGTAAAAGTTTAAACAAAAAAAAAATGCAATAAAACAAAAACGATTTGAAATTTTGCGAAATTTATTTTTTTGTTAAGAAGTACAATTGTTCCAGTTAGAAATGGAATATTACTTCATTCATATCGCTGTCGCGGCTGGCCTCGCAGTACCTCATTCGATCAGACCAATTTTCGTCTTTGAATTGGAAATAAATTTTCAATACATCCAAACGTTGGTCAAACGTAAGCCGAGTTTTTAAGTTCAGTGGAGATAATATACTGGACTTTATGACAGGATAGAAACACATAAGTATCCACATTAAATTTTAATTTACCATTCAATCGTAACGTTATGTAAAGATTTTTTCATAAAATTGTGATTGGCTTCTGTATACCAGTTTCTTATAACTGTTTAAGATCAGCTTTGGGAAATAATTGTGAATATATTATAAAATTATATTTTTTCAAGTCCTACCAGATGAAGTAGAATTATATTTTAAAGAACCCACTAAAAGAGGCATTGTATTTGGCATTTAATTTTTAATACTTAAAATTTTAACAAAACATTTCCTCCCTTTTTTTACCTGTTTCTATTTTATTCTTTGTTGCCTTAGGTTATACAAAAATTATACACTGTATTATTACTACAGTTGTTTTTATTTGATTTATTTTTATTTATTTTAATTATTTTATTCTCTGTGTTATTCTTTTAGTAAGTTTAACTTGATGGCCTAAAGCACAACATGTATACATATTTATAGGTTTTATTTTTAAAGCAAAATTATTAAATTGAAAAACAAATAACTTTTTTATAGCATTTATGAAATTGTAGGTTAATTAAACTCTATACTTACTGAAAGGTAGTCATAGTAATTAGTATAATAGTTAGTGAGTTGACTTATTGACCGTGAGGTCACAGTGCAGACCCCAGGTCAGACATCTGCAACAAAACGAAATCTGAAAAAATATTTCCGATTTTTATGCCAGATTACTGGCAAAAGCTTTGAGAGTAAATAAGATTGCCATGAAAATTTTAACAAATATTTATCGTTTAGAATAGACTTTAAACTATAAATCCCGCCTCATATGGATAAACTTAAAACATACAATACAGCTGGTATGAGAAGCCAAGTCGTAATCCTGATTGAGGGGTTGCAATGACCAATTAAGTCAGTAAGTAATCCATAATTTTTCAAAATGTGTCCTCCTCAAGTATAGTTCCTTTCGACATTTATAGAGTGCGTCAGCGTTGAGATAATCAGGTTTTAGAGTGGATTGTGTTTCTGCTGTCGTTCTGACTAGAGAACTCTACTCTCTATGGGTAAGATTTCTTATTCCCTACCCAACTGTGCTCTACTTTTTAGTCGCTTTTGAAAAATTTATAAGAGCGGTTGTGCATTATTATTATAGCTCCGTTGACGTTAATAAGCAACCAGCAATGATATTCACCGTAGTTTAGAGGGTTTTATATAGGCTTATTAGGCGTGCAGATACGGTTTGAATGTCAATTAAGACTATTAAGAAGATTTCTTCTGTAGATATTAGCCAGGTAATCAGGAAGACTTTGAATTGTAGGTTAAACCAGTTACGTATAATAATTAACACATACAACATAAGTGGTGTGAGAAGCTAATTCGTAATCCTGACTCAAGGGTTGTAATGATCAATTATGAGTGTAAAAAAAGTTAAATCTGTCTACAACTGCATAGTATGTAAATCAAAGCCAAATTCCAAATTTTAAATTTATGTTTGATTTGTTTGCGTTATATATCATTTAAAACATTACGCTCTAAATTTATACATTTTTTTTAATAAAATTTTGATTTTTATACACCTTTGTTTTTCTAATTTTCCTTTGTAACAACTCTGAAACTTTTCGAAACTAAAATGAAGAAATGTATCACACATGCCATATGTCATCATCATGTTATTTATAGAAACACAAGCCCTTAAATATTGACTCTTAAAAGCATTGTCTTTAAAATATTGGCACAATAAATGTAACATTATGGTTAATGATGTAGAAACCAATTCCAAGAATATTGAAAGATAGAAAGATTTAATGTGGTTGTACCACATTGCTTAATTCTGATGGACTAACTGGCTAAAAAAAGGTGCGAAATAGAGAAATCAATGGTTTACATGGAATATTTTTATTAACAATAGAGGTATTGGCAAAATGGTGTCTTGAAAAAGACATTACAAGTCAAGAGGATGAAAAGCTTTAATGTTTTATGCAAGAGCGGTGTTAATACGATATTTTTTTTTTTGACAGACTGATTGCCATGTGACGAATAGATAGTGAAAAGGTAGCGAATAAGGTATTGAATAACAAATTTTATCTACAATAGAGAGTAGAGTTTTATAGTCAAAACCTTAGCAAAAATACAACCCATACTAAGACTGTGCTGTATAAACTCTGAAGCTCTCTGTAGCATTGCAGAGGGAACGATACTTGAGTGGGATAAATCTTGGAAAATATATTTGGATTACTTACAAACTCAATTGGTCATTACATCCCTTCAGTCAGGACTACATTTTGTCTTCACACGGTGCTTATATCGCGTGTGTTAATTTTATCCACAAGTGGCAGGACCTACAGTTCAAAGTTGACTCCGAACGATAGATTTCGGTTTGATTTTTTTGAGAAATTTTTCGTTTGAAAATTTTATTTACTCTCCGAGCATTTATTTTAAACATTTAACATAGTCAGCCGTATGTTTTTTAAGAGCCTAATTTATTCGTTAGTTAATGGCATATAATATTAATAATTAATGATATTAATAAATATGTAAATAAATCATGGAATAAGCTTTGCATAATTTATATGTTCATGAATTATTCTGATCAAATTGCTGTTATTATAATAATTTTAATAATTATTTGATGCAGTTTAATGCTTTTATAAATATGATATTTTATTTTATATGTTTTAAATACGTATTCGGCAAATGAAAACATTTTATGCACATTTACACACAGTAATATATAATGAATGAAAGGAAGAGTACGACGAAAAAACAAAACTACAAATGAATGTGTATTCTATCAAGCTTTTTATTCTCCTTAAATTAATTTATCTGTATAAGAATATAATATAATGCATTATTAGTTAATCAACATCAAGTGGAGGTATCAGAATTTCAATATCTTAAATTTTTAATAAAAGACAGTGTTGCAGTGATATTGCATACACAGTCAAATAGAAAATATGAATCGCTGGAAATCATGTGCTGAATAAGACCAAATAATAAGACCAATAATAATACTTTAAACTGTACACAGAGGGAAAAACCCGGTAGAAAAGTACCGAAATTCATACAATTCGTTGTCAAAAGGGAGCTTACCACGTTTGTTAACATTTCGACAATGGATGTGTATAAAATTTTAATAACTCTCAGCTATCATTTTGACAACCACCGTGGTAATTTTGACAACGCATCATTGTCATTGAAACAACGCATTGTTGTTATTTTCGTTTCATTTCGATAGTTTATAGTTTTTTTTTTTGTCTGTTTTAAAGCGAAAATATTAACGATTTAGCTTTCTAAAGTTTTAGAAGGCAAAAATTGGATAAGAAAAGCACATAAAATGGGCAAAATTAGTACTTTTGGGAAAAAAGTAAGTAACAAGTGCGATGTATTTAAAAAATTACAGTTTCTAGTGGATAACGGCAATTTTGCGTACGATCCTTCAAAGTGTTCAAAAAAAGTTTCACGCGGCACTCATAGATGTGAGAGAAAAATTGTCCATATGTGAGAGTCGGATTGGTTATTATACTTTGGTTGCCAATTGTTAACGTCGTATATCAAATCAACAACAGATGTTGTTGAAAAATTATAAACACTTTTGTGTCAATTTGGTACCAAACGTGTATAATTTTAAAACGTCTTTTTTCCTCTGTGTAGGGCCCCCCACTCATGTATTAAATTAACACGCACATTATAAGCGATGCGAGAAGCTATGTCGTAATCATGGCTGTAATGACTAATTTTGTATGTATGTAGTATATTGGCCTTTAAATACTTCAGTGGCAAACGTTCATACTTAAAAAAAAAAAAAAAACTTATTCTGATGTGAACGTGTGCAATTCATCCATCGTCCTTTAAAATATGAATTTTATATACGACTTCACCATTGTGTGACTGTATGAGTACACATTTTTTTGTTCCATTTCAGTTGCTTTAAAATGCAAATGACTTTTGTTGTTGACTCAAGAGTGCTATACACTTTGCTTTTTGCCACTTTTGACTTTTACCTGCTGGCGACATAAAGTAATCCTTTGTTCAAAGCATTGCAACTGCTGCTTACAATTCACTTTCCTCCCTTTGCCTTCTTTTTCGCATTTTGTATGCTGCATATTTTATATAATTTCGGATAGTAAAGATGGGTATTTCACAAAAAAAAAAAAAAAGAGGTGATAATATTTAAACAGAAAACGGCAACATTTTTTGCTGGTAGTCTGTTTTTAAAAAATCTTTATTTATAATATGATTAATTACATGCTTTTCTTTAAAATAAATCTAAAGTTTGAATAGTGAGATAAAGAGGTAGGAACCCCACCACAGCACCAAATACTCCATGGGAGTTGTATTTAGGCAACGATAGATGGTAGTTCCATTATCCTAAGACTTGCAGCAACCAAAAATAGATTGAAGAAATGGAAACAATGCAGAAATGCTTTGTGGAAGACATAAGGTTCCGAGAGTGAAACTGGGAAAATATTTAATTTAAATTATTGTTTTAAAGATCTGAAGTTTTATTTAAGGCAATAACAACTCTTGGTATTTTTTGTTTTGTGTTTAACTTTTTGAAGTATATTGTTAGTGTCAAAACCGCAAGAAAATCCTATTCCAAATCAGAGATCAGCAATGAGTATTCAAAAAGATAAGTAGATTCGAATCACACTTATAATTTCTGATTCTTATACGCATTCATACTTATTATAATCCTATACTCATACTACTTATATTCAAAGTTCAATACTGTTGACTCACTCATTCTCAAAATTGTATGAGTATTTATGAGTAGCGAAAAAACCATTCATTGCTGATCCTCTGTTCCAAACTAATATAACGCTATGTTCGCACGGCAGCAATTTTTCGCAATTCGCTCTCTCATTCGTAATTCAACACCCAATTATGTGCTGAATTACGTAATTCTCCATACAAAATTTTGTGAGCGAATTACCCAAATTGTGTGTAATTCAATTCCTATTACCCTGTGAATTACTCAAAAACCAATGTAATCTCTAAATTTTATCGTATTTTTGCCATCACCAGCTGTCAAAGCACAAAAAATATAAACAAAAATATTGTAAACAATAATGGAATCCAAAAATAGCATTTTAAAGAAAATATTATTTAGAAGAAAGTTATTGGCGAAATTAGCGGAGCCACTATGTATGTAGAAAACCTGTTGAATCTACAGGGAAAGTATTTGCAGCTTTTGGAGAAGCTGTATGAACTTTATAATTTAAAAATATTAATAATAATTAATAATAAAAAGAAGAAGAAAAGATGAATTGTCAAAAAGAATTGCAAAACTGCCGTGTGAACATGATAATTCTAATAAGTAATTCAAAGCAGAGAGCGAAGTAATTCGAAGGCTCGTGCGAACATAGCATAAGATGCTACCAATAATAGTCATGTGACGTCTTCTTGTTGCATAAATTTAAGCGGCTTCCTTAAAGCAAGAAAATTTAACACAAAATTTTCTTTATTCACAAAAGATTACATTTTTAAGATACATTTATAATAATGCCGGAATAAAATATAAAATATTTCGATTATAGTTTACATTGTGATAAAAATTTGATGTGATTTTTTTTTGCTTCCTGACAATTAGCCCTTTGTGTTTTGTTTTCCTTTATTTAAAGGTCATTGCTAATAAAGAATTCCACTTGAAAATTGAAAAGGAGAAAAAAAATTCAATAAAATTTTATTGTTTTGTTGTTTTGGAAATAGGTATTTGCTCTGCTACTGTATCGCAAAACATTTCCGACAAATTTCTTAAGCCTATTGCTTTGAAGACATTAGGTTTTCATTATTTTATTTCATTTGATGATTACGTTGCTCTTAACATTTTGGCCTTATTTATCTTAAAGTTGTAGAAAAAAGTAATAAAAAATAAATAAAAATAATGGAAAAAAAGCTTGGAACTTGAGATAAAACGAAAGGCTCTTTAAGAAACCAATAAAGCCAAAATGAAAATTGAGACAATTTTTATTTTTTTTTTTTTTATTTAAGTGGACTTCTTTGGCAAGTATTTAAGGCTAAATTGTAAGATTAGTGGCTTGATTAAATGGAAAATGAAAAACAAGGAAATAAATTGAAAAATTTTGAATTTAAATTATTCCAAAGGGTTTCAATGAATATGCCAATAAAGTAGATAAAAATTTCAATTTTATTACAGTTTCCATCAAAAATTTATTGAAACCTAGCAAATAGAAAAGAAAAAATTTTATTTCTTTTTTGGAATCCAAAATAATTGAATATTTTTGTAATAAATTTCCTATGAAATCAAATCAAAATTAACTTTTTCCAGTTGTTTTGTGTATGCTATTGGAAGGGTTATTTAAAAGGCAATAAGATAACATAAATATGGTTAAATTTTGTTGTTGTTTTATTAGATAAATAACAACAAATAGACTGAGATACCAAAAGTAACCAGTAGATACAATAGAAATGAAATATTTACTGCCATAAATGTAAACAAATGAAATATTTTGTTTGTAAATGAAAATGAAATAAAAATATTTAAAATCTACAAAAAAATATTTACAATAATAATCGATTTAGAAATAAAAACAATGCATATTTGCATGCATTAAATCATAGGAAGTAAAACCCATAAAATGCTGTAATCATACATGACGAAACGTAAAAATTTATGGTTTTTTTAAATCTAAATACGGATAAATGAGTTTAGAAAATAATCAAATGGAAAGTATTTTATGCGAAAAAATATAAGAAATGTGGAAACGATTATGATAAAAACATTTTGGAATTTTAATTAAAAGATTTTTTTTTTTTTGGAAATGAAATAACTTTGCTATTTTACTGCATAGGAATCTCAATATTCTATCAATAAATTTGGTATTTTATTTTCAAATAAAGTAATGAAATTTACTTCCAAAAATATTTATTTATTAGGCTTTTAATAAACCGAATACAGATAAAGGGAACTGCATGCATACCCTTTGTGTTAACAGCAGAAAAATTATAAATATATATAAATTCATAAAAAATGTTTAAAAATTTTATCGAAACGTTTCTGTTGCTGCTAAAATGAAACTAATGTATGTGACCTTGATGCGTATTAAAACTTACATTTTCTGACAAAACGTTTGAGTACTTTATTCCTTTCATTAGCTCTTTACAGTTTCTAAATACTTAAGGACTACATGCCTTGAGATACGACCTTTATCGCTATTTATGGCTGCTATTTATAAAAAAATAAAGGATCTCCAATTAGTAAATAGCTCAGAGAGAATAGCTGAGTGTATCCTATTAATGCAAATGTATGGAATATATTTCAAATATGTAACCCTTTTCACGCGCTTTCATTTTTTAGCGGGCATATTCCTTTCGTTTTTTCTTCCATTTCTATTTATTTCCTTTCTATTTTCCTACAATATTTATTTGCTTTTTATTACTGGCATCTTGTCATGCATTTTTAATGAAAAAATGTTAAGAAAAAATGAACAGAAAGCATAAAAGAGTAGTAATAAAAGCTGAAAGAAAAATGTTGGATATTTATCAGAAAATTTTGTCAATCGATTCACGTCTGTCTGTTTGGGTTTTAATAGGTAACGGTAATAAAATGAGTTTACAATGTCATAAAAATGAAAACAAATACTGGAACAAATTTCTTTAAGTACACCAATAAATAATGGTCTTTACTTTTTCTAATTTCAAACATAAAGGTATGAATATACATATCATACACTTGATGAATTTGAAATATTTTTCTAAGCACTTATAACTAAAAAAGTAGAAAATAAGCTTGGTACTGTCAGGGTGGAGAAGGAGAATATAAAATGTTTTGAATTTTAAAAACTATCTCTGAAATGTGGATTTTATACCTTTCTGTAATTTTATGATATCCCCACTAGCGGTGTTTTCCAACACATTCTGTAATTTGATTCAAATTGACCTGACCAAATCTGGGTTGTGATTATTTCCTCATATCTACCCCTAATGTCAGAATGTATAGAAACATGAACACAAATAAAAATAAGATAATTTGAATGGTTATGCCATAAGATTGAAGAGTTTTCAATAAATTTTATATTTTTTAATTTATTGAAAACTCTTCACCGAACTGAGTCTAGCGGTATATAGAGGCCTATTTGACAGACCAAATTATTCTGTCTTTATGCATATAGTCTGTTCCGTTTTCATAGAGTATTTCTTGATTATCTTTAGTTTTTTTTCCAGGGATATATGTTGATAACTATATTTCTACGACATCGTTAAGATGGAAAAAATTGTTCCATATTTGCTTCCATAGTCTCTTACACTTTCATAGGGTATATAAGCGAGTTCTTCATCATATTCAGCTTCATCGTTCATGATATATTCTGGTAACTTGAATTCTACGACATTGAAGTTATCTGGAGTTACGTCAGCTTTGATTTTCTCTTCAATATCTTGAAACATATGTAATTACATCATCATCTCTATTATCTTCTTATAGCTCTTAAAGCTTTTGCCGAACATACTCTTGATGCTTCCCATAAGAACAGAGCTCTTATTTGTCGCGGAGTAAGCCATTCACCATCTGCCACCAACCGTAACACAGAAGGCGCCGTAGTCTAGTAGGTAGTGTGTTGGATTATTAGACGTCAAACCACATTTCAAACCCCAGATCAGGCATTTCCATCTTCACAACAGGTTTATTGCCAAAAACTCGGAGAGTAAATAAACGTCTCATGAAAAATTTCTCAAAAATTTGTCGTTCGGTTTCAACTTTAAACTGTAGGCTCCGCCACTCATGTAGAAAAGTATCACACACAACATAAGTGATGTGAGAAGCTGCCGCATAATAATGTCTGAATAGTTGTAATGACCGATTATGTATGTATGTATGTGTTAACAAGAACACCCATGGGATGTGTTAATGCTTTTAAAGTTCCAAGTATGTGTTCTCATGATTTACTTTAATTATCACAGAATCTGTGTATTGTCCGCAGAGAATTCTGGCAAAATATGGTTTACTACCCTAAGATTGCTTCTGATGCATTAGCCAATTTTCTTCTCATTGTAATTATCCAACGAAAATTGAGATCACAACAACTCTGTTTTGCTTGAAAATAATCTGCTCCTCTCTTGATTTTCCCTTTTGCAAAATGGAGCCTTTCAATACATTTCTTCATACTCCAAGAAAAAACCTTGTGTTGTCCCGTTAGATGTGTGGCAGGTCAACTTAGGTCTTAAAAGGGGTTGAATAAAATAACAGAGAAATCCAGAATATTCTCATAGTTTTATAAGTAAGCAATATTAAATACATAACACATATAATTGGTTACTACAACCTTTCAGTGAGGATTATAACCTATCTTCTCACACCACCCATGTGTCTAATAAGCCAACACACTACCTACTAGACTACAGCGACTTACTATTCAAGTTAATTTATTTCCATTGCTGCACTAGAGGTCTGTATCTGTGATATGTGTGTCTTATTTCAAATAATTCTGCTATTTAAAAAGCATTTCTGTTTTCGATGACTGGTAATCTTTACTTTGCTGATTTAAATTAAATGTATCAACAACATGTTCCACCATAAGAATTAACGAATTTTGTAGCAGATACTCCTACATGAACAGCAAAAGCAATGCTGTGAGCATTAATGAAATGTACTCGTATGTTGCTGTCACATATGTAAACAGACAATTGTATTAAATTTTCTTTTGTTTTCTTCTTTTTTCTTTAAGAAAATGCAAGACAGAGAGGAAGCTTCATTTTCATTGTTGACAAAAACACGTAAAATATTATTTGCCTGACTTGATATACCAACATTTTTCATAGAATTCCATTTTATGACTCTGGCATGTTACATGGAATATGGCAGCGGTTTTTGCCATTTTCTGGCATATTTTTTAAGGGACAGAAATGATTCTTCTGCCTTTAGTGTGCTTTGCTGAATATGAGAGTTCCTTATCAAGCAGCATATGTCGTACTTATTAAATAAATTTAAAAAAAACTATGTATACATACCTTTGTTGATTGATTTCTTTATATTTCATAACCTCGACGAATATTTAACATCGTTTAACATAAATATAATAGAATCTTAAAATATTTTTTGGTTCATTCAGTTAAGAAATTTGTTACATAGTTCTGTAGTTTTGTTGTCTATAACGATTGCTTTGACTTTTTCCGTATAATTTTAAACATTCGTAGTTTTTTTCAAAGAGATCTTCCTTATACTTCCCTTCTTAACGAATAATTCTGTGCAAAAAGCCCAAAAACATTTTTTTAAATGGAGTCTGTAAACGTAAAAAACACGTCATGTGTGGCTTTGAGGAGAATGAATCTAGGTCGCAATCCTGAATAAGGGGGCTATAGTGACCAATCATTTATGTATTTATGTATCGGGTTATCCATTTCGTGGTTTCAAAAGTAAACGTAAATAAAACACATATAAAATATTTTTTTCATGATATTTCTTTTTTATTGTAAAGTTTGAACGTTGACATTATGTGTGAAACACTACATCATTTAAATGACCTCCACGCTAAGTGTTGCAAGCATTGATTCTTTTGAGATAATTTTCGACCTCTTTTTCATACATATTGGGCGGTATCTCAGCCATAACTTGACGAATGTTGGTTTTTAAGTGCTCAAGAGTTGATATCGCCACGACGAGAAATTACGCGGCCAGGAAATGTCTCTTGCAATAAAGCCATATTTGCTCGAGTTGTGTGGCATGTGGCACCGTCTTGTTGGAACCACATATTCTCCAAGTCGTATTCTACAATAGCAGGCAAAAAAAGTCGGTTATCATATATATGTAAAGGAGGAACTTAATGTTCTACGTGAAACCCAAATTATACGGTGAAGGAAGTCTAGTGAATCTGTAGGCGATATACATATATCCATACTACGATTAATGATCATCTTTGCCCTCTCTTTTACGATGATGATAAGCCGTAGCCTAGTAGGTAGTGTATTAACTTATCAGACATCTCCCACTAAACGAAATATGAAAAAATATCTCTTCGCCTAGTGTCTCTCAGCAGATTTCTGTCAAAAACTCAGAGAGTAAAATAAAATTACCATGAAAATTTTCTCAAAAAAAAAAAAATCTGTTGTTTGGAGTCGACTTTAAACTGTAAGTACCGATACTCATATATAAAATTAACACTCACAACATAAATGGTGTGAGAAGCTAGGTTGTAATTCTGTAATCGCGAACCTATAGACTTCAAATAATTATTATTCTATGCGCTAGATTAACATTTATTCACATTCGCAATTCTGTGTTTAAAAATTGTTTTAAACTTCGAAAAAAAATTCAACAAAACTGGAACTCAACTTTCAAATACCAGTTCCAGCACTATTAGATGAACGACAACAGCAGTCATAAAAAAGGCAACAATAAAATTTAGTTTTTAAGTTATTTCACTTCATCTTTCTTCCTTGCTGAGTTGAGCGTTCAACTAAAATTCTGAATATTACTTATGCTCTCCTTTACTCGCTTTAACTTAAGTAAACGATAAAAGAAGACAAAAAAAATATTCAACTCTTGCTTTTGCTATGGAAAATTTGCGCTCCTTTTTACCTGCTTGTAGATGCGAGTTTAAACATCTTCATACCCTTAGACATGAACAAACATTTTCAGCCATAATTTGTGCATAAAATGTTGCCATTTTCTACTATTTTATGGTCATTGAAAATAGGTGAAATTAAAATTAAGATCTCAAGCACTAACAGCATATTACTTATGATTTACTTTCAGTATTTCTTTTTCTCTCTTTCCCTTACTGGCTTAATGCTTTTCATCAGCACGTCTCGTTGCCATTAAGATGCAGACTTGAAAACATTTTAATACGAATTATTAATAAAATATTTACAAAAGCATTATAAATTTATGAATTTTTTATTATAACTGAGTACTCATGGTACACTCTGTGCACGGCAGGGAGAGCAATGAACTTTTTTTTTAATTCTCAAGTGAAACTGGTAAGCAACTTTAGAAGTCAGTAAGCCGACTTTTTTCTTCAGCAACGACATTCAATTATTTTTCTGTGTAAATAAATCATGGTCTGAAAGCAAAGTAAATGCACCTTTTAAGTTAATGGATTTAGTTGTGCTATAACATCGTATTGGGAGCGAAATTGTGACACTGAATAGTTATGAAAGTTGTTAAATGGAAATGTGTAATGATTACATGAATAATATTTGAAATAAAAAACTGACTATCAAAAAAGTATTAAATTTACGGGTTCTGCTCCATAGTTTATTGATATTAATCAGATAATGCTTCTTTGCGATTACAATGCAAGACCTGTCAGTATGTTACTTCCAAATAATAATAACCATAAACACTTTTTCCTCTGTAGGCGTTAATAATATGTAATTATTTCTTTTGTTATTCAACTAATAATATTCCTTAAATTTAAATTATTTTCTTAATTAAACCTTTTCTTCACTGTGTTTTTTTTTTTGCAACCCAAATTTTTTTTAATTTTTTCCCTGACCCCTTTAACAGCGAAAAAAAAATATGAGTAGGAAAAATAATAAAAAATTTTATAAAAGCAAAGCATTAGTGCGTGCATGACCTAGACACCGCTGACCTAAAATATTTCGAACCTTTTTTAATTTTCTTTTCGAATTTTTACAACTTTTCTTTGCTTGTAATATTTATTGTCTGTTTTAAAAGACAATAATATTTATTAGAATCGCGGCTAAAAGTGTTAATGAGTTCTTGTTTCTTCTTTTGTTCATAAAAATTATGTTAATTTGAGAAAAACCATTTGCAGAAAATATTTGTAATTTACAGTCTTACAGTGCGTTTGGTGTTTTGTTTATGTAGCTGAGTACAATGGATGGTGTAAGTATTAGGGTATCAGAACCGTTTCTTATGAATGGGAATTCAATGTTGACTGGAATAAGCATTTTAGCGTAGATACAATTTATTTAGTATACATACTTCATTTTATCGGATCTTTTTACTTTTCCACCGAAATGAAATATCGAACTCCACTGCAATGATTCACAAGACTTCATTCACAGCATATCTTTAGTTTAACTGAGTAATGTTCCGGAAACCGAATATCGTAACGTAGAACGTAAAGTACATCCTTTAAATACATACATACATACATAATTGGTCATAACAACCCTTCAGTCACCACTTATGTAGTGTGTTAATTTTATGCATGAGTGGCGAGACCTACAGCTTAAAGTCAATAGGTTAGTTGAGAGTAGAAGGTTAGTAGTTAGGTAGGTGGTTAGCTTAGAGTAGAAGTAAAGTTTGCTCCAGCCCTGGCTAGATAGTCTGCTCTACAGTTTCCCGGAATGTCACATTGCCTGGTGGCCCAGATAAGAGTAACACTGAAGCACCCAGGAAGAAGGTTTAAACAGCGGCCACATTCCCTGACGATCATGGAGATCACAACTTCGGCAAAGATCTTATGGCAACCTGACTATCGGAAAAGATTGTGATGCGGGTGAAAGGAATACCGTAGGCGAGGATCCATTGAGCGGCCCGGTAGATGGCCATTACTTCCGCCTGAAACACGCTGCAATAGTCCGGCAGGCGGAGTAAATGTTCAGGCCCAGTTTCCCAGAGTAGACTTAGCTGCTCACCCCGCTATTGAGTTTGGAGCCAACGGTATACACAAGCGATAGTTCCGGGGAGACGATCGTGTAGGGGCCCAGTAGCTTCTGCTCGGCATCAGGAAGTTGGAACCCCTGTCGAAATAATATTTCACAATGAGATAATCGGTATCCAGTGGGGCCACAGGTAAATCTCCAAAATAGAGGAATGACAAGAGGCGACGACGCGGCAACGAGGCAGGGCATTGAGTCTTGTCGCAGTGAACTTAGCCACTTGCTTAGCGTGTTAAAGCCAATAACGGACGAAGGATATTTGCGAAAATATTTCGTGACAATTTTATTTGCTCCCTGAGTTTTTCCAGAAGTCTGCTAAGAGGCAGTCGTCGAAGTAATAGATTTTTATATTTTTTGTTTTGTTGGAGATGTCTGATCTGAGTAAGACAACACATTGCCTACTAGACTACGGTGATCCGCATAGGTCCTTAAAAATCATGATGTTTACGAAATTGTAATCAAGCATAACGTATGTAAAAATTATTTTACCAGCAAATTTCTTGACCAGATAATATCTTTTCCTTCTTTAAAATCTAAAGTGTGATGTGAAAGTTGCGATTTTAAAGAAAGAAATGTAGGAAATAATACCAAGAATTTTATAGTGACGCATATGGTTTCATTACATTCATTAATTTTTTTTTATTATAGAAACTGATTTCTACGCTAAGCCAACATTTGAAGAACTCTGAATACAAAACTCTATGAAAATTCATTCAATCTAAGCTTGATAAAGATTCACTTTCGTAAACCAATTCTTTTTTACTCTGGCCATATGTATATCTGACACCATTTGTGTGACTCTTTTATAATGCCTTCTGTTTTTATTATATTTTTTGTTTAAATAAATTTGCTTTTCCCTGCTTTGCATGTAACTAACATATTTTTTTTTAACCAAAAATTTTAAATGAATTATTTCTGAGATTAAGTTTATTTTCAATTTTGTTTTGCCTGCCAATAAAGAACTATTCTGTTGAACCGCAACGAAATAATAAATCGTCTCAATCAATTGAAAGTGAATGTTGTCATTAATTTTATCTTGTGAATGAAATGAAAACCGAAAACACAACGAAAATATTTACAAAGTGATTGAGAAGTGAAAGAAATCACTTTGAAAATGTAGAAACAGAAATTACGAAAAACAAATTTTCTTGATTGACTTGAGAAAAATTGTCGACATTAACGAGTTCATGAAGGCCAAAATACAGGCCAAGCAACAATATATTGTTGTTGGCGAAATGTAAATAAATAAAATAAGAAAACTCCTCCTTCACTGTAATATAAATGTATTCACATCCATGAGGTTGACCTGGTTTCAAGGCAAAAACCATTGAGACATTGTTTTATTAAGTTATTCTTCTTCTTTTAACAAATAATAACGCATTTGTCTAAGAGAAATGCAAATAATAAATATTACTATAATGAAAAGAAAGTAAAGAAAAAGAAATAAATAAAATGAAGGAATAAAAAACGACAATAAACATGAACAGTAAAACGAAAAAAAAATTGATGTCGTTATGAATTTCTTTTCTTTGTTTGTGTTTGATATCAAAATCACATATTGTAGCCGCCGTAGTCTAGTAGGTAGTGTGATGGATTATTAGACGTAAGGCCACGATTCAAACTCGAGGTCATATATCTCGAACAAAACGAAATATGAAAAATATTTTATCGGATACTTCCTCTCAGCAGATTTCTGGAGGAACTCTGCATGTAAATAAAATTGCCATGGAAAAATTTTTCAAAAATCGTTCATTCGACTTCGACTTTAAACTCTAGGTTCCTCCAATCATGTGTAAAATTAACACACAATATAGGTGGCATATGAAACTGGGATGTTATTCTGGCCGAAGGTTTGTAATGACCAATTACATATGTTACGTGTGTAACATGAAAACAATATTGCTGAACCCTTCATAAATTCATTTGATGTAATTGAAAATATAAACATCTCATTGCCTGGAAATGTAATAAAAGAACCTCTGAAAATTTGTTCTTATATTATCTAAAAACGATCAAAAGAATTGAATAATATTTTAATGGAATTTAATAGAGTTATATACTAGAGAGTCGCCATAGTCTAGTAGGTAGTGTGTTCGCTTATTAGACGTAAGGCCCAGGTTCGAGCGCCAGGCCAGACATCAAAATGAAATATTAAAAAAAAAATGTATCTCTTCGGCGACTTCCTCTCAGCAGATTACTGGCAAAAACTCTGAGAGTAAATAAACCTGCCATGAAAAAGTTTCTCTCAAAATCTGTCGTTCGAAGTCGACGTTAAACTGTAGGTCCCGTCACTCAAGTATAAAATTAAGGCACACAACGTGAGTGGTGTGGGAAGCTAGGCCGTAATGCTGACTGAAGGGTTGTAATGGCCAATTATGTATGTATGTATGTACATATTAGAAGTGGGATTCAAAATAATATTCGCAATCAGACGTTATGTATACTTCATATAGAATAATTTAAATGCAACGCAATATAATAAATCTTGAAAATAAATTCCTGGTTAATTAATATGTCATACTTTTAGTAACAACTCATGTTGACACAATTTAAATCTAAGCCAGTTAAATTACACAGAAAATAATGACATATTTATGACTTATAAGAGAGTGTACATATGTATGTATGTATGTATATTGGTATAGTATTAAATTTATTTTTGCTATTAAAATGAACGTGTCCTTAATGAGCATTTATAGGATTAAATATGTATTATAATGAATATGTTAAACAAAAATACAATCTCTCTCTCGCATACATGTATGGTAGGCTGAGTAGCAACATAATTTCGTAGAATATTTTATATGTTTACACAAGAACTTTAATCGTGCTTTTATATTAAAATATCGTAGATGGATTTAATTTCTTTTTTCTCATAGAATTACGCTTATAATATGAGTATAATATGTATAGAACCCAGTCAACTCATTCATGATATTATTTTACATAAACGGATAATAAAACTTTTCGTTTCCGTTTAATTCAATCTGCTGTTGGCTGCTCTTCACTATTCATATTTTCATTCAAATTTTGTTTAATCTTTTTGATCTTGATATTCTTATGACATTTAATTAATGTAGTATTCAAGCCGATGAAGACGCCTTGTTTAAGACCATGAATATAATCGGAAAGATTTTGAACAAAAGGGAAACCGAGTATTCACTGTCTTTGTCAACAAGTAATAGAAAAAGGAAAGCTTGAACAAGAACTCTTTTTATTCAGAGAATATTTCGGAAAAGCAAGAAAAATTGTACTCTGTACCCAATGTACAATTTTACTTACATAACCTAATTGTTCATTACAACATTTCCGCCAGGATTACTACCTAGTTTCCCATGAGTGGCCAAACCTACAGTTTAAAGTAGACTCCGAATGACAAATTTTTGATAAACTTTTAGTAGTTTTTGTCAGAAATCTGCTGTAAGGCGTGCGCCGGTATTTGACTAACGCCCTCACATAGCTTTTATTTTGTCATCGATTAAAGTCCGTACAGATGGTCTGAGTAATATTGAATGCCTATTAAATATCATTCATACGTCACACGTTTTCTTGCCGCTATTATACGCAAATGCCGGTACGGGTGGTATGAGTAATATGGAATATATTTTAAATATTACTCATACGTTAGGGGGATCGTTCACACATTTTAAATATTCAATTGCAATTAAATATTTGAATTCGAATCTTTTGCTGGACAGGAATTATTTTCTGTTTCTTTTATTTTCTGTTTCATGACAATTTTATTTACTCTCAGAGTTTTTGTCAGAAATCTGCTGAAAGGAGTGGGACTTGAACGCAGTAATAAATATGAAAAAAAATTCGCTGTTAAATAAGAGGACTGCCATCATAATCCACATATTTTTTATTTTATTTTCTTTAAATCATTATTTTCGTTATTTTCTTTACTATTATTTTAATGGTTTCTATTTTTGTTTTTGTTTTTCATATTTTCTATTTTTTTTATTTTTATTACGGTTAACAGTACAAGTGAAAATGTGAAAAACTGTGGGAAAAATCTTAAACATCTATTCTATAACAACCAACAGAAGTTTAGCTTTCCTAGCAACATCTTTATTGTCTTCCTTTTTGAAGTTTACTTAGCCACAACAGAGGCGACAACTGCACTACGAACGAAGAACCCAAAAGCAAGCAAACAATAGTACTTGTATTGCTATGGCAGCAATTTTCATCCATTAACAAAGTCATTAAAATACCAAAACTAAGCTGCACTAAAAAGAAAAGAAAATAAGAGAAAAGAAATGAAAAAAAAAACTTTTTCTTGTATTTTTATTATCCTATTATTTTAGATTTAACTATTGCAAGCAATAATGATTGTTATTGTTTTTATTGTTGTACAGACAAAAGTAATTTCACTTCCATTCCTTCGAAATATTGTTGGCAATAATGAGCACCGTAATTATTAAGACAATGAAATGAAGCCAATGATGACTGTTGAACTGGCAAATGAGAGCAATAACAAGAAATCCTTTACACAGAAAGAAATAAAAGTATAAAAAATGATTTGTTTTACATGATAATTTTATCTGAGGCTGAAAGAGTTATAAATAAGTTTTATTAGAGTTAGTATTGTTATAAACAATAAGAAACAGAAAAATTTCAAATGGCAAAACTATAGAAAATTTAAGTAAATTTTTTTCTATACTATAATATCGGGTTGGGCATCCCTCGGTTTAAATTCGAACCATCGGTTATCTCTATTCTGTCATAAAATTCAGTATATTATCTCCACTGAACGTAATAAATCGATTTGCGCTTAAGCAACGTTCGGGTTTATTGGAATAGATTGGCCAACGAGAAACTGCACGAAACTCATCTTTTCGGTTGAAGCTCATGTTCCTTGATAAGCAAAATTGTTGTATGTGGGGCTCAGAAAACCCACACGTGCTCTTACAGAAGCCAATGCACTCATTACGAGTGACTGTTTGGTGCGGCTTGTGAAGCAGAGGCATCATTGGCCCATGTTCCTTTGAAAATGAGGACGGCGCAACTATTACGGTCAATGGAGACACCTGTAGCACTACGTCAATTTATTACCCGCTCTTAATGGTATTGATGTGAATGATTGTTGGTTTCAACAGGATGATCCAACTTGCCACGCATATCATGCCACAATCGATTTATTGCTTCAAACATTTGATGGCCGTTTAATTAGCAGAAATGGTGATGTCAATTGACTGGTAAGAAGCTGCAATTTGACACCGTTGGACTATTTTCTGTGGGGCGCCGTTAAAGAAAAGTGTCATACCGACAAACCACAGACAATTGAGGACGACCCCATACACTGGAAAAAGTGCATGAAAATTGGTCTGATCGATTGAGGTACTATGAAGCCAGTTGAGGCAGCCATGTGAAGGAAATAATATTCCATTTCTAACCGGAACAATTGTACTTTTTAGTAACAAATTAAATTCTGTTTCATACCCACCTTATAATATGAAATCCAAGTTAAACAATTTTCTATGACATTTCAACTATTGGAGAGACCTTGAGGTATATACAATAGTAGTGCTTACGCCGTAGAACAATTGTGTAGAAAGAATTCACCTATATTCTTACGTTCTTTCATTTACTTGTCACTTAGTAGCATACATTTACATACATATGTGTATAAAGATTAAATTTTAATTCTTTTTTTTCAAATCCACAGAAAGAAATGAAAAATTATGTGCAATAAAGGTTTTTGTGAAATTTATAATTAAAATCAAAAACTTTTATTTAAGTGCCAGCAAAACTGTAAACAAAATCATATAAATTTTTATTTAGTCAACATTTCTCACAGTGTTTTTTGCTTCTTTCACTAACTCCGCTACATAGTTTTTTTTTCATCGCTTATGTAACGCCAAAGTCTATACAGTTGGTATAATTAATATTGAATGCCTTAAAAATATCGCATATATTTTATTTGTCGTCGCTATTTTTCACAAATATCTGCACAGTTGGTGGTAGTCGCCATAGTCTATAAGGTAGTGTGTTTGCTTATTAGACGTAAAACCCGGTCTCAAACCCCAGGCCAGATATCAAAACGAAATATGAAAAAAAAAAATAATTTTTCGGCGACTTTCTCTCAGCGGATTTCTGGCAAAAACTCTAAGAGTAAATAAACCTGCCATGAAAAAGATTCTTAAAAATCTGTCGTTCGTAGTCGACGTTAAACTGTACATGAGTTGTGTGAGAAGCTAGGCCGTAATCCTGACTGAAGGGTTGTAATGGCCAATTATGTATGTAGTATATATGTATCTGTAAAGGTGCTATGAGTAATAGGAATACACATTAAATATCACTCATACGTTATGGTGGTTGTTTATACATATATCCACACATTTTAAATATTCAAGTCGACTTAAATATCTCAATTCGAATCAACAATTTCTTTTGTTGGCTAAGGATTAAATCTTTCAAATAAAATTATTTTTCTTTTATTTAATATTGTTCATATTTTTCGCGTGTGTTTTTCATTTTATTCGCCATTGCTGCTAATATTACCCGAGGGAAATCATTTCTCAACACTCCATAAATCAAAAAATAAATAATTTATGCCGTAAATATTATAAAATGTTGCCAAACAAAATAACAAGTGTATGAATTAAATTTTTATGTATACATTTGTAAACATTTCGTTTGTTTCTGTCAAATTTCTTGTCAGCCTTATAAACGCCCACTATTGAGTTTGGCGTTTAACGATTTGATGAAATTAAACATACAGTCACTGATATTAGTGTCAGCGTCATTATCATCATCATTATCATACAATATTTAATAAAGTTTTCCTGCCTCCTCCCATTTCGCCTGTTCTAAACATAAATTTTAATTCGATTTTAAATCAATCGTTGCTTTTGTAAATGCCTAATTGACAATGAATTTGCATAAAATTTCATAATTATTTGAATGAATATTGCAAAATAACGAAACAAATATGAATAAATGAATTAAATATTGTAATCACAGGAAATTACATAAAAATTCAAATTCATTGCAATGCTTTCAGGATTGGTAAAAATGTAATTTTTATACAAGGAAAGAAAATTATACATTTTAAAAGAATTTTTTTTTTATTTTCTGCTAATGCTTGTAATATTATCTAAGATAGGGTTCAGCAGTTTTTTTCCTTAGATTGCTATTAAGTATGAAAATTTGCCATATCTGCTGGATAAATACTTAATTATGAAACATAAACATTAACGAACTATAAACATACTTTATGAGACCATTTCTGTTTCCCCCTTGATGCTTACAGTTGTGATTCCCTAAATAGAAATAATTGAATTAATTAATGTCAAAATATTTCCTCACTTACTGCGATATAATAAGGTTTAATATGGTTGCAGAGAATATTTAATTGTCTTTGATAAAAAGGGGTTTTTTTTTTGCAATAAGAATTTAATCTTTATTGAAATATATTTATGAAACAAAACATATTATAATCTAAACGAATTAATCGAAATATGTGATTCTCGTAACAGATTATGATACCTTTCCAAAAATTTTCTAGGCAACTGGGAAAGCAGTTAAACTTGAGCAGAGAAATTGTAATAATGCCTAGAATCTCATATACAATCACAAGATTCAATCGCTTAATTTGAAACAGAATGCCCAACAGATTAAAATGTCACAGACTTCCAAGGTCTTTAGGTTCGTTGTCGAAACGAGGAGCCTTATGGAGGACTTTAGCAGAAGTAGTACTTACTTACTTACTTAATTGGCCATTTACAACTTGATTAACGGATTGGGCCTTTGTCAGTTGGTCACACCAATTGATGACTGGGCTTTTTTGATTTGGTATTTCCAACGCAACGTCTTCGTCGCAAATCTTCGCATCGATTACACGTCTCGCCGGAGCATCTTCCTTCATTCGAACGCCATGGCCGCTGCACAACTCTGCACGTGGTTGTGGAGCTCATACAGCTCCTTGTTGGATTGAACGCGAAAATCATCGCCAACTGTCACTCGACCGAAGATCTTACGTATTACGGATTTTTTTCTTGAAAATCTCAATTCTGCTGCACCAGGGCTTAATAGTGTAAATCCCTCTACGTCATAAAGAAGCATGTGGAAGATGAGCGTCTTATAGAGTATTTGTTTTGTCGTACAACTGGGTCTCTGCTACTCAATTGCCTATTGATATCATAGTGGCACCAATTGGCGACAGTGATCCTGCGCCTAAAGCAGAAGTAGAAATTGAAAATGGTATTGGAATGTTACAAGTTCTTACTACTAAAGAAGATTACCCATAAATACAGATACATCCATGCCTATAAAAGTATTCACGACCTGGTTTACATTATAGAAATTGCTTCAATTGTTAGCTATGATTCTAGTATCAGTTAAAATAGGTTCACTACATTATGTATTCTTGCTACCATAGAAATAGGTCACGATAGTATATAGCAAACTCACTTAATTCGTCGTGCTTAGGCAATGCTGTAATCAGCAATGAAATGAAATGTCTGAGATATTGATGAGTATTTGGCAAAGATGATAATATTATC
The DNA here is from genome assembly GCA_930367235.1 of Sarcophaga rosellei. Lineage (NCBI taxonomy): Eukaryota > Metazoa > Arthropoda > Insecta > Diptera > Sarcophagidae > Sarcophaga > Sarcophaga rosellei. The sequence continues at coordinate 65,362,825 of OV884020.1, read as the reverse complement.
GATGGGCAGAACATTTTGTAAAGTTAGACTGAATATAGACATTTCGACATAAAACAATTTTGTGATGATTTTCGGCAACGTTAGTCATATTAGTGCTGTGATGCCTTCTAGTATGACTGTCAATACTGTCAAAACCTAAGGCTAAGTAGCTTTAGAAAGAAGCCGTACATGTACATGGTCTATGTTTTCAGTAACAGTAGTTAGTTAGAGAGAAGCTAGTTCGTAATCCTGACTAAAGGGTTGAAATGAGCAATTATGTATGTATGCATGTAGTTTTTAGTTAATTGAAGTCGACATTGTCTAGCAGGTAGTGTGTTGGCTTATTAGACACAAGGCAACGGTTCTAACTCCTGGTCAAATATCTTCAACGAAATATGAAAAAATATTTCTTTGGCGACTTCCTCTCGGAAGATTTCTGGCAAAGACTCTGAGGGTAAATAAAACTTGCTATGAAATTTTTTCAAAAACTCTGTTATTCGGAGTCGACTTTGAACAGTAGGTTATGCCACTTTTGTATAAAATTAACAAACACAACCTATGTATTGTGGGAATCTTGGTTGTAATCCTGACTGACTAAAAGGTTGTAATAACCAATTAAATAAGTGAGTAAGTTAATTGGCATAATCTGCTAATAATTTTTCATGATACTTCTCTTCCATAAAATTGAATATGACTTCCAAGTGTAAACAAAGACGATTTTCCATCACTCTGTGTATATCCTTATAGTCTACAGGGAATCTTTATGGAATAAATAAAATACCAAATTGTAGTCAGCGGCACCAGAGAGCAAATCAACGCTAAATCCATATTTTTGATAATTTTTATATCTGAGGGCAAATGAGTTCCATTATTACCATATATTTCTTGGCAGAAATTATTTCCACAAATATAAAACTAAATGTCTGATAAGAATTGCACGGAAGAATTGTGGGTAAATGTGCTTGGACTTGCCTTGCATTAGGTAACTTAGCTCATATTTATAAAATCAGCAGTTCAGAATCCTGCACCAAGATTAAAAAAATAGAGAGTTTCAAGGATTCAGCAATAACGTTGTGCTTTCCACAAGGAACGCTTTTCTAAAAAATAACTTCTAATTAACTGATCGCAACTGTAACCTTCAATGTACCATAAAGTAGTTAAACGCACAATCTTAATAAACAATAAAGTATTCTTGTATGTGAGTATAATTGTTGCAAACAGTAGAACTTCATGCATAAAAGGGGAATAAATGCCAAAGTCTGACTATGTAGCAAATTGAAATGTTTGCTGGTTGCTGTGCTTCAAGCAAGTGTTATTGTTTACGCTATAAAATGTTCAACAATAGAGGAATATTAAGGGAAATAAATTATGTATTTACACTCAGATATTCGTTTATTTCTACCGACATTTAAGGCAAAAATAAAAAACTTATTGTTACTACCCAAATACACTTCATAAAGGATTATTGTGGAAATTTATTTTCAAAAAGTTATTAAAGAGGTGTTGAGCAAAATTTCTGCAGGGGAGGTAACAAGTTTTATTGTTGTTAAATAAAAAATATGATACTTTGTCTCGAATGAAACATACTAGTCTTGGGAAAAACTGTATAAAATGCAATTAAATTCTGTGCGTTTTTCTTTTTATCTGATGAGTATGCTGATCATATAAAAAAATAGATTTTTGTTCTTTCTTTTAAAACAATATAATAATTAAATAACGATTAGTTAAGTAAATTTAATTAATAATTTTTTATAACAATACTTAATACGTTTAAGTCCATAATCCCAGAAATTAATTCATAAGAGCACTTTATCTATCACTGTTTGTTTTTATATTGATTGTTAAGATTTTTACTGTGACCGTATTGTATGCATTCGATGTACTCTACTCATATAAATGTTTATTAAAATATTATAATTGAAGTGTAAGAGCATGTAAGTTTTTATATTTTTCATTGTTTGTGAAAGTGATTTATTTTCTAAGAGTGTTTGCCAAACATTCAAAAGTCAAGTGCTTCGTTATTAAAGCAACAAGAAAAATATTTTTAATTTAACATCACACATTACACATACGCATATCTGGTCTGTTGATGGATACGGAAAATGAACAGAGCGTCAGACATATGAACGCCTAGTAATAATAAGTATGTACGCACAATATTTAACTATTTCTTGGTCTCTATTGCTTTCAGAGTGTGTGTAAAATTTCTTATTGCATCTAACATTACAGAGCTGGCTCAAGTCTTCTTAAAGTGCCTGCAATAACTTGCAACTATAAAAAGTCTTTCAGTCTGACTCCAGATGGAATGATAAATGCACTGACGTTAAGGATGTGTGTGAAACAGTTTTATGTTCAAACGTCTTGATTTTAATTTTTTAAAAAGAGAAGGAAACCAAAAATATGTCTACAACAGTTCCAGTTTGTACAGAACTGTGGGAAACTTATTGTTATGTTTTTTCCTTTTAAAAACGTTTAAAATATGATCTTGTAAATTGCAAATTTAGTTATAATTAAGTTTTAATTAAAATTCTTTCTTATTTGCACAATTCTGTCTGCCACTGTTCACAACTTGATGTAAGCAACAACAATTGCTTTGGTTGTTATTCCTCTTTGCACTCTTTGCATAAATAATAACAATTACTATACAATTGTTCGACAGATCTTTGTAACGGAGATCCACGACTACTCTCTTTCAAACACACCGCGTCTTCACATAAGACTGACGGAACTTTCACTAACTCAGTTGCCTTCTTTGTCTTGTCTTTTATATGGCATCGTCTGATGAATGTTCTTGAAGGCGAATGTTTGTGGCTTCGCCTTTTCGGGCTCTTAACCACAGCCTTACATCTAATAAGCCATCTCATTAGAGAAAACAACTGGAGATAATTGCATTCATTTCACTCCAGTCTTTTATCTAAAGATTGCTTTGGTAGGATGTATGATACAAAAATATAGAAATAATTACTAAGAATACTTCAACCATGAATTTTAACGAAACGTATATATTGAATAAAACAGAGTCAATGCATGGCGACATGTCAAGATATTTAAAGAAAATACAAGAGAAAAAAGGAAAACATCAATAGAAGCAGAAATCACACAGTAATTTATCGTTTAATGACTGCAATTAAATCGTCGCTGATGATTACATTTGAATAGAAATAGAAAACAAAACAGTGTGGCATATTTTGAAACAGTGGACGCTACAGATATATATATCACAGTGTAGCTTTATTTTTTTTGTGTCAAAATATACTTTGATTCTTATAGGCTGTTTGATCACTGCAGTGCTTTCCAATCAGAGGTCGTGGCAATTTTAAAGGCTGTGCAATTCTTATTCAACGGCGAGATTTTTCCTGAAAATCTCCTAACTTACTCGGAAAGAACGAAGTTTCAACGTCCGTCCTTTGCTTTGCATTGCTGACATTGCATTAAGACGGTGCACAGCTAGCAATCTCAGACATTTTAGAGGTCAATTACCCCTGTTAATTTGGATATAATCCACACATTCTACGAGAAGGCTCAATCTCTCGTTGGCAGCAAGAGAGAACATGCAATATTGGCAGACTCTGCTGGACATGTATAGACAGGAAGACTCACTTCTGTCCTTGAATCGTATTCCCATCCATCGAAAAATGGCGATCCTTCTTCTCTTGGTAGGCATGCCGAAAGACTTGGCAATACAACTTATGACTTCGGCAGGAGCTGTGGGTCTGAGGTCTGTCTCGCACCTCATATGTCAGTGTCCTACTTTTGCCATAAAGAGACGGAGGTTTCTGGCCTCTAATTTTCTAACATCGTTGGCCGAGCTCTCTGATATAAAAATTGCTGTAATAGGAAGATTTATTTTGGACTCTGGATGGTTTTTTCTGGGAAATGGTTTACCCTCGGTTGGAATTAAGTGTGGTATCACAATGGGTCTAAATGCTGGCCTCTTCCTTCGAGGGGGTCATCCAACTTACGTAACCTAACCTACTTTGATTTGTCCACATTTGCTGTCACATCCTCATTCATAGACTTTCGTTAACCTTCCTATACCCGCGCCAAAAAATGAAACACCAATACCCGCGCACGGTCTGTGAGACCGACATTTGTACAGCCTTATATCCTTGGTATTATTTCAAAAAAATTTATTTGAATCATGTTTAATATTAGAACTGAATGTTCTCAAGTATATACAAAAAAGAAAATACAGAAAAATACTTTTTTTAATTGAAAAAAATTCATTTATTTCAGGTATTTTAAATTTTCATACATTGAACAAGCTGCAAAAGTTGCTTAACGATGTTCTGCATACCTTGTCCGCTTTTGAGGAAAACTGCATGCAGACAGGAAACACGCAGACAGGCAACACGATTTCTTAACAAACTATCGACAAAAATATACCGATTTAGTCTTCATTGGTCTTTCTCAGGATTTAACGTTTTGTGAATATGGAGTTACTAGGTCTGAAGCTGTACTGATAAGGTCCAATAAGTTTTATGGCGAATGGCTTCAGTGGTTCACATAAAACAGTCGTAAGAACCTTGTATGTGATAGGATCAGTGAAGTTGCAAAGACTACTCTCGTGCAATGAACCTCTCGAAACCGTTCTTCGTCTCCTCGCTTCTCTAAGACACAAAGATAGGGCCTTGTTACAAATCGATTCAGCAGACTAACAAGCATTTGAGAGAAAAGTGAAGTACAAGATACAGTACGAGTAGGAGATGAGTTGTAGCTTTGACTCCTATAATTTCAACAACATTAAGTAGAAAACGGGAATGTTACTTAACAAATATGCAAATTTGTAAGCCACAAAATTCAAACCTACTTTAACCACGTTTTTATTTTTATTTGATTAAATGTTTAGCAATGCCAATAAATAAATTATGTGGCAGGCATATTAATAGACAAAAAGGGAGTAGAAAACACAATGAATTCTTCTCAATTACATACGCATATATTTAGTATTTTACTTCACAATGGAATAGGACTTCACATAGGAATTTAAGTTATAAATTATAATCCATCAATCTAACAGGCCCATGCCAATGAGAGAATTCCCAACCTCATAAGCATTTTAATGTCTTTTACAAAAAACAAAAAAAAGAACTTTATGATGTACAGTATACAGGTTCATTCTGAATGAATAGAATTATCTTAATAGATAGAAATAAACCACAAGAAAAAGCAAAAAGAAAAAAAACACTATAAATACCAGCAAGTGCCTAGAGAATCCTATAAAATATTTGCCATATTTAGGTATGCATTGAACGTAACATCCGGAATGTTATGCCTTTGCTATGTACGCTATTCAACTGGCATTTGGGTTTCTTAGGGTTTCATTCTTTCCCTTAATAACTTCGTGTTTTTTTATTTGCTTTTGCTGTATGTAGTTTATAAAAAAGAAGGAACAATACATTGCTAAACAGGATAATAAATATTCCTTGTGGGCTGTACAGCATATTCGTCTTTATAAATGCAAACAGCGCGGAAATGATAGGATAATTAAAATTTATCCTGAAGACGTGTTCTGTTAATAAATTTGAATTTAAACATTTTTTATTTTATTTAATAGAATAAATGTTTATACCGGAAGATAAAATAAAGTTTTTAATCATTACACCGTCACCCTCATGGTGTTCAAAAGTTGGACGACGTTATGTGTTTACAAAAGTACTAAATTTGAATAGAAAAATGTTTAAAAAATGTGGAAAAATGTATTGAGTTCTGTAGCTATTCCTTATTATTACCGGTAGTCGTGTACTATTTAATAAAATTTTAAACAATAAGATACACAACATAAACCTGAGTATAATTACGAGTATTGACTTTTAGCATTTTCTCTATACGAAGCTCTAAGCATCAGTGAATCCAAAAAAAAATATGAACTTTTTTTTTTGAACGTAGATAAAGTGAGATGTGGAAACTTTCAAGAGCAATTGAATCTTAGAATCGTTTACACACGTACACAAATACCTAATTGGTCATTACAACCGTTAAGTCATGATTACGACCTAGTTTCTGACGTCTAATAAGCCAATACACTTATTAGACCACGGCGATTCAAGAATCCTTATTACTGAAGTACTAATCAGACTGAAACAATGTATAAAGACTAATGCTGTGCGAATCCAATATGGGGCAGTAAAAAAGCGAATATATTAACAGCGAGTGTAAGATTGTCTTTTTGGGCTTGGGATCTCTATAAAGGATACCCATACATTCGACAATTACCCTCTATTGGTTGCTGGATACAGAGACATTAAGGGTAACGATAAGGCACATTTAAAGGAGAAAAGAAAGAAACTTTAATCAACCGAAAAAAGAAAGGAAAGATAGAATAATAAACCCACTTGTAGAGACATAAGAGATCGGATCCGATATATCGTTGGTCTCATGTAGAAAGTTCCTAACTTACACTTTTTACGAAATTGATTTTTTTTGTGATTCCAATGCATTAACACAAATACACATTGGAATCACAAAAAAATCAATTTCGAAAAAAATGTGAGTTAGGGCCTTTCTACATGAGACCAACGATATGTACATATGTATATGCAAAACAAAATTTGTATTGAAGAATTCCATCCTATGAACCTCAAAGCAATTACACATTTTCCAAGTAAGAGAATTCCTCACAATGACTTCTGCTGTAGCTATAGTGACAAAGATTAAGAATATCCTAGAACATCTTCTTTATAATTTTCTGATATCATAAGAGCTTCTTTATCTTCTTAAGATTCTGAAATTTTATTGACAGAACGTGTCTAGTCAAAGGTGATTTTATTAAAAATCTTTTCAAAGATGGCGAAGAGTTACAGTTCCTCACACGGATGGATGTATAACGAATTCGCCTTATATTATTAGTATCCAATTAAGGAATGGAATAACCTGTTCACAATACCGCCAGGCAAGAGCTATTATTGTATTACAGAATGAAAACAACCGGTACTACTACTACTCCGGCTGCAAATTGAAACCACTTCATCTAATTGAATCTTTGTTGTACGTTGTCAGTTGCTGTTAGTCAGTCAGTATTTTTCTACATATGTCTTAAAAAGATCTAAGAGCCCGCACGAATTGACTTTCAATGGCCTTAGATGTTTTAGTCCTTGTGATGTATTCTTTCTAATGCCCACATATGTTGACTGCCTGCGAAGTTTGGGGACCAGAAGCCCAGACCCCTTATTACTGGCCTGCTGGCTTTGGGGATTAGAAGCTCAAACTAGCAGACTTATACTATTTTATTCATCAGTAACATTAAGTTTAAGTTCTATCTACCATTTAAGTGCCTTAACCAATTTCAAGCAATGACCGTCAATGAACACAGCTGATATGAATATTTTTCCACAATAAATACTGGTCAATTCCAATTATTCTGGTAATCATTAGTGGGTCTAATTTACTTTCTTAAAGCACAGAGAGGTTCTCTCATCCATCTGGTTAGTTCTATCGCATTTGGACCACAATTCACCCTAAACTGTAGTAAGGAGAGCAGGCTGGCAATCAACATTCGATGGCCATTACTAGTAGAATAGAATACCACTGACGTTTAACCATTCGCTCAGACAAGGCAACACAATATCTCGCCATCTCATTTAAAGATACCCAGTATTTTTCTATCAGAATTAGTGTTTTTCAGGGGAATTCCCGGGATACTTCACTAGGAAAGATAATGTTTGAACCTCTTATATACCGAATTAGAGAAAGAAGAGATATAAAATTACATACCTTAACCAAATACTTGAAAGATCCTGGAATTTTTAATAAAAATAATAAATTTTTTCCGAATGCTTCAAAACACTCAATTATTTTATATACAGAACAAATTTATAACCGTCTTTTTACGGAAAAAATATAGGATTAGAAGAAATAGAAAGCAACGATAATGATATTTTAGAAGGTAAAAATTTTGAGGACATTTTAAACGATGCAATAAATAACCTACCGGTTCGATAAAAAAGACTTAAAATTTTTTGGAGAATCTGGTAAGCAAACCGAAAACATAATAAATCTTTTAGAGGCCTTGTTAACTATTAAGCCAACATCTGTTGAAAGCGAGAGAGTTTTCTCTCTCGCGGAGCAATATGTTATCAAAATTAGAAACCGACTTTCAGATGAATCAATAAACGCATTGTCGATTTTAAAAACTCATTTTAATTTAACTAGTTTCTAAAATACATTGAATTATTTATTTTTTAAAGAACTGTACCTTTATATGTTTCTATTGTTATTTTGTTTTATGTTTTTGATCTCATTAATATGAATTTCAAATAAAAAATACATACTTAACAAAGTAAATATGATTTTATGTTCTAAGCGGGAATTCCCGGGATCCCGGGAAATTTTAAAATCAATCCCGTTTTCCCGGGAAATGAATAAGTCCGGGAAATGAAAAACACTAATCAGAATGGACGTTGAGTAAACTACATCTAAAAATCAAAATTCTACATGAGTATCTGTAAGGTTACAAAAGTTGTTGTGTATCAATTTTATACATGAGTGGCGGATCAGTTTAATGTCGACTCGGAACGATAGATTTTTGAGAAATTTTTTCATGGCAATTTTATTTACTTTCAGGGTTTTTGCCAAAAATCTGCTGAAGAAATATTTTTTCGTACTTTGTTTTATTGGAGATGTCTGACCTGGGGTTGACAAGTGGCCAACATACTACCCACTAGACTATGGCGACTTCAGTGTTGAGAAAACTGCAATGAATTTAAATTTAATACAGCTCCAATTACTCAATCAAATTTAAACATTTTAGCTGTCAGATTTATTGACAAATAATTTTAACACTTAACGGTTGAATGTCTGGTTTTTATGTCATATTTAATAAATTAAAAATTCAATAAAAAAATCAAATCAAAAAAAGTGAAATCATATACATACATATTCATGGATTTTTTTCGCATATTTCAATACCCACTTCAATTATGTAGGGGTGATTTTTTAAGAGCTATAGGAACATTAAAAAAAAAAAATACATAAAATTCAGAAAAATGCATGAAATCTTTATTTGAATCGAAAGTACGGTCCATATACATAATTTAATGTTTGCAGATTATTTCATGCAAATGTTGACCGCGACTGCGCCTCAAATGGTCCATCCGCTTAGTCCAATTTTGGCATACTCTTTCCAACATTTCGGCCGGTATCTCACGAATAAATGCTTCAATGTTGTCTTCCAATGCGTCAATTTAAGCGGGCTTGTCTGTATAAACATTAGCTTTAATATAGCCCCACAAAATATATCTAAAGGCGTTAAATCGCATGATCTTGGCGGCCAATTGACCGGTCCCGAACGTGAAATAAAATATTTACCGAACTCGCCTCCCAATAAGTCCATTGTTACGCGTGCTGTGTGGCATGTGGCACCGTTTTGTTGAAACCACATGTCATGCAAGTCAAGCTCTTGAATTTTGGGCAAATAAAATTTGGATATCATCTCACGGTAGCGCTCACCATTCACAGTTACGTTACGATTCGCAGCATCTTTGAAGAAATACGGTCCAATGATGCCACCAGTCCATAAACCGCACCAAACTGTGACCTTTTTCTGAATGCATTGGTAGCTTTTGCAGTGCTTCTGGCTGATCTGCACTCCAAAATCGACAATTCTGCTTATTTACGTATCCCGAATAGATGGTTCAGTGGGTCGATTAAAATGACCATAAAATGGAAGAAGCGGGCGATGAACATTCTTATCAGAGCACGCATTTTGATAATAAAATTCAATGATTTGCAAGCGTTGTTCGTTTGTAAGGCGATTCATGGTGAAATTATAGACCAAACTGAAGATATTTGACAGTGAAACAAAACACGAAACGTGCGTGACCTGTTTAAACCAGTGTTGCCAAAATGATAATAGCTAAAAAATCACCCGTTATATGGCAGGGCATTCATACATTTTAAATTTATTTGACAGTTGAAACAATAACTTCATTAAATACAATGACTAACAATGATAATTACAATAATCAATTATTTTTAAGTTTTATTTGTTGTTGTTCATGCATACAACATATTTTATTGACATTTCAATCAAATTATCAATTATGAATAATAAAATTTTAATTTGCACTGTCACAGCAACTGTCAAAATCTCTACAAATTGTTGCAATTTTTTTTCCAACCCTCTAGTGCAATTATAATTAACGACGATGTGCAAATAGATGAAAAATTATAAAATAATTGCAAAAAGTACTGATGAACAGATTTTTAGAAAAAAAGGGGAAATATGATAGAAAAAAAATTCCATACAATTTATACAAAAGCAATTTAAAAATTCTTTAATTACAATTATAATTAAAGTATGTATCTCTTCTTTTCAGTTTGGAACTCAAGGCCATAAAAGGCCATTTTGGTGTATTTAATTGAATTGTTTAGAAGTGTCATAAAATTCAATCAAATGCAATATAAAGAGGGTCATTGGGCCATTTAAAAGTTTACATTTAAAAATACAATAAAAAGAAAACGATTTGAAATTTTTAACAAATTTTTCTTTTATTGTGGAGTACAATTGTTCTGATTAGATAATGAAATATTATTTCATTCGTATGGCTGCCGTGGCTGGCCTCATAGTTCCTCATTCAAGCACTTTATCGAATATATGGAGTCGTATCTCGGCAATGGCTTGACGAATGTTGGCCTTCAAATGTTCAACTGTCTCTGATTTGTCGGCATAACACTTTGTTTAAACGATATCTCACAGAAAATAGCCTCACAGGTTCAAATTGCAGCTTCTTGGCAGCTAATTGACATCACCATTAAACGGCCATCAAACGTCTCACACAATAAATCGATTGTATCATTGGAAATAACCAATGGTTCAAATTTAAATCGATAGATGACCCACCCGATATAAAGATACATAAATTTAACAACAATTTCTTTCGTTTTCAATACAACAAAAGAAACAAAATTATTAAATTTAATTCATTTTGTTATGCAATTGATATGAAATCTGCACGAATGCATGCAATCAGACAGACTTTGTTATCATGTGATTTATATACTAATGTGTGAGCGAGTCAAAGTATATGCATATAGGAGTACCTACGAAAATATAGGGTTTCCATTAAATTTTCTCACGACAATTCCAGTTGTAAATTTGTTCCTTGAAATATTTTTGTTTAATTAAATTACTAACTTTTGTTAATTATTTTGTAACCAAATTTCAAATATTTTTATAATTTTTTCATAGGATTAACGAAATTTTTTTTTTGCTCAGTTTGAAACTCCTTATTTTTGTCTACACAACTCAAGTCAAAGTGAAACCCATCGAGAGCAATCAGTTTACCTACTCTTGTGTTCGTTATTACATAAATGAACACAAATACTCAAGCATTTGTATGCAAGTTTGTAAATACAAGTGCTTGTGATTCAGGTAGTGGTGTCACGTTTGATTTATTTTCAAAGCTTTAGTGTGCTTTACTTTATATCAGATGTTAAAGTGAATAGACATAGACATAGTAGAGGTACTTCTATAACGAATTTCATCACATGTTTCTGCGAGTGTATTTAGTCCTTAATTGTCTATAAGTTTATTAATGTCTGTGTGTGTGAATTTCAAAAGACTATTATACATTCCAAACACAAATCACACATATTTCATGAACTTATTAGTTGAACAATATTTCAAAAGTTAGAGATGTTTTAAAATCAATGCTTTAAGCAGCCTCTGCGGTTTCAATTGTATAGCAATAGCGTAAGTGCAGTATACATCTATATACGCATAAGCCACAAACACAACGGTCTTTAAGGACAATATAACCCAAGGCATTGAACAAACTCAGTCTGATTTATGCAACGGAGTCATGTAAAACTAAGTCGGCGTCCTGAAAAAACGAGTTCGGCATAGTCTAGTAGGTAGTGTGTTGGCTTATTACAGGTTAGGACTCGGCTTAAGCCCCAGGTCAGACATCTCCACAAAACGAAACTGAAAAAAATATTTCTTCGTCTACATGTTCTCAGCAGTTTTCTGAGAGTAAATAAAATTTCCATGTAAAGTTTCCTACAAAATCTGTCATTCGGAATCGACTTTATACTCATGTATGAAAATTAACACACACAACGTAAGTAGTGCGAGAAGCTAGATCCCAATCCTAACTGAAAGGTTGAATGACCAATTATATACGTTATGAATTAAATTGAACACATTAAATGTTCAAATAAGAACAAAAAGAATCTTAACATTAGAATGTTGTATAAACACTGAAATATAATTTTATGCTATTACTTCTGCTGGTTAAAATTCCCATTAAAAGATTTGAAAATATTCGCCACCGGCAACGCTATCGATGCAAGAAGCAAAAGCAGTGTACGGTAGTTAACAGACATGACAAAGCCTGCTACAAATATAAGCTCATTTGATGTAAACCTGAAATACGATAATATTTTTACTCATGCTATCTCTAAAAAACATATTCAAATATATGCACTTCATTGCGCATGATGAGATATTTTACAGACTTTCTCTACAACTGTTAGAGTTAACTCTCCATTACAGACTTTCTATTACAGCCTATAATACTGTCTCGTTTCAGATGTGTAGAATAATTCCTATGCTTTTGTCGCTTATTTTACTTATTATACGCGTGAGAACGGCAGTATATGCGCATTATTTGTGTGATTCTCGCTCTCACCAGTGTATATTCAGTCATGTAAATATTACTGACCTAGTGACCGCTGTCAAGTTTGTTTTTATATCATTCGTAGACAAAATTGACTTTTAATTGCTTTTGCTTTTCAGTTCTCATATTTACGTTTCTGATATTTTCCATTTACTTTTGTTGTTGTTTTTGTCATACACAGCTGGATTTTGATATGATATTAAAGTCTCCGAAGCAACATTTTTTCATATTTCGTGTTGCTGGAGTTGTCTGTTCTCGGGGTTGAGCAGTAGCTCACATCTAATAAAGCAATATCACATCACAAATAAATACAATTACTTTCATTTGATGTTGTTCGTTTTAGCTTTGTTTCTTTCAAATTGAATAAATGAACTCAAAATTAAATAGGTTAACCAATACGACTCCTCTAAAGTAATATGAGAACAATAAAATTAGTTTGGTAAACGTCATTATTTCTACAAGTAAATGCCGCAGGTTTGTATTTAGTTTTTTGTAACATTAAAGCCATAAATTATTTACACGTGATTTACGTGGTATTTAATATTTATTTCCCTTAACCAAGCAAAAACAAAACAAGTCAGAGGAAGAGCAATTGTTTACTAAAAATGAAAATATTTTTGAAACAAAAGAACATTTCCAAACAATATAAACCAACACAGAATTTCAAATTTTGTTTAAACAAACGAATCATGGCGTATGAGTGATATTGCGTATACCACCTGTAGTTACCATCGAATTTTAGTATGAAAAAAAATGTATAAATGGAAGCGATACTAACAGGAATTATAAAACAAATGCTGCTAAATGATTGTATACAAATTTATTTTCATACATTTGTAAGAGCAAAAATGTATGTGTAAATATGAAACACCATTCAATAGGCTAAACTGTTAACTGCATTGATTCGAATTAAGTGTTTAGGTAAGAAGTTAGAGTAGGTATTAGTTTGTATATCTAATCAGAGAGTGCTTTGTATGTATTTTCTCTTATTATGGAAGTAAAATTTTACAGATACATAGATACATACATATGTACATAATTGGTCATTACAACCCTTCAGTAAGGATTACGACCTAGCTTCTCATACCACTTATGTTTGAAATTATATTTGGGTATTTCAAGTCTAGTGTACCATGTGGTTTAATGTGACGTGTTTCTTAAACTAGTCGTTATTTGTTCTCTTTTTATTTCAGGTGATAAAATATAAAACTTTTCTAACAATTACTTTTACTGTGCAGCAAATACTCACCTGTTCATTTACAACTTTCAATTTCAAATGTTAATGACAACTTTCTAAAACTTTTCCTTCGACCTACATATACCCCCGTCTGCGTTTTATCACTTGCTGAAGACTATCCTCATTTCTTTTCCACTCAAGTGTAAATATCAACGCCAAAATTGTGGAATATTTTCAAATTTTTTGTTTTGAAAAAAATTTCTCAAAGCTTTATTTCTCGTATACGAGCAAGCGTTTTTAAAGTTTCGCTAAAAGAGAGTAAGTCAAGTAAAGTAAAAAGTTGAAGGAACAACAAAATCTTCTTATTTTTTTTTATTAATTTTTTTAAATTATACATTTTAAATTGAAATGCTTGAAATTATAAAATGGATAATTCACGACAAGAATAAAAGCAAAACATAAAAAAGAAAACGAATAAACAGATGGCAATGGAAAAGAATTCCAAGTAAAATTCATATACTGAAGGTCACCCGCAGCTGCACATCAATCAAAGTGTCGGAAACAATTAGAAAATCAATCTTTAACAAGCTGATAAAATGTTTACGTCGAGAAAGAATTGTGCGGCACATGTTAAAAACAAAATATAACAACGAAATAACTTACCAAAGTAAACGGAAAAAAGATGAAATTGACCTCAAACTCTAATCTTCTTAATAAGACCGAAATAAAGATTATTTTTCTTGAAGAATAAAAGTAAAGAAACCAAAAAAAAAATAAAAAAAAAATGATAAGCAACAAATTTATGGATTAACTTCAAGGTTTTGCGATCTACTCCTGTTCCTAACTTACGTTATGAGTCTAACATTAGATCCTTGGATGCACAGAGAGACATACTCACTACTAGATTATTTTATCCATTGACTTATGGCAAGAATAACCCACTGATACAAATAGCGAAAAATATAAGACATTCCAAAAGAAACCCAAAAGTACCCTCAACCCTTCATAGAATAATTCAAAATATTAAAGCCCATGACTTTCCAAATTATATCGCTTCAAGAATCACTGAACAACCATCATGGCTCTTAGATTCCTCATCCATTGACATGTCACTTAATAAATTTCCGAAATCTACTACTTCCCCTCTTCAATATAGACAATTATTTGCAAACATCAAGGAATCACTTACGGACTACGTATTCCTTTATACCGACGGTTCAAAACTAAATTCATCTGTTTCATACAGTATCACAACGGACAACAGAGTTATAAAAATTTCAAAACTTTATGAATTTAGTTCAAACTTTTCAGCAGAAATTATAGCGATATACGAGTCTTGTTTATATGTGAGAAAACAGAAGGGAAAATTTATTATCTGTACAGATTCTCTCTCAGCTATAAAGTCAATTCTTAATATCTCCAATACTAATTTCTATACATCTGCAATTAGAACTATTTTGATCGATCGATTTCCTAATCTTAAATTAATTTGGGTCCCTGGTCATTGTAGAATTATAGGTAATGAATTTGCAGACAATGCAGCAAAGAACGCGGGCAATCAACCCGTATACTTTACTGATAATTTAAATCGAAAAGATCTAATGAGACAAATTAATAAATACTACACCGAAATCGATAAGGATAAAACCTATAGTCATACCTCCTCAATGTACCGAATGATCAACAAAAGGAAGAATACAGTTTACGACTATTTAACAGAATATTCAAATGATTTCTTTAGACTTCATAGTATAAAACTTCTTCGTCTTAGAGTAGGACATACAATGATATCGCATGGTTTCATATTCAAACGAAATTTCACTCCATTCTGTAACTGCTACGCTAATATACCAATAACACTCAATCATATTTTATGCCACTGCCCATTGCTGTCGGACGTTCGTAATTCGATTTTTCAAAACTCAGATCCCTTAGACTCCCTATCCCATCCTAATGCTGAGAACATATCCAAACTAATGAAATTTCTTATAAAATCTAAGTTACTTTATGAAATATAAACATTGGAATTACTTTACAATAATATTATAATGTTATAATACTTTTTAGTCACATAATATATTAATTTTGTTGAGCTGAAGGCCTAAGCTGCTCTTGCTCTTATTCTTTTATATTTTACCTTATAATTTTAATTATAAGTTAAGAAGAAATAAAAAAAAAAAAAAAAAAAAAAAAAAAAACTTCAAGGTTCTTAAAATAAAAGATAAAAAAACTAGAAAAAGGAAGGAAACTTAAATAAAGAACGCGACTCAATGAAAAACCAACCCAGCACTCATTTTTAACATGAATGATATCGAAAAAGAAACACCGCCAGCTTATTAGATATTCTTTAGCTTCGCAATCAATGTTTAATAATTCACCAAACTATGTCCGGCTATCGCAAATAGATAATTAAGGAGTAGCACTAGCACCCGCTTTTTCATATCAGTTTTATTACTGATGAAATGAATGTGTCAAATACAAATACAAACATGTAATACACGTACGTAGTAAAATAAAATACTAGCACTACGAAGTCTTAAAAACTGTTGAGACATTTGCTTATATAGGTGTGAGTGCTGTTGTGTAAATAAATACGTGTGGCTTTAATTGGAACAAAGTAGACTCGTAGGATTTTAAAGGATAATAATTTTGATTTGACAATTGTTCACAGATGCAAATATTGAAGATTACTCATAAATACATACGTATATAAATATATTCTCATATGTTTGAAGATATGCATGTATATTTAATTACCTTTTAAAATGGCCTGTGTGCCTTACCTCTCTATTTGAACGTGAATTGTGTTACTTGTTTCCTTGCATGGTATACTGTTGTCCTGAAATTTAACATTTTTTTTTTGAGTGTAGGCTACACAAGGCCTTATACTTGCCCTATTAAGGAACAAAATTTCCTTCTTCTATATTTGCACCAACGAAATTAAGTACTATTATTGTTGTAGTGAAGAATTACATTAGTATTACAATCATACGATATTTTGTGCTCCCCTCAAACTTTGTGGGGTATCCCAATAAAACCCATTGCTCATGTAAATTTCAGTATGCTGCTCGGTGTCAAGAAGTACAAGCCCTTGCCCAAAACGTAATGTGCCCACAGACATTTCTTCTATATATGCTCTAATGCCTAATAGGCTCCAAGTATGAATGTCTTCCGATCATTACAGGATCTACTTGTTAGGCTCGAGACAACCATCTTTCTGAACAGGGTACTCTGAATTTACAGTATATTGTGAAAGACCGCGTATCATCCCCAGGCTGGATAGTCTCCTCTTATTATAATTTTCCAATCAAAAGTTTCGATTGCCTTAAACACATATAAGTTGGAAAGAGTTTTTGCATCTCTTAAGCTGCTCTTTTGTTAAGTATTCCAATGCAAACATCCGTTTCCAATACTTCTGGCCATTAGTAGCCATTTCTGGCCCATTAGTGACATAAAGGCTTCTTTCCCCCAGGACGTGGTATCCAGCAGAAGGTAACAATATTTTTCCTAACAAATACTTCATCTTTCCAATTCAAGTACTCGAATGGCGGATGGTAGCAGATCTGTGTTTAGCAGTCGGCTTCCATTTGGTACTATACTCATAGAAAAGATTGCTATACACAACACGGGTGGTATAACAAGATAGACGATGAAAGGGTGTAATGGCCTTTATGGTGGCGGTATATTTAAAATCAACATGATCTTCAAATTTCTGAGCAATTTGCTATGATGGAACATAGCATACGATATATGTATACAAACACAATAGTATAAAAAGAATGTTGAATTGTTCGATAGTGTCAGGCAAGGGAACAATTAAATACTAAAAATTTAGACGTTTAGTCGCCGTACTCTAGTGGGTAGTCTACTGGCTTACTAGACGTGAACCACGGTTTAAAACCTAGATCAGTCATCTCCAACAACTTGTCGACTTTAAACTGTAGGTCCCACCACTCATGTATTATGCTAACACACGCTACATAAGTGATTTGAGAAGGTAGATTGCCGCCCTGACTGAGTGGTTGTAATAACCAATTATGTATGTATATAATTAAAATGTATAATTTGAGAAACAATTTAGAGTTTAAAATAATTCTTAAGAATTAACAAAAGCATTTTTCTTACAAAATAAAAGTTAAATTTTACTTACAGATTTTAAAGTCAATGGTTTTTGGGAGCCAAAACACAAAACCACATCACAAATATGCCAGCGGCAGTAATTGATGTCACTGCACTGATTAACATTTGAAAATGTATTCAAAATCTTACTACAAATTCCTATACAAAGATGAATACAGAATTCTACTTAATATTGCTGCGGTTAGAAAGCAATGAACTCGAACATTTAAGCCTCCAACAGCGTCAACTAATTACGTGTGTCTGACATCAGTTTGATGTGGTTCAGACAAAATTGAAGTGTTGGTGGCATTAATTAAACAACATGTATGGCTTAAGAAGAATAACTTTTCAAATTAAGTGGAATAAATTTGAGGAAATTAAATCGTATTTTCGAATTCTACATTAAAATAGCGAGCAACAAAGTTAAAAAAAGGTTTGTTATTGCTTGTGCCAGCAAATCACCTTTATTTAATTGGAGATCAATATGAAAGGACAGCGTAATTGTAGTGTTTGCAAAAGAAAGAAAAAAATCAAATCAAAGTCATGAAATATGCATGCTCTTACATGCATATATCAAGCAATCAACTAGAAATTTATGCACTCTCTTTCTCTCTAGACACAAAATTGACTTCCTTAATGACTTCCTTTCCCTTCTGTTTTGCTATCACCGTGTATTTAAAAATTGCAATTTATTTAAAAGTTCTCTTAGAAAACATATCAAAGCACAAAGTTTGATGAAACTTAAAAAGACAATCTCGTTTATATGCAAATATAAAAAAGACAAACAAATAAGTGGAAGCCAAGAAACTAAAGGTCAAAGAAAGAACAAATTTTAATAATTTTTTTCAAACCATCTGTTCCATTTTTATTAACAAACTCGTGACATGAAAAGTTTAATGCAACATTTTAATAAAATGGAATGTCAAAAAAAGAAAAAACGGAAAAGAGAACAAGAGAACAAGAGAAGAAGACAAAGTTTAAGGTCAAGTGGCTGATAATTATGAAAAGAATGTAAGAGAAATTATTTCAGAACTTTTTTTAATGGTTTGTTGACATTTCGCCTAAAAACTCAAAAGACAGAATCAATTATAAAGAGCTGGAGGTCTTTTTATTTAATTGAAATATCATTTGGACTTCAAAAATGGTTTTTTGGTACTATTTCTGATTTGAAAGCTTTCATAATTAATTTGTTTTAATTTTTTTTCTCAGTTCAGTTAACATACGAGGGTTGCCTTTAATATTTCGGGATTTGGCAACCCTAGTGTTGCAATCTGCCAACTGACAGCTCTATCGTAAAGCTTGACATTTTTGAGGTTATACGTACTCAGAACGTTTTGACATACGAGCGCTATTTGTGTTGTTTACAGTAACTAAAAAGATTCATCTCGCCCAAAAAATGGAATTAAATCGTGAACATTTTCGTGAGATTATTTTTTACAACTGTCGACGTGGATTAACTCAACAACAGTGCATCGATGAAATTAATTTAATTTTTTGCGATGAAGCTCCATCAAGGACCAGTGTTTATCGATGGTATGGTGAGTTCAACCGACTTCGTAGTTCACTCCAAGACGAATTTCGTGAAGGTCATCCAAAATCAGTTGTTGTTCCGGAAACCATTGATGCTGTGCTCCAACTGATACTGCAAGATCGTCATGTGACCTATGGTGAGATTGAGACAACCTTAGGCATTTGTGGGGCCAGCATACATTCAATATTGCATGAACATTTGACTGTCAAAAAAATTTGTTCGCGTTGGATCCCACACAATTTGTCAATCGCTCACAAAAAAGCTCAAAATCTCTCAAAAAAAAACTCCGAAAATTGCTTCAAACGCATGCCAAAGTGTATAGATCTTAATGGGGAATATTTTGAAAAACAATAAAGCTATTTTCGATGATTAATACTTGTTTTTGTTATCTAATCCCGAAAAATAAAAGGCAACCCTCGTAAAAAAAATCTGCTTTTATTATTAAAAACATTTTTTTTTTATTCATGTTGATTTACTATTTGAAGTAATCCATCTTCCACAGTAACTAATACAGGGCGCCAGAAATATATTTGTTTTTATATTTTTAACATTGTTTAGCTTTTTGTGAACACAAATAATTTTATTTATTCTGTGTAAATCAATTTGTTGTTGAAAAACAAGAGAATTTTTTGATTTTTAACTTGTTAACCGGCAGCTATTTTTGACACAAATGTAAACAAAACCCGCAGAATTAGAAAATTTATTTAATTGAAATATCATTTGGACTTCAAAAATGGTTTTTTGGTACTATTTCTGATTTGAAAGCTTTCATAATTTAATTAAAATTAAAAAACAAATACAATGAACAAGCATTATATCCCGTGGGTGTTTAAATAAAACTTTGTATTTAGTTTTAAAACAAAATGTGTACATTATTACCACAAATTTATTTAAAATTTTGTTAATGTATTGGTTTAAAAAAAATAATGAATTTGGAAAGTATTGCCCCTAAAGAACTCTGCGATTCATAGCTAAAAATTTACATAAAACAGAAACTTGTATGGCATAGGGTGTAAACATAACATAATTGAACGTACAGCCCTTCAAGATTACGAGCTAGCTTCTCACAGCAATTATGCTACTTACATACATAATTCGTCAATACAACCCTTTAATCAAGATTATGACCTAGTTTCTCACACCACTTATGTTGTGTCCATTAACTTCTGTACATGAGTGGCGAGACCTGCAGTTTAAAGTGGATTCCGAATCACAAATTTTTGAGAAACTTTTCATGATATTTTATATTTACTCTCAGAGTATTTACCAGAAATCTGCCGAAAGAAAATTGTTGAAGAAATGTTTTTTCATATTTTGTTTGGTGGGAGATGTTCGATCAGAATTTTAATGTCTGTGTTTAGTTTTCATTCAAATTTTTTATTCTTCGCACAATTCTGTGTGCCACTGTTCACAACTTTATGTATACAACAATAATTGCTTTGTTTGTTATTCCTCTGTTTACGCTCTTTGCATAAACAATAACAAATACTAGGCAATTGTTCGACTGATCTTTGTAACGGAAATCTTCATACCACGATTACTCTCTTCAAACGCACCGCGTCTTCACACAAAATTGACTGAAGTTTTACTAGCTCAATTGGCTGCTTTGCCTTGCCTTTTATATGGCAAAGTAAGCAGTCTGATGAATGTTCTTGAAGGCTAATGTTCGTGGCTTGCCCTTCTCGAGATCTCCATAAATGTAAAGATCGTAGTTTCCTTATTGTTGTTTGTGAATTTTGTTTGCATTTATTCTCGTAGTGTTTGTTGTTGTATTTTTGTTTACTTGTTTACCATTTTTTACGCTGGTGTTTGTTCGTATATTTTTGTTTACTTGTTTATCATTTTTTATGCTGGTGTTTATTGTTATATTACGCTGTGCGACAATTTGTAAACAAGTTCATTGTTTTTGTTTTTTAGCTTCAACCGAGGTCGTAGTTCACTCCAAGACGAATTTCGTGAAGATCGTCCAAAATCAGTAGTTAGCTTTCGTTTATAATTTTAATGTTAACACCAGTATCTAGATTTTTTCATTTTCGTAACAACGTTAAAAAATAGGACACTGTACTATATAATATTATAACGAAATATGCTTTGGTATTTTCGGTTACATTTTTATTAAAACGCTTTTAATAACCTTAATCGAACCCTTTTGTAATTAAGAACTATACGTATAGTATCATCCGTATAGGAAAATTTTAATGACCAAACTCATGCATATTTTTATACTTTATATATATATACCATCATATGTAAGTATATAAATACCATCATATGTAAGTGCAAGTGTAAACCTTAATTAATTCACATTAAGCACATTCACATACATACATACATATGAAATTTTATATTATTTATGCTAAAAATAAATGCAATACATACGCTATACAATGTGCATGGATATACAACATCATACGTTATTGTATATCTTTATATTTTACACTGCAAGCAGTAGAAACCAAAATAATGATGACGACCATGATGATGGCTTATCATTATTACTAATTAAAAATTGTACATTATAGAAGTTACCTCATACAAAAATAAGCAAAATCAGCAACAAAATGATGTACATATTACTCTATAATACACAGACATTGAGAAATATTAAAAAAAAATTAAGCGCTTTTTATAGGCATACAAAAATTTTGCTGATTAACATCATGGTTAATAACGGTTATAATGATCATATTGTTAAAACCACGAAATATGTGATAGCAGATTTCCATTGCAAACCATTTGGTTTTAATCACTAATATTGTTGTAAAAATATACATGTATGTATAATACGAGTAGAATATATGATTAAATTGACAGCACAACAACAATACACACAAGCCAATAACAACAATACATTGTAATATGCAACATATAAGTAAGAAGTATTTAAATAATTTGAAATTTTCGTAATTTATAGATACATATCGTT
The DNA here is from genome assembly GCA_930367235.1 of Sarcophaga rosellei. NCBI lineage: Eukaryota > Metazoa > Arthropoda > Insecta > Diptera > Sarcophagidae > Sarcophaga > Sarcophaga rosellei. The sequence continues at coordinate 65,340,476 of OV884020.1, read as the reverse complement.
GGTCTCATGGAGAAAGGCCCTAACTCTTTGTTTTTTTTGTGATTCCAATGTTTATTTGTGTTAACTGCATTGGATTCACAAAAAAAAATCAATTTCGAGAAAACTGTGAGTTAGGGCCTTTCTACATGAGACCAACGATATGTACATATACTATGTTTTATAGGAAACATACGGTTTAAAAACAACCCACAGTGCGTATGAGTGTTGTGTGAACACAATTGTTTGAAATTAAAATTACTCATACGCAACCACAATAATAAAATTTAACATGGGAAGGGATCAATACATTGTACTAAAAAAAATAAATAAATAAATAAAAAAAATGTAGAGCATAATCGCAGTGCATTACATTGAAAAGATGGCTTTATAAATAATAATGCAAATAAGTGGAAGCATAAGGAAGGGAATTAAATATATAATTGACATGCAAAATTTAGAAAGGTTGACTAAAAGCATCTAAAGGTATACGACCTTATTCCTTAGAAATTTTCGAATCAAATGTATGTACCTTTACTATTAATACGTAGTCGTCGTAGTCTAGTAGGAAGCGTGTTGGCTTATTAGACGTGGCACCACGGTTCAACGCTCAGTCATCTCCAATAAAATAGAATATGAAAAAATATTTTTTTGGAAAATCATTCCTCTCAGTAGATTTCTCAAAAAAAATAAATAAATCGGGGAGTAAATAAAATAGCCATGAAATTAACACACACAGTATAGGAGGTGTGGGAAGCAAGGTCGTAATTCTGACTGAAGGGTTGTAATGACGAATTATGTATGTTTATGTGTTTATTTCAATTAAATTTTGATATGAAGCTTGCCACAAGACAAGCAAATGTTATTTTTTGTTTTTTTTTTCTTCTGCATTGAAATTATTTTTGACACCCTTTCACGAAACCGTTCCTTGGATTTCCCAGATTATATCATTGGATCTCATATTCCCATTTTCCGTACTTAATCTCAAATTAGCTCCTGTATATTATAAGCTAAAATTAGAAATGATTACTGTGTACGCAAGATTTTTCTTAAGCATCTGCTTATGCATGCCTACACTGTTTGGATATTTCGTATTCCATGATTTCCACGATTTCACAGAGTTCCATGATTCACATGTATCTAGAAGCGATATCTTCACAAATTGGTTTAACGCTCGAATGTTTTTAGTGCAGTGAATCAAACGCAGCTCGTCCCTTTCTATTTCTTGAGTGGATATCTGTCGTATGAATACCCTAGGCGTAGACTTGTTTGGATAGCTTAATTTCGGTTATCTTCTTCAAAGCAAACCACATTTCTTAGTAATCTGTGGTATTAAAGGCTTTGTCGAAATTAAAAAATGCTATGTAAAAAGCGTAGTAATTCGAACAACTGTTCCTGACTAATAACATGTTTTCCAGTGATTGGAATAAAGGAACACATTAGAAACAAACCAAATGCCACCAAAATTATAAAAAAAAAAATTCCCGATATCTGTTCCTTATCATGCCGCGATAATAGTCCTCCACAAAACATATGTAGCAAAAACAAAGACACAACCTTTCGCTTCAACGTAACACTTTATTCCGGCTCTTTCTTAAAAACTAAGTAACAATCAATCCCATAACTTAAAGCTAAGTCATAAAAAGGAAAGGGATAGATATATGTTTATAATGAACTTAAATCTAATTTATGTATATCAGCAGGACAATCATTTACATACTCGAAATATTATTGGTACACTCTAAAAAATATAAATATACATAGAGAAATACATAATAATATACATATAAATATGACACTACATAAATGTATTACTACACATATTATCTCAATCCTGAATTTTATTTTCATTCCAATACAATTTGCAAAACAGCCAATTGATTATCATTTATTAATTTATTTAAAATTGATATGCCCTTAAGCTATAATTAAAATTAAACACAGTTTACACCCTAAACTTTTCCTTATATTCTTCTAAGCAAGGGAAATAAAATCATTCCAGTTTTGTATTTTTTTTCAGGAAATTATTTTCATTTGTGTCATGCCCAACTCTTGTCACCTTCATAACCTCTACTGTTAACCATCATCATTCCATCATGGTAGAGACAAGCAACACTTTGAAATCTGAAATGAATTGAAGACATTTTAACGTACATATGTGAGTTGAAAAAAAAATGTATTCTGTTTGGCAAGAGTAACAGCCAAAGGCAATTTTATTGGAAATAAAAAAATTCCAAATGAGAAAAAAAAGAAATGATTACATATTTTACACTCACATATGTATGTATGTACATTTGTATTATTAGTTTTACATGAAAGAGAATACCTGATATTGGCAATTGATAAGTCATGTGGAAATATTCTAATTTCCTTTTTCCTTCTTACAAATAAAAGAATGAAAATAAAAAAAAAGAAGAAAGACAATCATGCTGTCGCCCTTACCCTAAAGTTCGTTCTGGAATAAATAATTGTACAATATAATGAACTGAATTATAAAATTATGCACATTGTAAAAGTCTACGTAGAAGCCGCCGTAATGTAATAGGTAGTCTGCTGGCTTATTAGACGTAAGGCCACGGCTCAAAAACTAGGTCAGACATATGAAAAAAAATTTCTTCGGCAACTTATTCTCAGTAGTTTTCTGGAAAAAAAAAATCTGAATGTAAATGAAAATTGCCATGAAAAGTTTCTCAAAAATCTGCCGTTCGGAGTCGACTTTAAATTGTAGGTCCCTTCATTCATGTACAAAATTAACACACACAAAATAAATGGTGAAGCTAGGTAGCTAGAGACTAGATCGTAATCCTGACTGAAAGTTTGTAATGACCAATTATGTTATGGTAGATTTCTCAATGCTCATTTTTTAAGATATTCATTGACGTAACGCAACCAGATAAGATCTTCTATGTGTTTCTGTAGCTTAAGTGATCTGAAATATGTTCTGTCTTCTTTACGCTTTGTCTTACATTTACTACAACAAATGATGATTTGAACTCTTTTTCTTTCAACTATTTTGCGCAGAAATGAATTTTAAATTTACTGTGGAGTTATTTGTGGCCCAATAGGATATTATAGCAGCAGGTAATGGTGTAATAAAAAATTTGCTTGCAATTACGTGCACTTATTTTTATTATATTAATTTATATTTATTTATATTAATATTTTATAAGTCTACGTAGAAATCGATTCTTTTCAACAAGTCAAAAATGATAGTTAATTCTGTCCCTGCGAATTTCACAATCACATATAAGTATTTACAGTAGAGGGTTATAGGTATCGCACAGTCAGAAGCACGTATAATATTTTCTCCAAATATATATGTACGTGAAGTTATTTGCATGCCGCTATATATCACAAAAAATAGTAGTGGTGAACAATATATTCATCGATATACAGCGATGTAACTTATAGGTACGTACGTACATTCATGATAGGTCATTACAACCCTTTACTGATTATCTAATAAATTTCACTTCCTTAGATATTTGCTTCCGATTAATGAAGACTAGAAATGCCTCCTTTTTTACTGTCACTTTTAGCGGTATGAGATTTAGAAGCGACTCCAACTTCAGGATTCGTTCATTGTTTTTTGTTTGTTTTTTCATTCAAAGTGACAAATTGTCCGCAACCAAAGCTATTCTTTATTTCTGTAAAATTTCGTATGATAGTTCATCCTGTAAATATGCAATACTTTAATTAATATCTTAATAGTGATGAGCGTATGAGTTATATTTAATTTTAATTTTAATATCCGTCATACGTATTAGTTTATCTTTGGTGTCGACTTTAATTGATATGAACGCTAAAAGCTTTTGTAGTATATGAAATCCCAAGGTTCTGCTGTTGTATCCAGAACTATCTCCCTGTGGATATAAGAAATTTTAGTTTACGTGCTTGATTGTATGCCTATGTGATTCTGGTGGAGATGGTATGGATAAGGAATGGAATTATAAGTTGTGAGTTGGGTATAGAGCTGTTCAAACTGAAGTCTCAATGTATTCGTTGTTTATTTAGTTGTTCCACATTATACTACAGCATCGCATAGCATTGCAGGCTCTACATAAGAACACCAAGTAGCTGTTTTGTAGCGCTAAAGCTCCATGAAGAATTTTTGGTCAAAAGTGCGATTTCTGAATAGGCTTACTTTTCATGATGTACGAAGTGATTACCCTTTTCATTCGAACGTACCACAGTAGCATCTAGCATTTTTGACAATGGATATATGTTGCACAATGGTTTTTTTTGTAAGTTTGATTAAAGATGCCTTCTGCGAATACTATTGTCTTGCATCCATTCACCAATCGCATTCAGATAATTGTTCTGACTATCACCGAAATATTATTCGCGTATTCTTTTTCGTGTAACATTCAAATTAGGTCATCAACTGCAACAGAAGAAAGAGAGCTACCAACCTTGAGGGCAGTAACACTGAAAACGATTGACGTTAGAGTGGTACAAGGTTAGAAGAATTAGATCCTCAATTGGAACCAAACAGTAGAAGGAAGAGAGTTACCTATCTTGAAGGCCGTAACGCTGAAACGCTGATCCTCAACTGGAACAAACAGCAGAGGAAAGAGAGTTCACCACTTTATGGGCCGTAATACAGAAATCGATAGATTCCAGAGTGGCATTAATCAGGACCAGAAAGAACATATTATATAATGCATCCTCCACAAATATATGTTTATGATGCATTTATCACTCAAATGATTCATATGATATGTAGACACACAATATTCCTGCAATCATTTTTCCTATAACCTATATATAGCTTTGTGGAAATTCCTTGCACTTATAGACATACATACATACCTCCCCTTATGGAAAAAAATATAACATGACTTACTGAATGCACTATATATAATGCATAAACTTTATTGTGATACAAAATTTTTATCATAATTTAAGTTCTTTTACTATCTTTCCATCCCCTTTGGCTTTATTATTTAAAGTTATTGGTTAAGAGGGTTACAGTTTACACAACTGATTGTATGCGTACATCAATGCATTTGTTTATCGTTATAACTTCATTACTATTTATGCAATTGCTTGAGGTTGCTTGCAGAAAACTCTACTAAATTTGCAAATAAAGCAGCAATTTTACATAAATTTTCATGTGATTGCAAAATTCTTACAACTGCCAAACGATAATAAAGAAACTGAAATAAAAATAGAAATAAAAGTAAAAAAAATGCCACGAAGCAGGAACAAAATTATACAATATTTTGAATTCATGTATTCAACGTGAACTGCAAAACTAGATGAGAAATAAAATTTAAAAAAAGAAATGAACTGCAGTTGTAAGTTTTAAAAAAAATTTCAGTTTATCTTTTCTTATTGCAGGTAACAGTAAGAAAAGAAGAAATACAATGATAACGAAATAAAAGTGAATAAGGAAAGAAAAAAAAGAAAGTCTACGACAAAAATTATTCGAATTCTAGTCAATATTATCAACAGTTCACTCGTTCGTTCGTCCATTGTGCACTTCATAAGACTAAATTTAGTATGTCAGTATTGCCTGTTATCTAGGTATTACTGAGAAGTCGTAAATGTTGCAGGTAGTAGCAAAAGTAACCTTTTGCTGCTGATATTTTTTTTTTGATTTGCCAGAGAAAAACTTCTGTCTTGCAACCAGTTGAGTAGGTATGTATGCTTATGTATGTATATTTATAATAAAAATTTTAAAAAGTTTTGTATCTAAGTAAGGACAGGAAAGATAATAAAATCCTTCTAAATGTACCTTTGGCATGTCATGTTACTCTGGTGTTGAGTTCATTGTCTTTACAAGTTTAATGCTGTGCAAGTACACTCTGAATTTTCAATAAATTTGTAACTTCTGTATACGATGAGATAAAAATTGATTGTAAATCTTGCTACTACTTCTGTTTAGCAATGAATATAAAAAAGATATTCAGTGTGGTTTCTCATAAGGTTTAGAGCAGGAAAGTCAACTCAGCATACTTTCGAAAATGTCGTTGTTTATCATTTTAAGTTAATATTTCAAATTCGTTGCAATAAATATTTGATTTTCATTTGTTTATTAAATTTCAAAACTAATACTCTACAAGATGCTCATCCTATCCGTGCTTCTTTATGGCGCATAGGCACGGACCCTATTAAGCACTGATGCAACAGCCTTGTGAGTATTGGAGAGAGTTTGCGATGATTTCTGCATCCGATCCAACAGTAAGCTGTATGAGCTTCTCAACGACGTAGACGTTGTACAGCGTATTAATATCTCGTGGCTACGAATGCTCCGACGGGACGGGTATTTGATGCAATGATCTGCGGAAGTCGGCGAAGAGAATGACCTCGTAGGAAGCCCCGTCACAGAGATTGGTGTGCCCAACTGGCGTAGATATGGATTAGGATGTAAATTCAAATGCAAAATACTATGTAACGCAGCGTAACATAATATCAAATATTGCGAACACTTCTGTATCTATAAATTCGAATTACTCGGTAAACTTTCTCCAAAGAAGGCAATATTTGCAGTAGCGGTTTTACAGCGATATTGAATAGCTCTGTTCATTTCAGTTAATATTTACAGTCTCTTAAAATTTCAAAATAAAAAGGAAGAGGGGAATGATTCTCTGTCAATCTTTGTGAAAACACATACTGCGCTCCAATTCTTGGATTATATTAACCTTAGATTAACCACATTATAGGGAGTTACTTAGCACCCTTTCCTTTCCAGGCAAATCCGCCGGCTTTTGTATCGCAGGCACGTTGAGAAAACATTCTCCGCAGTTTACCTTTCATTCCGACATTCGGGGTATGCTTCATCTAGGTCGTGACCATACTTATGGAGATATGCTCTGAAACATCCATAGCCAGTAAGCAGCTATGTCAGATGAAAGTTCAACTAGACGTGTTTTCTTTTGATCCATTCGACAATACTCAGTATGAACCTGAAGGTTCGTCCATCTTCCCTTGGTGAAATTGAATCTGTCTTGCAGCCATCTATCCATCAACACCCTTCTGTCAGGATTTCAACCTAGCTTTTTACACAACTTTTGTTGTGTATGTTAATCTTATACATTAGTGGCGGGACTTACAGTTTAAAGTCGATTCAGAACGACATATTTTTGAGAAACTTTTCATGGCAATATTATTTACTCTCAGCGTTTTTGCCAGAAATCTGCTGAGAGGTAATCGTCGATGTAATATTTTTCTTATTTTCGCCTTGCTGTCTGAAATGGTGTATGAACTGTGGTCTTACGTCTAATAAGGCAACACACTACCTACTAGACTACAGCGACTACATGTACAAATATTCTGTGCAATTACGTGATGAAATCATGCTGTCAGCCCCTAAGGAACACCAATTATTTGAAATAAAGTCAACAAAAGTTTTCCGGTTTACTAGCCACAAAGCTGCACATACCATAGGCCATCGAGCAATGGCTATTTAAATTTTTCCATAAGCCGTAAAACTTCACCTCATCTCATTTAAAAAGACATCTTATTGAAAACATTTCTCCCACAACGTTATTGTTATTAAAGTTGTTTTTTTGTTACGAACGAAACTCATTAAAGCCAACAGAAATACATATTTCTTCATTCGATTTATGTTTTGTATGATTCTATTCATTTGTTTTAAATATTTTGTAATGGCTTTTAAGAGCAAAATCTTGCTGTGTACTTATTGTGGTAAAGTAAATTAATTATTTAAATTAATTTAAAATTGCCATTGCCACTATAGCAATAACATCTAACACCTTACCGCCATGTAAAGCAGATTCTATGCAATGAACATCAAATTCTAATGGCAATTACTGCTCCTTTTAAAAGAATCATATACAATGTATGGATAAAAAGAGAACAGTCAAGTCTTTGTATGGAAATGCTATTTTAATAATAACGAATGGAAAGTGCAATACAATATACCAGCACTCTTACACTTCACTACCAACGCATGTACTTGTAAGAGCCTTTTCGCTAATATATTTTGCTGTTGGTGTTTCTTTTAATTGTAGAAAAAACCACTTACGAGTGAGTGTTTACAGACACATAATGCTGTACGCAATAACAATTAAATTAGAGTTGGTAATGCTGTTACATTTTATTTTTCTATTTAATTTCCATTAGCTATTCCTAGACTGCCATCACCGCTCTTCTTGCTGCTATTGCTACTGCTCAAATGACTTTAAAAGCTTTTTTATTAAATTAGTGAAGTCAAATGAGTGCCATTAATGCCAAAAAAAAGCAAAAAAGGAAAACAATTCCTTTGATTTTCTTAAAAACGTTTTCAGGATTTTTTCTTTTTTCAACAATTATTTCTGATTTTATATAAAGTTAAGTAATGATTTCCATAGCCTTTCTTCTAAATTATCAGTTTAATAGTGTTACTTAATTTTAAGCAAATGTATGATCCAGTCCATTCTAAATAAACACGCTTCCCCTGTGATAAATTGCCAACTTATCTTGTTTTTGTTCTTCCATAGAAGCAAGTACAGTTCTATCCTTTGTATCCTGTTATACTGTTTGTGTTTAATGTTTCCAACATACTTTATAACGGGATTTTCCATGCAATAATCGATAATTAAACAAGTGTTTTATTACATATACACACGCACATAATCAAGTTATAGTCTGGTTGCGAAGTAAATCTTTCGTAGTGTATGTGAATGCCCTGTTGTTTAAATTACTGCACAGTAAAGAAGAGAAAATAAAAACTAAAATAATCTGATAAAAATAGTTGAAAAAAGGTATGGGAAACAGAGAGAGAGAGAGAGAGAGAGAAAGAGAGAGAAAGACAAAATCAAGTGCTACACTGTGATAACGCACGTTGTAAATCTCAAACAGCAATGTAAAGAAAGGCTTTTCACATTCCACAGAGTTTGAAGAAAAAAAAGGAAAAAGGACTACAGCTCAAGCATCAACTCAAAGTATCATAAGAGTCAGACAAATGTCTTAAAGGAACAGTAACAGAGCAACGGCTAAACACTCCGTTACAATAACAGATGCAACATAAAAATAAACTGACTACACGGGAAAAATATTTTCTAATGCTTACAGTACACTTCTTCGTGTTGCCTGTACTAAACGAAGTACTTCAAGGAAAAGCAATAATAAATAATTGTCGAGAAATCTAAAATGTAATTTAAAGCCCTCTAGTCGAAACGATTATAAATCAAGATATATTTTTCTAGGCCAACACTATAATTACACACGGACTTGACCTTGTGTTAGTATAAATAAATCTTTCAAATCTGTTCCTTTACTATTTCTGTACATATGTACATACAGAATTGATCATTACAACGCTTCAGTCAGGATTACGACGTACATTCTTACACCACTTAGGTTGTGTGTGTGTTAATTTTATACATGAGTGGCGGGACCTACACTTTAAAGTCGACTCCGAAGGACAGATTTTTGAGAAACTTTTTCATGGCAGGCTTATTTACTATCAGAGTTTTTGCCAAATACCTGCCGAAGAAATATTATTACGTTTTTACCTTTTAAAAACGTTTAAAATATAAGCTCATGGATTGCACATACAAATAGAAATAAATTTGTGGATACTGTTCACAACTTGATGTAAACAACAACAATTGCTTTCTTTGTTATTCCGCTGTTTACACTCTTTGCATAAATAATCACAATTGGACAATTGTTTGACAGATCTTTGTTACGGAGATTTTCAAACATGATTACTTTCTTCCAACACACGTAAACACGTGGCTGAACTTCACTAAGTCACTCGCCTGCTATGTCTTGTCTTTTATATGGCAAAGTAAACAATCTGATGAATGTTCTTGAAGGAGAATGTTCGTGGCTTTCGGCTTCTCGAAAGCTTTATAAATGTAAACATCGTTGTTTTATTATTGTTGTTTGTGTATTTTATTTAGATTTGTGCTTGCGGGGTTTGTTGTTGTATTTTATAATTTTAATGTAAAGCTCTGTAAAAGCAAAATACCAGTATCTAGATTCTTCACTTTCGTAACAATATGTTTTCTGTATACAAAACGAGCTTTCCCTCCTATTCCTGCCATTGTCTAATTTTTGCGTGTTTACCAGTGATAACTTCATAGTTTGCGATTATTTATAATTTATATCAGTTGGTCAAATACACAAAAACTATTTGTTATTGTGGTCCTTTTAGTTTAAATTTAACAAAACAAAACTTTTTATTTTTTATTTTTAAAAGCCATCGAAAATGTAAACGTTTTTATACAAACATTTCAAACGGTTTTATTAGTATTTTATTTTTTTTTATTTTTTATTTCTTTTTTACACCAAAACACCAACCACCAAAAACAATGCAATTTGAGGCAAACGAGCAACAAAAACAAAAATAAAAACAAAATCAGTCAGTTTTTATAACACAACTGGTCGCGGTCAGTTTGTTGGCGGTTAAACATCAGGTGTAAAGCAAAACTGATCTGAAGAAGTAAAAATATTTACATAAAATGGAATAATCACACAAATATATCGACAAACGTACATTTGTACTGCCATTATTTGAAAATATTAAAACTAACTGTAAACATTGTTGTACAGTAAACACAAGCAACACGTTTTATATGGAATTTTTAATATTTTTGAATTTAAAGTAAAAATAAATAATTAGAATAAAAATATATTGCGATTGAAAATATCTATAACCACAGCAGTTAAAATTATTTGAATTTAAATTGAACAAGGCAAGAGACAATGAGAATTCTGTAATTTTTAGTTTACATTTTCAAAAATTAATTAAGGAAATATAGTAGATATACTTAGCAATATACAACACATTGTATTTTTAGAAATTTCTGAATATTTCTTGTTCTGTGAAAACATTCCTTTCCTAATAGTTCTACAAAGGGAAGTACTTTATATATGCAATGAGAGAAACCTAGAATTTGTGGAATATATAGGAAAGACAACATCAGAGGAGGTGTCCTTCAAATTGTAATATGATATGTAAATTAGTTCAGGCTTTGTGGTATGATATACCGGATTCAATATATCAAACATATGACGACCTAGACGATGTCTAGCTTTTTTAAGCGTCAACAGGGTCTCGATATTAACCACTCTAAAATTATTTGTCGCTGTCGTCTAGTTAGGGTTGCCAGCCTGGCTGGACTTGGCTGGATTGTCCAGCTTTTTTGATGCTTTCAAGCTAAAATTTAATTTGTCCAGCTAAATAGAAATTTTTTTAGTACACTGCCATAACATGGGCAATAATTTTGATGTTATCTTTGTCAAATCATGTTAACCAACACTGATTGAATATTTGTTATACAACTAAGTTATGATTTCCTTCTATCATCACTGACAAAATGTCTCAACACTTGAACAGCTGATAATACATACATACAATGGATATTTTAATAAAAATTATTAACACAAAACCAAAATTAATATTTTCTCAGTATTTTTTTATGTCCAGCTTTTTTCTGTTTTGTCCAGCTTTTTAAAACCCAATGTCCAGCATTTTGTGAATCGGAATCTGGCAACCCTACGTCTAGTAGACTGAGGCATGCCTAATCTGAGTGCATGCATATTGAACAAAACGAAATATGAAAAAATATTTGTTCGGCGTTCTCGCAAATATCCTAAGAGTAAATAAAATTTTCATGAAAAAGTTTCAAAAAAATCTGTAGTTTGGACTAGACCTTAAGCCGTAGGTACCGCCCCTCATGAACAAAATTAACACACACAATAAGGGTAGTGTGAGTAGATAGGCCATAGTCCTGACTGATGGGTTGTAATGACCAATTATGTATGCGAAAATGAAAGATCAAAATACTGATGTTTTGCGTTTACATCGCTTAACATTTAAATTTAAAAAAAAGCTACAAAAACAAAATAAACCTGTTTACTAATTATTATACTGCTTAATATAACAACCCCCAGCATAAAAAAATGGTAAGCAAGTAAACAAAAATATAACAACAAATACCAGCATGAACAAATGAAAACAACGATGTTCACATAAATAAAAACAACTATGTTTAGATTTATAGAGATTTCGATAAGGCGACGTCATGAATATTCGGCTTTAAGAACATTCATCAGAATATTTACGTCGCCATATAAAAGGCAAGGCAAATCAGGCGACCCAGTTAGTGAAGTTCAGTCAGTCTTGTGTGAAGACGCGGTGTGTTTGAAGAGAGTAATCGTGGTTTGAAGATCCGTTACAAAGATCGGTCGAATAATTGACTAGTAGTTGTTATTGTTTATGCAAAGGATATAAATAGAGGAATAACAAAGAAAAACAATTGTTGTTGTTTACATCAAGTTGTGAACAGTGGCACACAGAATTGTACGAATAATAAAGAATTTTAATTGAAACTGAACACAAATTTATTTTCTATTTAATATGCAATCTACGAGCTGATATTTTAAATATTTTTAAAAGCTAAAAATGTAACAGTATGAGTGTTTGATTACAATCATAGTATATTAAAAATCTTTTTAAATGTTATTTTTACAAATAAGTCTAGACTTTTTTAAGCTTTGTTATATGATAACAACATGTCATATTGTATGATTCCCATTATTATACATTACTATACATTAAATATGTTAAACATCATATGAAATAAACATACGTACATACACATATATGTATACAAAAAATAAGAGGATAATGCAAATGAGTTGTATTGATTTATGTAAAATTATAATAAATAATGTAATAATTAAATAAATAATAAATTAATACGAAAGCAGATAAAAGAATGCTACAATGTATGAATACTTATGATTTATATTCAAAATTAAAATGCTTTAAATATCTATTAACTGCAAACACATAAATTATATGTAATTTAAGATGAAATATGTTATTAACACATGATATGTACTTGCCAATATATTAAGACCAACAAAATCGAATGTGAAGTCCAAAGTATCCTGGAGTAAAAATTTAATATTTGATCCTGACCGAAACACTTAGGAAATATGCAAAATTTAATGAATTTTATTGTCTTATGTTTTTGTTTCTGTTGTGTAATCAATAATATGCAAAATTACAAAATAATTAATTAAGGTTTCATAGAATTTACTGAAAAATTTATAAGTTTTCAATACTTTAAATAAAAATATTCTAAACATGCATAGCCTTTACAATTAGCACACTCATTTATACGTTATTTTTCTAGTAATGCACAAAGATGAAATAGTTTATTTTAGGGCAGTTACAGTTAAAAGAGATATTTTAAGCTATACTCTATACATTTTTTTTTTTTTTTTTTTTTTTTTTGCGGGAAGGAGGGGAAATGCATTATGCATTCATGTATGCCGTCACCATACATGGTATGTCGGACTCTCCCATTAGGTATACCGACTAAAACCCCACCTTGTCTCCTCACCAGGGTATATTCCACCTCGGAACCACGGTTGTATTACTTCGAGGTGGACCCCTTTTCTGGCGGGTGTGCCAGTTCCATCATCATCAGCCTGCGTCCAGGCTCCGCTCTTCTCTTATTCCACTGCGTCTAGGTCGTATTTTTTCGTACGCAGGACATGATGCACAAATTCTGTTACTGCGTTCCAGCTTTCTCTATTGCTTATCATTTTCAGCACGACGTTTGTTGCACTAATATTTCCGGTTTCAGCTTCGAGTCGCTGACGGCTTTCGGCCCATCGACGACAGCTGAAGAAAGTGTATTCGGAGTCATCTAACGTTTTCTTCTCTTCATAGATACAAAATGGCGAGCTGCATTTCCCCATGCGATGTAGGTACTCTCTGAAGTATCCGTGACTCTATACATAGCAGTAACATTACAGTTACATGTTAAAAGAGATGTTTTAAGCTCTGTATAGAGTAACGAGTGCATCAATAGAAGAATTTAACAATAAATGACAGTTTATATCAGAAAACCAAACAATTACATGGTCAGGTAATTAGCACACACTCGTTAACGACGGGCAATTAATTATTTTTATTATATTGTAGAGGCACTCTCAATAATACACATACATACATAATTGGCCATTACAACCCTTCAGTCAGAAATACGGCCTAGCTTCTCACACTACTCATGTTGTGTGCCTTAATTTTTATACTTCAGTTGCGGGACATACAGTTTAACATCGACTCCGAACGACAAATTTTGAGAAACTTTTTCATGAAAAGTTTATTTATTCTCGAAGCTTTTGCCAGAAATCTGGTGAGAGAAAGTCGCGGAAAAAATATTTTTTTATTACTTGGTTTGGATGTCTGGCCTGGGGCTCGAACCTGGGCTTTACGTCTAACAAGCGAACACACTATCTACTAGACTATGGCGACTACTCTCTATAATAGCCAATTATATACTTCCACTTGCCACAAGTTTTGAATTCTAGTTTTTTCATTCAAATCGTATCATAAATTGGATTAAAATCAAAGCTTTATGATGGTCATTATATAATATCATACTTTGTCCAAGCGATAAGTTATCATTATCTTGCATAAAAAATCCATTTAACATGCATGAATAGAATCACAAGAGTTCAGACCATATGTTTGGCTAAATGCCGACCTATCAAGCAATCATTCTTTATCATCAAACCAACAGTATGCTATTTGGAAGCTGTTCCTCCCTTATACAACTTCCCCATACGTAATAGCCTTCAAAGTACAGCTTCAATCTGATGTCTTATTAGACGTGAGGCCTCTGAGAGTAAATAAAATTGTGTTGAAAATTTTCTCAAAAATCTGTCGTTCGGAGTCGACTTTAAGCTATAAGTCCTGCCGCTCATATACAAAATTAACACGCACAACATAAGTGGTCTGAAAACCTAGATCATAATCCATACTGAAGGGTTATAATGACCAATAATGCATATAGCTTGGATTTAAATGTTTCATCGGTAGAGGCCACTTTTTGTTGCTTCAATTTGAGTCAATTGAAGTCGATTGAAGTTACATTCACCACTGCTAAACGCGTTCTTTCCAAATGACTGCTTTTCCGGCCTTCAATGTTTTATTTAGTATGTATTAATTTACGAATTGTTTAATGCTCCAAGTAAATATAATCAGTACTAAAATACATTAATTCACAAAAAATTATAGCAATTATTAATTTTGCTCATAAATTAGAATAAATTTAATGAAATCTATAAATTATACACGTATACCATGTCAACAAATGTAATAAAAAGAATTCTACAAAAAATATTTATAATTACATGTACGATTAATGAATATTTTTAAATTAAATTAATGATTTAATTAAAAGCCATGATTGAAAATGCAACAATTAAAAATAAAAAGCAAGTGAAAAAAAATTCTTTAAAAAAAATGTTTACTTTTCAATAAAAATAGTTTTTAGTGGCTGCAATGCAATACTATATAAACAAAAGAAAGAAACAAAAAATAATAGCCATAGCCAGAGATAATTAATGATAAAATAATCGATTTGTTTGTTTTGTATTGGTTAACAAAATTAATTAAATAACTTAAAATGCTAACGGCGGCATAATGTGCAAAACGTGTAAATGATACGCTTGATAGGGAAGAGACTAGAACATTAAATTCAACAATTCCAATTAAAATACAAAAGGACAGACATAAATGTGTATTGAAAAAAATCCACTTGGAGATTAGATTTTCGATGTAGATAACAGATTTATCTGATTAAAGCAATATTAAAGGAAACGGCTTTGTTAAAAATTAAGACCAAAACAATCTACTTGGAAAATATTGTTACGTTTCTACCTTTTAAAAACGTCTAAAATATGAGCTCGTAAATTGCAAAGAAAAATAAAAATAAGTTTGTGTTTAGTTTTAATTAAATTCTTTATTCTTTGCATTGTTCTGTTTGCCGCTGTTCACAACTTGATGTGAACAACAACCATTGCTTTCTTTGTTATTCCTCTATGCACTCTTCTGCATAAACAATAACAATTACTTGACAATTGTTCGACTTATCTTTGTAACGGAGATCTTCAACCCACATTTACTCTTTTCAAACACACCGAGTCTTAACGCAAACCTGACTGAACTTTTACTGACCCCGTTGCCTGCTTCGAATTGCCTTTTATATGGCAACGCAAACAGTCTGATGAATGTTCTTGACGGCGAATGTTCGCGGCTACGCCTTCTCGAGATCTCTATAAATGTAAACATCGTTGTTTCATGTGTTTGTGTATTTTGTTTCAAATTTAGCCATAGTCCTAAGGTTTCCAAAACAGGTTTCCTTACGAGCGAGCTTTATTTGGGACCGGAGATATAGGCGACGAAGTTAATTGATGTGTTTAAAAAAGGAACAAAGGCAAAATTTAATAAGAAATTGGTCTAGTGTGGGAATTGGATCAAGTGAGCTGGATAGGCATTTCAATGATTACAAAACAAATATGCCTTCATTTATGTCTTCAAATATGCAATAATGCCAAAATCGGATAAAAATGGACCTAGTGGTGAAACGGACCTCGTGGGCTGAATACCCATGGTCTACAGGATTCCAAAACAGTTTTCTTTATGGTCGTGAGTTACGTGAAACCGGATATATGAAGAAATCTATGTAAATACGGATAAAAATTAAATTTTAGTTAAATGGACTTAAAATTTTTAATAATTTTCATTGAGTTTATTTAAATGTATATATAGAACATAATATCGTATTTTTCGCAAGTTGAATTTTTTTGGTAGATGACTTGCCCTTCTTTCTTGTTGATGATTTGTATTTTTTAGGTCGATGACTTGCATTTTTCTTGGACGATGACTTGCACTTCTTGGTCGATGACTTGCATTTTTCTTGGTCGATGACTTGCATTTTTCTTGGACGATGATTTGCATTTCTTGGTCGATGACTTGTATTTTTTAGGTCGATGACTTGCATTTCTTTGTCGATGACTTGCATTTTTCTTGGTCGATGATTTGCATTTGTTAGTCGATGACTTGCATTTTTCTTGGACGTTGACTTGCATTTCTTGGTCAATGACTTGCATTTCTTGGTCGATGACATGCATTTTTCTTGGACGTTGACTTGCATTTTTCTGATGATTTGCATTTTTCTTGGTCGATGACTTACATTGTTCTTGATCGATGACTTGCATTTTTTGGTCGATGACTTACATTTTTTGGTCGGTTTTGGAGTATTAATATTAGGCGACTTTACAATGTCGTTGGAATGGAGAAGGATGCTCTGGCGAGACCGGTATTTGATGCAGGCGTCTGCGAAGAGGAAGAGCTCGTTTGCGTTTGAAGGGCCAGATCGGAAGGGAAAGGCCTGTCATCGATTGGTGTACCAACTGGTGTAGGGGCGCAAGAAGCAAACACACCTGGAAGGATGTGTTAACTCAGGCCAATTAAGTAAGTAAGTAAGACTTGCATTTTTTTGCATGAGAGAAAAACCCAGAAAAAAAATTTTGTTGTAAACTGTAGGTCCCAACACTCATGTATAAAATTGACACACATAACAGGCGTGGTATGAGGAGCTAGGTTGTAATCCTTACTGAAGAACAATTTTATTTGAATCTTTGAGATTGCTTTATAGCTACAGCATCGATAGATGATTCATGCACTTCGTAAAAAAAATTATTCTTTTATAACTTCAGTAATTATTTAAAAATATTGGAAATGTATATGAATTCAATATTACCGGCTTAATCTGACTGTATTGAATGTAATCACCCCATTAAAGTGTATTCATTCGTTAACTGTATAAACAAGCAAACATTTCTACAGTCATATTATAAATAAAATACTTAAAACAGATAAATATTATATAAATACTCGTAATGAGCAGTTAAAAATATTTCTGAAATATTTATATTTATAGATTAACTTTTAAAATTAACATTAAAGCTGACAAGTACTTCAAGCATAACGCCATGTAACCTGGCATGTTATTTATAAATATTTACATGTGTAAACTTAACAACAAATTTACTCAATATACAGTACAACTAATGAAGTGTAAAAAGAAGATACAAAGGATATATCGCATGTTTTTAAATGTTAGCACAAAATAATGCAACGTATCATAACTACTTGTTAGTCTTATCTTAAAAAAAGGAATTTAATGTTTTATATTGCACCATGATGTATCGAATATGGTGACATGATATGGCAATGAAACGGTTTAAAATGTTATGCCAATAAAAAACAAGAGACGAAGTTCTATCAACTAAGTGTTAAAAAGTTTTTCACTTTATAAGTCAGAATTTTTGTTCCATTATTTTGTGCTTTTGTAATTTTACTATTCATCTTAAATACGAAAAATTCTTTACGTATATAAAATGATGTAAAACATGGTTTTCTCTGATTGTCATGTCATGCATTTTCAATAAATTGTCATAATAAAAATTTAAATTTTGATTTCTGTTTAATTCTACAATATTATGCAGCATTAAGGAATGCAGAATAAAATAGAAATTAAATTCCCTGGTAATTGTTTTAAATTTTCTACTTGTTCGCGTTAGATCAGACATTCCTTAGTAGTTTGTTACAAATATTTACTAAAACTTTCAATATTTAATGAGAAAATTAAACAAGAAAATTATTTCGTCGCAAAGTAAACAGTAGGCGGAATTTACATTTCTATATTCCCTGAAAACTTTATTCCATTATTTTCCTTTCTTTATTTTTTGTTCGTTTTTCATTTCGTAAGAAAATGAAAAAAAGTTTGAATATTAAATTTATTATCCTTTGTCCTTTCTACGTCTGTTTTTGGTCAGTTTCTTTTACTTTTTTTCTGAAGCCCACTTTATGACAGAAGCCATTTGCATATAATTTAACAAGTTTTCACTTGAAATAATCGATTCTAATTTACGCTTAATAAACTTTTTTCTATTCTTGCATAAAAAAGTCTCCTTTTGATTACATTCCTTTCGGGATTATACACAGGGCATTAAATAGAGTAGGTGTAGATCGTACGACATTTGGATGTATGACAGATGTCCTACGCACACGATTTGCGTATGTAAAGCACAGAATGATAGATATTTCACCTACAAACTCAGGTTCTTTCATCATTATAAGAATTATTTTGGAATGAATTGTTGACGAAATTGTCCTACGAGGACACTGACAGTCAAGGCTACAATTGCATAATTCTAATGGCTACAGACAAATATGAAGAGACTCTTTACACATGGTGGTGAAGACTAGATCTATGGAGAGTATGATTAAAGCAAACCTGATAAGTTGTTTATTAGGAGGCGGCATGACATTACAAATCTAGTAGCTGATAGGGCTCTCCTTAATTCTCTCTCTTCAGGGCACATACATACATTATTGGTCATTACAACCTAGTACGACCTAGGTCCTCACAACAACTTATGTTGTGTGTGTTAATTTTTATACATGAGTGGCAGGGACTACAGTTTAAAGTCGACTTCGAACGACAGATACTTTTCAGGAACTTTTCAGAAATCTATTGAGAAGAAGCCGAAGAATTTTTTTTCATATTTCGTTTTGCATTGGAGATGTTTGACCAAGGCTTTGAACAGAGGGCTCATGTCTAAAAAGCCAACACATTACCTACTATTACGGTTACTTCAAGGGAACAGTAAACTCTAAGTTATTTCCAAAGACTTTTTAACGAGATTGAGTAATAAGAGTGAATTGAACAATCTGAAGGGGAAAAAAATTTTTAACAGAGAAATATATCATGGTAATAAAAGACGCAGAGAAGAGCTAGAACGACAGGAGCGGGGGTGTTCAATCCCAGAGTGAAATATTTGGAACCAATATCATCTTAGACAGAAAGAACAAAAAACGTAAGAGAGCAACACTTATCTGGCAGTTAGGGAGTTATTTGGGCATACATTTCGTTTGTGGTTAACATGACGAAATTTGAAATTTTGTAAAGTCTTTTCAGTACTACAATAATAAATGTAAACAACGATGTTAACATTTATAGAGCTTTCAAGAAGGCGAAGTCATGAACGTTAGCCTTAAAAAACATTCATCAGACTGTTTACTTTGCCATATAAAAGGCAAGGCAAAGCACTCAACGGAGTGAGTGAATTTCAGTCAGTCTTGCGTGAAGACGCGATGCGTTTGAAGAGGGTAATCGTGGTTTAAAGATCTCCGTTACAAAGATCTGTCGAATAATTGACTAGTAATTGTTATTGTTTAAACAGAGGAATTACAAACAAAAGCAATTGTTGTTGTTTACATCAAGTTGTGAACAGTGGCACATAGAATTGTGCGAACAATAAAACATTTAATTAAAACTAAACACAAATTTATTTTTATTTGATTTAAACGTTTTTAAAGTGTAAAAATGTAACAATATTTTAGTAGAATTAATTTCTAAAATCTTCAGCACCCAACATCCAAATCTCCTCATGACAAATAATTGCTAACATCTTTGAATTGTATCTGGTAATTTAATCTGATGGCAGCATTTAAGAGTTAAAATTTACGTAATTTAATTGGAAATCATGACAAATTTAATGTTCACTTTATGGGAAATTGTTTGCGTATGAGTTCGTTATAATTATTAAAATTTAATACGCATTATTAAAATTACTTTGTAATGTCTGTTCTTACCTTTAATGTCAGATGCACACATACGACCTGGAAACATTAAATTACAGCAAAATAACGAAGGCATGCTTGCTTCTCATATAAGGTTGCAATGTTTATTACATCATAAACAATTATCTTCCTTTTCAGTTTTATTTTGCCTTTCATGCAATACTTTTTTTTTGTTCATGCACGTAATGAAATTGTTTAAATTATTTTCTCCACAACGGCGTCGCTGCAATGGCAGCTTTGCTACTTTGCTACAGAAAGTGTTTAAGTAGCATAAAATGCATGCAGAATCCAGTTTGTGTTCTTATATACGTCTGGCTTATAATGTCTGCATGCAAGAATGTTTTCTTCTTCATTTTAAAAATGTGTAAGGAATGCAAATTTTGTATTATAAGGATCAAATGCGTCTCATTAACTTGAGATGTTAAAAGGCATGTTTTAATTAAATTTAAGAATTAAATAAAGGATGAAAACTTCTACGGAGCAGAAAATCAAAGACTTTTTCAGATGATCTTTGTTTTTAATCGAAAATATTTTAAGCATGTATAATAAATGGTTGAAATGTTTCATAAGTGCGAATGAAAGGTAATAAAATGGTTTATGTCTGCAAAAAGAAATATGTAGCCTATTAGGAGATATTTATGACTTTATGAATCTAAATTCTACACTAGGCTTCGTTGAAAATTAAGAACTGTTGGCACATAAAATCAACGAGAAGTTTCTATTGAAATTATTTCAAATCTAAATTTTGTTGCGGAACCCTTCATATAAGTTTTTTAACCAGAAATTTTTAATATTTAATTGGGTAATAATTTAAAACTTTTTAATGAATTCAACGTGAGCTTTAGCTAGAAATTTATTTAATTTTCGTTTAAAATTCTATAATTTATCACACATAATAAGTCTTGAAAGGCATAACCTCCTAAGGGGGCTGATATACTCGTATTCTTTATTGTAAAAAAACTGTAGTTGTACCAAAAAGTAATGACTAATCCAATTCGCTTAAAATTATGCCAATATGTTGGAATGATTATTTCACTTTTAAAGAATTGGAACTTTTTCAATCCTAATTCAGTAAGTTTGCGTCAGAATCTGATATTGTATCCACTCATAAATACGTATGCACTGATGACGTTTACGAGATCTGTTCAATAAATACGATACAATTTAATTTTAGCTTGTACATGTTTAATTACAAATTTATTGTGGTATACATACATACATAATTGGCCATTACAACCCTTCGTCAGGATTACGGCGTAGCTTCTCAACACCACTCATGTTGTGTGCGTTAATTTTATACATGAGTGGCGGGACCTACAGTTTAAAGTCGACTCCGAACGACAGATTTTTTGAGAAGCTTTTCATGGCAATTTTTACTCTCAGAGTTTTTGCCAGAAATCTGCTGAGAGGAAGTCGCCGAAGAAATACTTTTTGTATTTTGTTTTTGATGTCTGGCCTGGGATTCGAACTCGGGCCTTTCGTCTAATAAGCCAACACACTACCTACTAGACCACGGCGACTTATTGTGGTATACCTTCTATTTAATTGCATTTGAAGTACTTATATTACGTATACGCATCATACCACATGTATTACAATAGCTACTCTGAAAAGTATGCAATAAAATATCTATGATTTTGTCATATATGAAATTAATGGTATTAAATATCACTCATACGTCACATATGTACATGTCATTACGAATTTTACGTATTAAATATGAGGAAAATGTGTTTAAATTTAAAAATGAAATAAAACAAGAACGGTTTGAAATTTTGCCAAAAATAATTTTTTATTGTGAAGTCCAATTGTTCCGGTTGGAAATGGAATATTATCTACTTTATATGGCTGCCCTCACAGTACCTTATTCGTTCCAATTTTCCAATTTTCCTGCACTTTTTCGAGTGTATGGGATCGTATCTCATCAATGGCATCGCAAATAGTTGCCTGCAAAAACTCAATTGTTTCTGGTTTATTGGCATAACACTTTTTTTTTAACGGCGCACCAGAGAAAATATTCCAATGGTGCCAAACTGCATCTTTTTGGCGGCCAACTGACATCACCATTTCGACTAATTAAAGGGCGGTCAAACATTCGATCCAATAAATCGATTGTGACATGAGATGTGTGGCAAATTTCACCATACTGTTGAAACCAAACATCGTTGACATCAACACCATGAAGAGCGGGTACAAAAAATATCGATTACCATGAAGTGATAGTTGTCTCAATTGACTGTAATGGTTGCGGCATCGTATTTTTCAAAGAAATATGGGAAAATTATGCCTGCGCTCCAAAAGTCACTCGCACCAAACAGTCACTCGTAATGGGTGCATTGGGCTTTGTTAGACCTCGCGTGCTGATTCTGAGCCCCAAATATTAAAGTCCTTACCAAGACGAAACTGAGCTTCATCCGAAAATATGATTTTGAAAAATCGACATCATCGTGCAGTTTCTCTGTTGCTCAATAAATTCCAATGTTGATTGCGTGAATCGATTCATTACTTTCAGTTTAGATGATATTCTGAGTTTTGTGACAGAATAGAATGACATAAGTATTGCCAGTTCGGAATAACCGATGGTTAAAATTTAAACCAATAGATGACCCACCCGATGTTATAAATTTATGAAATCTATAGAGTTTTAAACAATTGCAACATGAAAATCTAGTTATTTTTTTTTTTGTTCTCTAGTCTTTCTCTGAAATAAACAATAAAACTGTATATGAGTTCCTGTACTGGTACATATAGCAGTCTCCTTGTTTGATTATTTGTTAGTTTCCTTCAGCATTATTTCAGTTCAAATTCCAGATAAACAGCATAAAGTTTTAAAGCTACAACCAAATCCCATAATAAATAAAAAAAAGTTCGTAAAATACTAAATAAAACAAGTGAAATAAAAATAAAAAATAAAAATAAACCGCGGTCCTCATTGCTGCATGTTAAATATCCTCGAGCGTTATTAAATGACATTAAAATGAAAATAAAAAGAAAATGAAATAGCATGGCAACCAACAATGGCTACATACTACATACAGCAACAACAACAATAATATACACAAATAGAAATGGCCAACGAACGTTGTCTGCCATAATATTTTGTGGAGCAAACATTTTCACATACATGAACAAACATTGCTGGTTGCAAGTAGTTGTTGTAATAAAATGTACTCGTATGTAGGTACCGTATATTGTAGCTTAGCCGGAAACATGGGAAACATTGCCAGGATATGTTTTACTATTCCATGCTGTTAACTTGTGTTTGTTCCTTGCTTTGAAGTGAAAGTTTTATGTTTTATTTTTGATTTTCATTTAATTTCATTTCATTCACTTAATTTTTATATTTCTAAACGATTCCTTTTTAAAGCAATTTAGCGATGAAGTAGAGTGCCACAAATAAAAAAATATTGAGTTTAAACTGAAACAGTAGAGAGGAAACATAATTTGATTTGAAAAAATATAAAACGAAATAAAAATAAATAATATAATAATAAGGATTTGAACTGGAATTCAGAAAATTGATATTTCAAAACTATTTCGTTACAGATTTTAGTTTCATTTAAAAAATAATTTTATTAACCCTCGTTGTGAGAGTGCGTGATGCTATAAAGCTTTAGAAATATTAAATGTTATGAAAAATTTAATGAAGAGCCAATGTATTTATGTTCTGATATCATATTTATAACATACTGTTACTAAAATGGAAATGGTGTCATTAAAATAATAAACAAAAGCTCCAAAAACAACACAATGGACTTGTTTACATGATCAACGAATAAGTAAAAATATAGCAACAAAAACAATGGGCTTGTTTACATGATCAAAGAATTAACTAGAATATAACAACAACATCAGTGTATAAAAAAGTGGATAAACAAAGTAAACAAGCAACAACAACACTACAAGGACAAACGTAAACAAGATACACAAACAACAATAATGAAAACAACTTGTTTACATGTTTAGATATTTCGCGAGAGCAGTCATCCTCCTTCGAGAGTATTCATCAGACTGTGGATCCAGTGATATAAAGGCAAGACAAAACGAGCATCGATGAGAAAAAATTCAGTCAGTCCTGTGTAAAGACACGTTGCGTTGCGTGTTCAGAGAATCGTGGTTTAAAGTTCTAACGATGGAGTGTACAAAAAGAACAACAATTTAAGTAAATTGTTGTTGTGTGAATCAATTTTACCAAAAGTTTGCACACAGAGTTGTGTGAACAATGAAGAATTGATTTAGATTTAAACACATATTTATTTTTATTTTATTTGCAATCTACGATCTCATACTTTTAACGTTTTTAAAAGGGTAAAAACATAACAATATAATCGTTTGCAAGTTTGATGCAAGTGTCCAGTAACCATTAATAGGAACGATAACTTCGGGGAATCTTTGTAGAAAGATCACTTATAAATTATTTCAGTTTACCAACTATGTGTGGTCATTACAACGCTTTAGCAAGGATTACGACCTACATAGTTTCTTACACCACTTATGTTATTTGTTTAAAGTTTCAAGTCGACTCCGAGCCACAGATTTTTTGTGAAACTTTTCATGCAATTTTAATTTCTTAATTTTAATTTCTCTCAGACTACAATGTATGAAAAGTTTAATATAAACAAAAATAAAAATAATGTTATATCAGGCATTTCGCCAAATAAAAAATATTATTCCTTTTAAAATGAGTTGTCATGACACCCACATAACACCATTGCAGGTGTTTGATTATGAAGGATGACAGAATAAATCGATTTACTATTCCGTAGTGTGATCTAAAATGTTTACCACAATCCTACTTGTTGTCGCTATTTAAGTTCATTTGAAGGTCATAAATAATTTATCACTCACATTTGATTGTTTTTAACCCTGCAAATTCATGAAGAATATGCTATAAATAGAACAAATCTGTTACTTTTTCTCATATTTTCTATATTTTTTTATGATTTAAATAGATTTTGTGCAACATTATAGATTCATTATTTCGATACACTGTATTACATTGAATGTCACTTAACATGATGCTGTGATATTGTGACGAGCATGTGATTAACTGCGAAATTAAAATCTACATTGCCTCGATACTATAAAAGAAATTAAAAAATGTCTTAAACAATAATGACAGATTAAAATGAATGAATTGCAATGCAGTAATAAAATGAAATTTGTGCTATTTTTCTTTTATTTATATTTTCTTTATATTTTAATAAGAGATAAAAATGGAACATATTTTTTCATTAAATATATGAATCAGTTTTCATATGTATTATGACTTATTAAAATCTGCATCAGAAACAGTGAAGATAAAACTGGCAGTAGGTTAGGTTGGAGGACGTGTACTTGTCAACTGTGACAAGTACAGTATCCGTATGTCGAATTGACCCATTGTACAACGTCCTAGCTTCTCACACCACTCGTGTTGTGTGCGTTAATTTTATACTTGATTAGAGGGACCTACAGTTTAAAGTCGACTCCGAACGACAGATTTTTTTTTGAGAAGCTTTTCATGGACATTTTTACTCTCAGAGTTTTTGCCAAAAATCTGCTGAAAGGAAGTCGCCGAAGAAATATTTTCATATTTTCATTTTAATGTCTGACCTGGGATTTGAACTCGTGCCTTTCGTCTAATACGCCAACACACTACCTACTAGACCACGGCGACTTCTAAACTGGCAGTAACGGTAATTATATTTGCAGTACCAATTGTTCGAACTTATATGTACGACTCCATCAAAGTCAGGCTGAAGACTTCGCTTAAAGTTTGATAGAATTCATGTTGAATAATGATGGCTTCATTAGACTTTCGAGAAAGGGTGAGCCATATACGGACTTTCTGGTAAATTATCGAAGCAATATTCTCTTACTTTTTGGACAATATGAAAATTTTTCAAATGCGAAGCAGACTTTTACAAACAAATTACTTGAGAATCAACAGAACGATAGATATACGCCGCAATTTACAAATTTTACAAAGTTGCCGGCTACATGCATACATAGTTGGTCATTACAACCCTTCAGTCAGGATTGCGATTTCGTTTCTCACACCACTTATGTTGTGTGCGTTAATTTTATACAAAATGGTGGAGCCTACACTTTAACGTCAAATCCGAACAAGAGATTTTTGAGAAACTTTTAATGGCAATTGTTAATGGCAGAGTTTTTGCCAAAAACGTTAAAACTAAACCCAATTCATATTCCAGGTATCTTAAACTTACTACCGAAATCAGTTTTCAACTGTACTTCATAATGTCACATAAAGCATGAAATTTTTTGCTTGTTAATAATAGTTAACCTACAGCTGTAATTAAAATTAATTACTGTCTTGGACATTGTATTAGTGTCTGTATTATGAGCACTATTTGTCTCTATTATCAGAGGCAATTAACACCTGTGCTACGGTGTCATTGAGAGATTATTTTAAGCCGACGTGCCTTGTAATACATACAGGAGTCATTAAAACATTAGGCGACTTTAGTGGGCATATAGCGAAAAAGCTTTTTGTCTACAACATTCTTATCTAAGTCGTTTACAATGTCTTCCAGAATTTTGCTACACAGTTGTTACTGAAAGTTTGGCATATAATTAAATGTGACGTCGTTAATCTTGACATTAATGTCTGCACGTAAATATGTTGAAATAAATTATCTGATTTAAGAACACAACTGTATGTGACATTAAGAAGAAAAAAACAATTTAATTAAATTTCTATAAATTAAAATAAAAATAAAACTAAAAATATAAATAAAAAAATACTCAAGTAAATCCACAAAAAGTTAAAGTCAGTTACTAGACGCCGCTGTAGTCTTGTAAGTAGTATCTTGCCGTGTTCAGTTGAGGCCACGGTTCAAACCTCAGGTCAAACATCTCCTACAAAACGAAATACCATGTGTAAAATTAACACACAAAACATAAGTGGTATTAGAAGCAATCCTGTCTGATGGGTTGTAATGATAAATTATGTATATGTATGCATGTAAGTATTTACTAATATCGGTAATACTTGTATTTTCTTTAGTATATAACTGTGACAGGAAAGCATTCCCATTATGTGTTTTTAGTTTTAAATATTCACGTTCTACAGTAATTTTCTTCGCAAAAATAGTTTGTTAAAATTGATTCGTTCGAATCAGGTTGACTGAAGTTTTGTTCTTAAGAATTAATCAACTAAACATAAAAGACATTTAGTTTCTGGAACACAATGCAGCAGGAAATACAGCACGTTTAATACTCGATTTAATGCAAAACAAATTTGGTGATAATTTTCTTTCTAGAAATGATCCTGTACAGTGGTCCCGTCGTTCGTGCTATTTAAGGCGTCAGGATATTAAAACATTAAGGCTTACTTAGACTTTATGCTGTCCAAAAATTACTCACAGTATGTTTCTGCCTATTTTACAAATGCAATCATTTAGCGTATAGCACTGATAACACATAGAATGTATATTTTTGATAGGCGCATAAACTTTATAAAACTCTTAGCTTTTGTTGTCGAAATATTGATTTGTATGTTACATTGTAAAAGTAATAATCCGTCATAAAGTCTGTTAAGTATGATTTTGAAATACTCGATTGAAAAAAGAAATACAAATGACTCCTTGTTCCAATTTGTATTCACATATTGAAGGAGCGAAAATTACACACATCTAGGCGAGAGAGATTACAGCTGATTCTAGATAAGTTGAGGTAATTAAACATGGACTTTGGATAACAAATTCGAAGCAAACTTACTGGAATCATTGGTGATGTTAATTGGCCGACAAGAATCTCCGACTTCCCACCGTTGGACTATTTTCTGTAAGGCGCCGTTAAAGAAAAGTCTTATACCGGCAGACCAGAAACAATGGAGCATTTGAAGTCAAACATTCCTTTCGGAGATACGACCACATACACTTAAAAAAGTGCACGAAAATTAATTGAATTGAATGACGTACTCCTAGGTCAGCCGCGATAGTCATATGAATGAAATAGTATTCCATTTCTAACCGGAACAATTGTACTTTACAACAAAAAAAAATTTGTTAAAAATTTCAAATCGTGTTTGTCTTATTGCTGTTTTAAATTTAAACTTTTAAGTGGCCCGTCCATTATGACCTCTTCCCGTGATAATTGTTATTATTGTGGTAGCGTATGAGTAATTTTAATAAAAAACAAATTAATGCAAACAGAACTCTCGTACTCATTGTGGGCAGTCTACGTAAGTACACGTATATATTATGTAAACTTTAAACTTTAAAATGGCTTACGCTATCCCTTTATGACTGTCAGAGTTTCAGAGGTTTCAGTATTTCGTACTTTAGAAATTTTCCGATGCACACACAAAAAAAAGAACGGAACAGAAACAATCACAGCAACTTTGTCTTCAACATTTGTCCTATTAATATGGAAATAAAACTCTCTTCAGATTTTTCTTCAGTCTTTTTATGTTTTAAAGAAATTTACGATATAAAGACGTTACGTGATGCTACACTACACTACACTAAAGTCTTCTATTTTGCATTTTGCTTTTTTTCCAAAGAAGCATTTATATACATATATTGGGGTTGTTTATGTAGCAGTTGTAGGCGTCGTTGGTGATTGCTCTTTCTGGGTTATGGTTGTGTATGCTTAAGTGATCGAGAGAAAATTTCAATACACTTACACGTTAAAGAAATATCAACAAAAAGAACAACAACAATAGAAATCAAAGCATTTTTCGCAATTCCAGGAACATAAGAAATGGAACCAAAGGAAAGCAATTCCAAAGAAGTATGATGCAAAATAAAATATAAAAAAATAAGAGCAATAGTGAGCGTATTAAAAGAGATTTCCACATCTCTTACAATCATAAAAATCAAGTACACTCGGGGGTTTACCACACAAATGCCAGTCAAAGTAATATATTCTTCAAAATAGTGTGCTGTTGCTGCCACAGACTTTTCAAAATGATGTTGGTGGCAAAAAATGAAAAAAAAAGAAAATCAAAAGTCCTGCATCATATACGCGCACACAAGCATATTTACACATTCCATGTGTAAATGAACATGAAGTGTGTAATAGTTTGTGGCTTTTGCAGCTGCGATACGCCAGCACATTGCTCATACTCACATGCAGCTGATGCCATTAGTTGCCATCGCTGTTGTGTCGTGGCATTAGTTTGACTCTGCAAATATATGTGTTTTGCATACTGAAATAATTTGTCAGACTGCGGCCACCATCATTGCTATTTTTAGCTGCTGCAGCTAACTCTGACATTGCCGCCAAAGCTGTCGCAAATGTCTTGTTCCGTGGCCATGAATAGCTATTTTTGCAGCAGGCATTTGGTTTGCTGATGATTTCTTTTCTTTCTTTCCTTTTTTGAGTATTGCATAGATTTTAAGCGTTTGCGTAAGTAATAAATAAGAACGGGATTTCACAGTTACACCACAATTAGTCGCTTTTATTAAAATAATTAATTCTTGTTTAAGGGGGGGAAATAGAACGAAAAATTTCAAATCATTTCTCGTTCAAGATTTAGCGATAGTAATTGCGTTAAATGGATTGGAGAAAAAGTGGAAATTAAATCCAGCAACGAAATTCTTTTTATTTATTTTCTCTGGAATATTAATACTTAGAAGACGATTGTGGCTCAAACAGCATTATTTGAATGTAATTTTTAAATTCTTTTATAAAAAAAATTTTCAAATAAAATTAAGAACTAATTATAGGTTTAGTAAGGAAACTAAAATTTTTTTGTTTTAACTTAAAAATTAAGGACTGGAAGTTCTCTGTGTCATTCGTTCTCACTTGGCCATTTTAGGAAGATTTTATTTTAAGTCACATTGGTATCATTGAGTATCATTTAAGAAAAATGCTCCAAATTCTTCTGCAATTTTAAAAGAAGTGAATGCTTCAGCTGCTACTTATACTGTGGCCTGATTTTCGATTTTAATGCCTTCGTAATAGATAGGCATGTTTCTAAACCGTAAACAGAGGTCGAATGCAAGTCAGCTTGTGATAATTTGCGTTCATAAAAGGCAGCATGAAGTCGCCCTAGTCTAGTAGGTACTCTGTTATCTCCAACAAAATGAAATAAAAAAAAAACATTATTTCGGCCACTCCCTCTCAGCAGATTTCTGGCAAAAACTCTAAAAATAAATAAAAATTGAAATGAAAAGGTTTTTAAAAAATCTGTTGTTCGGATCCGACTTTAAACTGCACGTTCCGCCACTCATGTATAAAATTAACACACACAACATAAGTGGTGTGTGAAACTAGTTCGTAATCCTGGTAGAAAGGCTGTAATGACCAATTGTGTATGTATGAATGTATGTATGTAAAAATAGATATACCATGCCGTTAGAAAATTATTATTTTAATGCGGAAAACAAATACCTTGCAGTTGAGCTAAAAATGTTCGAAGGTGATCAATTGGAACGTTGCTGCCGTCAAGAGGAGCTTGTAAAATCTTTTGAAGCCACTTAAACATCAATTTAACAATGATTGAATGCACTGATCCGCATTAGGCATACATACATACATAATTGGTCACTACAACGCTTCAGTTAGGCTTACGACCTAGCTTCTCATTCCACTTATGTCGTATTGTATTAATTTTTTACAAAAGTGCGGCGGGACCTATGAGCATGTTCGTAAATGCATTACTGAGCTGCATAATATCATTATTTTGCTGGCATTTACGAACGAACATACACTCCAGAAATGGAAAAATTATTAATAAATTTGATTTTTGAACTGGACGATAAAACAAATGACAAAATGTTGTTAAATACGCAAAAAAGAACGCATTTAGGGAAGAACGAAAGAAACTTATTGTTAAAACACTCATTCTCTCTCTCTCTCACTCATTCAATGCATCAGCCATTTTTATGATTAGTGTTATGTGTTTATTTGCGCATAATATGATTTAATGATGCGTTTACGAACATTTGACAGCTGCAGTTCTGCCAAGGTTTGCATTTATGAACATGATGCGCATAATATGCAGAGCAGTAATGCATTTACGAGCAGGCCTTACATTTTAAGGTCGACTTCGAACGAAAAATTTTTGAGAACCTTTTTCATTGCAATTTTATTTTTTCAGAGTTTTTTGCCATAAACCTGCTAATAGAAAGTCGCCGAAGAAATATTTTTTTCATATTTCGTTTTGCTGGAGATGTCTGACTTGTGGTTTGATCGTGGCCTCTCGTCTAATGTGCCAACACACCACCTACTAGACTGCGACGTCTTCAAGCATCGAATCAGACCCGATCAACTAACCTAATCAAAGTATAAATAAAATATTTTCAGGGCCAAGTTAATTCTCTAATATTTGGCGAAATCAAAAGTTATAAGGTTCCGCTGAAAATGAACCAGACAAGTATGGAGGGCCTATATTAAGCAAATTCTGCTGTTTTGTTGTCCTTCCCTTACAGAACAGTTTTACTGGCATACTCTTGGTTTTAGAAGACTGAGATTTAAAAGTTTGCCTTTGTTAAATTGAAACTTCGTTTTAATCTTTAAAAAAATTTGCTCGAATTATTTTGATTTGTTACACTTATGAATTCAATTTGATTTGCTGCTCGAAAATAAAAAATATTTTGATTTGAAATCAATTTCATTTAATTTATTGGCTTCCACAAGATAATCTTCTCATTTTGTGCTCCCTCTTCCAATAATACAAAAGCAAATCACGAAACTTCTCCTACATTTTGTATGTTTATTAAGTATTCCTGCTTCTTTGTTTTTAAACAATTTCGTACGATTTTTCTTTTATTTTATTTATGTTGAAGGTCAATGGTCAAATGAAACCCAAGTCAATAAAATCTGATTGTCTTATTTTCTTTTTAGATTTGTTGGGTTAGTGTCATAAAACATTCGAAAAATCATATTTTATTGAGGCGTTGGTTTCGGTCTTTTTTTTATCATTTCTTTTCACCAACGTATTTATTTTCACTATCTGTTCCGACCTTTTATTTATTTTTATTACGTCTCTTTAAGTATTTGCCCCTTGAACTCTGCAGTTAGAGATACGAAATGAAAATTGGCGCATAGAAACTGTAAAACTTCTTAGGCTGGAAAGTTTTTTTTTGAAAGGTTGAGAATTTATGGTTTCTTAAACACAAAATAAAATATTTATTCATTGAGTATTGAATTATTTTTATGACTTCATAAATTAAGAAAAACAAATCAAATAAAATTTAAAACAACACTGTAAGTTATTATTTCCCATTCCACTAAAGAAATAGATTTTTTAAAATGTTAAAATAATGTTCCATCAGCAAACAAAAGTCAGCGTAGAGTAATGAAATAAATTCAAATATTTTTTAAACAAAATTTTGCAATGTTAGGGATTTTGCTCATATATTTCATATTAACTTCCATTGGTTGTCTGTTTCAGTTATTTCATTTATTTATTGGCATAATGGCAGTTGTATGTAGAACCATAAATAATGGGTGGGCCATCTATTGGTTTGAATATGAGCCATGGGTTATTTTGAATCTGGCAGTACTTATGCCATTATATTCTGTCACTAAATTCAGTATTTATCTCCACTAAACTTAATGAATCGATTTACGCTTGAACAAGTTTGGGATTTATTCGAGATTTATTTCCAAAACAAAGAACGAAAAATTGTACGAAAATGTCGTACAAAATTTGCTCACAGAGAAGGACCAACAGTACCCGATAACGCAAGTTTATTGTTAACGTTACGCTTAAGCAACATGCGCCAACAAACACTGCACGATGATGTCAATTCACGTGGTCTTGCAGAAGCCAATGCACCCTTTATGAGTGACTGCTTTAGTGCGGCTTGTGGAGCGGAGGCATCCTTGGCTCATATTTCTATGAAAATGAGGAGGGACACCTATCACACCATGATAAGCGATTTTTTTGTACATGCTATTCATGGTATTGATGTGAACGATGTTTGGTTTCAACAGAATAGCGTAAGTTGCCACCCATCTGCAGCCACAATCGATTTATTGCGTCGAACTTTTGATGGCCGTTTAATTAGCCGAAATGGTGATGTTAATTGGCCGAAAAGAAGCACGATATGACACAATTGGACTATTTTCTATGGGGTGCCATTAAAGAAAAGTGTTATGCCTACAAACGAGAGACAATTGAGCAGTAGAAGACCAATTGCTGCCACTGCTGAGATAAGACCCTATACGATACTCGAAAAAGTGCGCGAAAACTTGTTCGAACGTATGAGGTACTGTGAGGCTAGACACGGCAGCCATATGTATGAAATAATACTCCATTGCTAATCCGAACAATTGTACTTCACAACAGAAAAATAAATTTTTCAAAATTTCAAACCGTTTTTCTTTTATTGCATTTTGAAATTTAAACTTTCAAATGGCCCATCCTTTAGAATCTCTTCCTATAACAGATGTTAGTATTGTAGTTGCGTATGAGTAATTTTAATTTCAAACAATTATGCGGACACAACACGCATACTCACTGTGGGCTGTCTTTAAGTAAGTAAGTATGTATAGGTTGGTATGTATATAACATGAAAAATTTTAAATTAAATATTTTTCAATTTACAATTTTAAATGGCTCACCCTTTGTGTTTAAATTTAGTTGTTGTTTAACCATATAAATAACAGGCTTAGATACCAATATCAACCATCTGTAGCAGCAGTAGTAACACATAAAATATGGTTTTCCATAAATAAAACAAAATTAACAATATTTTAAAAAACAAATAAACAACAAAATAATGTTTTAATCTAACAAAAATAAAAATGTTTAGAAAACTAATTCAAATTCCAAATAAAAATAATATTTTTTTACCATTTCTAAAATGCAGAAGTTAGGTGGCATAATGTTGTAATCGCTAACAATAATACCATAAAAATGTTGAACATATTAAATAAATAAAAAGGCAAAGAAACAACACATAAAATTGATAATAAATAAATGAATTTAAAATGAATGTGAATTCGAAATGATTATGAATCTGTTCTAGAGTAAAAGTAAAAAAGATACACACAAAAAAGCCAAAGACTTACTTTTTTATTTAAAGCCGGAATCGATTGCTCTATTCGTGCCAACTTAAGAAGTAAAGGCATTATATATTTGATGCAGAAGACAAAGCCTTTGAATAAAACTTAGTCAAAGAGAGTTTCCTTGAAATACTGGGAGTGGCTTAGAAAGAACACCAATTTGTTAAATGGTTAAGATATTGGTGAATATTTTCTTTAATTTTGACATGCTCTTGATGTTCTGGGGATGATAATTCAGTGTGATGTTCGCTGGAAGCAGCGTATTTATTAACATTCTAAAGAAACTTTAAAATGCCTCTATAGCCTAAGACTTACTTACTTGCTTACTAAATTTGTCGTTAACAACCCGATTAACGGATTTGGGCATAAAGTAACACATCCTTCCAGGAGCTTCTGCTTCATGCGGATTTCTCGATTTGTTCCTTTCAAAGCAAAAAAGGTCATCTTCTACGCAGACCCCCGCATCAAATACCCGTCTCGCCGGAGAATCCTCCTCCATTCGAACGAGGAGCTCATACCGTTGGATGAGAAATCATCTCCAACTCGCAATCTTATTTAGGACTTTTCTCTCGAATACTCTCAAGGCTGCTGCATCAGTGCTTAATAGTTTCGTCGTACAAGAGAGGCCTCTGCTACTCAATTGCCTATTGAGACCACAGTAGCACCTGTTGGCGAAAGTTATCCTGTGCTTGACCTCCAGACTGACATCATTTATGGTGGTAACGGCAGAGCCAAAACAAATAAATTCTTTGACTTTATCGAAAGTAAAGCTATCGTTATCTGAGATCCAATACGCCGTACGTCTCTACTTGTCGATAACATATACTTCGTTTTGCCCTCGTTTACTGCCAGACCCATCTCAGTAGACTCATCAGATTTCCTTACTATTCGACAGAGAGTGGAATATAACTCTCATGTATGGGTGATGCTTCAAATTATATTAAATTTTGAGGCTACTCAACCTCGCACAGGAAAAGGCAAAAATGCTCATTAAAGACGGTGCAGCAGTATCCAACTCTATTGATTCATTTGAGTATCCTCGCGATGTTGTTGGTGTTTCACTGTACTATTGCTACTACAACGGATTTTGCTGAAGTATGATAAGGGGATTTGTTGCTGAAAATTATGTACTCTGACATAGCACCCGTTTTTCTTACAGGGCGCAATCGTTTGTGATCGATTGGACAGTGGATTGGATACTGCATTACAAACAGAATTCGTTCTTTAGCAGGATATACGTATGTGGAACTCCCTACCTGCAGAAATCTATCCTGTGCACTTATGAAAAGATTCAAATCTAATGTCCAGAAACACTATTACTTATGTTCTTCTTGACATAACCTATATTGCCTTAATTCGAACACAATGCACTGCCAAGACACTCAGGGCCATACACTGATTGTTTGCCTTATAGAGAATATTAAGGTTACGTAGAAAATTCAAATTTGCTTCTGACAACTTTGTGTAGTCGCCTCATTCTAGTAGATAGTGTGTTGGCTCATAAGACGTCTGGCCACCGTTCAGGCCTCAGGTGATATCTTCTCAGCTGATTTTTGGCAAAAACTCTGAAAATAAATAAAATTGCCATGAAAAGTTACTCAAAAATCTGTCGTTCGGAGTCTACTTTAAGCTGTAAATGCCCACACTCTGGCATGAAATTAGCACATGCAACATAAGTGCTGTGAGAAATTAATTGAGTATGTATGTATATATGTATGTGTTTGACAATATCGTATCATCAATACCGAGAAGAAACCTGATAAAGTCTGTTTACGATCGTACCCTTGCATGATATTTAGGGGGTGAAATAATTTAACTGGAACCAAATATTCGTACATACATACATACATATTTTTTAGTGGTCCTCTATTTTAATACAAATACTCTCATAAAAAATGCATTGCACTTTAATACATCTCTTTTTACCTATTTTTACGACATTCGCAAATTAAAAATAAAATTTTCTAAAAGCATTTTCTGTACCCTACATTCGTATGTATGTCAATAATAAAAACCATATAAATATTTAAAAAATAGTAATAGTATATATGAAAAATAAATAGGGAGCAAGAAAACAAGAAAATTCCCTAAAAATGTTCTAAGTACATAGATACGTCTTAACATGTCTTATATATCCTAAACCATTACTTACATTTGAAAATAATTTATATGTATTCACTTTTATTTCATTGAATACCAACATAAACAAGCAGAACTTTAATATCTCATGTTACTTTAAAAGGAATAATCCTCAATTATGAAATTCATAACAGAAACTAAGGGGAAAAGAGGGAAGCCGCAACATCTTATATCACGTTTCATATAGGAAATTGCCTAAATAAGTGCCATACAAATAACATATAAATAATGAAATACAAATTTATTAAACGCGTATCTTTCAAGTAAAAATTATTTTATTGGGTTTCGATTTCTAAAGGGTGGGCCAATAAAAATTTTAAATTTCAAAATGGAATTAAACAAAAATTTTTTGAAATTTTGCCAAATTTATTGTCTTATTGTGAAGCACAATTGTTCCGCGCTCCACAGAAAATAGGCTAATTGTGTCAAATCGCAGCTTCTTGGCGGCCAATTCATTCTGTAAGACTATGTGAGCCAAATTTCGCTTTTAAACGCATCCACAAAGCTTCAGCCGAAAAGCTGACCTTTTTGGCAAAATCGACATCATTATGCAGTTTCTAGTTGGCGCATGTTACTCAAGCGTAAATTGATTCATTATGTTCAGTGGAGATTATATATTGATTTTTGTGACAGAATAGAATGGCATTTGTATTGCCAGATTCTAAATAAGGCGTAGTTCAAATTTAAACCGATAAAGTATGATGGCAGTTTTATTTACAAGTTGCGGCACCTACAGTTTAAATTTGATTCCGAACAGAAGAGATATTTTTGATTGCAAATTTTATTTTACTCGAAACAAATTTTTTTTCTTTCATATTATTTATGTTCGAGAAGTCGCCGTAGTATTGGCTTAGTAGATGTAAAGCCCGGGTTCATGTCATCAAAATGAAATATGAAAAAAAATATTTCTTCGGTTACTTCCTTTCAGCAGATTTCTGGCAAAAACTCTGAGAGTAAATAAACCAGCCATAAAAAAATTTCTCAAAATCTGTCGTTCAGAGTCGATTTTAAATTGTAGGTCCCCCCACTCAAGTATAAAATTAACCCACACAACATGAGCGGAGTGAGAAGGTAGGCCGTAATCCTGACTGAAATGTTGTAATGACCAATTATGTATGTATGTTCGAGATGTCTGAGATTAAACTCCTAATAAGCCAGCATACTACCTGCTAGACTTCCATCTTCACTGTGTCTACTGGCCAGCACAAACAATGTTCTATTGACTTTTCTGTAGAAGCTATTATTAACATGAAGTAAAAACTAAGCATTTTGAAAGCTGAAAAGTAAAATTAGTACCACCGTAATATAACAATAAATATATTCAAGCTTATATTTTACCATTATTACCACCTACGATACGGATATTTCACAGAACGTAATTTTACTTCGAGGCAATTTTCTGTAATGGATTGTTTTCACTTATCGTAGGTTTACACCTTAGCCTTGATGCTCATCAACTGATATTTTCTACTTATAAAATAAATTTATAAGCCGTAACATTTGTATTTTTTCCTTAGACCATAAAATATTATTTTATGTGCACATGTATACACATGTTATTGTCAAAGACATTGTCAAGGATCAATTTCCTATTGCAGGTAGTGTGTGGGAGTGTACGCATCAGCGTTATTATTTTTTAGGGGTTTCCTAATGTAAAGGCATTGCCAGAAATTGGTTTTTTGTTACAGTTTCCGTATATTTATGATTATGGTTAAAGGTATTTTATTATAAGATGCTTATATGCTTACATGAAGGTGTATATTTTTTTGTGTTGGTTTGTAAATATCACTTCAATTTATTTGTTTTGCTTTTTTCGTTTTTTTGAAAATTCATCGTTTCA
This sequence comes from Sarcophaga rosellei, assembly GCA_930367235.1. Lineage (NCBI taxonomy): Eukaryota > Metazoa > Arthropoda > Insecta > Diptera > Sarcophagidae > Sarcophaga > Sarcophaga rosellei. The sequence continues at coordinate 65,302,134 of OV884020.1, read as the reverse complement.
TTTTCACTTTTGAAAATTGGTTATGGAGTTTGTTGTCGATGCCCAATTATTTTTCAATCTATTTTATTGCTTTACTCTTTTGGGGGTGTAGGGTATCTTTAGCAAGAATGAGTTTATGGCTTATAACGCTTATTCTTAAAGCTAAATCTCATGATTTTTTTTAATTATTAAAAATACATTGATTCTAATAAAACTTAAAACTTTTAACAGTGCTAACCTAGTGCTTTAAGTCCATATTAATGGTGGAATACCTTCTACTTAATTGCATTTTAAATATATTACGTATACCCATGATATTTCATGTACCAGCATAGTTACTCTGAAAAGTATGCAATAAAATATTTTTGATTTTGTCATGAACGAAACTAATTGAATTGAATATTACTCATACGTCACATATGTACATGTCATTATGAATTTCACATATTAAATATAATAAGTGTGCGACTTAAAAGTTTAAATTAAAAAATTAAATAAAACAAAAATGATTAGAAATTTCGCCAAACATATGCTTTTGTTGTGAAGTACAATTTTTCCGGTGAGAAATGGAATATTATTTCCTCATTCTGCGGCTGACCTCACAGTAATTCATTCGATCAGACCAATTGTCATGCATTTTGTCGAGTATATGTGGAGATATCTCGATAATGACATCATAAATATTGGTTTTCAAATGCTCAGTTTTCTCTGGTTTATAGGCATAAAACTTTTCTTTAACGGCGCCCTACAAAAAATAGTCCAACAGTGTCAATTGGCGGCCAATTGAAAGCAACGTTTCACCTAATTAAACGCCCATCTAACGTTTGAAGCAATAAATCAATTGTGACATGAGATCCAGTTGAAACCAAACATCGTTCATATCAATACCGTGAAGAGCATGTACATGAAAATCGGTTATCATGGTGCGTTAGGTATCTACATTGACCGTAAGGGTTGTGCCATCCTCATATTCAAGACAATAACGGCCAGTGATGCCTGCTCTCCACAAGCCTGACCAATGAGTTACTCGTAATGGGTGCATTGGCTTCTGTAAGACCACGCGTGGGCAATTTCGCTTATTAACGTACCCACCAAGACGAAAATAACCCGAAGTTTCTCGTTGGCCCAAAAAAACCCAACGTTGCTCAAGCGTAAATCGATTCATTACATTCAGTGGAGTTATTATACTGAATTCTGTGACAGAATAGAATGACATATGTATTACCAGATTCGAAATAAATGATAGTTTTCAAACCTATAGATGGCCCACCCGATAGTTAATCACAAAATGTTTTGCTAATAATTACTTAAATCTATTAATCTTTGGTTTGTCTTAAAATGTTTTTCCTTTTCGCGTTTCAACCGGAAACACACTATAACTTAAATCTTGCATCGTAACATGGAAAATTTGTTTATCTTTGAAACCCAGTCTTGGTTTGGTTTTGAATTACAATACATGTGTTCAATTACAGTCAAACATCAGCAAACTGACTTCTCATGTTCTTAAGAATCCTCTCCCATGAGACTCATTTTACGAAACTTTAGATTGTCTTTGTGTGTTTCGTATCCAAAGCTGCCTTGCTATTTAATTCCCTGTGTTCTTTTCACACAGTTTTCTTTCAGTTTTTCTTCTTAACAACAAAATTAAGTAAAGTTATCCTTTGGACATACATTCTGTCATTAAATCAAAATACAATACCGGTAGCATTTACACATTAAGCTACACACGTACATGGTACATGCATACCTTACACAGCCCTAAACAGTTTTATGAACACATTCATACAGACATTAAGCAACTTATTACACCTTAAAAATGTTAACAAAAAGCCGGATACTAATATAGAGGGAAGTGTTTAAAATAAGGCACAAGGTGTACGGCAACATAAAACCATAAAAAATATGTTTTTGGTTTACTTTCCTTGTATTACACTTAAATAATTTTCAAGAGCGTTAATTTGCGAACTTTTAACACGACTACTTATTTCAGACTTACATTGAGGATAAACTCAATATATCTTAATAGAACATAACATATGGTGAACCACAAATATTTGAATTGACGACAATCCTTCTCCATGGATTTTCTTGTAAAATAACATTTCTTTTTATAGAGTTCTACCTTCCCGATAAGATTGAAGAAAAATTTTGTTTTTAAATTTTACTTGAAAAGTTTAGAAAATTGTTTCACATATAACATGTATACTTCGTTATTACAACCCATCAATCAGGATTACAACCTATCTTCTCACACCACTTATGTTGTATGTGTCAATTTTATACATGAGGGGCGGAACCTACAGTCGACTCCGAACGACAGGTTTTTGAGAAAGTTTTCATGGCAATTTTTTATTAATTTTTATATTTTATACTGAGACGAAGCCGCCCTATTTTTTTCAAATTTCGTTTTGATCGAGATGTCTGAACTGGAGTTTGAACCGTAGCCTCACGTGTTATAAGCCAACACACTGCCTACTTGAATACGGCAATGAGATGTTCTAAGCCACATTTCACACAGTTGTGGATAACTAACTTCTATTGCACAGAACAGCATATAGAGCTTCAGTGACAATTGTTATCGCTACTATAGCACCCAGGAGTTTATTCCTGAGATGCATTGAAGTCCCGCATATTCCAAAAATGTGTTCCGATGATGTGTCACAGAATCTAAATGGTGGACTTGAGCCAACATTGAATAAATCAAATTCAGATTATTCCTGGATAGTCTGATGCATGATTCAGATCTCCTCTTCTTACTATAATTTCTCTACAAAAGTGTTTATTACTTCGTTTCGAATGGGTTTGAGAAGATAAACATCCCATTCTAAACATTTGCTCCCACTCTACAGAAGAGTTCTAGTCCCAGTATCGGTTTGAAAGCTTCCCTCCACGCTCGTTTGACTGCTTACTCATTGTCGAAAATTCCGACTTAATCTGGGACCTCAGCCGATTCAGTTTCCTCAGCCAGTCTCACACCATCTTCGATTTAATATCATAAGAGCCGGGTACTCGTGTGATGCCTAACTCTCAAATAGTGTTGCTATGCCCTGCCTACTGTACTTCCTACACAAGTTGAATTGAGTACATCTTTCGATGGAATAGACTTACGCTTAGAAGATACCCGCGAGTTTCTTTGTGATCGCAGAATATTTTATTAAAATATCAATCCTTTCTGAGATGAATACCCTTAAAGGAAATTTATTGGAGTATAATGGAATGTTGCGCTGTTGGATCCAGTAGATAAAAACCATTTATTCACTAGGAATAGTTCTATTAGTTAAATGTATTTAAATATTGGAAGAAACATATTATTTTCATTTGATTGTCGGGCGTACACATTTTCATAATCAAATACATTCTTTATAGTGTTCTAGCAACATTTACAAATATCTTAAAGTTAAAATTTAGAATTTATACTCTGTTCTTCATGGATTACAAGAATATACAGTTAACAAGTCACTCTGCCAAATTAATTCAACCACTTTAAGTTATATCCACTACTGCTACTCCAACAACTACCTTTTTTTACGTACATACATGCCTTCGGATATTTTCCCTGGTACTCTCTTTAAACATTGCACGTTTAAAAAAAATTTCTAAAAATAAAATCACAAGGGGAGCATATAAATAGAAACTGTCATGACATAGAGTCTTCTTATACCCACATTAAAAAGTCAGATGTTCATGAGGTTTATCCTTACGCACACATGTACACACATTAACACCAACATTTGAAAAGGACCATAAAATGCAATCATACCATCTCCGTTTCTTCTGACTCAAAGGCAAAGAAGTCACAATAATAATGTGAGAAATTATGAGAATTTATTCCAATAAAAAAATTCAAATTTATGCTTTTCCACACCGCATCGTTTCGTGTTGAAAAAAGTTTTCTGCAAGAAAATTATACACCTGTCTAAACTTTGGTGAAGATAACAGAGAAAGTAAGAGCTGGTGTGTCATAGCTGGAATTTGTCGTAGATTATAAGGAAAACATTCATAAAAAGTCGATTTTATGTTCAATGTTAAGCTTTTCTTTACTTTTTGGGCAAGAAGAAGTCAGTGGATATAGTATGAGCTTTATATGTGAAAAATATTTAATTTTTTAATAGAAGATGAAAGAAAATTTTATAATAGAACGTTTAAAATACATTACTTTTTTGATTTAACGAACGTAGTTATTGTCCGGTCTTTTTGTTAAAGTGAATTTTGTTCTTTACGTTTAGTTCTTCTACTAAAAATGTCATCTACAAAAAATGCAAGTTATCGATCAAAACAATGCAAGTCATCAACAAAAAATGTAAGTCATTGACCAGAAAAATGCAAGTCATTTATAAAAAAATTCAAGTCATGGACAAAAAATGGATGACATCGAAAAAAAGTAAAAGTCATCACCATCATGGAACAGAATAGGCGATATGAAGATCGGAATGTCCTTTTTGGTTTAATTCATAGGATTGCTTTAAATTCTTGTCGGCTTATGTTTGTAAATAAATCTGTTTTAATTTTCTGCGCACATGGATAATATGGAACAAGTTGTATACTGAAGTTTGTTTCACGAATTTTTACGATTTCTGAGTTCTGTTGAATTGTTTCTATTATTTTCTGAGTTGCGCTTACCTTTATAGTCCTTTTGAACGTTATTAAATCATAATTCACTCTATTATTTATTCTCTTTTACTATAATCCTCTTTGCATACATTCTCTCATAAACACAAGTGGAAGTATTTGTGAATATTCACACATTTGTATACAAGGATATGTGAGTCATCTGCAATGCAGCTGCAAGGGAAGAATAAAAACTGAAAAAAACCTGAAAATGTAGTAAAAACCAAAAAAATGCAGACAGTTTACAGCATTACTAATGATAGCGTTACACTTTAATATGTTATCAATCTGCATGGGATGGTAATGACTTCAAACAATTTTTAAATAAAGTTTGTCCATACAAAACGAAGGGGAAAACATCAAGTTTAAGGGCTACTTAAATTAATATTCCATTTAGACGCTTACTTCCTTTCTTTAATTTTACGATTCATCCTAATATCCCCTTCAGGCATTGTGTGTTTCCCGTGTGTAGAAGTGTATTGAGTTCAGTTAGTAATATGTATCTTAGCCAAAGAATTGCACCTAAAACTTAAATAATAGTAAACATGAGCGTACAGCAAATATTACTGACATTAGCACTAGAAATGATTGGACTCCTAGCAAGCAATTGCTGGATACTTACGCATACACACAAGAATACACAGGCAGCCATAAAAAATAACGGATAACTTAAACGTAGAATATCTGAACCAATAATTAAAATCCGACTTCAACTAGCAACTCAAAAAGAAGAGAAATCAAAGAAGCTTTGAGAATATAAGAAATAGAAATAAAATTTTCTTCAATCAGGGGTGATAAGAGCATAAAGTGAATTGTAGGCTACGACTCAATTAGATATGTTATTCAATAGGCTCTTTTCAGTGTTAAGAAATAGATCTTAGGACATTCATTATACGCTATATTATTTTTCAGATATAAGAACCATTCAAAAAGATGTCTGTCTTGCCTAGTGGTTAGATAGGAGGTAGTGATATTCAAGGTTTACACAGAAAAGTTTGAATCCAATCCATATAAATTGCACTCCCATTGCAATTCTTCGGTTATGGTCTTTTGAAGTCGTCGTAGTCTTGTAAGTAGTGTGTTGGCTTATTAGACATGAGGCCACGGTTCACACATCTCCAACAAAACGGAATACAAAAAATATTTCTTCGGCAACTTCCTTTCAACAAACTTCTGAAAAAACTCTGATATCTGTCCTTAACTAATTGACTTTGAAAATCTCTCATAAGAAATAATTTCGATAATTCCTTTTCTTAGAAGGTTTACAATTAGACCGTAGGACTGATCGTTTTAGAAGACCTTTAGAGTAATTCATATTACCACAGGCTAAACAAAATGTGGTCGGTCTGATATACTATCGGACAGTAGATGCAATCAATTGACTATAACTCACATGTTCTCTTGCTAATGAAATGCGCTCGAAATAGTTCGAATCCAGAAAATATACGAATCAATTGATTATCTCTAGTGGAATATTTGATAATGACCGTAAAATGGGTCAGAACGAATGAAAACAAAAAAGATTGAAGTGTAATGATTGTGATCAGACTCATCCAAACTTATAAAGCAAGCGTTAAATGACATTGAGAGGCTGTCCAACTAGCCGCTTCTAAAGAATCATGTAGCATAATAACTCAGAGACCACCTCATACAGACTTCCATTGTATTGTAACTTTTCCTTGCGTTAAAGCATAACCTGCATCACATACATACATGCATAATTGGTCATTACTACCATTCAGTCAGAATTCCAATCTAGCTTCTCGCATGACTTATATTGCGTGTGTTAATTTTTATACAGGAGTGGCAGGACCTACAATTTTAAAGTTGATTCAGAACGTCAAATTTTCGAGAAACTTCTCATGGCAATTTTATCAACTCTGTGAATTTTTGCCAGGAATCTTGTGAAAGGAAATCCCCTATTTTTCATATTTCGTTTTGTTGGAGATGTCTGACCTGGGGTTTGAATAGTGGCCTCTGGTCTAATAAGCCAACACACTACCTACTTGACAACGGCAGCTTTTGAAAGATAACCGGAATCAACTCTTGTCCAAGCCTTTAATAAAGCTAAATTCAATTCCAAAAGTCTTCTGATAACCCTTAACTTACAATTGAAAACTGATGTCCCTTTTCTAATTGAACGTTTGCCCAGAAATTAACCCTTCGCCATCAAACACTTCTCTATGAATTACGTCTACAATTTCCAATACTGGCTAGCTGGCTGGTTGACATATGAGTATTCGTTTGCTGCCAACAGAATGTATTTGCAATGCAAATATTTCATTTACGTGCAAAAGCATGTGGTTAAACGAAGACGAAAAATAATGTGTATCCCTATACACAATCAGGTAATTAGGATTTGACGTTTTTCTGCCACCCAATATGACATTTGACCACCATCAATAATAACAATAGTGGCAAAACACTCACAAATTCATTCACACAATGGACTTTGTATTTGGCAACGAGACGAGTCCAGTTTAAAGCTAAAATGAAAATTATGGCATACAAAAGGATGTGCATCCTATCTAGACAATTTATCTAATGACTTTGGACTTGTATGGCATGGTATGGTATGGTATGGTATGGCATGACATTAAATGGAACTAAATTTGTTAACATCATCCAGTTTTCACAACAAATAGACTGTGTCTCCAATGTAATACAGAAAATCATAGGTTTTCATTGGACCATTGGAAGAACAAATTGTGGGGTAGTGTAGGCATACTGTAGACACATTATCGAAATAGTAAATATTAAGTATTTTCAGAGAAACTAAAACTTTGAATTTTTATTTAAGTAAATTACTTTTAATTTTAATTCAATCATCAATTAAAACTGTTAACAATAAATGGAGAAGGCATGCTTAACCACTTTGTTTCTCTAAAGAATGTAATTTCTTAGAAATACATGCCATAATGTAAAATATTTTTAAACATTCGAAAAGATTGCATAAAAAAGCACAAAAAGACATTCCACATTCATTGTTACATCTTGAAATTAAATTTTTATAAAGAATACTGAGATATCCACTCATGCAAACAATATTTTACGTGGTTTTGTCAAAAATGTAAACAATTCTTTTGCTCGTTCATCTCATATGAAAGTGCTTGCATAAGTGAATGTGGCTTTTTACATGTATGGCAGCAAAATGCATTTCAGTTATGCTGGCAATTGGGTTCTAGCTGCTGTAGGTTTTCCTGCTACTGTCATTTGTTTTATGTGGCATTTGACGATTTGACATTTTTCATATGAAGTAGCAAAGACATGGCTATGGTTTCATAATAATAGTTATAAGAAGGTTATAATACAGCAGCTTTAAAGGAATTTAATATTAAAAAAGGTTTTATCGAAGTGTAATAAGTGGAGGCAATATGCACTAAAACGTAGCTAGGTATGCCTTTTTTCGCTTAATAATAGTAGAAATTATATAAATTGTACCTTCCAATAGAGACTCTAAGCTTGGAAATTACTACATTCATATTCTTGAAGCTACATCTATCAAATTAGTTGCCATTTATCCAATCTATTTCACTAAATCACAATGAACGGATATAATATTCAACAATAAGTGCAAATAATCAATGTATTCAAAAGGGATGTTTTGTTCAGGAAACGCTTTGTGCTCTTTGACGCGTTTAAAATCGCTCTAATCTGCTATCGAATAAAAATTCGGCCAACACCCATAGTTCGACAATACACACAAAATCTTCTGCTTTCTATGGCGGGAAGAAAAAAAGAACTCATCCTTTTGCAGACCACTATTTGGCAAAGGTTGCATCGTGATTGGCCTGAACCCGTACAAAAAGTTACACTGGACCAGAACCTGAAGGTAAAGGGCTGTAGACAAAGAACTATTTTCGCTGAATGGGCTCGGAAAGAATTGAGACTGACCCTAGGTTTTGAGGAAGTGTACTTGTCATTGGGACAACTACAATACCTAGAGGTCAAAATGCGTCCTAGAGGAGAGAGAGAGAGAGAGAGAGAGAGAGGATAATGAATTGGATAGGGAAATTGGAAAAGGTGACTAAGTAGGAAAAGGCGGATATATGAGACCGAGTGAAAAGAGATGGACCACAAACACACAAGACAGCACGACTACAACCTTGATGCCCTAGAACTTTTCAGCCAGCTCAACCTATTTTTAAATCTGTAGAGAGCCTTAATGTCGTCTTTCGACAAAGAGCCAACACCTTAACGTGCCAAGGGCTTAACCCCTTCCAACCCTAACCTACTAAAAGCTGGACAGTTGCAGGGGAGGTGTTCGACAGTTTTCAACTCACCTGACACTAATTTTTGTTACAAAAATTATTTTCAGCGATGTGTACTATTTTTGGATGAACGGCTACGTGAACAAACAAAACTGTCGATACCAATCCATATTACATCCACGAACATCTAATACATCGCGAACAAGACACTGTTTGATGTGTGTTTTTTCCTATAAATTCTAAGAACGTCTAAAGCATTCCGAATATATCTGAATTTGGTTTGGATTTTGGGCTGGCGACCACATCGGTAAATACTTATTTCTTTTAGAATAAGGTTGACCAGGGGCGAGTAGTATAGGTTGATGATTACCAAATTCTTTCGGCCTGAAATATATCATCTGGTCGTCAATGTCAGGTTTTAACAGGATGGCACTATGGGCCACATATGTAGATCATGACACATTGGTTATTCTGCACAAGCGATTTTAAGACGTTGTCAACTCACGTGAAGTGGCCACCGGTATGGTGTGATTTTCCTGTGGGGTTTTGTATGCCAGTATCATGGAAAGTTTAAGATTTGGAGAAGCCCTGGCGAGCAGTAGTACGATGTTATATTCTACATTTAATGGCAACAATATATACATAAATACATACATAATTACAATCTTTCAGTCAGGATTACGACAAAGCTTCTAACAGAACTTATATTGTATTTGTTCATTTTATATGTGAGTGGCGGGAACAACAGTTTAAAGTCGACTCCGAACGGCAGATTTTTTTTAGCAACTTTTTCATGGCAATTTTATTTTTCCTCAGAGTTTTCCGAGAATTTCGTTTTGTTGGAGTTGTTTGAGCTGGGATTTGAACAGAGGGCTCATGTCTAATGAGCCAACACACTAAGTACTAGACTAAGGCGACTAAATAATGGGAGCAATAAGCCTTTTAAACTAAAGAAAACTGTCGATAATATTTTACACAGAAACCTACGATAGAAAGCATTTGATGAAAACCTGGATAAAAGTATTTGGCTGAGTAATGTTAAGCGAGATTTGTTCTTTAATTTTTCTGTTTTATTTACTCTTTGTTTAATCAAATATTTGCTATTTCTTAATTTTATTTAATTTAATTGTTTAGTCCTTTCAAATTCTATAAAATCTTGAACACCATAATAAATCACTTAAAATGTATTTAAATGTCATTTAAAAATCTTTACAAATTTTTTTTTTGTTTTGAACATAAAAAATGAAAAATCAAACAATTAATTAAATTACCTCTTCTACTTTCATCAATTATTTCAAGAATTTATTTGTTTTAATCTAATAAAACTACTTTTGTTGTCACTTCTAATGGACATTTGAACAAATATTTGCAAAAATCCATTCAGCACACATAACATCATTTAGCCACACAGACAGAGAAGTGACAGAAACGAGACTGGTAGACATAGACAGGGAAAGAGAGAGTGAGGAATCAATAAATAGTAATACTGTTAGACAAATGTAGAATGAATAATTTTATTTAACTCCTATAATTTCTCTCTTTGTATTTCCTTCATTAGTGTCTGATTTCTGGCTGCAGTTCTTGTTGCTGTAGTTTATTGCAGAATATAAATTATCTTTTAAAATATGCTTTAATATCATGTCTTGTAATATAATCTTGTCAATATAATTCTTCAGTTATTTCATTCATATCGAATACAACATCCTTAAGAGCCAGTAAATAATATCCATCCAGTTTAGTGACTTACTATAGAAGGATACATTGATAACAGACCATTATAATGGTCATTTTTTTTCATTTTGTGTTAGTTCTTCATGTTTATTACGGAATACTGGAAAACATAATTAATCACACGAAATATATTGAGTATGGAAAAGTATGGAAAAGTATGAAAACTAAATATTATTCATATTGAAAAAAATCATGCAATTGAAAATTTATTTGAAAATAATCAAAAATCTTATGTTCTGTGCATGTTAATTTTATAAACGAGTGGCGGGACCTACAGTTTAAAGTCGATTTCGGAAGACAGATTCTTGAGAGCATCTTTGAACATGTTCCCAGGGTCTGCGGCAGCAGTACTGCTTTCCATCTGATTGGAAACGTGTTATCTGGTCCGATGAGTCAAAATTTAACCGCTATCAGTCAAATGGACACCATGTGAAGCAAACTGTTTAACTAGGCGACGGAAATATAATGGTTTGGGAATGCTTTACATGGTAGCATGTTGGCTCTCTGCATTTAGTAGATGATACATGTGAAAAGAAGACTATCTACAGATTCTGCAAACCTATCTTCCCAATTGTATGGACAAATGTGCTTATGCCGAAAAAGTAATTGTTTTTCAACAGGATGGTGATCCGAAGCACACACACAAAATTTTCAATTGATGGAATGGCCAGCACAAAGTCCCGACCTCAATCCGATTGAAAATCTTTGGTCAATTGTGAAAAGCCGGCTCGGGCAGTACGAAGCAGCCCCAAAAAACGTGGGCAAATTTTAGGATCGTATAAATGCAGAATAAAATCGAATTCTAAAAGATGTTATCGAAAATTAGGTAGAAAGCATGCCAAACCGCGTAAATCAAGTTATTTTTAATAAGGGTCTATGGACCAAATATTGAAATTGTGTTAGTTTTATTAATTTTCTTGAAACGTGCAAAATTGAGTTTATGTGTGATATTTTCGTTTTTTCTTTCAAACTCATTGAATTCATCTCATTAATTATTGTTTCTTTACTGCTATTTGTTAAGAATAAAATAATAAAATAAAAAAATTTTTTTATTTGTTTGTATGGTTTTTTTTTTTGGTGGATGACGAAACTCAGTATCGTGAACATCATCACTTCTGCTCCCCAGTGTATATTTTCTCGATACTGCTATTATAACTAGAAGTACTTTTAAGATATTTATTTTATACGGAAAGGGTTTCAAATTATTCAACTTGTAAGTCTTTTTATTTAAATGTAGAGTCCTCAAAATAATATTCAAATTGTAACTTTCTATTTAATAGAAAAATTAGGATTTATTCCAATCGGAAACACTACAAGATAAACATTCCTAATAAATTGTTATGTAATCATAGTGATTTAAATGAGGCCTACCAAAAGGCCTTTGTAATTCTTTTTTTTTCTACTTGGCAGTCTACTTGAAGTCTACTTGAAGTTTGTTTATAAAGTAAACATTTTTGTTTACCCATGTGTTTGTATTTTTGAATCATTTTTATATTTTGTTTTGTCTTCTCTTTCATTTTCTTTATGTATGATGTTGTTTCTAGTTTTTTTTTGTATTTTTGTTGCTGAAAGAGAAAACTTAAGTACACACAGCACTTCAAAAATTAATGGGATTTATTTAAAGTATACTTATCGTTGAAATACATTTTTTTCTACAGAGCAAAAATTCTTAAACAAAAAGAACTAAAAAGAGAAAAAAGATTTAAAAAACGTGAAATTTTATAAACAGCAAGTTTAAAATTTATTTGCTTATGGATACTGATGCTACTAATGATGATGACAATCAAGTGCTTTGGAAACGTTAATGATGATAATTACGATTCATTATGATTTGTTAACTAATGATGCATCATCATACTCGTTGGTAAACAAACAAAGCCATGGCATTGAATATAAATTTAATAGAATTTCTGAAGGTTTAAATAATATTTTTATAAACATTTTAAATTTATTAGATACGCACCCTTCAGTCAGGATTACGACCTAGCTTCTCACACTAATTATGTTGTGTGCGTTAATTTTATACATGATTAGACAGAGTATACGTAGAGACATTAAATGTCGACGATGCCAGAAAGCAAACCATATAACACTGACAAGAGAAATGGAACACTGAAACAAGTGGTAGACTAAACTTCTCCCAAATATTACCCGGAGGATTGAGAAGAAATTTGGGAGGTTAATTACTATTTAGCTGTTATCCGAACACGGTTATTTTTGTAAATATGTGTTTAAAATGGGAAAGATTACACGACCAAATTGTATTTATGATGATGCGTCGATTAATGACGCGGAACATACTTTCTTTCATTGTGAGAGATGGAGTTTAGAAAGAAAAAATCTTGAGGCCAAAGTCGGCGTCTGTGCTGTCGAAAACTTCTGCGATATACTCCTGAACAGCGACGAAAGTTCGAATAGCATAGCCAATTACACTGAAGCCTTGCTGAAATCTAAGAAATGACTTGGATAAGAGGATTAGATTGGATCATCATTTCAGATCTCGTTGCGCAATCCGGAAGCGGATATGGATATAAAGGGGCCAAATGGCCAGAGGGACACCACTTCGAAGTAAAACTATAGTAGTTCCGGTGTGCACAAAGAGTCCAAAAGAAGAGGGGGAGAATTAGTGGGTGAAGGCCCCACACACGGGGGAGAGTGATCACTTCACTTATGGTGCTGTTAGTTACATTTACTCTACCTCAGCGGAAAAAAAAATAATTGAGTAGCTAGACCTACAGTTTAAAGCCAACTCTGAATGACAGTTTCTTTTAAAACTTTTTCATGGCAATTTTATTTATTCTCAGAGTTATTGATAAAAATCTGCTGAGAAGAATTACTAGATGAAATCCTTCCCTTCCCTTAATGATGTTGATGTTAAAATCTATTTTTTCTCATATAAACACGAAAACTCTACTAAAAACTCGAGTGATAAAAATGCATTGGATTGCACTCTGATTTAATATTGGAAAAAAAAAGATTTTTAATTTCATTTCGGAAGCCAGACAGTTTTCGTTTAAAAAATATACACACAGAGATATTTTCCAAACAACTTAATTTTACCCTTTATAGGTAGGCTTATAGGATATGGTACGCGAAAAAATGTTTCAATGACCAGCAATAAACCTCGCTGTGTTTACATGTATAAATAAGCACGTGTTGGAGCATATGCTTACAATAAGGAATAAGTTCCAAATCTAAGTACAATTCGTTTTAATCTCTAGCATCTGTACAGCGGGGATATTTCTTACGCCTTAAACTTGTCAGAAATTCTGTTATTCCCGTATAAATAAACGGATATAATAATGGCTTAATTGAGGGAAAATAAAGAGATTTTCATATAAAAATGGTTGAAAATGTAAAGGGCTATCCGTGGTTTCAAAAGTATGGGACTGGTATTCGACATCAGTTGAAAGTTTGACATTGACGAAAATGGATCGCTTAACTATCACACAACGCATAAAAATTACTAAACCTACTACAAAAATGGTGATTATGCCACCGCCACGTATCGGCAATTTTTCGAACAAAATTTTCTTCAGCGATGAAGCACAATTCACACTCGGTGGGTATGTTAATAAACAAAAATAGTCGTATTTGGGGTTCTGAGAATCCTCAAGTAATTGAAGAGAAGCCATTACATCCAGAAAAAGTCACTGTTTGGTGCGCTCTTTGGTCCGAGTCAAGTTATGGCTGAGATACCGCCCAATAAATGTCAAAAAGTGGTCGAAAATTACCTCAAAAGAATCAATGCTTGCAACACTTCGCGTGGAGCTCATTTAAATGATGTAGTGTTTCACACATAATGTCAACGTTCAAACTTTACAATAAAAAAGAAATATCATGAAAAAAATATTTTATATGTGTTTTATTTACGTTTACTTTTGAAACCACGAAATGGATAACCCTATATTTAAAGAAAATCAACTAAATTGCAGAAGCATTTCCTTAAATATTAAGTAGAAAAAAAATATTGCATAGTAGTAGTATTGTGTAGCCGTCGTAGTCTAATAGGTAGTGTGCTGGCTTATTAGACGCAAGGCCACGGTTCAAATCGAAATATGAAAAAATATTTTTTAAGTGACTTCCTCTCAACAGATTTCTGATAAAAACTCTGAAAGAAAATAAAAGTAAAATTGCCATTAGGAGTCGACTTTAAACTTTAGGTCTCGCCACTCGTCTATAAAACTAATACACACAAGTAGTATGAGGAACTAAATCGTAATCCTGACTGATAGGCTTTAAAGACCAATTATGTATGTATGTATGCATGTCTATAAAATATTAAAAAAATATATTTTTTGTCTAAAAAGCAAATTTAAAACGAATGCCGAAATTGTGAAAGTATGTTTAAGCTTAACAAGTATTTTTAAAATTCAATATTCGCTTCAAGGTCCATCGAAAAAAATTTCCAATTGGAGTTTTTTTAAATTTTAAATTTAATTATTAAAAAAACTTTATTAAAACTGTCAAGCTGCATTTAATTCTCCAATTAACTGCGTTATTTTCTGATTCAGAAAAAATATATATTTCTTATATTAAATTTCAGTTTTTAGGCAAAAAATGTTATTAAAACTAACAGAATGCAAAATGCTGCTATTGACACATGACTGACAAGCGATGCAATTACATTTGATAGCAATACTCGTTTAACTACAATACAATTTAACTATTTTCGAAAAACTAAAAAAAGCTTTAAAAATATAAAACAATAAGAAAATAATGTTTAATTGTTTTTGTCTCGTATTATTTACCGCCATAGAGAAAAATGTTTTTCAACATTACTTTTCTTTCTTTCCTTCTTTACCTGGCATGTAAATTGAAGCGAATTTAAAAACATTAACTACCAATAAGCAAATTTAATAGTAGCACCATTCTAAAATGTATGATGTTCATGTAGGAAACGTTTATATTTTCATATTTTGTTGCGATGCATACATTTCGAACAGACCTTTAATCGTTCGTTTAATCTCATCATTGACATCTAATAAGTATTTTCAGTATTTCTTTCAATGCTTAAAACTTAATTTTAACTAACTACAGTCAATTGTTATTCTCTGCATATTTGAAAACAATTGAAACTTCAGTTTTAACGATTACGTTAGCAAAGTAACTTTGTAAATATTCTTTCATCTGAAGAGAGTGTTCTCTAAACAAAAATTTCATTTCATTCGACAGTTTTCGTAATCAAACTCTACGTACGTGTATCTTTCTCTCTCATCAGAGTAAAGTTTAGTATGAGTGAGTGAGTATTAGTAGCTGCTTTAAAATAGTTTTGAATACATATTTTACATACTTTACCCCAATGTTATTATTACAGTCGTTGCTGTTTGTTACACACGTATAATGCAAATAAAATATGTATAACTTTTACGGGAGTATTTAACAATTATACCTGAGGATAATTAGAGATAAAACAAGTTTAGAATGCAAAATATTATTGTTAAATTGGTTGTAAAGTACGTGGGCAGGTTTGAAGTTACACATAATAAGAATATAATTTGTTTTTATATATAAAATTTAATGTGTGTTTATTTGTTTGTGGGTTTGTTTGTAGTCTATAGACGGCTAAACGGCTGAACCGATTTTCTTGAAATTTTCACAGTATCTTCCTGTATGTCTGGAAGGAGTTATAGGCTACTTTTTACGGAAATAGGCAAATGAAATAAAATAAAATAAAATAAATAAAATAGTATGAGTGTTATTGCCTAACAAAATATTACGTATACGTCTCCTGTCGAATTAAATCGTAAACTGTGTATTTGATCATGTTATGATCTTTAGTAAAGTTGTTGCGCATGAGTCGACGGAGGTTTCTAAGTTGGTGCGATTAATTTCCGGTAGATGGCGCCACTGAAAGTTATTCAAAATGAATGACAAGATATTGGTCGACCTACACCTCAAGCACGAAAGAAAAGAGAATCAGACGAGCAACGAGCATTGCGACTTGAAAATCTTCGAGTACATGCCGCTGAGCCCGATTCGCATGAATCGCTTGAACAACGAGAAGTGAGAATAGAAACTTATCGAATGCGTACTACTCAGGCCCGTTCGTCTGGACAACGGGAAACAAAATCAATAAAATGATTCAATATTAATTGGATATTTGTGTAATGTCTTTCCTTCAAATTTATTTTAGTTGGTGGCGCAACAACGCACGCAGGGTACAGCTAGTTTATCATAAATTCCAATAGCTATTGGACTTGAATAGTCGTATAGTAAAACCGCACAGAGTTACAACGTTTGTTTTAAGCATAGTTGGTTCATGGTTTAAACAAATTTCCAACACCACTAATGTTGTGTATGTGTTAATGTCATACAGTAGCGGCGCGATCTACAGATTAAAGCCGAATCCAAATAACAGATTTTCTTTGACAAACTTTTCATGGCAATTTTTATTTGGTCTCAGTATTTTTGCCAGAAAACCGCTTCAAAAATAATACTTTTCTCACGATGAATACAATTCATTATGCCTAACACTACTATAATCATAAAATAATTGTAGCTGAGCATTTGTATATATTTAAAAATACATTCATGATCAATCTCAATTGTACTTCCATGCTTGCAGACATTCTGTACACAAGAAATCCCAGCTGCGTTTGAAAGTACACATTAGAAATCATTGAACATCATTGTAAACTTTTTTAATCAAACTATAGAATAATCAAAGATAGAAATAGTAGGGATTCATATTTTTCGATTCATTGACCAAATTCCGCAGGCTTGTGTGAATACCACATATATTAGTGTTATATAAACAGTCTGTATTAATCGACCATAATTTCATTTTTTTTTCTCCATGTTTTGATTACTTAAAATTAAAATTTCCATTTAAAACTAATATTCAAACGTGACTTTTAATATATTTTCTCTATGTGTTGTTAAATCCTGATTCTATTCACACACATACTTGAATGTGTGAAAAAAAGTTTTAAATTTCGTTGATTATGATGCCGTTGGCTGATGGTTGCGATAAAAAAATGTCAAAACTTTCAGCAGGTATTTTGATAAGTTTTTCAAAATTACATGTTAATTAGAAACTAAATATTACAAGTTGTAATTTACAACACAATGAAAAAAAAATTTGATTTTACAACGTTTTTATATTTGATAGAAAAATAAGACGTGTTTTGAATGCATAGCTTTGACTGCCATAGACTGGATAACATATTTAATTGCATGCTATGTAAAAGAGATATTATTTCTCACATGCTAGTTATTTTTAATTTCAAGCAGCATTTACTGTGTTAAGTTATGCAAAATAAAGTAAAAATTATTTTCAGTTTTAATAAATCTGGCTTACAAGATATAACTAGATGTATTGAAGTCTTCAGTACGATTTCCGGCATTAACCAGCGTAACTTGATAATATTTTGTATTATGCGCAGCATAATATTTGAGTATATTGGAAACTATTATTTCCCAAGACCATAAATCAATTTACCTACATACATACATAAGTACAGTCATGGTAGAGCCTTTATTAACAGAAATATTTTCAACGCTTGACTTTAAATTCAAATTTTTTTGTATGTATAAGGAATGGTAACATTACACGAGCCTTGACTTTAAATTCAAGTTTTTTGGTACAAGGAATGGAAACATTATATACTAGTCCTTGATGCCGTTATCTGTATCGGATTCTTTCGAAATAAAATAACCACCATCGTCAGTACCCAAATCCGAGATGCTGTCTTCATATGCTCTTAAATTACCTGCTGTTCTGGTTTAACTTACCATATCTCACGAGGGTTTTCTTACCACTGTGGTTATGTCAAATCTTTTTGCTGTTCTTAGAACTTTGATAAGTGTTATGATGAATAAGCTGATCGTAGCTTGATTGTTCTCAAATAGATGTATCACCACAACTCCAATTTCGTCATTAAAAGCGTATTGTACGTATGAGTGCAACATGTTCTACAGATTCGTTTATATTAAAGCATTTTGACAGAATTTTGGCTAAATTTTGTTAGGCTATCAGATTCAAAAAAGCAGAAACAACCTCTATAACCATCACATTTTCACAAAAAGTGCAAAAACCTGTAGTGAACTTCTACACCGTTTAATATTAAGAACCGTAGCCCGGACCTACATATGTATGTACGTCTTTTAAGAATGGATGTAAGTGCCAACATAATATGAATAGATGTTATTCTTTATATTGTTATATTGTTATAGTCTCCAATAGTCTAGTACATAGTGTATTATCTTATTAGATGTGAGGCCTCGGTTCCAGTCGCAGATCAGACATCTGCAACATAACCAAATAAGAATAGCTCTCATGGGATTTCTTTCAAAAACTCTGAGAATAAATAGAAATTGCCATGAAAAGCTTCTCAAAAAAATCTGCCGTTCGGAATCGACTTTAAATTGTAGGTTCCGCCACTCGAATATTAAATTAACACAACGGCCAATTATGTCCATATGTATGTATGTAGATGTTATTCTAGATCTTTAGCTTTTTTCGTTTGTTTCTGTTGCGATGTTTTTGCTTTCGTTGCTTATGTTTAAGCAGCTTCTTCTGTAGCTGATTACTAATGATGCAGGAAGTTTATTACTATTGATTGTAAGAAATTTTGGTTATCAAAATTTAGGTTATCATCAAAAAGTATAGTCCTTAAGAGTTTCAAACTTCAGTGGATTTTCAATTTCGATAATTTCAATGATTCAATTTCTATGTATTTGACAGACAAAAAAGAGTTTATGTTTGTCTCTACATAATCTCGAATCTTTAACGATTCAGTATCACTGTTCTTGGCTTTTGCATACAGTTGGTCTGTCAAATCTATCTCATACACTCTAAGTTTCAACGTAACCGTTCAATAACCATTCAAAGAGCTGAACGCTTGTTGCTTTACTTTTAAATGTCCATTTTAAAATAGAATATTGCTTGAGTTAAGAGGTGAAACCATTGCAATATTTAAGTTCAATTTCTTTCGCCTTTCTTGTCATTGTTTTAATAATTAAAACAAACATAAAAAAAGAACATAAAGAAAATCAATCAAATATAAATTCATTGGCAATACAATTGAAATGTAGGAATGACTTTCTCTTAAACAATGGCGAGAATCGCTAAGGCTTTCCCTTTTGCTCCTGGCAAACACAACTGCTTTATTTAATAAAATAAAAAAAAAGTTAGAAGTCGTTATAAGCTTAAAGGATGTAATTGATACTAAACGACTTTGCCATTTTCTAGTTTCTTTCAAATTTCATATTTTTTTGTTTTGTTTGTTTATTTCTCAGTTTGTAAATTAAAAAATATGAAAATTTTCCTAAGAAATGATTTATTGGCTGTTGTTGTTCTATGCCAAGTTTAATAAATCATTTTTAATCAAATAATAATTACAAGTTAAGAGTACCAAAGAACTTTTGAACTGTCAAAGGCAAGCAGATGGTGCCTATTTGATGTAGGGCAGGAAGAGAATTAAGTTCGCAAAATAAATTTCATGTGTCCAGAACACAAGCTAGGTATGATATTCAGTTGTGAGATGAGTGGGTTGAAATGTATTAAGTAGCAAAGGCGTACTTCAAACTGAAAACCCATTAAAAATTATGTTTAAGGAAACATTCTAAGTCATGAATTTAAAGTACATATATATATATGTACATTAGATCGACTCACCAAAAAAAGTGCTCGATGTACCCTCCTAAAAATGAACCTTGGACTTTTTTAAGATGACAGTTAAAATATTTCGGCTCCAGCTTTGACCTCTCGTGAGCTGGACCATTTCGAAAAAGGGTCTATTTTTCCATGTTTTGTCAATTTGAGAATCTGTTTCCTTACCAACATATACAATATGGGTGTCATAAGAAAGGTTTTTTCAATGCGCGTCCAACTGTATATACAATTTGTCCAAGGACGATCATCCATATCCTTTTTTTTAATGATATTCTGTTAAAAAGAACGGTTTTTGAATTTTTTCTTCGGGGTTGTTTGTAATAAAATAACCAAATTAACATATTTTAATCTTTAGTTGATTTAATTAAATACGGGTCTTAGCTTTTTTTGAAATTCGCCCTAGTTTGCGTTTTTTGAGTATAGTTTTGTAAATATAAACAAAAAAATTTAATACCTTTTTTTAATTTGGGAAAAAAATATGCCCACAAAAAGTCGTGGATCATTTCTTTTTTTCTTTCTTTAGTCCTATTTTCATCGAAACATCATCTAGAAACTAAATCCGCCATCATATTAGAGTTAATTTGGTTAGAAAAGAAGAAAAGAAAAAATTCAAAAACTGTTTTTTTTACAGAATATCCTTAAAAAAAGGACATGGATGATTGTCCGTGGACAAATTGTATATACCGCTGGACGCGCGTTGAAAAAACCTTTCTTATGACACCCATACTCTATATGTTGGTTAGGAAACAAATTCTCAAATTAACAAAACATACAAAAATAGACCCTTTTTCAAATGGTCCAGCTCACGAGAGGTCAAAGCTAGAGCCGAAATATTTTAGATGTCATCTTAAAAAGTCCAAGGTTCATTTTGAGGGGGGTACATCGAGCACGAATTTTGCTTCCATACAACTTGAGTCGCTCTAATGTACATACATACTTGCTCATTACAATCCTTCAATTAGGATTACAACCTAGCTTTTCGCACCACTTATGTTGTGTGTATATTAATTTTACCCATAAGTGGCGTACCTACAGTTTAATGAGAATGTGTGCTTCTGTCCTACGTATATGTATCCGTGTGAAACGCCCTTCTGCCATAGTTTTTCCTATCACTTACAATCTAAACAAAATCCAAACTAATGTTCAAAACTAAATACAACGGCTTTTTTGCTTTCTTCAGCAAAATTTTCATAGATTCTATATGAGTAGGGGCCATACCCAGAGTGATGCTTGCACAATAGCGCTTGCTTTTGTGATTAAAAACCTTGAAAATTGATTCGTTTGCTGTAACTCTTGAGCGATTTAAGCTTTCAAGGCATCTAACTGCTGCCCTCGCACAACTTATTAAACGAAATATTATATAAGAGGGCTACACACTAACGTATTGATTGCGTGTACAGAGAAAAACTCCAAAATATTTTAAGAAAATATTTTATACTGACGAATATTTTAGCATAAGTCAGTTTGGTGTTCTCGAAATAATAAACCTATGTCTGTGTAATGCAAAATTTATTACACATACATTTAGAGGCATATGAGTATGTAAGTTTATACCAATATTTGTCAATTTTTAGTTAAGATGTCGCCGTAGTCTAGTAGGTAGTGTGTTGGATTATTAGGCGTAAGACTCAGGTTCAAAATCCAAATCAGACATCAAAATACAAAATATCTTTTCGGCGACTTCCTCTCAGCAGGTTCATGGCAAAAACTCTGAAAATTTTGCCATGAAAATTTTCTCAAAAATTTGTTGTACGGAATCGACTTTAAACTGTAGGTCTCGCCACCCTTATGTATGAAATTAACGCACACAACATAAGTGGTTTGAGAAGCTAGCTTGTAATCCTTATTGAAGAATTGAAATGACTACATACATAAGTTAAGAAGCAATTTTTATCTAAAATTTGTTCATAATTTGCTCTGTCCTACTGCGAAATATCCCTTAAGTTGCGATAGGAAAAATTCTCTTTCAGTGAAAATTTCTCAAACATCGCACGCATTTGTAATGTATTTTAGTTGCATATTTGCATTTGCATTGTATGCAAATGGCATTATAAAATAAAAGCAGCTGTGTATTCATACATACATAAAAGTATCGTTTAAAATTTTTGCTCGACATTAAATTGCCTCATATAGTGTGCATCAACAACAATATGAACAACATTTATAAAATGTATGGTACCATGAAAATAAAACAAAATGCAAAAATATTATCATCGGATGTGCATAAACAAATAATTAATGCATCCCAGTATCAAACAGTATGGCTTAGCGAGTATAGAATAGAAATTGAATTGCAATTGCAGTTCCAAGTTGGCTTTAGTTAAGCCAAAAATAATAAATGAGCTTCGAGCTTAGAACAGCAATTATTTCATCCATCCTCAGATATAAGACGCTTATGAGAAAGTTTCTTAATGCAAGGGTGGTTCGACAAAAAACAAAATTTCTCTAGTTTCTACACGGAACCTAGGATCCAAAAACACGTTGCTATATGATTTATCATGTCAAGGAAATTTGTTGCAACTTTCCCTCCATAGCTACTGCTTGGCAATCGCCTCTACAGATATGTTGCCAATTCTAATCGATTGCAACGTTTTTTTATTTTCCTTTTTTTAATTTTAATATCACATATCCAGTTTAATTTTTGCATCTTGTAAATTAAATAATTTAATTTCAATATTTTCGTAATAATACATCTGTATGTACTGCTTAAAAACAGCCCACAGTGCGTATGAGTGTTGGG
This sequence comes from Sarcophaga rosellei, assembly GCA_930367235.1. Classification (NCBI taxonomy): domain Eukaryota; kingdom Metazoa; phylum Arthropoda; class Insecta; order Diptera; family Sarcophagidae; genus Sarcophaga; species Sarcophaga rosellei. Next base: position 65,279,246 of record OV884020.1, on the reverse strand, counting down.
TGCACACAATTCTTTGAAATTCAAATTACTCATACGCAACCACAATACTAACGTTTGTCATGGGAAGAGATCAATACATTGTACTACAAAAAAAAAAAATAATAAATAAAATGTAGAGCATTACCTCAGTGTATTTTATTGCAAAGTTGTATTTATAAATAATAATGCTAATAAGTGGAAAACATAAGAAGAGCGAACAAAGATATAAAGCGATTGAAAATAAGGAATATAAATGTCGTGTAAAACATAAAAAACTAGAATAAAAATATCTAAAGATGCACGGCCTTAATTCTTAGAAATTGTTGAATCAATTGATTATGAATCTTTTCTAGTAATATGTAGTCACCGTAGTCTAGTAGGTAGTGTATTGGCTTATTAGAAGCGAGGCCACCTTTCATACTCCAGGTCAGACCAAGTCTCCAACAAAACGAAATATGAAACAAATTTCTTCGACGGCTGCCTCTCTGCATATTTCTGGTAAAAACTCTGAGAGTAAATAAAAATTGCCATGAATTGTTTCCTAAAAAATCTGTCATACGGAATCGACTTTAAACTGTAGGTCACACCACTCAAATATAAAATTAACACACACAATACATAAGTAGCGTAAGAAGCTGGGTCCTAATCCAAAACAGATTTACCATCCATAAACATAAACTGTTTGCAAGAATCAATTATGTGTAGTAGTTTTCACAATTTTTCTTGTGTCGGAGTTCATGTAAATACTCCTATAAAAAAAAAAGTTAAATTCAACTAAAAATCAATATTTCCTCGCGTTGATGTATTAAACATTAGCTTTTGACAAAGCATATATCTTTTGTTAATTGAAATCAGTTTTAGCCCTTAACATTATCAACACAAAAGTGAAGTACTCAATATTGTTAAGACGTTAATCTTCCCCTTTGCTTTGTTGGCGTGGTGTGAAGGGTAACTTGACTTTGTAAAGCTTCCATGTATTGACAGATGAATGGATAAATATTAACACAAATAACGTCAATCATGTATGCACAATTGTTTTCTAGTCTTATTACATTATCTTTATTTCATGCTCCATTACCAAAACAAAAAAGGAAAATCAGAATGGGGGAAATTCAAAAAGGTTTCAAACAAAACAATACAACATTTTAGAATGGGGAATGAATAGATTTTTGAAATTTTGAACACAATAACTTGAATATATTCATTCACATGCTTTTAAATAATAGAAGTGTTTTGTTTTTTTTTTAAGAATTGCTTAGTAAAGCATTTGATTTCCGGGATTTATAACGAATATCTTGCCTTCAATTTTAAATTCTCCAAGAAAAGAAGAATTTTTACTATGACAATTGTTTTTGGAAGTGACTGGTAACACTGATAATGTACTTTTGCAAACACATACTCTTTAAGCTGAATGCCACTCACCCACCCATCGAAATTTTGCGTGGCGGTAGATGTCACAGAGCCTAATAATTACCTTGAACTTCTCTTTATCTTCCAAATCATACAAATTTAAACCATAAAAAAGATGCTAAACATGTAAACAAAAATATACCAACAAACACCAACATATAAAATGGTAAACAAGGAAACAAAAATTCAACAACAAACACTACAAGAATAAATGTAAACAAAATACACAAAAAACAATAATGAAACAATAGTGTTTACATTTATAGCGATCTCGAAATGGCAAAGCCACGAATATTTGCCTTCAAGGACATTCATCATACACTTTATTCTGCCATAAAAAAGGCAAGGCAAACTGAGTTAGTAAAAGTTCAGTCAGTCTTGTGTGAAGACGCGGTGTGTTTGAAGACAGTCATCATGGTTTGAAGAACTCCGTTACAAAGATCAGTCGAACAATTGTCTAGTAATTGTTATTGTTTATGCAAAGGGTGTAAAGAGAGGAAAAACATACAAAGCAATTGTTGTTGTATACATAAAGTTGTGACCAGAAGCACACAGTATTGTGTGAATAATAAAGAATTTTAATTAAAAATAAACACCGATTTATTATTTAACAATATTAATACCAGAAAACTTACGGTAACATCGATCTTTGTCTAAAACAGATCTTCAGCAAGTGATAGCTTTCACAGGTCAAATTGTTTATATAGGATACATGTGTTGCCTACTTTGCAAGGCTACTGATCTATTGAAGAAGAATTGTATCAAGAAGTCGTTGGTCGTACAAATTCAGATCAGTTATTGATAACATACATACATACCTCACTGGTAATTACAACCCTTCAGCCAGGAATACGACCTAGCTTCTTAGACGAAATAAGTTGTGTGTATTAATTTTCTACATGACGGATGGAATCTTCGGCTATGTACATATATTTTAATAAATTTGTATACATTTTTTTTATTAATTTTATTTCATATTTATTTATATTGTATTCCACATGAATATTCTGTTCAAATAAAACTACATAAATGGCAATGTGTGTGCACTTTTGAATCAAGTTGCCCCCTTAAAATACAAGTGCCAAGTAATAATAATAACAATAAGAAAAGAAGAAAAATAAAACAAAAGTAGAGAAAAAGCATACAATTGACACTTCATATGACATTAAATTTTTAGCATCTGTCAATTTTATGATCTGTAAGCATTTCACAATTCACAATTTCAACATCCAATGTTAATGCATTCACACAGTAGTTTGCATTCAATTACTCTTTGGAATTATTAGGGGCATTCATTGATAAGCTTAATATACTAATTGTTTACCTTCAATATGCATAGGTATAGTCAGCCTAATTTCTTTCATTGTTCAATAAGTGCAGGCCAACGGATGTCCTATATTTTGCCAAGACACGACTGGGAAAGCATTGAGTGATATGTATGTATATATGCTTTGATGCAACCTACTTTGTCTAACTTCCATATAACAATAAATACTTAACATTGCTAAGGACTACACATCTGTTCATTCCAGCGAATAATTTGAAACAGGTTTCCATGTTTAATTTCTCAATCCATCAGTTCTTCTATGCCACTTTTTTTTAATGAGCTTTGTTTAATCACGGTTAGTTTGTGGCTTATAATAGAGTATTTCGATAAGATCACGCACACAACACGTTTTTTTTCATTAGTGGGGAAACAATAATATCATTGAGTACTGACATTTAATTTTAATCCGTCTTCCTTGGATTTTTAGGAGATTACTGTAGGATAAGTACAGTTATGTCGCTGCAGTTTATTAGGTAGTGTGTTAACTTATTAGATGTGACTCCACGGTTCAAACTTCAGGGCAGACATCAACAACAAAACGCTATTTGAAAAAACATATTTCTTTGGCATGTTTCTGTGAGTAGAATAAACCATGGTATAAGAAATATTGAAGGTAGTTTCAATCAAAATTTTTTTTATAAAATAAGGTTTTTTGAAGTTTTATTTTCTCATAAACTATATAGGTAGCGTTGCCACATTTATAATTTTGTTGTATATTCCCAATAAATTATTTATGACAAATGTGTAATTTATAATTAAGTATATTTTAGTATGATATTTACTGTATTATGTTGTGCTAAAAGTGGAAGATTGAATAACTAATTTCCGGTCATAATTAAACACACATTGACTAGTTTTTAAGGTTAATTAAGTAATAATTTTTTTCATTTTTTTATTAGTATACAAATATTTAGTTTCTTTTATATGACGATTTAGAAAGCGAATTCGAAAAAATGTTCGTCCAAGATAAAACCTTTTAACAATTTTTATATCTAAATTTATATTAGTTAGGTCCAACAAGTTTAACATGTAATTTGGTAGTCTTGAAGTGAAATGCTATAGAATACGTGGCAAACATAATATATATAAAACATAAAAGTATAGTCAGTTATACCCGCCATACGATACCATACACCAGCTTTGTTGAATTTTAAGTGATTTCCAATTGGAAGAGTTAGTATCAATATGTGTACCAAATCTCATTGATCGATACTTAGCATACAATATAGTGGTGTACGGTATCAAAATGTAACACTAATTAAGAAACAATAATTAAGAACAACTTACTCAGTTTGAGTACTTATACTTGTGTAAGACTTTCTTACAACTTTTTGGGATATTCCTTCGCTTTTTATTTTATTACATCTAAATTGTAATGGTTATTTATTAAATTTAAAAAATACTATACAATTGTCTACCCACCCTTCCAAAAAATCATCACATTCTTCAATATATTCTTCAAGGTACTCTTCAACATATTGTCCATTGCCAATAAATTCATTTAGCTGGCTAAAATTACTTAATATTAAGGACTATCTTCTATTATGTATTAAATCACATTTTGAACACTACTTGTTACCTTGTATTAATTGGAAGAGCATCTCTATCCAATCTCACTCGTTTCGCTTTAACTGAAATATCACTTTCAATAAAGTGTTTCGAGCACACCATCGGCTCCTTTGGCAATTCAGACTCCCAAATTTTACACACTTCCAGCCACTGCAGGCGTTTTTTGGGAAATGTGGGGACTTTAAAAAACCGTATATTTGAATTTTTGCAAAAATATTTCGTATTTTCGCATTGGGGGAAAATACAACTCATGCTTTTTAAATCTTGAAATAATGTTTTCAAATTAGCTTCGTAAGTATTGATGTATCACAAGTCTTACCTTTGATTACAATTTAAACACAAATATTTTAATTTAAGTTTTTTCAAAATATTTTTCAATTGAATTGAATTTATTATTTTCATATGACTTAAAAGAAAATGTGGGAAATTTAAAATTAATATGGTAGCATTATTTTAAGGAAAACGTCAAAATCCTTAAGCATGTCAGATAGTGAATTTTAAAAAATAAAGAGAGAATGAAACTACCTTATATTCTTATACCATGGAACAAGGCAAATTCAATAAGGTAACCGCAACTCTACAACAAGTACAACAATGCAAAAACAACAGGCATTTTGTTTTTGTTAAACCGCCATTCGGATGTCAAAATAGGAAGAAAAAAAATGGAAAAGAAAAAAAAATTAACAACAACACACAAAAGCACAACAAACACACACAAATTTTGACAGCCTAAGACTAGTCAGCTGTTGACATAAGGCCACTTGTTATGAATTCGCTTTGCCATGGAATAAACTTACTACGAAAAGTTTCTCAAAAGTCTGTCATTCGGAATTAGGGGTGCCAGACGTACTGTTTTTAACAGTACATATACTGATGAAAAATTTTATGGTTATATAGCTGAAACTGTTTGCAGCAATTGTAATAACTCACAAGAGGTTTCTTTATTTAAAAAACGAACTGACGCAGTTCTATCATATGTAACTAAATATATTGAAGATCGATATGATTTGAATAATAACAAATTTTGAAAACTAAGTTTTTTAAACATAAATTCAAACATTTTATTTCAAGATTTTACTAAAGTTGTTAATTTGTTCTCAATTAAAAATATTGATATGGATCTCCTATTTGATGAGTTTATTAGTTTGAAAAGTTTTGCTAAAAGCGTACAAACAGAAAAAACTGTTGACCTAAAATGGAAAGACCTTTTAACAGTGGTAGTTTTCCAAATTTTGAAAAAATTTGCAATTTTATATTTTCAATACCCCATTCAAATTCTGCCACTGAAAGGATTTTTAGTCTAATATTTTTATTTTGCGGAAAGGAGAGGAATAGACTATTGATTGAAAAACTGGAAAGTGAATTAATTATAAAAACGAACTATGAATACAATTGTAATAAATTTTACAGTTTTTTAGAAACGGAAGGTGGGAAGAATGGCATTTTAAACATATTAAAAAAGTGGTAAATATCTTTAAGAAGTAATATACAATACTATTTTGTACTTTGAAAAAAAAAATCTAAAAAGCATTTTAATAGTATGTGCTTACATTTTTAATATTTGTTTTTAAAAAAAAGCTATATAATTTGCTATATAATCTCATATTTTAATTGTTTTTTTAATTAACACCTCAAAATGTTATGAATTGAAGAAATTGTTATGTTTTTGTAAAAGCGTACTGTTTTTTCATTTATTGTACTGGTTTTTTGTCCTCAGTGTACTGTTTTTCCGAATTCCAAATCTGGCTACCCTATTCGGAATCGACTTGAAACTGTAGGTCCCGCCGCTAATGGATAAAATTGACACACATTATCCAATCTCCTTCACTAACCTCTCCCTCTCCTCTAGGACGAATTTACAATGACACATTTTGACCAGCTAGTATCGTATTTGTCCCAATGACAAGCACGCATCCTCAAACCTAACACACACAACATAAGTGATGTGAGACGTTAGGTCGTAATCCTCTCTGAAGAGTTGAGATAAGTAATTATGTATGTATGTAAAAAAATGTTTCTTTAGCTATGCAAGTATTTATGCAGGTTTTTCCAATATTTATAACAAATGTAGTTTGATCTGAAGTCGCCGTATTCTAGTGTGTCATCTCATTAGACATAAGTCCAAGGTGCAATCTCCTGGTCAGACATCAAAACAAAATATGAAAAAAAATATTTCTTCATCGACTTTCTCTCAGCAGATTTATGGCAAAAACTCTGAGAGCAAATGAAATTGCCATGAAAAATGGATTCGTTCCTTAGAAAGTTTGTACTTTGTGTTGTCAATTTATTGTGGATTTTTTTTTTAATTTTTCATATGTTTAAGTACAATTCGTTAACAACATCTCCAATTAGTCTTTAAAACGGCCAAACCGAAAATTGGTACATAAAACAAGTTTTAAAGTTGCCATATTTAGTGGGAAATCACAGATATGGCAACCCTGTTGCCATATTTAGTGAGAAATCATCAGATCTGCCAACCCTGTTGAAATTGAATTCGCTTTGGTAATCTTTTTTTGTCCACCAACCAGCGTTGCCAAATGTGCAGATTTATCTGCATTTTGCAGTTTTTCTGTAAATTATGCAGATTTTGCAGTTTTTACATTTAAATTTTTTAATTTCAATTTTGTTATTTTAATTCCAATTTCTAAAGCCATAATTGTGAAAAATAACAATAAAAGTATTTTTAATTATGTCGTTTTGTGCCAAATGTAATAGAAACAGATGATGAGTGGCGTGAACTTCTGCACATTAATTTTGAAGACTTGGGTTTATTAGAAGTAGAAAATATTGAAACTTTTTGGGAAGTCATATTTAAAACAAAACGTGGCGACGGAACTAAAGCTTTTCCTAATTTAAAAAACTGGTATATGCAATTTTGTCAGTACCTGTTGCAACTGCTAATGTTGAAAGAATTTTTTCACAAATTAATATTAATAAAAATAAAACTAGGAACAGATTAGAAGTGCCAACACTGTGTGGCATTTTAAGAACTAAAGATTTTCTTAAAAAAATAACAGTAATTGCAGCAATTTCGTGCAATCAAAAGAAATGGCAATCAAATTTACCAAAGAAATGTACAAATCTAATTAGTATTAAGTGCCAGGAGAAATTAACTCAATTTACGAAAATGCATGTTATTTCAAATACTTTTTATAAAACTGAATTATATTTATATTTTTTATTATACATATGTATTTAATTTAATTTGTTTTGTTATGTTTTAATAAAAAAAATATATGAACTGAATTATAAATTTTTTGGATGTGCAGTTTTTTCAGTTGAAAATCAGTTTTTTTTTCTCTAAATTTGCAGTTTTTGAAAAAAAATTATGGCAACGCTGCCACCAACTCAAGCAGAGTTTTAATTGTGGGCATCCCCGAGTTAAATTACGATTTGAAAGAAATTACGATTTTATTGCAGTGCATTTTAATATCTGAGAAAAATTTCATCAAGCAACTTCGTTGTGCTGCATGTTCGTTGTTGGTTCTTTAAATTAATAAAAAAAGAAGAAAAAATATGGAAAAAATGAGTTCCAATAATATACTGAAAATAACGTATCATATGGATAAAAGAGAAAGTAGTAAATATGTTTATTTTACTGGTTCTACCCTGGACGAAATGAAGAGCGTTGTAAATAAAAATTATCATTGGCCTCGTTATGACGAGTATTACATATTTCATATGTATTGGTTTGGTAAGTGATCACGTATGTATAGGTATAACAAACTATTTGGAAGGTAAAATTCTTTGTTTTTTGCCTTGGAAACCCCATAGAAAAGAACTTTTCGAAAAAAGAAAACAAAAAATTTTGTTCCAAATGGTTTATTAGAAACAAAACGCGTACATGTGTATGTTTTATTATAAAATACATTTTGTATAATATAAAATAAATTCTCATTTTCCAGATGGTTATGATAAACAAAATAAAATTCTTATAATCGATGACGATGGTGCAAACATTTTTATGGAACTTACATCAGGACGGAAAACTCGTGAGTTACATGTCCATCCATCAATTGTGCATGACGACGATATTTTTGATGAAATAATAATTTAATAAAAGGAACAATTTAATCTTTGTCAATTTGAATGAAAGTAGTATGGGTCGTTATCGTCCAATCATAATAAATAAATAACACTTACATAAGTGGATGTTTCTTTTTTTCCTCTTTTCCTATTTCTCTTTTTATGAGCATAAATATTTCCAATTAAATTTCTCGTTTTTTTTCACTCGTAAAGTAAATTCCGTGAGAAAGAAACTCCCAAGGGAAACAGTATTCATATTTTGGGCTGAAACACACATGTGTTTTAAATTGAATTTTGCAATTAAAACTAAAAATAGAAGCAAGTTATCTTTTTATAGATGTTTTTTAGATTGAATTGAATTGAATACCTTCCAAATATATTTACATACATATACACATTCTTCTAGAATTAAGTGTGAGACACAGTATTGTCATTACGTTTTCATTGATTTCCATTAAACAGGAATTTGATTGATGCTACGACCGAAGCTCTTAAACCAGAAGTAAATCAAAAGTAGGAGGTAGTTACAATTAAGCCTCAAGTAGTTACTCATTGTAGTGCTTAGACTTGCTGGAAATATTCAACGTCAATATTTGTCTACACTTTTGTCCTGTTTTTCCTGTTCTTGTTATCAAGTAAAGTTTTAAATGCTTTTGGAAATCAAACAGAAATGAGCAACAAATTTCCAAACGCAGAGCAATTTTTCATTTCAATTTCAAGCCTGGTGTCTATAAAATTTTCTTTGCAATGTAAGCATTTTGTTCCGAAAAAATGGGTTAATCCAGCTTTATGCTGTGTATGTTAATTTTATATGTGAGTGGCGGGACCTACAGTTTAAAAAGTCGACTTCGAATACACAGATTTTTGAGAAACTTTTAATGGCAATAATTATTTGCGTACATACATACATACATACATAATTGGTCATTACAACCATTTAGTCAGGACTACGACCTAGCTTCTCACACCACTCATGTTGTGAGTGTTGATTTTATACATGAATGTGTGCGAAACACAGTTTAAAAACTCGACTTCGGACAGACATATATTTGAGAAACTTTTCATGGGAATATTTATTTAATGGCTCACCATTAAAAGCTAAAAATGTTTACTCTGCTTTGCTTAGGGCCATTATTACAACTTGCCGTTAAGCTTGGGTTTAGTTAAAGGTACCTTTAGCTAAAGGCAACTGTAAAGTCGTTATTACAACTTACAGATAAAATTTTTCAAAGGTATGACAATGCCGGAGCAATGTCGACAAAACTGCTCAATTAAACAAGTTTTCCTTAACGCAGTGGCAACGACGGGCTTTCTTTTATTGTTGTATTTACATGCTCATATTGGGTAATTTGAAGTTGCCATATTGAAAATAATAAATAAAATGGAAAGTTTAAACATAAACTTTAAATGTTAAAGGTAGGATGATCCTCCCTTCGCTCACTTCTCTCTTATTGGGTACTCATAATAATGAAAAACAATGTATTTGCCCGTTAAAACCCACCCTTTAATTAACAGCAAGTTGTTATAATGGCCCCTAGACTATTATCGTGCCAGTGCACTGCGCTGTTAAGTGTAAATCGTTGCAACAAAATATGGTTGTAATAAACGTTTTTCACCTCTGTGGTTTATCTGAATAAATGTGCATTCGAAAGAAAACTAAGAAAAACATGTGAAAAATAAAATAAAATTGCAACAATACATGCAATGAAGAAATGAATGAATGAATATATGAATAAATGGAATTGCTATTGTGATGCAGGTGGATAAAGAAAGAGTAGCAATCGCATATTTTTTCTAGCATTTGCATGTAGCAAAATAGTAAATTTTATAACTTAATACTCTTGATGTCATTTTAGTTGTTGTTGTTGTCATAGCTGCTGTTTATTATGTTTTGTGACATGTTGTTGTCATACATGTAAATTGTTATAATATTTCATGCAATGGCATGCATGAAACTATGTAAATTCATAGTCAGTAAGAGTAATTTAAATGTAAAACCACGAAGAACTAGGTAGCAAGAGATAACTGTTAAACATTCAAATTGTTATCACAGGCAACAAAATCTTAATTGCTCAATATGGTTTAAAATACGGTCCTAATGAGTCTGCAGATTGTTCCATCTGCTTATAGAAAAGCTAGAAATGCCAACAACATCAAATTAATTTCCATGCCAAAGCAAATTCAATTTAGTAAAATTTGTTACATGTATATGTCAGTAAGATTAGGGTTAAATCGTATATTAAGGGACTATATGGTGAGCTTTAAATGTATTGGGTGGATTATCTATCGGTTTAAATTTAAACCACGGGTTATTTCGAACTTGGCAATATTTATGTCATTCTATTCTGTCACAAAATTTAGTGCATTATCTCCACTGAACGTAATTAATCTATTTGCGCTTGAACAATGTTGGGACTTATTGGGTCAACGAGAAACCGTACGATGATATCGATTTTTGTTTTTGAATGAAGCTCATTTTTATCTTGGTGGGTATGTTAATAAGCAAAATTGCCATATTTGGGGCTCTGAAAACCCACATGTGGTCTTACAGAAGTCAATGAACCGATTAAGAGTGACTGTTTGGTGCGGCTTGTGGATCGGAGGCATGTTTGACTCATATTTCTTTGGAAATGTGGACAGCGCAACCACCTATCATCTATCGAACAACTCTAACCAATTTTTTTGTACCCGTTTAATGATATTGATATGAACGATATTCGGTTTTCTACAGGGTATTGCAATTTGCCACACAACTCATGACACAAGCGATTTTTTGCCACAAACGTTTGATAGCCAAAATGGTGATGTCAGTTGGCCGGCAAGAAGCTGCGATTGATACCGTTGGACTATTTTCTGTAAGTCGCCGTTAAAAAATAATGTTATGCTGACAAACCCGAAACAATTGAGCATATGAAGGCCAACATTTGTAATGCCATTCCTGAGATACGACCCCATAAACTCGAAAAAGTGAACAAAAATTGGTCGGATCAAATGGGATACTGTCAGGCCAGCTTCGGCAGCCATCTAAATGAAATAATTTTCCATTTCTAACCGGAAGAATTATACTTCACAACAAAAGAATAAATTTGGCGGAATTTTAAACCCTTTTTATTTTATTGCATTTTTCAATGTAAACTTTTAAATGATCCACCCTATAGTAATTTATTTAAAATATATATTTAACCATCAAATTATATTAGTTCAATAACCAATTTGAAATGAATTCTCCACACATCGATCGTGAGTAAAATATTTTGTTTTGTTTCTTTTGAAGAGCAATTTTTGAAGATTTATTAAATATTCTTGTGGTTATGGACCCCAATCGTATCGTGATGTTTGTTTTATTGTATTTATGTGTGCATCCACATATGAGAGAGTATCATTTGGCTTTTTTTTTATTACTTTTTAAAAAACCTCAGATTTTAATAAAAAAAAAACACAGACAGAACAACAACATCAAAACTCTGAGCTGAGCTATAAAAGAAATCCCTTCCATTCCATAACAAATGGTAAAAAATGTTAAAAGCCGTATTCCATTACATTTATGTTCGGTTCCTTTCCTCTTTCTGTTTGTTTGCATATCAACGAAATGCATCATGAAAGGATATGATTTTTATTAAAACAATATTATGCCGAAATGTTGCGGTTCCCTTTGCACTGGAGCTTAAAAGTAATGCGAACCTAAATGGAAGGCAATTTATTTACGAAATGAACAGTTGTTCAACAAAGTGGTGGTTTTGTTTGCCTATGAAAGGCCAGAAATTGGTTTTAATTGTTAATACTATGTATATGATGTTGCCATCTCTCGTTATTAAGAATATTATGTTTGTATTATTTTTCAATTTAATTTTAATTAAAATTTTAACACAAGACAAGAAACGCCTGAAAGGCGTCATTATTTGCTATTTACTATTCACTCTTGACTTTTGATTCGTTTTATTAACAAATTTTCTGGCTTAAGTTTGTTACAACGTAAATAGTTTCCAATTTGTTGCATGTTTCCGTAATGAGATGTTTGGGGATGAAATCATTCATCATGTATTGAACAACTTTCTAAAGAAAACAAAAATGATTCATGAAAGCTATAGGAATTATAGACCAGATTAATCGTAATAAATAATAATAAAGTCGCCGCAGTATAGTATAGAGGTAGTGTGTTGCCGAATTGGACGTGAGGTCTCAGTTCAAACCCCTGGTCAAACCAGGTTTTCAATACAAGGAGGCATGAAAAAATATTTCTTCGACGATTTTCTCTCAGCAAATTTCTGATTAAAACTCTGCTATGAAAAGGTTCTCAAAAATGTTGCAGTCCGGAGTCAATTTTAAACTGCAGGTCGCATCACTCTTGTATAAAATTAACACACACAAGTGGTATGAGAAACTATGTCAAAATCCTATCTGAGGGGTTTTAATTACCAATTATGAGAGTATTAATCAAAATCATTAGCGATTTGTAATTTCTACAAACTAGACAAAGAGATTGTTTGACTCACTCTGTTGCAAAAATATAGCATAAATCAAACTGACGATCTTAAGAAGGAATTTCCTACTGAACTTTTTTTTACCAAAAACTTATGGCGTCACACAAAAATCATTTCTAAGAAGCATACTGCTAGGTTCCTTGCAGATATCTCTTGCACCTCAAGCAAATAAGTCTGCTATCCTCAAATGAGTATACAAATTGCAGATATAGGTTACGTAAATTACGTAGGTAAGCACAATCAGTATTCAACCCAAAGTTCCAACATTCCCCAGCGGAAACTAACCGGAGTCCAAAATAAATGTTTTTTTTTAAGGAAATCGTTATATTAGAGAGCTCGTTCAAGGATATCAGAAAGTGGAAAATCGAAACCCTCTTTTTCTCAAAACAACAGCAGGACACTAACACATTAGGTGAAAGGCAGGATCTTTCTCCCCCTCAGAACCATAGATCTTACAGAAGACAATTACATGTCTACCAAAGCGATAATGGCCAGTGAGAACAGCTGTTGTACGATGGCCAGCCATGCAATTCGAGGAGAGAAGTGAGATGTTCCTCTTTCTATCCATACGTGTCTTGCAGGGTATATACAATATTGAAAACTCAACCGGACAAGGTTGAGCTTCCCCGTAAAATGAGTGGATAATTTAATAATAAAAAGAAAATAATTTACCTGAGACAATTGAAGTACCAAGGCTTGTTACATGTAAGATATTGAGAGCTTGGTACTGGCTATGGCTATAGCTTGTCAACAATGCAGTTACCAACAATATCCCTATGTCTTGCAAGCCATATAAGAGTTAGGCTGGGTTAGGTTTGAGGACATGTACTTGTCATTGGGACAAGTACAATATACAGAGGTCAAAATTACCCATTGTAAATTCATCCGAGAATGGAGAGAAAGAGAGAGGTTAGAGAAGGAGACATTGAAATTGGAAAAGGAAAAGAGGTACTAAAGGGTGGTTATAAGAGAAGGAGGAAAAAAGACGGACCACAAACGAGTTAGCGCAACTACAACCTAGATGCTCTTACACTTCTCGATTAGCTTAATCTATTTAAGAATCTATGGAGAACCGTTATGTCGGCTCTCGACAAAGAGTCCAAACCTTCGAAGAAGCTCTTGCCTTGAGTTCTCAATCTCAACTTTCTAATGGCCAGACTGTTGCAGAGGAGATGTTCGATAGTTTCCAACTCCTCCTCATCGTAACATACCCTAGTATAGTCCGGCTATTACAGATCCTTGTCAGCTAATCTAATCTCGGAGTTCAATGTAATGAGACCAATAACTAACCTCAGACCGAATCTGAAGCGGTACTACTAGCTACGGCCTCAATAGCCTTCAAAATAGCAAAAATTTCTGCTTGAAACACGCTACAGTCATCATATTAAGACTAATATTGAAATAATTCAAAATTTCCACAGACAAATGCTAAACATTCATGGACAAGGATGAAAGTTGAAGCTACATTCGTTAGGGATTTAATCGCTGACTGGCAGTATGATTAAATCAAGAGATTTTCAGAGTAAATCCAGCCACCCAATAAGCATTGCACCGCTATCGAAATAGTCGAATAGTCTGCTCGGAAAACAATGCAGTTGTCATGCACCCTTAATAAATATTCCACAGCCTATTTATAAGCATATGTACATCGGTATATCGGTTCAATAGTGTAAATTAAGAGAGATCTACATTTACGCTTCCAGTTTTAACCTAATCTCATGTGTATGTGTGGTTATATAAAATATTTATTATAATTTATGTATTTTTAAATCCTATAAATAAACATTAAATATCTGCTTCTTTAATAATCGTTATGACAAAATTGTCATTAACCCATTTACGGTCACTGTGCCAATTTGGGAACACTTAATTATTAAGGCTGTATAAAACAAACTGTTTACTCTAGTTTATTTCTTTTTGCATTATTGAATAGAGGAAAGTACTCTGAATAAATATTAAATGAAGCATTTTACCTACATTTATTGATATTGTTGTTATAATCTATTGCAGCGAAGTCCAATCCCCTGGACGTTAAATTTGGGTTGTGCGTAGGGCTTGGAACCCACCACGTAAAAATCCCCCTCCAATGAAAACCAGAAATACAGAATCCGATAAGATAATCTATTAAACTTCATTAATAATACGCATGTGGAGATAGGTCAATGGTAACCAAAGTTATATTTTCTACCTAAAGCTTATAGTCGTTATTTGTGTTATAATATAAAATTCAATAAACAGTGAAACATTGAAAAGCATTTTTAGTTTCATACAACAAATGTATAAGATCTTAGAAAACATATAATAATGCTGTTCCAATTTGGGTACAATGGCCACAAGTATACTAAAATAAATTTTAAAAAAAATTTTTTTACACAAAATATGTCAGTTATTAATTTAAAAATACCTCACTTGTTCCAAACTTACAACAAAAGCATGGGGGAAGTTGTTGAAATGGACCAGTTTATGTCTTTATACCGAATTAGCATACATAGCAAACAATGGTGGTAGTGTTTATTTCCGTATGTACATGGTTGATATGGCTATATCAAAGCGTGGCGCCTACATGAATTTTGTGAAGAAAATGCTATGGATCAATTACAATTTCGTCGATCCATAGCTAGGTTTTGTCTAAAACAGTCGTCCAAAAGACATTCTGTCGGCTTCGTCATCAAATATTGAGGGTTTACATCTAGACGGCGCTGATCATGTTCCAGAAAATCTTCCTAAGCGTGTGCGTTGTGTCATCTGCCACAATAGAAGCCGCTGGAGTTGAAAATAATGCAAAAAACACTCTGCGCTGAAAAAAATTGTTTTGCAAAATATCACTCATAAGTGGCCATTGTACCAATTTGGGTACACCATTCTAATGTCCTGAATTTTGCTTTTTTTACTTTTTTTTACGTTTCTGTTTTTTTGCATCGATAAAAATAAATATACATTGAAATTTTAAAAATTTAACTTGTAGTTTTTGTTTGGCTGTAAATGGGTTAATTTAGATTCTCTATTAAATTTTAATTAATTTTATAAATTGAGACGTTTTATCATGTCAATTGCGACACTTAATTAATTCGAAATTTATTTTAAATATTCATAATAATTTTCATTATTACAAGTATTGCAATAATATCCATTATTTTTAACCATCCTTTCTAAAAAATTCCAAACCTATTCCAAATGATTTGCATATGTAAAGTGTTATTATGATACTCCTTGCATGCTCAACAACACCCCTCTGTGGAATTATGACAAAAAAAAAGTAATAAAAACTTGTTGAAATATTTTAATCCCACAAACATTTATAGGCACTTCAAAATGTTGAAATGTTTTTAGAAAGTCTATACCATGAATTTCTAAAACGTATTGTTCAAAGTATTACAAAAAAAAAATTCCCTTACATTTTAAGTAAATACCTCAGCCCTTTTTATTCCCATTGAGGCAAGGTTTTGTTTTCATATTGAAAAGTTGATCACAAAAATGCAACAAAAACAAAAAAATCGACATCATCAACACATGTCCTTACAATTCAGATGCCTCTACAGAAACAAGTAACTGCCTGAGCATTTGTGTGTTGTTACGATAAAATGTGTAAATTTTATATCCTGAGGCTGTGAGAAAAAGTGTAATCCAATTTGCCTTTGTAGTCAAGTCACACCTTAAGAACACACCTTTATGTTGTTGGTGTTAAAAGATTTTATGATTTCATTATCGATACTGGCCAACAACAGAGATTAAAGTGTGTCATAAAATTTACAATAAAAATCCATACAGAGTTCAATAAGCCCATGTACTAAGGGCTCATTTGTATATGATAAAACTTATAAAATTTGTATTTAATGGCTTTACGAGACAGTCTAGCCATTAAAGGAGAAAATTGTTTTATTAGGCCTACTGTCTTTTGGTTTTTACTTCTGCTTAGTGTAAGAACTAATAAAAGGTGTATTTAAATCTTTGAATCATAAATTTTTATTGTAATTTTCGAACAAAGGAACTAATAAGAAATAAAATAAATATACATTCAACAAAATAGGATAGGAAATAAGAAAGAATAAAAGGAAACAAGGAAAATTCAATTGCACGATAACGTACTATTATTCATTAACTCAAGCAACACAACGCTATCATGGGAATTGTGCATTTCTCCTTGGCATTCAACAGATTTATACTTCAACGCCCCTAATGTACACCATTGATCGAATGGGATCGAATGCAACTTGTGCATATAAACAGGCTGTGGTATATTTACTGAATGTCCTGTTATTGAACGTTCTTATAAGCTGCCTTATCACTCCAGTGTTTTCCTGATAGAGATCAGGACTGTTTTTATAGCAGCTCAGTGCTTATTGGGGTGGCTGAATTTTCCCTGAAAATGTCTTGATTTAGTCGTTCAGCCTGGCTGCGATTAAGTCCCTAACGAACGTAGCTTCAACTTCTATTCATGTCCAGGAATTTCGATCATTGGTCATGAAAATTTTGAATAATTAAAATGTAACTCTTATATGTGTTGCAGGACATAGGGACTGAAGTCATGATTGCCATTTAACGTTGTGTGTGTTAATTTTATACGTGAGTGGCGTTGCCTATGGTAAAGTCCAATCCGAATGATAAGATTTTTTTCATTTAAATTTTAGTTTCTCTCAGAATTTTTGTCACAAATCTGCTGAGAGGCAGAGGTCGAAGAAATATTTTTTTAGATTTCGTTTTGTTGGATATGTCTGACCTGCGGGTTTTGAACACACTACTTACTAGACTATGGCGACTTCAAGCATTCTCTGAAAAATATCAAGGCCTACAAGAACAGTACACTAACTGAATACGATGTGATACATTTGTTTGTAAAAACTATTGCAGATAATCACCGGCATTCTTAGAGTATGAGCAGTATGCAAGGGTGCAACTATAATTTGGGTTCAATGGTTGCATTCGCAAAGGCCTTTGTAATTACAGATGCAGTAGATATTAAGCATGTTTCATATTCATTGGTTTCTTAGATTGAAACATTTGACTATTTGACGAAATCAATTAGATTCCCTTATAACGTCCACTGTAGTTGCATGCAGACAATTTTGTGTCATAAATTGGTATTTTTTTCTATTCGTTTCTACGATATAAATAAAAAACACAAGACTTTTTATATGGCACTAGAAAGCAAAAAAAAAACTATTTCAACATATTGTTTGAAAACTGTAGACAGTATTTTGTATTTTGTAGATATTTAGCACGAATGTCTTAAAATTGTTCCTGTAATCTATGTTGTTATTATCTGACAAAAAAATTTCGTTCCTTCCCGTATTAGCTACTTGCCCACTGACCCGATTGGTTAGCGAAAATGACTTCGTTTTCCTTTGTAACATTTTACTCATTGTCGTTGTCAAATTGTAACAATTTATCATCCTTCTACTACCATACACTTCCTTGCAACCTCGTTGTGAATGACGGCAAAACAGGTTGTGTAGTTCCTTTTTTTCCTTTGTTTTTTCTATCATAATTATAGAAACAGAATAATAATTCAAAAACCGTCAAAAATTAGAACTGAATGAAGGTAGAAAAGAGAAACTAGATAATAATTTTGTGAAAACAAAACAAAAATATGAAAGAGGAATAGAAAAAATAGAAGAAATCTGAATTGTTTTGAGACAATTTATTTGAATGTAAATGATAGGAAAACTAGGTACATATATATGTATGTGTGAGTGTATGTGTGTATACACTTACTCACATATACATATTTAGAGAGCACTAGTTCTATACATTTCCTTTTTTATTTTCTCGCCTGATTTGATAATCACACTTATTATCTCCATTCTATTTGCCATTGTATTTTAAAAATTGTTTGTTTGTTGTCTTAGCTTTAGCTTTTCTTTGTTTCATTTAAAAGAAAACAATAGTACAGAATTGGTGAAATAAAAATGAAATAAAAATGCTTGTGTTTCAACAAAAACCAACAGAATGTTGTATAATTATTTCACTTTTCTTATCAGCAGCAGAGTCATTATTACCGCCCTCTTCCAATTGAGCAAAATGGCAGTGAAAATAACTGCAAGAAAGTTTTTTTCAGCACTCTACTATACCCCTATACACCACTAATTACTATAGACCAACAATAAAATTTCCATTTTTATACTCATTTTATATTGTTTGGTTTTCTTTTTACTTTAACTACATCTATCTATCTATGATGCTGATTATTGGTCTTACAAAAAAAAAGATTTATTTCCTTCAAATGCATACAATTAGGAACACTCTGACACTATGACAATTGCATTAAAAAATTTATGTTGCACCATTGCATACTTCTTATACTCTAAGAATGCCGGCGAGTATCTGCCGTGAAAGCAATAAGTTTTTACAAAAAAGCGTCATATCATCATTCTAATACAATATTTTTCCCGTAGTTGTTGATAACCTTCAGAGAGATGCCTCAGAGAACCCTTGAATTCGCCATAGTCCAGTAGGTAGTGCGTTGGTTTATTAGACATGAGGCCTCGGTTCAAACCTCAGCTCAGGCATTTCCTAAAAAACCAAATGTTAAAAAATATTTGTTCAATGACTTCTAATTAGCAGATTTCTATCAAAAACTCTGCGAGTAAATTGAAATTGTGAAACAAGTGGTATGAGAAAATAGGCCGTAATCCTGACGTATGTAAGTATATAAAAAAATTTTATCAAATAATAAACAAATAATTTTTTTTTCAATTAAAATTCAGTCAGCACTGTCTCATCACAAATTGTCCTTAAATTAAACTGTAATAAATTTTTTTTTTATAAAATAGCTTTCCGTTTCAAACAAAATAAAGTCGTGTAATCACGTCTACATCAACAAAAAAAAAAAATTAACAATAACTTGTCTATTTTATGTCTTCAAACTTTTGTAAGCATATGGTCTAAGGCAGACATTAGAAAATGAGAAGACAATGTTAAAACTGTTGTAGAATACTTATGATGTTACTTATAAAACACAAGAAAAGTTGAAAGAAACTTTGCTAAAATGTTTATACTACAGGTCTATTAAATTCTTTAGAAACTTCTCGCAGAGTATTTACTTAATATTGAAAGCAATAAAAATTATTTAGAAGATAATTACATATCATTTGCTGTAATATTTAAACTAGCAAAAAGATTTTCATTTAATATAAATCAAGGTATCATACATTAAACCTCATCACAAACATTATAAAATTCAATAGTTCTTCTTCATGCAACAAAGAATTGATTTCGACAAGCATCATTTATCTCGCTTATATAGACTTCTCCTGCTGTAACATCAACAGTCAGTTGGCTACGTACAGAAATTGAAATGAGTAACAAGTATTTAATATGAAATTTTTATTACTGTCTTACATTTCCCATTTTTTTTAATTCATTTCCCACCTTTGCATATTCTCCCTTATATATGTATGTACATGCAGACGAAAAACACTTCTTTCATTTCTCTCAATTATTTTGTAATTTACTTCTGTAAGCAACGCAACAAAACATAGGAAAATAAGTAGAAGAATACAAGAAAACCTGAAATGGTCATCAGTTTAAAACTGAATTTCAAAAATTTTTTGACCCTCACAACATCATTTTCGTGGTCCTCACACCACCATTTTCGTGTCCCTCACAACACCATTTTCGTGGAACTTACACCATCATACAATGGATTTTGATATCTGAAATCTCGGAAAATTTCAAAATCTACTATGAAAACTCGCTCTGTTAAGGGTTCTGGCGATTGATTTGGTTAAAGGGGCATAAAATGCTTTAAAAACAATTCACTTTGTCCGCCCACTTAGCCCTGTTTTCCCACAATATTGATTTTTATCTCTGATTACAATAATTTTCGGAAATGCGGGATTATCTGTTTATTGTAGATCTTATGTCGTTATATATTGTAACAGTGATTAACTATAGGACTTTGCTTTTTATTCTTATTTTACACAGGAATTTAATTAATTTTTCCTGTTTTTCTTTCCCAGCCTTAAATTAAATGTTTAACAGAGTTCTATTAAGCACATAACAGAGCTCTGTTAACTGACTTGGTTTGCGTCTGGGGAGATAGATTTTAAAGTCTATCTTCACACACATCTATGTACTTAATTGCATTTGAAATATATTACGTATACGCAGCGTATTACATGTATTCATCGAATAGTTACTCTAAAAAGTATGCAATAAAATATCTTTGATTTTGTGTTGTATGAAACGAATGGAATTAAATATCACTCATACGTCACATATGCACATGTCATTATGAATTTTACATATTAAATATGAGGATAATGTGAATAAATATAATGGGTGGGCGATTTGAAAGTTTAAATTTAAAAAGGCAATAAAACAAAAACTGTTTCAAATTTCGTCAAATTTATTTATTTATTTATTTTATTTATTCGATCGGAAAAATTCACATGCACTGTTTCGAGTTTATGAGATCGTATCTCGACTATGGCATCGTGAATGTTGGCCTTGAAATGCTCAATTGCCTCTGATTTGTCGGCATAATACTTTTTTAAGGGTGCCCCACGGAAAATATTCCAACGTTGTGAAATCGTTGAAAATAATTAAAAAATTAGGTTTAAAGAGACCCCACAATATTAATTCTCTAATTTAACGCCCGTTAAATCACTTTCAACTACCCGGTATTCTTTGTCTTAAAAACATTAGACAGAAGAAAGTAAAAAAAAACCACCCAGGTAAGTATGAGAAACAAAACAAAGAAAAATGTGAACGACATAAACTACAAGAGTACATTTTTGCTTGTAAAGCTCTTGTATGTACAACATTCATTAGCAAAGTATTGACTGGACGTGTGTCTGTCCAATTCTATAAAATGCAAACGAGTTTTCAATAAAGATTTATGGTTGGTTATTCAAATTTTTATACGGTTAGGTATTTTACTAACGTAAACAGTCTCATAATTGATAAAGTATACAAAAATGGATGTTAACGAATTTCAAGTATTTTAAAATCTTTTCAGGAAACTCAATTTAAAATTTTTAAATTTAAATTTTCTTGTATTTATTTATGTGTATTTTCTTGTCGGTCTGGGTATCTCTTGGTGAAGTGGTTAACGCAGCCCCCTTAAAATTGTGCAAATTTTGTTTAAATCCTGCCTTTAAAAATACACGCTGAAGTAAAGTTTTTACATATGTCATTACAACCATTTATTCAGGATTACAATATAGATTCTCACACCACTGATGGTGTGTGTGTGTTTTTGAGAATTTTTTCATAACAATTTTTTATTTACTCTCATAGTTTTAACCATCAATCTGCTAGGAAGTCGTTGAAGATTTATTTTTTAATTTTTTCGTTCTGTTGCAGACTTTTAATCTGGGATTTGAATTGTGGTCCCATGTCTAATAAACCAACACACTACCTACTAGACTACGGCGACTTCAACTGTTATAACTATCATGAGTAGTATTCTTGATTCCTTTCAAAGATTTTAAAAACTTTGTATCTTTGCATTCTGTATCAAAGACAGCTCTACCGTATCCTTATCAACATCACATACAGAGTGTAACCATAGAAACATGCACACACAAATTAATAGTTCAAGCAAAAATAAAAAATAATTAAATAAACACGAAACGAACATAAACAACAGTAATAAACAACTTTGCCAAAAAGGAAAGAAAAACTGGGAAAATAAATAAACAAACAAAAATTAGAATATAAAAGATATGTATATAAAGAATACAAACAGCAATGAAATTACTCCGGTGGCTATGGTATAAATCGTTCATTTTTTATTCATGAATTGTTCACTTTTAATTGGAAATCTTATCACTTTATCAGTAACTTGATATTTGTATTGTAAACTCTTCTATGTTATTATCAATTGCAACTAAAATTCATATTTCTAAACAAATAGAAACAAATAGAAAATTTATGAAAACTTTATTGTTGCAAACTATTAAAAGGGTTGCTATGCAACTACTACCTCAGAGTATATTGAGGTCTTAAGTAAGCGATTTTTGTGTTAATGTTTGGAAGACAAATATCTGCTACGTCTTTTATGTTTCCATGACACTGACGTATAAATCAAGCTGAATATGGCCGCATGGATTATGTTGGCTTTGAGAACCATTGTGGTTTTAGTTTTTTCGCTTTCATAACATAATTGATCGTTAGAATCCTGCATTCAGGATTATGAGCTAGCTTTTTATAGCACTTATATTGTGTGTGTTAATTTTACTCTTAAGTATTGTAACCTACAGTTGCAAGTCAACTCCGAACGAAAGATTTTTGAGGAACTTTTCATGTCAATTTTATTTAAACTTAGAATTTTTGCCAGAAATCTGCTACGAGGAAGTCACAAAAGACAATTTTTCCGATTTTTGTTTCGTTGACGATGTTTGACCAGGGTTTTGAATCGCGGCCTAATTTTTAACAAGCTAACACACTACTCAGTAGACCACGACGTATTCTTTAAGATAAACTCAAAGAAAAATCTTGAGTTTGTTCGAGTTTGTTTCGGATTTTTTTTATATAAACTCCTCCTCAATAGCTGTTCTAATCAAAAACAAACAGCTGGGAATTAAAATTCGTTCGAAAGTATTAAAAGCCGGGCCCTGCTTGCACAAATGTTGCTTTGGTTTAATGTAGCATCACACTTACTATCAAAGCTCATAAGCCCACCACACATATCTAACTGTACCATACATTACACTATTATCCTGGAAACTTGAATGGCTAGATGTTATGTTTGACTGATGGTGAATGATTTTTATATTTAACATATTTGTTATACTTCAACCTCTTTTGTTTTTATATTTACAATGATTATTACTTTTCATAATTGAATTTATTGAAGTCGCCGTGGTCTAGTAGGTAGTGTGTTGGCTTGTTAGACGAAAGGCCCGAGTTCGAATCCCAGGCCACACATCAAAAACAAAATACAAAAAGTATTTCTTCGGCGACTTCCTCTCAGCAGATTTCTGGCAAAAACTCTGAGAGTAAAAATTGCCATGAAAAGCTTCTCAAAAAATCTGTCGCTCGGAATCGGCTCTAAACTGTAGGTCCCGCCACTCATGTATAAAATTAACGCACACAACATGAGTGGTGTTGAGGAGCTAGGCCGTAATCCTGACTGAAGGGTTGTAATGGCCAATTATGTATGTATGTAATTGAATTTATCAAACGATAGTTGGTAGGATGTACTTTTAATATTTGCAACAAATATAAAATTTTATTACCAAAGTTTCGTTACATTTTTATTATTTTTTCGTTGCCTTTTTATACTTTGAAACTTTCTGTGGCAGGCAACCTTTTTGAATTTGATTGTTTTGCACAGCCTCTATTCGGCGAAATAAAATAAAAAATTCCAGTAAATGTTGCAAAACGTTATTGTAGTTTTGCGTGCTACAGCGTTAAAAAAAAATAAATATTTCTTGAAGCAGTTTTCAACATTTATAAAGTTATTCAAATGAGAATGCGATCTACAACAACAACAAAAATAGTGGAAAAGTAATATCAATATATAAAAAAGCAAATCAAGAAGATATTTTTATTTTACTTTTGGTGTAGCTCATCAGTTGACTGGATATGATTGCGTTGCAATATTTGGCAGGCTTTACTCATGGCCTATAAACAAACAAAGCTTACAGTTTTGTTGCACTTTTTACCAAAGTTTTATGGGGAATAGAAAATTGTAACAGAAACTTTTTCAATTTTTTGTTCTCGTTTTAGAAATGTAACCGAAAAGAAATGTAAATACTAGAAACGTAAAATAGTAATGAAGTAAGGAAGTAAGGAAGCAAATCGATAAGAAACTGCATATGTAATATGACTGATTTTGTACTTAGCACTACTGAATAACTAACAAACTCTTTACAAAAAAATATACTTAATATACTTATACCCATTAGAATTCTTCAGTCAGGATTATGACTTAGCTCTGCTCACATCATTTATGTTGTGTGTGTTAATTTTATCCATTAATGGCGGGACCTACAGTTTAAAGTCAATTTCGAACATCAGATTTTTGAGAAATTTTTCTTGGCAATTTTTATTTACTTTCAGAGTTTTTGTCAGAAATCTGATGAGGGGCTTAAGAGCGTTTGAACCACGACAAACTACGTACAAGACTACAACGACTTCTATACAAAATGTACTAAATAGAGGTTAAAATTAATAACGCCGATCATTGTTAGATGGTTGGAACGAAATTATTTTGATATGATTGCTTATCATTTACTTTTTAAATATGATCCTTGGCATGTAACTGCCCCGACTACGACTTACATGGTCGATTGTACCACTCCAATTCACGACTACTTGTTATAATAAATCGAGACGTGTGGCTTCAATGAGGATTTGAATATTGACAAGCACAAATCAAAAATTTAATGTGGCCTCTTAAAAAGTAGTCCACAGACCAGTGAATAAAAACTGTCATTAAATTGTCGAATATTAATCAAGGCTTTATAGCAATTTGAAGTTGAAGTCGCCGTTGTTTAGTATCTAGTGTGCTGGCTTATTAGACATGAGACCACGTTTTAAACACCAGGTCAGACCAGGTCTCCAAAAAAATTAAATATGAAGAAATTTTTCTTCTTCGGCAACTGCGTCTCAGCAGATTTCTGGCAAAACCTGTGAGAATAAATAAAAAGAATTTACCATGGAAAGTTTCAAAAAAAAAAAACAATTCTGTCGTTTGGGATCGACATTATACAGTCCCGCCACTATGTCGGCTATGATCAATTATGCATGTATGTATATGGCTAGTTACGCCATTTTGTTGGAACCAAATGTCGATGGTTTAGTTGATTTATTTTTGGAATCAAAAATGCAAACGGAATGGTTTAATATCGTTAGATATAGCCGCAGTTTCTCCCTTATTGAGAAAGAAAGAAAGATCTGTGATGTTGCCAACATGTAGACCGCAGAGGTCAATTTTCTTTGATTTAATAGTGATTTGGTCGCTTAACTAAAAATGAGTTACAATGCTTAACCGAATTCTTTGAAAATAAATGGATTTCGTATAGTTTCCAATCAGCAATAAAAGCGGCTCAAACATTGGTCATTTGTCTTCTTACAGGATGAATAAAGTTTTCCACGTAGTGAAAAACAATTATCAGGAAATAAAGAACGACAATGAATTGTCATTTCGGCGTTTTCTTCAAAACTTAATGTTCTCTTTGGTGCAGCCAACTTCTTCCTATTCCCTGATCTTGGTGGAACTTGGTCAGTACAGGGACTGCGTTCACCCGTGGCGTCACAACGGGCCACTATGCGTGATCAAGTGAGCTTTGTGGCATCAGAGCTACCACTCCGACCTAACCTGACCTAATATTCTCTTTGGCGACCATATTTCTTTATCTTGTCTATGGTTTCGAATCGAAAAGAATACCATAAATTTAATGCCAAAATTTCCTTTTTAAATTTCGCAAAGAGCAGCGTTGTTATGGCATTATACGATTCATCTATACTGGCAGAATCTTACTAAACAGAAATGTCGACAAAGTTTGACACATTCCTAGTCGTGAAAATATCGATACAAATTGTTCTTCTGCAGCTAATAACTAACCGATATCAGTAGCCAATCCAAATACTAGAAATAAAGAATAAAATGCTTCAAAAAATTTATCCAAAAGAAAAAGTACCAAACTACCAAAACTTATATACATTTCAAATAATTTCGATAACAGCAGTATATTGCATCTACGATTGTATAAAAATTTTAATAAGTCTGCTCATAAATGCAATAAAAAAGAAAAACAAATGAGAAAAGCAATGTACTCCAGCCATTTAAAAACTGAGCAAACTTTTTAAAAAACTTTTGCGAAAATAGTAAAGTTTTCAAGTAAAAAAAAAATACTGTCGATGGTTTTTAGTTTTAAGTAAAATTAAGTCTCCAACAGCTATACATAGAAGTACGTGTATGTTTTAGAGAGGATAATATTAAATGCATTCCTACAACAACTGCAAGAGAAAACAGTTGCTAAACAGCATTTTACAATGACACTGAGCATACTGTGTCGAAATGTCGGCTGACCAAGCACTAACCGCAATGGTAGAATGGGTAAGAAAATGCCAAATGATGGCGAGCCAGAGAGAAAGAGAGAGAGAGTGCCAGCCATAATTGAAAATATCATTAAACTTTGCAATGTAGTGGAGAATAAAATTCTAATCTTGTTTCCTTTTTTACTCAGCTTTTAATATCATGTTTAATTTTGTCATTTTCTCTCCTTATTTTAGAGATTTCTTGTGTGACAAACTTTACTGATGGATTTTCATACCACAAATTGGTTACAATTAAAAGAAAGTTTTAAATTTAAACATTAAGAATCCAAATGTTTTGTGGATGGAAATGTATAAAAGGAAAGAAGGCACAATAAGATTTTGTACTTTAATACAATTGCAATTTAACTTTTTATTTCAATACACATATAATTGGTCACTATAACCCCTAGTTAGGACTACGACCTAGCCTCACTTGCCATTAATATTGTGTGTGTTAATTTAATCCATAAGTGAGGGGACCTACAGTTTAAGGTCAACTTCGATGACAGACAGATTTTTGAGATACTTTATATGGAAATTTTATTTTCTCCCAGAGTTTTGTCAGAAATCTACTAGAAGGCAGTCGCCCAAGTAATATTTGTTTATGTCTCATTTTGTAGCAAATGTCTGACCTAGGGGCTCACGTCTAATAAGCCAACAAACTATCTATTATTAAATCTAAATGCGACTGAACTTTTCTACAGAGCATACAAGCCATTAAAAAAACTGAAAGAAAACATTCAACAAAACTAAACTAAATTGGTAGTTTTAGTAGTTCTCTTCTAAAAACAACAACAGCACAACAGAAAACAAATATGCCACAGGTGATACATCAATTGTAGTCACTAGCCTCCATTTACACTTTCTCTGCATTAATTGCATAGTTAAAGCTGCTCACAAAAAAGTTACAAAAAAGTATTTTTTGGGCTGTTTTCCTTTTAAGGGCTTACATACAATACATACAAATCAACAGTAAAAGCAATTTAAATAGCAAATGTTAAAATAGTCTAAACTAATATTGTTGCACATGTAACTGTCATTTTTTCTTATACACACTGTTATCTGACTTTTTTCACTTTCTCTCACTTTCTCTATCTCCCTCACTTTATTATGTTCGCTAGTGCACAGTAAGTCTGTATTGTAGCCACTGTAGTGAAGATAACATCTTTCGAAATCTTTACATGACACTCCTATAAAATATCGATTTTTTGTAAGCGCAACAGATCAGGAGTATTCAATGATATGTTCAATGCTATGATTAAATCATATCCTTGCACATTTATTGTAATTATGTCTCTTATTTGCTGATAAGCTGCAACTATACGCACCATTAATTCGCCGTTATCTAGTACGTACTGTGTTGGCTTATTAGACGTGCGGGTCATACTACAGGTCAGATGTCTTCAACAAAATGGCATCTAACAAAATATTTCTTCGGCGACTTGCTCTCAGATAATTTCTGGAAAAAAGTTGGAGAGTAAATGAAAAACTTTCTCAAAAATCTTTCGTCCGGAGTCGACTTTAAACTGTTGGTACCGCTAGTCATGTTTAAATTGACACACACAATACAGGTCGTAATCCTGTAATGGCCAATTATGTATGTATCTAATAAGCTTTTCGTACAAGTACTAATTATTCTAGGACACAAGAATTGTTCCCAGATTATTTATAAACGAGTCAATTACGAACCGTGTATATTTCCTTTTGAGCAAAGCCAATGTCTTCCTCATACCCACAACGATGTTTAAAAGTAGGTGCTACAATTAATCTCTCCCGTCAGAAGGTTTTTTCATTTCTAGTAAGTTCGAATTATTCAAATCTCTGTTAGTTTAATGATACACTTACAATAAGTACTGTTTTCCCGTCTTGTCATTACTTTTTATAGAGGCATTTATCTAATACATGTGCACATATGATGACTCGTTATTAGAACTTGTTACTTAGAATTGTGTTTAAAAAATTCATCGAATTGATTGATCTGAATATGTAACGTAAAAAATTATAACGATATGAAAAGCATTTTCATGACATTTACCCACTCTTAGAGTTTTCAGCACAACGCTACTGAGGACAAATCACACGATTGTTGAACTCTTGCATAGCATGCCAATGTTGACCAGAATGCAGATTTTCTGCACTCTTTTATTGGTGCTATGGATTGTAGATTTGCCGTCATTCAACAACTACTGGCCAAAACTAAGCGATTGAGGAATAGATTTCGTTGACACAAGGTCAAAAACCTAACCGATAGATCAAAAACTTATATCACTGTGATGTAATATTCCCCGTTTTTATTATCTTCACTTTTGCAATATATTCGAGCTTAGCCCTTAAGGTCGATATTGTTGTCGGCCTTCAAATACAATAAGATTTGTAGAATTAAAAACACAATCTAGCTGTAGTTGCCTAAGGTCTATTGGGGTATACCAAACGGCGAACAGCGTGTATCGCCAGCGTTATCGACAGCAATTCCCTTATGACTTTCATGAAGTAAGTCGAAAAAGCAATGTGAATAATATAAAAAAATATCTCATAAGTCCGAGACACCCGAATTCCCGCATGCTGTAAATAACGTGAAATCCATGATTTAACATTCAAATTAAAATTTGGAAAGAAGACTGAGGTTTCAAGACAGTTATCTTCGTTCCTAAAGATTAAGCAGAAATGTGGTTTTAACATTAAACTTTTTTTCTAATATGTGATTAGTGAGTGTACTGCTCTTAAAGCGTTCCAACTTAAGCTGGTTACGAAACATTAAAATTTTAGGAAAGGAATCTACTGCTTCATATAAGCTAACCTTTTCTTTATGTCGGCTAAGATGTGAACTCAAAATTATATCAAATTTTTTATTACCATATTATCATTCGCCTTTAATAATGCTATAAAAGATTTTTCCACTGTAGATCCAAACAGAATAATACCACATCTGTTTTAAAGCAGGCATATACTATACTAGCTGGTTTAGATATTTTGAAAATAAATGTTGTTTTTATAAGCGCTTAATTGGTGGAAAAACATTTATGCTGCATAACAATATTAAGCTTTAAAACAAATTTTGAAAAAATTTAACATGAACACATTCATGCATGCATCTAAGCACTTATGTGTCATATATGTACATGTACAAACACAAGGAGAGGTTAAAAACAATAAAAAAAATTTCAACAACAACGAGGAATAATGACTGACATAGAATGGCTTAAACCATTATTACCTACTCAAAATATACTCACAAAATTAAACACACACATATGCATATATGCTTATAATTCATAAAGAACGGTAACTTAATATTCTTTTCGAAACAACCACAAACATATACATATGTATATGTATGTATAGTTATTTATCGTTTAATAAATATTGTATGCTATGCATCACATATGTATATGTACACAAGCATGCTTTGTCCTGGCTGATATAATTTTTATACTCAAAATTTCTAAAGTGATTAAATGCTTTCATGTGTTATTGTTTCTGTGTGTGTGTATATGTTTGATTTTTTTGACTAAATTTGTGTTAATTTTTTGGCCATTAAAGCCATAAAACAACAGCAACAAATTATATTTAAATGCTGTTGTGTTTCAAAATTTATAACAAAAGCTTTAGAAGAGCCTTTAAATTATGTGCTCGTAGCCATTATTAAATCATCAACCATGCACAGCATCAGTGAATGTGTGTGTGTGTGTTTGATTGATGAACTATATTGTGAGTAAACATTTTAACATTTTTAATGCACTAATACTGCTCAGTTTATTTTAAAGACATTTGAAGACATGGTCTTCATTTTTTGTTTGAACATAAACCACATAGTCATTCGAGGAACTGTCACAAACACAAATGCAGCATAATTTACTAGCAGTACTGTATCCAGGTATAACAAAATTAACCCAGACGTGCAAATGTGTAAATGCAAAGTGCTGTACAATATTCAAAATGTCAGATTTAAGGCCATAAATATGAACGTGCAAGTGCAAAAGTTTTTTACGTGACATAATTGGAAAACTTGTATGCCGAAGTCAAAAGAAACAACCACCACCTATGGAACACAAGCCTTTTTTAAATATTAAAATTCTCACTTTTCTCCATAGGTTTTGTTCTTTGTTTGTTTAAAATGCTTTAATAATTTGCGGGTGTTGTAGAACGCAACACATTGTTAGGTCAGTGGCTATTTTCGATCCCCAGTTTTATGTGGCCACTTCATATGAATAACATTGCAATGAGAAAATTTTTCTTCAACACATTTTTATTATTTACTATGCTGTTTCAGATTTAAGGAAACGTAAAACGTACGTACATAGGTACGAAATTATATATTCTGAAGTAAAACCATTAAAGCAGCTCCACGCATTTGGTGTCATACGTAGATTTTAAATGGCTGTGGTTAAATGTGGAAAATTATTGTCAAAAAATCTCAGCAGAAAAACAGTAATGATGGCTGTCACATCATCAATGAAGACTAAACCGACAAAAAACAACAAAAACAACAACATTAATACTCTAACGTGTGCAAAAATGTACAATTTTATGCAGAGTCAACCATAGCAGACAATTATATGCATCCAATCGTCCGCGTTCAACCAATTTTATGTAAGACAATTATATGAAAACTACCAACAACAACAACAAAAGTAATTGCGTGAAAACAAACAATGAAAATGAAAAGAGCGAAAGAAAAACCTGAAAAGTGGTTTCAATGATAACCAAGAGGATTTCTTTAATAACCGCGTATACAAACTGCCAATTAAAATTTTACAATAATACAGGCTATAAAACATGGACACATACATATATGAACACACGTGCATACATAAATCCGTGCAAGTAATGATGTTGCTCTCTTTCGAGGATATAATTTTTTTCCACTGATTTCCTGTCCAGTCGTAATTTTTTGTTTTCTTTCTGGTCAGAAGCATTTATGACTGGTATACGTGTGTTGCCATTAATTCAGTGTAGGAGACAGTAGAAGACAGTGTTGGCGTAGGATATGTGAGCAGTTGTAATATTTTCAGAGTGTGAGTGAGAGAGTGTGATGATTATTGATTTTATTTTCCATACATTTCTGAGTACAAATCATCCTTGCTGGCGTCTTTTAATTTTATTTGCTTTGAATGGATTTTAAAAATTTACTTTGTTAAAAGGCCACCAAAAAATGGCTTTTTTGTATGATTACATCGACATCGAATTAGTCTGTGGGTATTATTGTCCAGCTTTGTTATTTATATGACCAAGGACTATAATTATTGAGCACTCAGTCGAATGGCAGTCAGTAGTTCAAACTTATTTTTGAGAATATTTTCTGTATGTAACAGCAGCCCCACGATTGCAACAGAATACTTGAATCCAGAGGAATTCAAATACAAACAATGGACTTATTGAGAGGCGAGTTCGGTGAACATTTTATTTCAAGTTCGGGACCGGTCAATTGGCCGCCTAGATCGTGCGATTTAACGCCCTTAGACTATTCTTTGTGGGGCTATGTAGAAGCTCATGTCTATACAGACAAGCCAGCTTCAATTGACGCATTGGAAGACAACATTGAAGCATTTATTCATGAGATACCGGCCGAAATGTTGGACAGAGTATGCCAAAATTGGACTAAGCGGATGGACCATTTGAGGTGCAGTCACGGTCAACATTTGCATGAAATAATCTTCAAACATTAAATTATATCGACCGTACTATCGATTTAAATAAAGATTTCATGCATTTTTCTGAATTTTATGTGTTTTTTTTTTAATTTTCCTATAGCTCTTAAAAAATCACCCTTATATAGGCCAACATAAGTGGTGTGAGAAGCTAGGTCTGACTGAAGGATTGTGGTGACCAATTATGCATGTACGTATGGATCACTCGTTTTACCAGAAGGCTCAAATTCGTAGGCATCAGGAGCGTACGTCCATTATTGCTAGACTCGTATGGACAGGAAGAGTACCGATTAACTTCTATACTTAAATCGCATGGCCAGTCATTACACAAAGGTGATTCTTACAGGCCACTGTCCAATTGATAAGCTTGCCAAAAGACTTGGCATTCCGACGAAAAACTTCTGCAAGAGCTGTAGGTTTGAGGAGGAAAATACTGCCTTTCACCTCAGGTATCAGTGCTCTGCTATTGCCATGAAGAGAAGGAGGTTTTTGGCCTCATATTATGTAAATTGCTGCAATAGTAAGATTTATTATGAGCTCGGTAAAAGTATTTAAATCGATAAAAGCTAAGAAAACGCCAATTATAAACCTAATTTTGGATGCCAAAGCAAAAGAAGAGCTGAAGAAAAACAATTCTGGTGGGAAGTTATCAGCCATCTCGGTTTCCTCGTATCATGTCACTTTTTGTACTTTATGCTCAGCATGTACGATAAAATAAAACTTTTTTCTTAATGTTCAGTGACTTATTGGAGTAATGCAGAGACCCAAAAATACGTCCACATTATGTAATCGATGTTGTAATCAGATATGTATACCATATTGTGTTTCAAAAGGGACTTCCGAACTTCGACAGTTGATAATGGCAATCTTGTTGAGCCATATCAGTATTCAACAATACGTGGAAATAATAAAAATGTTTTGTAGAAATGGGTGTTCTGTCCGGGCAAAGAAAATTTAAAGTGATTATTCTGGGAGATATAATTAAGAAAATCATTTTATTCGAAGTGCTTAAAATTTCAGAGAAATAAGGGAACCATTTAACTTAACTTCCGTATCAAATCAAGTCATTATAGAACAGAAGTTTTGGCTTAAAGAAAATTTCGCTCATGAAACAATTTCACAAACAATAAAAAATAAATAAAAAATACTACAACAAAAATACTATGCAGTTTTTAAATAGTATAAATAAATAGTTTCAAATAAAATCCCAAACAAAAAAAACATAGTAACAAAACAACAATAAAAGATCAAAACAAAAAAGGATATGAATGAATAGTAATAAATAAAATATACAATAAAAATAAAAAGATTTAAAATATAAAATTCATTCTCCGTTTTCTTTACTTTGGTTGGATACATGGCTGATTTCTTTAACACTGGTCGATGCTTCAGTTGTACGCTGGGTTGTTTCAAACTCTCAAGTGTGCCTTAAATTTTATGCAGCCACACCGAAACAGTGACAACAAGCACTATAACAACAATGCCAGGAACAAAAACTATACACAATGGACTGTGTTTTCAATATAGAGGTTATACGACACGAAAAATCGTTGTTGAAGCCGCAACGCAAACGAGAAAAAAAGAAACCATATAGCCTTTAAAGACTTAATGGCCATATTTGTGCACATACACTAACAAATAGCGAAAGAAAAACCCACATACTTATATATTTATAACACCGTTGTATATGGAAATGGTCTTTTTTATTTTAACAAAATCGTTAAACGAATTCGTTGCATTTAAATATTGTAGTTGCACTGGCAACATTGCCACGAAGAATACGGATTTTATGCAAAAACCAACAGAAAGAAGAAAAAAAATTGTTGCCTATAAACACAGTCAGCAATTTGCAGTCACAATAAAACCAAGGAGAAAGAAACAAACAATTTCATTTCTTTCAAAAAACTTACGCTTACACAAACACATACATATGTATACTTGCAGGCATGCAGTTGTATTGTAAAGCGGAAGGCATGATCCATAAATTAATGCAACCGTAGACTATGGTTGGTCAACGGCAACAGTAACGTTTTTAAGAACCATCTTGTTGTCTAGTTGGCGGACAGAGGAGAAAAATAAAATGCATAATAAATACTGTTTTTCCAATTTGCGCGAGAATTCTATTAATCGAAATGTTTCCTGGTAATTTTAAATTTCAATTTCTTCTTTTATTAATTTTTCAATAAATTAAGGGAGTGCATAATCATTGATAATTTGTTACCATTTGATTATTTTCATCATGCAGAAGCAGATGAAATTAATTTGATGACTGGTGTGAGCTAGAAGGAGAATGCCTAAACATTTTCCAACGAAACTTCCGGAATTTCATGCAAATCATATGTCGATATGTGTGGTCTTTTCATTTAATTCAAAATCTCTTTCAAGTGGAAACATGTTAGCAATATAAGTCCTTGATAAGGATTTGGCAGTAAATCCTTCTAAAAATAAATGTTAAACTTTATTTCTGTACTGCCTAGGCCTCTAGAAGTTGCCGTAGTCCAGAAGGCAGTGTGTTGGCTTATTAGACGTGAGGCTAGGGTTCAAACCTCTGGTCAAATATTACGATCAAAACGAAATACGAAAAAGTATTCCTTCAGTAACTTCTTCTCAGCAGATTACTGGCAAAGACACTGAGAGTAAATAAATTTTAATTAAAAAGTTTCTCAAAAAATATGTTTTTCGGAGTCGACTTTAAACTGTAGATCCCGCTACCTTTAGATAAAATTAGCACATACAACATAAGAGCTAACACACAACATAATCCAAATTAAAAGGCTAAAGTGACTAATTGTGTATGGATGTACAGCAAATGTCGCTGCATGGTGGGTAGCAAATATTTAACCAATCAAACTTTAATTTAATAATTCCAAGTAAATTTCAACACTTAACGTCTTGGACCTTAAAGTACCTGTTAGTAGCAGCTTGAGTCTTAAACTACCTATTTGGGCCTTAAAGTACCTTTCAGTACATGTTTGGAGTATAAAGTTCCTTTTAGTACCTGCTTCGTAATTCAGAAACCAATAAATAATTGTTTCCCGCCCCTACTAACATTGTATATAAGTTAGTGTAGAGGCACAAGCAAACATTATTCATAAATCAGTCACTGAAGTCCATATACTACTGACAGAACACAGCATTACAGCAGCATGGAGGGCAATAAGTAATCCTCAGTTTATCATAAAATTTATTTATATCGCCAAGAACTGAAACGATCCAAAAAACAAATCAATCGTCTTTACAGAACGAAAATAAAACTCACAGATAAGTTAGTGATAAAAAATGCAAATAATTAAAAACACTGCTCAATGGACGATTTTAGTGCTATTACGCGGGCGCTCGTGTTCAAAAAGAAATTGAAGGTATTAATAAAGGGTGATTTTTTAAGAGCTATAGGAAAATTAAAAAAAAAAACACATAAAATTCAGAAAAATGCATGAAATCTTTATTTGGATCGACAGTACGGTCCATATAATTTAATGTTTAAAGATTATTTCATGCAAATGTTGACCGCGACTGCGCCTCAAATGATTCATCCGCTTAGTCCAATTTTGGCATACTCTTTCCAACATTTCGGCCGGTATCTCACGAGCTTGTCTGTAAAGACATGAGCTTTAACATCGCACGATCTAGGCGGCCAATTGACTGGTCCCGAACTTGAAATAAAATGATCACCGAACTCGCCTCTCAATAAGTCCATTGTTACGCGTGCTGTGTGGCATGTGGCACCGTCTTATTGAAACCACATGTCATGCAAGTCAAGCTATTGCATTTTGGGCAAAAAAAAAGTGGGATAACATCTCACGGTAGCGCTCACCATTCACAGTTACGTTACGAATCGCAGCATGTTTAAAGAAGTACGGTTCAATGATGCCACCAGCCGTTGTCGACAATTCTGCTTATTTACGTATCCATTGAGCCAAAAATGAGCTTTGTCGCTGAACACAATTTTTCGATAAAGAAGTGGATCTTCGGCCAATTTTCCAAGAGCCCATTCACCAAAAATTCTGCGTTGCGGTAGGTCGTTCGGGTTCAATTCTTAAATTATAGACCAAACTGAAGATGTTTGACAGTAAAACAAAACTCGAAACCTGTGTGAACTGTTTAAACCAGTGTTGCCAAAAAGATAACAGGGAAAAAATCACCCGTTATATCCACTCTGTAGGTGCTTACAAACTCACTTATTCTTACAGATAAAGAAACAAGAAAATAAACCCTTATATTGTAGTAAATGCTATGCAAGTAATAATTTTACACAAAATACTTCCACAGAATTTAGATTTAATACACACACATGGTTCACGCCTCGATATCCTTTCTTTGCAACAACAGTTTTCACCCAATACAGTATACAATAGAAGAATAAATATGAAAGCAAAAAAAGGATGAAAATAGGATGGAAAGCATATAAAATGAGCAAAAAATAAAAAGGAAAACTCAACATTCACACCCTACTGCTTAAGGTTTTTCAGATATTTTTCTTTAAAGGCAAAGGCAAGGATTTCAATGTGTCAAGTGGTATTTTGTTTGTTGTGGAATTTGATTTCTTTTTTCTTCCATTTGGGTTTTATTTTTACTTTTTGCATTTATCAAACTGTAAATCCATTCTCTCACATCCTACGAAACATCATTCATTTACGCTCTAAACAATATAAATATTTAAATAAAATGAAAAATTGTTACGAGTTTTTCAAAAAAAAAAAAAAACACAAAAAATTAAAGAAGATAAAAAACAAATGAATTTAATGTCACTTTAAACATTTCATTACCGATGCTATAAATAATTATCAGCTTAATTCCATAGTATAAATGATTATTTTCTTCTAAATAGATGAGATCTTAATGTTAAATTGTATTAAATGTTTTAGAAAAACAAATAAAATTAGAAAATAAAACAAGAAATAAAACTAATCGAAGGAAATAATAAAAAGAGAATGCCAAGGCGTTTACAGTATATTTTAAAAACCAATTACGCGCTTCATTTAACTGTATTGGTCTGTCTGTCTATCCATTAACTTAGTTATGTGTATTACTGTTACAATTGTGTATATTCTAAATACACTCCGGCCTTATTTGACACATTGTTACCAAAATTTCTTGAACATTGTTTCTTTACACCATAGAAACCATAGTTTGTTTAGAGCATAACATTTTTTACGTATCAGATAAAGCTGTATTTACTTACATATCATAAGAAATATTATTATAAAATTATAAATAAAAAAATTAATTTGTACGGTCTGGTTCTTGCGAGCTAATCTCCCTATCTATTGCCTTAAGTTCCAACCTGATCTTCTAAGGCAGCTCTGAGTGAGACCGATCGTATTTTTGATTTAGCTTGATGAGATATGCACATCCTATTCTTGACATAGATTTCGTCTTAAAATGTATTCGAGAGTTTTCCCACGGGTTGCGAATATTTCACCCCGCTTCGTCCCATCCTAATAGTTTACAGTAACTTAAAAGATTCATTTCGCCCAAAAAATGGAATTAAATCGGGAACATTTTCGTGCGATTATTTTTTTACAGCTTTCGACGTGGATTAACTCAACAACAGTGCATCGATGAACTTAATTAAATTTTTCGCGATGAAACTCAATCAAGGACCAGTGTTTATCGATGGTATGGTGGATTTAATCGAGGTCGTAGTTCACTCCAAGACGAATTTCGTGAAGGTCGTCCAAAATCAGTTGTTGCTCCGGAAACCATTGATGCTGTGCTCCAACTTATATTGCAAGATCGTCATGTGACCTATGGTGAGATTGAGGCATTAATGGGACCAGCATACATTCAATATTGCATGAACATTTGACTATAAAAAAATTTGTTCGCGTTGGCTCCCACACAATTTGTCAATCGCTCAAAAAAAGGCTCGTGTCGATTGGTCGAAAGAAATGCTCCAAAAATACGATCGCGGTGCTTCGAAACACGTCTATGACATCGTGACAGGTGATGAATCGTAGATTTACGCGTATGAGCCCGAAAGTAAACAGCAAGGTGTCTCAAGATGAGCCAAATCCAACAAAAGTTACTCGCGCACGAAGCACTTCCAAGCAAACGATCGCCTGTTTTTTCGAAAAAACTGGACATGTCGCAATCATACCACTAGAACAACGCAGAACAGTCAATTCTGAGTGGTACACAACCATTTGTTTGCCAGTTGTCTTCCAAGAAATCAGGAAAACCAACCGCCTAAGACGGATCACTCTTCACCATCACAATGCGAGCTCTCACACATCGAATCAAACAACTGCATTTTTGAGCTCTCAAAACATCGATTTGATGAGTCATCCGCCGTATAGTCCCGACTTGACACCGAATGACTGCTTTTTATTCTCGTACGTAAAAAATAAAATGAGAGGTCAACGTTTTGGAGATACCTCAATCAGAGTGACAAAAGTGTTTCGACAATTGGTTCAAACGCATGCAAAAGTCTATAGATCTTAATGGGGAATATTTTGAAAAACAATAAAGCGATTTTCGATGATTAATATTTGTTTTTGTTCCATACGCTTGTTTTTCCTTTATAAGTGTATACAGCTTCTAAATTACTCCATTTAATTTATTATATACGGCTATGTTTAGGGAACAATTAAGCAGCAGCAGTTGTCACCTATTCCATTTGTTACTCATGATGCCTTTGAATAAATCTCTTGTTTAGGTTGTCTTCTATAATCTTAACGATTGCCCGCAAAAGTCCTAATCTTTACTTCAGGGGATATATAGCCCATTTCCGTGTTAATGGTTATGTAAACAAGCCAAATGGTTAGAATTTTTAAAAATCCGGTTCATATTTGAGAACAACGTTGGCCAGATCACTGTCCATATGAACACTATGGGTCGAGGATTACTAACTCCTTTCGGTACAATGGGTCAATTCGATCTCCGGGTACTGTACTTGTCTTAGTTGACAAGTACACGTCCTCTCACCTAACCTTCGGGTTAAAGTGGATGATCTGCACACTAATGACATGTCGTTTAGGTAATGGATGACCAACTTCTTTCTGGTTAAATCAGATGATCTGGATACTAACTACATGTCGTTTCAACAGGAAGGCGCTATCGATCATATAACTTATACCATTTTGAATATTCTGTTCGAACAATTTGAGGGCATGACCATCTCATATGGGGATAATGAGAACTGCCTCCATTAGGCTTTTTCTTGTAAGGTGTTCCTATTTAATCAGTGCATAATCATAGGGTGAGCAGATCCTTCAAATGAACAAAATATTTCAATGATATCTCACATACACTTTGTTTCATTTAAATTCAATGACAGGAAGCATACGGACGATAACTATACGTTCGATATGAATTTGAATTTGTTTATCTTGGTTGCGCCATTAAATAGGCAATTGAGTAGCAGATACCTCTCTCGTATGACAAAACTAATACTCTCCCGTGCTCCTTTATGGCGCAAAAGCATGGACACTACGCAGCACAGATGCAGCACCCTTGAGAGTATTCGAAGGCAAAATCGTACGTCAGACATTCGGTCCAGTGCGAGTTGGCGTTGAGTTCCGCATTCGATCAAACAATGCGCTGTATTAGCTTCTCAACGATGTGGACGATGAGTAGCGGCTGCGCTGAGTCGGCCTTGTCGTTCGAATAGATTAGGATGCTCCGGCGAGAGGGATATTTGATGCGGGGATCTGCGGAAGTCGGTGAAGAGGACGACCTTGTATCCATTGGGAGTACCAAATCGAGGAAGCCCTGTCATCGATTGGGATGACCAACTGTCGTAGGCGCGCAAGAAGCAGAGGCGCCTGGAAGTACATACATATGTGCTAAAGCAGGCCGAAATCCGACAATCGGATTGTTAATGGCTAATTAAGTAAGTAAGATTGTCAGTGCTTAAAAACCATACATAAGTGTGAATATAATTTCTTCGATGTAGGATGATGTAAACATCAACACATACTGTAAATATATTTTAAGCAGTAGTAATTGAATGTTTTAATTTAAAAAATTTAATTTTCTTAAAATAAAAAATAATGTTAAACGAAAACTCTTTTCGAATTCCAATTGTTTTAATAAACAGAGCAGGCACTAAAGTAAGACTACACTTTGAATATCTGAATTGTGTTATTAAGAAAGCAAAGCCAGAAATGTCATCAAAACAAAACGAAAATCTATGTAAGTAAACATTTTTTGTGCATTGAAAACTTGGCAAACAATGGCCACAATGAAGCCAAAAATAAAATAAAACCAGGAAATAAAATTCAGAAATTTAAAACGTTTTCCATTCAAAAACTTTTTTATTTAAAGCACATTGTACAACCGTATTGTGTGTCATCTTATATGTCAAGACATGTTATGGTCATGGACTAAAGCTGCTTGCAGAGGAGCATACATACAAAAAAAAGGAAAAGATACAACAGGTGCATAGAATATGTGCTTTTAAGAGACAATGAACGTCTACTGATTTTCTCTGCAAAAGAAGAGTGACACATTTCAGTATCGGTGTCATCAACAGGTATATTAACAGACAGACAGACAAACAAACACAAAGACATGTTGTTTAAATTTAAATTATATGTGAATAAATATTAAAATTTATCTACAACAATAATAATGAAATGGAAATAAACACGCATGTATACATATACTTCTACGTAAACTGCTGTGGAAATATTTGCATTTCAAATTTTCACAAAGGAAAGAGAGAGAGAAGCAAAAAAGAAATAAAATTTTGAAAAATACACACAGATTTTGTAGAGCAGCAGTAAATTTTATGCCATACGATGGAAACAGAAGATTTCTGTACGTTTCATGATGAATAGATGGTTAGGAATATAGTTGTGTCATTTCAAGGTATACAGTAAATCCCTGATAGAGAGGACAGTATACAAGTAGAACTGCTATGACAAACGTAAGAACTTTGGCGAACTTGCCGTACGTTTCTTACCCGTTGATACTAGGCATGTAATGAAATTCTCAATTGACTATCATTCCAGCTACTACTTATGCCTCTGTATTATGTATGCAAATACGTAATGTATGCGAAATAATTTTCATTTTTATTTATTTTTTTATCTTTCTCTTGCCATATTATGTGAGTAGAACTGCAAATGCAAATCATATTTTATATGCTGAAATCCATTTAATGTTTTTGCCACTTGATGGTTGCATCCATATGACAATGCCACATAAACACACAGGCGCATATACATACGTATGTACACAAGCAAATGAAAAGAGAGAAAAGAGTAAAATGCATAAATTGTAAAAGAAAACTTCATTAGTTCCAAAGAAGAAACAGAGCAAAACTTAAGTACTAGTTTTTCCATACAAATGTTTACAAAAGCCATCTCATTTTGTAGTATAAAAAAGTATGAATGAAATATTTTATTAAAATTAAGCACAAAAAAAAAAAGATTTAAGAACTTATGACAATGGGTTATAACTCAAGGCTGTCTATAGTTTTAAAAGAAATTTAATCTTAAAATCTTGAATACAAAAGTACTGCAAAAAGTACTCATGTATGGCAACATATTTTATAAATTATCTTCCATTGAAATTATTTTTCTTGGTTTTTTTCATCCATGAAAAGTTTTCATTTTATTTCTTTACACGTATGTATGTACGTATATGTTGTTTTTATTTCAATTCATTTTCACAGCTATTGGTAAAAGCAAATGAAACGTATCGAAAAGTTGCTTTCCTAAGCAAAAATCATTTAAAAAAGTATACTTTTGTAACTATTTAATAATAATAATAATTCTTTTCCATTCATTCTATTTTATATACTTTTATTGCAACTGTAGTGCTTCAAAACATGCATTCTTCGAGTCGAAACTCACGAGAATACTTAAGTTTACAGCTGTAAATAACTAAATAGTAAACGAATACGAATTCGATGTTTATTAAATAAATAAGGAAAAAAACAAAAGAAGGAAGGAGGAATTAAATTTTATATGTTCATACATTTACATTTTACATTAATTGGACATTAACAACCTGATTAAAGGATTTCGGCTTGTCCTAACACATCCTTCATGCATCTTGGTCGCCTACGCCAGTAGGTCACACCAACTGAAGACAGGGCTTCCTCGATTTGGTCCTTGTAACACAAACAAGGTCATCCTTTTCGTCGACTTCCTCAGATCTCCGCATCGAATACCCGTCTCGCCGGAGCATTCTCCTCCATTCGAACGACATTGCTGAGCCTGTGCAGTCGCTGGATATTGATACGTCGAACAAAGTCTATACCGTTGAGGAGCTTATACGTCTCACTGTTGGATCGGATACAGAACATCTCGAACTCGTACTGGACCGAAGATCATCCGTTGGACTTTTCTTTCGAATACTTTCAAGGCTGCTACATCAGTGCTTAATAGGGTGCATGCCTCTGCGCCATAAAGAAGCATGGAGAAGATGAGCGTCTTGTAGAGCATTAGTTCTGTCGTACGAGAGAGATCTC
Source organism: Sarcophaga rosellei (assembly GCA_930367235.1). Lineage (NCBI taxonomy): Eukaryota > Metazoa > Arthropoda > Insecta > Diptera > Sarcophagidae > Sarcophaga > Sarcophaga rosellei. The sequence goes on along the minus strand of OV884020.1, from coordinate 65,236,391 downwards.
TGCTACTTCATTGCTTATTGAGACCATATCAGCACCTGTTGGCAAAAGTGATCCTACGCTTGATATCAGGACTGACATCATTTTTGGTGGTAACGGCTGTAATCTGAGATCCAATATGCTGCACGTCTCTACTTGTCGATAACAAATACCTTATTTTGCCTTCATTTACTGCCATACCCATCTTGGTAGACTCCCGCTCAATAGCACTAAGGCAGCAGTAACCTCTTGGCACGCCCTATGATGTCAATGTCATACGCAAGCAACTGGGCGCTGTTTTGGAAAATAGTGCTATTGCGACGCTCTCCCGCCTTCCGCAGTACACTCTCCAGGACGAAGTTGAAGAGGTCATATGAACCTCGCACAGTATTAAAAGGTTATGAGACGTCCATTCCTACCTTGAGGGAGCTGCCGGAATTGCTCAACGTCATTCTGCATAGCCTTATCAGCTCCGTAGGTATATCGAGCTCAGCCATTATGCAAAAACACGATTCCTTATGGTGCTATCGAAGGCCGCCTTATAGTCGACAAAAATATGGTGTGTGTCGACTTGATTTTCGTGGGTCTTTTCTAGGTCTTTTTTGAGGTAGTGTGAATATCTGGTAGATGGTGGAATTGCCAGGTCTGAAGTCGCACTGGTAAGAGCCTTATATGCGATAGGGAGAAGGCTTATACTCCTGTAGTTGGCGCATATCGTAGGGTCTCCATTTTTCAGTACAGGACAGCGGACACAGAGGTTCCCATCGTTCGGCATACTTTCCTTTACCATATAAGTTGGTGCCCTATCAACTCATAACTTCCGGTCTTAAACAATTCAGCGGGGAGGCTATCAGGACCTGCAGCTTTATTGTTTTTTAGACGCATAATTGCGACTTTGACCTCTTCATGGCTAGGCGGCGGAATCTCCACGCCGTCATCATTGATCGGTTTCGGAACATCATCTCTAAAGGCGGTATTGTTGTCGTCGTCACCTTGTAGGAGAGTATGAAAGTGTTTCCTCCACAACATCAGCACCCCCTGCGAATTTGTTTTCAAGTTTCCATTCTCATCTTTGCAGGAAGACGTTCCGGGCTTAAAACCTTCGGTTGGACGCTTAACCTTTTGATAGAGCATCATTCCTACATCTATACATCTCGACTTCCTCACGCTCACGCCAAATCCAATGAAAACCAAATATGCACCTAATTGATATAAACTAATCTACAATAATCATTACAATCAGTTTAGTCATGCTGTACGATTTATAAACTTCTCTCTCAACAACTCAACACACACACATATACATATATACTAGCCTGCAATTTAATATATTTCGAATGTATTGAATTGCACATTCAGCATTCGTGTATTTCATTCTCTCCTTCATTCATTCGCTTTGTTGCAGTATTCGACCATAAGATAATAATTCTATTTAAGTTCAATGTGTGTATGTATTGAGATTCTAATGTGCAATGAATATATTTTAGTATGTGTGTTTGAATTTGTAGTTATTGCAGTAGTAGTAGTAGTAGTAGCAGTAATCATTTTAGATGTTCTCTATACATTCTATAGAATATTGTATGTGGTTGATTATGTGGTGAACAAAATTTCCTTGCATATTATAACCATATATGTGCGAGTATGAGTTTGTGTGAAGTTGAGGTAGTTTGTACATGCATATCTGCAGTAATAACTGTTTAATTTTCAAAATTCCTATTGAAGAGTTGCTCGTAGTCGTAAGCGGTTTTTGCGGTTTCAAAAGAGATAAATTACGAGGTAATTATTGAGGAAAATTACAAGAAATGTTTGCAGAAACTATAAGAAAACCATAAGAAAAGGGGGTTTTTGATGTTTCCATCTAAAGAGATGGATTTTTATAATCGGAGTAAAAGTATTAGGAAAGGATAGGAAATCATTTGAAAAGCTTAGTTCTTGGTCTAGATTTTCCATTTATACACTTTTTATACTTTTTATTCTTACCATGATTTTAATTTTTTCCTTTTTGTAGATTCATTTCAATAGAATCTTTTAGTTCTATATTGTGGCGCCGGGCGGCGTTTTAAAAGTCGATTCCGAACGATAGATTTTAAAGAAACCCTTTTTCATTGCAATTTTATTTATTCGGAGAGTTTTGGAGGCCTAATGGGGAAGTGGAGCGTTTAAAAGGCACGTACTTTTCCAAATAGCTAAACCTTTCCAAAAGTCAATCCCACCCGCTGTCCATGTCATGCTGACGACGGTCCAGCCGGAGCAGGGTATTTAACCACACCCTACGTACTACACTACGGCGACTTCATTTTCAAATTCTCTAAGTAGCATCTATAATTATCATCTAGTCTAGTTATCATAACAGCCAAGAATGAAATGACGTTACGATTAAGATGCTAAATATCCTCCTTAAGTCTTAGAATTCATCACACTTCTACAAAAAGGTTCAGACTTTAAGGAAATTAAGTTTTCATACGTCATTAAAAAAGGGCTATAAAAGTATTTAACTGTAATATCGTATGGATATAGTAGTCGCCGTAATCTGGTAGGTAGAGTGTTGGCTTATTAGACGCGAGGGCTTGGTTCCAACCCCAGGTCAGACATCTCCAGCAGGACGAAATAAGACAATATGTTTCTTCTTTGGCGACTTCTTAGCAGATTTCTGACAAGGCTGAAAAAATTGCAATGACTTTAAACTGAAGGTCTTGCTGCTCATGTATAAAATTACCACACGCAACATAAGTGATGTGAGGAGCTAGGTTGTAATGACTAATTATGTATGTATGTATGTATAATTAAAGAAAAAATTTTACTTTCAGTGTTTTAGTTCTTTTTTCTATGTTTCATTATATTCAGTTTGACTGTCATATACTCAAAGTTATGCGAGAGCATTATGGTTTGTAGATTTTCATATAGTTGGACTTTACTACTCCCTTCATTCAGTTAAAAATTAAAAGTAAAAAAAATCCATTTTCGTTGTCTTAAGAGTTTTGTTAGTTAGTAAACAACTTCAACTTTAATTTCAATATGTCAATCATTACCATTACTGCAGTTGATATGTTCTTACAACTGCTGTTGCTTCCATTGCTTGTTGATGAAGCAAAATTATGCAATCAAGAAGACATTTTTCATTGCAGCTGCATGAATCAGTATTCAATTTAAAAACTCTTAAATAAATCATCTTAAATTCATCATTCTTTTTAAATTGTGAAGCCTTTAAGGATATAAATATGTAAAATAAATAAAAAAAAAAATCAAGAATTGATTCTCTACCACCTAGAATTTTTCAAAAATTTTATTTTTCAGTATTTAGTCTTTATATGGATAAATAATCCGGTACGAACAAATTGAAATTGATTTCAATTTCGTACTTTAGTCTTGGGTTTAAAGTTAATCCTTAAATGTGTATTGTTTGCTACAGATTTTCTCTTTAAAGTTTTAATATGATTTTTAGCAAATAAAAGCATCCGACATCTACAGCAAAACGGAATAAGGGAGAATACTTCTGCGATGACTTTCTCCCAACAGAATTGTCATAAAAAGTTTCTCAAAAATCTGTCGTTCGGAATGGACATGGACATAGCTCTAGCCACTCTTGTATAAGATTAACCCATTCGCTGTAAAGCCTAAATTACATGAAGTCATTCCCATTGCCATTTATATTTTGAGTGTTATTGTTTACCAAAACCGTGTTGTTTCTTGGTAAGAGCACATATATTATCATACATAATCATTTACAAGCAGAAAAAGAAGACGAGTATACTCGTCGTTGGCAATAGGAAGGCAGAAGGACTCGATATCCTTTTTTGTACGTTTTAGTAGAAAAACAAATAATAAATCACGCAGATGGATAAAATAAAGAAAATGGAATTAAATTAAAAAATGGAATAAAACGGGGAAAAAATACGTTTGTGGCAAAAAAAAAATTTGCTAATTCAAAAGCCTGCATGTTATAATATATTTAAAATAGGACGAGTATACTCGTCTTGCCAGTGCGGGATACCTTGTCAAAGACGAGTATACTCGTCCTTGGCAGCGAATGGGTTAACACACACAACATAATTGTTGTAAGAAGCTAGGTTGTAATCCTGACTGAAGGGTAACTATTTTATACATATCTACCAATAGTACACAGATGTGTTTTAATATATTTTATTCCATCTCTTTTTCAAAGCACAGGCGACACTTTTATAAATACAAGAGGGTCAAGTGATAAGTTATAAAAAAAGCCCCTTTTCATCATCATCAAACTGCATATTCTGCAGAACAGAATGTACTCAAGCACTTGCATAAAACATTTTAAAGTGTTTTTCGCCATTTTCAACTGTTTCAATATGACCTCCAATTGAAATTGAAATTTATCTCCGCAGGCACAACCATCCATTTGATGTGTATGTGGAATGGGAAAGCAAATAAAAGTAATTTCAATCCTAAGTAAATACCATATTACTTTCCAAAACATGAATGAATGACTGAATAAATGTATGAAAGAGACAGAGAACTTTAAAGGGAATGCATTGTGGCGGCTTAAAATGTCTTACCAAGTAAAGTGTATTGTGTAGTGCCTCTATCTTGTTGTAGAGTGAAGTGTTTGAAGCCTTAAGGGATTGTATTTCTTCTTGGATTTGGTTTTCATTTTTTCCTTTCCTTTCATTTCATTTCAATTCCATTCATTTTTAAGTGTAACATGTAAGCGTGCAGTATACTGTACGTCGTTTCTCTTTTTGTTTAAGTGTGGGTTGCATACGTTATTTTCTTAAAATTTACACAATTATTGTTATGTTTTGACACTATAAAGCACATCTTCTTCTATAAGATAGATATAAAATGTTCACTTGTATGTGGGTATTAGGAACTTTATAAACTACCATAATACAAAATAAATATGCTTGAAGCAAATGTTACCTGCCTGTTGTTTGCCTGTTTTTACTTTTGCCCTTTGTTAGTTGGTATACCGTATTTGGCTTTAACTACAAAAAAAAAACTCTCATAAGAGTTATAAATAATGTAGAGTACAGAAACATACACATTTGAAGAATGTGAGACATTTCACAATTAAATTTAGTTCTCAATAAGAATTGGACGTTCCAGAACTTCTTCTTCTTTGATTACTCTGAGGTTTTCATACGGATTATATATTGCAAACTAGCCTTAATCGATATCCAGCTGGTTACCTAATTGGACGAATACTAAGATTTTGTTTTAATGTTTAATAAGTTATAAACAATAATCTGTAAGAGACTCCACGTAAAAAGACGACTTCTCATTGTGTCTCATGCATACATACATCCATTTAGCCAGGGATTACGACTTACATTAAGTGGCGGGACCAACAAGCTGTTTAGAATCGACTCCAAACGACAGATTTCGGACAAACTCATAACGAATATTTTATTTACTCTCAGAAATTTGCTGAGAAGAAGTCGCCTTAAAAATAGATATTTTTTAATATTTCGTTTTGTTGCAGACTTGGTTGACGTGGGGTCGAAAGCCTGTAATAACGTCTCATAAACTAACACACTATCTGCAAGTCTACGACTACTTCAAATAAACTATATTTCGGTTAACAAAAATATTGAGTACAAAATAAATTAATTTTTTATTTTAAATTTTGTAGTTAATTATTATTTTCTTAATATTTTATTATAATAAATTTTAATAATTTTTTCTTATATTATTTCGTCCAATGTTTAAACAAATAAATAATAAATAATTTCTTTTAACAATAATATTTCATATTTTTTTCAAAATATATGTGATGTTCTCCTATTGCTCTTTCTTCTTATTAGCTTTGCCCTGCTTTGCTGTCTTTCGTTTGTGGCGTAATGCAGCCTCCAATTTCTTTTTGAACATGAGCTCCCGGGTAATAGCACTCAGATCGTCCATTGAGCATTGTTTTAAATTCTTTACACTTTTTGTCACTAACTCATCTGTCAGTGTTATCTTTGTCCTGTAAAGACGCTTCAATTGCCTTTTGGATCTGCTGAGTTCTTGGCGATATAAATAAATGGTATAATAAACTGAGGATTTCTTATTGCCTTCCATGCTGTTAAAATGCGATGTTCCGATAGTGTGTTGACTTCAGTGATTGATTTATGAATAATGGTTGTACCTCTCCACTGACTTATATACAATGTTAGTAAGGCCACAACAATGCAAACAACAATGCTTTATTGGTACCTGAATTACGAAGCAGTTACTTTATACTAAGCAGGTTACTAATACTTTAGGACCTAAGCAGGTACCGAAAGATAGCTTAACGATAAAACAGGTACCAAGAGGTTTTTCAAGGCCTTTATTGTAAGTTTTAGATCTTAAGTATTGAAATTTAGCTGAATTATTGAATTAAAATTTGATTGGTTAAATACTTATTACCTTTCATGCAGCGGCAAAGGTTGTTCATATTTGCTAGGTATTTATATAGCTATACATCCATACATAATGAATCATTACAACCCTTCAGCCAAGAAAACTAAATAGCATCTCACACCACTTATGTTGTATATGTTAGTTTTATACATGAGTGATGTAAAATTTAAAGTCGACTCCGAACGACAGATTTTTTAGGAACTTTTTCATGCAAATTTTATTTACTATCATAGTTCTTGCTAGAAATCTGCTGAGAGTAAGTAACCGAAAAAATCTTAGCTTGATATTTAGTTTTGTTGAAGACATCTGACCTGGGGTCAAACTGTGACCTTACGTCTTTTTAACAAGCACATTACCTCTTAGACTATGACGATTTCAAATAAACGCCAATAAGCTCAGACTCGGAAAGTAATTTTGATTTGAAATAAATTACAATATACTGGCAATCAGAATCCATTATTCACCAATAGAGCTCTATAAGACCTCCAATTATCTCTGTGAAAGTAGCTCATGAGTATTTCATTTTACTTACGACTACGTTCAACCTGTTTGCGTGCAGCTGGTCGGTCTTTTTGAAACCCACTGTTGACTAGACCCATGGATCTAGAAACTGCAGGTTTAGTTTTTTTCCTGGTTTGTCAATATCATTAAGGCAGCAATAAATGTAAAATTACTTACATTAGCTTATGTATGTATGTATATGTATCTGCTGAATGTACAGAATCATTTGTATATAACTGACAACGTTAGTTGTCTTTTATTTATTTTGGGGTATTATGATTTTTATACATATTTTTGTTGTTCTATTTTTCATTTTTATTAAATGTCTACCAAAGCAGACAACTTACTAACACACACTTACACATAAATTACTTAAAACCGCATGTGAAAATACCTACATACACCTATGGGACTAGACATACATACAAGGAAAACTTTAACAATTTCCTATCATGCATATGCCTATACAAACATTCTCCGTGTGTGTTTTATATTTTATTTTATATTATAGTTGTTGTTGTTGTATTATATTTGCCAATTCTCAATTATATTTCAATCAATTTTATGGCATCTTTAGCATTAGTAAAGATTATTGGTTGACAAGTCATCATTGTAAATCGTTTTATTTCGATTTTTATTTCGATTATTTTTCTTTTTCTTAAAAAGTCAAAAAGATATGACTTTTAGTAATCGGATAACTTGATAATATCCTTGTACACACATGTACTAAACATATATAGATTTGTATGTATATGTAGAAGAGTATTACAAAAGAGTTCTCAGAAAATACTGCCGTATTTCAAGTCACACATGATTTCTAAAGTGGCTGCCATTGGATACATTTAAGATTTTCGCAAGCAGGATATTAAGAGATAAAACGAAATACAATACAAATAAAAGTAATTACAAAAGTTTTGCTCTTCTTTGTTGTTTCTTATTTAATTTTTTTATTGTTGTGTTATTCTGTCTTTGTTTTGTCACGTTGTTTAGTTAATAATTTTATCTATTTCTGCATCGCTCTGTCTGTCTGTGTTTAATCCAATTATAACATGCTTACCCCCTTACATACAGAACATAATTAGCTTATGTTCGGTCTATTACTTTTTAAAGATTTGATAAGATTTTTAAGGGATGTTATTGGATTCGAATAGGAAATAATTGAAAAACTTATCATTTGAAATTTCCTTACAACCGCTATCAAAATGATGACACCAAGTACTTAGGCAAAGCTTAGTGATTAAACTACATACATACATAATTGGTCATTACAACCCATCAATCAGGATTACCACCTAGTTTCTCACACTACTCATGCTGTGTGCGTTAATTTTATACATGAGAGGCTTGACCTACAGTTAAAGTCGGCTCCGAACGACAGATTTTTGAGAAACTGTTTATGGCAGATTTATTTACTCTCAGAGTTTTTGCCAGAAATCTGCTGAGAAGAAGCCGCCAAATAAATATTTTTTTATTTCATATTTCTCTTTGATGACCTGGTAGTGTGTTGGCTTATTAGACGAAAGGCCCGAGTTAGAATCCCAGGTCAGACATCAAAAAGAAAATATGAAAATATTTCTTCGGCGACTTCCTCTCAGCAGATTTCTGGCAAAAACTCTGTGAGTAAAAATTGCCATGAAAATTTTCTCAAAAAATCTGTCGTTCGGAGTCGACTTTAAACTGTAGGTCCCGCCACTCATGTATAAAATTAACGCACACAACATGAGAGTGTTGAGAAGCTAGGCCGTAATCCTGACTGAAGGATTGTAATGGCCAATTATGTATGTATGTATGTTAATGTAATCGATACTGTTGCACTGCATAAATCTTCAAAATTTCATATTTCGGCCGAAAATCTGAACTAAAGTTGGATTGATATTCTTTTCGGTTAAGTAGAGTTCTTTCTTTGGAGTAGTAACTGGAATCCAAATCGTGTTAAAACTAAAAACCTACTAAATAGTGGTGATGAAGTTGAGCAAACGCTAGGGAATATTTTTGTACGAAGTTTTTTTTAAATAACTATCCAAAGAAGATCCAAAAGAAAAAGTATGCTTTTTAGACTACATCTACCAATAGTTTCTTCTTTTTCTTGAAATGTTAAATTTAGTTTAGCATCACCTTGTTTTACTTCAGCATAAAAATTTTCATGCTTATGTTATACTTCATCATTCATAACGAAGTAGTTATTGCAATGCCACCGTGATTATAAAACCGACATACAGTTTTATTATCCTTGGTATACTAACACTTGACCATTAGCAGTAAATGCTTTGCTCTGCTATAGAAATCATGTTACATCACCTGCCGGCTTCTTTTACTAAATTCATTCTTTCTTTTTTGCTTTAAGTAGCCTACTCTTAAGGTTGCTTTACAGCATTTTATTGAAGTTGAAGCTTTTATTGCATTTAAAGAACCCAACTGCACCGTATTTATTTAACTCTGCTTTTAAATCACTCCGATATTTTTACGCTAAAACTGCTTCAATAGAGATTCTATAGTGCGAGACAATAATTTCAATCAAAAATGATTTAATGAGAGATTGGACTGTTGATTGTTGATATAAAATAGTATAAGACCGGCCTTATGGTAAGACAGAGTAGCAGAGATTACTTTTAATTTTCTTGTTTTATCTGTAATTTGAATTGTTTTTGGAAATAACGACAGAGAATATTTGGGCTTTTATGTTAAAATACAATATTTGGTAATTTATTTTGTTTGTTACCAAGTTTTTTTTCAATGATTTTAAATTGTTTATCATATTGAAGTAATACGTGATTTACCACCACATAAATGCTCATTATTATTCACTAAATTTTGTTTACATATTTATTTTGAATGTTTTAAAGTTTTATTCTTTTATTTCACATCTCTTTATATACCTCTGGTTTAAAAAATTAATGCGAAAAGAACTCAAACAAAGCTTCTTTCGTTTCGTTACCTACTCTATGTTAACTTTAAAACTAAAGTATTTAAAAATATTCGTTGCATACTTTTAACGGTTTGCATACATATTGAAAACATATGTGGCGTATGAGGAATATTTATTTAAAAAACAATACTGCCAGTATTCATTATACGTAAGTGTTGTGTTTTTATTACTTATATCGTTGATATAGTGAAAATAAGTATTTTCACTGTGGAGAAAAAATTAAAAAAATTTTAAATTAATCTTAAATTTACGATTGAATTTGATCAGTAACAAAAATAACTGTGACCACTGAGAACATGAAAAAGTTTGCCATCATTTAAACTTTTTAATCTCTTATATTTATTGTCATCTTAAGTACTGGCGCGAAGTACTTAATTGCATACCGCAATAATCCTGTTTGTGCCCCTTGAAACAAGACAAAGCAAAATGTAGCCAAATACACATTTTTCGAATAAAACCAACAATTTATGTCCTAAGAAATAATGTAGACGTTTTTTCTATGGGCCATAAAATAAAATTTTATTTCTTTTTTATTTCCCATTTTTTATTTATTTAGTTTTTTAATGGGTTTTAAATAAATTGAATTGGAAACAAAAATCATTTATTTAACCAGTGCTAAATAAATGAAATAAGAAGGAAAAGAAAAATGTCGACAACAACAATTAAAATCCCATTAGTAAAGAAATCTGCTAAGAACCTGGCATGCTTATATTTAAGCCAGGAGAGAAAAAAAATAATAAAAAAAACTGTTCTTAGCCAAAATTGGTTAAATGAATTATAGCAAAAGATTGCCATGATTAAATATTCATGTACACACATATATGCACAATAGGTTAGGTTAGTAGTAGCTCTGATATCACTTGAGCACGCATAGCGGCCCGTTGTTATGCCACGGGTGAACGCAGTCTCTGTACTGACAATGTTTCAGCAAAATCAGGGAAGAGGACTAAGTTGGTCAGCGCAAGGGCTGCACATCAAAGGCACGACTACCCTACACTGGAAAACCAGCTAGAAAGTTTGATGGACGAAGCTATATCTTTGATATCAAGAAGTTGATCAGCGCAAGGGCTGCACATTAAAGGCACGACTTCCCTACACTGGAAAACCAGCTAGAAAGTTTGATAGACGAAGCTATATCCTTAATATCAATAGGTGATAGCTCCGTCAGCTAATAAGAAATGGGGAGACGGGCAAGAGACGGGCATTGACAAAGAAAGTGGATAACAGTCTCCTCCTCCTAAGCGGATCTGCATCCACGACAGATGTCGTTAGATGGGAGCCCCATTCTTTCCGCGCGTCTACCCATAACGCAATGACCTGTAAGCATGGCCACTTGTGTATCCACAATGCTAAGTTTAATCATTTCGTTTGCATTGCATATAATTGAAAAAAAAAATTAAAAATAATTGTTGTTTTAATAGTATTACATGGTTATTTTAACTTTGGCAATTTACTCACTTTTCCAGTTTGCAAGTTCTGTCTTATTCTTGTAGTCATTGATTGAGTCTGCTTTGCTAAAAACCATGTATGACCATACACAACGATGTGTGTAATTGATAACTGACCCTAATGTTCATGCAATGAAAAGTTTCACACAAATCTGTCGTTCGAAGTTGACTTTAAACTGTAGGTCCGCCACTCATACATATATAAAATTAACACACACAACATAAGTAGTGTGAGAAGATAGGTCGTAACTGAATGGTTGTAATGACTAATTATGTGTGTATATATGTAAACAAATGGTTAAGCTTGTCTCAATTAACAAATGTTTTATCCAGCTTAGCTTTCTTATCATTTTATTTTTAAAATTTTTTTTCTTCTTCAATGCACTTTAAATCGACTTTGCATTACTACCTGCTTTTCATCTTTTTAGTTTTGTTTTAAGATCTCCAATAATAGCAGCAAGAACATAAACAAAGAGAGCAATAACCGAAAACAAAATAGAAGAAGAAAAGAAAACAAAATCGTGAGAAAACTAACGATAAATATAATACAAACATAAATTGTGTTTTAACCCCTAAAGGCACTCGAACTAAAACTGAAACTATTTTCTCTGTGAAGAATAGAAATAGAATCTGAAGTAGGTGGTTGTATGGGCGGTGGCAAAAAGAAAAGAAGAATATTTTACGAAATAAATTTTCAAATGAAGAAATTCTAAGTATATTGGGAAAATTTCAGATTTTAAACAGTTATTGTTTGTATATTCTATTTTCCCCTTTTTTATAACTTTATTTTAATATTTTATAAATATTCCATTTTTCTACGTAAGCAAAATTATTTTATACCCTTGAGCAATGCAGATATAACCGTATGACAGTTTATCGTTTATCGTTCATTATTTATATGTATATTGACACTCAATTTTCTACAGCTAGCCATTGGCATTTTGTTTTTTACAAATTCTATGAAGATTTCATTCTCAGCTTCGATTGAAAAGCTAAAAAAAAGGAACAAAAAATCCAAAGATAATCAAAAAAGGTTACAAACTCGGTAGAAAAAAAAAATTGAAAACTTTTCAGAAATATTTGTTAGAAAAGAAACACAGAATTTGTTTTTCAATATAATGAGCAAATTGGTATCCTTTTTTGCGATTTTTTTTATAGCATTAAGCGTGAAATGAATTTGAAAAATTAACACATACACTACGTGCAGATTTTTGCTGTTCAACAAGCTGCTCGCATGTTTGAAACCGGGGACTTGTCTCCTTCGAACTTGATCATATGTCAAGCAGCAATCAAAGTTTCCTATCACGTGTCAAATCAAAGGGCGTTAGGAGTTGGATGAAGTCTCTATACCGTATATGCCAACACAAAATCCGCCTCTACTGGGTTGCAGGGTACTGTGGCATATAGGGGAACGAAAAGGCGGTCAAACTGTTACGTAAGAGATTGGAGATGTCTGAGGAGGCCACGATATGTATATGCCTCCACAGGCATACTCTTCCGTATTGGAAACACAGCATGGAACATACCTTGTTGCAAAAAATTCAAAACTGTTGTGTCCAGTAGTGGACTGAAGGAAAACCGGGGAATTATTTGAGTTCGATAAGAGAACGGTTTGCATTCTAACAGGCATACTGCGCTCTAGGCAATTTCGTTCGACAACCATCGCGGCTGCCACACCAGGATAACTGCAGAAGCTGCTATAATGTGGATTAAAAAGAATCGGTGCAACATCCCTCATATTAGAGCCCTGCACTTCAGAACAGACGTCAACGGTTTTTCTAAGTGCCAGAACATTTGAAGATCTGCGCATGCTAGCGAACTAGCCACTGAGGGAACTGATCGGTTTCCCACCCACCACTAACGTACCATGACAAAGGGGTTTACCTCACACTGGGTAACATAATGGGCCATATGGTCACCGAGTGAACTTGCCTGTGATCGTCAAGCTAGCCCCTTACCTATACAAATTTTGTCAAACATTACCAAAACTAATGAAAGGCTTCGATCACAAATTGTATGTGGGTTTTCAAATACTACCCTTCCATGTAAACCTCTAGCTTAAAACTACAGACAGATTTCTAGAAAATACAGACGTACGGTACAGAAGCTGGGTGGAAACATCTAATTTTGAAAACCGTAAAGATCAGTTCAGATTTAATATTACTTTTTCATGTATTGTGGCATTATATGTCCGTCCTTATAACACTAAATTTAAAATATTTGTTGAATTGTACCTTTCCTTGCAGAACAGTGGAACAAAAATAAGCACAGAACAAAAAAAAATTGTTTTAATTTTTGTTTCTTTTTTATTTGTATGTGCTGGCCAATGAAATATTTTTATTATTTTTTTTCCATTTGAAAACACCGAACTTTGGTTTGACTTGTTATTTCATTTGTTTCATATGAGTGAATCGAGTAATAGTGGAAAAAATGAAATTTTCCACACAGTTTTTGTATTTCCACAACAATAACTTTTTGTTGTTGATTTCTTTTCATCTTTATTTTATTTTTGATTTGATATGTTGAAACAACAGGTAACATATGTACACATGTAATACATAAACGCAAAAGGCCAATGACAGAAAAAGAGAAATTTGAAAATATTGTTTAAATAACCCATATCATTTTTTTATTCAGGATTCAAGACCTAACCTTTTTACCACTTAAGGACGACATCAGCTAATCTAAAGTCTAACTTATTCATCCCGCACTTTCTGTCCTGATTAAATCTTTTTTTCTAATGTCTCCTAACGATGTCCCCCACTTCAAACCTTGCCTACCCTTTTGTTGTTTTGCCCGTTTCATCTGAGCTACAGCTGACAATGTTAACTGAACTCATAACAGCGACAGTAATGAATGTAAATAACATAACATATCGTAGTTGCTAGGCGTGATGGTAATACGGAGGAGTTAAAAAGCTGCCAGCTTAAATTGTATGATTGCCGTTCGTGTATTTCATTCGTGAAAGCTGAAGATGCGCAAGAATTAAAAGCAATAAAAAGCATTAACAAATAAAGCAGGCAACACTGAATTAAACCGCGCGTTTCGAACAAAACGAAAACATATTTTCTCAGCGACTTCCTCTCAGGAAATTTCTGGCAAAAACTCAGAGACTTATTAAAATTTGACATGAAAAATTTCTCAAACTCTTGAATGAATGTAAAATTGTTCAAAGAGTATTTAAAAATAATTTTAATGTCGAGCGATCAGACGTCAAGATGGACGTAAAATAAAGTGTTAAACCGAACGAATACTTATTTCCACACTCCTCTGTTAAGTTTTGAATCTTGCATCACATATTGCCTGTTTCTTACACCTTCTGGTCTGTCTTTAAATCAATGGTACACCCAAAGAGTCTCTACAAACCCTTTGGAGAATCTGTTAGCCGATAAATTATTGTAAAGCGATTAATCAAGCTTTTGAAGCAATAAATCGATTGCGGCATGAAATGTGTAACACGTTGCACCATACTGTTAAAACCATACATCGCCGTCCTTGTTTTCAAAGAAATATTGGTAAATGAACTCTCTGATCTACAAGCCGCATTAAACGGTTACAAGTAATGGATGTATTGACTTCTATAAGACCACGTGGGGGGTTTCTAACCCAATACGGCAAATTTACTTATTAACGCACCCACCAAGATAAAAGTGAGCTTCATCCGAAACGATGATTTTTTTTTTGGCTAAATCGACATCATCATGCAGCTTCTCGTTGGCTCAATAAATTCCAACGTTGCTCAAACGTAAATCGATTCATTATGTTCAGTGGAGGTAATATACTTAATTTTGTGACGGAATAGAATGGCGTAGGTTAGGTTAGGTTAGGTTAGAGGAGTTCGAATTGACCCATTGTACAACGTCCTAGCTTCTCACACCACTCGTGTTGTGTGCGTTAATTTTATACATGAGTAGCGAGACCTACAGTTTAAAGTCGACTCCGAACGACAGATTTTTGCGAAGCATTTCATGGCAATTTTTACCCTCAGAGTTTTTGCCAGGAAATCTGCTGAGGGAAATTTGCTGAGAGGAAGTGGCCGAAGAAATATTTTTCAAATTTTCGTTTTGATGTCTGACCTGGGGATTGAACCCGGGCCTTACGTCTAATAAGCAAACACACTACATACCTACTAGACTACGGCGACTACCATTACTGAGCACATAATACAATCCCTAAACCCCTAAATCCATAAATATTTCAGTCCCAATTTCATTGCTACGTATGTGTGGTTCTATTAACAGAGTTCGTATCCATGTAGCAATGGATCGTCTCCATGTAGCAATGGATACGCATGCGTTTCATGCGTTGCCTGCGTTACATGCGTTCCATGCGTTACATGCGTTTCATGCGTTACATGCGTTACATGCGTTACATGCGTTACATGCGTTTCATGCGTTACATGCGTTACATGCGTTTCGTGCGTTTCATGCGTTACATGCGTTTCGCGCGTTTCATGCGTTTCATGCGTTTCAAGCGTTACATGCGTTACATGCGTTTCATGCGTTTCAAGCGTATCATGCGTTGCCTGCGTTACATGCTACGTGCGTTATCCGTTCATGCGTTCAATCCGCAAATACATACATAAATACAGCTTCATACATGCGTTTCATACATGCGTTACATGCGCTTCATACATGCGTTACATGCGTTAAATGCGTTTCATACATGCGTTACATGCGTTTTATACATGCGTTACATGCGTTTCATACACGCGTTACATGCGTTTCATACATGCGTTACACGCGTTACATGCGTTACACGCGTTACATGCGTTTCATATATGCGTTACATGCTTTTCATACGTGCATGTCATGCGTTTCATGCGTGCGTTTCATGCGTTTCATGCGTTTCATGCGTTACGTGCGTTTCATGCGTTCCATGCGTTTCATGCGTTACGTGCGCTACGTGCGTTACGTGCGTTACGTGCGTTCCACGCGTTGCGTGCGTTCCACGCGTTCCACGCGTTACGTGCGCTACGTGCGTTACGTGCGTTCCACGCGTTACGTGCGTCTCATGCGTTTCATGCGTTACGTGCGCTACGTGCGTTACGTGCGTTACGTGCGTTCCACGCGTTGCGTGCGTTCCACGCGTTACGTGCGTTCCACGCGTTGCGTGCGCTACGTGCGTTACGTGCGTTCCACGCGTTACGTGCGTTTCATGCGTTTCATGCGTTACGTGCGCTACGTGCGTTACGTGCGTTACGTGCGTTCCACGCGTTACGTGCGTTACGTGCGCTACGTGCGTTACGTGCGCTACGTGCGTTACGTGCGTTACGTGCGTTCCACGCGTTGCGTGCGTTCCACGCGTTAGGTGCGTTCCACGCGTTACGTGCGTTCCATGCGTTTCATGCGTTACGTGCGCTACGTGCGTTACGTGCGTTTCATGCGTTACGTGCGCTACGTGCGCTACGCGCGTTACGTGCGTTCCATGCGTCACGCGCG
The DNA here is from genome assembly GCA_930367235.1 of Sarcophaga rosellei. NCBI lineage: Eukaryota > Metazoa > Arthropoda > Insecta > Diptera > Sarcophagidae > Sarcophaga > Sarcophaga rosellei. The sequence continues at coordinate 65,219,742 of OV884020.1, read as the reverse complement.
CTACGTGCGTTACGTGCGTTTCATGCTTTCCATGCGTTTCATGCGCTACGTGCGCTACGTGCGTTACGTTTCATTCATGCGTTACATGCGTTCCATACATGCGTTTCATACACGCGTTACATGCGTTTCATACACGCGTTACATGCTTTTCATACATGATTTGACGGATGTAACGTATTTGACGGATGTAACGGATATGGCGTACGTAACGGATGTGACGCATTTGACGGAAGTGACGTATGTAACAGATTTGACGGATTTGACGTATTGACGAATTTGACGGATTGTCGGATTTGACCGATTGACGGATTTGACGGATATGACGTTTGTCACGGATATGACGAATGTAACGGATATGACATATGTGACGGATATGGGCCTTTTCGTCTAACAAGCCGACACACTAAGTAAGTATTAACAGATTCGAAATAACCGTGGCCCATAGATGGCCCACCCAATACTTTCATGCGCGTGATTAAGATCAAAAATTTATAACGTGACAGTGATATTAAATGTCCCTTTAAATTTAAGGTAATTTAATGATTTCAAGCGGCCTACAAATTAAAAGCACTCTCTTAATGGTGTTTGAATTTCTTTAGACACATACAATGATATACGCTGGTGCGCACACGCACATACAACATGCATTTGTCATTTTCAAATATGACATCAAATATCCTTTAGTAATGAAATTGGGACTGAAATATTTGGGGATTTTAGGGGTTTAGGGATTGTCACAAGTTGCATACGCTAAGTCGGTCTATTATGTGCTCAGTAATGGTAGTCGCCGTAGCCTAGTAGGTATGTAGTGTGTTTGCTTATTAGACGTAAGGCCCGGGTTCAATCCGCAAATACATACATAAATACAGCTTCATACATGCGTTTCATACATGCGTTACATGCGCTTCATACATGCGTTACATGCGTTAAATGCGTTTCATACATGCGTTACATGCGTTTTATACATGCGTTACATGCGTTTCATACACGCGTTACATGCGTTTCATACATGCGTTACACGCGTTACATGCGTTACACGCGTTACATGCGTTTCATATATGCGTTACATGCTTTTCATACGTGCATGTCATGCGTTTCATGCGTGCGTTTCATGCGTTTCATGCGTTTCATGCGTTACGTGCGTTTCATGCGTTCCATGCGTTTCATGCGTTACGTGCGCTACGTGCGTTACGTGCGTTACGTGCGTTCCACGCGTTGCGTGCGTTCCACGCGTTTCACGCGTTACGTGCGCTACGTGCGTTACGTGCGTTCCACGCGTTACGTGCGTTTCATGCGTTTCATGCGTTACGTGCGCTACGTGCGTTACGTGCGTTACGTGCGTTACGTGCTTTCCACGCGTTCCACGCGTTACGTGCGTTCCACGCGTTACGTGCGTTCCACGCGTTACGTGCGTTTCATGCGTTTCATGCGTTACGTGCGCTACGTGCGTTACGTGCGTTACGTGCGTTCCACGCGTTGCGTGCGTTCCACGCGTTACGTGCGTTCCACGCGTTACGTGCGTTCCATGCGTTTCATGCGTTACGTGCGCTACGTGCGTTACGTGCTTTTCATGCGTTACGTGCGCTACGTGCGCTACGCGCGTTACGTGCGTTCCATGCGCCACGCGCGCTACGTGCGTTACGTGCGTTTCATGCTTTCCATGCGTTTCATGCGCTACGTGCGCTACGTGCGTTACGTTTCATTCATGCGTTACATGCGTTCCATACATGCGTTTCATACACGCGTTACATGCGTTTCATACACGCGTTACATGCTTTTCATACATGATTTGACGGATGTAACGTATTTGACGGATGTAACGGATATGGCGTACGTAACGGATGTGACGCATTTGACGGAAGTGACGTATGTAACAGATTTGACGGATTTGACGTATTGACGAATTTGACGGATTGTCAGATTTGACCGATTGACGGATTTGACGGATATGACGTTTGTCACGGATATGACGAATGTAACGGATATGACATATGTGACGGATATGGGCCTTTTCGTCTAACAAGCCGACACAGTAATGGTAGTCGCCGTAGTCTAGTAGGTATGTAGTGTGTTTGCTTATTAGACGTAAGGCCCGGGTTCAATCCGCAAATACATACATAAATACAGCTTCATACATGCGTTTCATACATGCGTTACATGCGCTTCATACATGCGTTACATGCGTTAAATGCGTTTCATACATGCGTTACATGCGTTTTATACATGCGTTACATGCGTTTCATACACGCGTTACATGCGTTTCATACATGCGTTACACGCGTTACATGCGTTACACGCGTTACATGCGTTTCATATATGCGTTACATGCTTTTCATACGTGCATGTCATGCGTTTCATGCGTGCGTTTCATGCGTTTCATGCGTTTCATGCGTTACATGCGTTACATGCGTTACATGCGTTTCGTGCGTTTCATGCGTTTCGTGCGTTACGTGCGTTTCATGCGTTACGTGCGCTACGCGCGCTACGTGCGCTACGTGCGTTACGTGCGTTTCATGCTTTACGTGCGTTCCATGCGTTTCATGCGTTACATGCGCTACGTGCGTTACGTGCGTTACGTGCGTTTCATGCGTTCCATGCGTTTCATGCGTTACGTGCGCTACGTGCGTTACGTGCGTTACGTGCGTTCCACGCGTTGCGTGCGTTCCACGCGTTCCACGCGTTCCACGCGTTACGTGCGCTACGTGCGTTACGTGCGTTCCACGCGTTACGTGCGTTTCATGCGTTTCATGCGTTACGTGCGCTACGTGCGTTACGTGCGTTACGTGCGTTCCACGCGTTGCGTGCGTTCCACGCGTTACGTGCGTTCCACGCGTTACGTGCGTTCCATGCGTTTCATGCGTTACGTGCGCTACGTGCGTTACGTGCGTTTCATGCGTTACGTGCGCTACGTGCGCTACGCGCGTTACGTGCGTTCCATGCGTCACGCGCGCTACGTGCGTCCCATGCGTTACGCGCGCTACGTGCGTTGCACGCGTTACGTGCGTTTCATGCGTTACATGCGCTACGTGCGTTACGTGCGTTTCATGCGTTTCATGCGTTACGTGCGCTACGTGCGTTACGTGCGTTCCACGCGTTGCGTGCGCTTCATGCGTTTCATGCGTTACGTGCGCTACGTGCGTTACGTGCGTTACGTGCGTTTCATGCGTTTCATGCGTTACGTGCGCTACGTGCGTTTCATGCGTTACATTCGTTTCATACATGCGTTACATGCGTTAAATGCGTTTCATACATGCGTTACATGCGTTTTATACACGCGTTACATGCGTTTCATACACGCGTTACATGCGTTTCATACATGCGTTACACGCGTTACATGCGTTACACGCGTTACATGCGTTTCATATATGCGTTACATGCGTTTCATACATGCGTTACATGCGTTTCATTCATGCGTTACATGCGTTCCATACATGCGTTTCATACACGCGTTACATGCGTTTCATACACGCGTTACATGCTTTTCATACATGATTTGACGGATGTAACGTATTTGACGGATGTAACGGATATGGCGTACGTAACGGATGTGACGCATTTGACGGAAGTGACGTATGTAACAGATTTGACGGATTTGACGTATTGACGAATTTGACGGATTGTCGGATTTGACCGATTGACGGATTTGACGGATATGACGTTTGTCACGGATATGACGAATGTAACGGATATGACATATGTGACGGATATGGGCCTTTTCGTCTAACAAGCCGACACACTAAGTAAGTATTAACAGATTCGAAATAACCGTGGCCCATAGATGGCCCACCCAATACTTTCATGCGCGTGATTAAGATCAAAAATTTATAACGTGACAGTGATATTAAATGTCCCTTTAAATTTAAGGTAATTTAATGATTTCAAGCGGCCTACAAATTGAAAGCACTCTCTTAATGGTGTTTGAATTTCTTTAGACACATACAATGATATACGCTGGTGCGCACACGCACATACAACATGCATTTGTCATTTTCAAATATGACATCAAATATCCTTTAGTAATGAAATTGGGACTGAAATATTTGGGGATTTTAGGGGTTTAGGGATTGTCACAAGTTGCATACGCTAAGTCGGTCTATTATGTGCTCAGTAATGGTAGTCGCCGTAGTCTAGTAGGTATGTAGTGTGTTTGCTTATTAGACGTAAGGCCCGGGTTCAATCCGCAAATACATACATAAATACAGCTTCATACATGCGTTTCATACATGCGTTACATGCGCTTCATACATGCGTTACATGCGTTAAATGCGTTACATGCGTTTCATGCATGCGTTTCATACATGCGTTTCATACATGCGTTTCATACATGCGTTACATACATCAAATACGTACATGCGTTCCATATATGCGTTCCATATATGCGTTACATGCGTTACATGCGTTTCCTACATCGCTTCTCGTACATGCGTTCCATATATGCGTTCCATATATGCGTTACATGCGTTTCCTACACGTGTTTCGTACATGCGTTACATGCGTTTCGTACATGCGTTACTTGCATTTCGTACATGCGTTACTTGCGTTACATGCGTGTCATACATGCGTTTCGTACATGCGTTCCATTCGTTTCATACATGCGTTACATGCGTTTCATACATGCGTTACATGCGTTTCATACATGATTTGACGGATGTAACGTATTTGACGGATGTAATGGATATGGCGTACGTAACGGATGTGACGCATTTGACGGATGTGACGTATGTAACAGATTTGACGAATGTGGCGGATTTGACGTTTTGACGGATTTGACGTATTGACGAATTTGACGGATTGTCGGATTTGACCGATTGACGGATTTGACGGATATGACGTTTGTCACGGATATGACGAATGTAACGGATATGACGTATGTGACGGATATGGGCCTTTTCGTCTAATAAGCCGACACACTAAGTAAGTATTAACAGATTCGAAATAACCGTGGCCCATAGATGGCCCACCCAATACTTTCATGCGCGTGATTAAGATCAAAAATTTATCACGTGACAGTGATATTAAATGTCCCTTTAAATTTAAGGTAATTTAATGATTTCAAGCGGCCTACAAATTGAAAGCACTCTCTTAATGGTGTTTGAATTTCTTTAGACACATACAATGATATACGCTGGTGCGCACACGCACATACAACATGCATTTGTCATTTTCAAATATGTCATCAAATATCCTTTAGCTCTTCCTCTTTTATGTGCTCCGTTTACTTTCTTTACATCAGTTCATCATTAAGCCAAAACGTGTCTCGTATTTTAAATAATGCGTCATTAAGAAAAGCTACTGCAGCTACTATTGTTGTCCTTGTTGCTATTGTTACTAATAAGGAAAACGACCAAAAAACACAACAAAGAAACATACAGAAACATAAAACAACACATTAGAATTCTAGCAGTTAAGCAACTAGAATGAATCCAAGGATATGTCTATACATGCATGCTCATCCATTTACCATTGCATTCGGCATACATTATCTTTCGTTTACAGAGGTATGCTTCGAAGTGTGTGTGTAAATATTCAAGGAGAATGGAGACGAGAAACTGAAACTATTTTTTAATCATTTACTAACGGAAATAAAAGTCAGTGAAATATGTGTCTTCAACTAATGTTACGAACTAAAGATGCCAACATAAGGAGAGAAATAGAAAAGAAAATAATCATAACGAAAGAAAAAATCTTGCTGATGACGATTAAAACAGAAATTGAAATTATATTCAAGATAAAGACAAAAACAAAAAGAAAACAACAATTGGCACAAATAAAAGCAATAATTGAAAATAGCTCAAGGATTCGTTAAGGGAAGTGATTGTAAATTATTTACAAATATTGAAAGTGATGTAATACTCATAACGGGTGACTTATAAAAGAGTGCTTCCTTTAAGAATACTCAATATTTTATTAAAAAAATGTAACGCGAAAGAATTCTTATGTTGAGTTCAAATTGTAAGAATATCAGCTAAAAAGCAATCGCGTACAAATTTATGTCAGGCGTTCTGGTTGAAAGATTAAAACCCAAACTGAATGACATAATTGATGTTTACATATGTTTACACCATGCCAAAGGAGTTGCTATATAGGTTCAGCCTTCATACATACATAATTGGTCATTACAACCCTTTAATAAGGATTACGACCTGGTTTCTTACCACACCACTTGTGTTGAATGTATTAATTTTAATTCATGAGTGGTGGGACCTACAGTTTAAAAAGACGATTCTGAACGACAGATTTTTGATATACTTTTAATGGCATTTTCATTTGCTCCAAAAGCTTTTGCTAAAAATCTGCTGACAGCATGTCGCCGAAGAAATATTTTCTAATATTTCGTTTAATAGGAGATGTCTGATTAGGGGTTTGAACCGAAGCCTTAGCTCCTCGCTCGGTGCAATTTGAGTTTGCCCATTTTCCCTTTACGAAGTCTTAGCTGACCTACTACTAGCCTACTACATAGCCATTCTGGCCATACGGGATACAATTAAACAGGAACAGTCTCTATCAGCGTGGCTTTAGACCTGAAAAATCTGCAGCCAAGGGTATATTCATACTTCAGCAAACATTAGAAAAAGCTCATAATGGAATGAAATTCAACTTAGAACGACACCTCCGTAGAAGAGATATTTCCAACTGAAAAAGGCCACACAGAATATCTTATCACATGGATTAGATTACAAGGCTTAATCATCGCTTTTCAGTAGTTACATAAACTTTCTATATATAATTCAAGTATTCTAAAATTTATTTTATTTTCTTATTTTTTTTGTTGAAACAATAAAGAATTCCGAAATTATAATTGAATTTATAAGACATTAGAAAAAAATTGAAATTATCCCGAGAAATGCTGAAAGTAATTCAATGCGATGTTATTTCAACAGATTTTTTAATTTCTTTCTTTATTTTTTTGTCATTTTTCTTAAATGTGTTTTTTATTTATAGTTCTCAACAACAACAACAACAACAATGAGAATAATCGTTTCCATTTTTATGTTATATGGCCATTAACATAAATTGGAAATTACTGAAGTGTGGATGCCAAAAACTGTGCAGCCGGAAATGGTAAAACAAACCCCCCAACAATATTTTCTTTCATCCGAAGAAAAGAAGAAAATTAAAATTAAAGAAAGTTATTAAAAACAAATCCTTGTATAAACGTTATAAGCAAGTAATGTATTAAGTTAAATTCTGTTAGAAACTACCAAACAGTTGTAATGACATCAAAAAATACTGTTGTGTGTTAATATGTGTATTATTCTTACAATTATTTATAGTTATAAGTATCGCGGTTTAAACATCTCCAGGAAATATGTAAAGAAAGATTTTTTCGGTGACTTCTTTCCTGCAGATTTCTTACGAATACTCTGAGAGTAAATAAAAGTGCCATGAAAAAGTTTCTCAAAAATCTGTCTTTCAGAGTGAACTTTAAACTCTAGGCCCCACTTCTTAATCTTTTCTTTTAAGTAAATATTCAATATTTAAGAGGTCGCTGTGTTTGCTGCGTTGCGTCTATTGTGTTTACAGAATTATTATTCTTATTTTAATTATAAATCCGTATACTGTTCATACAATATAAAGGAAATTGTAAATACATCAATGAATGCATTAATGAGCAAGTGAATGTGAGGGTTATTATTGCCTGCATCGTCGTAATTATCGTTTATGAAACTTATTTACGGAATTCGAAAAATCCAGTAGCAATTTAATAAAAGATTAATAACATTGACACTCATTATTATTTACAATATTAAAGGACAATGAATATTATCCACTAAAGAGTTTATATGCGTATGTATATAGGTTTTTAATCTCAAATTCACGATTTTTCGACTAATATTAAATGTTTTTCAAATTAAATTAAATTTTATTCGAAACAAATTAAATTATTTTTAACACAAATTAATTAATTTCTATTACAAATTCATTGTTTTTCATTTGAAATTAATTTTTTTTCATTTATATTTAAATTTATTTCTTTTCAATTTCAATTTATATCATTTCAAATTAATTTTTTATTATTTTAAATAAGGGAATATCTTAATCTTTGTACAAAACTATGACTTATATAATTTTTGCCATTCATCAGTATGTTTAAAAAAGGTTCAACCTTTAACCCTACAAACATTGTTACCAACGCATAGTTTCAGTATTTCTTGCACATAGAATCTACATTTTGATGTTGTTGGTAATGAGTTCATTAACATAAATAGTGAAAGATAAAATTGCAGAGTTTGGGCATACATTAGTTTTTCTTCCCCCATACTCCCCCATGCTAAACCCAATAGAAAAAGTATTCTCAAAAACTAAACAGTGTTCATATTAATATGTACTTGGTAACTGTAATTAAAATCTCCGTCGGATCGGTAACACCGTCTGATTGTAATAATTACTATGTTGATATGACCATGTCATTATAATTAGCTGCATCTGGAGAACAGTTACAATGAATATTTTATATTAAATTTATAACTATATTACTATTTATAATCTTAATTTACGGTATAAAAAGTTTTATATATGTGGGATGTGAGTCAAATCAGACCACTGTGTAGAGCAATAACAGAGTATAATGTCCGTCCGCCCGTTTAGATCCCTTACTTGTCGAATGTTTAGGTCTCTCACTCGTCACTAACAATATAGCGATCCTGCTCTAACCCACACTACACTAATGAATAACAAGAAACGGACGAACGTTCGTCTCAACAAATCACGCCATCAGACTCTGGGAATTTCCACAGACAACGGCCGAATGACGAGTGCACGATCAGATACAAAATACGGATTTTGTATCTATAGTGAGTTAGTTGTAAAGTAGACACAGAAGCAACAAGATTAGAATATTTAAGTTGTCAAGTGAATGCAGAAGAAATAAGATAATGAATTATTTAAGTTATAACGGGTATTCCAATTTTTATTTTTGTACTCTTAATAATAAATGAATTAATAAAGCATTAAAGCAAATTCCTACAAATTTGGGGGCTCAACCGGGATACCCGTTTAAAAGAGACATGAAAGTGATAAAAAAAAACAAGTTAATGGAAGTAGTAGTGTGTGATATTTAAAAAAAAATGAACTATAATGGAAAACAAATTGAATAAACAAATAAAAGCTGGAAACATAGAGCAAAAACAAAAAAGTTGAAAACGCTGATATTTTTGTTCACTCCGTAATTGAAATTAAAATTGAATTTGTGTTTTGTGAAAGAAAATGTTCCCGGAAGAGTATAAGAGAGGAAAAATAAACGAAACCTTTGTTTGTGCCTACAACAATAACAATAGCAAATAAATAAGTCGTCTGTGGTCTTTTCTCGTTGCACCATCATCGAGTTTTAGCAATAGAAGAATACAGAAACAACAACAAAAATAGAAAGACAAAGAACAAAGAACATAAAGATTTATGGCAACAACAAGAGCCTGAATATGAGACAACAGTTTGAGTATCGAAGAGTCTGCTTGTAAGATAAAAGAGAAAACAACAACGAGTGAAAGCCGGAAAACAACGAGTGAAAGCCGGAAAACAACGAGTGAAGCTGTGACCAATGAGAAGCTAGCGAGTAAAAGAGAGAACAACTGGTAAAAGCTGAAGAGAGACTATAAACAAGGAACAACAACATATACAATTGAAGTGTTGATGCAGTTTTGTTTGTATAAGATGAGTCAAAATAATGTATAAGTAGATTTATGGGGAATTTTAACTGAAATTATTTTTTTTATTATTTAAGTTTATACTTTTGATTGAATTGATTTATGTTTTTTTTTTTAATTTCTGTAAAAATTTTTAATTTAGTAGGCTATTTAAATTGTTTTGAGATCCTTTAATTTGAATTTGTAACGTTGTTGCTAGTTTGACATTTAGACAATGGACGTAGACAGCATAATGTTGATGAATTGCGATGGTTTGCGCGCAAAGTTGAGGGAATTAGGGTTGGACACGACTGGGTCGAAGGCAGTGTTACAGGGCAGGCTCCTCCAACATTTCGGTCATCAAACCGACGGGGCTGGCGCTGGATCGACAAATTCGCAGTACGAGGAAGTTGGCGCTAGTGCATCGCCGGAAATCCGCTTTAGTGGACCTGTCTTTACGTTGAAGGACATTGTTGAAAGTTTGTCTACGTTCAGTGGTAGCGATTCTCTTGATATTGGGACTTGGATTGAGGAGTTTGAGGAAAATGCTGAAACGGTTGGCTGGAATTCCATACAGAAGTTCATTTATGCGAAGCAGCTGTTGAGTGGTGAAGCCAAATTATTTGTCAGAAGCCAATCTGGCTTAAAGAGTTGGGAGTCGTTAAAAGCAGCATTAAAAGAGGAATTCGGAAAATCAGTTTCAGCTGCAGAAATTCACAGATTGTTAAGAGACCGTCGTAAGGGCCAGAATGAGACCTACCGCGAGTATTTATATGCTTTGATGGAGATTGGTAAGCCTATAGATTTAGATGTCGCTAGTCTGCTGGACTATTTTGTTGAAGGTATACCAGATTCTCGTTTTAACAAGACTATATTGTACCAGGCAAAGACAGTTGAGGAAATGAAGGAAAATATTAAGATATACGAGAAGATTCGGACTTCGTCCAGTAGGGATAGTCGGAGAATTCAGGCTTCTAATAACATGGAAACTGGCATTAAGATGGGAAGAAGTAACGGTAGCAAAATTAAGAATTGTTTCAAATGTGGACGTCCCGATCATCTGGCTAAGGATTGTAAGGAAGCGCAATTTAAGTGTTTCAAATGTAACAATGCAGGACATCGCGCATCTGATTGCAGGGTCTACAAACCAGAAATCAAAGAGGAGCGCAGTAACATCAACACGTTTATCTACGATAGAGAACCTTTTGAGCCAGGAATGATATTTAAGAAAATGTCCTTGGGAGGCATCGATTTGTATGGCTTAATTGATACCGGATGTAACATGTGTACTATTAGATGCGATGTTTTCGAGAAGTTGAGGGGAAAATTTGAACTTATACCGGAACGAAGACGGTTGAGGGGGGCTGGTGCAGGAGTTTTCTATACTCAGGGATATTTCGAAGCCCGAGTAGAGGTGGATGGTCTTTCCCTAAAATTGAGATTCGATCTTGTGCAGTCTGAAGATATTGGGTATCCCGCTGTTTTGGGCAATAACCTATTGCAGTTTGTGGATCTCGTAGTTAAGGAAAATGGTGTTGAATTTATCCCCAAGGTACCAAATGCGGTTGAAAACATCACAGGTAAGGTTCTGCAGGAACACATTAGTACTTCGGAGTTGTTAGAAGAATTTCGGGATGTTTGTCTGAATATCGAAGATAATGAGAAGGTAGTGGCTGATTTACACCATCTAAGTGCTGACCTTCAGGATGAGATAAGCCGCACGATAGAAAAGTATAACCCCATTCAGATGAACGCTGCTCCTGTTAGTATGAAGCTTTTGCTGAAGGATGATGTACCAGTAGCTCAGGGTCCTAGAAGAACTTCATACGAGGACCAAAAGATTATAGATAGACAAGTGACAGAATGGTTGGAGCAGGGTATCGTGGTACCAAGTTCATCCGAATATGCCTCACCGATCGTGTTGGTTCCGAAAAAGGATGGTACAAAACGGCTATGTTGCGACTACAGAAAGCTCAATGAAAAAATTTTGCGCGATAATTTTCCGATGGTGATCATGGATGACGTTTTGGAAAGGTTGCAGGAAGCAAATGTGTTCACCACACTTGATTTGAAGGATGGATTCTTCCACGTACCAGTAGATCCAGAATCTACTAAATACACTGCATTCGTCACCAGAAATGGACAGTATGAGTTCAAATTTGTACCATTTGGAATATCGAACTCACCCGCGGTATTTTGCAGATTTATTAACGCCATATTTAGAGATTTGATAGCGGAAGGTGTAGTAGTAACCTACATGGACGATGTAATTGTTCCATCGAAGGATGAAGCTGAGGGAATAATGAAGTTAGAAATTGTACTGAAAATAGCAGAAAAGAATGGGTTGCATGTAAGGTGGAAGAAGTGTCAATTCCTACAGAGGAAGGTAAATTTTCTTGGTTACATAATAGAAAAGGGAACTATACGTCCTTCAAGGGAAAAGACGGTGGCCATTGAAAATTTTCCACTGCCCCATGACCGGAAAAGTTTGCAACGATTTTTAGGGTTGACCTCCTATTTTCGCAGATTTGTAGATGGATATGCAATAATTGCTAAACCGATGTTTGATCTATTGCGAAAAGGAAGAGAGTTCAAGGTAAATGAAGAGATAATTGCTTCTTTTGAACAGTTGAAACTAGCGCTGATAAAAGATCCTGTGTTGAAACTGTATAATCCAAGAGCAATAACGGAAGTTCACACAGATGCTTGTAAGTTTGGATATGGTGCGGTTTTGCTGCAGAAAGACTCGGAGGATCAGTGCCTTCATCCAGTTCAATACATGAGCAGGAAGACTTCGCCAACTGAAGAAAAGTATCATTCCTATGAGCTAGAGGTCTTAGCAATAATAGAGGCACTCAAGAAATGGAGGATATACCTCATGGGTTTGAAATTTAAGATCGTTACGGACTGTAACACTTTCACCATGACCATGAAGAAGTCAGATGTTCCACTTCGTGTTTCGAGATGGGCAATATTTTTGCAAGACTTTAATTATGAAATTGAACACCGATCTGGCACAAAGATGAGACATGTAGATGCATTGAGCAGAATAACTTGTTTATTGATTGAAGATTCGTTGCGGCACAGACTAAAAGAAGCTCAGTTGGAGGACATGTGGGTGAGAGCTGTAAGGACAATTCTGGAAAAAGATCAATATGAAGACTATTACATCTACCACGACATTCTATATAAAGATCCTACGCGGGAATTAATAGTGGTTCCATCACAGATGGAAGACGAAATAATGGCCACAGCTCACAGAAAAGGTCACTTCGGTAATAAGAAAACACAAGAATTTGTTGAGAAATATTTTTATATTCCGCATCTGGGCGCAAAAGTTGGCAAAGTGGTAATGAGTTGTGTGGACTGTATAACGATGAACTCAAAATCCGGCAAGAAGGAGGGTCTATTGAATCCCATCGATAAAGAAGATCAACCGCTGGGTACTTATCATGTTGACCACGTTGGTCCCATGACATCGACAAATAAGCAATACAATCATATACTGGTAATAGTCGACGGATTCTCCAAATTTGTTTGGTTATACCCTACCAAAGATACTAGTAGTGATGCGGTAATTGAGCGGCTGGAACGCCAATCAGCGGTATTTGGCAATCCGAAAAGGATTATTTCTGATAGAGGCACCGCATTCACATCTAACGCCTTTAAAGAATATTGCGAGAAGAAACGGATTCAACATTTACAAATAGCTACTGGAGTGCCAAGAGGAAATGGGCAGGTTGAAAGAATGCATCGAATTGTAATGCCAATGCTAGCGAAACTATCTCGTGAAAACCCAAACCAATGGTATAAGCATGTAAACAAGGTCCAGCAATATATAAACAGCAGCCCACCGCGATCGACGCAATGCTCACCTTTTAAAATCCTTACCGGCTGTGAAATGCGACTCGAAGAATTTCCAAACCTAAGAGAAATTATGGAAAATGAGGCCATTGAGAAATTACAAATTGAAAGAAATAAGGAACGAGAAGCATTAAGAGAACACATCGTCAAGATCCAAGAAGAAAACAGAAGAAATTTTAATAAGAATCGCAGAACGGAAGACAATTACGAACTTAATGACCTGGTTGCCATAAAACGAACCCAATACGGTGTCGGCCTCAAACTCAAGGGGAAATATTTTGGTCCGTATAGAATCGTCCGCAAAATGAACCGTGGCAGATACGAAGTTGAGAAAGTTGGAGAAGGCGAAGGTCCAAGAAAGACATTTTCAGTGGCAGAACATATGAAGCGATGGGTACCAGTATTCGAGCCGAATACCCCGTCAGGAGGGCCGAATGTGGGATGTGAGTCAAATCAGACCACTGTGTAGAGCAATAACAGAGTATAATGTCCGTCCGCCCGTTTAGATCCCTTACTTGTCGAATGTTTAGGTCTCTCACTCGTCACTAACAATATAGCGATCCTGCTCTAACCCACACTACACTAATGAATAACAAGAAACGGACGAACGTTCGTCTCAACAAATCACGCCATCAGACTCTGGGAATTTCCACAGACAACGGACGAATGACGAGTGCACGATCAGATACAAAATACGGATTTTGTATCTATAGTGAGTTAGTTGTAAAGTAGACACAGAAGCAACAAGATTAGAATATTTAAGTTGTCAAGTGAATGCAGAAGAAATAAGATAATGAATTATTTAAGTTATAACGGGTATTCCAATTTTTATTTTTGTACTCTTAATAATAAATGAATTAATAAAGCATTAAAGCAAATTCCTACATATATTTTTAACTTTTTTGCGTTAACTAAAAAAAAATTAAAAAAAATTAATTTAAAATTAAATATATTTAATATGACACACAAAAAGTTTAATTTGTGTTGAAAATAATTTAATTTCATTCTAATAAAATTTAATTTGTTTTGAAGAAAATTTAATTTGATTTAAAAAAAATTGAATTTGTGTGCAAAAATCTTTAATTTGAGACTAAAAACCTATTTATATGTATGTTTGTATATAGCCTTGCATTGTCATTAACTGCAATAATATTGTATTTAAAGGCTAAAAATCTACACTTACATCACAAAACGTAAGTGTTTGGCTGTTTGTTTTGTAAAAAGGTCAACGTTTAAGGCTTAAATAAACATACAACTACGTGAAGATTAAAAATGTGTTACATACTTACTTACTTAATTGGTCACTACAACCTATCAGTCAGGATTAAAACCTAGTTTCTCATTGTTTTAATTATCTACTAATAATTTTACACAGTACATTGTCAAAACAGACTAAATACATAACAACCAATGTGACAAATGCAATCTCTATATGATAATTAGTAAATGTCAAGTTTTAAGTGACCCTTTTTGAAGGACCTCTTAGAAGTAAGGATATATTTTTTATATTTTCTCTTCTTCTAAGAGAAAATCGAACTTATATTTTATATTCTATATTGTAATTGTAAAGTGCTGCGTGTCCTTCTTTAAACAATTCATCGTATTCATTGAATAAATTTTGTAACAACTGATAGGCTAATGTATTCAATAGAACATTATGAAATTGATAGATTGATAATCTTCTTCGTTTGTGTTAATATTTAAAATTATTTTTATTAAAATTGGTTATTCCTCTGGCATAAATATTTGCATGTATTTTTAAAATAAACTAGCTGTACCCTGAGCGCGTTGTTGTCATGTACTCGACAGCGGCAGCGGCATGTACTCGAAGATTTTCAGGTCTCAACGCTCGTTGCTCGTCTGATTCTGAGGCTCGTAATGCTCTTTTCTTCTGTGCTTGAGGTGTTGGTTGACCAATTTATTGTCATTTATGTTGAATAATTTTCAGTGGCGCCATCTATCGGAAATTAATTGTACCAATTTGCCAATTTGGCTCATGCGCAACAATTTGCTAAAGATCATAACATGATCAAATGAACAGTTTAGGATTTATTTCATTTTTAGTAATTTTCAGAGGCGCCACATGTCTTAAATTGGTCATACCAACTTATAAACCTTTGTCGACTCATGCGCAACAACTTTGCTAAAGATCATAGCATGATGAAACACACAGTTTACGATTTAATTAATTTTTAGTAATTTTCAATGGCGCCACCTGTCGGATATTGGTCATACCAATTTAGAAACCTTCCTGGGCAGCAACTTTCCTGAAGATCATAACATGATAAAATGCATAGTTTACGATTCTATTAATTACAACCAACATACAGACAAACATTAATTTTTATAATATAGATTACATAGAGCTGACGGGTGACGTATACGTAATATTTTGTTAAACAATCATACTCATACTTTTTTTTATTTATTTTATTTCATTTGCCTACTTCAGCGTAAAAATCAGCCTATAACTCCTTACAGACATACAGGAAGATACTGTGAAAATTTCAAGAAAATCGGTTCAGCCGTTTAGCCGTCTATAGACTTCAAGCAAACCCACAAACAAATAAATAATTTTATATATAATTTTTATATATAGGTTTTTAGTCTCAAATTAAAGATTTTTGCACACAAATTCAATTTTTTTTAAATCAAATTAAATTTTCTTCAAAACAAATTCAATTTTATTAGAATGAAATTAAATTATTTTCAACACAAATTAAACTTTTTGTGCGTCATATTAAATATATTTAATTTTAAATTAATTTTTTTTAATTTCTAATTAACTTATTTTAACTTCAAATTCATTTTTTAGTTGACGCAAAATAGTTAAAAATATATAAAACTTTTTATACCTTAAATTAAGATTATAAATAGTAATATAGTTATAAATTTAATATAAAATATTCATTGTAACTGTTCTCCAGATGCAGCTAATTATAATGACATGGTCATATCAACATAGTAATTATTACAATCAGACGGTGTTACCGATCCGACGGAGATTTTAATTACAGTTACCAAGTACATATTAATATCGGGATCAGCAAGCAAATTGCGTGAACACAGTTTAGTTTTTGAGAATACTTTTTCTATTGGGTTTAGCATGGGGGAGTATGGGGGAAGAAAAACTAATGTATGCCCAAACTCGGCAATTTTATCTTTCACTATTTATGTTAATGAACTCATTACCAACAACATCAAAATGTAGATTCTATGTGCAAGAAATACTTAAACTATGCGTTGGTAACAATGTTTGTAGGGTTAACGGTTGAACCTTTTTTAAACACCCTGATGAATGTAAAAAATTATATAAGTCACCTCTTAATTTTGTACAAAGATTAAGATATTCCCTCATTTAAAATAATAAAAAATTAATTTGAAATGATATAAATTGAAATTGAAAAGAAATAAATTTAAATATAAATGAAAAAAATTTAATTTCAAATGAAAAACAAAGAATTTGTAATAGAAATTAATTAATTTGTGTTAAAAATAATTTAATTTGTTTCGAATAAAATTTAATTTAATTTGAAAAACATTTAATATTAGTCGAAAAATCGTGAATTTGAGATTAAAAACCAATATATATAAGATGTTATCAATTAACTCCCTTATCTCTGGCTACGCATACCGTTCCCCAAGATCTTAGATTTGAAAAAAAAAATTCAATTTGTGCTGTATTAAATAGCAAGGGAGAAAAAGGAAATGAACATACAAGATTCCGTTAATTTAATGCGAACACTCTATTCACAATGTATATATTCTGATACTAAACAGTAAGAAAAAAATTTCGATCATGCCTGATTGCCAAATTATACTCTATTTACAACTGTCTCTCTTTTTCTTCCATAATATGTATCTTGTTTGTAGTACCATTAGGTTTATAAATGGAAAATTTTACACTAATTCCCCACAATTTACGCAATAACATGTTGTTTTCCTGAATTAAGTTTTGCATTCGTTTACACTCTTTTACTGGAGTATTTGAAATAGCAATACTTTGTTGAACTATTTTTGAACTTTCGGGGTCCAAATGCAAATGAAATTGCAAGTAAGAAAGTCAATTTTTATAAATTTTTACTTAAGTATTTGTTCAAGTAATACTTACTCTCATGAAATTCTGCTTATTATACTTTCCAAAATTCTTTGGAAAGGAAAACAATGAATTCTAGGAATGAAGAAATACTATAAAACTTAAATTCATAGAAAAATGTACAAAATATTACAATAAATACATACATAAGTACATACGTAATTGGTCATTATAACCCTTTCGGATTGTATAATTATTTATAATTAATGCATCTGCATTAATATTTTGTATAGTTTTTGTTTTCGTTCTCCACTTTCTCTCGATTACGCTCAGCTTAATTTATAATAAAAACGAAAACTTCAAAAAAAGTTTCAAAGTTTTTCTTTCCAGTTTTGTTCTGTGCTTCTGTAACGAGAGGAATCTTCGTAAAGTCACGTTTACATTGAGTTATTTTGTAAATAGCATTCTAAGCATAATCATTAGTGTTTTTCACGGGAAATCCCGGGACGGGAATTCCCGGGAATTCCGCAAATTTTTCAATCCCGAAATCCCGGGAAATTTGTTCGGGAATTCCCGGGAATTATTGTGTATGAAAATTTTTGACTATTTAGCAACATTTACACATACTTCACTAGGAAGGACAATGTTTGAATCTCTTATATACCGAATTAGAGAAAGAAGATATATAAAATTGTATACCTTCACAAAATATTTGAAAGATCCTGAAATTTTTAATAAAAATAATGAATTTTTTCCGAATGCTTCAAAACATTCAATTATTTTAAATGCAGAACAAATTTGTAACCGGCTTTTTACTGAAAAAAATATAGAATTAGAAGAAATAGAAACCAACGATAATGATATTTTAGAAGATAAAAATGTTGAGTACATTTAAACGATGCAATAAATAACATTAGTGAAATATCTACATCAAACACTAATGTACCTACCGGTTCGATAAAAAAAATACTTAAATTTTTTTGGAGAATCTGGTAAGCAAGCGGAAAATATAAAAAATCTTTTAGAGGCCCTGTTAACTGTAAGCCAACATCTGTTGAAAGCGAGAGAGTTTTCTCTCTCGAGGGTCAATATGTTACTAAAATTAGAAACCGACTTTCCGATGCATCAATAAACGCATTGACGGTTTTAAAAACTCATTTTAAAAGTATTAAATAAATATGTTAATAGATATATAGTTTTTTTTGTATTTTATGTATATATTTTTAACTAGTTTTTAAAATACATTGCATTATTTATTTTTTTTAAAGAACTGTACCTTTTATATGTTCCTATTGTTATTTTGTTTTATGTTTTTGATCTTATTAATATGAATTTAAAATAAAAAATACATACTTAACAAAGTAAATATATGATTTTATGTTCTAGGCGGGAATTCCCGGCATCCCGGGAAATTTCAAAATCAATCCCGGTTTCCCGGGAAATGAATAAGTCCGGGAAATGAAAAACACTAATAATCATACAATCAAAATGGCATAATAACTATCAAAAAATGCCATTGTATGAGAGAAAGAGAGATAGGAAAAAGGATAGAGTAAGAGCGGAACTCTTATAGTGCAAATATGTTCGTTTTACATGCTGTTATGAAAATGTATGTATGCAAGCGCATTTATTATGTTTTAAAATTAAAAATCTAAAGTTCGAGTCGACGTATTCTAGTAGATAGTGTGTTGGCTTATTAGAGACAAGGCCGTGGTCAAAACTCCATCTCCTATAAAACGAAATATGAAAAAATACTTCTTCGGCATCTTCCAACTCTGCCATTAAAAGTTTCTCGAAAAAATCTGTCGTTCGGAATCGACTTTAAACTGTAGGAACCACCATACATGTATAAAAATTGACACACACACAACATTAGTGATGTGAGAAGCTAGGTCGTAATCCTAACTAAAGGGTTCTAAGGACCAATTATGTATGTATGTATGTATATAACAAATCTCATCCTATTCATATCAATTAAAACAAATCTAAAACGCCTTAAATGCTCTTAGTTCGCTATTTTGACATTTTTTTAATTCATTTCATTTCATTTATTGAACAAAAAAGAAAAAATTCTTAATAATTTAATTAACAAATTACAAACATGATGACATAATCAGAATAAAGTTTTTCTTTCTATACAAGTTCTATAAATTGAATTATTAATTCGTTTATTCCTGTCATTTGCAAATATAATAATGAGGCCTAAGGATATGTTTTCACTTTTTTTATGAAATTTTTTTTAGTGTCAGTTTAATTAAAAAATTATAATTACAAGATTAATCGATTAAATTGTTTTTTGTGTTTTTATGATTGATTTCAACAGATACAATGGATATGACGTTGAACTGGAAAAATTAAACACGATTGCTGCCAACCTACGTATGCACTTCTATGCTTTATTATTTGTTTCATATTATTTAGCTTTTGACAACTACTCAAACTATAATTAATTTATAAACAATTAAGAGAAATACAATTTAAAAAGCATATCATGCTGTAAAGGGTTTTCAAAATGACACTGGGATCTCACAATACTGTCGGACTAGCCTCCGTTGCTATATGAATTTTGGAGAGAACAACGTTAACATTAAACGGAATGATTACAATTTACGGCTAAAAACAAGCCAATTCTGACAAATGGCTACAAAACCATTAACCCTATTAATGGTACAGGAGAGCATTGTAAACTGAATTCAATTAATTAAAATTAAAATTGGAATTTATTTTTCAATCACCAACATTCATAAAAGAGAATTTATATTAGATTAACGTTCGTAAGGAACTTGAGCGCATACTCAGTTTGGTTAAGTTGAAAAAACACACAACGTATGAGTGATATTAATGCCATACGAAATATTTTTCTTATACAAAATATTCATCATACGCCACAGTAGTCTCATAATTGGATTTTATGTATTTCTTTTACAACAAATACATAGCATTGTAACTATGTATTACAAAAGCAAATGAATGTTTCAAAAAACTTAGGATTAAAAATAAATCCAATTTTTATTTGTTAGAAATATCTAAATTTGTTAGAAAAATCTAGCTACCTACTTTTCTCCTCTTTTTCACTCTATTGAAGCATGATAATTGAGGAAACCTTAGGCAATGAATTCTTCTTAAGTAAGCAAATATTTTGAATATATTTTTATTAGAAATTTTTTATTTATATTTCATATAAACAACAACAATTGAAATATGTTTTCAATTAAACAGAAAAACAAAAACAAAAAAATTAAGAAATAAAATAACATTTGAAAACAAATTGCCATTTGCTTAGAAAAAGATATCAGCAGGGAAGACTCTACCACTTGCATTAGAAACTCTTTGCTATATGTGTACGTGAGCGTGCAACAATGCAGTAAATTATATAAATGCAATGGTTTCTCTGACATTTGGTTTTCTACTTGAAGCAATCTTGGCCAAAGTCACTGAAGGATATGATAGAGAGAAAGTTAGAGAATAATAGTAATTTTACACAATATTGAAAACCAAACCAACAATAGAAACAATAGGAGTACAACTCATAAATCCTTAGAAAATTCTAGACAGAAAACAACAAACGCCCATATGTACATACATAATTGGTCATTATAACCTTTCAGTCAGGATTATGATCTAGCTTCTCACACGACTTATGTTGTGTGTGTTAGTTTTATAGTTGAGTGGCGGGACCTACAGTTTAAAGTCGACTCTGAGTGACACATCTTTGAGAAACCTTTTCATGGCAATTTTATTTGCTCTCAGAGTTTTTGAAAGGAATTTGCTGAGAGGAAGTCTTTGAATTTTTTCAAATTTGGTTTTTGTATTTGACCTGGAGCTTGAACCGTGGCCTCATGTCTATTAAGTCAATACGCTACCTACTAGATTACGGCGACTTTTCAGCAGATTTCTGGCAAAACTCAAAGAGTAAATGAAATTGCCGTGAAAATTTTTCTAAAAAATCTGTCTCTGAAGACAACAAACACACGTATAAACTAATAACTGCATGTATTCGTATGCGTTCAATAATGGTAACTGCACCCGTACATCTATGAATCAATGACATCCTTTTATTATTCCTGGAATTACGATCAAATCAACAAATAAGGGAAACAACAATTCAGAAATTGAAAAGGCACACTCATCGTATACACTTGGACATGACTTCGTATAGATTCAAATGAAATTTAATTTATATTTTTATAGAATATATTTTGAATATTTTTCCTCTTCGGTTTGAAATAGAGAAGAAAAAAACCTGTGCGTAAAGCATGTTTTCCAAATAAATTCTTTCATATTAGAAAAATGCAGCATGTAGTGCAATAAAGGACAATAAAATAAGAAAAACCAAATAAAACTCTTGCCATAATAATGGTAATTTAATTGCATAAATCAAGTCTTCTTTAAAATGTAATAAAAACTCTGTAATGCAGCAGCAGCTAGGGAGTCCACTAAGGATGTGTTTAACATAAATTATGTTGACAATATTTAAATAAAATAAAACTGCCATACTGATACTCAGAAAAAATAGTAACACATTGGAATTTATGACTCTGAGAAAACAGTACAGGTTTCCCGAAGAGGATGTTAATAATATTTATTGCTTATTTTCAAAGCAAATAATATCTGTAAAGAAAAAACATTCTTTTACGATTTAATATTAAATGAAAACAAAATTCTAATCTTTTTAATTTAAAAGGGATTTCCAAAAAAAAAAATTAATGTAGGATATTAAAATGTCTTGTATTGAATGCATTAATGACTTGTATTAATAGAAATATTATGAAATAAAAAATAATTGTATTCCTAACAAAAATCCAAAGGAAATGAGGAGGAGGTTATCCATTTACTTACTTACTTAATTCGTTATTACAAACCTTTAATCGGGTTTACAAACCTAGAAACCACAAAACTTGGGATTTGTTAAGCTTTACTCTTATGCTTATTTATAGATTCCCTTGCTCTATTACTTTTTCGCTCACTAATGCACTTTTGAAAGGTTCTGTTTGTGTTCTCACTAATACACATAAATACACGTTTATGTATGTATTTAGTTTTAGTAAACAATTCATAAAAATAAAAGGATTTGAAATGGAAAATTATAAAGCAATGAAATGAGAGAAAGTTTGAAAGCGAAAAAAAAACGTTTCATATCTTTCCGAAAATTTTGATTTAATGGTTTTTGTTATACTGATTGTATTGTCCTTGTTGTTGTTTAATAAAATACACAAACATGCAAACATTATGATATGATGATTGCTTTGTGAGCATTAACCTGACGATGCCACGTTGATTTCATTTTATATGTTCTATTGAATCTCTATGACAATTGTTTGCATTGGTAACGTGCCTTAGTGTAGCAGCAATGCGATCTATTGTATTAACCTCAAACTTTTTAGCGGAACCCTAAGCTATTTCCACCAAGGCTATTACCCTAGCAAATTTCAGAATGCTGCTTAAAGTCAGCAATGACAATTCCCTAATATGTAGACAGATGTTTCTAGCTTGCAGTCGCCGTAGTCTACTAGGTAGAGTGTTTGCTTATTAGACCGAGGCTGCCTCTCTGCAGATTTCTGGCAAAAACTCTGAGAGTAAATAAAATTATACATATATGTATGTTTGCATGTATAGTATCATCATACGAAAGCTGGGAAATGACGGAAAAAGGGCTCCATTAACCCAATGTGCTGCAGTTAGGGGTTCTTTATTGGAATTCTAAATAAAAATTACACACAAAATAAAGTCTAGCGCTTACTCCAATTTGTTGCAGCTTCTTTTGACAGCACCATTTGTCATTCACAATTCTTATTGCATTTGGTAACAAGATGCCAATAAAGAAAAATCGTAAATTAAATATTTTTATCGTATCTTTTTCTGCAATGCGACTTTATTATGGAGTTGAATTGGCTTGATTTTGTCAATTAAAAAAAAAACACTATAAAAGCATACAATCATACCTTCCTACGATGTAGGTGCATAAGTGAATATATGATACTTACATCATTATAAAGTTTCATATTTCTAAATAAATCATAAAAGACATTTACCTACGGGTACATATATTACCACTGCATTACAAATCCAAGACACACATGTATGCACATATACTTCAACAACACAGAGAGTAGAAAGGATAATAACATACATATACATATGTATCTATATTTAACAGTATAAGTGTATGTGTTTGTTATTTGTATATGACTGTGTCTATTGCCATTAATGTCAACCATAAAAAAATAGTTGTGCGGTTGCAGCCTTATTTAAGTGCTACTCATGCTGTTGCATATGTGTGTGCTGAGTCAGCAGAGGAAGTAAAATAATACAGTTTGCTTTTGAATCCTTTACTCGTTTTAATTTCATGTCATCTTGAATATCTGAGAGTGCCTTTATACTGACAGTGTTTTTCTTCTTTGTGTTTTATTAGTTCATATTGTCCATTATTTTTAGTTTGTTTTTCTGTGTGGCTTGTCAAAAATAATTGTTTGTAGCTCTGCTTGCATGCCTTTCACTTCAAATAAATTTATTTTCGATTATGTGGGTCGATTGTCATATTATTGCTTGTGAAGTTTACCTTGGGTTTAATTTACTTCTTGTAACTGGAGTCACATAAATTATCCCAAAGAAACAAATTCTTTAAGGTTTTTTTGCTTCTTAGATCGATAAAGACTAAAATCAATTGAAGAACTGGAATATGTTTGTTTTCGTAGTGCTAACTGTTTATATAAATACATATGTATACTTTTAAAAAATAAAAAAATTTTTTTTCAAGGAAAAATTGAACCACTGCTTTGTCTGTTGGATTTACAAGTTATTGCTGCTTTATAAAGTAATAGTTTCTTGAAGTTGTAATAAAAATTACATAATGGGTTACAATTAAAATTTGGAGACACTTTAATAGTCAAAAATTAAAATAAGCCGATATGATGGCTTAGGTGTAAGAGACCAGCCAGTCCCGGTAATAAACAAACAAACAGGCAAACGATTGACTGACAATCCACAACTAAAGAGATTAATGTAATAGTAAGTCATTCGTACACTTGGACTTCACTATATCGAGGAAAAAGAAAATTCGTATAATTTATCGAATTATCGATTATAAATTATCGAATTATCGACAGAAAGAGAGGAGGCCAAACAAGAGCTTTTTTAAGATCACAAAAGTTCAACAATATTATAAACATTCACAGATGCTAATCGTCCTACATACATACATACATAACTGGCCATTACAACCCTTCAGCAAGGATTACGGTCTAGCTTCTCAACACCAATCATGTTGTGTCCATTAATTTTATACATGAGTACAGTTACAGTTACAGTTTAAAGTCGACTCCGAATGACTGAATTTTTGAGAAATTTTTCATTTATTTACTCTCAGAGTTTTTACCAGAAATCTTCTGAGAGGAAGTCGCCGAAGAAATATTTTTCATATTTCGTTCTGATGTCTGACCCGGTATTTGAACCGTTGCTTCGCGTCTAATAAGTCAACGCCCTACCTACTATACTATACATACATACATAATTGGCCATTACAACCCTTCGTCAGGATTACGGCCTAGCTTCTCAACACCACTCATGTTGTGTGCGTTAATTTTATACATGAGTGGCGGGACCTACAGTTTAAAGTCGACTCCGAACGACAGATTTTTTGAGAAGCTTTTCATGGCAATTTTTACTCTCAGAGTTTTTGCCAGAAATCTGCTGAGAGGAAGTCGCCGAAGAAATACTTTTTGTATTTTGTTTTTGATGTCTGGCCTGGGATTCGAACTCGGGCCTTTCGTCTAATAAGCCAACACACTACCTACTAGACCACGGCGACTTCAACCTACTATACTATGGCGACTTCTAATCGTCCTACCTTTTCATATATCCATATTTAAAGAAACATCAGCCCATTCCTGGGCCCTCAACATTTCCATGAATGCCTGAGTATTTCCATATCCATACTTTAACTATGAAAATGTATTTTCTTAGTGCTGAGTCTCATGTGGGAGGAATGATTTAAATTAAATTTTATTAATTTCCATTGATATTGCAAACACATACATATAATAATTGATGTCCGAACATATTAACCTAAAAGTCATAACGCGATTCTGCTTGTTTTTGTCATAAAAGCTTTCAATTTTTATTGGCTGTGAAAATGAAGTTAAATTTTAAAATTTTTAGATTTATTCACAAACATTCGGTTATTCATTACTTATTAATTATGTAACCATGTTTACCATTTTATTGATTTCACTTTTTGGCCTTTGCCTCTGAAATTACTAAGAAAAATGGAAAAACTCATAAAATCAATGCATGACACAAACTTTTCCGAGTTTATTAGAAAATTGAAAAAAAAAAATTTCAATAGTGTTTTATTGCGATTTTAAATTTAATCTTTTAAATCGCCCACCTTATAGAAAATGAAAAGGAACAGGCAGGGTTCCTTTGCACTAATTATTCCGGGATTCACATGTGCAAAAACTCCTTTTAAATTCATATGTTTATTTAGACTGCAGACTCATACAACTCATCTACTCCATTCACTATTTACATCCAAAAACACAGAGTGTAAGAGTGTGGAAGACAGAGAGAAAACTGTATGTAAAATTGCATTAAACCAGGCATTTTGCTGAGTAAAACTAAAAGAAGAAGGAGTAAAAATTTTAGTTTAATTTTTCTCCACATATAAATTAAATTAAAATTATGAAAGAAGTTCTTTGGTTTCCATTAACTTTTATTTGTTGAAATAAAATAGTTTTGTATGACCTCAGCATTCTGTGAGGAAAAACAAAACTAAACTTTAACAGGAAATTAATTATAAGGTATCCCTAAACTACATGGCTTCATTGAAAACTTTGCCTTAAAAAAAATACGAATAATAATAAATGAGAATTCGTTATCAAACTTTTTCCAAACCTTATGAATAAATGCATTTTGAAATTGAAGAAAACATTTAAAACACTTGTATTGTAATAAATCTACTAGAACCCTCAACGATTATTATCAGATTTTACTCTTTCTTTCTTATATTCTTCATTGGTCATTACAACCCTTCAATCAGGATAATGACATAGCTTCTCACACCATTTATGTTGTGAGTGTTAATTCTATAGGACCTACAGTTTATACATGCTTCCAAACACCAGATGTTTTAGAAATTTTTTATGGAAATTTTATTTACTCCCAGATTTGTTGCCAGAAATCTGCTGAGATTAAGTGGCCGAAAAAATATGTTTCCATACTATTTTGATTTGTTGGAGACCTGGTTTGAACCGTGGCCTCAAGTCTAATAAGCCAACACACTACCTACTAGACTACGGCGATTTCCTTGAGTCAAATACTCTTTGATGCAATGAAAGTTTTTGTTGGAAAATTACAATAAAAAGAGATTTTAGCTAAGCATCAGACTATTTAGGGATAACCAGAGGTTAGTAAAGGGCCTTTTACACACTTGTTCAGGTTGTGGCTCATCGTGAACTCTACCTATAATTTCGGCGATGAAGAAAAAGTATCATTAGAACACATTCTTGTAAACAGAAGAAGAAGTTCTCAAAATGCATTCATAATGGTACTTGGCAAGTAGAAGATGTTTCCAAATACAGATCAAAAGAAATCAAGCACGGATCAGTTATGACTGAAGGATTGCAAAGATCAATTGTGTATGTATGTAAGCGTCGATCAATCAGCGTTCCAAATATCGGACACCAGAAACTACTCTGTGGCCTTTATATGTTCATTATATGTTTGTAAAGTCGTTAAAAACCAATTTAAGAGCATCCTTAAAATACTAATTGGCATATGAGCCTGATATTAATAAAAATTCAATATCCTTAGATCCTGTTTTTATTTGTATTTAAGGAACTTTTAAAAATCAGCCTTTCTTAAATATTTTTGCGTTCTTCCTTTCAAAATATTAAATTAAATTCTTTATTGTTCGCACAGTTCTGTGTGCCACTGTTCATAACTTGGTGTAAACAACATCATCTATGCAC
This sequence comes from Sarcophaga rosellei, assembly GCA_930367235.1. Taxonomy (NCBI): domain Eukaryota; kingdom Metazoa; phylum Arthropoda; class Insecta; order Diptera; family Sarcophagidae; genus Sarcophaga; species Sarcophaga rosellei. The sequence continues at coordinate 65,192,251 of OV884020.1, read as the reverse complement.
TCTTTTGCATAAACAGTAACAATTACTAGTCAATTTGATCTTTCTAACGGAGATCTTCAAAGCACGGTTACTTTCTTCAAATTCACCGCATTCTTCACACAAGAATGACTGAACTTATACTGACTCGTTGCTTGGTTTACCTTGCCTTCTATATATGGCAACGTAAACAATCTGATGAATGTTCTTCAAGGCGTATATTCGTGGCTTCGCCTTCTCGAGATCTCTTTAAAGGTAAAAATATTTGTGTATTTTGTTTACGTGTATTCTTGTAGTATTTGTTGTTGCTGGTGTTTTGTTGGTATATTTTTGTTTACTTGTTTATCATGTAAACAAGTTAATAAATCTTGTTTTTGTAGCTTTTGTTTATAAATTTAATGTTAAACGATGTAAAAGCCAAACACCAGTATTTAGATTTTTCCATTTTCGTAACAATGTTTTTCGATTTTAATCCTGCTTTTCATTGCCAAAAAGAAATTACACAGAGCCTGAGTGCAAGAAAAGCAATGACAGCGTGTAGTAATACCGGGACGAAATTGCATTAATTTCTATTTCTTCGTACATTTGTCGTAAACTGTAAGCAGATGTCAGAATTCCCTGGCACTGTGCCACTCAAAATAAATGCAGGAGTTCAGCTCAGTTGTGTGAAAACGGGAAACTATAGGAATAACATTTTACTTCCATTTTAATTGTTAACGTATTTATTTTCGTTGTTGTTGCCTACATACACAAATCTATTCAAAATATTTATTTATTTGTTTGTGAACAGAATCATTAGCAGAATGCCAAAAGGGAAAAACAAGTATAAGTTTAAATAGCAAGACTGAAAAGAGGAAAGTTAAATCGTAGCTCTTTAACCGAGAATTAAAATACTGAGTTTGGAAAAACAAACACACATATGCAGAATAATATTGCTATTTTATTTTATTGCTTATGCGTTGCATATTTTCTTCTTAATTGCTTAATTTTAAATTAAACTGTCATCTGAAAATCAGTGTGTAAAATAATTACAGCTGCTTTAGTTCAATATTATGAGGGGAGATTAAATTTAATAGTAACTAAAATTATAAATGTTTCCACATATATAGTCACAGAAAAAATCTACATACATTTCCATTTCATTGTAACTGCCTTAAACAACCTTATAACAATGTTTTCAATTTGATAAAAATCACTGCGATGGTATGGTGATGTATATAGACTTTTTTCTTTGACTGTATAAACCTTAAGTTATGCAATATTTATTCTAGATTTATAACCGCTAATCTTTACTTTGCAACAGTAAGTTTTAGAAACAAAACTGCGTTAAAGTAAAACAGCAACTAATTCTTCGTAATTTAAATAATGGCCCCTAAAAGTAATAATTTTTCATTTGGCCAGCAAACAAACAAAAAGAAAAATCGTAATTCAACGTAGTAATTGCACTGGATTAGGGACTTAATAGTAAACTCGTAGAAAATGTATGGACTTCTTTATTCCCGCAGGTTTATACAACGTAGTAGGTATTTAAGCACGGCATACAAAATACAATTTTTACAGCCTTCCTATCACATCAAAGCTTTTACTATACTGCTGCTTATTATATAAAATGGTGTGAATTAATAAAAATTAGTGGGGATACCTTATTTACAATTTCTCTACTTCACTTTCCTATTGTATTTCCTAGGCCACATAAACATGTATGCCTGCATATACATAGTATGTGTGTGTTTATGGGCCACACATAACAACTTAAAACAATCTGACTAAAAGTCCAAAGATACATCTTATGGTTTTTGGTTAAATACCACAATTCTGTTAGACTGGTCTCCACTATGTGTATGTATGCGCCATAGCAATTACAGCAATTACTACTCGGAAATACAATTGCATGGCATTCTGGTTACAATGTGTTTGCCCACATTGCCTCTTTAATTATTGTTTCTACTGAATGTATTACAGAAAACCAGAAATTGTTATGCCCCCCCCCCCCTAGTTGGAGACATGAAATAGCAAAAACATACAACACAAACATATTGGTAAGCAGGTAGGGAGTGTATAGCATAGAATCTATTTAGGCCGGCAATAGAACAGAAATGTTTTTGTCTTGTTTCTTTTCTCTTTTAAATAATATTTTATTCCATCATTTTCTTTGCTTATTTGTAAAGAGTAGAATGTGGCGGAAAAGGTATTGCTAAACGCTTTATAAGGGGAAAATATTTGTTATCTTAAAGAGATAATCAAAGGATTCTATGTATCAGACTTCCACTATGCAAAATAACTAGGGGTATGCTTTATCCAACACTGAACTCAAACTCAATTTAATGTGTCCATAATATGATACGATAAAATGTATTCTACATTAGGAGGTGTCTTATGGGTCTAAGGAGTTAGTTTACTGTACGTCTCTGAGATTGTCTACGTACTGCGACTTACTTGAATTTCTACAGACGATTTCCTTTTCTTGCAGTTAACGGCATGGAGGATTTCACTGGAATTTTATTGTACACATGGCCACGTTTCCCAACACAGTAAGTGTCCTATTTTATGCGCTCAACATCACAGACCTCGGTAACGGTTAGCTTAATTCATATAAAGAAGTCAAAATGAAATTTTATTCGTATAAGTTTTTAAAAGACTTTTTGACTTTGGTAGATACGGATGAATATTCATCCACAGTTTGCTTTGGGCCTTAAAAAAGACAGTTGACAGGTGATAACGACCATCTTGTTAAAGCTACACCTTTCAATTTAGTTTTTATTTATTTAGTAGGATGTTTCAACATCCATCGGCGACAATACACTACGACTTGTGTTCGCTAGGTGGGCTCAGGAAAGTTGAAAGCTGATTCCAATTTTCATCGAAAAATTTCATGTCGAATTTGGATCAATGTCAATCCACATAATACACATGAAAAATTCACTGTTTTGTGTTGATTGCAGCCTGACACCGTTGTCTGTACATATATCGTTGTGAACAACATTGAGCAGCCATCACTGCCAATGGCTAGCACTATAGGAGGATGAAATCGAATTCCATGGATTGAATGACCCGGACACCAACGAATCTCAAGTGGAGCTGATGTGAACTAACAACCAAGATGGTAATATTTGAATCTGTTGGATTTGATTTGGTGGCTTTTTATTAAGTTGCACTAACATAACCGGTCAAATGCATCCTGATTGATGTTCAAAGTCATGGACAATTTGACACTTCCAATAAGCGCCCTCCAAAGAAGTCGTGTAAGACTTTTATATTCCACGCACAATGGCTTCAAGAAGTCTTTCAAGCGACTACAAAATTTCTATAATATTTCGTTCACACGCTGTTTTATTTATAATTGACTGCCACACAAAGAAGACGAGAAAGAATGGTAGACATGGCCATTACTAGCTATGTTATATGCTTAGCGTGTGCATGTATCCAGTAAAGGAAACAACACGAATCAGTTATTATTTCGGCAAACAATAACCAGTTTTCTCCTAAAATGATTATCTTTGGTAGAACGACGCGAAAAATCTAGCCAAAGCCTGATGATGTATGCGCTGTAAGTCTGCTTAAACTCCAGAGAGCCACGCTTAGTGTGGTTGCCGTGGTCACAACGCAGCCTTGCATTATAGGTGCGAATGCGAGGCCACTTTTTTTAATGAATTCTGTAGCAGCTGCAGAGATGAAGAAAATAAGGAGATTGTCTTCCAGCTGCTGGGTACATGCCCGACACTTCGTTCAAGGATAAGAAGCTACTTTGGTGCTTACTATATAAATGATCTGAAGGAACTGTTACGGATTTATAATGGCAATTTATGTCGCTATAAGTCTCTGTCTTTCAGAGAGAATCTGTGAGCTCTGCAGTACCTTAAAAAAGTTTCAATTTCTTGCCTTATGATCAAATCATATACAAAATTGTTTTATTTTTATCACTCAAGCAAAATACAAGAACACAATATAATCAAACAGTTGTTCTGAAGTTGCATTTAAAGGATTTGCGAAAATAACACAAAGAAAAAAGAATTTACGTATAGAGGCGATACTCATCATCATCATTTCACCAATGGAGGGGCTTTTTTTGGCGTTTCTGGTTGTATATGTATTTAATGTGAACGGAAGAAGGAAATCTAAATATTGTACAAATACATGCAAAAATTCTCATTGTTTAACAAAAGCAGCAAAAGAAGTCGTCTGAATACAAAAACAAAAGAATGAATCTGTGTATTAAGGAGAAGAAAAACGAACCCACTTGGAAAAGAACATTAAAAATATGAGAATAATGTATGGAAAGGAGAAAAAACGAAAAGCTAAGTAAAGAAATATAAAAATGAAATTTATCATTGTTTCAATTTAAATGACAACATGAATATTCATGAACATTATTATACAACAAATTCGGCCAGCGACATTCAGCGCGTATTAAAAACTTCAAAAAGAAAGAATAAAAGTTTCAAAAACCAAGGATAATAAAAATCCACTAAAGAGGACATAGAGAAAGGGCAGAAAATAGACGTGAATAGAATGGAGCAATAAGTGAGCAATTCCAAGCAATAAAACCAGCAACAGAGAGCAAACAAAAAATACACAAGACTCAGCTGAAGGGCCATTTCTTGGTAAGGAAAAAGAAATGCCAAAAGAATACATTAAAGTTTCAGCAACAGCAACAATAACAGACATAAAAGTGCAAACATATTAAAGATAAGATCATATACGACTACAAGGCAACCTACACCATAATATAGGGCTAACCATTTCGTGGTTTCAAAAGTAGGGGACTGGAATTCGACATCTGTCAAACTAAGTTGTGAAACCAATTTTTTTCCTTTCAGTTGAAAGTCTGACATTGACGAAAATGGATCGCTTAACTATCACACAACGCATAAAAATTATCAAAACCTACTACAAAAATGGTGATTTGGGTGATTATGGTTTAAATTTGAAGAGACTGGAGTGTTTACAAATATTGAAAGACCTGTGCATCATTGTTTCGCTCGTTCCGCTGAAAATATCGCTATTGTAAGTGAAAGACACGAAAGTGTCGAAGACACGAATGTGTCGATTCCTCGTCGTTCTCAAGAATTAGGGGCGTTATGGTCATATGATCGCCGACTTTTTTTTTGCCCGCTATTGAAGAATTCGACTTTGAGAATGTGTGGTTTCAACAAGACGGTGCCACATGCCACACAACTCAAGCGAATATGGCATTTCCTGGCCGCATATTTTCTCGTCGTGGCGATATCAACTGGCAACCAAGATCATGCGATTTGACACTATTAAACTTTTTTGTGGGGCTACACGAAAGACCGTGTTTATGCAGATAAACCTTCAACTTTTGAGCACTTAAAAACCAACATTCGTCAAGTTATGGCTGAGATACCACCCAATATGTGTCAAAAAGTGGTCGAAAATTAGCTCAAAAGAATCAGTGCTTACAACACTCGCGTGGAGGTCATTTAACTGATGTAGTGTTTCACACATAATGTCAACGTTCAAACTTTACAATAAAAAAGAAATATCATGAAAAAAATATTTTATATGTGTTTTATTTACGTTTACTTTTGAAACCACGAAATGGATAACCCGATATAATATTAGTTGTTTGCCGGAATATTAAGAATATGTTGGCAAGTGTAAATCGTTCGCACACATTCATTGCGATGATAAAATTAAATTTCTTACAATCACGCTTACCATATTCTCACGTCTAGTAAACCAATATACAACTAACTAGACTACTCGGTGCTCATTTTGACTTCTTTGAACTTTACAAACTACTGGTAAGCGGTTGATTTGCTTGCTGCAAAGCCCAAATAATGTTCATCATGCAAACTTTGCCTTTAAGATTTTTTTCTTTTTTGACCAAAAAGAAATGTTTTGTTAACATTAGAAAATTCGTTTTTTCATTTTTCTTCAAGCAACCTGTGTGTTAACCTTCGAACTTTTCAGCTCTGCTGTTATATGAAAGTACATAAAATACATACAAGACAAAAAAGGCTATAAAACGTATGAAGTTCCTTTTCATATCTGAAAAATGTAATTTTAATAATTTAAAGCCTTTTGCTGCTATCTTATCAGATTTCTAAATTAAAACTCTTCGTGAATAGCAATTAAGTACGGATGGCGAATGATTAATATTTAATTTCCTTTGCCATGTAAATTTAAAACAAAAACAATTTAAGACAAACCAAGCATTTCTGTACTACAATTTAAATTCTCATGCAATTGTTTTTCAAAATAAAAATGAATTTTTTTTTGTAAATTATTATTACCTGTGTCCAGCATAATATTATAATTGTTAAAGTACTATGAAATATTTTTAATGACATCTGTGTTGACGTGATGATATATTTTTCTATTTTCTAAAATTTCAATTCCTAAAATTATTATTAAATTTTTGTACAACTAGTTATATTATAATAACAAATAATAGGACATAATTATAAATTTTATGTGTAATATTTTTCCCATATGCACTCTTAAATTGTTAATACATATGTACATGCATATGTGTATGCCATGTAAGTGTAGGAGATTTAATTTCATATCTAGGCACACGTACTTACACATTGCGAATTATGCTCATATATTGTAAATTTAATATGATTTTACCATTATAACACGTTGTTTTAAATTGTTTGATTTTACAAAAATATATTTCTCACAATTTTAATTACACTGTCGAAATTCGTATTAAACTCTAACAAAACTACAATATGTAAGTATATATACACAAAAGCATATACATATCGTATGTTATATATGCTTTAAAGCGTTAGGTTTCAAAATGGCAAGAATATTCGTCATAATATTTGTCGTTTTTCTTCAGAATTTCAAAAAAAAAATCTGGTAACGAAATCCGAAGTTCAGTCAAGCCCAGGTGATAGCAAGGAAATTCTCATCATGGTTTTAAAATTAAAAGTCTTAATCTCCTTCAAAATATTTTATTAAGACAAGCCAATTTATTACGTCCTTTCCAAACGAGATCTAAAATTAAAACGCGAATAAGCTTCGCCATATCCTAAGAAAAAATGGGTCTCGATGAGAAAATCACCATTGCGCCCATAGAATAGTCCTTCACATTTGCACAGAGGTTAGGTTGTACCAAAAGTTCACATTGCGGCTCGTTGTGACACCACAGCTTAGCCAAACCAGGGAGGAAGAAGAAGTTGGTCAGCGCAAGGGCTGCACATTTAAAGCATGACTACCCCACGATGGAAAACCAGCCCGAAAGTTTGATAAACGAAGCTAAATCCTTCACATCAATGGATGATAGCTCCGTTAAGCTGACAAGAGTGAGCCAAATAACCTATATTTGCACCACGCAAGAGATGGGCTTTGACAAAGAAAGTGGTCCACTCTTCCTCAGTGGATCTGCACCCACGACAGAAGTCGTTGGATGGGACTTGTAAGCATGGCCACTGTGATCGAGATGACATTACGACCAAGTCCAAGTAACTACTTGGTGCGCCTTGATTGAGGAGGATTCCGGAAGTAGTGCACCAGCCCTAGCGAGCTCATCGGCTCTGCAGTTATTCGGAATATAACAAAATTTTCACGGAGACACAGACAAAATGTTTTGTAATGCATTTCACAACGTCTATATCATTAAGCAGCTCTTACAGCCCATTGTTCGATCGGATGCGGACATCATTGCTAACTTGCACCGGATGGGAGTTCTTTCGTAAGACTTTTCTCTCGAATACTTTCAAGGCTACTATATCTGTACTTAATTGAGTCTCTGTCGCTAAATTGCCTATTGACAATATAGTTATTTCAGTTGGAACTAAAGATATTGGGTTTAATCTGGAATCCAAAAGTCGCATATTAACAACATATACTTCGTTTTGCATAACAGTCTCCCGATCAATAGTGCCAAAGGCAGCAGCAACATTGTGATTTTGTGGAATATATTGCGATAGCTATTAACCCTCGACTGAAGCTTACTTATGACAAAGTTGAAGAGGTAGCATGGTAAGATATTGTCTTGTCTGAAACCGCGCACGCTATGAAAAGTTTCGGTGAGATTCATTCATACTTTGACAGAGCAACAGGAGTTGCAACACATTATTCTGCATAGCTAGCTGCGTAGGAATATCGGGTTCATATGTTAAGGCTGGGCCTTTACATATGCAATGTATTCACTGCATTTGGTATCGATTGTATATCGTCATCGTTCCTGGAATTGTGTGGAAATTTTTACGTTTTGAAGCCTTATAAGTTAAATGTACTGCAATTGTCAAATTGAAATTACATTTCAAATAAGGACTGAACGTTGAATAAGAATTATAATCACTTTCGTAAAAATCTTTATGGCCCTAAAAAGGGCCTTTGATTTTAAAACAGCGATAAAATATTTGATTAGCAAAACAAAACATGTAATTAATGTATTTAATTCCAACTTAATATCTTCACCGTTCTCGTCCAACACACGTTTGATATTTGTTGAGGTAATCCAGAAGAGGTAGTGCTTTATGAGCTGGCATCTAAACAATGAAGAAATTTATTGATAGTTTCATGTTATATTGTAATGAAAGTCTTACCTCGATACGTTGTATTGCCATTACCATTTCAGCCATCAAATGTTTGACGCAATAAATGCATTAGGGCATGGCATGTGTTGCAAGTTGCAGCATCCTGTTGAAACCACACATCGTTAACATCAATGCCATGAAGAGTGGGTACAATAAATCGGTTATCTTGGTACGATAGATGTCTCCAATCACATTGAGCCGTTCTCGCTTTTAAAGAAATATGGGCTCTCCACAAGCTGCACATATCAGTCACTCGTAACGGTCGCATTGGCTTCTGTAACACTATGTGTGGGTTTTCTGAACCACGTACCCACCAAGATGAAAATGAGCTTAATCCGAAAATTTGATTTATTTTGATTTGTTTTCTTATACCTACCTAGGTATGTATGTAGCTGTTGATGTAAGCGGTAGACATGAGAAAATGTTCACAACTATTATTTGATCAGGCCACTTCAAATCAAACTTCAAAATATGTCAGAAAACACTTCTGGTGAGGATATCAGGAAACTTATGGGAGATATTAATGCCACTTTCAGAGATACGGAGTTCTTTAAATTCTATACATACCAGGGTATGCAGCTGTTTTAATTGACTCACTGCTCTGATTCATTCCGTAAATTATGAGCAAAAAAAATCCTAATAAGTGTTCCTTTCAACACGATAAGGCGATAAAATGAACGTTAAAAGAAATTTTCATTTCTTATGCTTATAAATAAGCACATGCAAGCTCAGAAAATTACACACACTTACACACATGCACGGTTATACACTGACATGGCAAAAGAAAACCACCTACCATTCTACTTAAGCGGATGTTCCACTTGAATTTTGGTACCTGACTTGACAGGCAAATTATATTGAAATGCTCAATGTCTTTGTAGTCTGGGTGGTGGTCTCACCACTCATAGTAAGGTTGACTGAGAAGCTGGGTGAAATCTTTGAATTATTAATGGGTGGCACTTTTATTAAATGCTGTATGTAAATATTCCTTTAATAAGTAGAGGCTGTGTGTGCTGGTAAGTATGTATGTAAGTAGAAAGGATATTGTAAATATTCCTACATTTTCCTTATTTTAATTTTTTGGTACATGTGTTTGTGTGCTTAAGTGTATATGTATGTACACATGTCTTTGTAAATTTGACATGTTGCTCATTTGTTGTAAGGGCTTTTTCCCTTTTTGTTGTACTTTCCTTTTTTTATTGTTGTTCTCGTTGTTGGTTTTATTTGCTGTGTAAGTTTCTTAAGCATTTGTTTAGTTTGTTTTTTATAATGGTGGCATGCTGAACTGTATCCTGCAGCCTTACGTAAATGCGTATGTTGGTGTTCAATATTTAAATTTGCTTTGGATTTAAACATTAGAGATGTTAGAGATATTTTCAAAAAATATTTCATTTCGTTCAAGCAAAATAATTGAATAACTGTAAAATGTTGTCCTTCCTTTTTTTTTATAATAGAGCAACAATTCGACCACTTATGCTGTGTTTGTTAATTTCATACATGTGTGGCGAGGGCTACAGTTTAAAGTCGACTCCGAACGATAGATTTTTGAGACACTTTTCATGGCAATTTTATTGGACTCTCAAAGTTTCGGCCAGAAATTTGCTGAGGTGTAGTCCGGAGAAATACTTTTTCATACTTCCTTTTGTTGGAAATATTTGACCCGAGGTTTGAACCGTGGCTTCACGTATGAACACAATACCTACCAGACTATGGCGACTTTATTATATAATATAAAATTTCAGAATGTTTTAAGAAACGAATTTATTTAAAGAAATTTATTTTGTTTGAAAGAGAAAACCAAAATTCGTTTAAGTATGGTTTAACGTTTAAGTGCATTGGCATTAGCTACGGGTAGACAGAAATTAGCAGTATTGGAATGAATTAAAAGCAACCAAAAAAAAAAAGGAAAAAAAACACATTTTCTTTGTAAATGTCTGTAAATGTTTTCATTTATCTTGTATGTATTGAAGTTCATATACATACATACCTTTTACCCATTCATGTGTATATAATAATCGTTTTCATTGAATTGTTATCACATTTGCTGTCAACAACTCTGTAACAGATGATGACAACTAAAAGTAACAAAAGACATTAAACAGAGGTGATGATAATGCTGATAAGGAGACGATAGTAAATGGAATGATGAAGAAATAATGGAATATTCACGCATGTTTTACTGCGCTGTCTTTTCCCTCGAATTTTCTTTTAATTCATTTTGTTCGATTGTCTGTTTCAGAAGTATTTGCTGAGAGAAAATGTGTCAATTTGCAACAAAAGTAGGTGTTATTGAGTATTGAATAGAGATATATGTATGTATGTATGGTGAAAAAGTAATGGTATGTTGGTGATGATAACAACGATGACAATATAAAATATTCATGCAACGCCAAAGAAACAAAAAAAAAAAACTGAACCCAAGAAGTACAATTTAACCACTGAGTAAATGAATGACAGGATGAAGGAATGAGTTCAAAAAAAGTTAAAGAAAACAGAGTCTTATTACAACATCGGCTGGGGTATGAACAAGTCGTTCAAAATGTCAATTATTTTTGCAAGAGGCGAAATATTTTAATGGTTTAAATTTCCATTCAATACCATCTGCGTTCACACGTGTATTTATTCACTTTGTTTTAAGTGAGACATGTTCACAAATAAAATACAGTCACCGTAGTCTAGTAGAAAGCGTGTTGGCTTATTAGACATGAAACCACTGTTATAACCCCATGTTAGATTTCTGGCAAAAACTCTGAGAGAAAATAAAATTGCCATGAAAACATTTCTCAAAAATCGATCGTTTCGAGTCGACTTAAACTGTAGGTCCGCCCTCTTACGAATAAAATTAACACACGCATTTACAAACATAAGTTGTGTGAAAAGCTAGGTCATAATCCCGACTGAAAGTTAGTAACGACCAATTATTTTTGTGTGTATGTTCACAAACAACCGAATAAGCCAACAAACCAACAGAATGACATGAAATAATTCGCAATAAACGAATGGAACCAATGCTGTTTTCTTCAGCTATATTTGCATGAATTGAGCTGCAAACTTCTAAGTTTCTATGAAGTTTAGGGTATCGTTCTACTAAATATTCATACATACATAGATACATACGTAATTGGCCACTACAACCCTTCAGTCAGGATTACGGCCTAGCTTCTCACACCACTCATGTTGTGTGCCTTAATTTTATGCTTGAGTGTCGGGACCTACAGTTGAACGTCGACTCCGAACGACAGATTTTTGAGAAACTTTTTAATGGCAGGTTTATTTACTCTCAGAGTTTTTGCTAGAAATCTGCCGAGAGAAAGTCGCCGAAGAAATATTTTTTTTTCATATTTCATTTTGATGTAATAAGCGAACACACTACCTACTAGACTACGGCGACTACCTCCTAAATATTCAGAGATGGCTATCGAATAGAAGCAGGAACGAACTTCAACGATTAGACACGCATGTATTTCTAATTAGCTACCTACTGTATATTAATGTATGAGTTTACACGTTACATGTGTTTACGTATATTTATTATTTATATACGACTATATGTATGTGTTTTAGAGATACAATATGTGCCAAAGCACATATTAACTGCGAGCAGAGTTGGTTGCTTGCATTTGCTTGTCAAAACTAATTGTGCTGAACATCATTCAAATGTAACTGGAAAAATTCTTGTTTACACCACTCTCTCTCTGTCTATTGCTGTCTTTTGTGCTCTCTACCTAATTCTGCATCCCTCTATTTCCTTTTATCATTTTATTTTGTATTATTTGCTCTACTATTTGACGAATCAATAAACACTTATGCACTCACCGATATGTTATAACACCTCTATGTTATAACACCAACACCAACAATGACCAAAATAAAAATCATTGATACGGATAAATATGCAAATTGTCTCTCTTGTTTTTATGGTTTTGTATTCATTTTCGTTATATTTGCAACGCTACCCGTAACGCCGGAGAAATAATTTTGAATGTATCTTCCAAAAAGGCAAAATGATAGGCATTATACAATACATACATACATACATACTTGGTCATTACAACCCTTCAGTCAGGATTACGACCTAGCTTCTCACACCACTTCAGTTGTTTGCGTTAATTTTAGGCATGAGTGTACCTCTGCTTGCATTGCCATATCCTCAAGTGAGTTGATGGGTGCAATAATACGTTCGACGGCGAGAAACAACATGTTGGCAGTGTATGAAGAGCTAAGTCTGAGCGTAAAGTACCACTACACAGCGCCAACAATACGTTCTGATATTGCTCGTGACGCTACATCACAGCCTTGTTACAGAAAGTCCACCAGGGAAAAAAACATGAATTTTATATACTGAAAAGGCATTCGAAACCGGGTGAAAGCAAAACGGCCTGATTTTCAGTATATTTAGCAATTTTATTTATTGTGGATCTAATTATTGATATATTTGTACGTACTTCCCTTCACTAATAGGTTCTACTCAAAATTAGCATTAAGACTGGCTTTAATTGCCACATTGGCAACATTTATCTGATGGTTTCTTTCAACAATTTTTGTATAAAATTTTGAAACGAAACAAGCTACCTAGTGTATTACGGAATTTGTTATTTCAGGTTTGCAATTCATCAGAAAATGCCATTTTCTTTAAGGAAAAACTGACGCAAGCAAACGAACGAAGGGAATTAAGTTTTGAGCTGCTTTTTTAGCTTGTCTATGAAAGAATGTATGACTGAATGAATGCACAAATGAATCTCTTTATATATCTCGCATGTATACGGTTGAGTAGATTTGAAACAGAAAAATATTTCTTTTGTTGTCTTCAATACTGCTGTTGATTGGGTTTTGTTTTCTTTTTTTTGGGGGGGAAATGCTCATAGTTTTGGCAACATATTGTTGTTCGAATTGCCAATACTAGGTCAGAAACAAGAATCCATAGAAACATATTCTTTTTTCTTAATTTTTTTTGTAGGAGGAAAATCTTGAAAATTGAAACAATTCTTTCAGTCTTGAATTTACACATGAAACTTTAATACACGAAGTCTTCGCTTAATTAGAAGTTTCAAATTCAATCAATGCTCATAATATGTTCTAAATTATGTCTTGGAACCACTTCAGTACTTAATTGACTACAGCAATCCTTTAGTTAAGATTTCGACCCACGTTGAGTTTGTTAATAATAATACAATTATAGATCGTGAGAGTATTTCCAAGAGAAGTGCTGAGAGTATTATTACGTTTAATTTTAGAAGATTCAGAGCTGAGTTTTGAACTCATGAGATGTAGTCTAGTACGTACTAGACTACATGGAGCCTCTTTTTATTAAAATTTAATTTTTATTTTTGTGAAATGTTTTGTTTATGCTTCCCTCTTTTAAAAGAGTAAAACTTAAATGGCATAGGTATGTACATATCTATGAATAGCCGTATGTTCAGTACAGTGTAAGTGGTGACATTTGATGGTTGTGCCTTTGACATTTTATTTTTCATGACTGCACACATCTTTTGCATGCGAAATTTGTACGTTGAATGTGATTCACATACACACACACTTATAAAACAGAAAAAACTGAGTATTTGCATTTGAGTGCTGCTGGATATTCCTTTAATATATGTGTCTTTTTTTCGTCTTTGTTTTCGACACACATTACATATGTATGTGAATATGAAAGCTTTTATGAAATCTAAAGAAAGAATAATTTTTTTTCGTAGTTTCTCCCCCTATGTTTGATTGTTATCGTTACGCAGAAATTAAATTAAGGCATATAACCATATCACACACATCATTACAGACATGTGTGCTGCTGTTTCATATCAAGACATGTATAAACAGTTATCTTCAGACATTAAAGAAATAGAGACTGGAGTGGTGGTAATGAAAATCTAATAGGGTAGGCTGTGAGAACAGTACAAAAAGTGCTTTAAAATAGCCTCTACGATTTGTTTCTTTATTTGTTCGAGATAATCAAGAAATATTGAATATTAGTTGTCCTAAATATGGCTTTAGATGTGTAGCGCTTTCAACCTGTAAATTTAAATAAAACATAGTTAGTGTGCAGTTAATTTAATTCAGATCGGATAAAAGTTGCTCCGAGTTGACAGTGAAGTTTTGGCCAACGTCATACTTAAATAACTATGTACCAATCAGGGACTTTTTCGGGATACATAGGAGGCTCTTGGATCTCATATGGATTTGTGTCGCACACTGTCGCGATTTCATATAACGAGTGGCCAAAAATAGAAGGAGTAATAGTAGAGTAATGAAATTTGACACACCTATATTAATTGCTAAAACATAATCGTACTTCAAATTTGGTCATTTAAAGTCAAAGGATTCGTGTCCTTCCCATATATCCTGAAATTAAAAATTGCTATAACTTGGACGGAAATAAAGATATGTTAATAAAATTTAGTACACTTATTAGTTTTAACATGCTTAACACTTCCTCCGAATTTCGTTCAATTTGGAGCAAGGATACGCCTACCTTAAAAATGTCCTTTTTCAAAAAAGTATATATCAAAAAGACATAAAAAATTTAATATATACTTTTTTCGAATCACAAATTATGATTTAAATGTTTTACTAACTCATTAAAACTTAATTTTCTCACATTCCGTATATCCTTAGAAAATTTTAAGGATAAATTTTTACCATAGCTGAAATACTAATTAAACAATATTTTATTAAACAATTTAAAATTTGTTTATGTATATTAAAATATTTAAATTTGTACATATAAGTGAAAAGACACTTATACTTGGTTCCTAATTGAATTTATTTATGTTTAAATAGAAAAACTTACATCACAAATATCTTTACAAAATAGCTAATTATCTAGCCAGGTACTCAACTCCAATAATTACTAATTTTTAAAAGAATGAGTTTTAGTTTGTCCTTCTGTAAATCTGTTAGAAGTCTTTGAATACGACTTTCCACAAATTATTCAATATGATGCAACACATTTGTTGTATTATTTTTCTTAAGCTGAATCCATTCCTCAAAAATATCACGAATCTGCAATGAGGTTGACACTAAAAAACATTTATAACGCCCACAAAAGCAATCAGAAGCAGCTGAAATTTATATATGTTAAAGTACATACTTGTGGCAATAAAATATCAAAAAATTTCAAAAGTGATATTGAGTGTTTTTTTTTAATTCACTACTGAAGTTAATAAATGTATGAAAATCTTAATTTTTTGAAGACCTGTACTTTGGCTAAGGATATTTCACATATGATTAATATTTGTAAACAATGTTAGTGTTGTAATTACAATTACATACCTGGATTACAATTCTATTACAAATAATTTTGCCGTTACCAAAAGAATTTTTGAATTTTAACTATGATAAAAATATGTCAAATTTCAAGTTTTCGCACAAATTTTCTATATTGCATGGGAATTCTTAACTTTGAGATACAATAACTAAAAAACTACGCAAAAGTTTTTAAAAAAATTTTATATATCAACTAATAGAAGTGTTTTCTATAAGATAAAGTTAAAAAAATAATGAATTACCCACATTGATTTTAACCATTTTTGGCCACGCTCGCGACAGTGTGTGTCGTCCCAAATTCGAGCCCGTTCAACTATAAGCGTGCCTTAGCCCTTAGAATTAGGGTCTGAACGATGATTTTAATAATATAATTTTATTATTTCCACGTGTTGTTGAATAAATGACAACTATATTGTCAAATAGAGCCTCAACAAGATGGTCAAAGCTCAGCAGTTCCTGTCGCAATTTACACATCATTGGTATTTTCCAAAATAGTGGCATTCTGCAAAGGGCACATCGAAAGAATTAGACAGATATGATATGATACAACCGTAGAAATTTTAGGTGACTTTTGTGTATTGGATACTCAATAGAAAACCTGTGAGCTCAGAATTGATAGTACAATAATGGATTTCGCAGTAAGTTTTACCAAGATTACACGGAAAGTCTGTTCAAACCTCAAAAAAACATACTAAATGCTGTACACTGTTTTCCACGCCCTCATGTGCTATTACTGGTCTTATCCGTATGATCAATACCTTATGCAGATGCTACAGATGTGAGGAAAATGAAAAAAACTGCTCTTCAACACTTGAATACATGCCCAATTACATACATACATAATTAACCTTATTATAACCTTTCAGTTAGGATTAAGAACTAGTGTCTCACACTATTTATGTTGTGTGTGTTTATACATGAGTAGCAGGACCAAGAGTTTAAAATCAACTCCAAATGACAGATTTTTTAAGAAACATTTCATGCAACATATGCTGTGGCACACAACATGAGTGGTGTGAGAAGCTAGGCTGTAATCCTGACTGAAGGGTTGTAATGGTCAAATATGTATGCATGTTAACACGCAAATCAAGGCATATACTTTTTATTTTACAGTAAGACCCCGCTTAACGCTACTTAATACTGTTTCAGTATTAAGCGGTAGTATGGGATTCCCCTAAATCGCACAATGTATTGGTACTTGTTGTATATGTGTGCAAATGAAACGGACATGTACCAACCAAAATCGGTGTACTATATAGCGACGGTGAATGTTATGTTTCTTTTTCAATGCTCTTTTGTTAATCTGTCCAGAATAAAGGTTCCAACTGTATTTTCCGAAGTCGCAATCATAGTACGAACGTATCTTTCCTGCGTCACAGTCGATTTATTAGTTGCCTCGTTTAGCTTATTGGAATGTATCCTCCGCGTTAAGCGGTGTCTTACTGTATTGTTGTCGTTATTATATGTATAAGAAAGTGTTGTAGTAGGGCATTTTTGGCATTTACGAATGCATATGAAAGACTGTTTATTTAATATACATACACATACAAATGCTTAACTTGTTTCTTTAGAGCACATATGCAGATTTAGGCATTATGTATGTAAATGTGCCACTAATAATTCTGTGTATGTGTTTATATATGCTTTTCCTCGAATTAAGACAATATTTGTTTTCCTTTGAAAGGCTTTGTTTAGTGTGCGTTATACGGAAGATTTTCTTTTGATTTTATCATTATTTGAGCGAATGTTGTGTGGAAATTAAAATTTTAAACGCCAAAAAAATAAAACGGCTTTAAGCGTTTCAATTTTAATTATGTTTACTTAATGAACATGTTTATTTTCCGAGCTCTTTAAGAATTAAATATCATAATGTATAACACAGAAGAGAGTTTGTTAAAGGAAGGCAACAATATATTTTAATTTCAAATAAAGATTGAATATTCATATATTCACAAAAGAAAGGAAACCAAGTTAGAATTGTCATTTATTGGGTGAACCATTGTTTATTTCGAATGTGGCATTGCTTATGTCATTCTATTTTTTAAAACATATTTAATAAAACACATTTGCAGATAAATTACCAAATTACATACATCATACATAATTGGCCATTACAACCCTTCGTCAGGATTACGGCCTAGCTTCTCAACACCACTCATGTTGTGTGCGTTAATTTTTATACATGAGTGGCGGGACCTACAGTTTAAAGTCGACTCCGAACGACAGATTTTTTGAGAAGCTTTTCATGGCAATTTTTTACTCTCAGAGTTTTTGCCAGAAATCTGCTGAGAGGAAGTCGCCGAAGAAATACTTTTTGTATTTTGTTTTTGATGTCTGGCCTGATATTCGAACTCGGGCCTTTCGTCTAATAAGCCAACACACTACCTACTAGACCACGGCGACTTCAAATTACCAAATTATATTTGGTAAAATTTCTCAAAAAATTAGAGTAAGCAAGCAAACAGTGGAAAAAAGCCATCTGAAGTCGTAAAGTAACAGAAACAGAAACTTTTCTGCGCTTTAATGCAAGGAATTATATTGGGAGCTAAAGTCTTGTCTTTTCTGACGAATTTTTATAAAACTTTTACTCAACTTGTTATTTCAGTTTCACTCTTTAAGCTCCTTTTTCCTTTTATTGCCTTTTCTTATTTTATTTGGCCAAAAGCTGTTTGTTACCATCGAACTGGTAGAAGTACTGACGTACATATGTGTTTGGATTCGAGCCTGACGAGAATTTGGTAAAGACAACAAGCGTTTTATAAATGGTGGAAGACCTGGCATAAAATACCAACGAAATTTGACTTCCTTCTTAAAAGATGTTGTAAAAGCAAGAAAAACCCCACAATGGGGATGAAAGGAATACCGAAAGAAATTCGATGTAGGTACGTATAATTTGAAAAGTGAGTTCAAACTTTACTTAGCTTACTCTATTAAAGTTTATAAGCCAATATTAAGTAAAATACAATAAACTATGCAAAGAAATCCAACAAAATAAAAATAAAATAATAAAAAATTTTGCAACGTACCGAAAAATGAGAGAAAAAAGCGAAAAAATAAATGAAAATTTTGTTGAAGTAAATTTAAAAAATTTCCTCATTTGTATGTATTTTTTCCTTCGCTTAAGTTGAAGACAAACTACAGCAACTACAATAATATCAGAAAATAAATTATCAGAATATACATTAAAACAAATAATTCTTACTCATATACATACAAAAATAAAAATGAAAATGAAAATAAGAAAACTCAAGTACTTAAGATTAATGATGATGGCAAAGCCAGCTTAAACATATTTGTCGCTTGAAAATAAAATATTCTGACTGTTTAATTTAAACAGGGGTTGGTTGAATTTATTATTGCCGCTGAGACATTCAAATTTCTTGTGATAAAGGTTTCATAAAACTGAAAACGTCTGCTGGTTCTTTAACTGGCTTTTCAATCATTCAATCGAAATCACCAGTGACATGAATGGTTTACTGAAATCGATGACACGTTTACGTAGAAATACTTGCTCTCTGTACCAAAAGAGAGAAAAAAAAAGAAAAAAATTTTGTTGAAATAAGAATAATAATAAAAAAAGACCTAAAATGTAATACGTTATCGTTAATCATTATCGAATAAATAAAACCAACTTTAAGAAATTTAAAAAAAAAATCAAGAAAAATAAGCAAATATGGTAAACGACGCAACGAGAACTATCATTGAACCGAAAAGTTGAAAACAAAATAAATATTCGAATGTATAAATGGAAATAAGGGGAAAAATAATAAATAATTTAAGTATTTAACTGAACTCACCCGACGCACAAGTTCTCCAACCATGCCATTCCAACCACCATGAACTTTTGGATTTTCAGTGCCATAAGTATTGTCCTTAACCAAGTGCATTTTATCTGAAAGAAAAGAAACAAGAGGCCACATTTCTCTCTCATTTTGTTTGTTTTTAAATGAAATCTACTGAAATTAAATGCCGAAAATAAGCAGAATAAAGTTAATGATTGTGAACGATAAGTAAAGCAGTCTACAGCTGCTGGTGCTAAATATTTATTTGAATGCAAAATTGAACAATTTATTTTTTTTAATTCAGTTAACGCAGAAAATTAATTAA
Source organism: Sarcophaga rosellei (assembly GCA_930367235.1). Classification (NCBI taxonomy): domain Eukaryota; kingdom Metazoa; phylum Arthropoda; class Insecta; order Diptera; family Sarcophagidae; genus Sarcophaga; species Sarcophaga rosellei. The sequence goes on along the minus strand of OV884020.1, from coordinate 65,172,386 downwards.
AAATTACTCATTCTATTTGAAACTGATGAAGATTTGCGAAGAAACTCTAAGCGTTACAAAAATTTTGAATTAAACAAAGGAAAGGCTTCCTAATGTAGAATGTCATGGCATGTATTTTCCTTTTCCTTTTTAGGTCAGGTATAGCTCATTCAAAAGTATCCAAAAGAACAGAGGCTTTATCCAATTTAAGTCCTCTCCACATGAATGTCTAAGGCAAAGCTTGGGAGGCTACCTAGTCTAACATATAATTCATTAGTAGATCTCATGACTTTTTAAATCCAGCAGCTGATAGTTTCATTTTCATTGTTTTCTGGACAGAAACATTAATAATTTTGATAAATGCTTAATACAAAGTGCATACAGATGGATCAAGAACAGATCTTTGGAAAAGAGCAAAACATTGTTAGTGCCAGAATGAAATATTCCTACGTCATTGAAAAAAAGGTGGGTAGAGAATAAATGCTTCCCTCTGCTCAATTCACATCATGTTTAATTTTCCGGCAATAAACAGGCAATAACCTTTCACCCTTTGAAGAAGCCAAAACCTTTCTATAGAGTGGTGTTACAGTAAACTCAACGAAAGTGCAGATACATACATACATGCATAATTCGTCTCAACAACACTTCTGTCAGGATTACGACCTAGCGTGTGACCCCCCCGATTTTTGAGAAATTTTTCAAGGCATGTTATTTAATCTCAGACCTTTTGCATGAAATCTGCTGGAAGGCAGTCGTCAAAGAAATTTGACCTAAGGTTAGTAAGTGCCCATTGGTCTTTTTAACTGTACCAGAAGTTTTTTTTAAAAGAAGTTAAAAGCGCTCCAATGACAAGAGGAGGGACGACCTCTTAAAAGGTTTCCAATGCTCTTCTACACGTGCACATATTACTGACAGCGTTAAATGTCCTCCTTTGGATGTTCAGTTCCATTGCAGATTACCCGGCAGCACTTCCAAGTACTTATATATAAAGGGTGAAAAAACAGTTTGAAATTTATTTATAATATTTGATTTTGTTGTGAAGATGTGGAAGAAACAGACTACGAAGATACAAGCCATTAATATAGCCTAGAATTATGGTTTTTTGTATTTACTTTTAGGTTGGGTTATCTCCAAAAAATTTTAATTTTTAAAATTTTTGTAAATTTTTAATTCAAAATTAATGGTTGTGTACTTTCTATTCTAATGCATTTGAAATATATTGCGTATACGCAGCATATTACATGTATTCATTGAATAGTTACTTTGAAAAGTATGCAATAAAATATTTTTGATTTTGTCATGTATGAAACTAATTGAATTAAATATCACTCATACGTCACATATGTAAATGTCAATATGAATTTTATGTATTAAATGTGAGCATAATGTGAGTTAATATAATGGGTGGGTGAGTTAAAAGTTTAAACTAAAAGATGCAATAAAACAAAAACCATTTAAAATTTAGCCACACTTATTCTTTTGTTGTGAAGTACAATTATTCCGTTTAAAAATGGAATATGATTTCATTTATAGCTGGGCACACAGTACCACATTCGACAGCCCAATTTTCGAGCACTTTTTCAAGTCTATGTGGTCGTATCACAACAATGCAATGAAGAGATGGTAGAAAAAATCGGTGATATAGGTGCCTTAATTGTGCTGTTGCTCCTTCTCTGCCACCAAATTTTCTACAAATGAATTTCAAATAAATCCCAACGTTACTCAAGCGTTGATCGATTCATTCCGTTCAGTGGCGATAATAAACAGAATTTTGTGACAGAATAGAATGGCATAAATATTGCCAGATTTGAATAGCCGATTTTTCCAATTTAAACCGATAAATGGCCCATGCAATATAAATTCCAGTGGTTCATGTAAGAAGTAGAGTAGGCCTCTAATAAATTTCCTGATCAATTCCCTAGCCTGTAAAGCACTTGGTGATCATTAAAATATTTGTGTCTTGCACTTTCTAATAAATATAAGAGGCTTAGATCAATCTGCTTATGTGCTAGACTTACAGATGTTTACGATCTAACGAAAATTGTAATTTCGGTTACTACACAACTGTACTAGACGATATATGTATCATTCAGTTCAAGTTGTTTACCTGCCAAATAAAACGTAGTGCCTGTTCTGTACGTAAGTAATACTTAAACGTTACAAACTTATTTGATTTTCCCAAACCACATTTCGTTGTGGTTGCATAAAGAAAAATCTCCGGTAAAAAAACATAAATAAATAAAATGTGGCTTGGTGAGCAAAATAAAAAAACTAACCTTCAGCCAACCAGCCGGCCTGCTGCCATCTACCACAGACGACAAGAAAATAAAATAAAATGGAATGGAAAGGAAGAGAAATAATTCAATGACCCTTAATTTGTTCGTTAAAAAAGTAAATCCTTAAAAATACTTTATTGGAAAAAGGCTTAATGCAATCCAAATAATAAACACGTGCCCTAAAAGTATTTGCTCACGCATTCATTCAAGCTCAGTGGTCACTGGGTGTGGGTTGACTTACAAAGTAATGGTTTTTTATTGTAATTATTTTAATACTTACAGTTAATACCCAACTTCTTGGCCAGCAAATCAGCCAAATCCTTATAATAACCTTCAAAGCAATCGTTATCCTCTAATGATTCATGCATACTTGTGCGCTTAACATGATACAAGGCTCTTGCAATATGTGTGCGATTCTTTTTAATTTGGAGACGAGGCTACAATCCCAAATAATTTGCCGGCAATGTCTGCAGGCCCATAGTACCTTTTAAAGTCATCCCGACAACGTGTAATGTGTAATTCACACGTCGGCCATCATTGTTGAATTTAGTGTCACCCGTAAGTCCTTAAAGTTCAACCTGTATAATGGAGAAAATTGTTTCAAGTGTAATGCTTTTTTCTTCTTCTTCTTTAAGCACTATCATCACACAACTGCTGAAGCTAAGACAACAGCAGCATTGCCATTTACATCAACACCAACATCATCAGCATCAGTATCAGCATTTTCACGGACCTTATTGTCGAACAACGTAAACTGCATTTTAAACTTGATAAAAAATTTAAGCAGTCCGCCAAACAATTGAGCACAGACGAATTGTAATGAAAGAAGAAATTGCCATTAACAGACGGAGTAAACAGTTGGCACAATTTAAGTGTGAATCAATTGTTCAGTGGTGTAAAGTAAATGACACATCAATTAAATTTTATTGAGCCTTCCAGTCAATTAAGAATTTAACAAAAAAAGTCCTTCAAATTGAAGGAAACGGACGTTAAGGAGCTTAACAAATATTTTGTTTTTGGTGTGAAATGATAGAAAAAAATGTGAGCTTGTATAGCATGGTAGTACTCTTTTAAATCGTGTAGCAATTTTAGCAGAAAATTTTCCATTCATTACACTTCAGCAGAAGACAGCACAGAACAGCACCCTCGCCAACATATGTTTGCAAGATTATAATGCTTTACCAAGAGATGGTTACACTGTAACCATAAATTGATGTTGATGCTATTGTTGCTTTGGTTGTTGTTGTAGTTTGTTTACTTGTCTCAAATTTAATCACCATTTTCCTAAGGATTTATCCAACCCTTCGATGTGTTATAGTTTAGTGCACGTGGCGTACTGTTCCTGCCACAATATCTACAATCGCCACCAACCATGGCATTGCCTCCCTTCAATGATAACGAACCACCCATTAGGCCACCGCATTGGCCGAAGCCGAAGCTGCCGTGTCTGCCCGTCTAATATTTTTGCGAAATTGATTAGGTTTCTTGCGGAGACAAACTCCGCATCAGGCGCGAAAACTGTCTGGGCCTACAATTCAATTAAAAGAGAGTGAGAAAAAGAGAGGAAAGAAAAGGGAAAACGAAATAAATTTCAATACATATTGCTTATTGTTATTGTAATGTTAATGTTTATTTAATTCACAGTTAATGTTTGTAAACAAAACAATTCATGTTTATTGTTCCAGGAATAGTGGTTTCCGTGAGTTCTTATTGGCGCGAAATGGAAAGGAAGAAGAACTTAAATTGCCGGAAACAATGAGGCACAAACACCCACACACACTCAGCCATATACATACATACGCTTTCTTATTCAAATGTTAATATTTAATAAGTTCTTTACAATCGACAGAAAATTTGTTTCACGCCAAAACGGACATTTGCTTTCATTATTGGATATGTTATTGGAATGGATTTCTGTGATATTGTTATTGTCTGTATTTTCCCTTATTTTATTTGTATTGCTTTCTTACTTTTGGGCATTATTAAATAACAAAGACAACAAAAAATAATGGCAACATGTTTACAGTGATTGTAATTGTATACCAGTTATGTACTCCTGTTATTATACTGGCTGGCAAGGATTATACAGCAATATATGGCCTGAGGCTATGATTAAAGGCAAACATTTTTATAAGACTTGTAGAGAGTTAGGAAGGGCGGCAGTTCGAAATAAAATATTATGGGGATTTATAAAAACCAACATAAAACCGTAGTGAAGGAACGTTAAAACTTATGAAAGTGTACAATTTTTTATGGTTTAAGTGACCACAGGGTTTGGTATAGTAAAAAAGTAATGGCTTAGTTAATAAAGTTCCACAAGAGGGGTACCAAAAGGCAAAAAAATTGATTTACGCATAATACATGTAAGACTTAATTTGTTATCAAGGATAAATTCCTTTTAATTCGATTGGCCTATATTACAGAGTGTCAGAAAGGAAGGGTTACAAGAAACTCAGACTGTGCCTGACAAGAGCAGTTCACTAACACATCAGAAATGATTTAGGCATGCCTAGCTTAGGGAGAATCATTATCCTTTGGAATTAATGCGAATAAACGTAATCAATACGAGAAATTTATTATTTCATTAACAGAGGCAGTTTAGATAGTCTTAACACAGTGAAAGGAAGGATTGAAGGAATTTAGATATCAAGGAAATTTTATAATAATTATAACCTTAATGGAAATGAAATACATATATCTTGTTATTGATCACTGAATTTAAGAAATTTGATTCAATGGGTACGGTTCAAATCCCATGTCAGACATCTGAAACAAACTGAAATATGAAAAATATTTCTTCGGTGGCTTCCTCCCAGCAGATTTCTGACAAAAACTATGAGAGTAAATAAAATTGCCATGAAAAAAGATTCTCGAAACAATCTGTTATTCGGAAACGACTTTAAACTGTATACCCCAAAACCTATGAATAAAATTAAACTACACATCACCTAAGTAGTGTGAGAAGCTATATTGTAATTCTGACTGAAGGGTTATAATGACCAATTAAGTAAGCATGTAAGTTCATATTTTAAATTTTTGGGGGCCAAATTCAGGTTATATGATAAAACTTTGCAATAATTTCGATTTGGTTACCATTCCTTTCTAATTAACTATTTTAAAAGTGTGGCGGAGGTATATAGAAATGTTGACAGTTTAGTAAATATCAGGGAATTAAAAATATTACGATTATATTTCATTCGGTTCTTTGCTTCATTGCTGAGTTTCCAAACTAATTCGATGTCAACAAATGTACTAGAAGTACGACAGTTCTGGTGAATTTGGATACTCAATTTGAAATTATTCTTACCTCGGTCGGCATCTAAAATAGGACTTGTGTTTAGGCAACGGCCAGCGAAATAAGTATCTGAGTCAAGGTTAATGCAATTACAAACCTTCTCACAAAATTTAATAAAGTTGCCTCTCATGTGGCTATGTAAGATATAAAAGATGACAAACGAAAAAGTCAACATTTGCTTAAACTTTCGTTTTTAAGCAAAATATCATTACCATACAGGTGTGCACGTAGTCCATAGCACAGGACGAATACAGCACAAATTTCCATCCATAATTACCTCGGTTGCCCAGTATTTAGGGAAATAAATGAGGACAAGACAATGTTGATGTGAATAGAGAGTGAATGTTGGGAGTATAGAGCTGGAGTAGTAGCCCTAATCTAGTAGGCAGTGTGTTACCTTATTAGATACGAGCCCACGGTTCAAACTTCAGGTCAGACATTTCGAACAAAATGTAGTATGAAAAATAATTCTTCGGCGACTTTCTCTCAGGGGATTTCTGACAAAAACCCTGAGGGTAAATAAAATTGCAATGAAAAGTTTCTAAAATATATTTCGTTCGGAGTCGACTTTAAACGCGGTTCTACCCTTACTTTTGTATAAAATTAACACACTCAACATAAAAGGTGTTAGAAGCTAGGGCATAATTCTGACTTTAGAGTTGCAATGACCATGTATGTATGTATGTAAATATTGTAAAACACGACGTATAGTACTTACCACATCAGTAAGCAAGTAGTGGTATGTCCGACGACCCTATGAGATAATCATGTTGGATGAAATCTCTTTTCCCACTTTCGTTGGACAACGAAGTACAATGAATTTAATTATAAAACACTCCAAATACTAAAGTTTATGCAGAAAATCAATGGCCATGTTAACACTGACACTGGAATTTTGATTTTATGTGTAGAACTAATACGAATATATGTCTGTGTGTTTGAGTAAGAAGAAAATTTAATGCAAAATGACAATTGTAAATATCATTGTGTGCTATCCTTTGCTCTTCTCCTATCTATTCCTCCTACCTATTCTTAAAAGATTCACAAATTTTGAAAACTTTTAAGTCATAAATTCATTAAAAATGCCTTAAATTTTCGGTTGAATTCCTATGTTAATCAATTGAACACTCATGAACATACATTGTCCACATGGATCATAGTGAATGACTTGTGTGTGGTATGGCTTGATGTCACATCTAATCAAAGGCTCATTTATTTCAATTCGAAATAGAAAATAGAAAATGTTGATGACTATTGTTTTCAATTGAATTGTTTTGTTATTGTGCAACTACAACTGTTACGAGAATACCCTATATTGCGTGCATTTGTATTGAACTCTGTGTGAATTGGTATCAATTGTAAAAAATACTAAAACAACATTGAATAGCAGAAATCTATGGCTGTGTACGTGTCTTATTTTAAGTACACATATAGATGTGTATGGGTGTGTGAGTGCAACATACAAGTATAATTTTGTAGAATAGAATTTTATTTTCTTGCTGTTACTTGCGGTCAGTCTTGTCATCGTCATCGGCATCATCACAATCACAATCATAATAAACATCATCAGTACTAGCATTGTAGCAAGTGTAGAACACTTGATTTTATTTTTTCTTATCCTTTTCTATTTTCTATTTTTGTGTTTGCTTTTCTGTTCAAATGCATTCACTGTTATACCAAATGTTTTTATTTTCTAGCAACTTTGATTTTTACTCTTTTTGTTGCTGTTACTGTTATTGTTATTGCATCATTGCTATTCAATTCTTATGCACTCTTTATATTTCGAATGATTTTTCCTTTGTGCCTCTCCCTTTCTTCCTCTATGTCCATCTCTTTATTGCTTATATTTGTTGCCACGTATAAAGTTTTTATTTCTATTCGATGCCATCAACACGTTCTTTGTTCTGTTTTAATCAATGCTGACGACAATGCACTGATGTTGTTGGTAATGCTGTTGACAGTGTGGCACTGAAAACAAAACAAAACAAATCTCTCTTTTGAAAAACTTCTCCATTTCTTGTTGAGTTTTCCAAACCCATATACAGGCACACGCAAGTCCTGTTAACGTCATATGAGCTTAAATGCAAATGTCCTTTCAACAATATCGTATTGCTTACTTTAGTTATGTTAGTCCACTGTAACATATTTTAACATACATTACTGTAGGTGTGTGTATGTGTGTGTAGGGAGAAAAAAGGAAAATAAACAAACAAAAAAAAAAAAATCGGTAAAAATACCAAAAGTCAACAAAGTCTTTAGTTTTTATTTCTTTTATTGTGGTCTCTCTTCGCTTTGTTGTTGTTGTTGTTGTTGTTTTAAAGTTTCTATGTTTACATATAAGTATGTATGCATGTATGTATGCACAAGAATATGTTAGTTTTTTTTGTTGTTGTTATTATGGTAGAGATTTTTTATGTAATTTTTACTGTACACAGTTCTTCTTCTGTTCAGTTAGTGCTTTGGTGTAGTGGTGGGAGTCCTTTAAGAAGGGTTTCTTTTATTTTAATACAACAAACCCCAAATGGGATTTACAGAAAAACACAACAACAGAAACAAAAATACAAAGTTATTAAGCTATTGGGATATATTGAGAATATCGTATAAACAGCAGAGATCATAGAGAGTGAGTGCAGGTTATGAAAGCGAAAATATATTGCTACTGTATTCGTCAGAGAATAGGGAAACGACAGTTATTAAAAAAACAACAGTTATCTGTTGTTTATATACAAACAAACTTTCATACGTGCATAAATATGTATATACATACATGCTTAATTGCTCATTACAATCTTTCATTCAGGACTACGACCTAGCTTCTCACAGCACTTATGTTGTGTGTGTTATTTTTTGCACATGAGAGGCGATATCAACAGTTTAAAGTGAATTCCGAACGACAGATTTTTGAGAAACCTACAATCTGCTGAGAGAAATATGCAAATTTCATTTTGTTGGAGAGCCAACACACTACCTACTATATTACTTCATAATCCATCCCCAAAATATAAGAAAGCACTTGGTCCTGACAATAGAATTCCGGAGCTGTTGAAAGACAAAAGCATGCTTAGCGTGCATTTCTTTGTTTTTTAAAGAGTCTGCGTAAACCGAATTATTCATTCACAAATATGAAGTCCATTTATTTTAAAGTTCTTTACTGTAACACAATGAAACGCAGTAGAAGTTGCTGCAAACGAAAAAGAATCTTTGAAAATATGGCATAAAGTAGGTTGATAATTTATTCCAAAAATAATACTCATCTTTTCTCCATATAATCACACACATATATGTATGTAAACGCAAAAGCATATAATTGTATAATAGGAAACCTACATATAAAATAGCATAAACAAATGGGGTAGTTCGTTGGTAAAATCTCACATCTCTGACCAAATAACCCACAAACAACACAACAAAGACAATAAAGACAAGGTTCGAATATTTTTGCAAAAAAAATGTACATAGGTACACTGCTGTTCAATAAAATAGATTCACCATGATCAACATCTTGCAATTAATTCACATTTTTGAAATGTATCGGAATTATATTCATAAGAGGCCAGTAAACAAAGTGCAGTTACTTTTTTACATATACTCCTTTGCATAAGAGATGTCTAGTAAACCTTTCGGAGAGCAGGCGAATCTATTTTTTTGAACAGCACTGTATGTTTGTACATAAGTACATACATCCATATTTGTTATAAAAATAAGAGAATATGAGTGTGATTTTGAATATTTCTTTTCAAACATGTCATAAGCCTCAAAGAGCATGATAACGCAATTTTATTCAACAGGATATGAATAACTGATATGTCATTGTTAAAATGCAATCATTAGATTTCCGTTTTGTATTCATAAATTGCTTATTGTCAGTAACTTATTTCCATTTATTTTTTTTTCTGTGTGATACAACTCCAATTGAGTTTTGTCATTTTGGAAACACATGGATGAATATGAAATTGTTCTCGGTTTACAGTAGTCGCCGTAGTCTAGTAGGTAGTGTGTTCGCTTATTAGACGTAAAGCCCGGATTCGAGCCCCAGGCCAGACATCAAAACGAAATATGAAAAAAAATATATTTCTTCGACGACTTCCTCTTAGCAGATTTCTGGCAAAAACTCTGAGAGTAGGCCGTAATCCTAACTGAGGGGCTGTAATGGCCAATTATGTATATATATATGTCTCGGTTTACAATGAAAGCTAAAAAGGAAAAAAATCGAAAAGCAGTGCAAAGTAATGAAAATTGTTAAAAAAGAAATTAAAACAGTAACAATTTTCAACATGACCTGACCTGATTTAATAAAATGCTGAAACCTTGTTTGCCATTCACTGTTACACATCATATATGTTTTCCAATTTCTATATTATTTTGAAATGAAACTTTTAAGTTTTTTTACGTTTGTATTTCTGTGTCAGTGGTTGAGTATTCGTTTTTCCTTTCATTAATTTTGTTTAAATATACCATTACAAACGCAATTTTACTTTTGGTTTGTGTTTTTCCCTTTGTAGTCCAGGTTTTCAGTCAACATTTTGCAATGTGGTAAAGGTACACTCACACTGCCTCACGTAAGTAGGGAGTAGGTTGGGAACACAATAATTGGGCATAAAGTAATCATTTCTGTTTGCGTTTATTGTGGCCACATATGAGCCAGAGTTTGGGTTTGGATATATGTTATGTGTGTCACATAGTCTATGAATATTTATTTATGTATTGTTTTATGTGTATGCATATTGTTGCAATTGTATTTACAAAATTTCTGTAATAGTATATGGTATTGGTGAAAAAGGAGTACATATATGTATATAAATATGTATGTTTGTGATCATAAAGTTATTGCAGTGAATAAATATGAAAATGTGTATGGATATGTTAGAGATGAGCACTTTATAGTCAAATTAGATAAATATTAAGCTGCTATGGTTATGTTGGTGTACGAAGTCGCCGTGGTGTAGTAGGTAGTGTGTTGGCTTATTAGACGAAAGGCCCGAGTTCGAATCCCAGGCCAGACATCAAAAACAAAATACAAAAAGTATTTCTTCGGCGACTTCCTCTCAGCAGATTTCTGGCAAAAACTCTGAGAGTAAAAATTGCCATGAAAAGCTTCTCAAAAAATCTGTCGTTCGGAGTCTACTTTAAACTGTAGATCCCGCCACTCATGTATAAAATTAACGCACACAACATGAGTGGTGTTGAGAAGCTAGGCCGTAGTACTGACGAAGGGTTGTAATGGCCAATTATGTATGTATGTATGTTATGTTGGTGTCACTGAATACGTATATGAGATTGTTCACTTTGGTATTCAATGCCTTTCATATTTAGCTTATGTGATCATATGTATGAAAGTATTGCTACGTTTTTACCTTTTAAAAACGTTTAAAACATGAGCTCGTGGATTGCAAATAAGACAAAAATTAATATGTGTTTAGTTTTAATTAAATTCTTTATAATTTGCACAATTCTGTGTGCCACTGTTCGCAACTTGATGTAAACAACAACAATTGCTTTTCTTTGTTATTACTCTGAATATACCCTTTACATAAACAGTAACAATTACTAGACAATTATTCGACAGATCTTTGTAACGGAGATCTTCAAACCACGATTACTCTCTTCAAACACACCGCGTCTTCACACTAGACTGACTGAACTTCACTAACTGAGTCGCCTGCTTTGCCTTGCCTTTCATATGGCAGGGTAAACAGTCTAATGAATGTTCTTGAAGGCGAATGTTCATGACTACGCCTTCTCGAAATCTCTATAAATGTAAACATCTGGCTTCAATAAATTCTTGTAAATTTTAAATCCAATTCTTTTCTTTTATTTTTCGTGACAAATCTTTTGTAGAGAATGAGAAACTATCTGCATCACTGGTTGGCCTTAGTTCTCTGCATTCTTTGTGTGTTTCGCCTGGTTGTATCAACAATTTATCTGCATGTGAAATTATCATTTTTTGAAAGGAATGTTATTTGTATACTTCTGCATGGAAAATATTTTTGCTTCTGAAATTGCCCTAAAAATTTTGAGAAAAAATTTATGAAAAATAGCAAAACGGAATGCTCCATTAAATAAGAGAGGGAATGCTTCATTAAAATTGTGTACAAACATGTATAATTTATTGCATGATGGAGCTTATTTTTGTGGAATACTAGCAGAGTATTGTTGTTTTACATGTGAATTCTATTCCATACTATAGTACTCACGTTCCGAGCTAATAGACTCCAATGAACATTGTTGAATTCCATGAAGTTTCAGTGAAGAAATGGAACTTCATTAAGTGATATATTAAACGTATTTTCCATGCACCACATTTTCATTTACTATTGCATTATGTATTCGATGCCTAGTGCGCGTTCAAAGTACTTTGAAAAGTCTTGGTAGGAGAGAAGGGAAAAACGAGCGGGGGTAATTCAAACTTTGATGTACTCGCAAAGTTGCTTTGTTCTGCTTTCGTCGTTTACCGATGGTTGTATACACAACAACAAAATATCAAATGTTTGTCAAAGAAAACTTTGAACGTGCGAAAAAGAAACAAAATTTAAAATAACTCATTAAAGAGTTTCTCAAAATACTTTGAAAAGTACTTTGAACGTGCAAAAGGCTTACTTATATTGGGTGAACACCATCTCCTTTTTATTTCTTCTAATTTGTTTTTAATTTAATTCATAAAGTCTTAAGTCAAGAACTTCTAATCATTTATCGACCTGAGATGATAAAAAGTCCATCATTACCTAAAAACTTCCTCTGTGAACATGTGTTCAGGCTAGGAGTAAGGATCATGTGATGATTGAGTTCTATTCATTCTCTTTGTCTGGCTGCAGTACGATAGCTTTTGTTGGAGTTATTCATTCTATTCTTACAGTCATTTCAATATATTTTCAAGCATTAGAATATCGTCTTTTGTGGCATTGGCAGCATATAGGTTTATGCATTCTTTTGAAACACTGAAGGAGCAAGAAATTTTCTATAGAGTGAAAAGAGATTTTGACAGATAGACAGATAGACGGAGAAGGTGTCAGCCTAATGAGTTATTAGTTGACAGCCGAAAGAAGCAAATTCGAGTCATAAATAAGACTATCATCCAAATGAAGTAACCTGAGATTACATGGTTCGCAACAATCACAATAATATTTGGGATTTGTGTACTGTTTGAATATTACGTTACGCCTTATGACATATGAAATTTTCTTAATAAAATTTACCAGATGCTTTATATTGTTACGAAAATGAAAAATCTAGATACGGGTGTTTTACTTTTACATCGCTTAACATTAAAATTATAAACAAAAACTACAAAATCAAAACGTTGTAGTAAACAAACCTGTTTTCAAATTGTCAGACTGCTTAATATAACAACAAGCACCAGAATAAAAAAATTATAAACAAGTAAACAAAAATACACAAACAACACTACAATAATAAATGTAAACGTTGTTGTTTACATCGTTGTTTACATTTATAGAGATTTCGAGAAGGCGATGTCATGAACGTTCAAGAACATTCATTAAACTCTTTACTTTGCCATATAAAAGGTAAGGCAAAGCAGGCGACTGAGATAGTGAAGTTCAGTCAGTCTAGTATGAAGACGCGGTGTGTTCGAAGAGAGTAATCGTGGTTTGAAGAATAATTGTACTAATTGTTATCGTTTGTTTATGCAAAGGGTACAGTACACCCCAGATTGATACCGACTAACATTGTTGAGTTTGTCAGCGTAATAGGATTAGAGCGGACATTACTGGGTGGCACTAATATGCTGCTATTTTCTTCATAAAAGTGACCAGGTGATTTTGGTTTAAAACTTTTTGTTTACTGGGTAGCGTTTTAAAAAATGTGTAATTTTTTGAAATGAAACAAAATAATTTTTTTATTGTAAACTCACAGGCACAAGCATGTAAAAATATTTTCAAAACTTTTAAAGGAAAATAAATCATTTATAACACATACAACATATGATTGTTATAGCAGCTGTTGTTCAAATTCTAGTTTTAACTCCAAAAAAAACTCTGTAGAATATACAGAGAAAAATTTACTTCAAAATAAATATTGGTGTATTGCAACACAACAACAGCGTAATTGAAAAAAATTAAAATACAAATAAAAAATTAAAAATGAAAGAGAACCGTGGTATGAGAGAGAAAGACTGAATGTTAAAAGTACAAACGGATTCTAATTTAATTTCGAGTCAGTTTTTTTTTCTAACATTTGTTTGTTGTCACACATTTTAACAGTATTTTCACTGTTTCCATTTACAACAGAAGAAATTTAAAAGGAAAGGAGCAAAGAGAGTGAGAAAGTGGTAAAACAACAGGAAACTTTTAAATTAATTGAGGTAAAGGCTGTTTGGTTTTCTCTGGTGGCTTATGTATTGTTGCCGGATTTCTGTAGCCGCTGTTATTTATTTAAGTTACGCCATCATTTTAATTGTTCCATTCTCCATAGTTTCACTGTGGTCTTGACCAGCTGATTTCAAAACCATTGTTTGGTTGTGAGTGAATATGCTACAGGGATAGTGTATGAGTTTTCATATTTATATTGCAAACATAACGCCATAAACAATTTAAAAAAAATTGGCAACGAAAACAAATATATTCTGGTAAAAGATGTGCCGAATTTAAGTAAAGAATACGAAACAACAACAACAATAACATCATCTGCAAAACAATAGCAAAAAAGAAAGTTTTTATTTTACTTTCCTATCGGGCTTGTGAAAATTGTGTCGTTGCATAAATTTCATTTTCTATTACAACTTTTTCCCATTTACATTTTGTTTTTGTTATATGCTACTGTCATATTTTATTCGTCTTCTTCACAGAAAAATTATAAAAAAAATAAAAATCAATTCAATAAAAAGCAAAAGCATCGTTTAAATTGGAATTTCTGCTGGGCTGAACTGACAGCCTGCCTGATGGCCAACCTGCATCCCTTTAGTTCGTTTCAATACATTTTCAGGAGAAAAACTCTTAAACTTGGAGCAGACATATTTCAGTTTTAACAAAAACATGCATAAATTGTGTCAAAAAGTTTTTAATAAACGGACAAAGTTGGTTGCTTGTTTCTTCTGCTCTTAGATATCAGTTGGATACACTGCGTTTCGGTTAAAAGACACAAATATTTTCGATTGAATATTTATTTGCCTGATAGTCTGATTGCGGCTTGATTTTCTATTATTTTTACATCGCTTTGTCAGGCATTACGAAGCAACGGCTAGTCATTGTCACAAACTCCTTCATAACATCTTAAAGTGTCTCAATGATATGATCCAACAAAAGAAAATTTGGTAACTTTACTACATCTTTAAGTTAAGAAAGAAGGCAAGATGGAATGAAAATATCTTTGTAAGTCATAAATACAGAAATTGAACTGTGTTACAAAAGTTTTTACATTTTCTTTTTTATTCTCTACACTTAACACTAAAGTTAAGTTTTTACGAAATATTGTCAACAGTGTTGCCTGGTTTAACTGAGATTGGTTAAAGTAAAATTGCACAAGTGGTAACTCCAGAAGGCTTATCAGCCTTTTTAATAGGAAAGAGCTTAAAGGCTTAACAATACTCCGTTGCTGTAAAATCAATTGAATTTTTAAATCATATATGTATATGCAAACTTTGGAAAGGGGCATCCTTCCACAGCTTAATTTTTCAAAAAATTACCCTCTTCCTGTAATTATTTGTTGAATTTTTCAAGTTAAAATTGAAACGATTATAAGAAGTCAATTGTTACATTTTTACCTTTTAAAAACGTTGGAACATGAGCTCGTAGATTGTATATAAAATAAATATCAATTTCTGTTTAGTTTTAATTAAAATCCTTTTTATTCGCACAATTCTGTGTGCGACTTATCACAACTTGATATAACAACAACAATTGCTTCGTTTGTTATTCCTTTGTTTACACACATTGCATAAACAATAACAATTACTAGACAATTGGTCGACAGATCTTTGTAACGGAGATCCTCAAACCACGATTACTCTTTTCAAGCGCACCACGTCTTCACACAAGTCTGACTGAACTTTTACTAACTCACTCGCATGTCTTGCCTTGCCTTCGTGGCTTCGCCTTCTCGACATCTCTATAAATGTAAACATCGTTGTTTCATTATTGTTGTTTGTATATTTTGTTTAATTTTATTCTTGTGGTGTTTGTTGTTGTATTTTTGTTTACTTCTTTACCATTTTTTTTTTATAATTTGTAAACAAATTCATTGTTTTTTCTTTTTATAGCGTTTGTTTATAATTTAATGTTAAACAATGTAGAAGCAAAACACCAGATTCTAGATTTTGTCATGTTTGTAACAATACTTTCAATGTTGTCTTTAAAATAGTTCCTAACAGAGGAAAGAGTGAAAACTGTGAAATATTAATACGATCAATAGTTTAAAAACTTTTCTCCGCCGCGAATGAGGCAAAATAGTATTATATAGTTCATAAGCTATTGGAGTCTATTCGAATGGATTCGAGAATTTTATCTGCAAGAATAGGATCGTTTTAAATAAAATCGATGTTACGTAATTGTACTAAAATCTAATGCGAAAAAGCATCGCTTTCCTCTCCTGTTCCATTGTGTTCCATTCTTGAAATTCTTATGAAAAAATAATTAATAAAGTTTTTTCTTATCTTAAATTACCTGCAAAAAAATCCCATTACATTTCCGTACAATTAAAAACTTTTTGTATTTTTCGTATTATTTTTACAGCATTTTTTGCGTTTAATTATCAAAAAAGTTGGTAGACAAGCAAGAGGTAATTATCGGTGAAATAGTTTTTATTTAAAAATCAGTGAAAAAATGCGAAAAAAAACCGGAAGAAAGAAAAATTCCAATCAAATTAAACGTTATTTTCAAACGATTGTCAATTAACAATTTTCAATAAAAAGTTTTTCTTTTCGCTACTTTAATTAAAGTTGTTGTGTTGTTTCTTTCATATGGCAAATAAAAATGCAATAAAAATTATGCAATAAAACTATTGAAAGTTTTATAAAAAGAAATGCAATAAAAAACAAAACGAATTAAAAGTTAAATAAAAAATTCAAAATATTACAATATCTTTCGTATTCGTAGATGGCACTGATGGTTATATATGGGGAACACTGATTCGACTTTTTTAAATGAATACGTGCTGGAAAGAGGCTATTTCAGGTTACATTTTCAGTAAAGATCGTTCGGTCATTCGATCCTTGTGCACAAAGTAAAATGAAGTGACGGAAAGTCTGGCCCCCACGCCCTACAAAAGTTACTAGAAATTTGTAACCAGAGCATGTAGGTAGGCACGAAAGCTGTTAGGTATTGCGTTTAAAAACAATTACCTTTTCAAAGAAGTACAATGATCAAGGCGCACTTCAAATTTAGTCAATTTAATGAATTTAATGAATAGTCGAAGCGCTGCTAAACCGCACTGAAAACGAATCACTTCGTGTTGCATATGAGATTATTTGCGGTATTTACTAAAATTTTTCTGCATTGAGTTGTTTGTGCTCCTTCTTAAGCATGGACTGATTCCTTTCTCTGATGGCGTTACGTAGTGACAAAGGGTTACCAACAGAAGAGTCCTTTCTTAATTTCTTTAGAATCCTGCCCTCAAACTCAATTATTCAAGTATTGGATTGCAGCTCAATAACAAAGCATGTTTATGTTGAGGATTTAGTGGGATTTAAAGAGGTTTAGGCGATTGTGATCTAAAAGCAACTCGAATGTTTTAACGAAACAATCAAGAAAAATTGATTCTTATTGACAATCTTCATAGATGGTCTACTGAAAATTAGCTGCCCTTGACGGGTAACATATACTGTGTCCGTACAAAAATTTGTAGTGTTTTCAATTCGTATAAGGCATCTTCATAATGTCACACTACCCATTCTGTTGATCTAGTCTAAGAAATTGTACTTTGTTAGTTAGCAAAACTCATCGCCAGTCGCAGTATTTAGACTGATTATACCTTTTCCTATACTGAGCAATGCCTGTCATTGCCGTCAGACTATTGCTAGGTAGTTTGGTATATATTTATAATCTTTTCTTATTGTAATTACACAAAAAGTCCATTGGCTTGGGAAGAGTCTTTGTCTTTCCATCTTACCTCTCACCTGTTAAACAGAACTACACTTTCCATTACACAGAAATATTCTTGCTCAAATACCACAGTCAAATTACCTGTCTTTGCAAGGTCATCTGCCAGCTTATTGTTGGGAATCCTAAACAATCTGGAATCTAGCAGATCTCGAGTACAGTTTACTGTTTGGATTCTTGAAAGCATTACATTACGTACATTACAACCTTTCCGCCAGAATTACGATCTAGCTTGTCACAGCCCTTATGTTGTGCAGGTTCATTTTAAACATGAGTGGCAGGACTTATAGTTTAAAGTCAACTCCCAACGAAAGACTTTTGAGAAACTTTTCATGGCAATATTTTATTTCGCGCTCAAAGTTTTTGCCAGAAATCTATGGAGAGGAAGTCTGTTAAGAAATATTTTTTATATTTCGTTCTGGTGTCTGACCTGGGATTGGAACTGTATCCAAGCATCTAATAAGCCAACAAAGTACTAGACTATCTTCATTGTACATGAAGATATTTTGATGTAGAAAAACTGATAAAAAAAACTTTTATTTTATGATCCAATAAATCTATTCGCCGTAAAAAAATTTAAGTATTTAATTCCTGGATCAAAAAATTTAACGTAAATTTTATTTCAAAATTAGTGAATAACATAAAATTTGAATTAAATGGTTTTCACAACAATTTTATTAATAACCAGCAAAACATACTTTCAGCCATAAACCGATTTAAATTCATTCGAAAGATTTTAACTGTAAACAGACTTTTAAATGAATATTAATGCGTAAGTGTTGCAATTTTTAAATGGTCGTTTAATCACATCAAATGAATTTCAACTTTCAACTGATTTACCATTAAAGAGGAAACAAATATAAATTAAAATGAATAATAATGAATACATTTAGTACGAAAAAAACATTAAAAAACGAAGGGAAAGAATTGAAAAGTTGCATTATTATTTAATAACTATTTAAATGCGATTATTTTCTGTCATAATCGTAATTGTAGTGGCAAAAGATTTAATTTAAATTTATTTATTTCATTTTATAACAATTTTATTTCGTTCTTTCAATTGTTCATAATTATTTATGAAAATGGTTTTTAATTTTTGTTT
The DNA here is from genome assembly GCA_930367235.1 of Sarcophaga rosellei. NCBI lineage: Eukaryota > Metazoa > Arthropoda > Insecta > Diptera > Sarcophagidae > Sarcophaga > Sarcophaga rosellei. The sequence goes on along the minus strand of OV884020.1, from coordinate 65,153,684 downwards.
TTCTCTTGTCTTTAGAAACAGCATATAAACGGCAAACATTTAAAATGAAATTTCCACCACAAAAATATTTCCGTTAATATTTATTTATTTTGCTTTTAATTTCTTTTTATTAATATTATCGTATTGTGTCCTCAGCAACTATTTTCTCCATTTACTTCCTTTATCTACGGTTATTTAATACAGTTTATTTAATAGTTTTTTCTCTTATTTTCGTTTTCGCGTTCTACAATAATAAAAGCTTTTTTATATCGTGAAGTATAATCCTTTTTTATTGTGTTGCATTCTCTACCTCTTCCTTTTATTTCGTGGAAATAGATTTAAATGATTTCGCAATGGAACTAAGTTTATTAGTACAATAGCAAATGAGAATATTTAAAATTGTTTTTCCAACCAATGAAGTTGATAGTCTGAGTTGAGGGAATATTGTGTACATAGTTTTTGTTCAAACACAACATAATTGGTCATTCAACCCTTTAGTCAGGTTTACAACCTATCTTCTAACACCACTTATGTTGTGTGTGTTAAATTTATACATAAACAGCGGGACCTACAGTTTAAAGTCAACTCCGAATGACATAATGTTGAGAAAAGCCGGAGAAATATTTTTTCTACTTCGTTTTGTTGAAGATGTCTGATATTTGAGTTTGAACCGTAGCCTCACGTCTCATAAGTCAACACATTACCTACCAAATCTACGACGACATCTAGTACAAGTTATAAAACACTTAGCGTCACACAATTTTTATATTTACAGTTATTGCAAACTCAGGTCTATTCATGGATTTCATTATTATCGACAGAATGAGAAAATTACAGATAGGAAACACCAGTCAGTTTGACGAAAGCATACTGAAGCAATATTACAGTCAACCACGACGGGGTCCACGAATGTCTTAAATTTCCATAATAGTCTGTGTTTTTCTCTCTACTTTGTATTGTACTTGCTCCTTTAACCAATGGAGGTGGTTATTGATATTATCCAAACTGAGAGGCAAAGACCTCTTTGAGGTTATTCGAGGGAGGGCTTGCTGGGCTTCTTACACCACTGGCATTCTATAAGTGCTTTATGGTAGTAAAACACGAATAATATCGAAGCTAAAGCATTCGCATCTTTGCCACAAAAAATCCGCGATGGCAATTTGTGGCTACTAGTTTATTAAAAACGAATTTTATGATAATTACACGTACATATATACAAACATGCATACATAATTGGACATTATAATCCTTCAGTCAGGTGGTAATCTAGCTTCTTACACCACTTATGTTGTGTGCGTTAATTTTATACTTGAGTGTTGAGATCTAAGCTTAAAAGTAGACTCTGAACGACAGATTTTAAGAAACTTTTCATGGCAATTTGATTTTCTCTTAGAGTTTTTGCCAGAAATCTACTGAGAGGAAGTTGCTGAAGGAATACTTTTTCCGATTTCGTGTTGTTCGAGATGAATGACCTGGGGTTTTAACCGTAGCTTTACGGCTAATAAGCCAACACAGTACCTGCTAGAATACTTCGATTTCAATGACAATTAACGAGAAGAATATTGGAAATTTAGTACCTCATAGACTGTCAAGCATATCACAAAATGTTTTAGAATTGAAGCTTTAGGGTTGCTACTTGCTTACTTAATTGAGTTGTACTCAGGATTACATAACACACTTCTTGAGGGTGTTAATTTTTTCTATGAGTGGGGGACGTACAGTTTTAAACCAAATGACAATTTTAGAAAAAGTTTCTTAATAATTTTTTAAACAAATGTGAGCCTAAAAAATTAATCAATAGAAATTTAAAATATTTTGCATAATCATAAACAGAGTACATATAGCCGCATAGAGCTTAGCCAAAACGGAAACGAAATTTTGTTTAACAAAACCACACAAATACACAAAAAATTCCTATATTTTGGAAAGCAATAATATCCGCATATTTAACACGCAATTATTTTTGTTGTAGTCCCTGTTATTGTGGTAGGATTTTAATTCTTTTGGTTTAAAAATAGTTTTTTTTCTCAATTTACCAGTTGAATGCCAAACGATATTGGACCAAACAACAATTAAAACCCTGAATGTGGGTTTCATTGTATAATTGTTTTGAAACTCTGCCACAAAAAGTTTTCAAAACCCACACGCATGCAAGTGTATAGATAAAGACGCCTGAATGCAGTTAAGCAAATGCGCTTGTTGTTTTGTGCGTACGTGTTTGAGTGCATTTGTGTGTCCCAGCAATGTTTTAAATTATTATCAAGAGTCTGTTTATCAATGGTACCTTATAAAGAAGACATAGAGGCTTAAGCATTACCAATAAACAGAGTATTGCATACATGTTTTCTTCATTTAGTTTACAAATGAACACATACATTAATACATATTTATTTTCAGAGTATGTATATTTGATTATTTTCATTCAATTATTTACGAAATTTAATGCAAAATACATTTAAAATGAGAGTTTGCAAGACCATTAATATGCTGAAGCAAGTGTTGCACTATAAGGGCTTAAGTGCCATAACATAAATACATTATTTTGTTTTTGTTGCTCTCTCTGTTAATGAACGACATTGTTTATACGCATTTACATTAACTCACACTAACATACAAATGCAAAAGCGTTGTTACGAATTAAAAACAATTTCAGTCAAATTAAATAGGAAAACAGTGCCATTGACAAAAAGGGAGAGAAAGAAAGAGAGGAACAGAGAACATAGTAAAACATAGTGGAATGTGTTCAAAACAAACGTACACAAAACAATTGTCACACTCTAATACTGTGGCTCGGCAATGGGGGCACCAGAAGCAAAACAAGAACAAAAAAGGACAATCCCAACGGAAAGACAAAAGACAAAATTGCTTTCGTAGATTGTTTTTCGTTTTTTCTTTTTTTAATATTATTAAATGCACATTACGTTTAATTAAAAACAATAAATAATAATAAGAGATCGAATAAAATAAATAAAATTACATGAGACCAAAGCGTTACAGAAACGCAAACAAATTTTCATGTTCAACTAGGGAGAGTGGTGAAACGAAGTATAGTTGCGTTCATATTAAAACGAAGGATTTTGCTTTCAGCTTTGATTTTTATTCCAAATACCCATAAAACACACACACAGGCAATATGAATAAGAAGATTTTCTCTTATATTACCAACAGATTTCACTGTATGCAGCAAACTAAACAAGCAACAATATTATTATTATAGTTTTTTGGAAAGTAGGTTTTAGTTGCACTTGAATTATTTGGGTATGATTGTTCTACTTCCTCTGTTTTCTCTTCGTATACTCTTTTCATATGTCATAATATAATGATATGCATATATGTATAGGTTATTTTTTTATTTTTTGGTTTCTCTCCTCTTTTTTTAAATAACCAGATTCTCTTAAATCTTTTAAAGTTCACGTTTAATTTAAAGATTTTTCACACTTTCTTGTTTTGATTGGTGTCAATTGTGATTAGTTTAAAATCCCAAGAATATTTAATAAAATAGAGGTTTGTAGTTCACATGAAAACCTAAAGAAACCACCTAACGGGGTTAGAAAGCATATTCTCAGTGATCAGGTCCTATCACCTCCATATGAGATAACTATTCCCTAAAATCACTTGTGCAGAATATCCAATTTGGCATGATCTGTATAGCACACCGTCATAAGTTTTTACTGTCCAGCTCATCCAATTTAGGCCAAAAGAAGTTTGTAATCATCGATCTATAGTGCTCGTCGTTGACAGTGATGGTATATACAAACCTGTCGCCAAAGTAATATGGACGGTAACCTGTACTCCTCACACGGAAATGGCCGCATCGGATTCTCTGGCACAGTCTCTGCTGTGTTTCAGGAACGCACGGGTGTTGGTTGATCGTATACTGAACCATTGGACACGAATTTATTCTTCATACAAAGAATATACCCCTTGATAGTATGACTATGGTGATCATAAAATGAGCGAATGCTGTCGTTCGGAATCGACTTTAAAGTGTAGATTCCGCCACTCATGTATGAAATTAACCCTTCTGCATCCCTTGGATATGTGCCCTTCCTATGATCCTTTGGGTCAATATGACCCAACATTAAAATGTAAACAAAATTTCATATTTAATATAAGAAATTCATTTGTTTTGTTGTTTTTTTATTTAGTATAATAAAAAATAATGATAACTAAAATGAATAAGCCCTTCCTGAGCAATTATCAATTATTATTGCCTAAAACTGCACCGACCTCGAAATGGAACCAATAGTTCATCTACAGTAACATTTTCATGAGGATTGTAAAACACTTTGAGCCGATTACTCCACTTATCCCAAACGTTTCTTATAGGTGATAGTTTGTCACGAAGTCTTCTTTCTTCTCTATCTTCAGAGCTGTCAAACCGTAGATAAGCTCGCAAATCGCTTGAGACTCATTGTTGCTCGAAAAACTGGTCCTCCGTTTTTCTCATACGACAAGCTAGTAAGATTTTCTCCATGAGATTTATAAACCCCTGCCATTATTTGTAATCCAATATATACACCAAGCTCTATCATATCAATTTTGCCAATTATTTCCATATAATTCTACACCTCTTTGATTTGTCATTTGAATCACAATATTTTTTATATTTGGTGATATAAACAAATCGAACAAAGACTTTATATATGTTACCATAGATGTTGCTCTTTTGGTAGGACCAGGCTTATTCAATAAAATTTGATTTTTCGGTAACCTGCGTGTTTGAAATGGTGGTAGTTCTTTCCAAACTACACTTTTGTCCTTTGATAAATATGTAACTGAAGTGCTGGTATCTATTTCTACCGCATCTTCCACCTCCACGCTTTCATCGCTGTTATTTGATAATGAACATGGTTCGTCTTCTGCATCACTATCGGGTGAAAAAATTTCATCTTCATCACTATCATCAAAAATATCATCATTTTCGTCATTCATTATTTGTTGCAACTGAAGATCACTAAGAATCGGAAGCAATTTCATTATGGAACAATCAAGTATTAGAAATTTTATTTTACAATACTAATTTTTCTTCTTTGTGACATTATATAAAAATATTCAATTATGTTGAATTACAAAAAAAATATATGTGTGCTCTCTGATCGCCAAAAATTTAGCTGAACTCATTGAAAGAAAATATTCTAACGAGACAAAAGTTCGAGCATCATCAAAGCGAAATATTTTTATTTCACATACTAAACGGCAAATCACTCTTTTGTCAATACGTTGGCGTATACATATGTTATCATAAAACAAATTTCAAGAGATACCTTTGCGAAATTCTCCAAATCCTCACTTTGAACATAATAAAATTTTGAATGAAAAAATATTAGTTGAAAGCGATTTTATTGATTATTTGACTGAAAAAATTATTGATCGATGATTCTGAATGGTAAACTTCTAATATCGCATGTTGGGTCATATTGACCCAAAGGATATTAAATGTGTGCAAATCGTGTTTTAAAATGTGAAGCTGGAAGGAAAAACTTAAATTGTATTGTTTTCTTTTAAAAGCATAGTTTTTGTGCCTGTGATGGATAAATTAAAGTTTCACGATCATATCTTATAATTAATCTTATATATATTGAAAATCAAAATTGGGTCAAATTGACCCAAGGAGTGCAGAAGGGTTAACACACAAAACATAAGTTGTATGAGAAGCTAGGTCGTTATCCTGACTAAAGGGTTGTAATGACCAATTATGTATGTACAATAACTTACCTGAGCATGTTTATTTAATCCTTTTAGGTTCCGGCTTGATGGTTATATTCAACGTATAAAATGAGTGAAAGGGCACTCAAAACACATCATGTTATGACAAACATATTTATAAGAAATTGGAAATAAAAAGCAAGAAGAAGTATCATCATTTGAAAGGAGGAGGAAATCCTTAAAGGCGAAAGCTGTTTCTTTTATTTTTTGTTATAATTTTTCGTTCTTCTTCTTTATACGCCTTTGATTATTCCTCTTTTAAAATTGTGGTACGGTATGTTTTAATTTACACAAGATTTTTTTTGCCATTATTAAGGTGTCATATTTACATTTTAAGGAGGAAATTTCTTTTGTAGATATTTTTAAAAAAATTACCATTCATGCCTTAATTTTTAGTGGAATTTCCTTTTATAATTTTTACTTAATTTTTAATGTTTATTTAATGTTACAAAGTAATAATATTACCATCAAATTCACAAGCTCTTATACGGTAGAAACATTATTTCCATATTTTTTTGTTCTATGGTTTTTTTTATTTATGTTTTTTGAATGACAAATCAAAAACCATCATTTATCCGTTTATATATTTCTTTAATTTTTTGTCATGTTGTATTAAAAAGCAACCGTTACAATATACGTTCTAATAAGTACTAAAAATATTCCACAATTATAATGTTTTCAAACTCCAAAACGAGTGTACTTCGTGTTATTATTCTTTGCAGCATTTATAACGATGTCGCTGTCGTTGATTAAAAAACATCAACAGGCTCATATTCTCACTAACCAAAACAACATTTACTCTTGCACACGCACACATATGCTCCAATTACATTTGATTGTATTGTCTCGGAAAAGTCGAAAAAATATGCTCACAGCACTACGAATGTCCTTTTTCGTTCTAGCTGACTTTAAAACAAACGAAAAAAAAAAACGAAAAAAACCCAACAAATCCTGTGCCATATATTTTTTGTCTCCCAAATTGGAAGAAGTAATAAATGTTTCCATTTTTGTTTTCACCGCTCGTCGCTCAATGAGTATGTATTCCATTTCCAAAAACCTTCAAAATTGTTGGTATACCAAGATTCTGGTCATTTAAATCTGCAGAGAGAGAGAGAGCATTTTTCATTATATCTCTCGTGTGCTGCAAACGAATAGGAAGTTTATAATACATTTTTAGGGATGCTGATAGTACTAAAAAGAGTAAAAATTTTAAAAATTTCTGTATGATGTTCTCATTCTTAACTCTTTAGTACAAATTTAATCGTTCAATGCCACACAAAAATAATTTTCACTGTGTGTAAACATGTTTGATTTGTTTGTGATTTATGAGTCCTGCCACAAGTCGTCTTATTAGTCTCATTATGGTTTCGTATAAGCAATATTTATTTATTTTTTGTTGATAAAAAAAAAAATTAAATTCATGTGCTTGGCTTAGTATCGAATAGTCTCACAAAAATTGTATAAAATCTTAGAGAGACCAATCGAATTTTCTGCCTACTGAAATACTCATAAATATTTGTTGTTTTTGGTAATCAAAAAAGGAGCGATCATAAACTTTTGATCGAAACTAAACGAAATGCTTAAACTAATAATGGTTTAAATGTTTTTCCGTTGTCAAATTTTAAAACATACCAGCACTGTCGAGGCATAACGATGTGTGGTAAGGCGTCATTCCGCTGAATGCAGTATAATCACAAGGAATATGGCCTGTAAACTTGGTTATACTATTACAACATTGATAAATATTGGTCTGACAGAGATAAAAGAGGTCTCAGGAGGAGCAAAGTCGCTTAACTATCCAACAGTACATATAATAGATGTTGATACTTGTTATTTTCTGACACTCTAGACTCTATTTAAATCGATTTTCTAAATCAAGACGCATTAATCTAGATTTATCAGTCTTTAATATCATTGATTTGCTGACTTTTTGAAGCAAATTGTTCCTGGTGACCTCAGACCTTTCAAGATTATCAAATATCCGCAAATGTTTCCATTTTGCGGTGCAAAATTACGCTTTAATTTTAGAGTAATCGAAATACTTTTTTTTTTTTGCCATAATACAGAGCTCTGGATTAACTTAAAACCTATCTAAGCATTAGAGGAATAGGTATTTTATAATATATTTGCAATATGAAGGCGTGCTGGACTTGTTAAATATTTTAACTTAATAGTATTGTCGCCGTAGACTATTAGACAGTGTGTTGGGTCATTAGACGGGAGGTTCAAAATACTACTCAGACATCTCGAACTCAACGATGAATGAAAAAAATATTTCTTAAGCTGGAAATAAATAAAACTGCCCTGAAAACATTGTCAAAAATCTTTAGAGTCGACTTTAAACTGTAGGTTCCACCACTTCTGGATAAAATTAATACACATAACATAAGTGATGTAAGAAGCTAGGTCGTAATCCTGACTGAAGTATTGTGATGAACAATTATCTATGCCATGTATGCTAAAATATTGTTCTCGAAGTGTAAAGAATTTGTGAGTTCAATAAACTCATTTGACAGCTTCTAAATACAACCGAATTTGACATTCATATCAATTTGAATTCATATACAATTTTTTTCAACGCTTTATGCAGACCAAATTCGTATTCACAATATATCGGAATGATGAAAAATTTTGTGACCCATAACGTAAACATTTACTGAACATAACCTCATCCTTCTTACTCTTCCAATCTGTTTATTCTAACCACTTTTTTATTTTTTATTTTCAGTTCGCCATTTTTACGTGTATGTTTTTTAAGGTTGTTATCACTTTTCCATCGCTAAACCACTTTATTTTCCGACAATCGTTACAATTTTTAATTTTTTATTTTTTTTTTAGAAAAATGTTCTTTAAAGTTGTCAAAGGAAGTTTATGTTCACATTCGTGATTGTAAGTGTCGTAGTTGTTGCCGTAGTTATTGTTTTTCTGCAAATTTGTGAGCTATGAAACTGTGTAACACTTTAATAGAGTTCTAGTTAACTTTATACATCCATCGATTGGTAGTAGTTGAAAGATATTTTGCATACTTCGGAGAGCATTCATTTGCATACACACGTACCTCGGCCACTTTTATGACACATCGTTCACTTTAAAAGCTTTTCTTCATAAAATCATTTTTGTGCTTCTTTTTTTCATTTTTTGGAAATTGCTTTTCACTTATTTTTATTTCACTTCATATTTAGCCTTTATCTCTGCGACATCAATATAAAAAACATCAAAGAAGGATATGCAGAATAAAAAAAAAAAATAGAAGCATAGAAAGTTTTATTTGCTTTTGTTATACTCAGCAAATGTAGAAAATCCACAGGGAAAAATTGAAATCATCTAAGAAAAATGCGTACAATGCTGAATAGTATTCTTCATTTTATTTTAACTAAAATAGTTTTACATCAAAGCAATCCCACATGAATACAAACATAATAACATAAAATTTAAGCAGAGCATAATGGTTATACAAAAGTGATTCAAATCTTCTATTATTTTGGGTATAACTATGGTACCCATAATGTTTCATAAGTTACGATGACACTATGAGTATGTTCTTTTCCTTATTTAATTTTTACTTTGATGTGGAATATGATTAATGGAAGTCTTGGTATGTATACATACATTAAATAAAGCTAACGTATTTAGCATATTAATTACACGTATAGAGTGGGTCTAAATTTAAGAATGCAACAAAACAAAAACTGTTTGATATTTTGCTAAATTTATTTTGCTTCGTTGTGATTAACAATTGTTTCGGTTAGGAGTGGAATATTATTTCAATCACAAACCTCACAGAACCTCGTTACATCGGACAAATTATCGTGCAGTTTTTCTAGTTTATGGGGTCGTATCTTGACAATACCATCACAAATGTTGGCCTTCAAATGCTCAAATGGTTTGGCGACATAGCATATTTCTTTAACGACGCCACACTGAAAATAGTCTAACAGTGTCAAATCGCAGCTTCTTGCCGGCCAATTGACAGCACATTTTTGGCTAATTAAAAGGATATCAAACGTTTGACGCAATAAATCGATTGCGGCATGCTATGCGTCGCAATTGCACCATCGCATTGAAACCAAACACCGTTGATATCTACCATGAAGTTTACAAAAGAATCTGTTATCATGCTACGATAGGTGTCTCTATAGATCGTACTGGTTGCGCCATTCTCACTTTCAAAGATATTTGGGCCAATAATGCCACCGCCGCACAAGCCGCCCCCAACAGTCATTCGTAATGGGTGCATTGAATTGTGTAAGACCACGTGTGGGTTTTCTGAGCCCAAAGTACAGGAATTTTGCTTATAAACGTACCCACCATATGAAAGTGAGCTTCATTTGAAAATATGATTTTTGGCGAAATAGACATCATTGTGCTGTTTCTGAAGAATTTCTAAATGGTCTAACATCTATTCGAACAAATCCCAACGTTGATCAAACGTAAATGGATTCACAGTTTTTAGTGGAGATAATATACTGAAACAAAATAGAATAACATAAGTATTGCCAGATTCAAAATAAGCGAAGGTTCAAATTTAAACTGATGCATTAAAATAAAACTCAGGCTTATGGTAACGCCTTTTAGTTTTCAACGGACAGGGCAAATTACAAATGTAACGGTAGTGCGTTGGCTTAAGGCAGTTCAAACTCCAGGTCAGACATCTCCAACAAAACGAAATATGATGCGACTGCCTCTCAGCAGGTTTCTGGCCCGAAATAAAATTGCCATGAAAAAATTTTAAAAATTATTTAAAATTGTTATATCGGGAGTCTTGTAGCTCCCTCCTATTTCGTAAACAGTATTATATAAGATTATTTTATGCAATATATTTATTGTATTATTTTGTATAGATCATATTTTTCATTACGTAAAATATTATTTATGAATATGAAAAAATATAAATTTTATACCAGTTACAACACCCAAATAAAAAGCAACAAATATTATTTGAAATTAAAATAAAAAAAAAAATTTTGCAATCAGCATGGGAGTTATGGCAAATACCATTACGAACATGCAAATGGCATACTGAAAATTATAAAAACAAACAGAAAATACGTTAGCAACGAAATGCAAATCAAAACATAGGAAAAATTTTGGAAAAACAAAAAATAATAAAAATCACAAACATTTTGTTTGCATATAATCATAGTTTTATACTAAAAATTTCATAACGTTACAATGAAGTATCATTTATCATCAATGAGTTAACACACACACATACATACTATATTAGTTTACATTATGCAACTCTATGTCTGATATGTATACTACATTCGTTATAATGTTTGTGTGATTTATTCAGCTGAAAATTGTAACTGTATATGCAAGTGTATTTGTTGGAAGAGGAATCATAACAAATATTTTAATTTCTCTGCATCTGACTGACGGAAATGAACATGTAAACAAAAATTAGCATCCATAGCATCGAACGTATACATGCACACATGTATACAATTCAATATGCACATTTGCAGTAACGAATACACATTTATGTAAAACCTTCACATGTACAATGCAGGCGAAAAAGTGTTGAAATAATGGCTGCAATCTTATTGTATTAGACTATATGTGTTAAGGACATTTAAAAAATGTTCGTTGTGTTACTGTTAAGCCAAGAAAAATTTAAAAAAGTCTATTCGTCTGCGTGGAAATAGCAGAAGTATTCACTTGACCTATTAATACAAATTTTATAGACATTTAAAACATTAAAGTCCAATAGAAACTGCATCGGGTGGGCCATCAATCGGTTTAAATTTGAACCATCGGTTCTTTCGAATCTGGCAATACTTATTTCATTTTATTGTCATAAAATTCAGTACATTACCTCCTCTGAATGTAATGAATCTATTTACGCTTCGTTTTCGCTTCGCTAGATTGGCCAACGAGAAACTGCACGTTGCACGAACCTTTCACTTGGTCTTACAGAAGCTAATGCACCCATTACGAGTGACTGTTTGGTACGGTTTGTGGAGCATAGGCATCATTGTCCTATATTTCTTCAAAAATGAGGACAGCACAACCATTACGGTCAATGGAGACGCCTATCGCATCATGATAACCGATTTTTTTGGACATCCCTTTTCTTGGTATTGATGTGAACGATGTTTGGTTTCAACAAGATGGTGCAACTTCCCACACATCTCATACTATAATCGATTTATTGCCTCAAATGTTAGATGGCTATTTAATTAGCCGCAATTGTGATGTTAATTCGCCGCCAAAAATCTGTGGTTTGCGCCGTTGGACTCTTTAGTGTGGAGCGTCGTTAAAGTAAAGTGTTATGCTGACAAACCAGAGACAATTAAGCATTTGAAGGCCAATATTTGTGATGCCATTGCCAAAATGTGATCCCATCACTCGAAAAATTGCATGTAAATTTTTCAAATCGAATGAGGTACTGCAAAGCCAACCGCGGCAGACTTGCGAATAAAATAATATTCCATTACTTATAGGATCAATTGTACTTCACAACAAAAAAATAAATTAGGCGAAATTTTAAATCGTTCTGGTTTTATTGCATTTATTATATTAACTTTTAAATCACCCACCCATTATATTAACTCACATTATGCTCATATTTAATGTTGTACAATTCATAATGTCATGTACATATGTGACGTATGAGTAATATTTAATTCCATTAATTTCATACATGACAAAATCAAAGATATTTTATTGCATACTTTTTACGGTAACTATTCTGGTGTATGTAATACGATGCGTATACGTAAAGAAATATACTACCATATATACATACATACATAATTGGCTATTACAACCCTTCAGTCAGGATTACGGCCTAGCTTCTCAACACCACTCATGTTGTGTGCGTTAATTTTATACATGAGTGGCGGGACCTACAGTTTTAAAGTCGACTCCGAACGACAGATTTTTGAGAAGCTTTTTCATGGCAATTTTTACTCTCAGAGTTTTTGCCAGAAATCTGCTGAGAGGAAGTCGCCGAAGAAATATTTTTTCGTATTTCATTTTGATGTCTGACCTGGGATTCGAACTCGGGCCTTTCGTCTAATAAGCCAACACACTACCTACTAGACCACAGCGAAATATACTACCACTCATTTGCAATTAAACATTTGCAAGCTTTGATATGACAAATCTAATGGATTTTTAAAAATTTAAAATTTTTGGAGATATCCTATACTAAAAGTAAATACAAAAACCATTGTTCTAGGCTACATTCATGTATCTCCTTAGTACGCATCTTCCGCATCTTCACAATAAAAAAAAACAAATTTTAAACTGTTTTTGTTTTACTGCATTTAAACCTTTAAATGGTCCATATATGTATACACAACATGATACCAAATTTATATTTAAAATTTCCATATGAATTAATTATGGAGCCTCTGTAAACCTTATTTTTAAATTATTTCTTTGTTCTGCTTTTGATTTTCATTTTGCAAGTATTCTCGCGTGTATTGTCATCGAACTGCTGTTTACTACAAAGCACAAATTTAGCACTGTTAACATATATGTATATGTATATAAGACAGAAAGGTTATTTTGCAATACAAAAAAAAGCGATACCAAACGGATGGAACGCCCTCAATTTGAGTGAACTTCTTATTTGTTTTTCTATTTCAGTCCTCTAAATTTTTTTATACATATTGCTGAACGCAATATAACGCTCATATATTATATATTGGATCGATCGAATGAGGTGCTGCAATGAAATGCTTGCTGGGTATAGTAGTGTGTATGTGTAAGCAAAAGTTAAAAAATTTATTCATGTAAAGGTATGAATGAATATTGCCATTGAGTTGGAATAACAAAACTCATAAAAACTAACTCAAATAATTAAAACAACAAAATTGAAACTAGTAAAAAAGAAAAAAAAACAAAATAAAGAATTATTTGGAGTTCGAGTTTCAGTTGTTTAATTAAAAAAACTGTAAATAAGCTAACAAGAAAAGTTCATTTTTATATGTATTATTATGGTATAACTTCATTTCATTTACAGTTTTAAAAGTACATGAACAGTATGTGAAATCTGAATGGATTAAGTTTCTGCAGAATGTTTTACGTTTAGCAAATTAATTAATCGACTTAACTTTCACTTACATTTCTATGAATTTGAATGATTTAATCAATTTCTTTTTATTTGGAATTATACGAAGATACCGTAGTATAGTAGGTAGTGTGTTGGCTGGCTAGAAAGATCGTGAGACTTCGAATATTAGCTCTAACAAGAGCCTCCGTCAACACACGTTAGCTAAGAGGATAAGAGCTTGCGAAATCTGTTGTTTGGAGCTAATGATAGACTGTAAGTCATCTGTTTGTAGATGAAATTAACATGTACATAATATTGTTACAAAAATTAAAAATCAATATACTGGTGTTTTGCTTTTACTTCGTTTAATATTGAAATTATAAACAAAAGCTACAAAAACAAAACAATGCAGTAAACAAACCTGTTTACAAATTATCGTACTTCTTAATATAACAACCAACACCAGCATAAAAAACGGTAAACAAGTTTATAAAAATACAACAACAAACACCTGCATAAAAAAACGTAAACAAGTAAAGACAATACAACAACAATACTACAAAAATAAACGTAAACAACAATGTTTTAGAGATTTCGAGAAGGCAAAGTCATAAACATTAACCTTGAAGAACATTCATCAAACTGTTTACATTGCCATATTAAAGGCAATGCAAAGCAGGCGAGTTAGTGAGTGAAGTTCAGTCAGTCTTGTGTGAAGATGCGGTGTGTTTGAAGAGAATAATCGTAGTGTGAAGATCTGTCGAATAATTGTCCAGTAATTGTTATTGTTTATGCTAGGGATATAAACAGAGGACTAACAAAGACAAGCAATTGTTGTTGTTTACATCAAGTTATAAACAGTGGCATACATAATTGTGGAAATAATAAAGGATTTTAATTCAAACTAAACACGAACTTATTTTTATTTTACTGCGATCTACGAATTCATATTTTAAACGTTTTAAAACGGTAAAAACTTAACAATATGGATTGTGTGAGCAGCTAGGTCGTCATCATGAATAAACCATTGTAATATCCAATTAAGTTCGTAAGTAAAATATAAAAAAATTCCATTTCGTTAGTGATTAGGAAATCATATTATTCACAAAAATTAACTCTACAGCTGGAAAACTATGTCACATTTACAGCTATCGTCTGATAAAGCAAACATTTTTATTGAATATTTATCATTCCCTCACATATGTATGTATATGTGTGTAAATATGAACATATTCAATTTAAAAGCATTTTTTGGGTTTTTTTCTTTAATGCCTTTTCTCATTCTCTTTTTTCACATTTCGTTTTAAACTAAAGTAGTCAAGCAATTTGCAACCTCATTGTGTTTGGCGTAAATAATGGCACCACTACCGGTGGAAATGTGGAAATTTTATTCACTTAGTGAGGCAGCCGCTTTCATGAACATTCAACACACGGTATTATAAAAAACCATTAAATAAAGTCATTTTAAATATACACACATATACAAATACAGAATTGAAAGGCGTTGACGTATAAAAAAAAATATTTTGCATAATAATGCTGCGGCAATAAAATCATGGTGGAACTACAAATCGGGTGCAATTGTGTTCTGCTCATACAAGTGTGAAATAAATGCTTTAAAAAAGTGAAAAAAGTATTTCAATATGCATTTGTAGCATTAAGAAGATTAAATAAAATACGTATGCTTTAGTAAAATTCATAACCATGATATTTTTTTTTTTATTCAATATGTCATCTGAAATATATTTTCAGCAACAATTTCGTTGATGGTTGGCTGAAAGGTTAAAAAAATATATTTAAAAAAGAGTCATAATTGAATATCATTTTATTGCCAAAATGTAACAAAAATCTGACAGTTTTTTATTGATTATATTGAATGTAGCAGGCAAAAAAAAAAAAAAAACGTGCAACAGGAAGGCAATATTAATAAAATTTATCTGAGTAGTTAATTTATAATGCAGTCAAGTGAAAAAATTTACTGATTCATATGGCAATTTGGCATTTGAGCATGACATTAAAAAGAAAATATTTGAATATATTTCAATGACCTAGTCAGTGTCGGCACCAGTTGTGGATAGTTTGGGATTTATTGAGGAAATAATGAATAAGAGAGAGTATTTAATGTAGTCTAGTACGTATTGTGTTGACTTATTAGACGTAAGAGGTTCAAACTGCAACAAAACGATATCTGGAAAAATATTTCTTCGGAGACTTCCTCTCAATAGATTTCAGGCAAAAATAAAATAAAATTGCCATGAAAAGTTTCCCAAAAATTTGTCATTTGGAATCGACTTTAGACTGTAGATTCCGCAGCTCATATATAAAATTAACACACATAACATAAGAACAAATGTATTTCAACATTCTGGAGAACAAATTCACCATAAATTTTTAAGAATTTAAAATTCGTAATGGTTATTGCTTCCAACAAGTCAATGAACCCACTCATAGTGCTGTAAATGTGAAGATGTGATTTTCCTACCAAAGTACCCAAAAATTTAATACGCGTGCAAAAGGATCCATATGACTCCAACAGAGTATTTAGGGGATCATGTGGCAGAATGGTTACATACGTAGTTTCTGAATCCGAAACAAAATCAACTGAAACCCTTGTGTATAAGTGCATGGCGGCAAATAGCAGACAATTAACGCTTAACAAAGCTAGTAGATTCCATGCCGATTGGATTAATGGAGTCATTGACGTTAAGGAGTATTCCACTAAATTCAACATATAACATTTCAATACGTTGGTCATTTTCACCTTAAATATATTTTGACTTCTTCTTCGGTAGTATCTACATTTTTGCGATGTAAAAATATTGACTCACCAGAAAGTTTCCCTTATTTTTCTTATGGTTTGTGAAAAACCTAAACACTTTTTTTTGGATTTATAACAAAAGAGAAATAAAGTAATAAAATAAATATAAAAAACAATAATTATTTTTAAATATAATTTCTTAAAAGTCATGAAATTACCTGACTTTTTAGTCGAGTGGGTAGTGTGGTGAGTTATTAGATTGGAGGGTACGATTCAAACCCCCATGTCCGACATCTACCGCAAAACGAAATATGAAAAAATATTTCTTCGGGCACTTCTTAGAAAAAAAAAATTACAAATGTACGAACATTGGTTATTAGAATGGATAGAGTACTTTTAAATTAAAATAAATGTTTCGTTTTATTTTGTTCAAAAAAATTCATTAATTTGTAAAACAGTACTTACCATTGCATACGTATGTGTTATTTGCTATTATAAGGCCAATTGAAAATATTACTCATACGTTCAGGGGGGTGTTATTGAATGATCGTACTATGCAAACATAAAGGAAATGAAGGTTTATTTCAAATGTAAATGGAATTATTTTATAAGAACGAAAGAGGAAATATTTTATTATTAGAATTAAAAGTCTAGATTTTCGAATCCTATAAATAAAATACTGGTAACCGTACATATACGGTTATATTTCATAAAATAAATTAAAGCAAATTAAATTAAATTTTCCTACTTTTTAAGGTATAAACACATAGACTACAGACGACAGATAACAGAAATCTGCCAAGTTTAGATTACACACGTTTATATAAAAACGAACAAAAAAAGCCAAGACAACAACAACCTAAGCAGTTTCTGCCCAAATTAAACTATTTTCTATTTTTGTGACCAGCTAAAAGCAAATTAGTGTAGCCAATACAACATAAAATCATAATTGAAGAGAAACAATTCTAAAATTAAGAAATCAAAAGCAATCCATGTATTCATAATAAATAAAATAGAATTATAGATTAAATTTTGTATCATTTGATAATTTTGTAATTCATTTGATAAATGTTTTGTGTGTGCGGTTTTTTCATAAGTGAGTTTATTTTTGTGTACAAAAAAAACCTGATAGTGACAACACTGAAAAATATATTTAAATTCCAATTTGAAAATTATTGCAGATTCTGCTCTGCTTTCAAAAAATTTAAGCAGTCGGCATATGGCAGAAAAAACAGTTATCAGTATTTTCTGTCGAGCTGCGGAACTGTTGTCTGTCGTCTATGTGTTTATACCTTTACACGTGAATATAATTCAATAAAAAGACAATAGTAAAACGTATTGAAATATATGGATTATAAACTATTAAATTAAGCTAGCCAACCTACATTACATACATATTTCCACTTTAAATGACTCTACTTGCCCATAATGATTAGTGAGTACTGTTCTAATTGTTATACACGAACATGTAAGCAAATTCACTTCCAATATTACTTTATGGTAATAAATATAGCAAAAGTTAATAAAAGAATTTTTTTTACAATAAAAAAAAGAAAAGTACAAATAAATTGTTATAATCAAATGTTACTTATATTTTATTATTACATACATATATACACAGATAATTGGTGATTACAACTCTTTCAGTCAGGATTGCGGCCTTGCTTTTCACACCACTTTTGTTGCGAGAATTAATTTTATTCATGGGTGGAGGGACCTACAGTCAACTTCTCAGCCATGTAAAAGTTTTTTAAAAATATGTCTTTCGGAGTCAAATATAAACTCTAGGTCCCGCCAATCATGTTTAACATTAACACACACAGCATAAGTGGTCTAAACAGCTTGGTCGTAATCCTGACTGAAGTGTTGTAATGACAAATTACGCATGTATGTGTTTTGATTATTGCCATTAGCTCTACGGATTTTTATAATTTTGTATTTTATTTCGTTTACAATTTAATTTTATTTGATTTGCCATTTATAAGGAAGGGGGTTAACATCACCAACTGGTACTTATGTAAGAATACAAATTTTCTTTGGCTTCACAGTAAGGCAGGAGGATGATGGTAATAAAACCAAATAGACTTTACTTTTAAGTTTACCTTTCTCATTGCTTATATTTTCTTTCTTTAAATTCCCTTTACAACACTTACGTTTGTCGTTACGTTAAACATGCCTTTGTGTGCGTGAGCTTGTGTATGATGTTAGCTGGTAGCCAATTGATCTATGCTTTTTGACCTTCAAAATCCTTTGGGTATCTTAACTCATTAAACTTATTTCACACGCAGGCTTCGTCTACATTAATCTGTCATTTGACTTTAATTCACAGAAATCCCGTGGCTCTATTAAGTTCTCCGAGAAAAACTTAAGCAGACAAGTATTTTTCATCATTTCCTTTTACACTAACACTGATTAAGAGAATAAAAATCAGAAAGGCAAACATTTACACTTTATGTTTTTACCTGGTATGTACATTTTAAAATTCATCTTTAGTTTTAGAATGGGTTTGTATAACCAAGCATGGTTGTGCCTCGAAATAGTAGAGTTTGTATCATTCGACCAGGAGTAAATTTCCTGGTATGTTTTAGAATTTATGTCCTTGTATGTGTACAATTGTAGTTGTACAGTTGTATTAGTATTTGTTTCTTTTAGTGTGTTAATACCTTAATTAAGTTAAGCTATCCTTTGGGCAAAAAACGTACACAATTTCTCATTAGTTTAATGTGTAGGAAGAAAAGAGAGGGAGAAAGATGGAGAAAAGTAAATAGACAAGCAAGTTTTTTAGATCCCATTTTATTTATACATATACGTATATACACGAACATGTATGTACAAAAACAAATCTTTTTTCTTTTATTTGGGTTTATTTAATAATTTAATAGAGTGTTAATTTGTGAACTTTTACTGTGTTGTATATTTAAATAATTGCCTATACAGTGAAGACGTGTAAAATGTTTAATTTTATGTTTCATATGTAGTTAAACTAAGTTATAATATAATTTAAATAAATAAAAAGAAAAATAATCTTGTTTTCAATGAAATTAAGCAATGCGTCGTACATTAGGGCGTATGATTATTATGTTAATCGTAAAATATTACTCATACATACATACATACATACATAATTGGCCATTACAACCCTTTAGTCGGCATTACGGCCTAGCTTCTCGCACCACTCATTTTGTGTGCCTTAATTTTATACTTGAGTGGCATGACCTACAGTTTAACGTAGACTCCGAACGACAGATTTTGAGAAACTTTTTCATGACAGGTTTATTTACTCTCAGAGTTTTTGCCAGAAAGCTGCTGAGAGGTTGTCGCCGAAGAAATATTTCTTTTTTCTAATAAGCCAACATACTACCTACTAGACTACGGCGACTACATATTACTCATACGTCTACTAATAATCACATCAAAACTTGTTTTAGCTACTGTAGTTCACTTTTTGTTTTGTATTGTAGTATTTGAGTAAATATTTAGTGTGTGGAGAAATGGGTTCTTATGATTTTTTTAGTGTATTTGTGCCTGATTTGTATATGACATGTGCCACTCTATGCTAGACTTATGTAAAATAATATTTATTTATTACACCATGCTATCAATTGTTGTTAACCTCTGGTCTTTTGAGGATCTTTCAATTTTGTGAAGAGAAATAAGATAAATATAGTAACTGAAGGTGTAACTGTATTCTATTCCGTATATTAAGTTCTCTCTTTCTTTAGAGCGTTTAGGGTTAACCTTCTACATTACAGCCATAAATTCATATTTAGTCAGAAATTTATGAACCACAAGCTCTACTTTGAGAAAATACGACTGTTTACGAATAGCTAGATAATGATTTGATTTAAAGTTAAAAAAAAATTTGTTGAATAGTTCATGCCAATATAAAGATAATCGATATCTAAATCTTCTAAATTTTCTTCAACGTTTCAATCACTTTTTGGTAGAAAAAAAACGGAGAGCCTCGAGCAACATGTTGTATTAAAGCCGCAATTACTCATGTATACAAGGTTTCATCTTTCACTTGAATATTTTTATTTTTCCTACTAGTGACTTTAACAAAATTAAATGATCCCCCTCCAAAACGTTTTTCGACACCCGAAAGCATTAGCGATTCATATATTATTTTTTAATTTTTTTATATTTTCATGGAAATGGCTTAGTTATACAGGGAATGGTGGATGGGAACGCAGTTTAATATCTAAGGATATTGGTAGGCTTTGGCTAAAACATACGGGTATTTTGGCCATTAAATCGTCAAACTTATTTTTATTTCTCAAAAAAGTTTTGAGTAAAGGCATCTTCAAATCCGAAGTCGCCGTAGTCTAGCAGGTAGTGTGTTGGCTTGTTCGATGTAAGGCCGCGCTTCAAACCCTAGGTCAGACATCTCCAACTAAACAAAATATTAAAAAATATTTCTTCGGCGACTTCCTCTCAGCAGATTTTTGACAAAAAAAATTTTGACCTTGAGAGTAAAAAAATTGCCATGAAAAGTTTCTCAAATTCGGAGCCGACATACATTACACTTAAGGTTCCGTTACTCATCTATAAGATTAACACCCACAACATAAATAGTGTGGGAGGCTAAGTCGTAATCCTGACTAAAGGACTGTAATGACCAATTATGTATGTATTGAAATCAGGCTTAAGGGAACTATAAGTATGGTGATGATAATGATAACAGATTACCTTAGACCTGTAACAAGTCATTTGTGTGACTGCAAACGCAGCACAGAGACTGAGCGCCACACATGCATGGAGTATAGTTATCTAAATACCTCTACATGATACCTAAGCTCGCTTTCAATCATAGTTTTACAACAAAGATACAAATCCTATTATTCTAATAGATTATACCTGCCATAGAGAGACTTACACTCAGAGGATGACCCCTAATCATGAAGTGCATTGTGTGGAATTAGGAAAATAGGTAATGGCAAGGAGCACAGAGTGAGTAGTGTTTGTGGACGATAGATTTGAATCCTTTCATATTATAATTGACAGGAAAGGCCTCTGCAGTTAGAAAGTTCCACATACGGATAGTCCGGCTAAAGAATGATACAATGCATGCGATCCACAGGTCAATCGCTTGAGTGTTACGTACGAATATTTGATTCTCGAGGACAAGTGCAGTAATTACGCTCGAGCATAATCCGTAGTAGCATCATTAATAAGAACCTTCGTCCTCCTGTGTAATTTGAGCTATAGGCCTCATACATGGCCCATACATGGAATTCGTATTCTATTCTCGGTTGGATATAAGTGGTGTAAATAGTAAGTGAAGTATTTCATGCACCGTCTTAGGAAATCGTGCTTCTTTCGATGTTTGATCCTGTAGTATTATTTAGTTTGAAATAGTGACTACAAGCAGTACCAGTTTGGAAATTTGTTGGCAATATATGTAGGTTTTTAAACAGTAATGTAGCCAATGCTTCAACCCTGTAGCTCAGTGTTGTTTGCATAGCTGCTAACTCACTCCAAAAAGCCTTTTTTGTTATTATATATAGAAAACAAACACTCAATTGCAGACTAATGCAATTTATTTCAATGATTCTTAGACGTTCTCAGCATTCAATATGAAATGATGACATTTAGTTTCTAAGAAAAATAATTTGTCAGCATTTGTGCATATGTGCAATGTAATTGCAAGAGGTTTTTAGCTTTCTCTCTACGTTTTGATTGCGCATTTTTTGTTCTAACTTTAAAAGCATACATACATGTCAGTTCGTAAATTCTGTGAAGCCTCATCACGGAGAATAGGTTTGTGTGCGTGTATGTACAAGTATGTATTTGTTTATGTTTTATATGTTTTAAACTCTTTGTATGTGTCATACATTCAACATTACAGATGGAGTGCTTATAAACAGTTTCCCACTCACTAGCAAAGCATATAAAAAAGCATTTATTTTTAAACATTAATAACTGTACGTAAATGTGTGAGTGATTGTTTGAGTGTATGTGTTAAAATATATTTATTGCTTGTTTTATGCCTGTTAAGTATTAAATTAAATTTCCCAGTATCTTTAGTTGAGTGTATATTGAACACTTACTGTTGCATGCATCATTTAGTTATGCGTAAGTCAATATGTGTGCATATATATGTACTTTGTTGGTATGTGATGGTAGAAAGAGCGTTAGATAGGGAATGACTGCATATCAATGTTGTACAGTATATGTATAGACTGTATTTACTGTATTTACAATTATTTTACGGTCACTTTAGGAACCCGTGTAAGTGTTTTTCCATTACCTGAAAATGTTGTAAACGATTGAAGGCATGATGTATGAGTATTTCCTATGAAATAAATTTAATTTAAATTCACTATGACAGAGAAAACCAGAGAACAATAAAGGAAGAAGAAAGAAATTAAGAAACAATTTATTGTAATAAAGTACAGTACTGTTATCGGGTGGGCCATCTATCGGCTTAAACGTGAACCATCAGTTATTTCGAATCTAGCAATACTAATGACATTCTATTCTGTCACTAAATTCAGTATATTATCTCCACTGCACGTAATGAATCACTTTATGCTCGAGAGACTTTGACATATTTTCGAATGGTGCTCATTTTCATTTTGGTGGATACGTTAATAAGCAAAATTGCCATATATGGGGCCCATAAAAGCAACACTGGTCGTATAGAAGCCAATGCACCTATTGCGAGCTATTGTTTGGTAAGCCTTTTGAAGAGGGAGCGTCATTGGCCCATATTTCTTTTAAAATGAGAACGGAGCAACCATTACTGCCAATGGAGACACCTATCGCATCATGATCGTTTTTTTGTACCCGCTCTTAGTGGTATTGATGTGTACAATGTTTGATTTCAACAGGATGATGCAATTTGCCACATATCTCATGCCACAATCGATGTATTGTGTCAAATGTTTGATTGCCATTAATTAGCCGGTAGATGATGTCAGTTTGCCGCCAAGAAGCTTCAATTCGACATTGTTAGACTATTTGATGTGGGCCGTCGTTAAAGAAATGTGTTGTACCGACAAACCAGATACAATTGAACATTTGAACGCCAACATTCGTGATGCCATTGCCAAGATAATCCCTCAAATCCTCGAAAAAGTGCACGAAAATTGGTGCGATTGAATGCGGTAGTATGAGGCCAGCCGAGGCATTACATTTCTAGCCAGAACAATTGTACTTCACAACAAAAAAGTAAATTTGTCAAAATTTCAAAGCGTTTTTATTTTATTAAATACATAATAGGCCATTACATGACCTCAGTCTGTATTACGGCCTAGCTTCTCAACACCACTCATGTTGTGTGCATTAATTTTATACACGAGTGGCGGGACCTACAGTTTGAAGTCAACTCCAAAGGACAGATTTTTAGAAACTTTTTCGTGGCATATTCGTTTTAATGTCTGGCCTGGGGCTCGAAACCGGGCTTTACGTCTAATAAGCGAACACACTACCTACTAGACGACGGTGACTTTAACTTGTTTTATTACACTCTGAAATTTAAACTTTTAAATGGTTCGCCCTATATAAGAAAGTACTCTTCTCTTAACTAAAAATCTGTAACAGGAGGCATTATCAATGATAAAACATGACATTGAGTTTTAATATTTTTCTTCAAAAAAAAACTAACAGCCTGTACGTACTTACAACCTAAGAATTGAATAGACTTAATAAGCAGTGTTTATATAAGATTCTAAAAAACATCCTATATTATAGCATTGCTGCCAAAAAATGTATACTTTCCAAACAAAATATTATTTTTATTGACATTCATTTATTTCCCTTTTTTTTTGTAAAAGGCAGTTGCACGCAATAATATGCCCAAAAAGGCACCTATTTTCTTTAACTTCGTTGTTTTTCGCCTTTTTTAACTTAAAATACTTGTGCAATACTTTAAACCGCAGTAGACAGGCGTTATTGTTTGACAGAAGGTCGTAAAATTAAATTAAAGAAGTTGAAAGTATTATAAAAGCAAGCCTTAGTTCTTTTTCCCTTCGCACTCAAAACCAAAGAATTGTATCACGGCATAATAAAACAAGACTAAGAGCAACAAAGAGAGAAAAAAATTTCAATTTTATTTTCAATTTCAGCGAAATGAATTATTTTCACGATAAATTTACATTTATTTTGTGTCTCGATGGTTTTGGTGTCTGCTGTGCTTGAGAAAATGTGTCTTTGATATGCAATTTAAGAAATTGCTTCAAAAGCATGGCTATAATGCCACAAACCTTAAAATTTTTGATGTAATTAATTCCTCTGTTTCGTCATTATGTTTCACGACAAGTTAAGAATTTTGTAATTAATTACGCAAGAGAGTATTTTTAACACTTACAAAGGGATGTCAAGGGATGTTTAATTAATCGTTGTGCTTTCATAAGAACACCAAGTACAAGAGATACAATTTTAAGAAATATTTCAAGGGAGTTTTAAATATTTATTTAATATTTCATATCATGTTTCATTTCTCAAATATCTTTGGCGTTCATATAATTCAATAAAGGTTGCCTAAATTCCAATAAAATTTCAATGAATTTTCTTAAGTACCTAAGTATCAATGCTGGAGTATTCATTCCATTTTACTTAAGAAACCATTTTTGCTTTAAGCTTCTCTCCCATTGAGACTACTAGTCTGAATTGATGCAATTCTTTAAAAATATTTTCCTTAAAAGTATTAAAAAAAAGCACAACAAGCACCTCACAAGTGTAAGGATGATAACAAAAGCAGTTGAAAGTAAAATGCTGGTTGCATAGAGATAGTTCAAGTGTCAATTGTTGCCGAAGAAGTCGAATACTTGAATTGAAATGATGAGTAGTTGTTGCTGGTTTTGTCACTTTTATTTTTATCTCAGCTTTCTCTTCTTTATATCTTCATCGACAGCTTGTTTCTTTTATACTATCGGGATGACTGCATGTCATAAAAGTGTTGCTGTTGGTGATGCAATGAAGGGAAATAAATTAAATGCCACATGTCGAGTGTTCATTGTTTTACGTTTTTTTGAAATACAAATACGGGATCTTTACTGTTTGAGAGTTTAGTATCACGTGATTCTATTGAAAATGTATTCCATGAAATTTTAAATGTTTTTTTTAGTACAAGCGTCGGAGACAATATGTAAAGTGTTGGTAAAAAAGCTGTTAATTGCCAGCCAAGTTGCAAAAACATTATTGTAAACTTTAAATAAAAATTTGGTGTTTAAGCTCTGTGCAGCTTATTTGACATTTTAGTTAAAATTATCAGCAAGGTCTTACACATACACACAAAAGCCTTCAGTCAGTATTATGGCCCAACTTCTTACACCACTTATGCTGTGTGTTTTAATTTTATACATGAGTGGCGGGGGCTAAAGTTTTAAGTTGATTTTGTAGAACACGGAAATTTTATTTACTCCCAGAGTTTATGCCAGAAATCTGGTGAGGGGAAGTCACCGAAGAAATATTTTTTATATTGCATTTTATTGCAGATGTTTGACATGAAGTTTGAACCGCCGCCTCGACACATTATCTACTAGACTACGGCAACTAAAATGAAATGAAATTAAAATTCATTAATTATATTGATAGGCCACCGGATATTATGGCATAAACAAATTTCTATTTGAATGAACCAGAAGAAATTGATGATGTCGAGCCGCCTCTCTATTCCGCTAGTGCAATTGTGGAACAGAATTTTGACAATTTCTTGATCTGTTGTAGTTAGTAAGGTTATTACAGC
The DNA here is from genome assembly GCA_930367235.1 of Sarcophaga rosellei. NCBI lineage: Eukaryota > Metazoa > Arthropoda > Insecta > Diptera > Sarcophagidae > Sarcophaga > Sarcophaga rosellei. Next base: position 65,127,542 of record OV884020.1, on the reverse strand, counting down.
GTGTTTCTGGATTTGTTCCACACTTGATTTCTGAAAGTCAGAGAACATTAAAGATAAAATTTTTCTTAAATATTTCGTTAATGGTCGTCATAGTCTCTTAGGTATAACGACAGCCCAGATTGCTTCAACAAAGCGGAATATAAAAAAAAATATTTCTCCGACGATTTATTGTCTCAGCAGAATTCTGGCAAAACTCTCGAAAGTAAATAAAATTGCCCTAAAAAGGTTCCGCAATAATCTATGTCGACTTGAAACTGTAGCTTCCATGTATAAACATGTATAAAACTAACACACACAACATAAGTGGTAATCCTGACTAAAGCGTTGTAATGACCAAACTCTGTGAGGGTTTATCACAAGAAGTTTGTATAGTAAGGCAGAGTACTACTTACCTGACTATCTTATTAACTTATTTACTTCCAGTTCCTTATATTTTTATTTATTTTGTAAATGCTGCTGTTTAACCAATGTTGCCACTTTATTCCGTATGATAAATACTTTACTGCGAGTAGAGTTATAATGAACATCGCTTAGTGCTTAAGATGACATTTTTTATAGAAATTTAATATCGCTTTCAACATTAATTTTTCCCATGTGCTTTCATGCAGGAGAGTATAAGAAAAATGTAGTTGTTTATGATATTCAAAGTCAAAATATAAACATTTTAATATTCATCATCATTTCAGTAAGAAACACTTCATGAAAATTATTTAGAAGAGTACAAGGAAAAGACGAAAACACCTGAGACTGTAAACTAACTAAAACACTACTTAAAAAGTTTTTTTACTACAGTGTCTGGTGCGTTATGAATGATATAAAGATATTTTTGTCATATTATTTTATTTTTTTTTTTTTTTAGTTTATAGATTAGGATACCCTATTAGCTATGAGACGGTTAATGTACAAATTAAGATTTGAAAATATTTTTTGATAGTTTTGTTTGGTGTTTAATTTTCCTACCAATATTTCTCTTTACCCTAGAAGGAACCCTTGGGTTTCTTATCGTTACTTTGCTGTTTATTATCGCTCATTTCTCTTTCTCTCATTTTCATCATTGTTCTAAGAGTTTTACAGTTTATCACATACACACCAGCAAAAGTATAATAGCGTAGCTTGATAGAAACATCCTCTTTAACATATTTCTCTCGCTATTAAGAGATAGCAATGTGCCCTTTTGTCACCTAATTTCTCTACTATTGATGCCTTTGTCTTTATACCTCTAAGGAACTTACATATTTAGAAATTTTTTAATGAATTTTTTGTCATGTATTAGACAAAACTCTGTTCTGATAAGTAAAGTTCCTGTGAGTCCTTGGAGTTCACTGGTTTGTTACAACAATAGTGAATTATTGCTCCTGTTGTTCAGGTAAATATTGTTATGTTTTAACCTTTAAAAACGTTTAAAATATCAGCTCGTAGATTGCAACTAAAATGAAAATAAAGTTGTCTTTAGTTTTAATTAAAATTCTTTTAGTATTCGCACAATTCTGTGTGCCACTGTTCGCAACTTGATGTAAACAACAACAATTGCTTTTCTTTGTTAATCTTATGTTTACATCCTTTGCATAAACAATAACAATTACTAGACAATTATTCGACAGATCTTTGTAACGGAGATCAAACCACGATTACTCTCTTCAAACGCACCGCGCCTTTACAGAAGACTGACTGAACTTTATTAACTCAGTCACCTGCTTTGCCTTGCCTTTTATATGGCAAAGTAAATAGTCTAATGAATGTTCTTGAAGGCGAACGTTCATGACTTCGCCTTTTATTGTAGTGTTGTTGGTATATTTTTGTTTACTTGTTTGCCATTTTTTTAAGCTATTGTTTGTTGTTATACTGAGCAGTACGCGGCAGCAGTACGGTAGTTTGTAAACAAAGGAGGAGGAAAACGAGAGGAGGTAGAAAGGAGAGGCTATAAGAGATGGAGGAAAAAATATGGACCAAAACCACACAAGAGAGAGAGAGAGAGCGACTAAAACTTTGATGCCGTAGCACTTCTTAATCTATTTATGAATCTATGAAGAGCTCTAATGACAAATTTCGACAAAGAGCCCAAAACTTCGAAGAAACACATGACTGGAGTCCGTAACCTCAACCTACAAAAGGCTGGAACGTCGCAGAGGAGTTATTCAATAGTTTACAAACCGTCCTCATTGCAATGTAACCCATAACAGACCGGCTGGGATCTGTTACAGATCCTTGTCAGCGATCTGATATCGCAGTGCCTGTAATGAAACCAACCAAAGGAATCAGTTTATTTTAATTTACATGCGAATGTACATAATTGGCTGTCGTAATTTTTAGTCATATTCAAATGCCTGACTTGACTTCAAATCCGAAATAAGAATTCATTGCTAAGTAGCAAAGATAGCTTGATACTGAAATTGTTCATTAAATTTTCAGTTGGGTTTCTTTCCTTACAGGAAAGACAGACAGTAAGCCCTACCGGTAGTTGCAGCGAAAGTAAAAATGTCATTCCCTCTGCTACGTTGTACTTAAAAACAAAAACAATGATACTCAAGTTAAATTGTTTCCACTAAACAAAGAACGCGGCAGTAGAAACAAAAAGAATACAAGAATGAAAAGAAATTGAGACAAAACTTACGAGAAGTTCAGGTAAAAATATATGAGCAACGACTAAGGTCTAGGATAACAACAAAGGGTAGAGGTGGTATATTTTTATACCCTACATTACTAAAAGTGGTATTTAAAGGCCCCTCTTGGAAGTTGTGGAATAAAGTTTTGCAAAAAAATATTTTGAGGAAATCAGAGATCAGTTTAGAAAAGATTTTATCGTCAGTGCGTAATTATGTTTAGCTTAGAAGGTGTTACTAGCAAACAGATTTATTAAACCTTCGAAATCTGGGTAGCAATGATTGAGAGAAACGAAGACTTTAAGTCAAGTTTTGTAAATGAAATGAGAACGATTAGAAATGTTTACATTGATACAAATACATATATACACATCTGTGTAACCCCTCAGTCAACATTAAGACTTGGCATCTCACACCAGGCTGAGTAACGGGGCTTAGAGTGTAAAGTCGACAGATTTTTGAGAAGCTTTACATGACAATTTTATTTACTCTCAGAGTTTTTGCCAGAAATATGCTGAGAGGAAGTTGCCGAGGAAATATTTTGTAATATTTCGTTTTGTTGGTGATGTCTGACCTGGGGTTTGAGCCGCAGTCTCACGTCTAATAAGCCAACATACTACTTCCTAGACGACGGCGACTGCAAAAAGATATCGTAATCAATTGTGTCGTAGGGTATCCAATAGAGTATGTTCTTTTTATCTTTTCCCCACTCTTTATTCTACTTCTATGCACAGAAAATATCCACCAACTTCAGTGACTACAAGGGACGAGTGTGTAAAATATGGTTGTTTCCCCTTTCCCTTCATTAAAGAATTCATCGTATTTTTCCTTAAACATGTTGTCGTTGGTTTTCAAGCTTTTGTTTTACTTTTCTATTACTTTCCATTTTCTTTTCTTCTCGGGCTCCGTTATTGTTTTTAGTCTATGGCATGAGTGGTGGCATTGTAGTTCCCTTCTATTATGTTACTAAATGAGGTGGCGAATGCTTACTGTTGCGGTTCTCTGTCATTTTATCACCTTTTCTTATTCTTTTTCAGGATACCTACGTAAAAAGGACATTATTTTTGAACCAAACGTGGCATAAATTAACAATCTTTCGACGTTGTGTTCGCAGTAAAGAAGGCGATGAAAAATTGTTGTAGAAAAGAGAAAATTTATTTAAAAAAATCGTATCTTGAACTTTGTATGTAAGCAGAAAGTATACTGAAATGCTAATTTATATGGATTGTAAAATAATAAGACATTTCAGAGGAAGAAGAAACTGAAGAGGTATTACAGAATATGGTTGTTCATGTAGCATGTTTCACTATCATTTTTTTTGAAGAATTTCTCTTCATGAAAACAAATTGTTTAATGATGTTGTTGGCCTTTTGGCTTAGTCTTCTTGTGTTCTTGAAGTTAGTTGACAAAGTGATGTGATTTGTATCAGGAAAGTTATGTATTTAAAATTTGTTGGTCGAGTGTTGTGCTACAAAATATCCATGAAAATTGTAGGGAATAGTGGGAAATGTCTTCGCAGTGTACAGTTGACCACAGTTCAAAACCCAGTTCAGACAACTCCAACAAAACGAAATTTGAATATTTCATCGGCGATTGACTCTTAAGCAGATTTTTGGCAAAAGCTCTGAAAGTAAAACAAATATGCCATGAGAAATTTTTCAAATATCTGTTGTTCGGAGTCGACTTCGAACTGTAGGCCCCTCCTACCATTTATAAAATTAACACACACAGCATAAGTGGTATGAAACACTAGGTTGTGATACTGACTGAAGGATTCTAATGTCCAATTATGAATGTTTGAGTAAAATAAAGAGTTCGATACAAAATCAATTCATTTTCAATCTTAACTTTTTAAATAATTATTGAAAATTAATTTTGTATCTTAACAATTTCGTACTCTTTAAAAGAACATAATTTATCTCATATGTATCGTTGTCTATGCCAAAACACGTTTCTTCTTCTCTTTAAATTTACAATAAAAAATTTTGTTACAATTGCATTGTAAAAGATTCTTTGTTCTGTATGTTATACGTTACAGTTGTATGAGCTTTGTATGGCTTTCATGCAACTTTGAAGTTGCATTGAGGTGCATTCTTTCATTAAAATGGATTTCAAATAAAATTGTTCAACTGGGAAAAATATTTTTCATAGATATTGTATACATTCCATATTAAACTTATGCAGTCAGTTAAGCAATAGGACAGACATGCTCTGTCTGTATGAACATTTAAACATGCAGTATAAAGTCATACTTGTGCATTATTCTCTAACCAAAACTCTACTACTACACATAATTTTATAGAAATAGAAAAATACAACAACTGTTCGAACATTGTTATTAAAGTTCATTTAAAGTTTTGCATAAAAAGAGTTGCTTTTGCTATAAAATACTTTTCAAATTGGTTATTAGAATGGATAGAGAATTTTTTAAATTAAAAGAAAGTTTATAATATTTTTTTTTTGTTCCAAAAAATTCATTAATTTGTGAAAAAAATACTTACCATTGCATACGTATGAGTTATTTGCTACTGTGAGGCAAATTGAAAATATTGCTTATACGTCCAGTGGGATGCTATTGTATGATAGAATCATACGAACATAAAGTAAGTGAGGGTTTATTTCAAATATAAATGAAATACGAAAGAGGAAATATTTTATTTTAAAATCAAAGGTTTTCATCTCCTAATCCTATAATAAGATACTGGTGACTGTATTTGAAATAAATTTTAGCAAATTAAATTAAAGTTTCATACTTTTTACAGGTGAAATAAATAAAAACAAAAAAAATTAACAAAACAAAACGAAAAAATTGGATGGATTATAAACTTAATTAAATTTTATTAACATTTTCCCGCCGGCCTGTACCACCGGTGGCCCGCACTTAACTGCAATTGATCAAGTTATTAGACGATACGTAATACCAAATATTTAGATTTTTTGCACTTTAGCTGTCGGAAACAATACTTGAGAGTCACGTTCTCTTAAAAGCATTTATTTTTAATAACAATTACAATTACTAACGTCTTATAAATATAACAGTCGTCCGTAGGAGGGAAGCATGAATTAAATCGCCGGCGTGAACGTGTTAAACTATGGTAGGCCTTCTAGATTACATTCAAACTTCCACTTACAATTACTCTACTAGGACACACTGATTATCGCAGCCTTCGAAGGGTTACACACGCACATGTTTTTTAATCAAATTTATTTCCAACACAGATTATGATAATTAATGTAGCAAAATGGAATAAAAGAATTTTTTTACACGGACGAAGACAAGAAAAATTCATATAAGTTATTGTAATCGAATTTTATTCATATTTTATTATTACGTACATACACACATAATTGGTCGTTACAACTCTTTAGTCAGGATTACGACCTAGCTTCACATATATAATACTTATGTTATGTCCTATAGTAGCGCGACTTACAGTTTAAAGTCGGATTCGAACGACAGATTTATGCCATTTTCATAGCGGTTTAATTTATTCTCAGAATTTTTTTCCTGAAATCTACAGACAGACAATCGGACAGAAATATTTTTCGTTTTTTTATATTTCGTTTTTTTTTTCTTTTTTGTTGGCCCTTCGTATAATAAGAGAACAAACTACCTACTAGACTACGGCAACCACCATACCGATTCCATAAGATTGTTAAATACTTATGTTATCTTAAGCCACCGGTGGTTAAATAAGGCCAGACGTTCATTGCCCTTTTTTAGAACACGTAAGAGAGTTTATTTTTCCTTAAAATCTGAACCTTTTGTTACAATTCTTTCCAATTTGTAGTTTGATTTTGGGTTCCTCAAGGCCTAGGAGTAACATTTGACATCCGAAACATAACGCCATTTCAATTTTACTTATTAACATAAACATTTATACAGAAGTGTGATGATGTTCACTCGTTTAATAAATTCTTTGATAAAAATGACAGTATTTAGTTGATGGTCGTTTGGTTTCAAATTCTGTAATAGCTGATTTTAATCCAAACCCCATTTTGTGACTAACATAGGCCAACAAATTTAGATTTTGGGCGATTTTATATTTAGGAAAAATTTTTAATAGTCCTAATTTAAATAATATCCAAGGAGAGTATTTTTCAATACCTTTAACATGGTGTTTAACATAAAGTTCCCTCAAAACTTCATTACCACAAAACGTGTTACGAATTTAAAATATTTAATAAAAAAGACTACAGAAAACTGTGTACCACACCATGACTAATGGTTTATCATGCCGTGCACTCACCCAGAAGTTATTTTCTCATCATACCACCACTTCCGTTTGATTTTTTTCTCATTTATTTGTGCGAAGGCAACTTATGTCACGAGTAAAATATTAAAAACTTCTATTAAAATTACACTACAGGGGCATTATTTCTTCAATTCCGTAAGGGACTGCATAAGGTTTCATTGAGATAACGAAGACCCATAAAAAGATAAAGAGAGGGAAAGACACCCTTTAAAAAGTAAAGTAAATAAAAAGTAACTTTGAAACCACAGGCATATCGAAGAAAATTAATTTAGTCCAAGTCTATTATTACTGTTGTGGTTTGCTATACAGTTTATTTTTTTTTTTTTTTTTTTTCTTGTATTTGGAGGTTAAAAAAAACTTGCAATGATTACAGAATATGTAGTTTAATCGCATATACCAAAGAAGAAAAGAGAAAATCGTATTAAAAGAGGATTGAAAATAACATTAAACGTGCACATATATTTTCAAGGAACTAATTATTGCTTCATTTTATTTACGAAATCCAATTTTAAAAATAAATAATATAATTAAGAACACTATGTTAACATGGTATTAGCATGTAGGTATCTAGAAAGTAATATTAAATTTGTATTATATTCACAGGTTTATTTAACTCTTACTTACTTACTTAATAGGTATTTACAAACTCTTCAGTCAGGATTACGACGTAGCTTCTTCACAGCACTTATGTTGTGTTGTGTGTTAATTTTATACATGAGTTGCAGGACCTGTAGTTTAAAGTCGTCTATTGACGACAGATTTTTGACAACCTTTTCCACGACAATTTTATTTCCCTCTCAGGTTTTTTGCCAGAAATCTGCTAAAATGGTCTCCTAATTTAATCAACCCAAACGTATTTATGAACCAATTATAGCCTACGCCAACAATGTGTTGTTTTTGTTGGCTGTGATTTCTACTTAAAAAAATTATTGTCACATTGTCAGTGCGTTACTGGTATAATTGTAAGTTTAAATAGTTGTTTTTTTCTTCAACCTAAGTTTTGATCAAAGTGGTCAAAAGTAAAACTACTTCATTTGACAGCAACTTCCTTTATTTTCAACTCATTCACACATGCCCATTTTCAACTGTCAATTGCAAATGTTAATAAGAAGTTGAGTAAAAGTTTGTTTTCTTAATTTTTTTTTTCCTAACACCAACACCATGCCTCTAACCATTCAACTAAGCACCTGTGGCTGCATATTGGATACAAAACACGGTGGAATATATATTAAAGCACTTGTTTTCGTACACACTAGAAAGTTTTCAAAGTTTTCGGAAGTTTTTTTTTGTCACAATTGGAATTTATTTGAGCTTAACATAGCAAAATTAACACAACTAAACAAAATGTAGATGAAGTTCCCGTAGTCTAGTAGTAGAGTAGTGTGTTGGCATATTAGACACAAGGCAAAGGGTCCAAAGCCCAGTTCAGACATCTCGAATAAAACGAAATATGAAAAGATATTTCTTCGGCGACTTCCTCTTGACAGATTTCTAGCAAAAACTCTGAGAGCAAATGAAATTGCCATAAAATGTTTCTCAAAAATCAAAGTCGACTTTAACTGTAGGTCCCGCCTCTCACGTATAAAATTAACACACACAATAGAGGTGGTATGAGAAGCCAAGTCATAATACTGACTGAAGGGTTCTAACGACCAATTATATATGCATGATCGTCTTATAAAGGGTACTTTTCGTAATTTCGTGAATATATTCGAGTTCATTGGTTTTGTAAATGATCAACCAACATCTGTGCATCGACGAAATTCAAGATCTACCAAAAATATCACAGCTGTCTGTGAGAGCTTGTAAGAGATTCCAAGACGGACGATTTCTCATGGCTCTCTTGAACTCGGCCTTTAGCAGTCATCAACTTGGCGAATTTTGTGTAGTCATACAGAAACTGAAAATCATCTTTAGCGATGATTCCCATTTCTAAACGAAATCTGGCTGGCAGCGTCATTGGTTCATATATTTCTGAGGACGATGTTTGTCAGGCAATCACTGTCAATGGCTAGATAGATAGGTAGATAATAAAATGTACAGATTATTCTCAAGGTCCTTACAGTTATAGCTTGTTAAAAACCAAAAAGAAAATTAAATAACGAAGGCAACTTAACAGAATAGACCACGCCTTTTCTGCATGAACCAACTTAACAAAGGTTTTGAAACTGAACTTGCAGCTGAAATTTAAGAATTTAACAGACATTCTGCATGCCCATCGCTAACAGCAGGAACACTGAGCAATTCAAGAAGCAAAAAATACAAAGTAAGGCTGTGGCTAAATAGAACATGTAGAAGTAAAAGTATTAATTTTATAACCGTTATTATAAGCTTAAACACCCACACATTCTCACTTATATAAATATAAAATAATAGAGCACAAACACACACGCAAAGGAGTATAATAACACATATAGCCAGTGTCCTGCTGTCGGAAGTTGTGCATGTTCAAGTGAGAGCAGGAGAAGTACAGAAGAATACGTGTGTGTCCTTAATTGGAACAAAGTAGATTCATGGGATTATAAATGATAATAATTTTAATTTTCACAATGGCTTACAGCATAAATACCATAGATTATGGTATTATAATAGACGCTCTTATGGCCATACTATGCATATACATACTTCTATATGCATACATATGTAAGCATATCATTACCTTAAATACATACAGTGCTAACTAAGAATTTCCTAAGGATTGTATTTTCAAAGTTATTATATTAGTTTTGGTATGTTTTCCTTGGAAAATATTTTCTTCTTTTAATTTTATTTTAAGATATTCCACATTTCATGTAACGATATAAACATTTATTTATTTGAATATACATACTTGCGTTCATAGTTCGGAGGCAGTCTACTTTTAATATCTGTATTAATATTATTTTACATACATATGTATGCATTATGTATGTTGGCATGTACGCCAGTATATTTATATTTAAATGTACGTTCTATACTGGCAGAGTTACTTAAAAGGTAAAGCGAAGCAAAGTGTCTAAATTGTTTGTAATACTTTAACCACATGAACATTGTGAATAAAATCTTACACTAGATACACATCTTTTGCAGCAAGAACAGTTTTAACGGCCTTGCTTTATTAACTGAGATCAACACACAACTGGTGGTCCATGTAGTCTTCTGAGTAGTATGTTGATTTACGAGCTCTTCTTTCTTGTTTTACCTCTCAGCAGCCTTCAGACAAAGCTTTTCATAGACTCATCATTCGGGTTCTACGTTAGGCTGTACATCCTGCTGCTCATGTATAAAACTAGTGTACACAACGATGATGTGTACCTGACATTACCTGGTGGCAACCTGACTGTTATCGTAACTGAAAGTTCTTCCTTTTTTTGTGTACAACTAACACTAAGGCTATAAACTCTGTACATTATGTTTGCTAATGAGAGAGTTAATAAATATTGTTATGACCAATAATATGTATTTATCACTTGGGAGATGACACCTCCTCATACAGTACATTATGTTGCAAGACCTCACTTGCCGAAATTCATGTACTAGCTATAGACAGTGAGATAACCGTCATGCTCCTAAATCACTCGTACAGAATATCAACGATCAATGTGGCATAAGCTGTGTGACACTTAGCATCGTCCTGTTGTAACCATATCTCGTTAATGTACATGTCATTCAATTCAGGTCATAAGTCTGATAGTCTGATCAACGTCGTTCTCAAATATACATATATGAACGCATGACGCCACCAGCCCGAAATGTCTAGCAATCAGTGATTTCTTCGGGATGAATTGTATGAGTGAGTTGGTATCGATTGGATTAGATTTTGTTTATGGGACTTATCGCTGAAGACAATTTTCAGTTTTTGTATGACGACACAAAATTCTACAAATTGAGGACTTCGAAAGGCCGAGTTCGTGTAAGACCCGCGAAATCGTTTGCCTTGGATTCTCCTACACACTTTCACGAACAGCTGTGGTTAGTCATTTAGTAAACGCAAGAACTCGAATCGAATCACGTAATTGCGAAAAGTCGCCTTCGGTACGACGATTATAGCAATCTGAACGATATGGATGAAACGTAAAATACGTTGCCGGAACAGAACAGAACAGAACAAAACTGTTGAATGCTGTAAACATCCATGGTGATATGGCAAAACAAACTAAATTCTTTTGCAGCACTCCTCTTGTGAACCTAGTACCACTCTTGGCCTCTTGGCTACTACACAAATTATTTCTTTAATCTATTCGTGTTCTTCCAGCTAAGCAGATGATTGGTCTGCTGTAGAAAGTCCTAGGATAATGGGGCTAACATCTATCGTTGCCTAGAAATAACGCCCTGCGAGTATTTGGTGCAGTGATCAGTTAGATTCCTACCTCTTTTGCCAACTATGTGGCGAAGCTGCCTGACCTTTCTCTGATGTTATGCTTTTTCTATTTCCAGGCGGTGATAGGAATTCTTAGATGGATTGTAATGGAGGGGATGAGGCCACTTAATATTAAAATTCGATGTTATTTTTTTCAGCATTTATTTTTTCAGCATTTTTTTCCTAAATAAATAAGAACACATCTGTCAAACGTAGCTTAAACAGGATGGCCGTTATTAACTGCCAAAGTTCGGCAGTCTCTGTGGCCGGTATTTTGCCTTTAATATCGTAATTTAACCTTAAAATTTTAAGAGAGTTTAACAGACCTGAGTAGTAGTTCCACTCTGGACGGTAGAGAGGACGCGATTAAAAAATGTGAACCTTAACAAAATACTTCAAAATGAATGGTTGCGCTTAAGTCCAAAATCTCTTGAAGAATTTCTTGATTGAAGGTTTTAAACATGCCTTATATGCCGTCGAGATAGGCCTCAGTATTAAAACAATGGTTTGGTCTGTAAAGATATGAAATCAAATACTTATAAACCACGCACACTTTTTACATACAACACGCAAACTTTACATAGTAGGTCATATTTTATAAATGTTGGCAAATGTTTCCCTGTCGGAATTCTAAGGAAATCTAAATGTACACCTTTTACATGGTCTAGTGCAGGAGTTAGAACGCAATTCCTAAATAAAAATTATTACAAAAATTTTTTCATTAAAAATAGGACAACAAAAACATAAATATAAATTTAATTTTAATTTTGAATACAAAATTTTTAGAATTGCAATAAATTTTAATACATTTAAGTGCTCACAGAATTTAAAAGGAATTTTAAGAATGCCTGCAAACATATACGGGCATTGTCCGGGCCTATAAGAGTGTGTTAACAATTTATATTTGAAATGTATCAGGCAGACCAAATGTAATATTATTTTGAAATAAAATATTTAAATCTATTGTATGTAAAATAAAGGCATTTACCGTAAAATAATTTAAAGCCAAAATGACATACAAATAGATTTTGTTATGAATAAAAGTGAAGACAAAAGCAACTTTAAAGGATACAAATTAAATTTTAAATTTTAAACTTTTAAAACCTTTCCTTCAATACAATGGTGTGTATACAATGTATAGCATGTATGTATAACAACTGACAGTAAGGAATTGTTGCTTTTAATGCAGATTAAATCATACGAGGTTGGTTCAAACTCGTCTCAAACATATGTCCACAGTTTCAGCATTTTTGGTTTGTCTGTGAGAGGCGTAAGTAAGGTAAGTGTTTTGCATGTTTGGCAAAAAAGTTACATCAAATTTTGTGTAAGATATGAAATTAAATAAGCGGCTTTAGGCTTACGGCATATGCCGATGATGTAGGTATACGTACGTGACTAATTTTTGTCAACTCTGGGTGATGGTGGCTGCGCTTGGGATTTTATCCTCTTGGGATGGAAACTGTTGTTTGGGTATAAATCCCAATAAGACAGACTTTGTTTTGTTCTCACGTAAGTACAAGATTAAAACCTTCAGATTAAATGGTAGGGAGCTTCTGTTATCTTTAGAGGTCAAGTATCTAGGTGTTGTTGTTGACAGTATGCTGAACTCGAAAAGGAACAACGAAGGAAGAATGTAGAAAGATCTGAATGGTGTTTATTAGTGTAGGAACTCCATTATTAAGAGCTGGAGCCTTCCCCCTAGGACCCTTCGCTGGATATATCTGGCGATCGTTAGAATAGTTATTACTTATGGTTGTGTTTAGTTGGTGGATTGCTTTGGATAATTCTGAATCTCATGTGATCTTAATAGCCTTTGTATCATCCGTCTATGCTGGGTTTCAGTACATAGCAGTATACTCTGTAATGTGACGACGAATACTCGCGCTAAATTAGCTTCACAGTCTGAGGGCGATTTGATGGTTGGTCCTGGCCTTACTGCTTGGGTCAGAGGGGAAAAGCAGAGGCGTTGTGAGGGTGGTTCGAGATGTGTGTCTAGTGCAACTGGCATGTTATAGGCTTAGATAATTCCAGCGTGAGGTTAAGTATTGGTTTCATTATAGGGCACTGCGATATTGGATTGATGATAAGGATCTTGAACAGCCGGACTATTGCCGGGCATGTTGCGACAAGGAAGAGTTGAAGACTCTCAAACAACTCTTGTGCAACTGTCTAGCCCTTAGTAGGATGAGAACAATGGCAGGGGTCTCTTCGAACCTTTGGACTCTCTGTCGAGAGCTCACATTAGGGCTCTCCATAGATTCATAAATAGGTTGAGCTGATTGAGAAGTGCTAGGACATCAAAGTTGTAGTCACGCTCTCTTGTGTGTTTGCGGTGCACCTTTTTCCCCCGGCTCTTATCTACCCCTAATCTCCTATTCCAATTTCCGTAACTCCTTTACTATCATTTCTCTCTCTCACCTAACCTATTCGAATTAGGTGCACAAAGATACATTTGAAAATTCACATCATTTTTGAACACACCTCCTATACTATGGAAGACTAACTAAACTAAAGAATATCTTTATATTTACGCACATTTACTGGTTAACTTATATATTTCTGCGTGTAATTTCATATGTAATGCCCATTGTTCAAAGACTATATTCATGCAAAATTATTGTCACAAAAAATGTTTTTCTTGTTGCCCTAATTTTTTTGTTTTGTTGCTGTCATTTTCTTTTCACCCGTAGGTGATAAAGCTCTCGACGACTGTCATTTTATGTTGTACAGTTCGCCATTGTGTGCCTTTTAAACCATTACCAAGTGCATGAATATCCATTTACAGTTACTGTGTATGTAACATTTTGCGTTAAATGTGTAGAATTTTTGCTGAACAAGCAAAATATTTTTTGTTTCGTGTTTTTTTTTCAAAAGATGTGTTACATAAACTATATCCCTTGGCACCCACTTTTTATTGTTTCTTTAGTTGTTTTACGGTTCGTATGCTTTTGGTAGCAAACACAACCTTGTCCTGTTTCTGCACTAAGGAACTATTTAGCTAGCTTTAAATTTCAAAAAATTAAACACAAAAGAAAACTGAAACAATAGTCAAAACATATACATATGTATGTGCAGAAGCATGGCTAGTTTTACGCTTGGCAGCTTTAATAGAAAAAGAAAAAAACATGCGTTGTATATACAGTTGTATGTGCTGTAATGCTTACATTGACATAGAAATGCATGTAAATTATTTATATTAGTCTCTGGGTTAGATAAGTATCCCTCTGGTAAACATGCGAGTAGAATAGAAATGCTTTATGGTGGTGACCAGTGCCACGGTTTGTGGCTGCCCCCTTAAAACCGCAGCACGATGTGTATGTATGGGAACTATAATTTATTTTAATGAATATGAATATTATTGTTTAACTTTTACAGTCTTAGTGTTGCAAAAAAAGTAGTTTAAAAGCTTAATTATTAACATACTTAAGGTCATAGAATAAATCTTAACAAAACAAAACTTGTTTTTACTGTAAATTTCAGTCCCAAAGGTCTTATTTGCTGAGACGTAAACATAAACTTCAACAATAACAAGAAAATAATTGCAAGGGAAGTCCTTATAGCTCATTAAGGAAATGTTTGTTTTACACACTTTTAAAGTATAGGGTGGCCCATTTAAAAGTTTAAATTTAAAAATGCAATTAAACAAAAACAGTTTGAAATTTATTAATTTTTTTTTTTTGTTGTGAAGATGTGGAAGGTACAGACTACAAAGATACAGGCCATGAATATAGTCTAGAATTATGTTTTTTCTATTTAGTTTTAGGTTAGAATATCTCGAAATATTTAAATGTTTAATTCCAAATTATTGGAGGTATAATTTCTTTTCTTTGTAATATGTATATTACGTATACGCTTCGTATAACATCTACTAGAATATTCACTCTAAAAAGTATGCAATAAAATATCTTTGATTTTTTCACGTATGAATCTAATGGAATTAAATATCACTCATACGTCACATATGTACATGTCATTATGAATTATACGTATTAAATGTGAGCATATTAAGAATAAAAAAAATTAAAAGTTGAAAATAAAAATGCAATAAAACTAAAACGTTGTGAAATTTTGCCAAATTTATTTTTTTGCTATCATTCATATGGCTGCCGCGGATGGCCTCACAGTACTTCATTCGATAGGAAAATTTTTCATGTACTTTCTCGTCAATAGCATTACGAATGTTGCCCTTCAAATGCTCAATTGTCTTTGGTTTGCAGGCATAATATTTTTCTTTAACGGCGCCCCACAGAAAATAGTCCAACGATGTAAAATTACAGCTTATTGGCGGTAAATTGACATCACCACTTCGGCTAATTAAACGGCCAATATATTGATTGTGACTTGAGATGTGTGGTAAGTTGCACTATCGTGTTGAAACCAAGCATCGTTCTCTCATTTTGAAAGAAATATGGGCAAATGATGCCACCGCTCCAGAAGCCGCACCAAATAGTTCCTCGTAAGAGTGAATTGTTTGTTAAGACCACGTGTAAGATTTCTGACTTTGCTGACTAACGTACCCACCAAGATGAAAGTGAGCTTAAATCGATTGTGGCACGAGATGTACGGCAAGTTGCACTATCCTGTTGAAACCAAACATCGTTCACATCAACAGCCTGTGGAGAGGGTAGAAAAAATCAGTAACGGCAAAACCGACATCATCATGCAGTTTCTCATTGGTCCAATAAATCCCAACGATGCTCAAGCGTAAATCGATTCATTACCATCAGTGTAGTTAATATACTGAATTTTGTGACTGAATAGAATGACATAAGGGTTGTCAGATTCGAAATAACCGAAGGTTCAAATTTAATCTGATGGGTGGCCCACCCCATATTTCTATAACAAGAAATTTTAAGACATTTTATATTCACAACAATAATTTTTGTATTAGTTGCCCTTTTTTTAAAAGGAATTAGTATGTAATGACGTTAATTATACGATAAAATATGAATTCAAATTAATTTCCGTATTTAACAGAGAATTATTAAAATTTACAAAAAAAAAAAAATATTTGATATCGTATTGCCAAGTGTTATGGCCATTAATTATTTATTTAAGCCATAAATCTTATTAACCACTTTATCCGTAGTTGTCAAGTGGTTGAGTTTACTTCTTAGAAATATTCATTAATTAAAATATTTTCTCATATTTTCTGGTTTTCTTTGGCATAATTTTCTGATTTTTTACCTTTGCCTAAATGGCCTTATTTGTGCAAAAAATTGTTGTTCACGATTTTCAGGAAACCAAAGCTACTTGTGCGTGCATTCACCGGAGTTTTAACAAGTTTTAAATAATTTTTTTCCTGTTTACTGCCTATTCTTCTATTTCTTTTAACGAGTTCGAATACTTTTTCTTTGACAGTTGGTGACAAGCCAACATAAAATCATGATTAATTTGGTTTTGTTACACAAAAACAATAGCAGCCGCCGAAAGCAGCCGCCCGAATGCAAAACTGAACAATTTCTTTGTGTTATGACCCATAAAACAAAAAGTAATAAAATGGTAAATGTTTTGGCCAAAACGGAAAATAACAATCTGTAAGAAAATATTTAAATTTTTTCTATTTTTCCTCCATGAAATGTTAACCAACTTGTTAATTACTATGCAAACTGACTGTACAAAAGCTATGACAACAGAATCAGCAGCTGTTATATTTCAAATGGTAGAGGCCAAAAAATCTAAAAGGAAGTATTTCTTTTAAGAAATTCCTTCTTGTTGCTACTTTCTTACAATTAATTTCTCGAGTGCCATACAAATTATATGCCGTAAAACTTTTTATATTTTTGAAAAAGGAATCAGAAAAAACACACAAAAAGTTACAAAATTATTAGCCACTGGTCTTACAAAAATAATTATTTTTGAAGTTACTTTTATAGGACACCAAAAGAGAAAAGTAGAAATCTTATTTAACCTCAAGCTCAGTAGAATTTCTAATTCAAAAAGTTTTTTGGGGTTTGAAACTTAATAATGAAAAATTGCATTTGTGTAGATTATTATTAGATTTCTTCCTTTTAAGCAAATTCCTAGAAAATATATTTGAGAAATAACCTTCAATAGGAGAAGAAATGTCAAAGAAACCATAAATATTTAGTTTGTCGTAGAAATAGTCGTTGCTGTTGAAAAATTTAATTCTAAGAACATACAGATTGATTGAAAATAGTTGTATTGAATTGCATGAGGCCTGTTCGTACAACTACTTTACATATATATAATCGGTCATTATAACCCTTTAGTTAGTATTACACCACATATGTTGTGTGTGTTAATTTTATAGATAAGTGGCGGGACCACTCCGAAAGACAGAATTTTGAGAAACTTTACATGGCAACTTTTATTTCACTCTCAGAGTTTTTGCCAGAAATCTGCTGAGAGGCAAAATAGAAATAAATATTTTCTCATATTTAGTTTTCTTGGTGATATCTGACATGAAGTTTGAACCGTGGCCCCACGTGAGTGCTTACAGGCCTCTGTCTCAAAGTAAGATTATTATAATTTTAATTGCTAGCTTTAATTATGTTTAATTATTTTAAAAAAGCAAAACAAACGTCAAATAATTATTATAAGAGAAACCACAAGAGTTGTTCATTTCCTGTTAATATATATTCAGTAACCTCAAATATACCATTTAAAACTAAGAATGTTATAAAGTATATTCAACATAGATAATACATACATACATAATTGGCGATTACAACCCTTCAGTAAGGATTACAGCCTAGCTTCCCACACCACTCATGTTGTGTGTCTTAATTTCATGCATGAGTGGCGGGACCTACAGTTTAACGTCGACTCCGAACGAAAGATTTTGAGAAACTTTTTCATGGCAGGTTTATTTACTCTCAGAGTTTTGCGAGAAATCTGCTGAGAGGAAGTCGCCGAAGAAATATTTTATAAATACTTGTAATCCATCACGCTAACCTCACATATGAACGAATGTTCCACAATCTCTTCCTATAAATTTTGTATGTTTTATGCCATATAATACTGTTACGAAACGGAAGAATGTATATACTGGTGTTTTGCTTTTACATCGCTTAACATTAAAATTATACACAAAAATACAACAACAAATACCAGCATAAAAAGTGATAAACAAGTAAACAAAAATACAACAAAATACACTACAAAATTTACAAACAACAATAAAGAAACAACGACAGAGATATCGAAAAGGCGAAGCCACGACTATTCGCCTTCAACAATATTTATCAGACTGTGTAACCTGCCATATGAAAGGGAAAGCAAAGCAGTCGAGTGAGTTCGTAAAGTTCAGTCAGTCTTGTGAAGAAGACACGGTGCGTTTGAAGAGAGTAATCGTGGTTTGAATATCTCCGTTACAAAGATCTGACGAACAATTGTTTAGTGATTGTTATAGTTTATGCAAAGGGTGCAAACAGAGGAATAACATGTGAACAGTGGCACATAGAATTACAACACTTCAGTCAGGATTATTGCTTCATTTTATTTACAAAATTCAATTTACATATATATAAATAAATAATATATATACAGCTGCGTCTAATTAAGAACACTATGTTAGCATGGTATTAGCATGTAGTTATCTAGCAAATAATATTAAATTTGTATAATATTCACAGGTTTATTTAACTCTTACTTAATTACTTAATTGGTCTTTACAACTCTTCAGTCAGGCTTACGACGTACCTTCTTTATAGCACTTATGTTGTGTGCGTTAATTTTATACGTGAGTGGGGGAAGCTACAGTTTAACGTCGACTCCGAACGAACACAGATCTGTGCGACTAATAAAAAAATTTGCATTAAAACTAAACAGAAAGTTATTTTTATTTTATTTGCTATCTACGAGCTCATATTTTAAATGTTTTTAAAACGTAAAAACGTAAAACGAAACTATACATACATACATAAACTTATGGTATACATACGTGTACTATATTACTGTATAAACAATGATATAGTGTGCTGTTAATGGCCATGCTGATGCATTATCATTATTACTCATTAAATACTTAATATTCGAAAATATTCAAAATTTAATATTCAAAAATTCGAAAAATAAAAAACTGAAAATGTTTAAAATTTAAATACCTAAACAATATAAACAAAACTGTAACTGTGACAGTTCTTTCTGCACTTGGCTACTTATATTAGTAACGTATGAGTGATATTTAATACAGACAAGCAATTACTCATACGTCTGGGGGTCCTCATTTATATTTTATTTGTATTATTATATGAACAGCATTACTATTGTTCAAAGCTTTAACAAAAACGTCAAGGAAACAAGAACAACTTAAGTGTAATACAAATAAGAGAAAATGTTACTCCAAGAAAGTAAATAAAACCGATATTGTAAACAAAACTTCGCCCAAAAAAATTGTTGAAAACTTTTCATTAAATTGAGATCACATTTGTTTTGCAATTTCAATGAATTAAATGTCAATTGCGGCTTATCAAACTAAGAAATATTTGTTTAAATTATCAGTAATCAATGAACAAGCTGTGACAAAAAACATATAAAACCAAAGTAGGAAAACAGAAAGGATATGAATAAGCAGACGTAGTGAATTGAAAATGAATAATGATAACGAATTCCATACAAAAAATACACCCTAAAAACCACAAAAGCTCAAAAAGCGAATGAAAGAAACTTGTCAAGGATGCGTGTATTTAAATACGAAGAAATATTGCCGCATATTAATGAGTTCATGAATCACAAGTACTTTGTGCCACACAATCAATTGCTTTCAGCATATTACACTTTTTCTAAAGTTTTGAAATCTTGTTTCATTTCAACGAAACACAGCAACTGTCATTTGGAAAGAAGAGTACTTGAATCAATCAATCTTTGGTAATGAATTTTTAAAACTTTTTCATGTCGATTGTATTAAAAATAAAGGCTAGGAATTTAAAGTAAGAAGTAAATTTTATATTACATTTTTTAAACAAATTTTATTTTAATTGACTTGTTAGACGCCAGGACCGCGGTTCAAACCCCAGGTCAGACATCCATCAAAAAAATATTTCTTCGGCGACTGCCTCTCCGTAGATTTCCGCCAAAAACTCTGACAATAAATTAAAAATTGCAAGTCTTAGACGTTATTTGTTTGAACCTTTAAAAGTAAACCTGTTAAAATAAAACACGAAGATCTTTATGCTTTAAGATGAGAAAATAGAATAACAATAAGTATTTATTAAAGAACCGTTTTAATAGGTTTACATATTTAAGAAACTGTATATATATATAAAACAGAATAAGCTGATGCAATAAATACAGTGGTGTCTTCAGTCATAAGTACCCTTAACACTTCCACTTTTATTGCTCAGATTATTCATTTACAGGAAAAGAGCACACATTTAAGAGTGACTTTAAGTTACTAAAATTTAACTTTCTTAGAGGCTTCGTAAAAATATCAGCTAATTGTAAATTCGATGGAACGTACTTAAGTACAAAACCCTTATTTTCATATACCTCTCTGATGAAATGAATTTTGACCTCAATATGTTTGGTTCTCTTGTGGTATTGTGGATTTTTTACCAATTTAATTGCACTTTGATTATCTAAACATAATTCTGGTACTGTGGAAATTTCAGATATTTCCTCTAACAATCTTCGAACCCAAATCAGCTCTTTGGCTGATTCACAAGCAGCCATATATTCTGCTTCGGTTGTTGAGAGAGCGACTGTTTGCTGGATTTTTGACGACCATGAAATAGGCCCACCACAAAACATGATCACATAACCAGAAGTTGAGCGCCTGGTTGCCGTATCACCAGCAAAATCCGAATCACTGTAGCAAGCCAAAGACAAATTATTCCCTTTTGCAAACAAAATACCATCATTAAGAGTTCCCTTCAGATATCTGAAAATTCGCTTAATCAAGATGACATGTTCGTTCTTATAAGTGTCGAGAAAACGACTTGCGTATGATACTGCATAAGCCAAGTCAGGTCGCGTAACTGTAGACAGGTACATAAGGGATCCAACAGCTTCTCGATATGGGTACTGCACTTCTTGACTATTTTCTGTATTTAAATTACCACCTTCTGCTGGAGTTGCAACAGGCTTGGCTTCGATCATCCCAAAACGTTCTAACACTTTTGTTGCATACATTTTTTGTTGTATAAAAATTTTATTAGGTTTTTTGATAACTTCCATGCCCAGGTAAAATATCGAATCGAAAACTTTAATATTGAAGTCTCTTCTAAGGTGATCTATTAGTTTACAAAGTGCTTCTGTTGATTGCGCTGCTATGATGCCATCGTCAATGTAAATTGCAAGAATCAGTTTCGCATCGTTGGAATTGCCGATAAAAACGCATGGATCTGCTGCACTGACCTTCAGATTAAAATTCTTCAGCATTTGAGTAAATTTCTGGTTCCAACATCTCGAAGCTTGTTTTAAACCATACAGGCTTTTGTTTAGCTTACAAACTCTGTCAGTTCCATCTTCATAACCTATCGGTTGATGCATGTAAATTTCCTCATAGAGAGTGCCATAGAGAAATGCTGTCTTCACATCAAATTGCCTTACGATCATGTCAAGTTCAACTGACATGGCAAAAATCATTCTTATGGATGTGAATTTTGCAACAGGACTAAAAGTTTCGAAATAATCCGTGCCATACTTCTGCGTAAAACCACGAGCTACTAGACGCGCCTTATAGCGTTCGATTTCTCCTTTTTTGCCACGTTTAACCTTGTAGACCCATTTATTTGAAATTGCTGCTCTGCCTTTTGGTAAATTCACCAATGACCAAGTCTGATTTATTATCAACGAGTTAAACTCTTCATCCATGGCACGCTTCCACTGCGAACAATGGTTACCGGACACCGCTTTTTCATAACAATCAGGCTCATCAGCTTCCGCAACATACACATAGCTAAGTGTAGCTTTATCCCCAATCTCTCTGCTTTTTGAACGTGTTACAATTTTACGTATCTCCAAATTATCATTTGTGTCACCACAATTTAGGCTTTTAATTGAAAAATCGTCATTATTATCAATTACGTTTTCATGTTTGTCAGCATTTGCAGTTGCTTCTTGCACTGGATATTCTACTTCAGCATTGTCTTCAGGTACATATATTGCCGTTTTGGAAATTTCATTGATGATAACATCCCTAGAAACTTCAATTTTTCTTTCATTAGGAATCCAAATCCTATAGCCTTTGCAATTTTCTTCATAACCAACAAACACACCTTTCTTGGATTTCGCATTGAATTTTTTTCGTTTTTCCTGTGGAACATGCACAAAAGCTTCCGATCCAAAAACTCGAAGCACAGATAAATCAGGTTTTTTGTTGAACCACAATTCAAATGGTGACTTTTTGTTAACTTGAGATTTACCCGTATGATTAAGAGTATATACGACATTCTGTACTGCTTCGCCCCAGAATTTTAAACTCAATTCTTTGGCATGAATTATAGACCGTGCGCCTTCAATTATCGTCCTCATGTCCCTTTCTGCCCGGCCATTATGCTCCGGTGTATATGGTGTTGATTTTTGATGAATTACCTTTCTTTTACGAAGTATATCTGCTACATTTTTGTTAATATATTCCAATCCGTTATCGGAGCGCAGACACTGTACTCGCTTTCCAGTTTCGGCTTCAATTCTATCAAAAAAAAGTTCAATAAATTCTGCAACATCCGCTTTTGATTTTATGCAGTAGACGCATCGATAATTAGAAAAATCATCACGAAATAATAACATATACCGCGCACCGCCGTATGACATCTCTTGCATAGGACCACATAGGTCAGTATGAACAAGTTCACCTGGTACTTTAGCTCTATTTTCGCTCTTATGAAATGGCATACGATGCTGCTTACCGAGAACACATCCCTCACAAAAAAAATTATTATCATTAAATGAAATATTTTGTTGAGTTAGTATGCTTTTCACATGATCTTTAGCTTGATGACACATGCGTTCATGCCAAAGTTGCAGTGATACAGTTTTCTCGCTAAAATTTGCAATAGCAGCCATGTTTCTAACCTTTAAAAAAAGCTTGAATAATTTTGTATTTTCTCGCACACCTATTAAAAACACCTTTCCTTCCTTTTTAAAACCGCATTTAGTTCCCTCCGCTATCAACAAATAGCCTTTATCTAAACATGCACTGGATGAAAACAAATTAATTTTAATTTTAGGAACATATAGTACATCAGCTAAATACTTAGCGTTCCATTCCTTGCCATTATATGCCTCTATCTGAATTTTGCCCTTACCATACGCCTGTACTACGGAACCATCAGCAATACGAACATCTCTTGGAGTTTCAAACTTTACATACTCATGGAACCATTCTTTATGATGAGACATGTGGTCGCTAGCACCGGAGTCCATGTACCAGCTGCTCTCATGTGATAAGTTCGACTGCATAAACATAACCTCACTTACAAAGGCATCATAATGTGTTAATTTTTCTCGGTTTTTCTTATTTGGGCAGTCTCGCTTCCAATGTCCGTATTTCTTGCAAAGAAAGCACTTTCCTTTCTTCCTATTTTCATTCCTAGCACCGCCGCCTTTAACTTGATTGGCTACAAAAGCTCCTTGTGTATTTGGCTGCACGCCTAACCTAGATTCTTCCATACACAAACGTGCTGTCAGGGTTTTTAAAGTTCGCTCACTTTTCTCAGTTGCTTCCCATGCCGAAAAAAAATGGTTAAATTGTTCCGGCAATGTCATTAGGATTTTTGTTATCAACATATTTTCAGAAATTTTTTCGCCAAGGTCTTCTAACTGCCTTGCAATTTTCTGCAACTTCGCTATATGCATTGCAATACTGTCATCCGTATCTTTTGCGTATTGAAAAAACTGTTGCTGTAGTAAATGAATCGATGTTTCAGACTTTTGCTCGTAAACACTTTCTAGGGTAGCATACATAGCGGCAGCAGTTTCACAGTTTATTATATGCATAAGAGGTTTCTCGCCCATAGAAACGACTAAATATTTTTGCGCTTTAGCATCTTCTTTATTCCATTTTTTTTTGAGTTCACCATCAGCTACAGGTTGCGGAACAGCTCCACTTACAATTTCCCATAGTCCACCAGCTTTAAGGACTACTTTTATTTGAAACTTCCATAAGGTCCAGCCTTCCTCGCCTTCAAGCTTATTGATTTTAATTTCTTCCATCTTAATAATCACAATATACAAGAAATTCGAATAAATTTTACTTTTAAATTTCGCTTTGGGTACGTGCTGGGCCCATAACCTGTTAAAATAAAACACGAAGATCTTTATGCTTTAAGATGAGAAAATAGAATAACAATAAGTATTTATTAAAGAACCGTTTTAATAGGTTTACATATTTAAGAAACTGTATATATATATAAAACAGAATAAGCTGATGCAATAAATACAGTGGTGTCTTCAGTCATAAGTACCCTTAACAAAACCTTTCAAAAAGGTAGAACAATTCCAATTAAAGAGTGTGTAAGGAATATTAAATTACGTTTAAAACCGTAATGATTATGATTTGATTAAATTCAGTAGAAAATAGTAGCAATAGCTGGAGTAGCATGCTTAAGTTAAGAAACATACATACTAGCATTAAGGGAATCATAACGAGAAAAAATATGTGATTAAGAAAATTTATCCCAAAAGTTACTACCTTCTTTATTTTTCTTTACTATTTCCTACTTTCCTTCATACAATTTTTTTTTACTCTTCTATCTGGATAATGCTGTTTATTGCTTTATCATTTAACATATATTCCCGTAAGTCTAGTTCACTCAAAAATTTTTGTTATGCTTGATGGAATTTTGTCCTTTTTTTCACTTGAAAGGAAGAGAAAAAGTAGGAAATAAAGTATAAAAATATATGGAAATTATATCACGTAAAACTTTATACCTCTAAAGAACGTTTAAGTTGATGGATTTTTTCACAGAAGGCATTTACCAAAAATACGGCTTCTGTTATACGCTTTATTGCGTCCACTATTTAGGGGAATGGTTACTTAGATGGGTTTGTATGGATAAAATATATATATACACACACATACATTTGTTTTTTGTCATTTTATAAATTGCTAGCGGTTTGCTGAACAATTTTTTGAAACTGTAACTAAAGCCACTTGTGCCACTGGGACTACAGCGATTTATTTGACTCAAATGAGTTAATTGTAGCATTCTTCCTCTAGTTAATAGCTACTAAAAGTTGTAAGCTGGTGAAATATTTCAATGTGTTAGTTATAAAACAAGTTAAAAGTTTTTTACTTTCATATTTGGGTTCCGCCTTTTCATATTTTTCGTGTTTCTGTTTGATTTGGCTCGAGTTGAGCGGCTGGTGGGAGCGGCGTCATTTGCAATGGATTATGGTGTCGTCCTTCTTTGTTTGGACAACAGTTGATGATTTGGGTAACGATTTCAATTGGATTGTGATTTCAAAATTACGGCATGACATGCCATATACCCTAAAAAGGTAGTATTGGACAAACAAAGTACACGGCAGAAAATATAAACGAAAATTCTATAAAAATTTTAGGTGTATTAGCCTGCACTCGACCGATTTTCGCCAACTAACATATTTAATTATTACTATACAATTACAAATTATATCGGGAGGGCCATCTATCGGTTTGAATATGAACCATAGGTTATTTCGAATCTGGCAATACTTATGTCATTCTTTTCTATCGCAAAATTCAGTATCTTATCTCTACTGAACATAAAGAATATATTTATGCTTGAGCAACGTTGGGATTTATTGGGTCAATGAAAAACTGCACGATGAGGTCGATATTGCCACAAAAAAAAACATCTTTTCGAATGAAGCCCATTTCATCTAGGTGGGCACGTTTATAAGAATAATTGCCGTATTTGGTGCTCAGAGAACCCACAAGTGGTTTTGGAGAAACCAATGCACCCATTCCGTGGCGTGACTTTTATAGCGGAGCCATTATTGGCCCATAATTCTTTACAAATGAGGCCGCCGCAACTATTACCGTCAATGGAGAATCCCAACAGATTGTTTTGTATCCGCTCTTCATGGTATTGATGTGAAGGATGTTTGGTTTCAACAGAATGGTGCAACTTGCCACTCTTCTCATGCCAAAATCGATTTATTGCGTGAAACGTTTGATGGCAGTTTAATAAAACGAAATTGTGATGTTAATTGGCCGCCAAGAGGCTGCAATTTGACACCATTTGACTATTTATGAATTTGGCAAAATTTCCCACCGTTTTTGCTTCATGACATTTTGATATTTAAACTTTTTTTAAACTTATTTTTATATTTAAATGACCAATACTTTAGTAACCGAAATTCAGTGCAAAGCCGTGATGTTTTAGTCAGTCCTCTGCCTTTCGTTTATTTATTTATTAATTAAAACGTAATTACAAATAGTGTTCTAATTATTATAAGCTCGGTAACTAAGCTAATTTCATCAGTGCATTTTAACAGATAAACATCCCATTAAAAATGTGTGTTTAATTGGCTTTGGCAATAGAAACTCAATCTTAAAAATTTTGTGATACTTTTCAATAATTTTGATTTTACTGTATGATTTATAAAAATGATAAATACGGGCAATTTAAAATCATTGCTTCTGGCTCTTTCATAAATTTATTTAATTTGTATTTATTTTTTAATTACTTTGCCTTTGGGCTATCAACAAGATTGAATAGGAGATTGTGTTTTTTTTATCAAATAAAATTAAAATTTGTCACGTAAATTTTTTCACACCATTTGCCATTAATTTGCCTGTTTAGATTGTTCTGCAATAAACCATCTTACATTTGCTTATTTGTTTCAGGAAATTATTTTTATCCGCATCATGTTCAAACTCATGTCTGAGAATTGTAGTCATCATTCAATATAATCTTTTTCATCACTTTGTTCGTACGACCCACATGATATAAGCAACCAAACATGTTGAAAGCTGAGATGTCTTGTAGGAGTGGAAATCGTAAAAAATGGCAGAAGAATAATAGCCAAAGGCGATTTTAAATTGGAAATAAATAAAAAAAAGCAAATAGAACCTTTACATGCACATACTTACATACACGTGTTGTAAACGTTCACTGAAGTGTAAATATTTGGAGGCACAGAAACGGGGAATACATTCGTGAATTAACAGAAAGTGATTGGCAATTGGTAAGTCATGTAAAAATATTTTAATTTAATAAAAAAGGAAAATAATTTAATTAAGTTGCAATCTATTTTTTACAAAAAAGTAAGAGAAAATGGTCTTAAAAAAATTCATTAGTTTTCTTTAATAGGGTCTTAAACTATGTCTACATTTATTTTTGAGAATTTTTTGTTACATGGTGTTAATTTGTTGCTTGTTAACAACTCTTAAAACACTTGCAGCGAATATAACTTAAAGTTTGCTGTAGCATCTTACAATTCTTGCCAACTGTTCGTTTCTTTAGCCTTCAGTTTGGTTTCCATTAAGTTTTTGTGATTTTGTTTTTATTTTTCATTTCACAAGAACCACATGCCCGCTCAGCTATACCAATGTTACGTGGCTTATTTTCTTTACCTCAACCACTGTAAATGCATGTGTAAATTTTAGAACTTGAATGTAAACTTTAATTGTATTGTACTCTACACAATAGCCCACATTTTTAACTTTAAATTTGTTGCTCGGTTAACACATTTGATAAATAATTCACTGTAATCTACTGTGTATTGAAAGCTAGTTTGTCAGCCAATGTCTCACTTGTCTGAGTTCCAGGGCACAGAAACATTCCACACAACTGTAGGACGCCGATGAGCTTCCTGAACACTCGCCTATCGAATTGTTATGCGTCGGTTTGATTTGTAATTAGACAAAAAATTCTTGCGGAATGCCAAACTATTCTGAGTCAATAAGGCATGGTGCTCCACTACCAGACTCACGATGGATAGATATCAACCAACTACTCAAACCTGAACGTAATGTCACCGCGATAATAGTGACTATGCTTACAGCTCATTGTGTATGAGAAGACATGCGGAAAGACTGCAGCACCCATCAAACGATTTCTGATGTGGATCAAGTTCTGCTGAAGAGGAGAAAACTATTATCCACTGTTATCAAAAACTACACATGATATGATTATGCCTTATTTTGGAAATCCAAATTTCAAATTAAAATTGTCGTCATATTATTGGGTATTGAAAGCATATACATCATATGATTTCAAAATTATTTCAGTTCATGAAATTTTAACTGAACTTTTAATTTAAACTAGCCATTAAATGATACTTCTTGGCAATTATAACCAGATTTGCTTTTAAAAATTCAGCGAGCATTACGCAATTTGTGCGTTTTAAAACCACCGGTAATTACTGCATGAAATTAGATTTAAATGGCCCCCTAAAACAATTGATTTCTACTAATGAGTTAACATGTTTGTTTTTGCTTTTGTTTTTCATTATCCTAATTTATTTATTGTCGAACCTGTTTTCCACATGTTAGCGCACTAACAGCAAACTTAGCTACAAAATTTTACATTTTTCGTAATACAACATAAAACTACAACATAAAAATGTAAATTGTTATAGCTAATGCCTACCTACATACGGAGTGTTGTAAATCCTTTATTTCGATTAATAAGTAAGTGCATATAGGAGTGTATATAGTGTTTGGGTGTTAGTGAAACATTTTCGCTAAGACCAATAATGCCACTGTAAAGTCGTATACAGAGTAAATCTCTGTTGTTGTCGGTGGCTGATTGTCGCTTACCAAATACGTGCAATGACTGGAAATCTTCATTCATATCAAATACAAGCACTCATACACATTGATACTATAATACATACTCTCATGTCAAGATAAGGTACATGGTTGTAGTACATGAGGTTGCTTAAATTTGCAATGTTTCTGGACGTATTAACATGACAGGACATTTCTTTCTATGATTTCCTATTGAATTGAAGTGTAAATATTTAAATTATGACTTTAAGTAATAGAGACATTAAAAGACAAAAACCTTTCTGAAATAATTTAGAAATAAAAGATCGTTTTTTCTGCCACTTTATAAAGTCAATCAATTCAAGGGTTGATCATTTAAAAATTTAAGTTTAAAAATGCCGTGAAACAAAACTCTGAAGTACAATTGATCCGGTTTGAAACGGTATATTATTTCAATCTATTGGCCGCCACAGACGGCCTCACAGCACCTCATTCGATCGAACCAATTTTCGTGCAGTTTTTCCATTAAAATTTGCCAAACTTATGCTTTTGTTGTGAAGTACAATTGTTCCAGTTAGAAATGGAATATTATTTCATTCATATGGCTACCGCGGCTGGCCTTACTGTACCTCATTCGATCGGACAAATTTTCGTGCACTTTTCGAGCGTATGGGCAATGGCATCACGAATGTTGGCTTTCACATGTTCAAGTGTCTCTGATTTGTCGACTTTTCTTAAAAGGTTCTCCCACAGAAAATAGTCCAACGGAGGCAAATTTCAGCTTCTTGGCTGTCTTTCGACCTCACCCTATCGACTAATACAATGGCCGTCAAACATCTGACGCAATAAATCGATTGTTGCCTGAGATGTGTGGCAATTGCACCATTCTGTTAAAACCAGACATTGTTCACAGCAATACCATGGAGAGGGGGTGCAAAAACTCGGTTATCATTCCTCAGCTCTACAAGCCGCACCAAACAGTCACGCGTAATGTGTGCATGGGCTTCTGCAAGACCACGTGAGGTTTTTCTGAGCCCCAAATATGGAAATTTTGCCTATTAACGTACCTACCAAGATGAAAATATGCTTCATTCGAAAAGATGATTTTTTTCTTTTTTTCGCAAAATCGATATCATCGAGCAGTTTCTCTTTAGCCCAATAAATCTTAACGATGCTCAAATGTGAATTGATTAATTACGTTCAATGGAGATTACTTATTTATTTATTAATTACAATACAATTACAAATTATATTCTAATTATATACGAGCGGAGTAACTTGATCATATGCTCGGTGTAGTGTCACAGACCAGAGTCTCTGGTGGGAATCGAACCCACGACCCTCACGCTAATAGTCTAGCACACTACACACTAGACTACCATGGCACCCCTCAATGGAGATAAGATACTGAATTTTGTGTGTATTGCCAGATTCGAAATAATCGAAATTTAAACCGATAGATGCCCATCCGATATAAAATTAATACACACAACATAAGTGGTGTGGAAAGCTAGATCGTAATCCTGATTGATGTCATTACCAATTATGTATGTATATAAACTAGAGGCCAAGTAACCGAATTATATTCAAAATTCTAGTACCTAAAGACTTTTTCAGTGAATGTCTACATGTAGTTGATCTTCGTTGAAATTTTTGAAAAGTCAGTGACAAAAGAAGGCGTTTACTTTTAACATGACAAACTATGTTGCAATAAACAGTCGCAATTCAGATTTGAAAACTAATTTATTACGAGAATAAAATGAAATTGAAATTTGTTACTGAATTGGTTTTTATTACCATATAATTGACACAATTATCAACTCATAAAGAATCGATTTGTTTAAAAAAACAACAATGAAAAGGAATACGAGTAAAAACGAATTTGAATATAAATTTTAAAACAACACATTTAAGACATCCTTAAAACATAAACTGTATTTATAGTTGTAAGAATAAAAGAAAGAAAGAAAAAATTTCAACATAAAAGTTATATTATCTTCAAAATGTTGGCATGGATTTCTTTTTTTTACGGTCATAACTTATAAGTTTCATAATAAAACTTGTTGCCAAAAAAAAAAAAAGAAATCAAAACGAAATGGTGGATATTTTGCCAGCAGAGAGATAGTCATATGGGAGAAAAGGAACCCATTACCACTAAAATATGTATATGCACTCCCTCATACTGACTTACATTTATTATTTTGCGACATGAGTATGTATTTGTACTCGTATATAATTTTATGTATGATGTCTTCTGAAAAGAAAAATTTTGGTCGCCTTATGATGATAATTATGAACTTTTTTTCCTTCGTTTGTTATTACAAAAATAATAATGAAACAGAGGATAATGATAACAACAATAATAATAAGGATAAGGATGATCCAACTGCTTGTAATGATAATTATGATACTGATGAGCATGGAAAAATCAACTACATTTTGAGTATATGATATGGAGCAAGAGCTTTAATGGATTTCTGTTTGTTTTTCTACTCACTTCTAACTACTCGTACTGAAAAGCAACACTGTGGAAAAATTTAATTTTATTTGTTTTGCCTAGAGAAAAACAATAACAAAAAAGAATCGTAAATAATATAGTAAAGAAGGCAAAAATACAATCGCTTTTTGGCAACATTACAGAAATATAATGTAGCTTAATTTAGTTTTCATAGTCGCTTTCCAAATTTTATAGAAAACTAGAGTGGAAGTAAGGATTTCACTAGAAAAGCAAAAATTATGAACTTAAATATTAAAAAAAAAACATTTAAGGAGAAGGAAAGTAAATGAGGAAGTGTTATTAATATATACGGCCTTAGAGACTTAAGACCTTAAAGCATACATACATAATTGGCCATTACAACCCTTCGGCCTAGCTTCTCACACCACTCATTTTATACATGAGTGGCGGGACCTACAGTTTAACATCAACTCCGAACGACAGATTTTCAAAACCTTTTTCATGGCAGTTTTATATACTCTCAGAGTTTTGGTTAGAAATCTGCTGAGAGGAAGTCGCCGAAGAAATAATTTTTTTTCATATTTCATTTTGATGTCTGACCTGGGATACGAATCCGGGCTTTTACGTCTAATAAGCCAAAAAAAACTACCTACTAGACTACGGCGACTTCTCCATAAAGCATGGTGATGGAATTTTTTGCTTCGAAGTCATTTTCCTATTATCGTGCCGTAAGAAAAAACCAAAAAAAAACCAACAGTAGCAGTCAGTTCTCGTATATGATTAGCTTAGTTTAGGTTAGCGGATTGCTTGCCATTCACAGGCAAGTTCATTTGTTGGCTTTGAAAATCGGCAACCAGATATGTTGCACCATCCACCGTTTGTTGAATTTCATGGTATTATTTACAATTTGGGAAAGTTTCGAAAACTTCTGTCGTTCTAAGTTAGCTGTAGGTTCCGCCACTCACATATAAAATTAAGACACACAACATAAGTGCTATGAGAATCTAGGTTGTAATCCTGACTGAAAGGTTGTAATGACCAATTATGTATGTACATATGTATTCGTGTAAGACATTTCTGATCTCTTTCATGCCATGTTCATGTCATGTTCGTCTGCCTTTTTATTTCCCACTATGCCAGAATCACCCAGATGTAGAGATTCTATGTGACTTCTAACGCCTCTTCTTTTGACGAAATCAGTTCCCACCGTTTTGATTGCTCTTGAACTGTTTGGACAGTTTGATCCAGTTTGATCCATTTTGATCGAGTATGATCCAGTTTGATCCGGTTTGAAGGAGGTAGGGCCTGGTTTCAGTCATACGTGCAGCTTGTTTAATAGCAAACAAGTTAGTAGTGGCCTAGTTAGTACATCATGTATGACCCGTTCAGTGTCAGCTTATCGGAATAAATCCCGGATCCAGTTTCACAACCCAACTTTGAGCCATCGGTGAAGATCGTTTAATTATCGTCACCGATAACAGTTTCAACAAGCCGTGCTATGAGTGTGAGTTTAGTATTTTAGTTCGAAGAGACGGTCCTCTGGCACCATTTAGTCACATTTAGAACCGAGTTGATTCGGTTCATGCATAGTTGAAGTCTCATTGCAGTTTTTAGCAGCCACGTTTTGGATGAAGATGATAAGACAAGATAATCTCTAGGTGAACCTGCGGCGTGGATTTCAGAGCACTTGCACTGCCCAAGCATATCAATCTCTAAAATATTCTGCACAATTGTTAATATATTCTTGTAAAATGATAACATAGTTCTTTCAAGTTATTTTGGAAGCTATTTTGCATCAGGTGTCTAGCTTCTGCTATTGAGTAGCAGTCAAAACCACATTGACTTCCATTAAATTTTAAATTCTGATGTAATTGATTTAATTTGGATTATATAGGCAACGCACATACTTGTCAACTGGTAGCAGGTACTTTAATACAGAAATATAAATGCGCAAGCCCTATCTCCATTTCGAGAGCCATGTGTAGCTACTAACACCCAGGCAAATCTGTGCGAAGGATGTTTTTGATCAAGCAGTAATGCATTTAATTGAGTCGCCGTGGTCTAGTAGGTAGTGTGTTTGCTTATTAGACGAAAGGCCCGAGTTCGAATCCCAGGTCAGACATCAAAAGGAAAACATGAAAATATTTCTTCGGCGACTTCCTCTCAGCAGATTTCTGGGAAAAACTCTGAGAGTAAAAATTGCCATGAAAAGCTTCTCAAAAAATCTGTCGTACGGAGCCGACTTTAAACTGTAGGTCCCGCCACTCATGTATGAAATTAACGCACACACCATGAGTGGTGTTGAGAAGCTAGGCCGTAATCCTGGCTGAAGGGTTGTAATGGCCAAATATGTATGTATGTAATGCATTTGATGCATCTGTCGAGTAATTCCACGTTGTACGAGTAACCGTCTAATGTCCGAATGATACTCTTGTAATACGGCTTGTGGCTTTGGTTGATTCTGCCACCATAATTACTGAATTTCAAAAGTTCAAAACTGAAACAATTAGGGGAATGTTAAATGTTGATAAAGAACATAAGATTTTCATTTTAGATTACATTTCGATCTCTTATTGAGTACATTTAACACGAAAATCGCAGATGCTCATTAAATTGTATATTTGTTGCTTAGAAAGAATTCTTTAAAATTTCTTTGTTTCATTGAAAAATAAGTTTTGTTCATAATAATCTGTACTACTGTATAAATTTACTAATGAACATCACTGTACTTAATTTGTAGGCAACAGTTTTTATTATTCAAATAAATGTACATAAGTACGGCATACAAATGCATATGTGTATGATTATTAATCTTATGTATATAATGCCACATACTTACATATAGAAACGATTATACAGATACTCTTAAAATACATAAATACTGGCTTTTAGTACTTTATTTCACTAAATAAAAACATTTGATATGTTTGTTTTTATTTTCATAGTTACCATGTATATTTTTGTATTCATTTCATTTTATTCCAACATTTTTTTTTTTTGGTAATTTTTTAAATGACAATCATTTTTCATACACAACACAGTACAACACAGCACATCACAACACAATTTAGGCACTTACACTCGTTCAAGTACGAACATTTGGTATTTTAGCACAGACTTATTGTGGCTGCATATGTGTGCTAGTGGTTGTGCGATGTTCTCTTGTTATTTACTGCTGATAATATTGGAAGTGGTAGTGGTATTGATGGTGGTGTTGTAGTTGGTGTTGGTAATGGAAATGGTAACAGTGGTTGCAAGTAAATAGCAATAAACCAGTATGTCAAGTGTATGATTAAAGTTGTGGTAACTTGTCAGTTAAGCTGTGGCACTTAACCCCCCCAAAATAAGGCATTAAAAAAGGCACAAAAAATATTACAATTATAGCAATATTGTATACAAAACAAAATATTGTAACAAAAGGACAATTCGAAATAAAAGAAGGACATACAAGTGTAAAATGTTTACCAGACATTAATGTTTTGAGTTGTTTTATATATTCAAAATTTTTTTTCTTTACAACACTACACAAAAGACAACAATGACTCTTCCTGGTTGTTTTTCTATATTTGTATTTAGAGATACATTATTATATCCTTAGTATTGCGTTTAAGTACTCCTTCAGTAAAGTAAAGAAGGAAAGAGTGTGAATCTTAATTACTTTGGTGTGAAATTAAGTTATTGTGAAAACACAATACGCCTTCTACTTAATTACAGATGAATATACAATGTTTTGTAAAAGAGAAAGAATTCTTTGTAAAAACATATTCAAAGAGTGTAACTATAGTTCCAGATAACAGACAACTTCTAGAGGGCTAATGTATTAAATTAGTCTCCACCTACAACTCTCATTATTTTCCTTAATTCTTTTTTTTTGTTTTTTTTTCGAAAAACTTTTTGTAACCCACACTCTTTTTAAATTTAAACAGCAAATCGGTATATAATTCTGTTATAATTAATAAAAAAAAAGAAAAAGATCTTCAAATAAGTTTAAAATATCCTTTTTAATTAAAGAACTTTTATTCCCATAAGTACTATGGGTAAATAGTTTTGCAATTATTTTCTAAAACTTTGTTACTCTTTGTGACAATATGTTCACTCTAACAGAGACATTTCAAATATTATAAAACTTTTGAAACATTTTATATACAAAAACCGCACAAGAGTTCACATCATTCTTCGATTTTATTTGTGATAAATAGTGAAGCAACAATAGCAACAGTACGATGACAACAAGCGAAGTATCTATCCATCTAAATCAGTAGTTGAAGAAAACAAACAAAACATTTCCTGTTTGTCATTTGTTTTTCATTTCGCCACAAAACCATTTTGTTTTACAATACAGCTTGCGATAGTAAAGTATTGAATAAGTTGCATGCGGCAAATGGAACTATTGGACACCATACACAGTATACCTATTTATGACTCAACATTCATGCCTTGCTCGTGATTATGAGAACCAACAACATTGTATTCATCAAAAGCTACAAGAGTTGCAAGAAGAGAAAAGTAAAGTGATGAAGCAATTAAATTTAA
Source organism: Sarcophaga rosellei (assembly GCA_930367235.1). Taxonomy (NCBI): domain Eukaryota; kingdom Metazoa; phylum Arthropoda; class Insecta; order Diptera; family Sarcophagidae; genus Sarcophaga; species Sarcophaga rosellei. The sequence goes on along the minus strand of OV884020.1, from coordinate 65,091,748 downwards.
AGGTATTGCAGAGGAAAGCGAATTTGATGTTACTCTAGATTACTTCCAACTTCAAGGAAATCTAGTTACCAGAATTTTAGAGATATAGAGTTTTTAAAATTCGAAACGTACCCGGCTATACAGCTGTTGGCATAAAGTTTGAACAGGCAGTAGGAGAACAAATCTACTTCTCTAAGGAATATGTAAAACATGTTTATTTTCTAATCTAAACCCAAATAGAAAAAGAGGTACAATATATTTTCCAAAATTATGTCTGTATTGTCAGTTAATCGTTAACACTTAAGGCTAATTCGTCAAAATTAATGTTAAATTAACCGCATTAAACAATTCACACTTAAAAGTCTAGAGGAAACAACGAAACTACAATTCAGAACACAGACCAAAAGCTAAACAAACAGTTTCAAAGCAATATGTTCAATTTAATTACAGTTTTCTCATTCAAAATAATCTTATAGGGAAGACCCAACACTTGTTGTGAACATAAGTTCAAGACAATGGTTGCGAGAAGCAGTATAGTATATAGTATAGCACTCGCAAGTGGCTGTGCTGTCCAGCGTCACACTACCTTACTTTTTATCTTAAACACTGTTGACTTAGACCAACAGTTCTAGGGAAAAACACAAAATCCTTAAAATACCCACTTATTTGTAGATAACAAACTGCTACAGGTTACACAATCAATCCTTTGTGGTTACAATTCACTTCATCATCAACTGGAACAATAGTAATGACATCGTCATTATCATCACTGTCGATTGCTTTCTTGTCTCGACATTCACATTGAAAACAGGATGTATAATACAAAAAATGTGATGAAAATAAAAGTTTATATTAACAGCTGTATGTCTATAGTGTTGCACTTGCATTTTCATAGCTGAAAGTAAATCCAGTAAAATGTTCACCAACTTGTGATAAATTTTCTTATTGAACGTATTGACAATACAGCTATCTTTTTGGAAAATATATTGTATCACTTTTTCTACTTAGGTTTTTGTAGTTTAAACTGACTTAGAATATCAACATGTTTCATTTGCTTAACTTTATGTCAACAGCTGCATACCGGGGATATTTTGAATTTTAAAAACTCTGTATCTCTACAAGTGGTCGTCACATGTTTCTGAAATTTCATGATATAGTAGAAATGTTTTCTAATGTATTCTGATGTTTGAATAAACTTGATCAAATCAAATAGTAGATGCGTCCATTTGCTCATATATACCCCTTACATCGAAAGCTGTATACCTGGGTATTTATATGAAAACAAATCAAATTAAATTTTGTCTGTTGAATACATCCGATGAAGTCGCCGTAGTCTAGTAAGTAGCGTGTTGGTTTATTCGACATGAGGTCCCTGTTCAAACCCCAGGTCCTACAACTCCAACAAAACGAAATATGAAAAATATATTTCTTCTGCGACTTCCTCTCAGCAGATTTTTTGCAAAAACTCTGAGAGTAAATAAAGTGCCATGATAAAGTTTCTCTAAAATCTGTCGTTCGGAATCGACTTTAAACTGTAGGTCTCGTGACTCATGTATAAAGTTAACACACACAGCATGAGCGGTGTGAGAAGCTAAGCCGAAATCCTGAAGGGTTTTAATGACCAATGTAGGTGCGAGCATTGTGATATGAAATTTCTCTCAGATCCAAAGTTTAAGACATTTTACAACAAATACAATTTCATAAATTATTATTCAGATTATTTTGTATTTATGTTATGATGTAAAATATTTCCTAGCATTAACACACACAAAAAATTATAAAGTAATAATGGAAGAAAGTGTTAAGCAGGAGAAATGTTTAATTTTGTTTCAGTTGTATTGCAATTGTCCAAAAGAAAATGCCTAAAGATTATAATAATAAATATAAATTATTATGAAATGTATCATCATTTTGAATAAACTCACCCCCCTACGAATACACACTATGACATACATATTTAATTTTAATGATAAATATTGTATTGTATTTGTATGTCTAGAGTAAACAATGTATATTTATACCACATACATATATATTAATTGCATTTATGTCTCTGTGCTTATGAGAACACTGTAATATTATTACAATTGTAAAGAAACACAATAAAATTAAATTTATTCACTTGCACGTATATGAAAATGAGTTGCTGTCCTTACCGGTATGTTCATATCATTAGCAGTATTGTTGTCTGTCTCGATGTCAGTATCATTGTCGTTATTTGTATGTATTTTGAATTTTCGTTTATTTGTTTGTCTTGTGTTGTGTTAGTGCATCCTAAATGTCATCTTTCATTCAAGTCATTATAAACCTATGAACGCACCTACTTATTTGTATTATTTTATACATGTTCGAAACTTTTCAGACTTTTTCCCAGAGTTTTTGCCAGAAATCTCCTGAGAACAAGTTGCCAAAGAAATTTCTTTTTTTTAAATCTTTGTTTGATCGAGATATCTGACCTAGACTACTGCTGCTTATCAATTTTGTTAACAGCTATTTTAAAAACTACTCTAAGCCATGCTCACTTTACAAAACAAGCAAATTTATTTTTTATTTACTTAAATGGTAGACGCAGGGTTCTAAACCGTGAGCAAAAGTCCAATGCAAGAAAATTCGCCATAGTTTTGGTTCATACAGAGCCACATGAAGTACAAGTAGGTAGTGTGTTGGTTCATTTGACGAGAGGACAAGGCTACTTCCTCTCAGCAAATTTTTGTCATAGAGAACAAATAGAAATTCGTCGTTAAAAAGTTTCAAAAAAATCTGTCGCTAAGAGTCGAATTAAACTGTAGATCCTTACGCCCATGTATAATTATTACTATTATATTATTTTATAAAATTAACACACACAACACAATTGGTGTTGTAAGCTAAATGCTACTCATGACTGAACAGATTTAATAGTGAATTATGTGTCAATGTAAAGTGTCGCTTCTGATAATCACTACAAAGTAATGGACATTGTTAACCTGATTTTTATAACTACCGACAACAGTTCTTGCATATCTCGCAGATTTGTGCTCTTGTATTTCATCTTCTTACATGCATTGTCGTTGATCAAATTAAAAACCAGAACTTCTAACGAAAGGTTAGCCGAACGACCTTTACCAAACCAATGTTTTTATTGAATGAGATGTACATACTTTATGGTGGAAAATTTCTGAAGTGAGCAATATAGTTTAACTCAATTCCAGTCTTGGATATATCGTCTTCTTTATACTTAGCCGACTATTTTAATATTCTTGTACTATTAGCCTTTGCGGCTACTTTCACTTGACATATCTCTTCAATAAATTGTTAAGAATGAGCAAATACCTTCAATTAATAATTTCAAATATATACTTTTAAATCAATTTAAAAGATCTTCTAATGACATCATTCGCAGTCACATCCTAATTTCTCTTTAAATACAAGACAATTGTTTTATTTCTATTGTTATTATATTTTATAAACTGCATTATGACCATAAAAATATTTAAAATTAAAATTCTTTATAAATGGACATAAGAACTGATGTCCATATGTATACAGACAGTTTGTAAATATTTTTAATTACTGGCATTTACACAAAATACTCAATATTTGTTTTATTTTCCATTCTCTCGTTATCATTTTGTATGTTCTCTCTTCTCAGAAATACTTGTACTTCTACTTGTACTTGTACTTCAGATTCACATTCAGATTCATCTTCATTTTTATCTTATGGCATGTCAAGCCATTATAGTTTATTGACCAAATAATAAAATGAAAACATGAACAGAAAGATTTACACTTTTGTTTATATTTTTACTTTTATTTTGCAGTTATCATATATATGTATGTATATGTATGTATACTTATATACATACATTCATAAAATACATGTAAACAAACAAACATGCATATGAACATATTTCCAAATAAGAACTGAAGAGTGCGTTTGTATAGGTTTTCATATTTGATATAAAAGTATGTAGTTCTGTACTTACAATCTCTCACACACTATATTCATAATACTTTTATAAGCACTTATGTTAAATGCCTTCAAACAGACAAATATATTTACTGGCTGTTATAAGAGTATTTTAAGAAACTCGAATATAAAGTGACACTCAGAATAATATTTTTCTGTATTAAATAAATGCAGTTTTTTACTCTTATTTGGTGGATGTTAAAACAAAAGATAAAGAAAAGGACAGAAAGTATATATTTACACAAGCACTAACACATTTGTATATGTGACATGATGATGTCACAACCCTTCCGTCAGGATTACGACGTAGCTTCTTACACGGCATATATGGCGTGTGTGTTAATTTTATGAGTGAGTGGCAGGACCTACAGTTTAAAATCGATTCCGAACGACAGATTTTTGAGCAACTTTTCATGGCAATTTTATTTACTCTGAGAGTTTTTCCCAAAAATCTGCCGAGTGAAAGTCGCCGGAGAAATATTTTTCATATTTCGTCATGTTTCAGATGTTTGACCTGGAGTTTGAAGCCTCACGTCTGGTAAGCCAGCACACTACCTACTAGACTACGGCGACTTATTTCACAAGATTATGAGGTCAATAACGAAAATCATACCACATGTGATTACCATGGAGGTAATGAAAAACGAGCAAAAAATACACGAATTTTTGGTACAAAAATTTATAACTCAGAGCAACATATTTGAATGATTATTTTAATCCAATATTTTAATCCAATATATGTACTCCATATATAGCTTTATATGTCACAATGCTTCTGCTAAATAAAATACCAGCAAATACCCTGTTCGTATGAGTAATTTTTTTGTTTGGTTTTAGAAATAAAATATCACTCATACGTTCCCTATCGAGCTACATGTAAAGGGGCGTTTGAAAAAGCTCTGTGTAGCATTTTACTTATGTTGGGCCAAAAAGTTAACTAAAATCATGAGGATACAAGGATATGGAACAATAGTTCTACAAATTCTTTTTGTTTCTGCCAAAAGAAAAAAAAATTATGAGAGGAAGTCGCCGCAGAAATATGAAAAGTATTTTATTTTGCTGGAGATGTCTGACCTTGGTTTTAAACGGAGGCCTCATGTCTAATAACCCAACAATAATAATACAACCGGCTAGACTACAGTTGTTCACAAAACTGACTAAGAGGTCTTATTGCAACTACAATATATACCCAGCTACTCTAGTGCAGTATGAATAAAAATCACAGAAAGTATTATCATTAATACTTTCAACAATTTCATAAACTTTAGCCACTTCTAGGACTACACAGCTTCCTTTAATTTTACTTTTAAAGAGTTTTTTTTTAATTTTCTTAATGTTTGTTTAGTTCAGAGTTTTTACAATGAGATTTTATCCTGATTTCACTTTTCTTTTTTGTATTACTTTTCTATATTTTCTTTATAAACTAAGAATAAAAAACTGGAAAATCAAACTCTTAAATATCATCACACTGACTTAAAGAAAACACACATGACATCTTCAATTGCACTGAAAATTTTTAAGGATGTACTCTAATGCACACACAATTAAACAAACTGACAAGGCTGTAGTCGGTCATGCTGCTCCCAGAGCTTCTAGCTTCTAGTAGGTTTTGTTGCTTTTGACTTCTGTTTTTTATTTTCTCATCTTTTGTCTGCTTGTTTCGGTTTTTTGTCTACGAATGTTTTTAATATCCAAAGAAAATATCATTGATTTTGGGAAAAGAAATGGACAAGTGTAGGAGCAAGAAATTGAAACTGCAAATAATAATTGAAATAAAAGCTATAGAGACTGAAAAAATTGTATATACAATAGTATATACGATATAATTAACACATTGTATATTATATATTATTCACATATTAAGAAATGTATTCTGATACTGAAATCTAAACCAGTGAAGTAGTTAGTGTTGTTAACTTTATTAAGTTTTCCGATGTTATATTGCATTGGGAAATAGGGAATCTCTACATTGCCGATTTACTGCTTCTTCGACTAAATCAAGGCCACAAAAAGGCAAAACATCAAAATTTTCGCTTTTTTCTCTCTGCCTTCTTGTCATTACATAATTTCCAAATTTCTATACAATGATCTACATGCATGTGTAAGACAAACTGCAACTGCCTTAAAAATAGAAAATAAAAATAAAAAAAAATTTAAATTTTTAATCATTTAACCATAACTAATGAAAGTGAATTGCTATTCCTTTAAGAGTATCTACAGACAGTTCCTTTAAAGAAAACAACATATTTCACCTTAAAACTGAAAGGAAAAAGAAGACTTGAGACAAAAACGGTAGTTAAAACGAAGTGGAAGTGAATGACAAAAGCGCAACATTCCGCACCCTTTAGTCTCGTTACTCAAAGCCAAGACACTTTAGAGTACTTTTGATTAAAATGCTGGCAATGGATTTCCAGCAAGAATCGTTGTTTGTTTTGCCTTCGAACTTTCCAAAACGCTGGTTATAGCAAACGCTGTTTAAAGCAAATAAAACTCGGCAACAATACTTCAGTAGAATTTTTTCGAAACAAAATTTTTTATTTCTTTTTACCACTTGTGGCCGTAGTTGTTGACGTTACTGCCATAGCTTTGCTGACTTAATACGTGACAATTTTTATTCTTCTTTCATCTTAGAGTTGGCTTTTGGTTTAAGAAAGCAAAAATAAAACAAAGCGCAAGAAACTGGAAAAAATTCAAGGAAACACATGTACGTGTTTAGTCCAGACGTTACAGCTGCAACAAAGATTTCATGCCCTACAGTTAAACAAATTATGGTTGAATATCAACAATTTTGAAACTGAATGCTTGTGTTTATTGAAATTAAGTGCTTAGAAGGGGGCTACCCAACATATTTTTTTTATATTATTCCACCCATTCATAAGAATTTCTATAAAAAAAGAGTAAAATTTCCATTTCATTTTCTTTAATAAATTTATAGACTTTTGAAAAATCTATTGTTGAACTAACAAATGATAACAAATCCTGTCCATTGTTTGGGTCAAAATAATTTCAAATATTTGTAGGCCTTTAGTTCAACAAGCAACTACTTGACCCCTTGACCTAAGCCGGTTTATTCGGTTTATTTTTAGACACAATTTAAGTAATACTTCAGTAATGGATTCTCCGAAAACAATAGGTTTCCATAGATCTTTTGTTTTCACCTTTTTTTCGTTTCTTTTTCATGAAATTCTTTTAGTGTATTGTATTCGGTTGCAAAATACTGACATAAATAAATATTCTGCTTTACATAGCTTGTGCGAGAAAAACAAGGTAGTGATTTTAAGCAATATTATGTAAAGGGTGAACCATTTGAATATGTAAATTTAAAAATGTAATGAAATTCGAATTATTTAATTTTTTTTTTTTGTGAAGCACAATTGTTTCGATTAGAAATGGAATTTTATTTCATTCTTATGGCTGTCGCGGATGGTATCACAGTACCTCACATGGTCGAACCAAAGTTTCGTGCACTTTTTCTAGTGCATGTGGTCGTATCGCGGAAATGGCATCACGAATGTTGGCCTTTCAATGCTCAATTGTCTGGTGTGTCGGCATAACAAATTTTCTTTAACGACACTCCACAGAAGATAGTCCAACGGTGTCAAATCGCAGCTTCTTGGCGGCCAATTCACGTCACTATTACTGTTAATTAAATGGTCATCAAACGTTTGACGCAATAAATCGATTCTGGCATTGTTGCGTCGCAAGTTGCACCATCATGTTGAAACCAAACATCGTCCATATTAATACCATGAAGAGCGCATACAAATAATAAGTTATCAGGGTGCGATAGGTACCTCCATTGACCATAACGGTTGCGCCGACCTCATTTTCAAAGAAATATGGGCCTTTGCTCCACAAGCCGCACTAAACAGTCGCTCGGTAGAAAGATGTAAAATCACGTAATTTTGCTTATTAACATACCCACTAAGAAGAAAATGAGCTTCAAGAAAAAGATGATTTTTTTTGGTAAATCGACATCATCGTACAGTTTCTCGTTGGCCTAATAAATCCCAACGTTGCTTAAGCGTAAATCGATTCATTACGTTCAGTGGAGATAAAATACTGAACTTTGTAACAGAATAGAATGACATAAGTATTGTCAGATTCGAAGTAACCAATGATTTAAATTTAAACCGATAGAGTGGCAATCCGATATATAATTTGGAAACGGAGAAAAAATTTAAAAAAAAATAAAATAAAATACGAATCTTATTTAAAACACCCTAAACTTCCCCTCCTGCTGTATGAGAAAAAATTAAAATCCGTTGCTGGTGTTACACACAAAAAATAATCCTATAAACCAAACAGAGAAATGAAAGGATTGAAATATATTGGTAACAATTCTTTGGAACCAATACTTGCTTCCATGTCTGGCTTTACTCATAGCACAATTTCCCCAACTGCAGCAAAATTGTAAAAACGGAATATCAAATAGAAAGGAAAAACAAAAAATCCAGACACTGCTTTGGAACGTTGTTACTGCTGCAGCTGCTTTGTCTGGCAATATATAAAATTGTCAACTGTGGCTAACATTATTTGGTAATGCGAAAAAAAGGGCGTAGTAGGGTTGGGAGTGGATAACTGAAGCGGCATTAGTAGTATAAATATATTTTATTTTTGTATTTTTCTTCCCGCTTTGCTTTTTTTACAGTCCTTCAGTTGCACTAGTTAACGAACCAACCATACTGCCAACCATGCAGCCAACAGTTGTATCAAAATTTATGGGTTTAATACACCTACTCTCAGTGGTCGGCCATACTTCGAAATGAAAACAAATAACAAAAAATCACAGGCAAAAGCAAAAAGCAGAAAACAACTTGAAATTGGCCAATTGTGACAAGCTAAGGAAAATAAAAATATTTGTACAAATTATTAACCATTTATGCTTGTGTTTGTTTAATTGTTGTATTTACAACGTAGTGCTTTTATTTCTCTTTTTTGCAAAGCATTTTGTTAATTTGTGGTTTTAGCCAAATGGAACTGTAAATCATTACGAGTTGAATTTTGCTAATTTCAAGTGTTTCTTTTTTGGCTTTGCCTCTATTAGAAACACAAAGTCTTTAGTAAATATTAAAAAAGTTTACTAAACCGCTTTCAAATTGAACGTGGAAGGATTAAATTGGAGGTTTATGGTTCAGCCTTATGGCAAAAAATTAACATTGAAATGTTTGTGCATGTATTGTCACCATCATTTAAACCTCATAGAATTTCAAAATTCAGCTAAAAATTAATAAAGGCGTAATCCTTCCTTTCCCCACCTTTCTTCTTTTTGTCTTTACTGGCTGAAGAGATTCGACTTAATAACAATTTGAACTGTGAGGACTAATTTTGCTTTTAAATATGATACACGAGTTATGTGTTGCTATCAAATTGATAATGTTGGAGGTATAAACTCAAAGTATTCACTCCATTAATTGTATACATACATACATCATTGGTCATTACAGCCCTTATGTAAGGATTATGACCTAGCTTCTTACACGACTTATGTTGTGTGTGTTAATTTTGTACATGTGTGGCGGGACCTACAATTTAAAGACGACTGCGAACGACAGATTTTTTGAGAAACTTTTCATGCCCATTTGTATTTACTCCCAGAGTTTTTGCCACAAATCTGATGAGAGAGAGTTGCCGAAGAAACATTTTTTCACATTTCGTTTTGTTGAAAACATTTGACCTGCGGTTTGGATCATGGCCTCACATCTAATAAGCCAACATACTACCTACACGAGTGTCGTGACTGCATTATCTGTATAGTGGTCATTAGTAGCTACGACCTTTATCCAATTCTTTGGTATGAAGTCCGTGCCAATACAGATTTTCGTTTGAGTCCAAGTTGGCACATTTTGAACATACGGGTTCACTGTGTAGCGTGCTCCAGTGAGAGCTTGTACTGAACAAAGTTTATACTGTAATGCGAATGTAGCAGTACTTTAAAATGCCTATTTTCTAAAGATTTTACTATGTTTTAATGTTACAGTTTCAGGTACTTTTGCGTAAACGCTTCGAATAGTTTTTATTAAATTGTTTTAAATGAGTCAATTACCAACAGTACCCTGCAGTCATTCAATCTTGATTTTAGCATTTTATTGCATTGCATTATGCAGGCCTCGTGCAGCATACCCACCCGTGGTATTAATTTGACTGATTGTCTCGCTTAATTAACAATTTCTTGTAGCTCGTGTTGTCCCAGTGTATTTATTTTGCATTCTTATAATGATTCGCTCAAATAGAATGCGAATTCTTTTCGTTCTCTTAGCTTTAACTTAAACCGTTTTCTTTGCTCTTTGATTAATAAGCATTGAAAATGTTTCTAAATTTGGACTTGAGTGTGTCCAAATGATTTTTCAAGTACTACATAAGTTTGACGGTAACATTTATGATATAACTACACATGAAACAAATCAATGCCGAGTAAAATCGATTTAAAATAGAAAATAAAAATTTATTTTTCCCTTTAAAGTTAAAGTTTTTTCTCGATAGAAAAATTAATTAAAAAATCTTTTGAAAACCTCTTATTTCGATAAATTTCTGTTCGAGTGCTTTGCAAGAAATTCCAAATGGATGCTGTTAAGCATTAAACTAACCAACCAATACCCCTCCCTACAAATAACTGAACATAATTGCATCTATGTAATGCTGACTGATTGTTGAATACATGCATGAATGAATGGATTGATGGATGTGGCTGATGAGTCAGCCACTTCAGACTACATATAGCAACCACATTTTGAATAAATGTATGAAGAATGAACAACAAATTGTTGCTTGTTCGTGGTTAGTTGGTATTTTGAACGATTATGGTAAAGCCAGCAACTATTATGCTCGTTAGAAATTCTCATATTTATGTAATTATAATTAGAATTATAAGAAATCAGTGAATATTTTATGTTGTTTGTTGCTTTTCTCTAATTCTTTGTTAGTTTCAATTTGTGGCATTTGAATTGTAATACTATACTGGGCTTAAAAGTTCGAATAAAGAGAGAGGAGAGTTCGTTTGTAATTTTCTGTAGCCATTTGGTTGGAGTACCAACACTTAATATTTGTAAATGAGCGCAGTCATAATTGGTGGTGGTCGGTGATTTATTTACAAATCCTTTAAAAGTATAACAATTATTCTATTGTATTGTATTTGTTTTATGATTGTTATGCGAGCGAGTTATAGAAAAAAAAACCGATTTTGCGCATGGAAGGAGAGATGGATGATTATAGGAAAAACATGAGAATTTATAAACATTTTATGTACCACGAAAAAATATTAAAAATTACATTAAACGCTTCCTGTATTTGCATTAAAATAAAACAATATGTGTGTAATATGTCATCGAAATTATTCGCTTGTAAGATTTACTGACACCGTAAGGAAACCTGTTTTTATATTCTTGATCTAATAGCTGTATAACCAATAAATAAATAAATGTAATGTACTAATTGAGCATTGTGTTATTGTACTAGACGAGTGTGAGAATTGAGAACTCAAATCTCAGTTCAGATATCCTGAAAACTTCACTTCAAAAGACTGCTTCCTTCTGGCTAAAGCTTTGAGATTAATCTAAGATTTTTGAGAAAAAGCTTTTCAAATGTGATGTTCGGATTCAAAGTTAAATTATTGGTTCCGCCACCTAAAGATGAAATTATTACACACAAGTGTATTGTATACGAATAAATGAATAGCAAACAAGCCCATTTCAATAATATTTCTTCAGCGGCTGCCTTTCTACTCATTTCTGGCAAAACTCTGCAGTCAGTTTCTCAAAAAAATCTGTCATTCAGATTCGACTCTGAACTGTAGATCCCGCATCTCAAGGATTAAATTAACATATATTGCATAAGTGATGTGAGAATTTAGGTCATAATCCGGACTAGAGAATTGTAACGACCAATTAAGTAAGTCAGTAGATGAATCGTCAGAGAAAAGTACTATTTTCTGCCGATAGCTACGCTTAGTTAAAGTGAAACAATAAATTTAATTTTCGAATTTATTTGATTTCTTTTAATATTTCCTCTTCCCTTTTTTTTCATTGTGCAATATTATCATCTTAATATCTTTAGTTATACCCTGACGTACTATAAAATGTTTAACATCATTATCCATTTCATAGAATATTTCTACACTTTATTGTTATTCTTGTTGTTATTTTGTTTTCTACTTGTATTATTATTTATCATTAGTATAAATTGTTGTTGTTTTTGTCTTTATACTTTCTATAACAGCACTTGAGCTTTCAAAATAGATCCACAGAAGTCATAGTTTTGCTATTTGTATTGAATCATACTTTTCTTTTCTACGAGTTTGTGTTTCGCTTTGAGTGAAATTAACAGAAATGTTTTGTTAAAATCTCTTAATTAATTTGAGTGATGAGAGTTGCTGTGATATGATGTGATTGACTAGATGAAAAACTCAAAGTTGTAATTGTATTGGAGAAAATCTTAAAAATAAATTCTAAATTAAGGGGAATAAATCCTGTTAAGTATTTATCATATCAACACTGGACTACGGCGATATGTTAAATGAAAATTAAAATGTTTTTATTGAAGTGAATAGAGAGGGAATGGTTAATGGAAAATTTGTTAAGCAGTTAATTGACTTTCTTCAGAAAAGTTGAAATGTTTCATTTACATTTTAATTAACTGAGATAAATTGCAATCCTTTCCAACATAATTACTTAAAATTCTATCAGTAATTGTAATAATTACCTAAAAATTGAACGCGAAATAAATTTAAGAAAATGTCGTAATAGTTTTTATAATAAAATACTGCTCTTTTTAAATGCCCTTCTGTAAGCTTTCAAGTATATGATATTAATCACATTAATAAATGTACACTGACTCTTTTATTTCCAAGATATACAATTACTTAAACTACATTCTATTTGAAAGTTATAGGAAAAGCTTTCCCTTTTATTTCCATTTCACAATTAGTTTTACCTTTAATGTATGCAAATAATAGACACTTACTTTAATTACTTTATTTAATTTGTTAATGTTGTTTCCATTTAATTTATTTATTTTTATTATTCTTTAGTTCTTAGCTTAGCTTTACACAATTTAATTTTAAATTTTATTTTATTATTCAAAAGGCAAAAATGTGAACTGGAGTATCGTTATTATTCATATTTCGTTTTGTTTTGAGATGTCTGACCTGCGGTTTGATCTAATGTGCCAACATGCCTATGAGAAATTCATCACAAAATTGTTCACAAAATTTTGAGGTCAATAACGAAAATCACATCACATTAGAATAGACGCGGACGTAATGGAAAATGGGAAATAAAATACAAAAATTTAAATGATTATTTTTATCCAAAACAATCATATGTACTCCATATATAGCTCTAAATATCGCAATCCTTTTGCTAAATAAGATATTTACCAGCAAATACCCTAGTCGTATGATTAATTTGTTGTTTTGTTTTAGAAATAAAATATCACTCATACGTTCCCTACCAAGCTGCATGCATAGTGACGGTTGAAACAGGTCTGTGTAGCTTTTTATTTATGTTCAGTACAGAACCTGATGATCATACCAATTCTTTCTGCTTCAGATAAAATCTGGTGGTTTCGTTCGAGATGTCTTACTTGGTGTTTAAACCAAGGACCCACGTCTAATAAGCCAACACACTACCTACTAGACTGCGCGCGACTTTCTATATGAGATAATAATATATTTAATCAGTATTTCTGAAATACTTGTCTAGATTAACATATAAAAGAATGGCATTGTTTGTATAGATTTGTGTAATTTTTTACGAAAAATAAACCCAAGAAAATTTAATTTAAGACTAACTTAATACGAATAAAAAAATTGTTGTTGTTTTTATTTTGTTTTTTAATATTAAACACGGTAACAGCATGTAGCTCTTAGAATTTTAATATTATAATGACGAACAAATATATCAATATGTTTTGTTTTGTTTCTTTGTTTTTCATGAAAATGAAAAAGTTTTTCCAGAATATTACATTTTGCTTTTACTCACTCTGCATCTATTAAGGATATTAAATTGTATGAAATACTTTAATGGAATTATGATTTAAATAATAAATTCGAATATTTGTTTAACACAATAAAGAAATTTATACTTCCATTTCTTCCTTTCCAATTAAAGATCCGGGTAGAAGTGTATTTATTTCGGCAATTAATAATGAATGCAATGGTTGAATGGGTATACATTAAGGTTATGAAATTAAATGAAATCTAAAAGTTTTGTTAATTTGAAAACGAATTCAGTTTTTAACTAAATGCTTGGATAAGCATTTCAAATGAACAATTTTAAGTGAATTTATAAATATGAAATCAAATTCATAAACATGATAATAATGGTGGATACATGATTTTTCTTATGATCTTATCTTATGACATATCTTGCGTGTCTTTGCTCTCTTATAAGGCCTTGTAAGGCCTTTGTTGCATTTTACAAAATGTATCACGTAAAGATAAATTGGCCAATCTAAATAGTTTAAGACACAATTTTAAACCCTAAAATGTGGTGAAAGTACGGTATTTAAACGATGATCAGATTATTTTCTCAGACATATGTGCATCCGGGCAGCACGCACAAGCAGTGGGTGTCTATAAATGTAATTTACGTTAATGTGTTTATACGTGAAGTAATGGTGAAGGATATTTTTAATTTACATTTTAATTCCTTTCCAAAGAGACGAATTAGATATGTAAAACGTGAAATTTATTCAATATTTAATGCACTTGATATTATTTTTTAAATTGGAATCCCGTCGTGTTTTAAGTAGAACATTTTGTCCTTCTGTTCTCGAGAAATCTGTGAAAAATGGCAATCGTAAGATTAAATAGAGAAATTTATTGGACTCTGTTCTTGAGGTATTAAGATTAATCGTGAAATCTTTTGTTAGAACTATATTGTTTACAAAAAAATTTATTGAAAAGAAATTTATCAGAAGATTATTTCTAGACCTTTTTAGATCACGAATAATACCCGCTAAAATATTGACCTTAGCAGAAAAAATATTCATATTTTTAAATTTGTTTATAATTTATTAAATCAAATACTCGGTTTATGTATGCAACTGTATAAATCATAGAAATTAATTCAGATTTTAATGGCTTTTTAAATAGCAGTGATTGTGTTTTCCCTTTTTTTTTGCACTAAAAAGCAAATGGAAAAATTTTATTAATCATTAGTAAAGCTTTGAATTATTTATTGGTTTATAAAGTATTTAAATCATATTGAAGTAAAAAAAAAAAATTATTTTCTAGGCATTCCATAAATTATTTATTTTTAACACATTCTCCATTTCATTTCAATTGTGTTTTTGTTAATGCATTATTTTAATATTTAATTAACATTCG
The DNA here is from genome assembly GCA_930367235.1 of Sarcophaga rosellei. Lineage (NCBI taxonomy): Eukaryota > Metazoa > Arthropoda > Insecta > Diptera > Sarcophagidae > Sarcophaga > Sarcophaga rosellei. The sequence goes on along the minus strand of OV884020.1, from coordinate 65,076,494 downwards.
TTACAATATTTTTTCTTTCATGAACCCTGTTGAATCAATTTAGTATGATTTTTAAAACAAATTTTTTTTGTTAAGTTTTCAAAGTTGTAATAGAAAATAATTTTAGTTACAGCATAGATTCAATATCAGTAATATTACAGTAACAATTCAGTGTTAGTTTTTCATAAAAACTGAAACCCTGTGATTGGTTTTATAAAAACCAACGATATTTAATTGAAAATTGAATATAAATGAATTGTTTTAACATATCTGCCTTTAAATGACAACGTGAACACATACCTGTTCATTAGGGTTATAACTAAAATTATAAACAATCACTGCAACGAAACTGTATACACAAAAAAAAATTTTACTGTACTAAAGGTACAGTTAATACAAAAATTCAGAAATGTAACTCTAATAGATGCCATTATCATCCCAAATTGTGCTAAATATTAACATTTTCCTTCAAAACTGCCTCGTGCCTAAACGAGTTTCCACAACATATCCTAACAACGAAGATATTTTTCTTCCGCTATTGATTTTGGGACCTGTTTGGTGGGCTAATACAATGTTAAATAATTTTAAAAATTTTTTAAAAAAAATTGTATTCACACTATTCATTGGCTTAAGTGACTTTCGAAAGGGACAGCAAAGACAACGATGGACAAAAGGGCAAACAAATAAAAATTCAATATTTTTTCACACTTTATCCGTGAGCATATGAATTAATTGAAAACGTAATCCGTATGAAAAAAATATTTTATTTGCTTATATTCTATTAAAACATAAAATTCAATTGAATTTAATTGATTTGCAGATTAACACAATCTATAGACAATGAAAAAAATATGAAGAAATTTTTAGTGGTATTTTTGATTAATTTCAGTAAAAATGCTAAAGAAAATTTCTTTGCAACGTTTCAATGCTAGGTGACTATTATGTATACATATCATAATTGAAATAGAACTTATAAATGGTTTATTTACATTAACAATACATTCTTAATGAATCCTACTACGCAAGAATTTGTATACAAAATTTTAAATTTATTTAAAAAGTCACCGTTATTAATCCTTCGCCTGTAGCATCGGTGTTACTTCAGACTGTTTTCACGTATACCTTTCTTTTACCTTTGATCTGTATTGAACGTCTTTTGCCTATAATGAAATATTTTAAAATCAATCATAACTTCAGTTTTCAATTGTAATTGAATATATTTTTTTATTACAAAAACAAAAAAATATGAATTTAATGTAAGATTCGATAAAAAAAATTGTCGTGCTACACCCTCTGGCTGAATGATATTTGCCTCAGCGAGTGTTTAAAAGAATTAAAAATTAAAAACAAATTAATCTGTTCATGAAGTGGATACAGCACTTTGTACATTCCAAGATACATCTGAATTACATGCATACATGGTCATGGACATTGCAACCCTTCTGTTAGGATTACGACCAAGATTCACACATCACTTATGTTGTGTGTGTTAATTTTAGACATGAGTGACGGGACCAATAGTTTAACGTCGACTTCGAACGACAGACTTTTTGAGAAACTTTTCATGGCAATTTTCTTTTCTCTGCGGGGTTCTGCTAAAAATCTGCTGAGACACATACGCTGAAGTTTGGTCCGTGGTCAAATAAGCCAACATACTACCTAATAGTCTACGGTGACTGGCGTCTAATACCAACAATTGCAGTGATGGTTTTCGCACTAATTTCACTTTTCTTGACTCAAAACCATTACAATTAAAATATATGTACGAAGCAGTAAAGTGTAGTCTTGAAAAACCCTACAACAACTTGTTGGGATTTAGATTTAGTCTTATCAAGATATCGCTACTTGCAGTAGAGCGCTTTCAACATTGCATTTTTATAATATTTTTCCGTAGAAGTTAAGGTGTAAACCAAGGTAATATGCTGCCATATTTAAATACGATGTAGGCATACATACAGAGGCGTAGAGTATACGTTTTGGTATCTGTATTTATTTGTGTTCCATTTCAGCCGTTTTAAAATGAAAATAACTTTTAAGTGTTGGGTCAAGGGTGTGCACTTTGCTTTTATATCAGTTTTATATGTCACCAGATGCTGATATAACGTAATCTTGAGCTCATAACGTTACAATTTCCTTTTTTTCTTAACCCTGTACTTTTTTATATTTTTTCAATGCTGCAGTTCTGTGGTTAAAAGAACCACAAAGACAATTTACAAAATGAGTAAACATTTGACAAAAAAAAAAATGAAATTTTTCCTTAGGCAGTCAATGTAAATGAAGAGTTTAAAAGGTGTATTTGCACAAGAGAGTGTAAAGGGAAAAATAATAAATTTACTGTAAAATATAAACAAATATGACCTTATTTATTTGCAACACTTTTTAAATGCCCTTAATAAGTTGCAGGCTGTGAAAACGGTATTCAAAGGTTTGTTGAGGAGATGTATTCATAAAATAAACAGGAAGAGGAGCAGGGTATTACCTTGTTCTGACAAGATTTTTATTCCTTTAGAATCGGAACTAACAAGGAAAAACTGTCGCGCCGCATTACGTCTGTTGCTTTTGCTGTTTTGACAAATATATCATATTAATCATACATATGTACATACAAATCTTAAAATACTTTACAAAATTGCGAGCTAAATTCATATTGAAATTGTTCAATTCCTTGGAGTTAAAATGGATTTGCATTTCCATTTGCGTTCACTCCATTTGCAGTTTTTAATTTCAGTTTTTAATTTAAACTCATATTGTTTCATAAATTCCTCCCAGTTTTGTTTCTGTGGTTGTTAAGAATGTAACTGCTTCCCTTGCTATATTGTTTTTTGGTCTCCATTAAATGTCCATTGTTCGTAAATTATATTCTCGTTATCTTTACTTCCAAACCATAATTGTTTCTCTTCTTTTTTCTTCCCCCATTTTAATTTTTTTTTTCAGCAAGTTTTTGTTCTTTGGTTGAATACGATGTTTGTTTTGTTGAATATTGTATGCTGTGGTTAGAAATTCCACCGAGATTTTGTATTTTATTTATTAAGGGAGTCTTTGTTTAAATTAAAAATTTTTTAAGTTGCTTTTTTGAGACGATTTTGAGATGAGTAACATTTTATTACTCATTTCTTTTATTACAATTTTTTTATTTACAAAAAAGAAAAAAATCTTGATTATATTCTATTAAAATAAACTCTCATTGGATTTGTAGATTTTATTCAAAACTTGTGGGTATGAAAAGTCTTTTTGTCAATTCTAAGCAGACAAGATGGAAAACTATCATAAATTGGTTATAGCCTGTAAGCATCTCAAACTAATTTTGTCAATTACATAAGAAATCTTGTACAAAATCTAGAGCGTTTATATTACATTTTGCGGACTTTTGTCGAGTTTTTGATTACACAAAAATAAATCAATTTGTAATGGTTTCTTATCATGAGTATATCTACCAGATTTCCATGCTACCTGGAGACGGAACCCTAAATGAGAACAGTTTATTGAACTGTTTAAAGCTTAATCTATCTCCTTCTAATAATCAAAAGCAAAAATATTGCTTTCTATTTATAAGAAATAGATTGTGACAGAAGAGACAATTTTGTTGGGACCTCAGCTGATGGCAAGAAAGTTTTATCTACGCCGTGTAAATGTGCTTTACGGGCACAAATATGATAGACAACAGGATGACACATAAAACGGAATATGAATCTAAATGTTGCACATTTGTAAACTCCTAAAGTAGGCATTAGAATCCTTTTCGTATAAATAAGATTATATGAACTCGTGCTCAGCATAAGAAACCATAATCTTTAGAATATATTCTGTATCTATTATTTAGGCAGTATACTGTGAAGGTAACATTGAATTACATCAGGTAACTAATATTTAAGACAACTGTATCCGGTTTTTTTAATTTTCAAAAGTTTTAAGACACACCAGCTTCATCGCTTTGTGAAATCCATAGTATTGCAGGATTTAATAGGAGTGCATCGTGATGTAAACAGTTTGAAATTCTCCTTGATAAACGAAAAAGTATTGTTGATGGCTTGGCTAGAATCTAATCATCATATGTCTTTAGCTCATATTAAATTAAACCTTAAAGAAGTAGAAGGCAGACATCACATCCAAAATTCCAATCGAACAGCTTAACTGCAGCACATAGTATATGATGTCACTATGATCCTTATAAGATCAGTATGAAATGAATCGTACATTAAGCTAATGACCATGTAGCAGAATATTCTATTTCCGCATACTCTCAGCAATTTACCCCTATTATTAAAATTCGAAAGTACTTTTAACTTAATAATCGTAATCTTTTGACGGTATTGTATTGTAGTCATCATGGATGCAATAATTTTTCGGTTTTGAACGACTTAGTTTATCGGACGAAACCATTCTTGGAAAATCATGAAACAAATTGTCGTCAATTAAAAAGTTTCTTAAACAAAACATAGTATATGTTTACTATAGTTTGGCTTAAGGAGGCACAGATATAAAGAAATTAAATTAAAACGTAAAAAGTTTCTGTACGAAAGTGGCTTACAAAACTTTTCAAAGGCAGTTGACTTTTTAATCTTGACTTCAGTTTAAAAAAAACTAAACAAAGTTTTATTGCTTTTGTCATATTTTGTTCAATCTAATCGAATGGTATTTCATTTACAGGCTTCTGCCTACCGTACATTATTTATTCGTATAAAACAAGACACAAAATATGTTTTTAATTTAATTAAAAACGCCAGCAACATTATCCTCCACAATGGAATATGTACGTATGCGTATAAAAGTTTGTTTATATGTTTACGAATCGTTATTATTTTGTTGTCGCTGAAACAGTCACTTTTTTCCACTTTCATCATAAAACAAAAACAAAATAAAGAAGAAAAAGAATTAATTTTAATTAGTGAGAATCGCGGATTCCTTTTCCTTCACACCAAAACAAAAATGTGTATCACAGCGACAACAACCAGCAACAACAATTGCAAAGAGATTGTGAATGTTGGTAGAACTACTGACAGTGCTACTGAAAGCACTGTTTGTGCCACACTACCAACTCTATTATTGATGCTGTTGATGCTACTGCTGTTAGTGCTGATTCATTGCAACAGCAATGTTTGTTCGCACTGTTGTTGATAATTTTTCAAAAAGTACTTTTGCTTGCTTTTTGTTCTCATTCGTATTTAAGGGTGACAATTGTTCTTGGCATATTTTTCATGTGCTGCCACGCTTTTTTTTCGCTACTATTGTTTTACTCATTAACACAAAAAAAGAAATCCTTAACTTTCGTACTGAAAAACAAGCAAAAGTACAAAAAAACAAAAAAAAAGAAATGTTGAAAAAAAGTAGCAACTGCTACAAGCATTTCACAGCGTGATTTTTATTTCATTACAATATTCATTCGTATCAATCTTTTATTATTTTGTGTGTGTGTGTGTGTGTGTTTTTTTTTGTATTTAATTTCAAATTTAATCACTCACTCATCATCATTTTGCAGAATATCATACAATACGATGATAAATGTCATTGAATATGAAAAAAACTCGTTTATTAATGTCATAGTAATAGATGGGAGGCCTACTTACTTAGCATTGAGAGCTTTATAGGTATTTAGGGCCTGTTATTGTTTGCTATATTTAGAAATTAGAACAAAAAACTCAATTTTTTTTATCAAAAGGCAATAAAAAAAAAATTTTAAATCGTATGTTTAATAATGCACTCTGTCAAGCAAAATTCATCTGAAGCAATGCGATTTTCGGAAAATTTATATTAATTACTGTGTAATGTTGGATTATTATGAGCTATTAACCGTATGACGCCTACCATTCATAGTCTTTAATTGCGAGGCATAAAAAGGCTTCACATAAAAGGCTAACAGATAGTAGTAGGGCTGTGAATTGAGGCCAAGAAAAATTTCTAAAACTTTAATCCAGTGACTCCTCAGTAAAGAGCACTAAAACAGAGGCTTCATCTAAATGCAATAGCCTTTCTGCAATCACTTCTAGGTTCTCTGAGACCACTTTTACTAATAGACATAACCAGCAAGTAAGAAATCATTCTCATCACTTAAGAACGTTTTATTCCAATAATCTGCATTGAAAGCCTATTGCTTTACCACTCAATCAACATATCTACGGCGTTGTGAATGGTTGGATTTATTTGTTGAGTGCGTTACAGAATTTATGGCTAAAGTTACAACTTCATCTTCAAAATCTAAAATAATGTGCTTTATGATAACTTTGTGTAGTGGACAGTGTGTTGGCTTATTAATCGTGAGCCCACGCTTCAAGCTCCAGATCAGACATCTCTAACAAAATGAAATCTGAAAGCATATTTCTTGGAACACTTCCTCTTAACAGATTTTTAACTAGTACTCTGAGAGCAAATATAAATTACCATGGAAAGTTTGTCACTAAAGAATCTGTTTATCGGAGTTGACTTTAGACTGTAAGTCCCGAAACTCGTGCATAAATATAAAACACATAAGATAAGTGGTCTGATAAGCTAAGTCTTAATGCTAACTGAAGGGTTGCTATGACCAATTATGTATATTATGTATGTAAGATAACAGTAAACGCGGTGGAATCGACTAATTTGGTGCACAGGTCTGCCACGTTTCCACTTTCTTAAACTATCCTTATAGTCTTGTCTAGGTCATTATTGAATGATGCCGGTAAACACCCCGTAATACAGAAAAACTGGCAATATTTGATGTCCAGTTTTGAGATTTAAAAATTGTTTGTCAAATAAATTTCTAATTCGACTGTAAAATCTGCAATAATGTGCAGTAACATAAGCTCAATAGCACTGAACGTCTTGGAAAACAAGAGTTTGGTGCACAGGTCTGCCATATTTATAACACTTCTAGAGTCTTCAAATTTCTTGGTAGTCTTATCTATTAGTGACAATCGTAACCACCCCATTATACTGGAAAATTGACCATATTTGATGACCACTTTTGGGACTTAAGGATTGATTTTCAAATAAATAATTTCACAACAAGACAGATTAATTTCTTATGTAATATGTGTAGACATTTTTAATATAATAAATTAATTAAAAATTAAATGTTTTAATACTTTTTTTCTTTTTTAATTTAATTTTATGACCTCTTATCATCACTTTTACTTGAAGCTGTGAAAATAAATTAAAGAAGAAATCCAAGAGGTGATAAGTTCTTAAAAAGAAACAACAAATGACAGCAAAAATAAATTGAATAATTTGCCACTTACCTGACGGAGGGAACTAAAATGAAAGAAAAAAGAAGTGAACCGATTTCCTAAAGATATGAAAACAAAATCTGAAGAAAAAAGTTTAGCTTTCTACTTAAAAATTTGAATAAATATTGGATTCCAAATAAAAAAGCCCTCCTAAATTAGGAAGGCATTCATATAATGTAGGCTTTTAGCAATTTTTTTCGGGGTAAAGCTAAAGTATAGTATAACGCTATAAGCAATATAACGTTAATATGGCGTTTACAACAGTGTGTAATAGACAGCCAGAGATATTTACAACAAAGACAGTGAGACTGTGAAACAAAGTAACAATTGTTGTGAACTTAAACAACGCAGATTACAGAGTCATGTAAGGGGGGAAAACATAGTAATAAAAAAAGATTTTGTATATGAGAATAGTATGGCGTACCAGAAAGAATTGTGTTCAGCATGGTAGTTACATTTTTTGTTGAACTTGACATGACACAAAGCGGTAGAGACAGAAAGAAAAAAATTAAAGGAATGATATAGAAAAACAAATAAGAAGTCAACTGACTTTGAGGGCGTTCCACCTGAAAAAAAAGTCCAAAAAATGTAGTGCCTATAAAATGGGCCTCATAACATTAAGCTTGACCACAGACACGCTAACATTTTTCTGAGGTTTTAAGATTTCTTACTAAATATTTTTTGTTTGTGTAATGTAAAATTTCCTTTCTGTCTTATGTACATATACTATATGTTAACAGTGCTAACTTAGTGCTTTGTAGCAAACAACAATTCGACGACAATACACGCGAGAATACTTGCAAAATGAAAATCAAAAGCGGAACAAAAAATAACTTATAAATGTGGTTTACGGAGACTCCACGATAAATGCATATGGAAATTTGAAGTATGAAGTTGTCATCATGTTATGTGTATATATATATATAGGGTGGGACATTTAAAAGTTTAAATTTAAAAGTGCAATAAAAGAAAATCATTTCGAAATTTGAGATGTGGAAGATGCGGACTATGAAGATACAGGCAATGAATATAACTAGAATTGAGGTTTTTGTATTTACTTTTAGGTTAGGATATCTCCTAAAATTTAAAATTTTTTAAAAATCAATTAGAATTGTCATATCATAGCTTGTAAAAGTTAAAATAATGGTAGTATACTTTCAATTTAATTGCATTTGAAATATATTACGTATACGCAGCCTATTACATATACAATACATACTACAATAGAATAGTTACTGTGTAAAGTATGCAATAGAATATTTTTGATTTTGTCATGTATGAAATTAAATATCACTCATACGTCACATATGTACATATTATTATGAATTTTACTTATTAAATATGAGCCTAATGTGAGTAAATATGATGGGTGGGTGATTAAAGTTTAAATTAAAAAATGCAATAAAACAAAAAGTCGCTGCAGTCTAGAAGATAATGTGCTGGCTTAGGGCGTAAAGCCCGCGCTCGTATCCCAGGCAGACATCAAAACGAAATATGAAAAAAATATTTCTTCGGCGACTCAGACTTCTCTCAGCAGATTTCTGGAAAAAACTCTGATAGTAAATGAACGTGCCATGAAAAAGTTTTTCAAAAATCTGTCGTTCGGAATCGACGTTAAGGTGTAGGTCCCATCACTCACGTATAAAATCAACTTATACAACTTGAGTGGTATGAGAAGCTAGGCCGTAATCCTGATGAAGGGTTTTAATGGCCAATTATGTATGTAAGTATGTATGTAATAAAATAAAAACGATTTAAAATTTTGCCAAAATTTATTTCTTTGTTGCAAATTACAATTGATCGGGTTTGTAATGGAATATGATTTCATTCATATGACTGCCGCGGCTGGCCTTACAGTATCTTATTGAAATAATTTTCATGCACTTTTTCGAGTGTATGGGATCGTATCTCGGCAGTGGCATCACTAATATTGGCCTTCAAATGCTCAATTGTCTCTGGTTTATTGGCATAACACGTTTCATTAACGGCACACCACAGAAAATAGTCCAACGATGTAAATTCGCATATTCTGGGCGGCCAATTGACATCACCATTTCGGATAACTAAACGACCTTCAAACGTTTGACGCAGTAAATCGATTGTGGCATGAGATGTGTATCAAGTTGTACATTAAAGTTACAAAAAAATAAATTATCATAGTGCGATAGGTATTTCCATTGACCGTAATTGTTGCGCCGTCCTGATTTTCTAAGAAATATCTATAATTGATCCCTCCGCTCCGCCAGCCACACCAAACAGTCACTCGTAATGGATGCATTTGCTTGTGTAATACCACATATGGATTTTCAGAGCTCTAATAAAGGCAAATTTGCTTACTAAGATACCCATCAAGATGAAAAGACCTTCATCCGAAAATAGAAATTTATTTGAAAAATTAACATCTTCGTGCAGTTTTTCGTTGGCCCTATAAGTCTCAACGCTACTCGAGCTCAAATCGGTTTATGACGCCCAGTGAAGATAGCATGCTGAATTTTGTGACAGCATAGAAAGACATAGTAGGTGTTGCCAGACTCGAAATAACCGATGGTTCGGATTTAAACCGATAGATTGCCTACCCGATACTAAGACTACAAAAACGGAGAAATACAAAAATGCCTGTTTTTTTTATATATAATTTTATTTTCTAAACTTTCACACGATAAAAATATAAAATACCGGAAAGGTTGTCATATGAGACTAGAAGAGAAGACAGGAAAATCCTAATATACAAAAATCACGGTCTATAACCTAAAACGAAAAGCTTTTAAGCATACAAATAGCTTTAAATATAAAAGATAATGTATGAATATAAATGTATAAACAAATTTTGTATACCTATTTATTCATAATCATTTGCTGGAAGGAAATTGACTCAAGGAAAATTTAACGCATAATATTACAATGTGTTCATATTCGTAGATTTAGACAAAATTAGTATACGAGTAGAGAAGAGTGTTGAGCATAATAAATATGAACTTAGATACTTACTCCTACTCTTCTGAATAATAAAGAAACGACAGAAAAAAGGAGAGTTTTCTCAAATGAAAATTCATTCATTCGTGTGGATAAATATTCAAATAATAAAACGAAATGTAAGATGAAATTGCTCAATTAAATTTTGAACGAAAAAATTGAGCCTCTTGTATTTTCTAATAAAGGAAAATTTATAATATTTTGTGCGAGTACAGAAACATAAACGTATTTTAAAATTACATGTTAAAAGGCTTCTTATTAAATTGTAACTTTTTTTCAGCACACAATATTGTTTAATCAACTTTATTTACTTAATAGGCAGTAGCTTTCACTTCTTGAAATAAGTGTACATATATATAAAATTATGAAAGTGATTTATTAAATTAACACCTCCGGGTTGTTATTCATAGATTTTAATAACTTGGACTCTGACACTAACAACGTAACATACTAAATTGCGTTATTTACCAGGATAATCCAATATTGTTCCTTTACGTTTTCGTCTTACTCGGCTTATGCTAAAGAATACCTTTTTGGGTACATACATACATATATATAGAAATTTGTAAATACTTTACATTTTACATGAAAGTGTGCAAGTGATTCTATGCAAATCTCTGAGATGTTCATGGTTTTTTAACTTTTATGTTTTATCGGTTTATTTCATATTGTAAATGGTTGTAGAAACAAATACTGAAAATCCTAAACACATTACAGACATACAAATACGAATCTCTTACAAGTATACAAAATGAATGAATAAAAATTGTATTCATGGTCAACATTCTATCCAAATGCAGCTGAATGCTTGTACTCATAATGTGCACATGCAGCAAATATTTTAAACTTCTGTGGCAAATGCCAAGGTTGTCTATAAAAATGGAAAACAAATTAAAAATGCATGAACTCTAATGCTTATATCATGTAGGTGTTGTAGAGTATAAACATTGAAAACAGTTTGAAGTTCAAGGCTTTTAATGGATTTGAATTTTTAATGAAGATTTCAAATGTAAAAATAAAACAAATTTTTAAAATGAAATAAAGTGTATTTCATTTTGCATATATGTGCTGGAAATACTTTTACTTTCCTTTTAAATTATTCAACCATAATCATCTTAAGAACTGTTTTCTTAGCAGTGCGAAAACGTACTTGCAGTTATATGGTACTTGAAGTAAAAACTTCATATACTTACTCTCTCTCTCTCTTTCTCTCTCTGCAAATGTTTATTTCTGTGAATAGAATTACAGCTGCAGATTGCATTGCACACGATTTGTCCAAATTTAGCACATTAAATGCAACTCGTTCGTTAGTAGAGCTGTGGCTTAGTGTCAGGCTGGTTGCAGATTGTTGCTATTAGAGTTAGTTTATGTGACATTTACTGTGATGTTCATGAGCATGAAAGTGTTACTAAAACTCACTGTGACACACATCTTCAAATGATAAAATATTATGTTCTAATATTTAAAACTCATTCGTCATTGCTATCGATAAATTAAAACTTAGGGCATGTAGACAGTCTATTCTTTTGATAGCTAGAATTATGAATTAACATACCATAGTTTAAAGATTTCATTTCGATGTGATGTTCATTTATAAAGATGTTTAAATCTGTTTAAAAATAGGAAGTAAATATATTTATGTTTGAATTTCCTGCATAAATTCATTACATTCTTTCAAAATTGTATCGTATAGTCTTTATTGCATTAAGAATCTTGTTTAAAAGGTAACATTTTTGCCTTAAAAATCATATTGAATTTAAGTTTTCAGTTTAATTTCACTCTTAGAACACATCATTTAAGAAAAAAAGCATTCAGTCTTCAATTTAAGTGCATAATTCTCAAAAGTATTGAAAACTTTTGCAGAAACACTTTCAAGTTTTATTGATCCTGTCGACAAGTATTGAGTTTTATTGTCTACACAAGCTCCTTTAACTTGAAATCTACAATTGATATCGCAATATACTCAAGGGAAAGACAAATAAAAAAAAGTATTTGCTATATACGTAAGTGCATTGGACTTATTTCTATGGTACTTTTTAATGCACAGCTGATGTGTTTGCCAACAAAAGAAATGAAGGAATGAATTAAAACAAAACCAAAGATGTTGGCAAAATTGTATCGAGGAATTGATACAGAAATTCATTCATTATATTCACTGTGTTGATAGAAACGTATATTTTACAAGTTTTTTTGCCTGTATGGATCTGTTGGCAGGCAGAGAAAAATGCATGAGTCTTGATTTTTTTCAGGATTTTTATTCAATCGAATATATAGTTTTGGTGAACAGTGTCAATAAATGGTACTCCAATACCATTCCAGCGTCATTTATTATATTTGCTTTAATTGATTCTGTAACAACATTTGTTACACATTGAAAATCTTCACATATACATTGAGATTGCCTTTCTATTCTGATATTGCCAATCTTTTTAACATTGCATTGGATTTTAGACGATTGAATAGGCGAGAAAGTCATGTTGCGTTTATAAGTTGAATCTTTGCTCATACATATCTTATACCGGATGCATAAAGAAATAAAGTATGCTATCATGTCAGCGACTTCATATACATCTCAATGTTTGCCATTAACATTTAAAAATTAACATCTTCTCAGTAATCCTTTCTAGTGAAAAAGCTTGCATAAATTATTTATTTAGAGTGGAATTATAATCCATTTTGAATAGTTTTCAAATCCATTTGCAACTCAAAAATTTCACTTCATAATTTTAAGCACAAAAATTTAATAGAAAATCTCTTAAAATTGATTACATTTCACTCAGATACCATCATCGCATTCTGTTGTACGTGAATTTTCATTTATTAGTCAACTCGTTTACACTTTGCAATGAAACGTGTTTCAGTTTCCAATAAGGTTCTCATAATTTGTTTTTTCTTTCCCCAATGAAAACTGTAAGAAATTTAATATTGCAACAGGTGTCTTTGTCTACAATCTTATCTTATCTTATGTACAGATACCGATACCGATACTCTTGTACTCCTGTGCTCTTGCATAGTAGATTAGCTTATGCATGTAAATATTGATATGAGATGCACATTTTCATTCTCTGTACATCATAATCAGATAAATATTTGAAATACGGAAAATTGTTTAGCAAATTTCCTTGGAAATCGTATTAGCATTTCCAAGAAAAACAGTTAGGTGAACTTTTCTATTCTTTTTTTCCATTACAAAGCAGCACTCCACATATTTATTGTTTTCTGGTTAGTTAGAAAGAAATATGTGGAAAAACTTAAAACTATTCGGTTTATTGGATGGGTAGTAATATAGATCATAAGCAATTTATGCTTATCTTTGTGCATAATTGTTGGATCTGGCTGGATTTAATTTGCATTTAGGACAACTGCAGTAGTCTAGAGCCTTAAATCTGTCGGAATAGACTTTAAACTGTAGGTTGAGCCATGTATAAAATTAGCTCAGTCAAGAAAATAAGTGTGTGAAGCAAGGTCGTAATCCTGACTACAAGTCTTCTATCAGACCAATCTAAAACTTATGTAATTTAGTTTATAATCCATCCATTTTATAATCGAAACCGATTTGTTTCGTTATAATTTTCTTTTTTAATCACGTGTAAAAAGTAGAAAATTTTAATCTACATTGCTTTAATTTATCTCAAATACAGTCACCAGTATTGTATTTATAGGATTAGAAAATAAAAACATTTGATTCCAGTATAAAATATTTCCTATTTCGTTCTTATGAAATAATTCCATTTAAATTTGAATTTACCCTCATTTCCTTTTTCTTGCGTAGATCATTCAATAGTATCCCACTGGACGCATGAGTTATATTTTTTTCTGGCCGTATAAAAGCAAATGACTCATACGTATGCAATGGTAGGTACTTTTTCACAATTTTATGAATTTTTCTGAAGAAAGAAAAAATAAATTAAAAAAGAAAAAAATCTTTATCCATTCTAATAACCAATTCGAAAAGTATTTTAAAGCAAAAATAATTCCTTTCATACAAAACTAAAAGGAACATCTCTTTCAAGTAATTAATAACTGATAATTATGCATGTGTTTAGTATGACAATGCTTAGCTTATAATTATTTCAAGTAAATGTTTACTTATGAAAAAGGAAATGAATGATACTTCTTAAATTGATATGTGTTCCTTCATGATATTGGTATTCGAAATAATGACAAATGTTTTCAAACAGTTGCCTTAATTTAATGTCAATTTTATTTTGAATGAAATAGTAAATATTATTGAATATTTTCTATAAACATTTAAGCATATCAATAAAATATTTACATTCATAACTCATTTATTACTTCAGTTGTCATCATACAGTCACAAAGTATGATAAAAGCCAGACAGAGTGTTTAAGCACAAAAGAGATTTGGATTTCAAATACAAAGACTAGTGCACAGAGAAAAAGTCAACGTTATTCTAGAATTAGGCAAACATTTTAAACTAGAATCTAGTACTTAAATCGTAAAGAATACTAAAGACATAGATTTTGAATAGTAATGTATGTAAAAAATGGTACGCTTAGAAATCAATTTAACTATTTTTTTGTAGGGTCTTCAACACCGTATTATTTGTTTAGTTAAGACGAACTTTTAAAAAAGGTTTTCAGTGTATTTTTTCTTTATTTTATTATTTGTTTTTGTTTATTTCTCAGACATTTTAGACAGTTTAGTATCATGCAAATGTAATAGAATTACATCAATATTCCCTTTAAGGTTTTTATTTGAATCGAAGACAACATCCATTAGTGCTGTTGTTATATTGGCAATCAGATTTTAGTTTTACTGACTCACTTTCATCCAATGTTCGTTTAGTTTCTTCAGAAAAAGAAAACACAATCACCTTTTGGCGATGTGCAACATAAGTTAGAAATGTCAATTTGGACATACATACATATATAATTGGTCATTACAACCCTTTTGTCAGGACCATTTAGTCACGATCATTTATGTTTGTGTGTTAATTTCATACATAGGTGGCAGACACATACAAATTTTTAATCAAAAAAGAAGAATTTATTTCTGCCTATTAACAAATAAAATACATACAAAATTTAATTTAGCCTTTAGAAAATATTTTTAAAATTCTTTTCGCTTTTATTTGTGCTCAAATGAAATTTGATTTTGAACTTTTGCATCCATGAAATATTTCTCAGTGGCCGCAAAAACTTTACAAAGATTTCGGTGTTCTTTTACTCCTGTTTTCTAAAAACCAACAATAATTTAAAGAATTTTAGTAGCTAAGTTAGTGAAAGTGCCGGAAGAAAAAGTTTTGCAACAATGATTTCTCTGAACTTTTTCCCTCAGGTGAAAAGGGTTTTTGTTGTGAAAGTTTATTTTAAAAGCAAGTGGAAATTACAAAAAAAAGCATACGAATAAAGTGCACACATGTTTAGTGGGTTGTGTACTGAAATACATTCTTCGGAAAGATTATTCTTTTCTTTGTCACAAATTTAAAATTTTGATAGTTTTCCTCAGTTTACTCCTCATTCTTCTTTGAACGGTAACGAAATTAAGCATTTGTGCTAATATCTATACAACTTAAAATTATAATTAAATACACTGGCTTAAAAGTTAGTAACATTAGACGTTTTTGTCGGCTTTGGCAGGAGTTAGCAGCTACTCTGACTTCGAATTTTTTAAAAATTCGAGAGCCTTCAATACTAGAATTCATTTTGACACTGTAAATGGTGATCTATTAATTGCCTTTTAACTTATTACCAAAATCAATGTAAAATTTCGTGATTTTAAAAAACAATAGTGCCTTTTTGTTATTGCGTTTTTATAATCCAATATTTAGTAATAAACCCCATTGTGAAAGATGTTATCAAATTGATGAAAAATATTATGCAGAAATACAGGTCAGTAGGTGCTTATAAAACCGAGATGATGGAACGGAAACGCTTAAGGGTCTATGGCCCATAGTGATCTCACAAAGGTCTCCATTCTCGACAAATCATTAAGATCGTCTACACCAAGACATCAAGGCTTTTTCTTCTTCACCAATATAAGACTGAATATGCTTTCTGAAGGTAAAGAAAATTTGCTTTCTCTTCCTCGCCTCTATAGCTCATGCAAAAGTCGGTTCCCATATATTCAAGACCAATGCAGAATGTTTGGAAATTTATAAAGAAGGCATACTGACGTTGCGTGCTGAAAGTTTCAAACTCCCATAGATCAAGTAAGAATAGTGGAACTGCTGTGTCGATCCAGTGAGTCATCCTGAATCATTTCAAACATTTATCAACTTCTTAACCAATAGAGGCCTTTTAAGTGCATTCGGTTTCCAGGACAGCTCCCTATATAGAGTCAGCACAAAAAAGAGCATCTGTTGTATAAGTATCAGGTTCACCTCATGTGTTTTGAATGGATGACAGATATTTTTTAAATCTTCTAGTGAACAACAGTACCAGATTTGTTTACTCACAGGACAGAACCTCTACATTTGGAATTTGGAAGAAAATTTTAAAAGTTCAACTTTGTTGTTTTTGGTTACTAAATAATTTTCTTTACATGTTTTGTTTAACAAAAGGTTCTTGACAATTATGATCGAAGTTAAGTTAAGTTAAAACATGTTAAACTTTTGAATAAAATATTTTATTATAATGTTTGTATTGATAATAAATTTAATTTACTTCAATTACTCCCGTATCCATTAATGAAAATAAATTGAATGAAATTTAAAATGTTGTAAAGAACACATCATGCCTTGATGTCATTGATGCAATGAATTTCAATCCAGTTCTGCTTTAAGTCATTCTGATTCAGTATTCATAACAAACTGAAGTTGAACTTCAGCGTGCATGCAACATTTGAATTATTTAATGCGTATACGCTACGTGTGCCCTTGTTAAAGTCAATATTCGTACGTTTGTTAATTTAAATCGAACATTAAATGGAACTTGTGTAGATTTCATAAGGCAATCAAATTGTCTTACTTGAATAGCTAATTTGCACGTGGATATATAAAGTATTTGCAGATGCACGTGCTTATTAAATACATCGAAGAATTTAAAATAAATTTTAAAATAAATGATATAATTAAGAAGTTAAACGAAATGAGTAGCAAAGCTTAATTAGTTTATAAAATTTTATTAACTAAAAAAAAAACGATTAAAAATCGCTTAATTATTTTAGTTTTATTGGTCACAAAGCGCAAAACCATAAAGCTCAAGAAGAGAAAACAGACTCAAAATATAAAAAAGGTGAAGAAGTCACAAACAAAGATGTCATGACATAAATGATCTTAAAGAATTTCATTAAATTCTTCTACAATCGAATACTTTACAAGTTAATTTTCAAGATAAAAATTACAATTTCTTTTTATAATTGTGTATGCCTTAAAGTACATATAAAATGACACAAGTTGCTTGATTAAGAAAAGAAAATGCAAATAGTTTATCTGAAAAGCTTGTATGAATATTTTTAAATAAGTCAACATCAAGTGACTTATGCCACATGCAAAATAACCCTGAGAGATATGAAATGAAGAGATACTAAAATTCTTATATAAACATGTAACGTATTTTAACAGAATGTAATGCTTTCAGAATTTATCATTTAATTATGATACATACTTAATCCTTTAAGTGCTTATTAAGGACACGTTCAATTTAATACTTTAAATATTTAATTCTACTCCATTAGCTGTTGCGTTTAATCTGTACGCAACATAAAACGCAAATTATCACGTATGGAATTAATTTATCAATAAACAAGATGAATCAAGGCCGTCCATCTTTAACATTAATACATACATATGTTATATGAACCGTGGATTTAAGACAACATACTACCTATTCGACCATGACGATCAGACGTCTCAAATAAAACCGATCGCATATGTCTTCGGCATCTGCCTTGTAGAAAAAAAACATACTGAGTAAATAAAAATTTTCATAAAATGTTCCTCATCTCGTTCGGAGTCGACTTTAAACTGCAGTGCCCACCACTTATGGATAATATTAACACACGCAACCTAAGTGGTGTAAGAAGCTAGCTATTAATTAAGACATCATGAATTAAAAATGTTTCTTTTGATTTCAGACTGATTGGGAAAATTAAATTTTAATAAAGAAATTGAATTTGATCACCTAAATTACCTAAACCAAAGAATTGTGACATCAAAGTATGAAAATTTTTTCGACTTTTTTTACAACACATATTTTCTTTTAATAAAATTTATATTCTTGCTGTTGTAATCTTTTGGCAAAAAACGAAACGGTAGGCGAGGTTGCATTCAAAAGTTATACAAAACGCTTATTGTTATTACATTTTCGTTTTAAATATTATTAAAAAAGTTTTGAAACTTTGTGCAATGTTTCCCATTTAGGCAAGCTGCACGTTCCTATTTAAGATTTTCAACAGTGAAAAACCCATTCATATTTTCTTTGAAAAGAGATTTCTTTTAGAGTTTTTTTTATCTTTCTGCTGTTGTCTTCCTTTTTGAATCATATTTTATACAAATTTATTAATAAAAAAATCTAGTGAATATGGCAAAAGGCTCTCTGTGAACAATAATTCAGCATTTCAAAAGTGAAATTTACTTTTAGGAATGCTTTTTTAATTTACAAAAATATTTAAATACGAATTTTATGCATTTCAAGCAACCCTGACATATAAAAAATATAATTGGTTACAGGGTTTAGCCGCCATTTCTAATGCTATTTGCAAAGCATTGATCAAAATCATATGTTCATGAAAATATGTTGTCATTTGTTTAATAATAATCGGGGGACAGCAAAATTCTGAAATCAATGTCAAAATAAAATCTTTTTTAATTTCTTTTTTAAAGCAGATAATATGTCAAGACTTCAAACTATCTGTATGTCACTTAACCTAAAAGAAAAAAAAAAATACGAAGTTAACTTTAATGAAAACCTAACATCTATGTAATTAATCAGTGTGTCTGCATAATTTGGAAATCAATCGTTTGTAGAACTATGACAAAATGTTACTGGATGTTAATTATTTTGTACATGTCTAGTTCAAAAGTCGTACACTTTGGGAAAGTCCCTTAATCCATAGGTCTCGTAATACTTTATCATCAATATTATTTAACTAAAAGAGTAAAATCATATAAAAAAGAAAAAAGTTAAGCAACACACTTATTGAATAAATTTAAGCGAAAATCATCACATTACACCAATCGTGGCTCTGTAGCTCACCTGCAGCTGTAACTAAATAATCTACCAGACATTGTTATTTGTAGCTAACAGTTGCCTGGTAAAATAGCTAAATCTCCTGTCTTAAGGCCATACTAACAAAACATAGAGTAAAAGCTAAAACCAGATGTAGTATTATAACCAAGTAAATGATCCTTAAAACAAAGTACACACACATACTCTTGGATGAAAACATAATATCCTAATTACAGAAAGTAATACAACTATGGTAAGAAATTTATCCATTTATTCTACAGGTTTTTGGCTATTGGTGTGTATCATTAATTGTGAGAATATGTGTGGTAATTCATGTGTCCATCATAAGTGTATCCTTTCCCTATAAGTGTATAACAGCTCATAGTAAACTGTATTCTTAATTGGTGCAAAGCAAATTCATGGTATTATAAATGATAATAATTTTCATTTTGCACAATAGCTTTCAGCATAAATACCATGGATTACGGAATGCTAATAAAGGTTCTTATTAAACAAATTCACACTCACATTCATATGTACAATGTAAATATATATTAAGGCACTAACCATGGTATAATTAGGCTCTTAATTGCAATTAATATGAGAGCCAGTACGTTACTTTTATGCATATAAGCAATTGTGTTCAGACCAAGGAAAATGAACAAATGACTCAAAGCAGCGGAAAGTGAACTATATTAAAGTGATATATGCTGTCTTATATTCTAAAAAACCATATAAAAATCAAAACTTTTGTAATTTTGGAAGCACTAAAATAGCCACAGATACTTCAACTATATTCTAAGTAGCCATAAGTAGGTAGTGTGTTCGGTTATTAGACGTAAAGCCCAGGTTCGAGCCCCAGGCCAGATATCTAAACGAAATATGGAAAAAAATATATTTCTTCGGCGACTTCCTCTTAGCAGATTTCTGAGAGTAAATAAAGCTACCATGAAAAAGTTTCTCAAAAATATGTCGTTCGAAGTCGACGTTAAACTCTAGGTCCCACCATTCAAGCATAAAATTAATAAATAATAAATCAATACACAACATGAGTGGTGTAGGAAGCTAGACCGTAATCCTGACTGAAGGGTTGTAATGGCCAATTATGTATGTACATATGAAGGAGCTGTATAATAAAATAAATAAATGGGTATGATCTAGTTCCTGATATTTAAGAACCCATAGTCTAGTAAGCAGTAAGTAAGTATTAGTCAGCTAATTAGACATATGGCCATGCTTCAAACCCAAGGCCTGACATCTTGAACAAAACAAGCACTGATGCAGCAGCCTTGAGAGTATTCGAGAGAAAAGCGATAATTTCTGCATACGCTTCAACAGTGAGCTGTATGAGCTCTTCAACGACATAGACGTTGTGCAGTGCATTAACATCAATCAGCTGCGCTGGTTCGGCCATGTCGTTCGAATGGAGAAGGATGCTCCCGCGGGATGGGTATTTGATGCGGAGGTCTGCGGAAGTCGGCGAAGAGGACGAGCTTGTTTGCGTTGGAAAGATTAAATCAAGGAAGCGTTGTCATCGATTAGTGTGACTTGCGTAGGTGAGCAAGGAGCAGTGGCGCCTGGAAGGATGTCTTATAGCAAGTCGAAATGCGTTGGTCGGGTTGTTAACGGCCAATTAAGTAAGTAAGTAGTATTTCTTTGGCTCCGAAAGTAAATAAAATTGTCTGAATAAAAAAGTGATGTGAGAAACTAGCTCCAAATCTTAACTGAAGGATTGTGTGTATGTATGTATGTATGTTTTTATTTTTGCCTTGAGACGGAGGTGGGAATCTTCTAAAGACACTTTAGTGCCAACAAAAGAGTGCACGATTCACCATCACTGGTGCCTACGTACTAAGCCCATCCCCTACACACTTCAATCACTCTCCCCCCGCGGGACTGCCGCAAGGTATTACTTCGCGGAGGGCTGGTTAGCTTGAAAGCTTTATCACTCTAAGTCAAATTTCGCCTCCGTTCCTCCAGTCTTCGGAGTTCTAGCGTAATTTCAGCCATTCTCTGACTATAACAACTCCATAGAATCCTACAATTCAACAGCTCTTCCATTAGTTGGTTTGGTTCTAACCTCGTTTCTCCGGGCCATCTAAATCTGGGGCAGCATGTTAGAATATGCTATCTTCCTCCTCATCTACACAGTTTGGGCATATAGGGGAAGTGTCATGACCAAATCTGTGCAGATACTTCCTGGAGCACCCATAACCAGTTAGGAACTGGGCCACGTAGTAGTTCAGCTCGCAATGTTCGTTCCTCATCCAAAGGGTTACATCAGGGACAAGGCGAAATGTCCATCCTCCGTTTAAACTGCTCTCCCATCAAGACTGCCATTTGTGCTTGGAAGTCCTTCGTTCCCCCGCTTTTACAGCTGCTATTTCTCCTCGATAGTCGAGACGGCGAAAGTATATCCTCCTCATCTAATCTGCCAATATGTCTATCTTTATTGTCTTTGCCAATACCAATACCGCTTTCTCAGGCACTGTCCTGAAGCCACTTATCCGTCTAATCGCGCTTAGACGAAACACCGAGGACAGTATCCTCCTTATCGTCCCCACGGATAGTGCCTCCGACTATATTGGGCAAGCATACAGCATTATCGGCGTTTGCTACCGCCGAAATTATCATCCTTTTGAATGGACTTGGTCCTCAAATATTTGGCATCATCCTCGCCAGTGCTCCCCGTATTACAGATGCCTTTTCACCGATGTATTTCACGTGCTCCTTGAAG
The DNA here is from genome assembly GCA_930367235.1 of Sarcophaga rosellei. Classification (NCBI taxonomy): domain Eukaryota; kingdom Metazoa; phylum Arthropoda; class Insecta; order Diptera; family Sarcophagidae; genus Sarcophaga; species Sarcophaga rosellei. Next base: position 65,054,472 of record OV884020.1, on the reverse strand, counting down.
TTCAACCTGTATGTATGTATGTATCTATCTATGTATGCATGTATGTATATATGTATGAATACATGTACATAAATAGTTCTTGATTTATTATTTTGTAATATTATGTCTGCCTTTGCTATTAATCGCTTTGAAAAGAAGACATTTTTGTATCTGTTTGTTGCAATGTATGTTACACAATAGTTATCCATTTTATACGTCCAATTTCATAATTTTCATTTTCACAGTTCCGTCTGTTCTGCCATATTAAATTTTTATTACCAAAAATTATAAGCCATCATGATGCTACCCATCCTTATTCTATGAAGAATACAAAGTTTTCCGCACACAATCAGTGTGTATCTTGGCATTATGATATTATTATAGTTGCCGCATAAAGTTGTCACTTTGAAATGAACTATTTCGAATCGCTATTATTAGGCATTAAAAGGTCATAATTTTACTGGAATATATACTGACTTAACATTAAGTTAACTGCTGTAAAAATAAAGGACGAAAAATTTCATAAATTAAGGTGATGAAAAATTTTAGAGATTCTTTCTTTGCCTTGCTTAAAGCTAATATTTTCTTTTTCTTAATTGACTAATTTCTTAGACTTTACTTTAATAGCTAATAACCATTTTACAAGGTGAGGTAATACTAATTAAACCATGTAATAAGACCAGTAACTTTATATTCAGAAAAAAAAGGAATCTAATTATAGTTTAATTAAATTTAGTTGAAATAGAGAACACTGACTAACTGACAAAATTAATAATAAAAATACAAAAACAAACTACCAAAATGATAAAGATTGCTACTGAGCAACTGATATTTATTATTTTATAACGTTCCACTCAAGGTCCTTCCCTCCATCTGCTTCACTGTTAGTTGTTTATCACCGGTTTTATATTCACAAATTTCAAGTTAATGATGGAATGTCTTACTTTCCTTATTTATGTGTTGAACGACATCAAGATTAAAAAAAAAAATATGCAAATTACATCACGTAAAAGTTTATGCCTCTAAGGAAGGAATATTTAAGGTGATGGTCTTCGCTACATTTTTGAAGTATTTACAGCATTTAGCTTCTGTTCTTTACTTTATTGCCTCCATGCAATAGATGACGAGTGGTATATTTTAGAATGTCTGTGAGTTTTGAGTCACTGTGTTTGATGTCATAAATATTCACACTTTTTTGAAGCTTCTTTGACCACAATATTCATTTATTTTAATAAATTGTCAGTGGTTTGTCATAAAGGAATTGAAAACTTAGGCCACCGAGACCACTGTACATAAGTATCGTATCAATTGAGTGCTATTAAGTATTTTTACTCAAGATCTTATTGACTCATACAAGGCTTTGTTTAAATCATGGACGTTCTCATTTAAAAATTGCTTGATTTCTTATTTTTAAACAACAATTCGGTTTGCCAGGTCAAATTGACATTATTTTAGATAAATGCTTTACAAAAGAACTCATGAGTTTTAAAAAATGTAGAATAAGTACAGAATTAAAAATCACATATAAATACATACATACCTGCATAATTGGTCATTACGAAATACTGCAGTCAGGACTATTACATAGTAGCTTCTCACACAAACTTAAGTTGTGTGATAATTCAATACATACATAGGTGTAGTGCGACCTACAGTTTAAAGTCGTCAGTTTATTGAGAAGCTTTTTCATGGTAGTTTTATTTACTGTCAGAGTTTTTGTTGGGAGGGTGTTGCCGAAGAAATATTTTTTGATTGATCCGGGTTTTGAACTCTGGCTTCACGTCTAATAAGTTCTGAAATCTAAAGCGATTTAACTAACAAATGAGACGAATGATTCGAATCTTACGACTCAAGATTTTCACTGCAGATTAAGAAATTAAGTCCTTAACAGTCATACCATTTCCATACAAGGAGCTTTAGTAAACCTTGTCTTGAATATATCGAAAAAGAAAATAATATTGCTGTACGTAGAGTAAATCAACTCTTAGCATCTTAAGAGGTTAACAGTTACAAACTATGAAAGCTGCGCATACAAACACAAATTAATTGAAAGAAGATAATCTGTAGAATATTGTACAATTATTCGTATTTCATTAAGATCCGTTGCCATATCGCCACTGAAACAACTACATGTATATGTATATAAGCCATGGGGTCTTCAGGTAGATGGTAAGAGACAGTATGTAAGTTATTCAGGACAAGCACCACTTTGTCGTTGTCCTAATAAAAACAATATAGTTAGGCACCCAATGTACAGAATTATGAGGCACAGAATATAGCGCTTCATCTGAATCAAAAGATTTTTTGAAATCCTGTAATGAACACAAGTAACCGTCAGCCAAAATAATAAAAGGCACATGACGAACAAAAGCAGTTTTACACTATACAAAAAAAAGAAGATAGTGCCAAAGGAAATTGTTACGAAAGGACTGCGGGAGCCATTGATTCGCTAGCAAACAGTCGGGCGTGTGGGTTCGGTCCTTCCAATAACAAAACCCTGTCCATATACAGAAGTTTTTTGTTTATTTTAGACTCCCTATTTTTAGGTATTATTTAATCTAAATGGAAGAAGTGACTGTAATGTTATCTAACAAAGCCCGATTACAGTCATATGTAATGAAAGCATAATAAATTTAAATACAAAAAGACATATCTTACTGGCACAATCAATTTAAAAGCGGTATCTGGTGTTAGTGATACGCCTGTCTCAAAACCCGCCACTAACCTTGGCCCTAAGGACGTCATTTTATTAGGACCCCAAATAAACTATTGCACCGAAACTCTTACCCAACTACGAAAACACTCGATACTTTAATTATTCATACATAATTATTAACTTATTTATTTATAAAATAGAGCAAAGAGAAAAATTTAATAAAATTGAAAAAATATGTAAGCTACAAAAAAATTAAGTGAAAGCATTTCGAGCATAAACTAAACTGACTGAAATATTTCTTAAACTGTATCAGTGATAATGATAACAAACCGTAACAATAACTTAAGGAAGTTCGATCAAACATGTTCGATGTCATTATCACTTATGAAGATTTTAAATATTAGGGAAAAACATAAAATTAGCACTCACCAAACATGCGTGTATTCGAGTTCTGGAAGGCCTTCAAGATTCGATGTACATGAGGTTGTTGCTGTTGTAGAATTTTCTTGATTATTGCTAAAAAAAAAGTTTGATTAATTTGCTCAAGACAATTATGCCGTATCTAATGCTTGCACTTAGAATTTTTACAATATTTAAACAGAATAGAAATAAATGTTCTTAATGATACTAATTTTAAACGTTTTCTTAAAACTAAAAATATAAATTCATGTTATTGTAATACATTTTAGAAAAAAAATTACAGTATATAAACACAAAATTGACAATGACAAAATTTAATATGAAAAAGGTTTGATTCAGACATGTTGTGTGATCATTACAAGTGTTTTACATTACAACCAAATTATCACAATGCATTTTTATTCTTTCTGTCTATTTCTTTTTTTTTTTTCTATTTTATGTATTCTATATAGTAAACCAGTTTTTAGGAAAGAGAATAAGTACACTAAAAAAAAAAAAAAAAAAAAGCAATAATGGAAATCGAAAGTAGCCATGTCTATTATTGTGACAATTATGTATAATAAAATTAAGGTAGCACTAATATCTTAGATTTAATACAATTTTAACATTTTAAATTGGAAAATAGAAATACTCATTATAAATTTCAAACAAATAGAATTCTAGAAACAATGAGAACTGATATGCAATATTATTAATAAAATTATTTTAGAAGAATATCTTATTTTAAAAAAAAATATCATCCATATTATGAAAAGTTTAAATAATAAAGTAAGCACTTTGTAGAGAGGTAAAACCATTACATAACTGTCACTAACGGTTTTACAGCACCGAATTACAGTTTTTTCTGGCTTGTTAGGTTTTAATTTAATTGACGAAAAACATTATAGAATAAAGTAGAATAAAATTGAAAAAAATTAAATAAAATTATATAAAATTAACTAAAATTAGATAAAATTAAATAAAATTAAATAAAATTTGAACTCTCGGGGCCTGTTAAAAAAAATGTTGTGTAAATGCCTATAGAATTCTGGTAATTTTTCTGGATAATTACCTCCTCGTTAGGATGTCCCGAGTAAAACCCAATAGGCACCAGAAAAATCCAAGAAATAATCACCGCAATAAATACCAAGAAAGACCGGGCCCTATGGCCAATAATTGAAATTTTGCACACTACACTTCACGAAACACTTTAGGTTATTTTATAATAATATTCGCTTAATTTGCTTCATACTATACCTCCTCTACAAGAATTCCAGGAACACAGACGAGAGATAAAGAAAAATAAAATTTATCACCAATCACTTCTTTAATAATTAATTATTACTGTCACACTTTCAATATTTTATGCTCAGATCTTCAATCAAAATGAACGAGTTGTTCAGTTTTCTTTGTAAAGAAACCTCGGTTGGCAATCAGAATAGGGTGGAATGAGAAAACATGTATAGATAAACTTTCAGGCTTGTTTAAGCTCGTGACAATCAAAAAAATATAGAACATGATTGCCACTATCACCAACATACATGTACATATGTACTGTACCAATTAAATTTGCTCTGAAAAATGTTAGTACATTTTATATTCGCATTATAAAAAAATAACAATAAATATGATAAAAATCTTTTCATTTTAATTTCCGGAAAAATCATATAGGACCTAGAAAATATTTATGTTGCTTTGGCTTTCACATTATAAACATTTGTTTGGCTACATGTGTCTGTATGCTAGCAACATGTTGCTACGATCGAGTATTAAGCTTTTGGTGCGATCAAACAGTTTATGTTCTTACTAACATATAAGAGAAAGGTTTTACAGTGGTTCAAATGCCTAAAGCGAGAGTCAGAAACATAAGCTAAGATTTTTTTCTTTTTTCTTTAAACCGTACACTACAAAACTAGATAATAATTATGATTTCATAAAATTATTAGATAGAAAAAGAACGGTTTATAATCGAAGATCCTTTGCATGATACGTTCCTACTGATTTGCCATTTAGGTCCTCTATTAGATAATAATGGTTACCTAATTTCTCTTTAATACGACTTTTAATAAATAAAGGAGATAATTTGGCATTGAATTCTTTATTGCTACTGCTCTGAACAAAACTACGTCTAAAAACTTCTTGACCTATTTGGAAATTTTGTGGTTTTGTACGTAAATTATACTGCTGTCGGTTTGTTTCATAAGCCTGCTTAATATGCTTTCGTAAATTACACCGAATTAAGTTTAGACTATCATCACGAGAAATATGATATGCTGATTCATCGAGTAAATTAAGATTCTTAAGTAGTCCGTAAGAACTACCATGAGTTACCATGTCTAGCCCAAACAAAGCGTGATAGGGAGTACATTTAATTGCTTGATGATAAGAATTACGTAAAGCACAACTTATTTTTGTCAGATGCTCATCCCATAGCTTGTGATCCTTCTTCAAATATGCACGAATTCCTGCTATTATTGATCTATTTACTCTCTCTGATGCGTTACTTTGTGGAGAGTATACAGCCGTGTACATGTGATGAATCCCGTAGCTGGTTAAAAATGCGTTAAAATCATTTGCTCTAAATTGAGATCCGTTGTCACTCACAATAACTTCTGGAACACCATATACGTGAAAAATTTGTTTCTGAAGATTCTCAATAATTAACGTTGATGTAAACTTACGCATAGGAAATAGCCAATGAAATTTGGTCAGATGGTCTAACACTATTAGAAGTCCTATATATCCTGACTTACTTCTAGGATATGGTCCTAACAGATCAATGTATAAACGTTGAAATGGACGAATTGAGAAAGCTTGTTTCCCCATTTCTGGTTTAAGGTTAATATTGGGTGCTTTGGTAGTTTTACAAACATCGCATTTCCTAATGTAATCTCTAACATCCTTAACTAATCCTGGCCAAAAGAAATTTCTTCGTATCAAATCGATTGTTTTTACCATACCACCGTGGGCACAAATTGGATCGTCGTGAGCTCTTTTAATAACATTTGTACGTAATTTAAATGGTATCCATAATTTCCAACATTTCTCTTCTTGGTTATCTTCTCCTCTATAGTGTTCTGTACGTATGTAAACGAATTTATCTATTACTTTAATATCAGGGTATTTACTTGGATCGGCAAGAACTTTATCCTTCAAAGTAACGTAATCTTGATCCAGAAAATGTGTTGAATTTAAATCAATTTCAGGTTCCGTTAATGTTAGTGAGGAAATATCGTGAGAACAACTACGCGACAATGCGTCAGGAACAATATGGTCCTTTCCTTTACGATGACTAATCGTAAACTTATATGGTTGAAGTTTAAATGCCCAACGAGCGAGTCGTCCGCTAAGGTCGGGTTGTTTCATAAGCCACAATAGGCTTGAGTGATCTGTTATAATTTCAAATTCTTGTAACTCGAGGTAACATCGAAAACGTTTAATGGCTTCAATAGCGGCTAAACATTCACGTTCCGTAACACTGTAGTTTCCTTGGGCTGTGTTAAGTTTTTTACTCATGAAAGCTATTGGTCTTTCATTTCCATCTTCATCATGTTGAACTAAAACTGCGCCAATTCCAATATCACTTGCGTCACAGTGCACATAGAATTTCTTTTCAAAGTTCGGGTTTATAAGTACTGGAGCTGTAGTTAACAGTAATTTTATTCTTTCAAAGGCTTTTTGAGCCTCCGTGGTCCAAGTAAATTTCTTTTTTGTGGATAAAAGTTCCGATATTGGAAAAACTACATCTGAAAAATTGTCGATGAATCTTCTATACCATCCTGCAAGACCTAAAAAACCTCTAACTTGCTTTATTGTCTTCGGAACAGGCCAATTGACAATAGCACTAACCTTTTCTGGGTCTGTCATAATACCTCCGTTGCCTATCATATATCCTAGGTACTGAACATTAGTAACGCAAAATTTACTTTTCGATATATTCAATGTCAAATTCGCCTTCCTAAATTGATCCGCGACTCTTACTAATACAGCTAAATGACTCTGAAAATCTTCTGAAACTATAATAAGGTCATCGAGATATCCAAAGACACAATTTCGAAGATCAGGTGGTATTATCTTGTCAATTAGACGACACATCGTCTGTGGAGCGTTGCAAAGACCAAATGGCATAACAACGAATTGATATAATGGTCTACCTGGTACTGTAAATGCTGTCAATGGCTTAGACTCTTCGGTCAAAGCTATTTGCCAATACGCGTCTTTCAAATCCAATTTCGATATTATATTAGCTTTGGGCAATCTTGAAAATATTCCCTCAATTGAAGGAAGCGGATAGGCATCCTTTTGAGTAACGGAGTTCAATTTTCTTGCATCAAGACAGAGACGAACTTTATTAGGTTTAATAACAAGCCTCATTGGAGAGCTCCAAGATGATTGGGATGGTTCAATTACACCTAATTCCAACATTCTGTCAATTTCAGCAAACATAAGTTTTTCTACGGCTGGAGAAACCGGGTAAAATCGCTGTTTAATGGGTTTAGAATTGCCAATATCTATATCGTGTTTAATAAGTGATGTCCTTCCTAGACCTTGCTTTTCAAAACTTGGAAATAATGCAATAATAGCTTCGAGTTGTTGCTTTTGATATGGAGTCAAAGGGTATTCAGATCTATTCATTTCTGTGTTGGGCTTATCAATTCCTAAAGACTTTACTTCACGATGATCTTGTATCATGTCCGATGGACAATGATCAAGTAACGATTTGTCTACAATATCTACCGACTCTACAATATTTGGTATAAGACCAAATGCGTTCCAAAAATCAATACCAAGTATTAAACGTTGTGTAATGGAAGGTATGATGAAAAGATTTATCAGGCGTCTTTGACCTTTAAACTCAACATCAACTGCTAACCAACCTGTTACAGTCTGACTCTTTCCATCTGCTGTTTTTACAGAAGACCGACATTTACTAAAGTTCTTAAGTGTCGAAAAATCTTGCGCAGCCAGTTCACTACCTATACAAGATATGTTTGCTCCTGTATCAAGTAATCCGTATTCACAAAAATTCAAAAAGGAGACCTTCGCATAAAAACGCTGATCCTTCGTGTTGCTAACAATAGTTGATACTAAAAATTTTCTACAAAATCTGCGCTTTTTGTAATATTCTCTTATTCTACGAGTAGATCTTTTAGGTTTTATTTTATTTATGTTCAATGCTGTTTTATTATGAAATATTTCATTGCGCCTTCTCATATAATAATCAAGTCTTAAATGATATGGTAATCTAGGATATATTAACCTTGATAATTCTAAATCCTTTCTTTTACATTGGCTCAACTCCTCTCTATTACAAAGGTTAATTGGGTGTTCTATCAGCTCACTTTTCTTATCTTTACAATTCTTACTTTCTATAAATTCATTTTTAGGTAATTCAATGTTATTTAATTTGGACTGTTCATTGTTTCTAGAGCTTTCAAGTTTTTTGAAATTTTAATTCTCTTCACAGAACATTTTGGGCATTGTGGTTTGTATATGTTTTCTGTTCCGCATCCATAACAAAATATTTTCCTCTCTTCAAGACAATCGTACCAAAAATGATCTGTACCTTTACAATTCCAACACCGTAGAATTCGATTTTGTAAATCTATAGCATTAATTTCTTCATCTGTGGAATGGTTTGTTTCCAATATCTCTGCATTATTAACATCATCTAGCTCAGCAATATATCTTTTTGCTATTACATTATTATTATGCTGACGAAACGATAAGTTTTTCTTAACATGATCGTCGTTTAGAAAAGCTTCTCTCATTTGTACCAATTTTCTCAAATGAGAAATTGAATGCACTGGTACATATAACAAATCCTGTCGAATCTCTGGCCTTAAGTTTCTAGTTAAAATTTCGATTAATTCCATCTCAGACATAGGTGAAGGTAAACGATCTATAATCAATGCAATCGAATCGAAAAACATGTCAAACGTCTCACCAACCTTCATTTTCCTGTTTCTAATCTCCTCTAGTATGTCGAATGAAGATTTGAAATCTCCATATTGAGATCTAATAGCCACACAAAATTCATCCCAGGTAAAAGAGTCTACCTGTTTTCTGTACCGCCAGTACCAATCTTTGGCTTTACCAGTTAATAGTACATTCAAATTTTTGACAATGGGAACAAAATCGCCATTAAAATTATCAAATGTCAAAGATCGAATTCGATAAAGAAATTCTTCCACATTAAGTCCTGAGGGCGATCCATCAAACTTTATGTTCCAACTAGATATTATTGATGTTATTTTATCCATGTTGAAATTAGAAAAGTTTGAATTTATTGATATAGGACTACCATTCCGGTTTGTGGGATTCTGGTCATTATTACCAGAAGTACTACCTCTTTGTTCAGGGTGATAGTTCACATTTCTAACTGCCTGTGTACGATTGGTTGGGTTTGGTATCACGTCTAAGTTGTTTAATAACCGGGTGATATTTGTTTCTATTAGTCTATTCAATTGATCTAAATCAACGGTAATATTTTGATTTTGAGTAGATCCTGATGCTAATGGATGAATTCGATTTGGAGAATTTAAAGGACTTTGTTGAGTGGTTCGAATCGGAGTACCGCTCACTTCTGTATCTAGATTTGTATTATTAAGTTGATTATCCTGAAATAAATTCCTCGCTTGGCTTCGAGTGTTATGCTGTTTAGCTAAAGCTCCTCGGCTTCTGTTACGGTTAGTAGGTTTAGTCGTAGGATTTTGACTAACTAAAAGAGAAATCTTCTTGAGATCAACTAGCTCACATGGACGTTTGCATGATGGACATATCGAATTATTTGACAAAAATTTTTCAATGCAACTCCGATGAAATGAATGGTTACATTTTGTTATACCTAAACAATCATCATGTTCTGTCAGATTGCCATCGCAAACACTGCACACTGAATCAGATACTGAGGCTGATGCTACAGTAGAAGTCATAGCTTCAAGTGGTGGAGTTCTTGGAAGTGACATGTTAATAGTCCACTTGACAAATAAATTAAAAAAAATACTAATCTGGTTTCTAGAAATCTTCAAACAACATGAAATAAATTCAATATCCTACTAAATCTTATAATACTATCAAAAAAAATATTCAAAAATGTGTTTTAAAAATAATAATTCAAATATAGTGTAGTGTCTCACTATATATAATTTATAGTTATAATCCAAGAAAAAAAATATAGAACGTTTTCGCAAATAAAATTCAAATAAAAATTCAAATAATTTCATACAAGAATTTAGTGTTTTCTATAGTTCGGTAATAATTTAGGTGCTTAAACAGGTTATGCCAATAAAATATGTAGGTAACAAAACTGGGCTATATAGATAGTTGTATCCGAAAGACATCTTCCATATCAATGGGCTTCAATTCTTATTTACAAGTTCCTATTTCTATAACTTAAACCCGAGATAAAAATGGACAGAGAATCGCAACAGCAAGTTTCTGTTATCCTAAATTTATTCAGATATAAGTAATTCCACATTGATAGAAAAAAGATCAAACATCTACAAACATCCTACGTCATTCAAGATGGCCATACAATAAACCCCAAGACTGAACGAAAAGACAATTAATTTACTTTTTGGTCATTATACTCGATTGAACATTCAAGTAAACGAAGCTCCTAAAAAGTGTTAAAAGTTATTCCCTCAGAATTGCTAAATCTACTGTATAACAATCTTGAAAACGATATTTTATGAACTCTAAATTAAAAAAAAACAATAAAATTTTTGAGATACCGAAAGCATAAAAGGTTTTTCTTTCCGACCAACAAGGTCTCTATATCATTGTGACTATCATTAGTCACTATATTGTTATGGCTTTCGGGCCCCACGTTGGGCGCCATATTATTTATTATCTGTAATGAACACAAGTAACCGTCAGCCAAAATAATAAAAGGCACATGACGAACAAAAGCAGTTTTACACTATACAAAAAAAAGAAGATAGTGCCAAAGGAAATTGTTACGAAAGGACTGCGGGAGCCATTGATTCGCTAGCAAACAGTCGGGCGTGTGGGTTCGGTCCTTCCAATAACAAAACCCTGTCCATATACAGAAGTTTTTTGTTTATTTTAGACTCCCTATTTTTAGGTATTATTTAATCTAAATGGAAGAAGTGACTGTAATGTTATCTAACAAAGCCCGATTACAGTCATATGTAATGAAAGCATAATAAATTTAAATACAAAAAGACATATCTTACTGGCACAATCAATTTAAAAGCGGTATCTGGTGTTAGTGATACGCCTGTCTCAAAACCCGCCACTAACCTTGGCCCTAAGGACGTCATTTTATTAGGACCCCAAATAAACTATTGCACCGAAACTCTTACCCAACTACGAAAACACTCGATACTTTAATTATTCATACATAATTATTAACTTATTTATTTATAAAATAGAGCAAAGAGAAAAATTTAATAAAATTGAAAAAATATGTAAGCTACAAAAAAATTAAGTGAAAGCATTTCGAGCATAAACTAAACTGACTGAAATATTTCTTAAACTGTATCAGTGATAATGATAACAAACCGTAACAATAACTTAAGGAAGTTCGATCAAACATGTTCGATGTCATTATCACTTATGAAGATTTTAAATATTAGGGAAAAACATAAAATTAGCACTCACCAAACATGCGTGTATTCGAGTTCTGGAAGGCCTTCAAGATTCGATGTACATGAGGTTGTTGCTGTTGTAGAATTTTCTTGATTATTGCTAAAAAAAAAGTTTGATTAATTTGCTCAAGACAATTATGCCGTATCTAATGCTTGCACTTAGAATTTTTACAATATTTAAACAGAATAGAAATAAATGTTCTTAATGATACTAATTTTAAACGTTTTCTTAAAACTAAAAATATAAATTCATGTTATTGTAATACATTTTAGAAAAAAAATTACAGTATATAAACACAAAATTGACAATGACAAAATTTAATATGAAAAAGGTTTGATTCAGACATGTTGTGTGATCATTACAAGTGTTTTACATTACAACCAAATTATCACAATGCATTTTTATTCTTTCTGTCTATTTCTTTTTTTTTTTTCTATTTTATGTATTCTATATAGTAAACCAGTTTTTAGGAAAGAGAATAAGTACACTCAAAAAAAAAAAAAAAAAAAGCAATAATGGAAATCGAAAGTAGCCATGTCTATTATTGTGACAATTATGTATAATAAAATTAAGGTAGCACTAATATCTTAGATTTAATACAATTTTAACATTTTAAATTGGAAAATAGAAATACTCATTATAAATTTCAAACAAATAGAATTCTAGAAACAATGAGAACTGATATGCAATATTATTAATAAAATTATTTTAGAAGAATATCTTATTTTAAAAAAAAATATCATCCATATTATGAAAAGTTTAAATAATAAAGTAAGCACTTTGTAGAGAGGTAAAACCATTACATAACTGTCACTAACGGTTTTACAGCACCGAATTACAGTTTTTTCTGGCTTGTTAGGTTTTAATTTAATTGACGAAAAACATTATAGAATAAAGTAGAATAAAATTGAAAAAAATTAAATAAAATTATATAAAATTAACTAAAATTAGATAAAATTAAATAAAATTAAATAAAATTTGAACTCTCGGGACCTGTTAAAAAAAATGTTGTGTAAATGCCTATAGAAATTCTGGTAATTTTTCTGGATAATTACCTCCTCGTTAGGATGTCCCGAGTAAAACCCAATAGGCACCAGAAAAATCCAAGAAATAATCACCGCAATAAATACCAAGAAAGACCGGGCCCTATGGCCAATAATTGAAATTTTGCACACTACACTTCACGAAACACTTTAGGTTATTTTATAATAATATTCGCTTAATTTGCTTCATACTATACCTCCTCTACAAGAATTCCAGGAACACAGACGAGAGATAAAGAAAAATAAAATTTATCACCAATCACTTCTTTAATAATTAATTATTACTGTCACACTTTCAATATTTTATGCTCAGATCTTCAATCAAAATGAACGAGTTGTTCAGTTTTCTTTGTAAAGAAACCTCGGTTGGCAATCAGAATAGGGTGGAATGAGAAAACATGTATAGATAAACTTTCAGGCTTGTTTAAGCTCGTGACAATCAAAAAAATATAGAACATGATTGCCACTATCACCAACATACATGTACATATGTACTGTACCAATTAAATTTGCTCTGAAAAATGTTAGTACATTTTATATTCGCATTATAAAAAAATAACAATAAATATGATAAAAATCTTTTCATTTTAATTTCCGGAAAAATCATATAGGACCTAGAAAATATTTATGTTGCTTTGGCTTTCACATTATAAACATTTGTTTGGCTACATGTGTCTGTATGCTAGCAACATGTTGCTACGATCGAGTATTAAGCTTTTGGTGCGATCAAACAGTTTATGTTCTTACTAACATATAAGAGAAAGGTTTTACAGTGGTTCAAATGCCTAAAGCGAGAGTCAGAAACATAAGCTAAGATTTTTTTCTTTTTTCTTTAAACCGTACACTACAATCCTTAAGGACTCTTTATCGTTATGCATAATCTAATTTAGAAGTTATTTTATATTAAAATATATCGTCAGTTTCTGAATGAATTTTATTTTTTGCCAACTTTATAAAGCGGATAGAAAACATCACATAATCGGTTTTAATATTTCGTGATAAAATATTAATTGAATACCATGGATTTAAGCGTCGTTAATAAAATTGATATGAATTTATATTTTATAATAGAACAAATTAAAAATTTATCACGTTTTTACTAAATTTCATTGCTTTCCTTACGTTTTTATTTGTATCGGAAAATTTCCTTAAACACCATTACATTCCACTGTCAAACTTTGTCGCATTTGTCATCATCGCATTGTATAACAAAAGTAATGCACCACCTTTACGCATGCTGTGAGTTGAATTTGTAAATAAAATAAAGAATATGTTGGGGAAAAAACAAGAAAAACATAAACGGAAAAATATTTTTGGTTATTTGAGCCATGAGATATAGCCAAAGGTGATTTCATATTGTAAATTCAAAATGAAAAAAAAAGCATAAAAAAAATTGGTATACTTTACATTGGACTACGAAATTTAAGCGAGTGTAAAACGATAAAGAATTTATATATGCTTTGAAAAAAAAAAAAAAAACCGAAACATTTTTGTAGAACTGTGATCATTTCTCGTTTCATTTCCTTACCTGTGCTTTTGTTTAGTCATTCCTAACATGGTGTTAATTTGTTGCATGTTTATACTTTTTAAAAGTAACTTCACACGTATGTAACTTTAACTTTCCTTCAACGCCTGAAAACAGCTTTAAAATTATTTTTCACTGCTCTTCGTTATAATTAAGGGTTTTTGAGAAATTTATATCCTTACACGCTAAAATAACTTGATGACGCGAATGTTCACGCTCTATACTTTGGAAAATACAAACGCTTGGTTCAACTCAGCTTTTTTTGTTTACCAAATCTTAACCAAAACGACAAAGAACTTATTTCTGCTTTTATCCCCTGTACTACAATATAAAGGAAGGTGTGGGTTGTAAACATTTCAAAATAACATAAAATGTTCTTTTAATTACTAATCGCAATAATTTTGTTGTTGTTACCAGAAATATTGAATGAAAATGAAATGAAATATTGAATGAAAATGAAATTGTTATCCAATATGAAGGAATTTGGACTTAGACTTGTATGTCTGTAGTTATACATACATACATAATTGCCCATTACAGCCCTTCAGTCAGGATTACGGCCTAGCTTCTCAACACCATTCATGTTGTGTGCGTTAATTTTATACATGAGTGGCGGGACCTACAGTTTAAAGTCCACTCTGAACGACAGATTTTTTGAGAAGCTTTTCATGGCAATTTTTACTCTCAGAGTTTTTTCCAGAAATCTGCTGAGAGGAAGTCGCCGAAGAAATATTTTCATGTTTTCGTTTTAATGTCTGATCTGGGATTAGAACTCGGGCCTTTCGTCTAATAAGCCAACACACTACCTACTAGACGACACGGCGACTCTATAGTTATAGGAATACAAATATACGAAAAATAAATGTCAATATTTGGATGCAAATATTTACACGATGGTGACTATGTCAGGATTAGGACCTAGCTTCTGACACCCCTGATGTTGTGTATGTTAATTTTATACGTCAGTGGAAGGACCTGCAGTCTAAAGTTGATTCTGAATGACAAATTTTTGAGAAACTTCTCACGGCAATTTTATTTATTCTCAGAGAGTTTTTGCCAGAAATCTGCTGAGGTCAGTTGCCGTAGAAGTACTTTTTCATATTTCGTTTTGTTGGAGATGTCCGACATGGGGTTTGCACCGTGGTCTAATATCTACAAGAATTCTAAGGCATCATACATCTGCTAATGTGAAGATGTAACCAAAGACCCAACAGGCTTAATATTCTTGCACTTAATATTCTGTCGTGATATGCATCCAAGAGTATATTTCGAAGATCATTTGGCAGAATGGTGACGTAGTGCTGAAAAAAAATTCAACTTATACCCGAACAACGCTAAACAAAACTAGTACACTCAATGCAAAATGGGTTTAATGGAGTGCTTGACCTTA
Source organism: Sarcophaga rosellei (assembly GCA_930367235.1). Lineage (NCBI taxonomy): Eukaryota > Metazoa > Arthropoda > Insecta > Diptera > Sarcophagidae > Sarcophaga > Sarcophaga rosellei. The sequence continues at coordinate 65,038,864 of OV884020.1, read as the reverse complement.
AAAGATACCCTACTAAAAACGAATAACATTTTAATATATTTGGGGTTAGGATTTTAAATTTACTTTGAGTTTTTCTTGGGGAGTGTCTACACTTTTGCGGTGTAAAACTATAGACTCACCAGAAAGTTTTACTTATATAACAACTGTACCAATATTGGATATTAGAATGGATGGAATATTTTTAAATTAAACAATTTTATTTTTGGCAAAAAAAAATCATTAATTTGTGAAAGTGCTTACCATTGCATACGTATGAGTTATTTGCTATTATACGGTCAATTGAAAATATTGCTCATACGTTCTGTGGGGTACTAGTGAATTATCAAACCATAAGTACAAGCATAAAGGAAGTGAGGGCTTATCTCAAATCTAAATGAAATTATTTTATAAGAACGAAAGACTAAATATTTTATATTAGAATTAAACGTTTAGATTTTCAAATAATATAAATAGAATACTGGTAACCGTATATGAAATAAATTAAAGTAAATTAATTTAAATTTACCTCCTTTTTACTCGTGAATATAATTCAATAAAAAAAAAGAAATAATAATGTAACGTATTGAAATGTATGGATTATAAAATAAATTAGCTTTTATTAAATTAAGCTTGCCAATCTATATTACATACATACTTTAAATGACTCTACTTGCCCATAATAATTATCGTAGTGCTCTAAGGGTTATACACGAACATGTTTTCTTAATCAAATTCTCTACCAATATTACGTTTGGTAATAAATATTGCAAAAGGGAATAAAAGATTTTTTACAATAAAAAAGAAAACTATGTAAAAATAAATTATTATAATCAAATTTTACTTATATTTTATTATTACATACATACAAAGATAATTGGTCATTTCAGTCAGGACTATGGCCTTGCTTTTCACACCACTTTTTTGTGAGAGTTAATTTTATTCATGGGTGGAGGGACCTACAGACAGATTTTTGAGAAACTTTTTATGACAAAAAGAGCCGTTCTGCTGATGAACGACAGAAAAGTTTTTATGAGTAGCAAATCAAATAATGTGACTCATAATATTTCCTTTCTCACCAATTCCAAATAAGAGCCTTAGTAAAGCAATTCTTGAATGCACTGAAGAAGAGAACAACATGTGTGGGTGTTTATAATTCAACGCTTTATAAATGCTTTATATCATACAATATTCGTTAACAAACTATGAAACCTACAAGCACTGATTAATTTAAAGACAATAAGCTGATAGAGCCTATACGAACATTCCTTTCTTATTACACCACAGATCCCTCATTACATCACCACCATCAGTATTACAATTCAACCGTACCAATATAGATAAAAGAAGATTGTGTGGAGAAAGCTTATGTATAATGGAATGGAATTTGTTAAACATCAATGATGTTGAATGTATTACATATGAAAATACAAAGCATTTGCTTTGTTAAGTTTAAACCCCATTTGAAATCTTCATCAATTTGTGATAAATTTTCTTGTCGGCACTTTTGCTTGAAATCTATTCACAATACATAGATCACGTTGATAATAAACTGCTAACACACACAAATGTATATATTTTTTTGTAGGTATGAATGCATGTAGGTAAAGCTGCTTACCCTAACCACAAGAAAGCTTGGAAAATAAACATATTGTTGCACATGCTATTGATTACAAACATTGACGTTTGATTTTACTACTCAGCTCAGCTGGTTTCTTATTTGCTGTGTATATTGTTGTCATAGTTTGTGTTCTATTTCGTTATTTTTAGTCTTTGTTTCTTATGTGTAAACTTAAGCTACACCTGTTCGGATGTGTTTAGTCAAATCATCTCTAAGTACTCAATACAGCAGAGAGTACTCAATCACAAGACAACTGCAGGACTTTGAAACATGCAGACGTATTTGATGCGAAAGCTTTTTATTTATCACGGTTTAAGCTGCTTGAGTGATTTGCTTTTATTCTCTTGCTGATTTGGTTGTCATTTAAAATGATTTCATAGCCAAATGAGAAATATTTGGAATGTATAGATATTCAACTTCAAATCCTATTTAAATGTGCATTTAAATGCATTTATAAATTCATGAATTACCAACAACGATCATGAATTAGCTATAATATACCTACCGACTACACTATACCTCAACCTAATCAATCATAATTTTGCTGCGTAGATGCAATACGGAAATGGGGAACGTCATTCAAGTTTTCGCTGATTAATTCAGATCACACAACAGAGTCGGTTGTAGAATCTTTTCAGAACACACACATAATACATACAGTTCCTCACATAACTAATGTTGTGTCGAATATGTTTAAAGTCGAATACGAACAACAGATTATTGAGAAACTTTTCTTATCAATTTTATTTCACGCTTAGATCTTTTGCCAGAGAGTTTTTGCTAAGAGTTAGTCCTCAAAGGAATATTTTTTTCATATTTCGTTTTGTTGGAAATGTCTGATATAGGGTTTGAACCTATTCATCATTTCTAATAAGCAATATACTATCTACTAGACTATATATTTTTAGAACAACTGAACATTAACCAGGTTATTGAAGTAATTTACAGAGTGAAATAAAGGCCACTAAAATTGCCGCTTTGCGAATTTGGTGTTAAAATATATAATATGGTGACCTACGCTTATTTACCGACATATAAAATGGCCACTAGATCCCTAAAGAATATCTTTAGGACATTCTAGTAGACAAGATTACCGGCTGCCTCTGGATGAGATAGTGAGATATTCGACGGTTAGCCATATCTGGGTTACTGAACACGGGGCCATCTGACGTAATAACAATTCCGGTCGCACTTTCTACAGAGGACATCACGAAAATTATATATTTTTTTACAAGCGATTAATATTCCTCTGCTGATCTTTGCAAACAAATTGTCTTACAAAAATTCCATTCATTGGCAAACATAAAACGGGATAGTGAACCTTGTAGAGACACCATTCGGGTCTGTTTCGACATGAATATATGTCTGTAGAATATAACTTGCGTTGAACTGATCAAGATTTTATCTGAAGAACTTTATAGTAGTGATAAAGGGACACTAGTCTGTGGCTGTTCACGCCAGAAGACTGGGAATACCTCATAAAGACTTCTGCATAGGCTGCAACAACGAGGAAGAAGAGTAAGACCATAGGATATCTATTCTGTCATTAACCATTAATGTAGATAATTTCGGTGTAGATAGCAAATCAAATAATATGACACATAATATTTCCTTTATGGGCGTTTATAATTCAATACTTTGTAAATGCTTTATATGATACAATATTCGATAAGAAACTATGAAACCTACAAGTATTAATTAATTTAAAGACAATACGCTGATAGAGCCTATACAATCATTCTTTTCTTCTTACTCCACATATCCCTCATTACATCACCACTATCATTAGCATTTCAACCGTACCAATATGGATAAAATGTGAACGTGTGGAGAAAGCTTAAAATGGAGTGGAATATCGGTGTTAGAACAGAACCTTATAGGTTTCAAGTACCGTATTGAAGCTATGCCGATTGAAACGACTGTCATTTCATTTTTATCCACTTATTACATATATTCCGCTATTTCACAACAGAATGGTCGGAAGTGATTAAGTTTCATAAAAAAGGAAAATCAACCATAATATCGATATAACTTTAAGCAGTTTAGTATCTGTAAGTGTGTATTTGCTTTGGCGGAGATACTTCTCTGAGACCGTATTACTTCTGTGTGGTTTTTAGCACAAAATAAAATATCACAACTGAAGTTTGGTTTAATTGTATACATTTTAGAAAAGTTTTCCTACAGGCTATGGCATGAAGAATATTATTAAAAACAATAAAACACATCAGTTACTTCCTTATTATCGCTATCGTATCATATTCTTTATTAATTTTATTATTTATTTAATTACAATCAATAGATAAATATACAGACATGTTGTAGCGTGTGTAGGATGTGTGGGGCGCAGAAACTTTTAATGTAAATCACGTCCAAAAGTATGCATTTACATACTTAGATATGTATGTTAATAATTTAATTGGATTGACTTTCGGTTCTTATATAAGCACACAAATAAAAACTTACATATTCTTACATATGTAGACCATATTTTTTAATACTTTTTATTTTTGTCTACACAAGTTTATTTTGGAATGTTTTTTGGCAACAAGTTTTATTATGAAAGATATAAGTTATGACCCCCAGAATATAAATCTATGCCAACAATTTTAATATAATGCGTACAATTTTTATCTGTGTTGTCCCTTTTCTTTTGCCTTTGCCTTTCCTTTCGCTTTTATTCTCTATGCTATTAAAGTTTATGCTTTAAGATTGAATAATTAGGGTGTTTAAAATTTTCTTTCAAATACAAAATCCATTCTCTATGAGTTGATAATTGTAACAATTATTTGATAATAAAACCAAATTTTGGCAACTAATCCCGGTTTATTGTTTTCAAATTATATTGTAATAGTTTCTATGTAAATATCAAATTAATTTGTTCGTTTATTCTTTATATAACATTTTCATTTTGTTCAAAAATCATCAGAGGGATTAAAATAGTAATTGAGGGCAAATTTCATTGACAAAATTCATAAACGAAAATAAAATAAATTGAAAAGAAGTTTCTTTGTAACGGTTTGTCTGATATTAATTGAACAGAATTTAAAATTCGTTTTAAAGTTACCATAGTTTTTCAAATACAGTAAGGGATTTGTGGAGTAATAAGAAAGGAATAAAATTTTATTCTCTTTAAATTAATCGGTGTTCGGTGTAGATTTAATAGTTTCTTATCGAATATTGTGTCGTATAAAACATAAACACAAAATTGTTCTTTTATTCACTGCATTCAAGAATTGGTTATATTTCATACCTATGTGAAATTGGTGTGAGTGCAAAGGGAATATTATGAGTCATATTATTTGAATTGCGTTCGTTAGGAGTTCAAAACAAACAAAAATTACAAAAATGAGAAGAAAAATATTTAGTTTTAAATCAGCGGGTCATAGGTCCTATAGTTTAATATAAACCTCGAATGATAGATTTTTTTTGAAAAACTTTTCATGGCAATTTTATGTATCCTCCGAGTTTTTGACAGAAATCTACTGAGAGCAAGTCGCCAAAGGAATATGTTTTCACATTTCGTTCATCTTTAGATTTCTGTCACTTCTACTAAGACCGCACACTATTTACTAGACTACGGCTGCTACAAGCTTTAAACATACTATAGATTGGAAGCAGACTTCAAAATTTTATTAATACAAACGAAACATGGCGTATGAGTGATATTGCTTATACGACCTGTTGTTATCATAGTAGTTAAGTATGCAGAAAAATTATAAAATTCCATTCCCTTATATTTAAATTTATTTTAATTTCAATTCAACCTTTTCTACTTCCTTACGTTTGTTGTTGAAAAACAACAACATCTTGTTTACTTAAGTAGGCATAAGGAGGACACTAATTTAAGCAAAAGCAATGTCTTTACAAAAACAAACTGAATGATGCAACAGTTGTTTTCTCGAGTAGAACCTGTCTGTCTTAACATTTTTTTAAGATAAATGTCAGACAGTTAGTGGGCATGTCTGGTTGTTGTATGTTGCACTTGTATGTTAAAATGTAAAGAAATTTATTATAAGTAGAGGACGCTTCTTCACATTCAATGTTACTTTTAATCCTAAGGGTACTCGTTTATAGACATGGTTTCGATAGAAAACATTTTCTGTGCTCAACTTGATAGTCGTTCAGTCTAATAATAGTGAGTATGAAATGTTGATGAAACATAGCCATAATTGTGTTTTGAGGAAAAAACCGCTCAAGCATTCAGAAGAATATTAAATCGGTTAAATGCTTGTGTTCATTAAGTACAAGGCTTATTGAAAATGTTAACGAGTGAATGTTGGAACACCCAATAGTAAAAGGAGTTAAGAAATTTTACCCATATTTGCCTAAATCACATGTACATATTGTTACAAAAATGATACTGGTGTTTTGCTGTTACATCGATTAGCATTAAAATTATAAACAAAAGCTGCAAAAATAAAACAATGCAGCGAACAAATCTGTTTACAAATTATCGTACTGCTTAATATTACAACAAACACTGGCATAAAAATATGGTAAACGAGTAAACAAAAATATGCCAACAACACTACAATAATAAACTTAAAAAACGATGTTTACATTTATAGAGATTTCGAGAAGGCGAGCGTTAATGACGCCTTCAAGAACATTATTCAGACTGTTTACTTTGCCATAGAAAAGGCATATCATCGTCAACAACGATGTTTACATATATAGAGATTTCGAGAAGACGAACATGAACATTACGTTGAAATATAAAACGCAAGGCAAAGCAGACGACTCAGTTAGTGATGTTCAGTCAATGTTTTGTGAAGGCACGGTGTGTTTGAAGAGAGTAATCGTGGTTTGAAGAACTCCGTTACAAAGATCTGTCGAATAATGATGTAGTAATTGTTATTGTTTATGCAAAGGGCATAAACAGAGGAATAACAAAGAAAAGCCGTTGTTGTTGGTTACATCAAGTTGTGCACAGTGGCACTCATAATTGGAAGAACAATAAAGAATTTAATTAAAACTAAACACAAATTTATTTGTATTTGTTTGCAATCTACGAGCTCATATCTTGAACGTTTTTAAAAGGTAAAAACGTAACAATATTTTAAATCGCAGTATAACAAAAAGTACTAATTAAATTTAAACGTTAACTGCTGGAATATAATTTGAATGTCCAGATCTAAACTTTGTATACCCACACTTTAAATTAAATATATACAACAGCGTGGCCAATTCCTCTCATTTGCATAAACCAAATATTGCGGCAGTACACCAATCTACATATTCAACGAAGAATAGAATCCTGACGGATAAATTATATCATGTTGGGGTATGAGAAATGTTAATTAAGGTTTTAAAGTGACAAAATTGTTTCCCAATTAGTTTGTAAACAAACCAAATGTATTCAAACAATATCCTTCTGTCTTTGCTGGCAATTTGCTGCCTCTTAACAATTTGCATGTAAATTAGTGTATTGGGTCCGCCATCTAACGTTTTTATTTTCGACTAGTGCTTATTTCGTGAATGGTAACACTTAGCTCATGTCTGATTTGACAGATAATTAGTTTTATCCTTCCGCTGAACGAATATGACCATCCAATTCGTTTTCGCTTCGCTAAGTGGGCTTGCGATCGACTTACAGAAAATGCCGATTTTGGCAAAAAAAATCATCTTTTCAGATGAAGCTCATTTTGATCTTGGCGAGTATGTAAACAAGCAAAATTGTCGCATTCGGGGTACAGAAAACCGGCGCGCATACTTTGAAAAGCCGACACACCCAAAACGAGCCACTGTTTGGTGCGGATTTTGGTCCAGAGGCATAATTCGAAAATGAGCAAGGAGTGGCCGTTACAGTCAATGACGATCGTTATCTGGCCATGTTGAACGAATTTTTGTTCACAAAAATTGAAGAGGAGAATATTGGCAACATTTGGTTTCAACAGGACGGCGCTACGTGCCACACAGCCGAAGCTACACTCGATGTTTTGCGCCGTGTTTTTGAAGATCACATTATCAGCCGCAGAGCTGATGTTGTTTGGCCACCTCGGATCTGCGATTTGACACCGTTGGACTATTATTTGTGGGGTGCCGTCAAAGATAAGTGTTACGCCTTCAAGCCAGAGACAATTAACGCTTTAAAGGACAATATTCGTGAAGCCATTGGTGAAATACAGCTGCACACAATCGATAATGTGCTTACAATTTAAATCGATCGTGTAGGCTACTGCATAGATAGCCGAGGCAGCCATTTGAATGAAATTATTTTCCATTATTAACCGGAAGGATTGTACTTTCAAATAAAAAAAGGAATTTGAGAAAATATTCAGTAGTTTTTTATAAAGCATTTTCAAAAAAAAAAGTTATTTGGCGGACCCTGTATAAAAATTGTTCGTTTCTTTTTTGTTATTAGTTTCGCAGAGACGGATTTTGCAATTTTAATCGCAATTCAGACGTGGGATTTTTACAAATTAGATTTTCTTTAAAAAAGAAGCCAGTTTTTAGTTTTAAAGAAAAGGCTGAGGAGAACATAATTTGAGTTGTTTATTATTGAAGCTGTTGTCATTATTAAAAAGTATCTTATTAATTAAACTAATATTATTGGTAAATTTAGTTTTATTATTTTCATTGTTCTCTTTAATTTGTTGGCCTACACATTTCACATTTTTTGAATCTTTCATTCAATTCCAATCAATATGTACAGATTCATCAAATTGAGTAAGTGGAAATGTGTGCAATAATGCCATACCATATCACGCTGTTGCTTGACAATCAAATGATTTATTCGTCTATTGAGAGCATGCAGCAATGATTGTGATGAATGGCAAAATAGACAAGAAACAGAAAAGAATAGAATATAATAGGATATGAGTCATAAAATATAATGTTAGATGAACCGAAACAATGTTAAAATAATTGAGTGTAAATACAACAGTAATAAAATAATACTAAAAAAACAACCTCATAAAAACAGCAGGCAATAAGTCAAATGCATGAAATCATGCATGTTCAACAATGGCAATAATATTTAATCACAGCACAAAGACAATATCTACAAGAAAAAAAAACGATTAATTCTTTTCGAAAGTAGTGAAAGTAAAATTCAAATTGTAACCAATACATTTCATACCTTTCATAGACGGATGATATGGAGACAGCTGAGTAGAAGTTCTGCTTAGAGGAGAGTTAATGTATTCTAACTTACGGGATTAGTAGTGAAAATGTTCGCAATAAAATTGTCAGACTTTATTATGGTTTTCTAAATTCATGAAATTGTTTGTCAGAAACAGACAATTATTGATGCACAATTTATTTTTTAATGCTTTATGTGACAGCTAATTAAGCTATATAAAGCGTATGTGGGCTTATTAGACTAGAGGCCAAATATCAGACATCTGTAGCTAAACGAAATAAGAAAAATTTTGCGCCTTCCTCGCACCAGATTTCTGGGAGCAAAAACTCTGGGAGTAAATTAAAATTTCCATGAAAAAGTTTCCCAAAAATCTGTCTGTAGATCCTGACACTCGTGTATACAAACTAACACACACAACATAAGTGGTATGAGAAAACAGGTAGTAATCCTAACTGAAGGGTTGTAATAACCAATTATGTATGCATGTATGTATGTATGTAAGTTAGCTAAATACTGGGTATTCGTGTAACTCCAGAATAACATAGGTTCACACGTCTGCCTACAAATAATTAATGTTATTATGAAAATGAAAAAAATCTAGATACAGGTGTTTTGATTTTACATCGTTTAACATTAAAATTTAAACAAAAGCTACAAAAACAAAACAATGAACTTATTTACAAATTATCGCACTGCGTAATACAATAACAAACACCATCATAAAAAGGTGGTAAACAAGTAAACAAAAATATATGAACAAACAATAGCATAAAAAATGGAAGACAAGTAAACAAAAATACAACAACAAAAACCACAAGAATAAATGTAAACAAAATACACAATCAAAGATGTTTAGAATTACAAAGATCTCGAGAAGATGAAGCCAGTAACATTCGTCTTTAAGAACATTCATCAGACTGTTTAATTTGTCATATAAAAGGCAAGGCAAAGCAGACGTATAAGTCAGTAAAAGTTCAGTCGGCCTTGTGTGAATACGCGGTATGTTTGAAGAAAGTAGTCGTTGTTTGAAAAATCACTGTTAGAAAGATCAGTCAACAAAATTGTCTAGTAATTGTTAATGTTTTTAAGCAAACGGCGTAAAAAAAGGAATAACAAACAAAGCAAGTGCTGTTGTATATATAAAATTATGAACAGTGCACACAGTGTCTATTCCCTTTTCATTCATACTGATGTTGTTGGTTTACTTGTGAACAAGTTCATTGTATTTGCTTGTGTAGCTTTTGTTTATCATTTTAATGTGAAACAATGTTACACCGTTTCCATTTTCGTAATATTTCTTTCTCTATGAATGTTTTTTTATGTTTACAAGACATGGACTCTGATTGGTTTTTTTGTCTTTTTATTCTCTTTTTCTTGTCTTAAATTGCAGTTATAGTTTAAAATGCTATGTATTAAGGAGTAGAAACTAAAATTTCAGACAAAAAATATTTCGAATACAAACACGAACTGGGCAGATAAATTTTGGCATGCTAACACAGTTAGCGCATAATATGTACATACATAAAGTTACTAAAATTTCAATTGCTTTCATCCATTGTTTCCTTTCTGCTATATTTCATTATTTTATTCTTTACCAATGTTTTGACATTATTCCTAAGGTTATAATACTATGATCCTTAAGGGGGAGCTGGATTTTCATTACAATAGTCTGGTAAGTTTATGAATAAATTGTTAAAACAGCCCTAAGGAAATTTTAATTTGTAATTATATAACACAATGAGTTTATAGCAAAATTTGAAAACCTAAATGTAAGTAATTATTATTTAGTCATACAAACATCTTAAAATATTTTTATACGCTTGTCTCTCCTTGCCTGAAGTAACTGTTATTTCTATATATGGAATGCCCCCCAAAATCAGTTTATGAAGTTGATTTCTTATTACAATTTTTCCCTGCCGTTTAGTGTCATGTCAAATTGTACAAAAAAAAAATTAACGACCATGTGGAATACCATTATTTTTCATTACGTCGTATTATATTCCTGCATTTTTTATTTACTCCCTTTCTCTTATTTCAAGATATATCCTCCTGTTCATGTTTTAAGAAAATTGTTAAGTTGTTACATATTGTTACTGTCATTGCTGTTGATACCACCTTTTGGTGTCTATTACCTATGCTGCTGTTAATGCTCCTGATAATATCTCAGGTATATTGTTCTTATGCTTCTACTTCAGCAGTTGCTAGGAGGAACCCATATCATGTTAATGCTTCGCTAATTTAGGGATTTTAACATTTTTTTTTAAATTCATTTTGTTTTGCTTTTCTATTTCGTAAGACAGGGAGAATTTTTTTAATCTTTTTAAACATGAGACAAACAAAATCTATTTTTTTGGATATTTTCTGTGTGGGCTTTAAGAAAATTATTTTTGTTTCCAATTCAACTTCTATTTAAACAGAAAATTAGTCAGTTTATATTTTAATGCTATTTATGTAATATTATCTGTTGGTTGTTTTTAAAATTTATTTAAACAGCTTTAAGTGAAAGTAATAGCAAGTGTGAAAAAATTTAAAAACGAAAGTAATATCATATTAAATTATGATTCATGGCAAATGTACTTCCAAAAAGACAGAGATCATGGCAGTAATAAATTTTTCAACTTAAGAACTCTACGATGTTAGTATGCAATGAAATGATGATGTTGATAAAGTCAAAAAATTCCTTTCCATCAGCTTACGCCGCTCTAGTGATGTCAAACACTACATATATAACATAAGTGTCTTAATTTTATAGATGAGTGACGGTACCTATTGTTTAAAGTCGACTCCGAACAACAGATTTTTTGAGAAACTTTTAATGGCAATTATATTTACGCTCAGAGCTTTTGCCAGAAATTTGCTGAGTGGAAGTCGCTGAAGAAATATTTTTTATATTTCGATTTTGGGTTTTTTGGGATTTTTTTTATATTTCGACTGGGGTTTGAACCCCAGTCTAGACAATTCAATCATGTACAATCATTACAATAATTGTAATGATCTAATTCTGGTACTGTCGTAAGTTTGCCAAAAAATCATACTTTCGGAGCCGTTTTTAAAATGTAACTTTCGTCATTTCCACATGAATAAAATTACATAAGTGGTATGAAGTAGCCGTTGTCTACTGGGTAGTGTGTTCGCTTATTAGACGTAAAGCCCGGGTTCGAGCCCCAGACATCAAAACGAAATATGAAAAAAAAATATTTCTTCGGCGACTGCCTCTCAGCAGATTTCTGGCAAAAACTCTGAGAGTAAATAAACCTGCCATGAAAAAGTTTCTCAAAATCTGTCGTTCGGAGTCGAAATTAAACTGTAGGTGCCACCACTCATGTATAAAATTAACACACACCAGATGATGTAAGAAGGTAAGCCGTAATCCTGACTGAAGGGTTGTAACGGCCAATTATATAGGGTGTTTTTTATAGAGGTATAGAACTTTAAGTTGCAATAAAACAACGATGGATTATTCGACTGACATGAATTTTATTTATCCGAAAGATAATCTTGTGGCATTACATTTTAAATATGATTTCTGGCATATGACCGCCACGGCTGGCGCGGATGTAGTCCAATCTGGACGTCCAATTTTCGATGACTTTTTCCAACATTTGTGGCCGTATATCGGCAATAACACGGCGAATGTTGTCTTCCAAATGGTCAAGCGTTTGTGGCTTTACCTCATAGACCAATGGCTTTACATAGCCCCACAGAAAGTAGTCTAGCGGTGTTAAATCACAAGTTCTTGGAGGCCAATTCACAGGTCCAAAACGTGAAATTAGGCGGTCACCAAACGTGTCTTTCAATAAATCTATTGTGGCACGAGCTGTGTGACATGTTGCGCCGTCTTGTTGAAACCACATCTCCTGGACATCATGGTTATTCAATTCAGGAATGAAACAGTTAGTAATCATGGCTCTATACCGATCACCATTGACTGTAACGTTCTTCCTCAATGCTTCTTCTGTACGCACCGTACAGCGTCTCTGGGGATGCGAGTTATCAATAAGAGTAAACGTGGTGCGAAAACGTTCCATGGTTAATCGAATTAACTGCTCTGATGGACGATTTTGTCGACGATAAAATGGACGTAGTGCGCGCTACGTTTTCCGCACAGAACCATTATTTTCGAAATAAAATTGCACTATTTGCAAGCGTTGTTCAGGCGTGAGTCTATTCATGATGATTGCCAAACCAAACTGATAATAAATCACTTGACAGCTGTTAAATCGGTCGCCATCTTGAAAAGTAATGCCAACTTAAAGTTCTATACCTCTATAAAAACACCCTTTATATGTATGCATGTACTAGCTACTGAAGTCGCCGTTGTTTAGTAGGTAGTGTGTTGGCTTATTACACATAAGGCCGCGGTTCATACCCCAGGTCAGACATCAAAACGAAATATGGAAAAAAATTTCTACGACCACTTCTACTCAGCAGATTTCTGGAAAAAACTCTGAGAATAAATAAAATTGCCATGAAAAGTTTCTCAAAAATCTGTCGTTTGGAATCGACGTTAAACTGTAGGTCCCACCACACAAATATGAAATTAAGCCACACAACATGTAAGTGATTTACAAAATCTTCAATGTTCTTCGTTGTTTTGTAAAGCTTAGTGTGTGTGTATTTTGCAAATCTATAATTAGTTTGTTTTTATTAAATTTTATTTAAAAAATTTTTATAAATAAAATTTCATTAAACATTCGGATTATTTTTCAATTATTGCATGTGTACATAGATAAATAATAGAAAAACAATGGAATTCTATGTCTGTCTTTATTTGCATGGTTGTGTCAACCTCTATGTTGTTGTATGTTTCCAACTAAAGCTGTGGGTAATGAATAAAATATTTTATATTAAAATTCAATTAAATATTTTATTTATTTATTTCCTTTTTATATAAACAAAAAAAAAACAATACTTTTAACACTTTTTTCAATATAAAATGACCTCATGTAGTGACAGTTTTTTTATAAAGCCAATTTTTTTCTAATTGAGTGTTTTATTAAATATTAATTGAAATTATTTATTAAAAACCACCTGTTGCTATCATAAGATTGTTCATGCAACATAACTGCAATAACAAATGCAAATGTTGAAGGTATTACAGGAATAAATGTAGTCTAGTAGGTAGTGTGTTGGCTTATCAGACATCTCGATCGCCAATTGTGGAAACTATTTCATCAGCGACTTTCTCTCAGCAAATTTCTGGAAAAAACTCTGAGAGTAAATAAAAATTATCATGAAAAGTTCCTCAAATAAATGTTTGGAGTCGTCCTTAAACTTTACATCCCTCCACTCATATAAAAAACTAACGGACACAATACAAGTGGTATAAGCAGCTATGTTGTAATGTTGACTGAGGGTTTGTAATGACCAATGTAATGTTATGTATGTATGTAACTACTTAGGAAACAAATAATACAATTTAATTATTGAAATAAGTTATAGCTCTCACTATTCAGAAATATATTACGAGACTGTAAATAATTGCTACACCCTCTATACAACGAAGAAAAATTTTATGCAAACAAAAATAAAATTTCGGTGTATATTTCCTACACAATTTCCGACTTTTAGTAACCAAATAAGTCGCTGAGAGTGGAAGTAAAAGCAAAACTTCATAATCGTAAAAGGAAAAAAAAGCAAGAAAAATGTTTCACACTGAATATTATATTAAGAACACATGCTGTTATACTTATAGAATTAAAATTACAGTCAGTCAGACTGTATTATTTAATACCCTACACGACAAACTGATCTCAATAAAAAACGCGTAATTGATATTTTAGTCTTACTTACTTATTTCACTGGCCATTAACAGCCCGATTAACGAATTTCGGCCTGCTCTAACATATCCTTCCAGGCGCCGCTGTTGGTCACACCAATCGATGACAGGGCTTCCTAGATTTGCTCCTTCCAACTCGAACGAGATCGTCCACTTCACCGACATCCGCAAATCTCCGCATCAAATAACCGTCTCGTCGGACCATTCTCCTCAATTCGAACGACATGGCCAAGCCTTCGCAGCCGCTGGATATTAATACGTTGTACAACATCCACGTCGTTGAGGAGTTCATGTCGTACAGTTCACTGTTTGATAGGATGCGGATCAAACTCGCACTGGACCAAAGATCTCGCGTAGAACTTTTCTCTCAAAGCTGTTGCATGAGTGCTTAATAGTGTCCATGCTTTTGCTCCATAAAAAAGCACAGGGAGGATGAGCGTTTTGCAAAGTATTAGTTTTGTCGTACGAGAGAGGTCTCTGCTACTCAATTGAGACCATAGTAATACCTGTTGGCAAGAGAGATCCTGCCTTTCATCTCCAGACTGACATCATTTTTGGTGGTAACGGCGGAGCTAAGATAAATAAATTCCTTGACTACATCGAAATTATAGTTATCGGCTGTAACCTGTGATCCAATACGCCACATATCCCTACTAGTCGATAACATATACTTCATTTTGCCCTCATTTACTGCCAGACCCTTCTTCATAGACTCCCGTTCAATACCACTAAAGGCTGCAGTAACATCTCGATTGGTACTCCCAATAGTGTCAATGTCGTCAACGTACGCGAGCAACTGGACCCTTTTTTGAAAAATAGTGGCATTACGATGCACGCCTGCCTTCTACAGAACAATCTCCATGGCGATGTTGAAAAGATCGCATGATAAGGGGTAGCCTTGTCTGAAACCTCGCACGGTATCAAAAGGTTCGGAGAAATCTATTCCTTCTTTGACGGAGATACAGGAGTTACTCAACGTCATTTTGCATAGCCTTATGAGCTACGCAGGTAAACCGAGCCCAGACATTGCAGCAAAAACACGGTACCTTATGGGGCTATCAAAGGCTGACGAAAAAAAGATGGTGTGTGTCTACTTTATAATGCAAATTTCAATGTAAAATGTGTACCTATATATTACTTGTAGGAAATATAATATAAAATCTTTACCAACAATTTACTTTAAATCAAAATACTAAAAGCAGTCGTATATAAATACATATGTATTTACATATATCAATGAATTAACTTACATTCCATTTTTATAATGTTCTTATGCTTTTAAAAAAATTTCAAATACTACATTATCTTACTTATTTTGTGATTTTTTTCTGCTTTCTCCATCCATCGTGAAATATTTTCAGCCATAATGTTGCCAAAGTGTAAACCATATTGAATTGTGTTAACATTTGGCAAGAAAAAAATGTGTTTTTCATTTTATTTTATTTTCTTGTTCTATCTGCCATTATTCTTTCAATTGATTTTCACATCATTAACCACAATGTTACATTTATTAAGTCATTGTAAAAGAGCACATATTTTTTTTGAAGAGAAAACATTACGGGGTTTATGTTTATTTCGAATAATAAGTAAGTGAAATAAAAAATGATTTATTTTTATATAAAACCTGTGATGTAATTTTAAAAATTCTAAAAAAATTATAAGTGCCTCTAAATAATATATCAATTCTGCTGCCAAGCAAATAATAATACAAAAAAGTAAAGAAATAATCAAAATATTGTTAGGAAAATGAAAACATCTAGATACTGGTGTTTTGTTTTTACATCGTTTAACATTAAAATTATAACCAAAATCTACAAAAACAAAGCAATGTACTTGTTTACAAATTATCGCACTGCTTAATATAACAACAAACTCCAGCATAAAAAGTGCTAGACAAGTATACAAAAATACAACAACAACCACCAGCATAAAAAATGGTAAACAAGTAAGCAACAAATACAACAACAACCACTGCAAGAATAAATATAAACAAAATACACAAACAACAATAATGAAACAATGATGTTTACATTTATAGAGACCTCTAGAAGGCGAAGTCACGAACATTTGCCTTCAAGAACATTCGTCATATAAAAGGCAAGGCAAAGCAGGCGTGTGAGTTAGCGAAGTTAAGTCAGTCGTGTGTGAAGACGCGATGCGCTTGAAGAGTGTAATCGTGGTTTGAAGATCTCCGTTACAAAGTTCTGTTCAAAAATTATCGATTAATTGTTATTGTTTATGCAAAGGGTGTAAAGCAAAGCAATTTTTGTTGTTACATCAATCTGTTAATAGTGGCACACAGAATTGTGCGAATAGTAAAGGATTTGTATTAAAACTAAACACAAATTTTTTTTTATAGTATTTGCAATCTACTAAGAACGTAACAATATAATTAGTTTCGTATGCTAAAAACTCTTTATAAGAGATTACAAACTTTTTTAAGAGCACATTTAAATACCATCAAATAAAATCATGTTGTTTTTATAACGAATACATTTTATTTAACTTATAAACCATTGCATTACATTATGCTATCAGAGAGAACTTAATTAACTACTGTTAAAAAGTTAAACCAGTTTACAAATTAAATATTTATCCACTCCTTTCGACCCCTCTACAGACCATTGACTTATAAAGTCATTTGTTTTATTTGCTCAGTAATTAAACAATTTAAATTGTCCTTAATTGGTAACTCGTTTGTTTATTTTAAATGTGTTGTTAAGTATTTTAAAGGTTGAAAATCCTTTCAGCCTTTCTTTGATTTATTTTTGATTGAATAAGTCGTTGACAATTTTGTAAATTATGTTGACAGTTGTCTGAGTTTAATTAATTTTCATAAACAAAAAAATAAACAAAATTTTGCTTTAATTGGAGATTTTAAAGCGATGAAATACAAGCACTTTTCACCAAATTATATGAATGATTACGGGTAGTATAGTGTGGTGTTATTAGTTATACCTTCGTTTGCTAAATTGCTTAGCGCTTAAATATATAGTTAGCATTTTTGAATTTCAAGTCTTTAAATGATTCAGCGCAGTTTTCGTTGTCATAGACTTCCGCTTGAAAGATACGCGCTAGTTTCCCCATGGCCTCAGAATATTTCTGAACCAACACACACTGGTCGCTGTATTTTATCCAACGCCTATTGAGCTACTTTCAGACCATTCTGTTTGCCCACACAATTTCTGCTTAGGTCACCATTAGCCTCACCATCATGTTATACATTCATTGCATAATTCCAGAGTTGCTTTCACAGAATTTCTGGAGATGATCTGTATATATCAAGCTTTAATGAGTACTGTTTTCGATGGCATATACTAGACACCAGAGATCAGCAATGAGTATTCAAAAAGATGAGTATATTCCGATCATATTCTTTATTTCTGACTCTTATACGCATTCATACTTATTTTAATATCATACTCATACTACTCATATTCAAAGTTTGAAAAACTCATCGTACTCATACTTGACAATATGCACGATGTTGTTGATTTCGACTCCCCTTTACTCAACATTTACAAGAATCACAAAATAGGTATGATTCGCATATGAATGCTACGATATTCGCTAGAAGGTGGTGTTTGCTTTGCTTGATGTCTTTGTATTTTGATTTCTCCTTTTTTTTTTGTTTGTAAATGCAACAACAACTAAGGCTGTAAATTTTAATGAACGATTCGAATCACTCCAATCATTTATGAGTATTATAAGTATTTTTCTAAATTTATGAATCTGAATGAGTAAGCCTATGAACCAAACATATTTCGAATGTTATGAGTTTAATGTCAACGTTGTACTCATACTCATTGCAACCTGTACTTATAAATCAGTATTGTAGTGAGTACGAACGAATCAGAGTAGTTAAATTTCAATACTGCTGGCTCCCTCATATTCGAAATTTCAAGAGTACTTATGAGTAGCGAAAAACGATTCATTGCTGTTTTCGTTCTGTATACCCTTATT
The DNA here is from genome assembly GCA_930367235.1 of Sarcophaga rosellei. Taxonomy (NCBI): domain Eukaryota; kingdom Metazoa; phylum Arthropoda; class Insecta; order Diptera; family Sarcophagidae; genus Sarcophaga; species Sarcophaga rosellei. The sequence continues at coordinate 65,020,441 of OV884020.1, read as the reverse complement.
CAGGCGTCGAAAATATTCCTTCTATTTAGAAAGTTTTCTAGTTCTTGCCAATGGTGCTATCGTTTTGCCCGGGTGTATTCTTCGAAAGAGTTCTGCTATCGCACACGGTCCCTTCGAATTTGCCTGTCGTCATAACGATTTTATCATCTGCATATGCTTAGCAGTCAGTGTCCGCTCAGAGAGTTTTGGCTTTAATTCATCCACAATCATCGGCGTTTCAGGCTTATTTTTATATGAATTTAAAATATTTATTAAGTATGATTTAAAGTACTTTAAATTTTAGTATTTATTAAGTATAATAAATTTAAAACATAAAATTCAATGTATTTTCCACGTGCCAGGATTTTCAAGGTCTATGTCTGCTTTTTATTTCTATTTCTTATTAAAACACAAACTTAATGAATTCAAATTTATTCATGGAAAAATTTGTCTAAACGTGATTGTTTATTGGTCTGAGCATACATATGTATATATATTTTAAAAGCAAAAATAAATTTTCCAAAAAATAAAAATAAATGATTTATGATTTACTATGGACTCTTAGCAAATTTAAGTGTATTTGTGTTGTATGGTTATCTATCGTGCAAGGTTATCTATCGTATTAAAAAAGTATATCCCTATGCCAATATTTTTGTAAAGTACACGTACACGTAAGAATTTAAAGATGAATGTTTTTGAAAATTTATGAAGTTATGAAGAATCAGACCTAAGGATAGTATATTCCTCAATAGAATTGCAATAAATACTCGTAGTTCATGAATCAGGAGAACATAAATTTAAATTTTTAACTGAAACAAAAATATTATTGGTACCTCAAAGATTTACTATTAAGCTTTATACATGTACACGTAGGTGCTTTATAGAGAAGATACAAAATTCTAGGTATGGCTGTCGTTTTTTTCTATTGCAAAACCATATACATCGTATTCATGTAAAATACATCGAAGAATATATCAAAAGGGAAGAAAGAATGTGCCAAATAAAAGAATTATTACTACGGAAAAATAGCAATATTTCTACATATGTAGTCTACATAAGTGTAGTATTTTTGGTAAGGAACATCTTTGTATTTCCACACCAATAATTGTCGAATGAAAAAAGAATTATATATGTATGTATACAAGAGAATGCTGATGAGTAAATTAAGTTCGCTTTAAAACTGAAATAGTTACTTCTTTTTTATTTCCCTAATAATTTAAAGTTTTATAACACCTTGGATTCCAGAGAGTTTTAATTATTCCAATTGGTTTCACTTTATTTTTACAATTAATTTTACGGTTTTTCCTGCCTAAAAATTAAGAAATATTCGACGAAAAAATAAAAAATTTTATATGTCGTATTCATTTCTCCTGAAAGATCAACATATACATGAGTGAAGGGAACTTGTCAGAGAATTTCATCACTGTCTCGACTTTCTTTCTGGGCGCTTTAGTGTCTCACTGGTCTGGGTCTCCGTACATAGTAATATTCCGGGGAGCTGCAGGGCCGATGAGCTCACCAGAGCTGGGGCACTCCTTCCGGAATCCTCTTCAGTGGACTTGGGTATGCCACTCGCCTGAGTCAAGGTGGCCATTGCGCCACTTCCTGGATTCTTCCTGGACGCCAACCTATCCTGGGCCAATAATTAGTCCTGCTCTACCGCTAGACTCACCTGGCCCCTGACGGATAGAAGGCGTACCAACCAGTTACTTAGACTTGGTCGTGGCATCATCTCAATCACAATGGCCATGCTTACAGGTCACTGTGTTATGGGTAGGCACGCAGAAAGGATACGGCTCCCATTTAACTATGAGCTCAAGTGAGCTCTTTGATATCCGAGCTACCACTTCGACCTAACCTAACCTGACAGGAACTACAGTGAAAAGTCGACTCCGAACGACAGATTTTTGAGAAACTCTTCATGGTAATTTTATTTACTCCCCTAGTTTTTGGCAGAAATCTGCTGAGAGCAGATGCCGCAGAAATATTTTTTCACCTTTCGTTTTGTTGGAGAATTGGTCTGAACCAAGGTCTGAAGCGTGGTCTACTAGATTAAGTGATGATAATTGGCACACATTCTGCTGATAAAGAAACCGTTTTCAGGAACTAATAAAGGGATTATATTCAAATAATATTTATAGTCTTCCGCTTGAATTTCAAATAACTGAATGGTTTTGTAGGTAAAAACAAAACACCACTCAACAGAAGCAGATGAAAATGATTTTCTCAGGTTTTTGCCAATAAATTCCACGATTCTTATGAGTAATGCCTGCTTAAATAGTATCCAAAATGTCAGTAATAAGCTATATTTTAAACTGTATGAAACATTCCTAATCATAATAGTTTAGCTGTATAGGCAGAGGTGCCATACACTAGAACTCCGGAACCATATACACGAAACGGAACAAAGATATATCCACATGGTGGTGGTTAGTGGTTGTGAATGAATTAATGACAAAACTATCTGACTGTTGAAATTATGCAGATGATATAGTCTTGATGACGAAGTTCAAATTTGATGTGACTGTGGCGGAGAATATACCCGGGCAAAACCATTGTGTTATTCTAAACAAACAAATGCTTCTCTGCTTAGACTACACTGTTCATATATAATTCATATACATACTTATATATGTATGTACTTATTTGTACTTTAGTTAAATACTATATTTCCTCAGTTCTTTTGTGCAGACAAATTATTTGTTTACACAGTTTTGACCATCTATTCGAAAATGCATAGATGATAATAACAATAATCAGCATTTTCTTTCGTTATTTATTTTTCATTTGGCCACAATACAATATAAAAAAATTACCAAGAGAATAACAGCAGATTGCAAAAGCAGCTTAAGCAGTGATAAATTAAAAGCATCACCAATAAGTACTACAACACACTTTCCACTGTGTGATTGAGTACTGTGTGTGCATTATTGAGTAGTAATAGATGACTTGAATAAACACATCTATACAGGTACAGCTTTTGTTTACACATCAGAAACAAAGACCAAAAATAACAAATGAGAACAGAAACTATGGCAACAGTATACACAACAAATAATAAACCAGCTGAGCTGGGTAGTAAAATCAAACGTCTACGATTGTATCGAACAATGTATGCAACAACATGTTTATATTCTAAGGTTTCTTGTGGTTAAGATAAGCAGCTTTAACCATAGACATTCATATATGTATATGTATGTATACAAGTTAAAGTGATATTTGTATTGTCAATAGCTTTCAAGCAAAAGTGCCGACAAGAAAATTTATCACAACTTGATGAAGATTTCAAATGGATTTTACCATCACAAAGCAAATGATTTGTACTTCTATACGTAATACATTCAACACATTTTTCCATTCCGTTATAAAATGTGTCTATACATTGAATTTTTATTCGTCTTAATGCTATTGATAATGATATTGAGTTGCTATATAAGGGGTGATTTTTTAAGAGCTATAGGAAAATAAAAAAAAAACTCATAAAATTCAGAAAAATGCATGAAATCTTCATTTGAGTCGATAGTACGGTCCATATAATTTAATGTTTGAAGATTATTTCATGTAAATGTTGACCGCGACTGCGCCTCAAATGGTCCATCCGCTTAGTCCAATTTTGGCATACTCTTTCCAACATTTCGGCTGGTATCTCACGAATAAATGCTTCAATGTTGTCTTCCAGCGCGTCAATTGAAGCGGACTTGTGAGCTTTAACATAGTCCCACAAAAAATAGTCTAAAGGCGTTAAATCGCACGATCTAGGCGGTCAATTGACCGGTCCCGCGTGTTGTGTGACATGTGGCACCGTCTTGTTGAAACCACATGTCATGCAAGCTCTTGCATTTTGGGCAAAAAAAAAATTTGGATATCATCTCACGGTAGCGCTCCAATGATGCCACCAGCCCCTAAACCGTACCAATCTGTGACTTTTTCTGGATGCATTGGTAGCTTTTGCAAAGCTTCTGGCTGATCTTCACTCCAAAATCGACAATTCTGCTTATTTACGTATCCTGAATAGCCGATTCAGTGGGTCGATTAAACTGACCATAGACTGGAATAAGCGCGCGAAGAACTTTCTTAACAGAGCACGCAGTTTGATAATAAAATTCAATGATTTGCAAGCGTTGTTCGTTTGTAAGATGATTCATGGTTAAATTATAGACCAAACTGAAGATGTTTGACAGTTAAATAAAACACGAAACGTGCGTGAGCTGTTTAAACCAGTGTTGCCAAAAAGATAATAGCTAAAAATCACCCGTTATATAGCAAGGGATGTTAATCTAAGGCATAATCAGAAACGCATAATTGTATAATTTCTAGCAATTTATTGTTTTTAAATTAATCTGCGCTTGTATATGAAAGTTTCATAGTTTATAACTGTTAGTCTGTCTGAATGCTAAGAGTAGAAATGCTCCATGTACGCAATTTTATTCTTCCATTTAATTTATTCAGGACATGGTTTACTAAAGCTCCTTGTATGGACATTGTATGACTATTAAGGAATTATTTGCTTAATGTGCAGTGAAATGCTTGAGTCATAAGATTCGAATCATTTGTCTCATTTGTCAAAATATTTTGCAAAAATATCCTTTAAAGACGCCGTCTAGTAGGTAGTGTTTTGACTTATTCGACTTGAATTTACGGTTCAAACTGAAGGACAAGAGACCTCGAATAAAACGAAATAAAAAAATATTTCTTCGGCAACATTCTCTCGGTGGATTTCTGGCAAAAACTCTGTGAGTAATTAAAATTGCAATGATAAAGTTTATCAAGGATCCGTCATTTGGAGTCGACTTTAAACCCGCATCACATGTACTGAATTAACGCACTCAACATAAGTAGTGTTGAAAGCTAGGATCTAGTTTTTAATCCTGATTGAAAAGTTGTAATGAGCAATTATGTATGTATTACTTATTTACTTACTTAATTGGCCGTTAACAACCCGATTGACGGATTTCGGCCTGCCGCAACACATCTTTCCAGGCGTCTCTGCTTCTTGCGCGCCTACGCCAGTTGGTCACACCAATTGAAGACTTGGTCCTTCCAACGCAGACAAGGTCGTCGCCTCCGCCGAATTCCGCAGATCTCCACATCAAATACTCGTCTCGCCGGAGCATTCTCCTCCATTCTAACAACATGGCCGAGCCAGCGCAGCCGCTGGATTTTAATACGCTGTACAACGTCTATGTCGTTGAGGAGATCATACAGCTCATTGTTGGATCGGATGCGGAAATCATCGCCACTGGACCGAAGATCTTGCGTAAGACTCTTCTCTCAAGCTCTCGAGGATGAGCGTCTTGTAGAGTATTATTTTTGTCGCACGAGAGAGGTCTCTGCTACTCACTTGCCTGCTGAAACCATAATAACACCTGTTGGCAAGAGTTATCCTGCGCTTGATCTCCAGACTGACATCATTTTTTGTAGTAACAGCGGAGCCAAGATAAATAAGATCTTTGACTGTGTCGGAAGTATAGTTATCGGCCGTAATCTGAGAATCAATACGCCGCATGTCTCTACTTGTCGATAACATATACTTTGTTTTGCCCCCATTTACTGCCAGACCCATCTTAACAGACTCCCGTTCAATAGCAAATTATGTATGTATGTATATATATATTTGTGATTTTTATTTCTGTAAACATTTAAAATTTTTTAAAAGTTATGTGTGTTGTTCTAAAAACGAAGTCAATCAATTTTTCAATTCGAATATCCAGGACTTAAACAAAGCCTTGTATGAGTTAATAAGATACTGAGTAAAAATGCTTATTAACCCTGAATCGAAATATTTGTAATAAGATTTTTAGATACAGTGGTCTCGATGTCCCAATTTTTCAATATTGTGCAATCGCCGTAGTCTAGTAGGTAGTGTGTTCGCTTATTAGACGTAAAGCCCGGGTTCGAGCACCAGGCTAGACATCAAATCGAAATATTAAAAAAAAGCAGATGTCTGGAAAAAACTCTGAGAGTGAATAAACATGCCATGAAAAAGTTTCCCAAAATCTGTTGTTCAGAATCGACGTTAAAGTAAAGGTCCCGCCTCTCAAGTATAAAATTAAGGCACACAACATAAGTGGTATGAGCAGCTAGGCCGTACTCCTGACTGAAGGGTTGTAATGGCCAATGAAAGTATGTACGTAAATTGTTTTTAACAAACCGCAGGCAATTTATTAAATTTTGAATACATAATACTGCGGTAAAAGAACCTCCAAAAAAGTTTGAATATATATAACGTCAAACACAGTAACTCAAAACTCACAGATATTCTAAAATATCCCACTCATCTTCTACTGAAAAGAGGCAATAAAGTAAGGAACAGAAGATACATTTTTTAAATACATACTTCAAAAAGGTAGAGAGGACCATCACCTTAAATATTCCTTCCTTAGAGGCATAAACGTTTACGTGATGTAATTTGGATTTTTTGGCATTTTTATGTGGCCCAGCATACAAGTCAAGAAAGTGAGACATTCCATCATTAATCTAAAAGTGGTGAAAATAAGACTTAAGGCAATTTTTTTAATAATCAAGTAATAAACAACAAAAAATACACCATAAAAATGGTGGGCAGATTATGAAAGAACTTTGTGTTGAACAGGATACAAAATAACATGCTGCTGCTTTGGTAGCAATTTTCCTTACTTTAATTTTGAATGTTTGGATTGAAATTTTCGTCCATATGACATCTTAATTTTTGGATATTTACTCTTAATTTTGCCATTTAGGGACTTGTTTTTACTTTAACTGAATTTGCATACTTTACTGGCTAATTGGTATTTACAATCCTTCAGTCAGTACTACGATCTAGCTTCTAACATCAATTATGTTGCATGTGTTAATTTTATACATGATTAGCGGGATCTACAGTTTAGGGACGACTCCGAACGACAGATTTTTTTGGAGGCTTCTCAATGTAATTTTAGTTTCACTCTCAGAGTTTTTGCTAAATAACAATTAAATAAATTTGTTTTCCCTGACAGTGTAAAAAAATATATGTGCTAAAATTAATTTTCACTTTTGCCTACTTAGGGCATTCAATTTCTTATTCGAATTTGAATTTGCACTGCAAATGTTTTCTTTTTTTGTTGTTGTTGTGCATTTATATCCCAATTCAGATTTACCATTAAGCTGTAAATCCATATTTGATGTAGTTTTACATGTTTTATTATATCCTTTTTTTATTTTTCTCCCTTCCCTTTTATATCCGCTTCCTTATTAACCTGAAGTTCTGACCTAATTTCAGCCGTTGTGCTATGCAGACATAATGGTGGGGCGTACAAGCAAAATTCTTTAAAAGAAAATTTGAAACTACACAGTGATAAGTAAGTAATGAAGGTCAGCAAAACCACAAAAACAAATTCAGTGTTCCTATTAGATGTAAAAATATTTGTAAAATTGTCTGCCTATAATGTAGAAGTCAGTAACACTTGTTCACTCAGTTAATAATTTATAAGTACTTATGGTATAATTCAAATGAATTATGAATTCTACTGTATAATTCAAATGCAGATTTGTATGCAGCTCCTTATAATTCTGCATTCTGTTGAAATATCAACTGTCTACCGAACTACTAAAAGCTGGAAATTTATTTCCGTTTATTTGAGTTGTGTTTGGTTTATTCGCGTAAAAAAAATAAATAAAACCCAACGTAACTTTTTATCTGCGCTTTATGCGCTATGTTAGTGCATTTAAAGTTTAAGAATCTTGGCGTCTGCAAATAGATTACTCAAAGGCTTGTATACAATTTTTAAAGAATTTGAAAAAAATTTAAAGAAAACATTTAAAAAATTAATTGTTGAATAAAAATGATTTTAGAAAAATATTGTGATCGGTGTAGCAGATCAGAGTTTCTAGTGGGAATCGAACCCACGAATCTCACGATAAGAGTCTAGCACTCTACCCACGAGACTATCAGGACACTCTTCTTCAATTTTTACTTTTGCTATGTATTTGAGAAGCATAAGTAATGTATGTTCCCTTACTGAGATCTTAAGGAACAAATCACTAATTAATATAAAGGCTGAGGAAGAAATGTGATATTGTTTGGCATGTAGAATCAACGTTTTAACATACATACATAAATGTATGTAAGGATTACGACTTATCTTCTCGATTTTGTGCCAATTTTGTTTTTAATTTAAGAGTTGTTGCCAGAAATTTGCTGACAGGATACGCCGAAGAAATATTTTTTTTCATATTTCGTATTCTTCGAGATGTTTGACCAGGGGTTTAAACCGAGGCCTCACGTCTAATATGTCAACAAGCTACCTACTAGACTATGGCGGCAACTTTGTAGTTATAAGAGACTTTCATTACTCAATGTAGCCAGTCTTTCTCATCCATTTCATTTGCTCTACAAGAGATAATAATCGATGGCTTCATATACGTACCTATACTTTTTAGTTTTTGTCTCCAAAACGCCAAAAATATAAATTAAAGAAATAAAAAAGTTATAATTTTACTTTATTTGTGATCTTGAAATCCAGTATTAAACATGTGGTCAATTCACACAAGCCGTTGTATCGTTGTATTCATTGTATTGTTGGAAGAACATACAACAGTGTATGATTGTTGTTGATAATTTTCATATAAAAATCCAATACACTTATACACATTTTTTTCATATGTTTTTAAAAATTGTATTGATTTTGTGCTATCAAATTTTGTGAATGAAAAAAATGTGTTATGTTTTCATATGTTTTTAAAAAGTTGTGTTGGTTTCAGGCTATCAAATTGTTTGAATGCCACGAAATACACAATACAGCATAGCATTGAGAGTTCATAAACAAACAAATGTATTCAATACAACATACACGATACAAAGTTGCGTGAATTGCCCTGCCCAATGGATTCAATAAAAAAAAACAAAAAAAAAAAAGATTACGGGAAAAAAAAGATCACCAAAAACCTTTTAAGTACATGTAAACATACATACATACATACATAATTGGACATTACAACCCTTCAGTCAGGATTATGAACCTAGTTTCTCACAACACTTATGTTTTGTGTGTTCATTTCATATATGTACATGTAAACTCCTATAATTATTATCTTTACCACTAAATGCTGTAAAATTTTGTAAACTAGTTTCACTAGTCCTTAACCGTTATTACATAATTATCCAAAACTGTTACCAGCCAGTTGCGTACCTAGTAGTACGTAGTTTCTTTTATGTAATTATTACAAACGTTGTTTTATTTGAATATAGTTTTACTCCTCAACAAACAATAACTTTGCAGGTAGAAAAATACTGATGGCATAAAATTGGAGTAGCAGGGAACATTTTGAGGGTTTGAAAAGTGCATACTATTTTTGGTTTAATTTTCATTCATTTAATTTAAATATAATTTAAAAAACAGTACAAAGTAAGGCAGCAATTATTTTAAAGCTGCGATTTACCAGTAAGTAGTTGGAAACTGTTATGAACTGTACTCAACAAACAAATTGTGATATTTTTTGACGGCTTATTTTACAGCAGAGATTTTCAATTGAACATGTCTAGTTGATACATTATAATATAAAAAAAATATATAAACAATTTTACAGATGTTGGTTTTAATTATTCTGTGAAATTTAACTAAAAACTATAAACTTTAAACATAAAAAATAAAATAAAAAATACTTCTGGTTAATATTTATACTATCATTATTAAAACACTGTTATCGAATGGAAGAGAGCTTGTCTGTAGTTACCTAATCTACAAGAAAATCTTACCATAATACTCTAATGTTAGGACAGCAGATATCTTTCTACTGCACTTCACTTTCAGTTGCTTTCAGTCTTTTGTTCAATTTGCAAGGTTTGAACACAATTGTGCTATATGCATAAAGTAACATACTAGCTTTCATATTAATTACAATTAAGAGCCTAGGTATACATGGCTAGTGCCTTAATATACATATATTTACATTGTACATATGAATGTGAGTGTGTATTTGTTTAATAAGAACATGTGTTAGCATTCCGTAATCCATCGTATTTATGCTGAAAGCTATTGTGTAAAATGAAAATGATTATCATTTATAATATCATGAATTTGCTTTGCACCAATTAAGAATACATTTTGCTATGAAAGGATACACCTATGATGGACACACGAATTACCACACATGTTCTTACACTTTGTGATACACACCAGTAGCCAAAAACCAGTAGAATAAGTGAATAAGTTTCTTAACATAGTTGTATTACTTTGTGTAATACTGATATTATGTTTTAATCTAAGAGTGTATGCGTACTTTTGTTTTAAGGCTCATTTACTTGGTTATAATACTTTCACTTCAATCGCTACATCTGGTTTTATCTTTTACACTATGTTTTGTTAGTATGGCCTTAAGACAGGTTAACTACAAATAACAAAGTCTAGTAGATTATTTAGTTACAGGTGCAGGAGATCTGCAGAGCCACAATTGGTGTAATGTGATGATTTTCATTACATTCCTTGTTTTTTATATGGTTTGTACTCTTTTAGTCAAATAATAATGATGATAAAGTATTACGAGAACCAGAAGTTGAAGGCCCTTTTAAAAGTGTTGGTATTTAGTACTAGACAAGTACAAAATAATTAACATCCATTAACAGTTTGTCATTTTGCTAAGTTCTACAAACGTTTGATTTTCTTATTATTGCAGACACACTGATTGATTACATAGATGTTTGGTTTTCAATAGGGGTGACTTCGTTAATTTTATTTTGTAACTTGAGAGGCATTTACGTATAGTTTGAAGCCCTGATAGTTAATGTGTCTGTTTTTTCCAATAAAATTAAAAAAAAAAGAATTAACTTGACATTGATTACAGGCTTTTGCCTTATGCGATTGTTGTATGATTGTAGTCTATGATATGTAAACAGCATTGGAAATGGAAGCCTTAACTAAGACCTGTGGCAAATTTAATTTTTTATTTATACTACCATCAAATTAAATTAAAAATTTTTGTAAATTAAAATGACGCTCCTAAAAGTAAATTTCACTTTTGAAATGCTGAATTATTGTTCACAGAGAGCCTTTTTCTATATTCACTAGAATTTTTTATTAATAAATTTGTATAAAATATGATTCAAAAAGGAAGACAACAGCAGAAAGATAAAAAAAACTCTAAAAGAAATCTCTTTTCAAAGAAAATATGAATGGGGTTTTCACTGTTGAAAATCTTAAATGGGAACGTGCAGCTTGCCTAAATGGGAAATATTGCACAATGTTTCAAAACTTTTTTAATAATATTTAAACGAAAATGTAATAACAATAAGCGTTTTGTATAACTTTTGAATGCAACCTCGCCTACCGTTTCGTTTTTTGCCAAAAGTTTACAACAGCAAGAATATAATTTTTATTAAAAGAAAATATGTATGCTGGAAAAAAATCGGAAAAAGTTTCATACTTTGATGTCACAATTCTTTGGTTTAGGTAATTTAGGTGAGGAAATTCATTTTTTTTTTATTAACATTTATCTTTCCCAATCAGTCTGAAATCAAAAGAAACATTTTTAATTCATGATGTCTTAATTATTAAAAAAAAATTCAGTCCTAGCTTCTTACACCACTTATGTTGCGTGTGTTTATATTATCCACAAGTGGTGGGCACTGCTGTTTAGGTCGACTCCGAACGACAGACTTTTTTGAGAGACATTTTATGAACATTTTTATTTACTCAGTATGTTTTTTTGCGAGAAGGCAGATGCCGAAGACATATTTGATCGGTTTTATTTGAGACGTCTGACCGTCATGGTCGAATAGGTAGTATGTTGTCTTAAATCCACGGTTCATATAACATATGTATGTATTAATGTTAAAGGTGGGCGGCCTTGATTCATCTTGTTTATTGATAAATTAATTCCATACGTGATAATTTGCGTTTAATGTTGCGTACAGATTAAACGCAATAGCTACAGGAGTAGAATTAAATATTTAAAGTATTAAATTGAACGTGTCCTTAATAAGCACTTAAAGGATTAAGTATGTATTATAATTAATAAGATAAATCCGAAAAGCTTTATATTCTGTTAAAATATGTTACATGTTTAGTATTTCTTCATTTTATATCTCTCAGGGTTATTTTGCATGTGACATAAGTCACTTGATGTTGACTTATTTTTTATTTTTATTTCAAGTCTATGGAAAATCCTTACAGACTAATTACATTTTATATTACAAAATTTATAAACAAAATTATTATTATTAATATTATTACGATTTCAGTACAAAAAAAATAATTTGAAGGAGAAAATAACATTGAATTTATTTATTAAGTAAGTTTAATTGTAAAATTATATCTTTTTTAATGGATTCCAAATTTTTATTAAAGTCTATATGAAGGTAAAGATTGTTAAAATCATTGCAGATTCTACGAAATCGATCGAAGTTCGCATAGTTAGTTGTGTAATATTTTATATTTATGAAATTATAGTATCTTGTTGGACGAACAGGTATATTTATGTAAAGTTTATCTAGAAGAAATTGAGAATTGATAACACCATTAATCAGCTTCATGAGGAAGACAGCATTTAGCATTTTACGACGGCTTTTTAAAGATGGTAATTTAATGAGTGCTAGGCGATTTTCATAAGGTGGTAACCTTTCATTAGGATCCCATCCATTCCCTAAACCACGAAGACAAAATAATAAGAACTGTTTTTGAACTGATTCGATTTTGTCAGAGTGTACAGCGTATTGAGGGTCCCATATTACAGATCCATATTCAAGAATTGGGCGAACCAGTGTGGTAAACAATTGTTTGGTAACATAAGGGTCAGAAAACTCTTTAGCCCATCGTTTGATAAACCCCAGGGTAAATGTAGCTTTGCTAACCGTTGATGAAATGTGATTTCTGAAGTCTAATTTACAGTCGAAGATTATTCCTAAATCGTTAACAGAATTAACTAGTTCAAGAGCAGCACCATTCATAGTATAAAATCCATTGATTGGAGATGATCTAGTGAAGCACATATATTTACATTTTTTAACATTCAGCTCCATTAAATTAGTAATACACCAAGAGGTTAAGTAGTTAATATCCTCTTGTAAAAGTACTTGGTCTTCAATGTTATTAAATGATAAAAATATCTTAACATCGTCTGCATACATTAATGTGTTTGAATTTATAATAACAGAAGGGAGATCATTTATAAAAACAGTAAATAAAAGCGGCCCAAGATGACTACCCTGTGGTATTCCTGAATTTAACGCATTGTTTCCTATTTGACAAATACGATTTAATCCAATTCAATAATGATGAACTAAAACCAAGTTGATTTAGCTTATGAGCAAGTAAGTTATGATTAACTTTATCAAATGCCTTACTGAAATCAATATATGTAAATGACGTCAGTTTGTTTGCCTGCAATAAATCCATCATTTACCAGAGTTGTTAATTCAAGAAGATTAGTGACTGTTGATCGAGACTTACAGAATCCATGCTGTGATGCAGATAAAATAGACGATGCTTGAAATGACAGTGTATCACATAAGATTTTCTCAAATAATTTCGGTATAATGTTGAGTTTAGCAATTCCTCTATAATTTGTAATATCACCTTTAGATCCAGATTTAAACAGTGGAATTATAAATTATTGTTTCCAAAAGGAGGGAAAATAGCCCAATTTAAGCGATTTGTTAAATGAGTAGGTTAATGGAGTACTCAATGATTGAGAATGGTGTTTTAAAATACTGCTAGGAACCCCATCAGGACCGGCAACATGCGAAGATTTTTATTGTTGTATATACTTGGATACTTATTTAAAAATATTCATACAAGCTTTCCAGATAAAATATTTGCATTTTCTTTTCTTAATCAGGCAACTTGTGTTGTATTTTACTTTAAGGCATACACAGTTATAATAGGAAATTGTAATTTTTATCTTGAAAATTAACTTGTAAAGTATTCGATTGTAGAAGAATTTTATGAAATTTTTCAGATCATTTATGTCATGACATCTTTGTTTGTGACTTCTTCAACTTTTTTATATTTTTTGTTTGTGTTCTCTTCTTTAGCTTTATGGTTTTGCTTTGTGACCAATAAAACTAAAACAATTAAGCGATTTTTAATCGTTTTTTTTTTAATTAGTAAAATTTTTAAAAACGTATTAAGATTTGCTACTCATTTCGTTTAACTTCTTTATTTTACCATTTATTTTAAAATTTATTTTAAATTCTTCGAGGTATTTAATAAGCACGTGCATCTTCAAATACTTTATATATCCACGTGCAAATTAGCTATTCAAGTAAGTCAATTTGATTCCCTTCTGAAATCTACACAAACTCGATTTAATGTTTGATTTAAATTAACAAACGTACGAATATTGACTTTAACAAGGGCACACATAGCGTATACGTATTAAATAATTCAAATGTTGCACACACGCTGAAGGTCAACTTCAGTTTGTTATGAATACTGAATCAGAATGATTTAAAGCCGAATTGGATTGAAATTCTTTACATCAATGACATCAAGACATGATGTGTTCTTTACAACATTTTAAATTTCAATCAATTTATTTTCATTAATGGATACGGGAGTAATTGACGTAAATTAAATTTATTATCGATATAAACATTATAATAAAATATTTTATTCAAAAGTATAAAATGTTTTAACTTAAAATATAAACACTTCTATCATAATTTTCAAGAACCTTTTGTTAAAAAAACATGTAAAGAAAATTATTTAGCAACCAAAAACAACAAAGTTGAAATTTTAAAATTTTCTTCCAAATTGTGAAGAGGTTCTGTCCTGTGAGTAAACAAATCTGGTACTGTTGTCACTAGAAGATTTAAAAAATATTTGTCATCCATTCAAAACACATGAGGTGAACAGCTCTTTTTTGTGCTGACTTTAGATAGGCCACTGTGCTGGAAACCGAATACACTTAAAAGGCCTCTATTAAGAAGTTGGTAAATGTTAGAAATGACATCCTGATTCATTCACTCACTGGATCGACACAGCAGTGACCACGGCAGGTATCAACTATTACCTACTTGATCTATGAGAGTTTGAAACTTTTAACATGCAACGTCAGTATGCCTTCTTTATAAATTTCCAAACATTCTGCATTGGTCTTGAATATACAGCAACCCACTTTTGCACGAGCTATAGAGGCGAGGAAGAGAAAGCAAATTTCCTTTACCTTCAGAAAATATATTCAGCCTTATAGTGGTGAAGAAGAAAAAGCCTTGGTGTCTTGATGTAGACGATCTAAATGATTTGTCGAGAATGGAGATGTTTGTGATATCACAATGGGCCATATACCCTTAAGCGGCTCCGTTCCATCTCCTCGGTTTTATAAACACCTACTGACCTGTAACTCTGCATAATATTTTTCATCAATTTGATAACATCTTTCATTATGGGGCTTATTCCTAAATATTGGGTTATAAAAACGAAATAGCAAATAGGCACTAGAAATTTGTCTGAAACTGTTTTTTAAAATCACGAAATTTCAAATTGATTTTGGCAACAAGTTGAAAGGTAATTGATTACCATTAACAGCCTCAAAATGAATTTTGGTATTGAAGGCTTCCAAATTTTTATAAAATTCGAAGCACAGAGGAGCTCTATATCCTTCTATAGCCAGCAAAAACGTCTAATGCTATTAACTTTGAAGACAGTGTATTTAAGTATAATTTTAAGTTATATAGATATTAGCACAAATGCTTAATTTCATTATCGTTCAAAGAGGAATGAGGTGTAAAACTAAGGAAAACTATCAAAATTTGAAATTTGTGACAAAGAAAAAATATTCTTTCCGAAGAATGTGTTTCAGGATACAACCCACTAAACATGTGTGCATTTTATTCGTATGGTTCTTTTTTTTGTATAATTTCCACTTGCTTTTAAAATAAACTTTCACAACAAAAACTCTTTTTACCTGAGGGAAAAAGTTCAGAGAAATCATTGTTGCAAAACTTTTTCTTCCGGCACTTTCGCTAACTTAGTTACTAAAATTCTTTAAATTATTGTTGGTTTTTAGAAAACGGGAGAAAAAGAACACCGAAATCTTTGTAAAGTTTTTGCTGCCACTTAAAAATATGTCATGGATGCAAAAGTTTAAAATCAAATTTCATTTCAGCACAAATTACTTCACTAATTAAATAAGAGCGAAAAGAATTTTAAAAATATTTTCTAAAGGCTAAATTAAGTTTTGGTTTCTTATGTACATAAGTATGTATTTATATACATATATATATTTTTTAAAAGTTGCAATTTTCATGTCACTCATGTATAAAATTAACACACGGTACATTATTTGTGTGAGAAGCTGGGTCGTAATCCCGACTGAAGAGTTCGAATAACTAATTTTATATGTATGTATGATAAATATTATGCTACTTCTTTCAAATTAACATTTCTAACTTGTGTTGCATATCGCCTTAAACTATTGCGTTTTCTTTTTCTGCAAAACTAACATTGGATGAATGTGAATCAGTAAGAGAAAAATCTGATTGCCAATATCATAACAGAACTAATGGCTGTGGTCTTCGATACAAATGAAAAGCCCTAAAGAGAATATTACATTTGCATGATACTAAACTGTCTACAATGTCTGAGAAATAAACAAAAACAAATAATAAAGTAAGAAGAAAATACACCGAAAACCTTTTGTATTAGTTTGTCTAAACTAAACAAATAATACTGTGTTGAAGACCCTATGAAAAGATAGTTAAATTGCTTTGTAAGTGTACCATTTTTTACACACAATATAGTACTATTCAAATTCTTACTGCTTAGAATGCTTTACAATTTAATTAATAAATTCTAGTTTAAAATGTTTGCCTAATTCTGCGCATAACGTTGACTTTTTTCTCTGTGTACTAGTCTTTGTATTTGAAATCCAAATCTCTTTTGTGCTTAAAAGTTCTGTCTGGCTTTTATCATACTTTGTGACTGTATGATGACAACTGAAGTAATAAATGATTTATGAATGTAAATATTTTATTGATGTGCTTAAATGTTTAAAGAAAATATTCAATAATATTTACTATTTCATCCAATATAAAATTGACATTAAATTAAGGCAACTGTTTGAAAACATTTGTCGTTATTTCGAATACCAATATCATGAAGGAACACATATAAATTTAAGAGGTATCATTCATTTCCTATTTCATAAGTAAACATTTACTTGAATTAATTATAAGCTAAGCATTGTCATACTAAACACATACAGAATTATCAGTTATTAATTACTTTGAAAGAAATGTTCCTTTTAGTTTTGTATGAAAAGAATTATTTTTGCTTTAAAATACTTTTCGAATTGGTTATTAAAATGGATAGAGATTTTTTTTAAATTTCTTTTTTCTTTTTTCAGAAAAATTCATAAAATTGTGAAAAAGTACTTACCATTGCACACGTAAGAGTCATTTGCTTTTATACGGCAAAAAAAAATATAACTCATACGTCCAGTGGGATACTATTGAATGATCTACGCAAGAAAAAGGAAATGAGGGTAAATTCAAATTTAAATGGAATTATTTCATAAGAACGAAATAGGAAATATTTTATATTATAATTAAACGTTTTTATTTTCTAATCCAATAAATAGAATACTGGTGCCTATATTTGAGATAAATTAAATCAATATAGATTAAAATTTTCTACTTTTTACACGTGATTAAAAAAGAAAATTATAACGAAAAAAATCGGTTTCGATTATAATATGGATGAATTATAAACTAAATTACATAAGTATTAAATTGGTCTGATAGAAGACTTGTTGTCAGGATTACGACCTTGCTTCACACACTTATTTTCTTGAGTGAGCTAATTCCATACATGGCTCAACCTACAGTTTAAAGTCTATTCCGAACGACAGATTTATGCGAAACTTTAGGGCTCTAGACTACTTCAGTTGTCCTAATTGCAAATTTAAGCCAGCCAGTTCCGACAATTATGTACAAAGATAAGCATAAATTGCTTATGATCTATATTACTACCCATCCAATAAACCAAATAGTTTTAAGTTTTTCCACATATTTCTTGCTAACTAACCAGAAAACAATAAATATGTGAAGTGCTGCATTGTAATGGAAAAAAAGAATAGAAAAGTTCACCTAACTGTTTTTCATGGAAATGTTAATACGATTTCCAAGGAAATTTGCTAAACAATTTTCCGTATTTCAAATATTTATCTTATTATGATGTACAGAGAATGAAAATGTGCATCTCATATCAATATTTACATGCATAAGCTAATCTGCTATGCAAGAGCACAGGAGTACAAGAGTATCGGTATCGGTATCTGTACATAAAATAAGATTGTAGATAAAGACACCTGTTGCAATATTAAATTTCTTACAGCTTTCATAGGAAAAAGGAAAAAAGCAAAGGAAAATGTGAAAACATTATTAAAAACAGAAAAAAGTTTCATTGCAAAATGTAAATGAGTTGATTAATAAATGAAAATTCACGTACAACAGAATGCGATGATGGTATCTGTGTGTTATGTAATCAATTTAATAAGAATTTCTATTAAATTTTTTTGCTTAAAATTATGAAGAAGGAAATATATTTTGTATACCGAAAGTTTCTGGTTTTAGTTCAGAAGGTGAAACCAAAGGGGTACAGAAATTATGGCCTGAATTCGATTTATTTGAATAAAACAAATGCTTTCGTACCATCGTCTTGCATAACTATTTAAATGAAATTAAAGAAAATTGTTTTAGGATGTATACCCCGGTATAAGGAAATTAAGATGAGAAATACTAAGTAAAGTTTTAAAGTAATTTGTTTATAAATAAACCAAATAAACCAGCCAAAATTTTTTTTATTATTTTATTGGATTTTTTTTGTTGCTCCTAGGTTTTTGCTTTTAAATTTGTTTCCCTTCCAACTTGCCTGCTTGCTTGCTAGCGAAAGTAATTGTTGTCTTCTGTCATATTGCTATCTTAAAGAGCCTAGCAAAAGTTAAATTCTCTTAGATTTTAAACGATTTTTGCTTTACAAATTCACGTTTTATTTATTTTAAATGTTTGTTGTTCAATAATTTGTTCGCGATATTTTGTATTCATTACCATTCTTGTTACTTGTATAAATACAAACGTGACTCCGCTTTTCCATGAAGAGTAATTTGAGAAATTAGTTGAGCATTTACCTTCACTGTTACTTATACTGGCATTGAATACAATCGAATGAAAATGATTTTGACTTTTTGGTATATATCTGAAATAATTCTAAAATTCCTTTTTTTCGCTTTGCGTTCTTACCTACAATTTTATCGATAAGTTTTATGGTTTTTATTATTGACATCTTGTCATGCATTCTTAATGCTATACCATTAAGTGAAATGTACGAAAAGATGGAAAAACATTTAAAAATTGGTACGAATAAGCGTAGCAGGATTTTTGTCTGGAAAAAAATTCACTCTTTCCTTGGCAGCCAGACTGTAGTGAAAACGTAATGAGGCCATAAAAATTCGTGAGTTTATGATGTCATAAAATAACAAAATACTCAACAAATTTCTTTAAACACAATAATAAATTGTAATTCATTTTATTTTATTTGATGTTGCATAAGAATTAGGCAGTACTTAACATGAATTTTAAAGAACTTTAATATGTAAAGAATTAAGCTGAGAGGCTGTATTTATGCTTGTGAGGTATAAACAATTTTTAAAACATTTAATGAAAAAAGTTGATTTAATTAATAACAACTCAAACAGAAAAGAAATCAATTAATTAATATAATAGGGAAATTTTCTTAAAAAATTTTGGTTGGGACATGTGCACTTAAGAATATCATTTAAAGGACTACGCCAGTACAATTTTAATTTTCTATTAAAGCATGAATTTCGCATAATTTTTTTACTTTTGTTTGCCTACTCACCACATTAGTTTGAAAACAAATTTTTCGGCTGCAAATACATTTGAAAACTATTCACAATAAATCATAATTCCACTCTAAATAAATAATTTATGAAAGCTTTTCAACGAGAAAAGGATGGCTGAGAAGATGCGAATTTTAAACCATACTCAAGTCACCCAGCAAACTTAAGAAACTTAAGTGTCTACGACCATACCATACCTTACTTTTTAACATGCCTCTGGTATAAGACATGTATCAACAAGGATTCAACTTCTATTGGTACCAAACGCATCATGACTTTCTTGCCTATTCAATCGTCTAAAATGCAAACAATATTGAAAAGACTGGCAATATCAGAATTCAGAGGCAATCATGGTTTATATTTGGAGATTTTCAATGTGTAACAAATGTTGTTACAGAATCAATTAAAGCAAATATAATAAGTGACGTAGGAATGGTACTGGAGAACTATTTATTGATACTGTTCACGAAAACTATGTACTCGATTAAATGTAAATCCTGAATCGAAATGAAACCTTATACACTTTCCTTCGCCTTCTATCGAATCTGGTGAAAAAAAGGTCATGTAAAATATTCGTCTCTGTCAAAACAATGGATAAAATGCTGCTTAAACAGAATTTTTTTATCAACTCTTTGATAGAGTTTAACCAACATTTTTAGTTCTGTTTTAATTCACTTCTCCATTTCTCATGTTGGCAAACACATCATCTGTGCATTAAAAAGTAGCACAGAAATAAAGAGACTTTGCACTCACACAGCAAATAATTCGTTTTCTATTTGTCTTTCCCTTGAGTATATTGCCATATCAATTGTAGATTTCAAGTTAAAGAAACTTGCGTCGACAGGATCAATAAAACTTGAAAGTGTTCCTAAAGAAAAGTTGTTAATGCCTTTGAGAATTATGCACTTAAATTGAAGTCTGAATACTTTTTTCTTAAATGATGTTTTCTAAGAGTGAAATTAAACTGAAAACTTAAATTCAATACGATTTTGAAAGCAAAAATGTTACCTTTTAAACAAATTGCATTTATTAATGCAATAAAGACTATACGATACAATTTTGAACGAATGTATTCCTGCATAAATTCAAACATAAATATATTTACTTGTCATTTTTAAACAGATTTAAACATCTTTATAAATGAACTTCCCATCGAAATGAAACCTGTAAACTATGGTATGTTAATTCATAATTCTAGCTATCAAAAGAATAGACTGTTTACATGCCCTAAGTTTTAATTTATCGATAGCAAGGACGAATGAGTTTTAAATATTAGAACATAATATTTTGCCATTTGAAGATGTGTGTCACAGGTGAGTTTTAATAACACTTTCGTGCTCGTAAACATCACAGTAAATATCACATAAACCACTTCTAATAGTAACAACCTGCAACCATCCTGACACTAAGCCAATGCTGTACTAACGAACGAGTTGCATTTAATCTGTTAAATAAGTACAAATCATGCGCAATGCAGTCTATAGTCACATTTCTATTCACAGATACAAACATTTACAGAGAGAGAGAGAGAGTTAGTAAGTATACAACGAATTTATTTCAAATACCATATAACTTCAAGTACGTTTTCGCACTGCTAAGAAAACAGTTCTTAAGCTGATTATGGTTGAACATATTAAAAAGTAAGTAAAAGTATTTCCAGCGCAAATATTCATAGTAAAATACACTTTATTTCATGTTAAAAATTTGTTTAATTTTTGCATTTGAAATTTTCATTAAAAATTCAAATCCATTAAAAGCCTTGAACTTCAAACTGTTTTCATAGTTTATACTCTACAACACCTACACGATATAAGCATTAGATTTCATGCATTTTTAATTTATTTTCCTATTTTATAGACAACCTTGGCACTTGCCACAGAAGTTGAAAATATTTGCTGCATGTGCACATTACGAGTACAAGCATTCAGCTGCATTTGCACACAATGTTTATTCATTCATTTTTTATACTTGTAAGAGATTTGTATGTATATTTGTATTTGTATTTGAATTTTCAGTATTTGTTTCTACAACCATTTACAATATGAAATAAACCGATAAAACATAAAAGTTCAAAAGCCATGAACATCTCAGAGATTTGCACAGACTTACTGGGACACTTTCATTTAAAATGTAAAGTATTTACAAAATTCTCTTCTAAGTATGTACTCAAAAATGTATGTATAAGCCGAATAAAATAAAAAGGTAAGAAAACATAATGTGTTCAAACTATTGACTTAAAATGTACTCATAAAATACTGTGACTTTTACCAAAAAAACATGCTGATAATGTATGTGATATCATCAAGACCATCAGTTCTACAATGGTAACTTTGGGTCCTTGAAAATTAATCCTTAATTGCAATATGTTATACTTTTTCAAAGGTTGTGAAGACCGTGGTTAAGCATCAACTAAATATCTGGAGCCGAAATTATTCAGCAAAAAGGTTTTCTCTTTATTTTACTGGGAATTCCCAATGGAGTTAAACATTTTCATTTCACAGACTACGGTGACTTCAAAATATCATAGATAATGTTTTGGCTAATTTGACATGGGGCCCGGTTCATAGTACAGGTCAGACATATCCAGTACTCATAAATTTTGAGTAGGACTGAGTCAACAATACCGAAAGTTCTAGGAGTATTGTAGTGTTCGTACGCGAATCATACTTATTTTGTGATTCTTATAAATGTTGAGTAAAGGAGAGTCGAAATCAACAACATCATGCTTATTGTTAAGTATGAGTACGATAGTACTACAAACTTTGAATATGAGTAGTAAGAGTATGATATTGAAATAAGTATGAATGCGTATAAGTATCAAAATTATGTGTATGATTCGAATCTACTCATCTTGTTGAATACTCATTGCTGATCTCTGTTTTAAACTGTAGGTCCCGCCACTCATATATAAAATAACACACACCATATAATTGGTGTGAGAAGCTACGCCGTAATCCTGACTGAAGGGTTGTGATCACCAATTATGCATGTGTTTACGTATGAGTATGAGTTTTGGGAAACGATAAAATATTATCTTTATTACTGACAGGCACTTTCTAGAAAAAGACAAATTGTGTCTCTGTTGTGATTATGGTTTCTATTAGTAAGAAATGTCTACAAATTATTCTTCTGGGATCCATCTTTCGATGGATGTGAATAAGCCACGACATGCGAAATAAGTGACTGTTTTATATGCATTAAAGTTTAAAGTAGTGTTACGAAAATAAAAAAATTAAGATACTTGTGTTTTGCTTTTACATCGTTTAACATTAAAATTATAAACAAAAGCTACAAAAACAAAACAATGAACTTCTTTACAAATAATCGCACTGCTTACTGTAACAAACACCAGCTTAAAAATAATGATAAACAAGTAAACAAAAATACACCAACAACACTACAATAATAATCGTGAAAAACGATGTTTACGTTTATAGTCATGAACGTTCGCTTTCAAAAACATTCATCAGACTATTTACTTTGTCATATAAAACGCAAACCAAGGCAGGCGACTGGATTAATAAAACTTCAATCAGTCTTTTGTGAAGACGCGGTGTGTTTGAAGATAGTAATCGTGGTTTGAAGATCTCCTTTACAAAGACAATTGTTCGACAGTTGTCTAGTAATTGTTATTGTTTATGCAAAGGGTTTACACAGAGGAATAAGGAATAAAGCATTTGTTGTTGTTTACATAAAGTTATGAAAACTAAACACAAACATATTGTTATTTTATTTACAATCTGTATGGCCAGTATTTTTTGGCTTGCAATTGAAAATTTAAATTTACTGAATGAGAAGACATGGCCATATGGCCATATACATAATTGGCCATTACAACCCTTCGTCAGGATTACGGCCTAGCTTCTCAACACCACTCATGTTGTGTGCGTTAATTTTATGCATGAGTGGCGGGACCTACAGTTTAAAGTCGACTCCGAACGACAGATTTTTTTGAGAAGCTTTTCATGGCAATTTTTACTCTCAGAGTTTTTGCCAGAAATCTGCTGAGAGGAAGTCGCCGAAGAAATACTTTTTGTATTTTGTTTTTGATGTCTGGCCTGGGATTCGAACTCGGGCCTTTCGTCTAATAAGCCAACACACTACCTACTAGACCACGGCGACACGGTGAGAAGATACCGGAATGTGTAATTCGATCAATAAATTTTTTCGGTGGACTAGGACAAAGCATTGAAGCATTTAAAAATCAGTATTAGTTCAATAATCGCTGAGAGATTGTTTGAAATGTGCGAATACAAGGCGACAAGACTGGCTCAAAAAGATAATTTACTGCCTTTTTAACTATTCTTAATCTTTAATAGCTTTAAGTTCTTGAAGACAAACTGATATTGATATGGAAGTATATTTTCAAAAGAAACCCGAGTGTAAGACGAGCTTTTTAAAGCACTTTTTATAACGCTATTCATCTCAGAGTCTAGGTTATTAGAATATATTAACCACAGCATAAATTTGTTAATTTGGCTAATCTCTCTTATAATTTTACAAATGAACTCTGATAATTTCATATCAAGAAGTTAAAGAAATCGCCTATAAAGTAAAAAAATTTATAAAACAAAGATGTGGGCTGGAAAGAAAGAACCTCTCAACACATAATTTGTAATTTTGTTATAATGTTTCTGCTGTTGCACAAAATATTATAAATTTTCCTTTATTAGCAATTACAAGAGGCTCAATTTCGTTCTTCAAAAATTAATTGAGCAATTTCAGCTCACATTTCGTTTTATTATTTGAATATTTATACACACGACTGAATACTTTGACTTGAGAAAAATCTAAGATTTCCTTTCTTTATTATTCCAAAGCGAGGAAGGGGAATAAGTTTATATTTGTTGTATTCAAAGCATTCTACTTGTATACTAATTTGAAATCTAAGTATGTGAATAGATTGTATTTTTTTTGTGTGAATTTTCTTGAGTCAATTTCCTACACTCTAGTAGATGATTATGAATACGTAAGTATATATTTTCACACATTATTTTTTATATTTAAATCCCTTTGTATGCTTATTAGCATTTATTTTCAAGTCATAGGCTGTGATTTTTGTTTCTTTGGATTTTCCTTTCTTCCATTTCTTGACTTCTCTTGGTAGGTATCTTGTATTTTACATTGTTGCCGTATGAATGTATAAAAAATAAATTTATAAATAGAAATTAGGCCTCTTTATATGATTCCGTGTGCGTGTGTAGAAATAAAAAATAACGTATACAAATAACATGATACCCACTTACCTACCAATTTCCATATGCATTAACTTTGGAATCACATCTAAACCTCTTACTTTGCCGTTTGCTTTCATTCTGCTGGTAGTCTCATATGTATTGTCTTCATCGAATTGTAAATTTTTTGCTACTTATTACAGTGCTAACATACTACATACGTATAAAGACGTAAAAGCAAAACAAATTTTGGGGGGATTTTTAAAATCGAAGGAAACTGTAAAGCGATATCTAACGTTTCTGTGATTCAGCTCTATGTTCTTTGTTTTCAATGTTTTATTTTCATATTTTTTTATTTTAAAGTTTTGTATATGGAACGCCCTCCATGTAAGTTGTTTTTTACTTGTGTTTCTCTTTCCAATTTTTTAAAATATTTTTCTTTTTTGTCTCCAACGTTTAGTGTCATGTCAAGTTTAACAGAAATTCAAATACCATGTTAAACACATTTTTTTCCGTAACGCCATATTATGCTCGTGTAGAAAATTTGTTATATTTTTCTGCAGAAATCTTTTTCCCCATTACTCGACTTTGTAATCTGTGCTGTTTAAGTTCACAGCAATTGTTACGTTGTTTCACAGTCTCAATATCTTTGGGTGTCTATTACACATTGTTACAAACGCTATATTAACGTTATATTGTTAACACCGTTATATTCTATTTTAGCTTTTCCCTGAAAAAATGCTACATAACCTGCATTCTATGAATGCCTTGCTAATTTAGGAGGGCTTTTATTTTATTTGGAATCTCCTGCGTGAATCCAATATGTATTCAAATTTTAAAGTACAAAGCAGAACGTTTTTCTTCAGATTTGTTTTTCATATCTTTAGAAAATCGGTTGGTTTATTTTTCATTTCATTTTCAATCAGTCAGGTTAGTGGCAAATTAGTCAATTTATTTTTGATGTCATTTGTTGTTTCTTTTTAAAAACTTAACACCTCCTCGATTTTTTCTTCAATTTATTTTAACAGCTTCAAGTGAAAGTGGCATAAGAGGCCATAAAATTAAATTAAAATAGTAAAAAATAACAAAACATTTACTTTTCAATTTATTTATCATATTAAAAATGCCTACACGTATCATATACGTAACTAATTTATATTATTGTGTAATTATTTAGTTGAAAAATCAATCTCAAATCTCAAAAGTGGTTCAGTTTTCTGGTACAATGGGCTGTTTACGGTCGTCAATAACAGACAAGACTATAAAGGAATTTGAATATTCTGGAAGCATTATAAATGCGATAGGCCTGTGCACTAAACTCGTCGATTCCATCAAATTTGGCCTACTTTCCGTTGGACTATCTTCGGTGGGGTGTTATGCAGACAATCCAGAGACAATTGAGCATTTTAAGACTAATATTAGGGATAGGAACTTATACACTAGAAAAAGTGCCCGAAAATTGATCCAATCATAAGGCCGCGGCAGTCATATGAATGAAATATTATACAATACAAACCGCATCAATTGTACTTCACAACAAAAAAATAAATTTAGCGAAATTTTAAATCGTTGTTGTTTTATTGCATTTTTTAGTTTAAACTTTTAAATCACCCATCCATTACATTATTTGCTTATACATATTTAATACGTAAAATTCATTATGACGAGTACATATGTGACGTATGAGTAATATTTAATTCCATTCGTTTCATACATGATAAAGATAAATGAAGATATTTTATTGCATACTTCACAGAGGAACTATTAAACTATTCTAGTATGTATGTACATGTAATACGATGCGTATACGTAATATGTTTCAAATGCAATTAAATAGATACCACCATTCATTTGGTCTTAAACATTACAATTCTAATGGATTTTTAAAAAATTTAAATTTTTGGAGATATCCTAACCGAAAAGTTAATACAAAAACCACAATTCTAGGCTAGATTCATGGCCTGTATCTTTATAGTCAGTATCTTCCACATCTCAAATTTCAAATTGTTTTTGTTTTATTGCATGTTTAAAATTAAACTTTTAAATGACCCATCCTATATATACGCAAAACATGATTTTCACTTCATACTTCAAGTTTGCATATGCATTAATTTTAGTCGCCGTGGTCTAGTAGGTAGTGTGTTGGCTTATTAGACGAAAGGCCCGAGTTCGAATCCCAGGCCAGACATCAAAAACAAAATACAAAAAGTATTTCTTCGGCGACTTCCTCTCAGCTTCTCAAAAAATCTGTCGTTCGGAGTCGACTTTAAACTGTAGGTCCCACCACTCAGGTATAAAATTAACGCACACAACATGCGTGGTGTTGAGAAGCTAGGCCGTAATCCTGACGAAGGGTTGTAATGGCCAATTATGTATGTATGTATGTATTAATTTTAGTCTCTGTAAACCTCATTTTTGTAGTCGCCATAGTCTAGTAGGTAGTGTATTAGCTTATTAGACGTAAAGCCCGGGTTCGAGCCCCAGTTGTTCGGAGTCGACGTTAAACTGTAGGTCACGTCAGTGCCGACGTCGTCACAACATGAGTGGTGTGAGAAGCTAGACCGTAATCCTGGCTGAAGGGCCAGTTTCGTTTTTGATTTTTATTCTCACGTATATTGTCATTGAATTGCTGTTTACTACAAAGTACTAAGTTAGCACTGTTAACATATACATATATGTATATAAAACAGAAAGGCAATTTTAAGCTGGTCAAGCTGAATGTTATGCGGTCCCATTATAGGCATTCATTTTTTTAGGTGAAACGCCCTCAATTTAAGTTGACTTCTTATGTGTTTCTCTATATTATTCCTTAAATTTTTTTTTTTGCTTTTAGTCTCTACCGCTTTGCGTCATGTCAAGTTTAACAAAAAATTCAACTACCATGCTGAACACAGTTCTTTCTGTTATGTCATATTATGTATGCTCATATACAAAATCCTCTTTTATTACGTTGTTACGTTGTTTCACAGTTTTACTGTATTTGTTGTAAGCATCTCTGGCTGTCTATGACACACTGTTTCAAACGCTATATTAAGGTTATATTTTCTATACTATTATACTATACTTTAACTTTACCTCGAAAAAAAAATTGCTATAAGCAATATGAATGCCTTGCTAATTTAGGAAGGCTTTTTTATTTTTCATTTGGAATCTCCTGTGTGATTCCTATATTTATTTAAATTTTGAAGTAGAAAGCTAAACTTTTTTCTTCAGATTTTGTTTTCATAGCTTTAGGAAATCGATTTGATTCTTTTTTCTTTAATTTTAGTTCCCTCAGTCAGGTTAGTGGAAAATTATTCAATTTATTTTTGCTGTCGTTTGTTGTTTCTGTTTAAAAACTTAACACCTCTTGGATTTGTTCTTCAAGTGAATGTGCTAAAAGACTATAAGATTAAATTAAAATACAAATAGGAAAAAAACATTTAATTTTAAATATACTCGCCATATTAAAACGCAGAAACATATTGCATATGAAACTAATTTGTGCAGTTGTGTAATGATTTATTTGAAAATTAATTTTTAAATTGCAAAAGTGGTCATCAAATGTATTCAGTTTTCTAGCATAATAGGGTGTTTACAGTCTTCATTACTAGTCAAGACTACAAAGAAATTTGAAGATTCTGGAAGCGTTATAAATGTGGCAGACCTGTACACCAAACTCGTTCAATGCTATTGAGCTTATCTTACGGCACATTATTGCAGATTTTACAGTCGTATTTAAAATTTATTTCACATACAATTTTTAAATGTCAAAACTGGTCATCAAATATTAATTTTAATGTTATCTTACATACATATAGTACTAGTCTAAAATTGTTGAGAGGAAGTCGCCGAAGTAATTCGTGTTCAGATTTCGTTTTGTTGGAAATGTCTGACCTGTAGTTTGAACCGTGGTCTAACGGCTAATAAGCCAACACCGTTCCTACTAGACAGACTTATCAAAAGGCACATTATTTCAGATTTTGGAGTTGAATTTGTAACTCCAAGCATGAACTCTCTAGGTTAGGTTAGGTTAGGTTAGAGGACGTGTACTTGTCAACTTGTCAACTGTGACAAGTACAGTACCCGGAGGTCGAATTGACCCATTGTACAACGTCCTAGCTTCTCACACCACTCGTGTTGTGTGCATTAATTTTATAAATGAGTAGCGGGGCCTACAGTTTAAAGTCGACTCCGAACGACAGATTTTTGAGAAGCTTTTCATGGCAATTTTTACTCTCAGAGTTTTTGCCAGAAATCTGCTGAGAGGGAGTCGCCGAAGAAATATTTTCATATTTTCGTTTTGATGTCTGACCTGGGATTCGAACCCGTGCCTTTCGTCTAATAAGCCAACACACTACCTACTAGACCACGGCGACTTTTATGAACTCTCTAACGCACGCAACAAGCCTACCATTCACAACGCCATAGATATACTAATTGAGTGGTATAGGAAAAGGCTTTCAATGCAGAGTAAATAAAGCAAATAAAGCTTTCTTAAGCGATGAGGCTAATTTCCAACTCGCTGGTTATGTCAACCAGTAAAATTGGATTCAGAGAATACAGAAGTGACTGTCGTAAGGCTATTGCATCCCAATGAAGCCTCTGTTTTAGTGCTCATTTTTGAGGAGTCACTGGCCTCAATTCATAGCTCTATTGCCATCTGTTAAAAGCCTTTATATATCTCGCAATTGAAGACTGTGAACGGTATACGATTAATAGTTGAAAATAATCCAACATTGCATAGTAATTCATATAAATTTTCCCAAATTCGCATTGCATCAGGTGAATTTTGCTTAACAAAATGCATTATTAAACGTAAGATTTAAATGGAAAATTTTATTTAATGTTTTTAAGGCATTTGCTATTGTCTTTTGATAAAAAATTTAGTTTTTTGTTCTAATTTCTGAATATAGCAAACGATAACAGGCCCTAAATACCTATAAAGGCTCTCAATGGTAAGTAAATAGGCCTCCCATCTATTACTGCGACATTATTAAATGAGGTTTTTTTCATATTCAATGACATTTATGATTATATTGTATGATATTCTGCGAAATGATGATGAGCGAGTGATTAAATTTGAAATTAAATACAGAAAAAACACACACACACACACACAAAATAATAAAGGATAGAAACGAATGAATATCGTAATGAAATAAAAATCACGCTGTGAAATGCTTGTAGCAGTTGCAACTTTTTTCCAACATTTCTTTTTAATTTTTTTGTACTTTTGTTTGTCTTTCAGTACGAAAGCTAAGGATTGTTTTTTTTTTTTTGTGTTACTGAGTAAAACAACAGCAGCGAAAAAAAGCGTGGCAGCACATGAAAAATATGCCAAGAACAATTGTCACCCTTAAATACGAATGAAAACAAAAAGCAAGCAAAAGTACTTTTTGAAAAATTATCAACACCAGTGCGAACAAACATTGCTGTTGCAATGAATCAGCACTAACAGCAGTAGCATCAACAGCATCAATAAGAGAATTGGTAGTGTGACACGAACTGTGCTTTCAGTAGAACTGTCAGTTGTTCTACCAACATTCATAGTCTCTTTGCAATTGTTGTTGCTGGTTGTTGTCCTTGTGACATACACATTTTTGTTTTGGTGTGAAGGAAAAGGATTCTGCGATTCTCACTAATTAAAATGAATTCTGTTTCATTTTTATTTTGTTTTTGTTTTCTGATGAAAGTGGAAAAAAGTGACTGTTTCAGCGACAACAAAATAATAACGATTCGTAAACATATAAACAAAGTTTTATAAGCATACGTACATATACTACTGCGGAGGATAATGTTGCTGGCGTTTTTAATTAAATTAAATATATTTTGTATTTTATTTTATAAGAATAAATATAGTACGGTAGGCAGGAGCCTGAAAATGAAAAACTATTCGATTATATTAAACAAATTATCATAAAAAACTTTGTGTAGTTTTGTTAAAAAAGACCTAAAACTCAAGATTAAAGAATCTACTGGCTTTTAAAAGATTTGTAAGCCACTTTAATACAGAATTTTTTTTGTTTTGATATAATTTCTTTCTGTCTGTGCGCCCCTAAGCCAAACTATAGTAAACATACACCATGTTTTGTTTAAGAAACTTTTTAAGTGACTACAGTTCGTTTACGATTTTCCAAGAATGCCTTCGTTCGATAAACTAAGCCGTTATAATCGAAACAGTATTGCATCCATGATGACTACAATACAATACAGTCAATACAGTATGATTATTAATTTTTTTATTCTCGAATCTTACCAACAAGCGTAAGCGGAAACAGGATATTCTGATACATGGCCATTAGTTTAATGTACGATTCATTTCATACTGATCTTATAAGAATCATAGCGACATAATATACTATGTGCTGCAGTTCAGCTGTTCGATTGAATTTTAGACTTGGTGTCCTGCCTTCTAGTTCTTTGAGGTTCAGTTTAATTCGAGCTAAAGACATATGATGATCATATTGTAGCCAAGCCATCAACAAACCTTTTTCGTATATGACGGAGAATAACTGTTTACATCACAATGCACTTCTCCTCCTCCTGTAATACTATGGATTTCACAAAAAGATTAAGCTGGTGTGTTTTAAAACATTTGAAAATTAAAAACCGGATACTGTTTTCTTAAATATTAGTTACCTGATGTAATTCAATGTTGCCATCACAGCAGGCTGCCTAAATAATAGAAACAGAATATATTTTAAAGCTTGTGGTTTCTTATGCAAAGCGCGATGAAAGGTGCGGGTTCATATAATCTTATTTATACGAAAAGGATTCTGATGGCTACTTTAGGAGCTTACAAATGTGCAATATTTAGATTCAAAGTCTAGTTTATGTGTCGTCCTGTTGTCTTTCTTATTTGTGCTCGTATGACATATTTAAACGGCGTAGATGAAATTTTCTTGCCACCAACTGAGGTTCCAACAAAATTGTATCTTCTGTCACAATCTACATCTTCTAAACTGAATTTAAAAACAACCGCGATATTTTTACATTTGAATACTAGAAAGAGATAGATTAAGTTTTAAGCAGTTCAATACTCTGTTTTCATTTGAGGTTCGGTCTCCAGGTAACATAGAAATCTGGTAGATATATTCATGATAAGAAATCATTACAAATTGATTTATTTTGTGATATCAAAAGCAATATTTCTAATGTAATTGACAAAATTCGTTGAGATGCTTAAGGGATATAACCGATTCATGATAGTTTTCCTTCTTGTCTGCTTTGAATTGACAAAATGACTTTTCATATTCACAAGTTTTGAATAAAATCCACAAATCCAATAAGAGTTTATTTTAACAGAATATAATGAAGTTTATTCCTTTTTTTGTAAATAAAAAACTTGTAGTAAAATAAATAAGTAATAAATTTTTACTCATCTCGAAATTATCGTCATCTAAAGAGTAAAATAAAAACAACGTAAAGAAATAATTTCTTCGTAATTTAAACAAAGACTCCCTTAATAAATAAAATACGAAGTCTCGGTGGAGTTTCTAACCACAGCATACAATATTCAACAAGACAAACATCGTATTCAACCAAAGAACAAAAACTTGCTGAAAAAAGATAATAATGGGGAAAGAAAAAAGAAGAGAAACAATTATGGTTTGGAAGTAGAGATAACGAGAATATAATTTACGAACAATGGACATTTAATGGAAACAAAAAAAAATATATATATAGAAATGGAAACAGTTACATTCTTAACGACTGAATTCATAAAACAATATGAGTTGAAATTAAAAACTGAAATTATAAACTGCAAATGGAATGAACGCAAATGAATGCAAATCCATTTCAACTCCAAGGAATTGCACAATTTCAATATGAATTTAGTTCAGTTACAATTATTAATACAGTTCTTATTCCACTGCCTTTTTAAATAGA
Source organism: Sarcophaga rosellei (assembly GCA_930367235.1). Taxonomy (NCBI): domain Eukaryota; kingdom Metazoa; phylum Arthropoda; class Insecta; order Diptera; family Sarcophagidae; genus Sarcophaga; species Sarcophaga rosellei. The sequence goes on along the minus strand of OV884020.1, from coordinate 64,987,604 downwards.
AGACTTAAATAAAAATTCTCCCAATTTTCTAAAGTATTTTAGAATGAAGTCAAATCTGTTTGCCAAAAAAGCAATATCAGCCGAAATAATACGGCGCGACAGTTTTTCCTCGTTAATTGCCGATTCTAAAGGAATAAAAATCTTGATTTTTTTTTTTATGCAAGCTGCGAATAAGGCTAGACGAGAAAAAAATGTAACGCAAACTATGGCTATTTTCCATAGATGGGTACTGCAAGGGTACTGCAAGTACCAGTACGGTACAGTAGGGTACAGATTGCATTACCAGTAAAATTTTACTGAATACTGAAATTTTTTTCAGTAATCAGTAAAAATCAATTTTTACTGAAATTTTACTGGTACTGCAAAGTGCCCATCTATGCTATTTTCCCACCTAGTCAAAGGGCATAGCCTAACAAGTTGTTCTATGGTTCATCACTGTCATTTTATGTTGGTATTGGACGCCAGTTACCGCAGTCTAGTAGATAGTGTGTTGGCTTATTTGACGTGAGGCATACGTGTTATTTGCTATTATAAGGCAAATTGAAAATATTACTCATACGTCCAGTGGGGTACTATTGAATGATCAAACTATAAGTACAAGCATAAAGGAAATGAGGGTTTATCTCAAATGTAAATGGAATTATTTTATAACAACGAAAGATGAAATATTTTTTAAGAGAATCAAATGTTTTGATTTTCTAATACTACAAATAAAATACTGGTGTCTGCATTTGAGATAAATTTAAGCAAATTAAATTAAATTTCACCTACTTTTTCCCGTGAATAAACCTCAATAAAAATAAATTAAAACGAAACAAATCGAAACGAATGAAATGAATAGTTCATAAACTAAATTACATATATAATTCGTCCTTTCAAACCTTTTAATTAGGATTACGACCTAGCTTCTCACCCCGCTTATGCTATGTTTATTTTAGACATGAGTGACGGGACCTACAGTTTAAAGGCGACTCCAAAGGTTAACTTTTTTTGAGAAACTTTTCGTAGCAATTTCTCAGTTTATTGTCAGAGTTATTGCCTGAAAACTGCTGAGAGAAAGTCACCGAAGGAATATTTTTTTTATTTAATTTTTATGTCTGACCTGGGGTATGAAATGTGAAATAAATAATACATCATAAATTTATATGTCGTTAGTATAATTCGCAAATACGCTAAGTCCACTTTTTTCCAAACTTGAGATTTTAATGCAAAACGGTAGCACTATACAAAATACATATTTTACGACAACAAAAATGTCAGTATGTAGTTTAAAATTGTTGTAATTTTGTGGTTAGCAAAAACGCTAAGTCCACAAAATACGAAAAATATTAAAATCACGTGCTAATTTCACGAATATTAATTATTAATTATTATTAATTTTTGATCTAAATCATTTAAAGAGAGCTATTTTGTAAAAATAATTGCGTTTAAAAAGTTTAAAAATTTTAAAAACTGAAAAAGCTACAATGTTTTTTGTGTCTCCTGTACAATTTGAAAAAAGGGACTTAACACATTTGCAAATTATACTAACGATGTGCTTCTTCCTACTGCTGGTATTTAAAATAAAAATTTGATTTAAAGACAAATATTTCAAAGAGTTCGTTTAATTCCATGTCTATTTTATTTCGGATGAAATAGTAAATATTATTGAATATTTTCTATAAACGTTGAAGCATTTCAGTAAAATATTTACATTCATAAATCATTTATTTTTTTTCAGTTGTCATCATACAGTCACAAAGTATGACCAAAGCCAGACAGAGAGTTTAAGCACAAAAGAGATTCGGATTTCAAGTACAAAGACTAGTACATAGAGAAAGAAGCCAATTTTATGCTAGAATTAGGCAAAATTTGAAAGTTTATTGTCAATATTGCAAAAATTGATACCCTTACAAAGCAATTATTTACTTTTCCCGGTATATGTATGTATGTATGTATGAATTGGCTGCAAAATAAGTTTAACACCCAGTGATCTTAATTCCTTCGAAGTATCATCTACACTAGAAGGTGACCTCATAGATTAACAATCACTTTTAATGAATACTGCAAGTTCGGAAACGGTACCGGTTATTCCGGTCTAAGTCGGGGGCTATTTTCAAGCGCTTAATGGTCTTCGTCGTATCAATATGTCACACGTAGTAGCTTAGGTTGCAGTGTCATCAGAGCCAGAACGTACGCGAAAGTTTAGTATTGAATCGAATTTGTTTTCCTTCTGCAGTACTAGTAGTAAGCTAAAGGAATTCGCCAGTGATGGTAGTTTACAAGGGAGAATTTGATGCTCTTGAAGTTATTGTAGTCTAGTAGGTAGGGTGTTGGCTTATTATATTTAAAAATATGAAACATGGAAGAACATTACTTCGGCGACTTACTCTCAAAAAATTGCCCTGATAAGTTTCAAAAAATCTTTCGGTGTTGACCTTAAACTGTAGGTCCTGCCGCTCATGTATAAAATTAATACACACAACATAATAGTTGTGAGAATCTAGGCCGTAATCCTGACTGAAGCGTTGGAATGACCACATATATATGTATGAATGTATGCATGTATTTCATGCTCTATTAAATGCTGAACTTGAAACGGGCTGTTTGAGCTTCATGAACAGATTAATTTGTTTTTAATTGTTAATTATTTTATTACCTCAGGCAAATATCAATGAGCCAGATGGAGTGTATTGCAAGAGAACTTATTTATTAAATTTAACATTAAATTTAAATGAAAAATTGCATTTCATTACAAATGAAAACTCCAAGTAAAACAAAGAGAGTTTTTTATTGTTTAATATTTCATTACATTTCATTACGACCAGGCCAATATGAATTAATGCCGATACTACAGGCATAGGCTTCTTAATGGACGCATCAATTAAATTAAAAAAATAAAAAATAAAATTATAAAATTTAAAATTTCTTAGACTGAGTCTCGACTGGCAGGTTAATAAGTAATATATTGTTAATATAAAATATGATAATTTAGTAGTTCTATTTCAATGTTGCAAAGAAAACCAAACAATTTTTTAGTATATTTTCTGAAATAAATCGAAAATACCAATAAAAACTTTTTAATATGATTTCCATTATCCATGCACTGTGTTAATCTGCAAATCAATTAAATTTAATTGAATTTTATATTTTAATAGAATGTGTGTAAATAAAACATTTATTCATACGGATTAGGTTTTCAATTAATTCATATGCTCACGGATAAATCAATAATGAAAGGAAAATATCTTCCTTGTTTGACCTTTGTTATGATATGTTGTGGAAACTCGTTTAAGCACAAGGCATTTTTGAAAGGAAATGTTATTATTTAGCACAATTTAGGATGATAATGGCATCCATTATAGTTAAATTTCTGAATTTTGGCATTAAGTGTATCTTTATTCTCATTCAATAAAATTTTGTGTATACAGTTTCTTTGCAGTGATTGTTTATAATTTTAGTTATGACCCTAATGAACAGGTGTCTGTTCATGTTGTCATTTAAGGGCAGATGTGGTAAAAAAAGGTTCTTATTTATTGAAATTTCAATATTTTTCTTTTTTTTATAAAATAAACTAACGCTGAATTGTTACTGTAATATTATTGATATTGAATCTATGCTGTAACTAAAACTATTTTCTATCGCAACTTTGTAAACTTAAAAAAAATTGTTTTAAAAAATCATTCTAAACTGATTTAGTAGGGTTCATTAAAGAAAAAAAATTTTAATGAATGTTAGTAAAATATTCAAATAGTGCAATAACAAAAACACAATTGAAATTAAATGGAAAATGTGTTAAAAATAAATAATTTACGAAATGCCTAGAAAAAAATAATTTTTTTAATTCAATATGATTTAAATAATTTATAATCCAATAAAAAAATCCAAAGCTTTAATAATGATTAATAAAGTTTTTCCATTTGCTTTTTAGTCCAAAAAAAAGAAGAAATTACAATCAGTGCTATTTAATGCGCCATTAAAAACTGGATTAATTTCTGTGATTTATACAGTTGCTTACATGAACCGAGTATTTGATTTAATAAATTATAAACAAATTTAAAAACATGAATATTTTTTCTGCTAAGGTCAATATTTTAGCGGTTATTATACGTGATTCAAAAAGGTTCAGAAATAAACCTCTGATAAATTTCCATTCAATACATTTTTTCTAAACAATATAGTTCTAACCAAAGATTTCACGATTAATCTTAATAACTCATTAACAGATTCCAATAAATTTCTCCATTTAACCTTACAATTGTCATTTTTTTCATATATTTTTTGAGAACAGAGGAAGAAAGTGTTCTACTTAAAACAGATTAGGATTGCAATTTAAAAACTAATATCAACTAAATTAAATATTGACTAAATTTCACATTTTAAATATTTCATTCGTCTCTTTTAAAATGAATTAAAATAACAATGAGTAGAATGAATTGAATTGAATTAAAATAATAATGAATTAAATAAAATATTTTTCACAATTACTTCACATATAAACACATTGACGTAAATGACATTTATAGATGCCCACTGCTTTTGGTTGCTGCCTAGATGAACATATTTCTGAGAAAGTTATCTGATCGTCGTTAGAATACCGTACTTTGACCATCTTTTAAGGTTTAAGATTGTGTCTTAAATTATTCGGATTGGTTCGTCCGCTATAAACAAGGCCAATTTACTTTTACGAGATACTTTCCATAAAATTCAACGCATGTTTTTAAGCCTTCTAAAGACTAAGACACGGAATATATATTATAAGATAAGATCATAAAAAAAATCATGGCACTGCAATTATTATCATGTTTATGAATTTGAATCCATATTTATAAAATCACTTAAAATTGTAAATTTGAAATGCTTATCCAAGCACTTGGTTAAAATCTAATTCGTATTCAAATTAACAACACTTTCGAGATTTCATTTAATTTCATAACCTTAATGTATACCCATTAATCCATTGCATTAATTATTAATTTCCGAAATTATTTTTTAAATTTAAATACACCTTTTACCTTGGATCTTTAACTGGAAAGGAAGAAATGGAAGTATAAATTTCTTTATCGTCTTAAAGAAATATTCGAATGGATTATTTAAATCATAATTTCATTAAAGTGTTTCATACAATTTAATATCCTTAATAGATTATGCAGAGTGAGTAAAAGCAAAATGTAATATTCTGGAAAAACTTTTTTATATTTTCATGAAAAACAAAGAAAACAAAATATATGCAAAGTAAAGAATATTTATTCGTCAATATAATATAAAAATTCTAAGAACTACACGATGTTGTTAATGTTGTTTAATATTACAAACAAAATAAAATAAAACAAAAAACAACATTTTTTATTCTTATTAGGTTGCGATATTAAAATCCTTAAATTAAATTTTCTTTAGTTTATTTTACGTAAAAAGTTACATAAATATATACAAACAATGCTATTTATTTATATGTCAATCTAGAAAATTATTTCAGAAATACTGATTAAATATTTTATTATCTCATATAGAACTTCGCCGTAGTCTAATAGGTAGTGTGTTGGCTTATTAGACATGAGTCCTTGGTTTAAACCTTAATTAAAACATCTCAAACGAAATTTAAATTTTTTTCAAAAGATTTTATCAGAAAAAGAAAAAATTGGTAAAACTATTGGGTTCTATATCGAACATAATTAAATTCTACACAGGAATTTTTCAACCGCCCCTATACATGCAGTTTGATAGGGAACGTATGAGTGATATTTTGTTTCTAAAACAAAACATAAAAGAATATTACTCATACCACCAGTGTATTTGTATTTGGTATGTATTTTATTTCCCAAAAGCATTGTGTTATCTAAAGCTATATATAGATAACATTTGGTTGTATTGGATTAAAATAATCATTCAAATACGTTGCTCTGAATCGTAAATTTTTGTATCAAAAATTCTTGTACTTTATTGCTCGTTTTCCATTACGTCCATGGCTATTCAAATGTGATCTGATTTTCTAATGTATTTCTCATAGGAATAGGAGAAATAAATACTGAGTAAGCATGAGCATTCAACCGCACTTGAAGATTTCTAGACTCTCAGAATTCAAAAATTATTATAGACAAGTATGTGGTCGCCGAAGTGTAGTAGGTAGTGAGTTGGCTTATTAGACGTGAGGCCATGCTCCGAACCCCAGGTCAGATATCTCCAACAAAACGAAATATGTTATAATATTTCTACGACGTCTTTTTCTCAGCAGATTCCTGCCACGAAAAGCTTCTAAAAAAATCTGTTATTAGGAGTCGTTTTAAACTGTTGGTTCCGCCACTTACGTATAAAATTAACGCCCAGAAACTAAATGTTTGGAGAAGCTAGGTCGTAATCCTGACTGAAAAGTTCTAATCGTCAATGTTGTTAATGAAAGCATTTACTCGAATAAAGATACTCCTGCTCACGTTCTTTCCTTTCGAAAAATAAAATAAAATTTTAAATTTAATTGTGCTCGTTAAGAGTAAAAGTGTAAAACTAACCTGAATACGTACTAAAGAATAATAAAAATAAATAAATGATTTATAGACAACATTAACAAATTAAATAAAAGTAATTAAAATAAGTGTCTATTATTTGCATACATTAAAGGTAAACACAATAGTAAAATGGAAATAAAAGGAAATGCTTTTGCTAGAATTGCAAATAGAATGTACTTTAACTTATTGTATATCTTGGAAATAAATGAGTCTGTACTAAAACATTTAATTAAATAATTAAAAACATAGTCGAGAATATTTACAAAGAAAGGTTTTACAAAAATGATCATAAAATTTTAATAAATGTATTCCCTTTCATTCTAAATGTCAATATTCGACTATTTACTACAATTAATTAAAGAATTTTAAGTACTTATGGATGTTAGAAATGATTTCAATTTCTCTCAGTTAATTAAAATATGCATGAAATATTTCAACTGTTCTGGAGACAGTCAATTAACTGCTTAACAAATTTTCCATTTAATCACTCCCTCTCTATTCACTTCAAACCAAACATTTTGATTTTCTGTTAAAATATCACCAGAGTCCAACGTTGATATGATAGACACTTAATAAGATTTATTCATCTTTATTGAGAATTTCTTTTTAAGATTTTCTCCAATACAATTACAACTTTTAGTTTTTCTTCTAGTCAATCATATCACATCAACTCTCATCACTCAAGTTAATTAAAGGATTTTAACAAAACATTTCTATTAATTTTACTCAAAGGGAAACACAAACAAACGAAAGAAAAAAAAAAGAAAGGAAGGAATAACAAAACTTTGACTTGTGTTTTGAAAGCTCAAGTGCTATTAAAGAACGTAGAACAACAAAAACAACAACATTTTATACTAATGATAAATAATAATACAAACATGAACAAAAATAACAACTACAATAATAATAAAATGTAGAGACATTCTATGAAATGGATAATGATGCTAAACCTTTTATAGCACCTCAGGGTATAACTTAACTTATTAAGACAATAATATTGCATAATGAAAAAAAGAGAATCTAATACATTCGAAACGTTATTTTATTGATTTACGTCAACTAAATGAAGGGCCAGAAAAATAAATAAAAATTAAATGCACCTCTCGTCTCTTAATTGTTCATAGTGACGGAGCTAGTCACACCACTCATGTCATATTTGTTAATTTTATCAATGAGTGCTACCAGCTATACACTAACGTCTACTTCGAACGAGTAATTTTTGAGAAACTTGCTATTGAGGTGAAATCTCATAGTCTTGAAGAGGAAGGGAGATGCCGGGGAAATATATTTTCATATTTTGTTTTGCTTGAGATATATGGCCAGGGGTTTGTACCACGACCGTATGTCTAACAAGCCAACATACTTCCTACTATACGATGGCATTTACTTGCCCAAACTGCCGGTATTATTTTTTTAATTACTTTATTTGGCTTGGTGTCAGAGCTCTGTATACATATGAAATCTTAAGTTAAAAGAAGTTTCTCGTGTTTGCGTATACTAACCAAATATTTATATTGAAATGTACTTGTTTACTATTCTTGTATTCATACACAATTCAAGGAAGTCATTTGTGTTTGTGGGGCAAGTAGGTCAAAAATCAAAATGATATTTCAGATAACCAGTAAACCATATCAAATGGAGTACATGTTTCATGTTTCACATTGGTGCGGTAATTTCATTCTTGGGTGACGGAACTTACAATTTAACTTTGAATTCGATCATCAGATTTGAAGAGGGTTTTCTCAACAATATTAGCTTAGAAGGAAGCAGTCATCTGCAGTGAGGTTTTCAGGGTATCTGAATTGAGGTTTGAATTCTCAATTCTAGCACTCGACTAGTACTCAAACAAAATACTCAGTGCTATGACCTGATGCCAGAAATAATCGATATTTCGAAGGAAATAGTCAATCACGGGCTGCCAACTTTGGCTAATAGGAGAAAAATTATTCTCCATCATACATGCATAATTAAACATTACAATCCTTCTGTCAGGATTACCATTTAGCTTCTCATACCACTTATGTTGTGTGTGTTAGATTTTTCCATGACTGATGGGACTTACAGTTTAAAGTCGAATCTATGCGACAGATTGTTTTTGAGAAACTTTTCATGGCAACTTTATTTAACCCTCAGAGAAATACTTTTTTCATATTTCGTTTTGTTGGAGATTTCTGACCTGGAGTTTGACATCCCACTACCTACTGGACTGCTGCGGCTGCATTTATCATACACCAATTGTATCATATTCATGCAGAATACCCTGGCAGTACAATTTGCCTGTTACTGAGCACGCCTGTTAACAATTAAATTTCTTTTTTATTTTCCACTTTACTTGCCCTTGAAACAATAGTTTTTTTTGGTTTTCTTAGAGCTTATAAAACTTCAACACAACACAAATATCAATGCTATTTTCTCTCTTACCGAACAGTACAATATTAATAATTCAAAACATAAAAGGGATGGGCTCTACTCAACAGCGAAAAGACCATCTCTGCCATATGAAGAAATAGAGTAAATAATACTTAATATTGAAACATTTTGCAATTAATACCGTATAAAAGAAATCTTAACAGTATTACTAATGAACAATTTGTGTTGGTGCGTATGCCTATAAATCTGGTCATGTAGAAGTGTGCTAAATTATAGACAAACATTAAATAAATACGAGCCATAATACATACAGCAATAAAGCAGTTTCCCTTTAATCACAGATACATATACAATCAATTCATATACGTATGTGTATAAATAAATAAATGATAAGTTGAACAACATATATGCCGGTTATATTAAGTATCTAAACACTTCACATATTACCACAAACATATCCACACAGAAAAGCTTCCATAGCATCATTATGTTAGAATGTTTAGTACGGCAGTGTGTAAGAGAGGATGAGTCTGGCAAAGTACAAGTACTTATATCTACATTATGCTGAAGTCTTTATTAAGAACTAACAAATGAATTGGAAATAATTATGTATTGAATATTGGAAAAAAATTTCTCATACTGTATTATTCGTACAAAGTACATAGTAGTTGAACTACGTCTGAATGAAAATGTGAGTATGAAGAATTTTGCATCAATACATAGGCCTACACTTGTACAGAATTCAACTGACCCAGGAACTAATGGCAAACGACCATAGACATCGGTAAATGGATTCTAGACCAGTTGGTAACTGACCCTACTATTAATGCAAAAATCATCTTGACCATTGAGGCCAAACATACATAGTACATACATGATTGGTCATTTCAACCCTTAGTCAGGATTACGACCTAGCTTCTCGGATCACTTACGTTGTGTGTGTGGGACCTACAGTTTTTATAATTGACTCCGAACGACAGAGTTTTGAGAAACTATTCACGGAAATTTTATTTACTCTCAGGGTTTTTATCAGAAATATGGTAAGGGGTAGTCGCCGAAGAAATATTTGTTCATGTTTCGTTTTATTGGAGATTTTTGATACACTGCTTACTAGACTACGGCGACTTCTGAAATACAAGTATTGTATTGAATTCCAAATGTTACAAATCGAAACTAACATAAGATTACGGAAAAACAACAAACAACATAAAATATTTATTGATTTATAGTAATTTTTATTATCAATACAAAAACATGAGTACTGTGTAATAGTTGCTGGCTTTACCATAATCGTTCAGAATACCAACTAACCACGAACAAGCAACAATTTGTTGTTCATTCTTCATTCATTTATTCAAAATGTGGCTGCTGTTTTGTAGTCTGAAGTGGCTGACTCATCAGCCACATCCATCAATCCACTCATCTATGCATGCATTCAACAATCAGCCAGCATTACATAGATGCAATTATTTGCAGTTATTGTAGGAAGGGGTATTGGTAGGAAGGGGTATTGTTTGGTTACTTTAATGTTCATAAGCATTTATTTGGAATTTATTGCAAAGCACTTAAACAGAAATTTATCGAAATAAGAGGTTTTCAAAAGATTTTTTAATTAATTTTTCTATCGGAAAAAAACCTTAAACTTTAATGGGAAAAATAAATTTTAATTTTAAATCTGTTCTACTCGGCATTGATATGTTTCATGTGTAGTTATATCATAAATGATATTGTCAAACATTGTAGACATTTAAAAATCATTTGGAGACACTCAAGTTGAAATTTCGAAATGTTTTCAATGCTGATTAATCGAAGAGCAAAGAAAACGGTTTAAGCTAAAGCAAAGAATAAAGAAGAAATAAGAATAAAAAATAGGGACACTGGAACAGTAGGAGCTACAAGAAATTGTTGATTAAGCGAGACAATCAATCAAATTAATCGCACGGTGGGAAACCGTGTGTTTAAAATTTCGCAATTCGGACTCAACTTGGTTAGGTTAGGTCAGTATGGTAGCTTTCATACAAAAGCTCACTTGAGCACGCATAGCAGCCCGTTGTGATGCCACGGGTGAACACAGTCCCTGTACTGACCAAGTTCCTCCGAACCAAGGAGGGAGAAGGTGGTCAGCGCAAGGGCTGCACATTTAAAGTACGACTGCCCCAATTAATAAACGAGTCCAAATCCTTGCCATCAATGGACGATAGCTCCGTCAAGCTGACGAGGGTTGTAGAGCCAAATAACCTATATCTGCACTTCGCAAGAGATGGGCATTGACAAAGAAATTAGATAACAGTCTACTCTTCCTCTTCTGGCTAAAACTCTGAGTGTAAAAAAATTGACATGAAAAGTTTCACAAAAAGCTGTTGTTTAGAGTCGTCTCTAAACTGTAATTCCCACTACTCATATATAAAATGAATACATACAACATAAGTGGTGGGTGAAGCTAGATCGTAACCCTGACTAATGATTATTATAATTATAATTATTATATAATTATGTTATGTTCAAGGAATAGCTAGTCAGTTCAAATTCTTATTAAGCCTATTGTTTTCACCCTGTACAGAGAAGAAGAAGAAAAGCGGGGAAAGGTATTATTACGCCTTCATTAATTTTCAGCTAACTTGTGAAATTCGAAAAGTGTTTAAATGGTGGTGACAATATATGTACAAACATTTGAATGTTAATTTTTTGCCATAAGCCAGAACCATAACCTTACAATTCAATCCTTTCACATTCAATTTGGAAGCTGTTCACTATAATTTCTTGGTATTTACTAAAGACATCGTATTTCTATTAGAATCAAAGGCGAAAAATAAATACTTGAAGTAAGCTAAATTCAACTCTAACACTCTAACAACTAATGGTTTACAGTTCCATTTAACACAAGCATAAATGGTTAATAATTTGTACAAATATTTTTATTTCCCTTAGCTTGTCACAATTGGCCAATTTCAAGTTTGTTTTTAGTTTTTTGCTTTTGCCTGTGATTTTTTTTTATTTGTTTTGCTTTTGAAGTTATGACCAACCATAAATTTTGATACAACTGTTGGCTCTATGGTTGGTTCGTTAACTAGTGCAACTGAAGGACTGTGGAAAAAAATAAAAAAAAACAAAAATAAAATATATTTCTACTACTAATGCCACTACTATGCTGTTCTTTGCATTACCAAATAATGTTAGTCAAAGTTGACGATTTAATATGTTGCCAGACAAAGCAGCTGCAGCAGTAACAATGCTCCAAAGCAGATTTTGGATTTTTTGTTTTTCCTTTCTATTTGATATTCCGTTTTTTACAATTTTGCTGTAGTTGGGGAAAAATTGTGCTTTGAGCTAAGCCAGACATAAAATCAAGTATGGGTTCCAAAGAATGGTCATCAATGTATGTCAATCTGTGCACTTCTCTGTATTTTTCATATCGGATGGGCCATCTAGCGGTTTAAATTCGATTCTGTCACAAAATTTAGTATATTATCTCCACTGAACGTTATGAATCAATTTACGCTTGAGAAACGTTGGGATTTATTGGAATAGATGTTGGCCCATTTAAAAATTCTATAGAAACTGCACGATGATGTCGATTTTGCCAAATAATCATCTTTTCGGATGAAATTAATAAACAAAATTGCAGTATTTGGGGTACAGACAACATACACGCGGTCTTATAACGGGTGATTTTTTAGGTATTATCTTTTTGGCAACACTGGTTTAAACAGCTCATGCACGTTTCGTGTTTTGTTTCTCTGTCAAACATCTTCAGTTTGGTCTAAGATTTAACCATGAATCATCTTACAAACGAACAACGCTTGCAAATCATTGAATTTTATTATCAAAATGCGTGCTCTGTTAAGAAAGTTCATCGCGCGCTTCTTCCATTTTATTGTCAGTTTAATCGACCCACTGAAGCGGCTATTCTGGATACGTAAATAATCAGAATTGCCGATTTTGGAGTGAAGATCAGCCAGAAGCATTGCAAAAGCTACCAATGCATACTGAAAAAGTCACAGTTGGGTGCGGTTTATGGGCTGGTGGCATCATTGGACCGTACTTCTTCAAAGATGCTGCGAATCGTAACGAACTGCGAACTGTGAATGGTGAGCGCTACCCTGAGATGATATCCAACTTTTTTTGCCCATGACATGTGGTTTCAACAAGACGGTGCCACATGCCACACAGCACGCGAAACAATGGACTTATTGAGAGGCGAGTTCCGTGAACATTTTATTTCAAGTTCGGGACCGGTAAACTGGCCGCATAGATCGTGCGATTTAACGCCTTTAGACTATTTTTTGTGGGACTATGTTGAAGCTTATGTCTATACAGACAAGCCCGCTTCAATTGACGCATTGGAAGACGGCATTGAAGCATTTATTCTTGAGATACCGGCCGATCCAATGAGGTACTATGGAGTCAGGCGCGGTAGGCATATGAATGATATAAAATTCCATTTCTGACTGAAAAAATTGCATTTCACAACAAAAACAAAATAAATTTGGCAAACGATTTTTGTTTAATTGTCTTTTTGAATTCAAACTTTTAAATGGCTCACCCATTATTTACATAATATTGCTTTAAATTACTACTTTGTATTTCTCGCGCAACCCTCGTAAAGCAGAATATTTAGAACTGTCAATGTTTTGCAACTGAATATAAAACAATGAAAGAATTTCATGGAAAAGAAATGAAAACAAGGTGAAAACAAAAGATCTATGGAAACCTATTGTTTTCGGAGAATCCATTACTGAAGTATTGTCTAAAAATAAATCAGTATTCGGCTCAGGTCAAGGGGTCAAGTAGTTGCTTGTTGAACTAAAGGCCTACAAATATTTAAAATTATTTTGACCCAAAACAATGGACAGGATTTGTTATCATTAAATAGTTCAACACCAGATTTTACAAAAATCCGAGTGAATTAATTTAAAGAAAGAAATTAATTTGAAATTTTACATTTTTTTCATAGAAATCCTTATGAATGGAAGGAATAATTTCGAAAAGATGTGCCCCATTCCAAACACTTAACTCCAATAAAGACAAGGCTTTACTTTAAAATTTGTTGATATTCAACCATAAGTTGTTCAACTTTAGAGCATAAAATCTTTGTTGCAGCTGTAACGTCTTGGCTAAACACGTATGTTTATTTGAATGTTTACTTTTTCCAGCTTCTTGCGCTTTGTTTTATTTTTGATTTCTTAAACCAAACGCCAACTCTAAAATTAAAGAAGAATACAAATTGTCACGTATTAAGTCAGCGAAGCCACAGCAGTAACGTCAACACCTACGTTCATAAGTGGTAAAAAGAAATAAAAATTTTTGTTTCGAAAAAATTCTACTGAAGTATTGTTGCCGAGTTTTATTTGCTTTAAGCAGCGTTTGCTATAACCAGCGTTTTGGAATGTTCAAAAGTAATACAAACAACGATTCTTGCTGGAAATCCATTGCCAGCATTTTAATCAAAAGTACTCTAAAGTGTTTTGGCTTTAAGTAACGAGACTAAAGGGTACTGAATGTTGCACTTTTAACATTCTCTTCGTTTGAATCCCTGTTCTTGTCAAGTCTCTTTTTGTACCTTTTTTTAAAGAAGCTGTCTTCAAATACTTTTAAAGGAGTAGCAATTCAGTTTCTTTAGTTATGGTTAAATTAATTAAAAATTTAATTCTTTTTTGGTCAATTTTAAGGCAGTTACAGTTTGTCTTACACATGCAGAGCATTCTATAGAAACTTGGAAATTATGTGAAGGCAAGAAAGCAGAGAGAAAAAAGGGAAAATTTTGTTTTTCAGCCTCTCTGTGGCCTTGACTAGATTAAAGAAAAAGTAAATCGGCAATGTAGGGATTCCCTATTTCCCAATGCTATATATCATGCGAAAACTTAATAAAGTTAACAAACTAACTACTTCCCTGGCTTGGATTTCAGTATCAGAATACAATTCTTAACATGTGGATATCCTAATGCATTTTCCGTCTGTGTATTCTCTGTTGTTTTTCGTTCAATTATTATTTGCAGTTTCAATTTCTTTTATTCCACAGTTTTCTATTTCTTTTTAAGAAATCAATGATATTTTCTTTGGATATTAAAAACATTCCTAGACAAAAAACTTGAACAAACAGACAAAAGATGAAACTATAAAAAACAGATGTCAAAAGCAACAAAACCTACTAGAAGCTCTTGGAGTAGCATGACTGGCTACAGCCTTGGTAGATTGTTTAATTGTGTGTGCATTAGAGTACATCTTTAAGAATTTTCAATGCAATTGAAGATGCCATGTGTGTTTTCTTTAAGTCAGTGTGATGGTATTTAAGAGTTTGATTTCCAATTTTTTTATTCTTAGTTTATAAAAAAAAAACAGAAAACGTAGGAAGGTATTGCAAAAAAAGAAATATAATATCAGGATGGAATTTTATCTAAAAAACACTGAACTCAACAAAAATTTAAAAAATAAAAAACATTTGAATCTAAAACCTGTACCTCTAAAGTTTATAAAATCCGTAAAGGTATTTGCATTAAATTTTCCGTGAAGTTTATTCGTACTCCGCTAGATTAGCTGTGTATATATTATAATTCCCGTACTGACTTCCACTCAGCAGACTATATCAGAAACATCCTTGGAAAAGAATTGGTATACCTATTAGGTCCTATATCCTAGTATATTATTCGTGATTTTGGTCGCTATTTTCGACCGATCATAAGTAAAATGTTACGCAGACCTTTTCCAACTGCCCCTAAACATGCTGGATGTTTAGAACGTATGAGTGATATTTTATTTATAAAATAAATAAATATTACTCATACGACCAGGTTATTTGCTGGTATTTTATTTAGCAGAGGCATAGTCATATTTAAAGCCATATATAGTATGTACATATGGTGGTATTTGATTAAAATAATGATTCAAATACGTTGCTCTGAGTCGTAAATTTTTGCAAAAAAATCTTGTAATTTATTTCCCGTTTTCCATTTCGTCAGTGGCTATACTAATATGATGTGATTTTCGTTATTGAACTCAATTTCTGATGTATTTCTCACAGAATACGAGGAAAAAGGCTGTATAGACAGCACCATTTAAGCGAATCTGACGTCGCCGGAGTCTAATAGGTAGTATGTTGGCTTATTAGAAGTGATTTCACGCTTCAAACCCCATGTCAGTCATCTCCAACAAAACGAAATATCTCAAAAAAAAAAAAAAAAAAAAACGACTGCAAACTGTAAGTCTCGTCACTCGCGTATGAAGAACCTAAGTGGTTTGAGAAGCTAGATCGTAATCCTGAAGGGTTGTAGTAAGCAATTATGTATGTGTGAATGTTTCGCCTCATTCATTGCTTAATTGCTTATTGGTGTATGTTAGGATTGGATATTGACGTCGATTAGTTAAAGTTGGATTTGACTGTCGTCAAAAATCGTTCCCTGTTGAAATAAATAACCTCAAGTCTTTCATATTTCCTCATTACCACAAGGCTGGAATGCTTAATTGTGTTTATTCCTTTGTTCGAACATAAAAAAGACAAGAACATCACCATGTCACATATACAAATGTGTTAATGCTTGTGTAAATATATTCTTTCTGTCCTTTTCTTTATCTTTTCTTTTTTACATTTACCCGATAAGAGTAAAAAAACTGCACTTATTTAATACAGAAAAGTATTATTCTGAGTGTCACTTTATATTCGAGTGTCTTAAACGAATCGTACATGTCATTATGTTCTGTGTATGTTTGTTGGAATGCATTTTACATAAGTACTACATATTATATGTGAGAGAGTATGTATACTGAACTATTTTAAGATTAACTTTAAAAACATTACATACACACTCTCTGGTTTTTATTTGGTAACACGTTCATATGTATGTTTGTTTAAATGTTTTATATGTACTTATGTATGTATGTATATAAGTATGATAACTACAAAATGAAAGTAAAAATATAAACAAAAAAATAATTCTTTCTGTTCATGTTTTCATTTTATTATTTGGTCAATAAACTATAATGGCTTGACATGCCATACGATAAAAATGAAGATATATCTGAAGTACAAGTACAAGTATATCAGAGAAGACAGGACGAAATGAACGAAAAAACGGAGAAAGGAAAATAAAACAAATATTGAATATCTTGAGTAGTATGTAACATACTACTATCTTGTATAATGCCAGTAATTAAAAATATTTAAAAACTGTCTGTTTATATATGGACATCAGTTCTTATGTCCATTTATAAAAAATTTTACTTTTAAATTTCATTTTAGTCATAATGTTGTTTTTAAAATATGTATAACAACAACAGAAATAAAACAATTGTCTTGTATTTAAAGAAATATTAAGACATGACTGAGAACTTCATTTGGTATTAAAATGTTCATTGGCAAAAGACGAGATACTGAATTTATGACAGCAATGGGATAAGGATTGGAAATTCTTAGTTAAGCAAGAATTTTCTTAATTTTCCACTTTTACAAGTTTTCAGTAAGGACTTCAGACATTAGTTGGCAACTATGAAAGAGATGAGGCTTATGAAAATAGTTATAAAAGTGGGCCGAAAAAACTTTAAATATTCAAAGTTTTGAAAAGACTAGAGTACAAGGTTACAATTAACTTAAACTTTATGAAAGTAAGGTATAACCACCTACACCTAGAAAACACTATAATGACATGAGGATAGCTGAACGCCCTTTTATATATACCTTAGGTATTTTACATCTGACTTGAGAAAATTTTATTTGTAAATGTTATTTAATACTGGCAAAACATTACTCCAGTAAAGATCGTCCGGCTAAATTTTCGTCAGAATTCTAATTCTGTGTTTTGATATGATCAGACAATTGGAGTTACATTGGCTACATAGACAGAAATGAAGCACAGGAGAAAAGTGTGGTCTTAAAATGCATAAACTGTTGTCGGTAATATGTATACATGAAAAAATAAAAAAAAACAACTTTTTTATTTTAACAAAATAAAGAAGACTTTTGATATCTGATAGTCATTAGTAGACGAAAATTATTGATGTCGACCGCGAATTGGTTGTAGTTGACCTCTGTTTATGGTTTAGTTCGATGCAGATGTTTTCAAAGCCGACTGAACTAGGTTCAAACCAAAAAGAAGAGGAAAAAATGTTCACATTGTTTACGAATTGATAAAGTTGAAAGGCATCATAACATAACATAATTGGCCATTACAACCGTTCAGTCAGGATTACGGCCTAGCTTCTCAACACCACTCATGTTGTGTGCGTTAAGTTTTATACATGAGTGGCGGGACCTACACTTTAAAGTCGACTCCGAACGACAGATTTTTTGAGAAACTTTTCATGGCAATTTTTACTCTCAGAGTTTTTGCCAGAAATCTGCTGGGAGGAAGTCGCCGAAGAAATACTTTTTGTATTTTGTTTTTGATGTCTGGCCTGGGATTCGAACTCGGGCCTTTCGTCTAATAAGCCAACACACTACCTACTAGACCACGGCGACCTGAAAGGCATCAACTCTTTCAAAATAACTCAGATGAGAATCCTTCTGAACCATGTCCACCTAGAGACGTTAACATCAACAACAAGAAGCGTCAAATCTTAAGAGCGATTAGTACTTAATATGCAAAATTTTCTTTATGCTACACCCAATAAGTATAAAAAGAGGGCATTGTTTGAAGGTAGCTATCTATATATGTAGCTATAATCATCCTATAACTTGCAACAGTAAAAGTTGCTACTTGGAAACTTCTTAAAATGAACCAAGAGGAATATACATACATATGTATGGTACTAGTCATCTGTAAAAATCAAATGTTGATATAATGATAGTTGTCGCCGTAGTCTAGTAGGTAATCGGTTGCCATATTAGAGATGAGGCCTTTGTTCAAACCCCAGGACAGACATTCTCAACTAAAGGAAATGTGAAAAATATTTTCCCAGCGGTTTCCCCTAACAGATTTCTGGCAAAAACTCTCAGAATAAATAAAATTTCCACGAAAAGTTTCTTGAAAATATGTCGTTCGGAATCGACTTTAAACTGTAGGTCTAACGACTCAGGTATAAAAGCAACACAGACAACATAAGTAGAGTAAGAAGCTAGGGCGTAATCCTGACTTAAGGTTGTAATGGCCAATTACGTATGTATTGATGTATACAGATCTACAGAACGAAAATGACTGCTAGAACTGACAAGCCATAATGAAAGTCTAAGTAGTAGAAGAGGGTATGCGGTAGATAATCGGATGAAGCTTTAAAGCTTGTGTATTGTAACATTAAGTGGCTATAATTTCAGATAAATGTGGCATCACAAAAACCTCTTTGTATTTAGGTTACCCTTTTTGTTTTTACTAAGAAATTTTTAATATTTGTTGCAAATAGAGATTGCAAATGCTATAATGAAATACAATATGTGTGTATGTAAAAGTCTAATTAAAATTAAACATGTATTGAATAATACAAATATGTATGTGTGTTCATAAGTTTATAATTATTTGAATATAAGGAGACATTTAGGATACACTAACATAGCACAAGGTAAACAAATAAACAAATAAACGAAAATGAGAAATGCCAACAAAGAATGACACTGATACTGACATAGAGACTGACACCAATACTTTGAATGATATTAACATACCGGTAAGGATAGCAACTCATTTTCGTATGCATGCATATGTAAGTGAATAAATTTAATTTTATTATTTCCTTTACAATTGTAATAATATATCCGTGTTCTCATATACAATTAATATATATGTACGAATCTATGTATGTGTACATAAATATACGTTGTTCAATCTAGGCATGCAAATACTAAACATATTTATGATTAAAATTATATTTGTATCATTGTATGGGTTGAGTTTATTCACAATGATAAATTTCATAATAATTTATATTTATTGTTATAATATTTAGGCATTTTCTCTTGGACGATTGCAATACAATTGAAACAAAATGTGAAACATTTCTCCTGATTTACACCTTCTTCTATCATTACTTTATGATTTTGTGTCTGTGTTAATGGTAGGAAATATTGTATAGCATAAGTTAAATACAAAATAATACGAATAATAATTTATAAAATTATATCTTAAACTTTAGATTTGCCAGAAATTTCAAATCATTATACTTGGAAAAATTACGTTCTGAAATGTACCTATCGACTAAGGCTATCTTACAATTCGAGTGAAGGACTTTAAAGTTCATTTGAACTCTTCTTTATTGTGTTTAAATATGTAATCAAAATCTGCTATGTTTAGGTGATTTATAATTCAAACGACGTTGATTGAATGCAAGTATTAGTGTAATACTCTTTGCAAAAGGCAACTCTGGCATTGAATTTATCAGGCGCTAATCCTCAGCGACATAGCTAAGGGGTAAATTCGAAGTCCCTGGAAGGCGATAGAGATACTTCGAGATTAACGATATAAGGACAACTTGGAAACGAATAAATTACATAAAACTGTTGCAATTTACGATGTGTGTAATACATCGAATGAAATCTTCGTAGCCTAGTAGGTAGTATATTGGTTTATTAGACGAGAGGTCACGCTTCAAACCCTAGGTTCGACATTTTCGAAATATGGAAAATATTTATTCGGCTGCTTAATTTCAGAAAATTCCTGGCAAAATTTCTGAGAATAAAAAAATTACCATGTTAAGTTTATCAAAAATCTTTAGTTTGGATTCGACTTTAAACTGTAGGTCCCGAGAATCATGTATGACATTAGCACACACAATTTATGTAATGTGGGAACCTACGTCATAATCCTGGCTGCAGGATTGTAATGATAAAAAGTCACTTAAATACCCTTTAAATAATCCTTTAGTTTCAATAGTAACTTTTGTTTCCCATAAAACTTTGTTACTCTTTGTGACAATATGTTCACTCTAACAGACATTTAAAATATTATAAAACTTTTAAAACCTTTCATCAATACAAAAACCGCACAACAGTTGATATCATTCTTCGATTTTATTTGTTATAAATAGTGAAGCAACAATAACAGTAGTAAGACAACAACAAGCGAACTATCTATCCATCTAAATCAGTGATTGAGGAAAACAAATAACATTTCCTGTTTCTCATTTGTTTTCCATTTGGCCACAAAGCCATCTTGTTTTACAATAAGAAATCAATTGAAGTTTCACAGTAAGTGCAGTTGCTGTTGTTACACAAAAACTAAACTCCAACTGCTTCATCTTCAAAGTGCAATTGTAAGAGTTGTGGTGTGGGATTGAATATTTAAAGCTGACTTGGGTGTAACATACATATGTACATATATTGGTTCAGCTTGCGATTGTGAAATATGGAATAAGTTGCAAGCGGCAAAAGAAATATTATACACCATACGCAGTAAAGTTATTCATAATTTAACATTTATGGCTTACTTTGCTACAAATAAGACTTCTTGATCATGTGATCGAACACTATTATATTCAGCAAAAGCTTCAAGACTTACAAGAAAATAACACTGCTGATGAAGCAATTAAATTTCATGGTATTGCACAGGAATAGATTACTCCGACTGCAAAAAAATCCAGCTACCAAAATATAACCTGGAAACAGAAACTGATGACGATGAAGAACTCACTGAAATACCCTATGAAAGTGTAAGAAACTTTATAAGCCAAGACCGCCACATACTGCTTGATGCAACTGCTGTGATCAAACCCATTTTAATCAAACTTTAGAATATGTTAGAAAACACTTCCAGTAAGGGTGTTGTTATTTTTTTACTTTTTAAAGACTTTTAAGATATGAGTTCGTAGATTGCAAAATAAATTTGTATATATGTAGTTTAAATTAAAATTCTTTATTGTTCATACAATTTTGTGTAAAACTGTTCACCTCTTGATGTATACAACAACTATTGCTTTGTTTGTAATTCTTCTTTACACTCATGTGCATAAACAATAACAATTGTTCGACACATCTTTATAACAGAGATCTTCAAACCACGACTATACTTTTCAAAAGCCGCTAGTCTTCACACAAAACTGACAGAATTTTTACTGACTCCGTTGTCTTGCCTTTTATATGTCAACGTAAACAGTCTGATGAAAGATCTTGAAGTCGAACGTTCGTGGTTTCGCCTTCTCGAGATCTCTATAAATGTAAACCTCGTTGTTTACATTCATTATTGTTGTTTGTGTATTTTTGTTTACATTTATTCCTGCAGTGTTTGTTGTTGCATTTTTGTTTACTTGTTTATCGCTTTCTTTATACCGGTGTTTCGTTGGTATATTTTTGTTTACTAGTTTATCATGTAAGCAAGCTCATTGTGTTTATTTTTGTAGCTTTTATTTACAATTTAAACGAAACACTATTTCCATTGTCGTAACAATATCATGAAATTGCAGAAAGCTATGAAAGCCACTTTTAGCGATACAGGGTTTGTAAATATCCAAAACGCATACGGGTATGCAGTTGTTGACATAAAGTTTAAACAGGCAGTAGGAGAACAAATCTACTTCTCTAAGGAATATGTGAAACATCTTTATTTTTCTAAGCTAAACCCATATAGAAAAAGAGATACAATGTATTTACCAAAATGTTGTCTGTGTTGTCAATACGTTTAACAAGAATATTCAACACTCAAGTTGATGAACGTTTTTACTGGATTTACTCTCAACTAAAAAAATGTATGTGCATGCAACACAATGCCTTAACAACCGTTACTACATATAAACTTTTATTTTCATCTCAGCTTTTGTATTATACAGCCTGTTTTCAATGTGAAGGAGGCAACATTAAAGCAATCGATGGTGATGATAATAACGAAGACAATGTTTGATTTGTACATGATGATCTGAACTGTAACCAAAATGAATTGATTATTTTACTTGTAGCAATTTTTTGTCTACAAATGAATCGAAAGTCTTTTAAAACATTGATCCTAAACAAAACCTAAAGAGATTGGTTTGTTAATCCGTTTAATTAATAATTGCTTATGTTTTACGAGTTAATTGAACAGTAAATCATTACACAATCATATATTAAAAAATATCACACCAAAAAATAATGTATTTCTCCACTTTTCATGTTTTATTAAAATTTCCAAGAATTCTTTTCATTACACTGACTTTAATCCGATTAATCTTAAGACTTTATTGAAATCTCTTTATATGAGAAACATAAAATTTTCCGTATTCGTAGTTTCAACTGTGATTGGGGAATTTTTATGATTCAATTTCTTACATTTTCAATGCAATTTCTAAGCTTGATGACTTTATTTCTTACATTACAAGTAAAGAAATGACTGGTAGATAAGGGGTGATTTTTTGAGAGCTATAGGAAAATTAAAAAAACACATAAAATTCAGAAAAATGCATGAAATCTTTATTTGAATCGATAGTACGGTCCATATAAGTTAATATTTGAAGATTATTTCAATGCAAATGTTGACCGCGACTGCGCCTCAAATGGTCCATCCGCTTAGTCCAATTTTGGCATACTCTTTCCAACATTTCGGCCGGTATCTCACGAATAAATGCTTCAATGTTGTCTTCCAATACGTCAATTGAGCGGGCTTGTCTGTATAGACATGAGCTTTAACATAGCTCCACAAAAAATAGTCTAAAGGCGTTAAATCGCACTATCTAGGCGGCCAATTGACCGGTCCCGAACGTGAAATAAAATGTTCACCGAACTCGGCTTTCAATAAGTCCATTGTTATGCGTGCTGTGTGGCATGTGGCACCGTCTTTTTGAAACCACATTCATGCAAGTCAAGCTCTTGTATTTTGGGCAAAAAAAAGTTGGATATCATCTCACGGTAGCGCTCACCATTCACAGTTACGTTACGATTCGCAGCATCTTTGAAGAAGTACGGTCCAATGATGCCACCAGCCGCTAAACCGTACCAAACTGTGACTTTTTCTGGATGCATTGGTAGCTTTTGCAATGTTTCTGGCTGATCTTCACTCCAAAGTAGCCCGAATAGCCGCTTCAGTGGGTCAAATAAACTGACCATAAAATGGAAGAAGCGAGCGATGAACTTTCTTAACAGAGCACGCATTTTGATAATAAAATTCAATGATTTGCAAGCGTTGTTCGTTTGTAAGACGATTCATGGTTAAATTATAGACCAAACTGAAGATGTTTGACAGTGAAACAAAAAACGAAACGTGCGTGAGCTGTTTGAACCAGTGTTGCCAAAATATAATAGCTAACAAATCACCCTTTATTACGGTTGCCATAATCCTCAAATTATGTTTTCATAGTACAAGCAAAAAAATTAAAAAAAAGTTGAAAATATAACAAAAATTCTCGTTAATAATGTTGTAATCAGAGTATCCATTTTGCCTCTTTTTGTTATTTTACGGTGGCATTATTTGCTATTCTTGTAGTTGTTGTAAATGTGAATTTGAACAATTCTTACAAAAACAGTCTCTTTCTTTAGAAACTATTTGCGCACTTTTTTTTTTTAGTCATTTAAACTTTTACTGAGAAATTTATTTTCCCATCTCTACATTTCTATGAAAGTTTATGTGGTGTGTGCAGTAAATATATAAAAAAAAGAACGAACAGTTGTTGCAAGAAACTTTAAAATTGAAATGATGTAAACTATGTATGTTCATAAAGAAGTACGTCGATTCGAATTCAATTTCTCATTTCTTCATTTCATTTAAACTGTCATGCAGTCATACAATCAAACAGTCAAACAGTCATGCTGTTACTGAGTCACACGAATACTTAAGCAGTTGAACTAAGTGCAACAGTTTCAATTTCAATGGACTTTTGTATTTAACTTCAATTGTTGTCCTTAAGCATCGCTATGGTAGATAAGGAAGGAAGAAGGATTTAATGGTTCATCACAGATGTTACCATGGTCTTGAAACTGCAACACACCGAACAATTTATGAAAATTTATTTAATTTTAAATAAAATTAAAGAATTAAGAATAAAATATAATGGATAGTGAATATTTTTATGGATTTAATATCCAATTTTTCTTAAACTATTAGAAAAATAAGGGAAATTTTCTGGTGCCTCCTTATTTTTTCACCGCAAAAGTTTAGGTACCCCCAGTAAGAACTCAGAGTAAATTTGAAATATAAGTCCCAATATACTAAATTTTTTATATTTAGTAAGACATCCCTAAGGTCAAGTACTCAATGTAATCCATTTGGCATTGAATATATACCAGTTTTGTGTAGGCTTTTATCTTGATGTTTTCCGCAATGTACTCATGAGCAAGTTTTTCAGTTGACTTTTTTTAAGGTTTAGCGGCTACGTAACCATTCTGATGATCTCCAAAACTCTCTCTTGCATTCATATCGGAATTTTGTAAACACGTATTAACCCATTAACCGCCAAAATAAATCCAGAAGTGATAATTAACAAAAAAGTTTATTTTTTAATTCATTGTATACAAATTTAATATAAAAGTATGAAAAAATTTAAAAAAATAATAAGGGGGTGGTGTAGGGAGGGTGTACTCAACTGAGTACAGCGGCGGATTATAGGTGAAAAATTTCAAAACATTGTTTTTTAATACATAATGTTTTTAAACATTTCTTGCATTGCCAGCGAGCTCTTGCATGACATAAAGCACATCTTAATTGCTTTTCCAACTTTTTGGGGTAGTGGCCTATACCATCTTGGGGTAACCCTAGGACCAACGATGATGAAAGTCGAGCTTTAGTTTGGGCATTTTGACGTAAATAGTACCTTGCAATTGAACGTCGGAATAAAAGTTGATCCATGCTATCGCTATGACTCATTACTTATAACCGCCAAGCGTTTGCAATGGCCATATCTATTATATAGGTAAACAGTGCCCACCACCATTTCTTACCACGAATGGCAATTCTGTAGAGTGCAATAGACAGGTCCAGGTCATCTACTCCTCCCATATGTTTGTTATATGACTGAAACACTTTTGGTATATTGACATCAATTTTTTTTCGTTGTGTAGAAGACCAGCGTTTTACTGCTCCTAATGGTTCTATTGTGTCATAGTTGGTTGCCATTGTACAGACGATATTGTCTTTCCATTTCACCAAAGGAATTTAATTTTGCTTGTCAAACCTATAGTCATATGAGGCCCGCTCATCTTCTTTCATTTCTTTCGAACTTCGTAATGGACACGTTTTTGTTCTATTCTCTCTAATTGTTCCAGTCGCACGAAATCCTTTCTCTTTGAGATCCACCAAGAGATTAAAGCTAGTAAAAAAGTTATCAAAAAATACGTCATACGATGCTGAGTTAGTCTCCATTTTCTCAAGCAATTTGTTTACTACTCTTAACCCTAGGGGATCAGTAGAAATTTCCTCCGATTTTCCACAATAAAAATTGAAAGTGTAGCAATATCCAGTGGAACTAGCTGCTACCCAGTTACCACATTTTGTATATGGATTCCGCCGCTGTACTCAATTGAGTACAGTTGTATTTAAATAAGCATAACTTTGTAAAAGTAAATTGCAGACCATTTGTTTTTACATATTTTATAAACAGAAATGCTTGCTTTTAGAATATTAAAATAAAAAAGAAATTAACAAAACTGAAGATGCTAAAAAATGGTAAAGTCTGTGCTTATCTGGCCACACCAATTTTGAATAAGTTTAAGAGTCCATTTTGTGACAGTCGATATATATATAACCAGATTTGTTTATTATTTTAGCAGGGAATATGTTTCTTTTATGCTAAAGACGCAAAAAAATTACAAAAACTTTCAAATTTTAGAAAATTTCGCTTAATGATTACCTGTGCTCAATTGAGTACGGCGGCGCCAAATGGGTTAAGTCTGGGGGGACTTAGCTAGACCGCTCGCACCTTCACATTAGCAGCAGTATGATTAAGTTTATTTACTTTTAGGTTAGGATATCTCCAAAAATTTAAAATTTTTAAAAGTTCATTAGAATTGTTATATCATAGTTATATCACTTTCAATTTAATTGCATTTGAAATATATTACGTATACGCTTCGTATTACATGTAGTAGAATAATTACTCTGAAAAGTATGCAATAAAACATGATTGATTTTGTCATGTATGAAACTAATGGAATTAAATATCACTCATACGTCACATACATATGTTCATGTCATGAATATTACGTATTAAATATAAGCCTAATGTGAGTAAATATGTATACTGGGTGGATGATTCAAAAGTTTAAATTAAAAATTAGGTTTTCCTAATCCTCTCGGAATTTTAGATGAATTTGTTCTTAAGAATGTTTATATACACAATTGGTCATTATGACACTTCAGTCAATATTACGTCTTAGCTTCTCACACAAATTATGCTGTGTGTGTTAATTTTTCACAAAAATGCTGGGACCTACCGTTTATAGTCGACTCCGAATGACAGAGTGCTTTAAGGAACTTTACATGGCAATTTTATTTACAGGCAGAGTTTCTGCCAGAAATCCGCTGAGACAAAGTCGCCGAAGAAAGATTTTTCGTATATCATTTTAATGGGACGCCTGACCTGGGGTTTAAACTGTGGCCTAACGTCTAATACGCCATTACACTATCTACTAGACTACATCGACTTTGACTAGAAGTAGTCTAGTTTTTTATCAAAATTGTCTTGTGTCTTTTGATATTCAATTTATTTAATTTTATTTTGTTTTATAGAAAATTGTATATTCATCTCTATTTAAGCAGAAGGCGTGTTGTGTTTCCAACAACTTAATTTCACATTTTTCTTTTTTACACTAGTGAGCGAGTACTGGAACGCACCACCAAGGCTGTGAGATTGTATTTCTTAAGACAAATAAAATTGCATCCAAAAACCAAAAACAAATGACAACAACCAGTAAGTTTTCGCAATCATTGTTATTTTGTCTGTAATTGTGTCAAAAGAGTAATAGTGACCATATAATAGTATTCCACTTTTGCAGATACATTTGCTAAAACACTTAAAATGACTCAAAATGTTAATGTCTGGCATACATTTTAGACTTCTATGTTTCTCTCTCTGTTTTATTTCGAATTGTCCTTTTGGTACCACATTTTGTTTTGTATACAATATTATTATAACTGTTACTTTTTCCTCTGTTTTTTTAATGCCTTTTTGGGATTAAGTGCAACAGCTTAACTGACAAGTTACCACAACTTTTATCATACACTTGACATACTGGTTTATTGCTATTTACTTGCAACCACTGTTACCATTTCCATTACCAACACCGACAACACCACCACCATCACTACCACTCCCACCGCTTCCAATATTATCAACAGTAAATAACGAGCAAACATCGCACAACCACTTGCACACATATGCAGCCACAATAAGTATGTGCTAAAATACCAAATACTCGTACTTGAAAGAGTATAAGTGCCCAGATTGTGTTGTGTTGCGCTGTGTTTGGTATGAAAAATGTTTGTTATTTAAAAAATTACCAAAAATAATGTTCAAAAAAGAAGAAAAGAAAAATAAATATGTGAACTATAAAAATAACAACAAACACATTAGGTACTTAGTAAAATAAAGTACTACAATCCAGTATTTATATTTTTAATATTCTTTAGGAGTATATGTATGTTTAATAGTTTATATAAATATGTAAGTATATGACATTGTTATGTAGACGTTTTTGTATGCTGTAATTAATGCTATACAGTGTTGTAAAAAAATAAATTTGCCTAGAAGAGAAGATTAATTAGTGTAACGATTTATATTAAATACACTACAGACCTTAAGGACAGTAAAGAATACGATATCATAACTGTTTTCACTTGAAAATGGCTAAAATTTAATTACAAATATTTTTTTATTCTATTACGCCTTTAGATCTTCGTCAACGTAGATTTCAAATCAATAACTTTTTATTTTCAGTTTTGAGACGAGGGAAATATGAAATCCTAAAACGATTAATATTTGATAAAGTTTTGAAAAATTTTGACAAGCTATGCTAGATTGTCATATTGTCATATTGTTCTAAAATGTTTTAATGTTTGTTTTTCATTCAGACATACCTTATTTTGTTTTTTTACTAACTATTTAGAAATTTCCAGCCTATGGACTCCAAAGTGACGAGTTTCATTAAAAAATTATACAAGGTTTTTAGTATAATTAATGTAATAGAAGGTATTTATTACTTACAGACATACTTACATAATTGGTCATTACAACGGTTCGCAATGAAAGCAGATTGTCGCATACAAAGCAGTGACGAAAATAAAAGTTTCTGCCATACCATTTGTAAAGGCATAGTATTGCATATACGGTTACTGCGTTAAGAATAAATCCAGTAAAATTCCTCATCGATTTGTTATGAATTTTCATGTCGGGAGTTTGGTTAAACATATTGACAATATAGAGATCATTTTCAAAATTTCTTTTTCTTTTTTTTTATTGTTTGGATGTTGGATGCTGCCCATGTCTCTTAGAAAACTACATAGATATTTTTTCATATTCCTAATTTGAAGCATATATGCCTACATAATTGGTCATTACAGACCTTCAGTCAGTATTACGACCTTGCTTCTCACACCACCTATGTTGTGTGTATTACTTTTATACATGAGGGCCGCAGGCCTACAGTTTAAATCGTCCATGATCATTTTTTTTTTGCTCTCATAGTTTTTGTTGGAAATCTGCTGCTAAGCAGACGCCGAAGAAATATTTTTCATATTTTGATGTCTTTCTCTGGCGTTTGAACCGAAGTCTCAAGTGTCTAATAACCCAACACACTAGACAAGACTAGAAATCTGCCGATAGGCAGACACCGAAAAAATATTTTGTATGATTTCGTTTTGTTGAAGATGTCTGCTCTGTGGTTGAACCGTGGCCTCACTTCAAATAAGCCCACATACTATCTACTAAACTACTTTACTTCATAAAGTAAAAATATATATTATTTCCCTTTAAATATGTGCGTTTTTAAACCTACATTTAAGTTCATAACAATATGTTTTGAATCTTAAATTGTCATCGTAATTGGATGGAGACTATGAAAACTAAATTATCACTGATACTATTTCAATAATGTTGCCAAAAGATAATTATTTTTTAAAAGCGATATTAGATATTGTATTTCCCTTTTCATTATTTTCTTTTAGTTTTTCTTTTCTGTTTTAACTTTTCCACAGTATTGCTTTTAAGCACAAGCAGTTTAAGTGAGTTTAAAAACAAACAGAAGTGCATTAAAGCTCTTGCTCCATATCTGATATACGAAATAAAGTTGATTTCTTCATGTTCCTCATCATCATAATCCTAATTATAAATAGTTGGATTATCCATGCTATTATTGTTATCATTATCTGCTGTCTTATTGTTGTTCTTGTAGTATCAAAAGAAAGAAAAAATCATAATTATCGCCATAAAGCTGGCAAAATATTTACTCTTGCTTTTTGCTTTCAGAACATAACATTCCATATAGAAATCTATATACAAACTTTTATACATACATATGTATGTATATCGTAAATATTAAATGTAAGTCAGTGTGAGTGAGTGCATGTACATATTTTAATGGCAATGGGTTCCTCTTCTCATATGACTATCTGTCTGCTGGCAAAACACTGACATAAACTTAAACAGTTTTTTTGTTGTTGTACCATTTCGTTTCGCTTCTTTTTTGGCAACAAGTTTTATTATGAAACTTATAACTTATGACCCTAAAAACAGAAATCCATGCCAACATTTTGAAGATAATATAACTTTTATGTTGAAATTTTTTTTCTTTCTTTCTTTCGTTTATTCTTACAACTATAGATACAGTTTATGTTTTAAGGATATATAAAGTGTGTTGCTTTAAATTAAATTGTTTTTTTTTTTAATCCATACTTTATGAGTTGATAATTGTGTCAATTATTTGGTAATAAAAATAAATTCCATAAAAATTTCCATTTTTATTGCGTGCAAAAATCAAACGTCATAAATTTGTTGTCAATAATGAATTGCGATTTATTTATTTTTTTTTTTTTTCAACAAAGACTGGAATGTTCAAATTGAAAAAGTTTTGATTTGAAGGAAGATGAGTGCATTCACAGCAGATCAAATATAACTAGGCATTGAATTTGATTTAATTTTAAAATTTTTGTTTCGAACTAATGTTCCCACTTGCAGCTGATGGGAATAAGCCATTTGTTTGTTTCTGAAGTACTTGGGTATCGGTTTTATTCACTCATAAAAACTGAGCGCGTTTACAGTGACATATGGTAGGTCTGTGATATAAAAATACACAACAATATTTGAAACAAAAGAGAACCTTAATAAAAAATAAGCCAAGGGCCTTAACCTCAACTCCAAGTTTTTAAATGTAACTGTCAGTCAGAAAAGCTTGTTAGCCAGCATTGATGACAAAAATCAAGATAAATGCTCATTGTGGACGGTTATGACGTCGACACACTATTCAATGAGGTCACTTATAATATTCTTTACAGAAGAAAGCACATCATGTTACGATTTTTCTCACTGTATCCTAGGAAAACCGTAATATGGAATAAATTCGTCGAAAATATGCTACAACTCCATCAGGCCAACTCCTTGATTGAACCCTTGGGTTCAATCCCCAGGTCAGACATCTCAAGCTAAATGAAATATGAAAAAATATGTCTGCAGTATCTTCCTCTCAGCAGGTTTCTGACAAGAACTATGAGAGAAAAGAAAATTGCCATGAAAACGTTTTTTTAATAATTCTATCGTTCGGAATCGACCTTAAATTGTATTTCTCTTCAAAGTTTTTGAATACTTAAACCACAATTATTAATTCATTTGATCTTTTTCCTATATAACGATCAGTACATTTTTTAAATAACATGCGGTTTTTGTTCTGTATCCTGTTTCAGTTCAAGCAGGATACTCCGTTTTTGCTTATTAGTTAAAGCCATTTTAAATTAATGGTTTTCTTTAATTAAATATTTCATCATTATTTATATATAATTTATATTAAATTTTATTTCTATTGTTTCTCCGATAGTGAATAATTACACATGAGTGAAGAACCATTTGATACAAAAAAATTAAGAAACAAATTTAACTTTTTGACCTTTTTCTATTGGTTTATTTATTGAGAATTTTAATTAAATTTTGTTGAAAGAAATATTTCAACACACATTTCTTAAGGAATTTCATGTCTTATAATTTCCTAAGCAAACTTCAATGCAGACTGTTAACATTTTTAAGGTGATGATTTATTTAATATCCCATAACAAAACCATAACAGAAACAATTTTATGCATGAACAATCATTGTATTCTTGATATCTTTATTACATAATTGCACACTACATTCCGTTCTTATATTGATATGTAGTTTCAAAGCATAAGTATGTTTAAAAGATTTTCAACTTTTATAAGCTACTAGATTAGGTGGCTGCCTTCCTTTATTTTACACAAACATCTACAAACATCTACAAACATCTACAAACATCTACACAAGTCAACTGCGATTACAAGGGGTTTTATTTACTGTTCAATAAATAAAACTTCCCCTGTATAGTTAGTAATTTATGGCCCAAAAGTTGAAAGTCTTTTTCGAACGTCAGATTTTTGAGAAACTTTTTATGTCAATTTTATTTACTCTCAGGAAGTCGCCGAAGAAATAATTTTTAGTATGTCATTACGTGTGAGATGTTTGACTCATAAACCAACACACTACCTACTAGACTACAAAGACTTTGGATTACCCAATTAGGTGTCGAGAATTACTCCAAAAGTGAGCATTTTCCGAGAAATATGCAAAAGACGATCAAGGGTCGAGGAATGTCAAGTGTTACGGAGGGTACTTCTGTTAGAAACAGTCTTGCAGATAGTCCTTATTTGTCGATTCCATGGCGTCTCAGCAATATGTAATACGACTCACATACATACATACATAAATAGGTTAGGTTAGGTTAGGTTAGAGGACGTGTACTTGTCAATTAAGACAAGTACAGTACCCGGAGGTCGAATTGACCCATTGTACAACGTCCTTAAAGAGGAAGGATAAGAGAGGGAATAGGATATGAAGGAGAGGAGATAGGAAAGGGAGAAAGGGAAGCGGAGGGGTCACATAGACCCAACAAAGAAGTGCCCAGCGATAGTCTCCAACTCCTCCTCATCGCAACATGCCCTGCAATAGTCCGGCTGGGATCTGTTCCAGATCCCCGTCAGCGACCTAATCTCGCAGTGCCCTGTGATAAACCCGACAACCGACAACCCGACAATAAGCTGGCCTTATCCAAACCCAGCAGCCAACCTGTTCTCTTACTGTCCACAGCAGGCCATAGACATCTAGAGACAAAACAACCCGATCCGTTCCCCCAACGTCTCTGCTCTTCCTCCCCGTCCCATCCATTGATGAGACCGTAGAGGTGGCAGACCGATGGGTCAGGACCAACTATTAAATCGCCCCCAGAGAGCGAACCTAACCTAGCGACGGCATCCGCCGTCTCATTGGCCAGTATTCCGCTATGACCCGGAACCCAGTAAAGACGGATACGGTCTAGTCCAAAGGTCCTCAACGACTCCTTGCACTTGCGAACGAGCCGTGATTTGAACATACATACATACATAATTGGCTATTACAATCCTTCAGTCAGGATTACAACCTAGCTTCTCACACCACTCATCTTGTGTGTGTTAATTTTATACATGACGACCTACAGTTTAAAGTCGATTCCGAACGACAGATTTTTGAGAAACTTTTCATGGAAATTTTATTTACGTTTTGATGCTTGACCAGGGGATTTGAACCGTGACCTTACGTCTAATAAGCCAACACACTACCAACTAGACTACGACCCATGCAACAATTAAAGGCGTATAACTGCAATTGAAGTTGACGTAGACTAGCAGGTATAAGCGATATATGAATAACGATATATGAGTATAAGCGATATATAAATATTTCTTCGGCGACTGCCTCTCAGCAGATTTGTGGCAAAAACTCTGCTAGCAAATGAACAAATTAAAATGAAAAATTTTCTCAAAAAACTTAATCCTGGCTGAAGAGTGTGAATGTATGTATGTAATATGTACCATAAAGCGTCTCATGGATAATTTAAATTTATATTCAGCAATGAAACCCATTTCTCAGTTGATGAATATGTCAATAAGCAAAACTGTCTCTTACATTGCTTGTGGAACATAGATGTAAAAGATATTACAATCGGTAAATTAACGGCTTGTAGTGGATTATGGATTGAAGTTGCCATGAGATATATTTTTTGTTAAACCCTAGAAAAAGCCTTATCGTCTATTCAGAGCACTATATCCGTGTGATATCCGATTTTATTCAAAAGTAGTATCATGAAAAAGATTGTATGTTATTTAAACAAGATGGGACAATAAACTTCGCAACATGATAGATTTTCCTGAATGAGAAATTTTCTGCTTTGGGAGAATGTGACAACGAAAAATAATTTATTCTGAGTCTACGACAAAGACGGTGAATTACATGTGGATAATATGTGTATAATCTTTTAACGTAGGAGTGTTATCTGTGATATGAGTTATTTAATTTAAAATTTGAATTCGAAAAGTTAATACCGCTTTACATATACGTACATATATATGTATACCTATACATTATAAAAAACGAAAATAAATTAAAGAAAAAATTTTAAGTATAGAAAAATATCATACAATTACATAGCTTCCCATATAAATTGAAGTATAGTTTGGGGAAAACGAAAAATTATTACCGATTAATACGCAAGAAAAGTTTTTATTCCTCAGGAACATCGTTTGCTTGTTGTTTGTTCAAATAAACTGAATATAACTAAGGTTTTGAATTTCCTTACATTACTTGACCGCATTTTTATTTGCTTATAACATAAAGGTATGACTGTGTTACAAAGTTGAGTTAATAAAATGTAGGTGGACATTTTTCGTCCTTTTGCCAAAGCCAAAGTGTGATGAAGCGAGTGAATTGCAAGGCTATGTGAGCATAAAATTAAGAGGATTTGTTGGTCAGTTTGGAGAAATTTCTTAAATCGGATTTGAAATGAAATTTATTACAGAAACAAACGGTAGAGACTATGGTTGCAGTTTAAAATACAGAAAAAAGGGACCAAATCTCTTTGGGGTTATTAGCAATTTTTATTTCTTGTTTTTTATGGCTGGGTTTGACTTTTCGAAATTTATTGTCTCATTTTCTAGCAAAAGGTATTTGTATTATGGAAAGGGTAGTGCAGATTTCTATTTTCTGTTTGAAATTAAATGGAAATATTGTTAAAAATATTTTAAATGTTGAAAAATTGAAAACCAATCCTTTAACTGAAAATGTGTCCTGTTTTATTTTAGAAAACTTTTGGTCTTTTAATATTATATTAAGCTCCACTTTAAATTCAACATTTTAAATCGCTACACATCAATTAAATAAGAAATCATAGAATCAAATATCATGTCATGTATATATAGCGGGTAACATTGAAAATTTAAGCAAACCGCATGTACTCTAACCATGTATCTTATCTCGACATGTGTATATGAAATTACAGTAGTACATATATGTATGCGTATGAGTACATGCTGTACGAATGAATATTTCCAGTCGTTGCAAGTATTTGGTAAGCGACAATCAGCCACCGATAACAACAGAGATTTACTCTGTACACGAATTTGCAGTGGCATTAGTGGTCATAGCGAAAATGTTGCACTAACACCAACCCGTACACTCATATGTACACATTCTAAGTTATTAAACGAAATAAAGGATTTCTCAACACTATACATGTACATATGTAATTGTGTAGCTTTAGCAAAAACAGTTTGCAGTACAATATTTTATTGTAATTGTAAAGATAAATGCTTTAGTGCTGCTGTTAGTACGGCAACATGAGGCAAACGTGTTGTATAATAAATAAATAAAAAAAAAACATATAAAACAAAACATGTAACTCATTTGTTGAAACCAATTATTTTATGGGCCATTTAAATTTAATTTCGTGCAGTAGTTATCGGTGGTTTTTGTGTTACGCTAATTGCTTAATGCCCATGGAATTTTTAAAAGCAAATCTCGTAATAATTTGCAAAAAAAAACATTGTTTTTTAGTGTACTGCCACGAATTACAAAATTATTCAAACGTGATCTACCACCGCTTAAATCCTAATGTTGTAATAAAATATGAGAAGGACAAATTAAATTTTGTAATTTTAAAAATAATTGTTATCGTCTTTAGTAAAACAAGAGAATTAACTTGGTAAATTAGCCATAACGATGTTATAACTTTGTACATTCAAAATAAAAAGTTAAATTATGTTATACCAGAAGAAAATAGAAAAGAGCGACATTAATATCCATTCACATGGGAATTCTAAATGATTACTTGAATGATTCCTTAGTAAGAACAACTTCAATTGATCTACTGCTTTCAATTACCTCAAAAGTTTTCAAACGTCTGCCTTAAATGCCCAGCTGTGCATAAAAGCCGATTATCTGTTCCTGTATTTAGACCGCATAATTGTTTTATTAGATGTGGTATATTTTCGAACTTGTTGAAAGCAATCATGTATTACACCAATTCTTAAGAGGGGTAGTCGCATTGATATTACAATTTACAGGACAATAGCAAAACCTAATTTCATTCAAAATTAATGACAGAACTGTTTCTCTACCGAAATAAAAGGCCTTTCATTAAGCATTGTCTATCTTTAAATTTAAATAAAATAAAGTTCTGAGGGCGACTTGACAGTTGGTCCTGATCTCCCAATATGTCATTTCTATGGCCACACACTGGATGGGTCAGGCGCTAGAACAGCACTAGAATAGATTTGCTGCTGGGCTTAGACTGAATTCAGACGGACTGAATTTAGTGATTGGTTTCATTAGAAGGCACTGCTAGATTATATCACTGACAAGGATCTGAAACAGATCCCAGCTCGACTTTTGCGCTGGGGAGCAGTTGGAGACTATGGAACTATGGAACCTCCACTACAACTGTCCAGTCCTTAGCAGATTGTGGACACTGGGCAATGATTTCTTCGAAGACTTGGACTCTCTGTCGAGAGTCGACGTTAGGGCTCTCCGTAGATTCATAAATAGGTTGAGACAGTTGTTTCTCAACTATTGCTTCAATGTTCCAGTCCACATTTTTTCCTCCGCTCCTTATATCTTTCCTTTACTAACTCTTCTTTTTTCCAATTTCCCTATCTCCTTCGCTATTTCTCTTTTTCTTTTTCTTTATCTCTCTCTCTCTCTCTCTCTCTCTCTCTCTCTCTCTCTCTCTCTCTCTATCTCTATCTCTCTCTTTCTCTCGCTCTATCTCTCACTCTTCTATGACGTATTTATAATCGGTCAATACCCAGAATATTGTACTTGTCCCAATGACAAGTACATGTCCTCAAACTTAATCTAACGTTTATCAGCATACACGTGCGAGTTATAAAAACTCCGCAAGAAAAGCCTAACTGTCGGTAGTGTCAAGATCATTTAATTCAGGCCAAAGGAAATTTGCTAATAATCGAAATATATTTCACATATTTCTCAAAGAAATATGGACCAATATAGCCGTAAAACCCAAAATTCACACCAGAATTTAACTTTTTCTGAGGTTACATTTCGTGAGGTTACAGCCCTGGCGAAACTCCTAGAATTTCAGAAAGGTCTGCAGTCACAAAACTAACTAAAACTTGGAAATTTGGTAACTATGGAAAAGCGTTTTAAATTACAGTTCTTGGTATTCATTTCAACTTTAATTCCCATATATTTGCAATTCTCGATAAGACTGCTGGTTTCTTATAATTTATAAAGCGTTGGATAAAGGAACTTGATGTTTTTGCATAAGCAAACGTTTTTTCACGTTATATTTTCTGAAGGGTGGGTGAGTATATAAAAGGCCATAAATTCCTGGGAAAGGAAAAATAAAAGCAAAACCCGGCTAAGGAATTTTTGAGGTGATGAAGGGAACTTTAACTTACGTTTTCTGTAAGAGTTTTTAGAGTTGTTAACAGACAACAAGTTAACACCACGCATCAAAGAAATAATTCTCAAAAATAAAAGAACTCGTACACATACTCGTAAGCTAGGTTTGTATTAAAATCAGACTTTGTTGTTAGGTTCTCTTACTATTTTGTGAATATTAGACTGCTGCCTACTTGTTGTTTATTTTTTCCTCATATGACAAGGGAAATTAAAATATTTTTACATGACTTACCAATTGCCAATTTCCCTTTTTATTAACTTACATACATCCACAATAATTCTACATAC
Organism: Sarcophaga rosellei; assembly: GCA_930367235.1. Classification (NCBI taxonomy): domain Eukaryota; kingdom Metazoa; phylum Arthropoda; class Insecta; order Diptera; family Sarcophagidae; genus Sarcophaga; species Sarcophaga rosellei. The sequence goes on along the minus strand of OV884020.1, from coordinate 64,949,706 downwards.
TCTAGCTTTCAAATATGCCTCCAAACGTATACACTCTCAAACAATGTTTACAACACTTGTATGCAAGCCTATGTGTGTGGAAATGTTGTGTTTGTGCCTTTTCTTTTCTTTTCTTTTCCTTTATTTTCTTTTCTTTTATTTTCTACCAATTTAAAATCGCCTTTGGCTATTATTCTTTTTCAACCCACAATGAATACCATTTCTTTTACGTTTTTCACTCCTGCAAGACCTCTCGGCATTCAAGGTGTTTGTTGGCTTCTATCATGTGTGTCGCACAAAGTGATAACGAAAGGTTATATTGAATGATGAGTTTCGCTTTCAGACATGAGGGTGCACATGTTGCAGATAAAAATAATTTCCTGAAACAAACAAGCAAATGTAAGGTGTGGTTTATTGTAAAACAAAGTAAAGAAGCAATGGAATGGCGAATGATGTAAAAAAATAGAAATGTACGTGACAAAATTTCCAATTTATTCGATAAAATAAAAAACACTTTCCCTATTCAATTTGGTTTATAGCCCAGAGGCAAAGTAATTAAAAAATAAATTCGAATTAAATAAATGTTATGAAAGGAGTTCAAAGCAATGCTTTTAAATTGGATATATTTATTTATACTCGTATATTGAAATGAAATTTAAAAATATATTATGGCCACGAGCACTCACAAGTGGTGAATTGCCAGAAAGTTAACATGGTAGGGTAACAACGTAAAAAGACAATAGAAAGTGATTTTCCATGCACTAGGCTAAAACAGAAAGCTTTGATTTTCACACACATACTTACACAATTATTCATTACAATACTTCACTCAGGATTACGACCTAGCTTCTCACACGACTCATATTATACATGAGTGGCGGAACCCTACAGTGACTCCGAACGACAGATTGTTGAGAAACTTTTTCATGGCAATTTTATTTCACTCAGAGTTTTTGCTAGAAGTCTGTTGAGGGGAAGCTGCCGAAAAAATTTTTTTTCTAATTTCGTTTTGCTGGAGATGTCTGGCATGGGGTTTGAACCGAGGCCTCACTTCTAATAAGCCAACATACTACCTACTTGAATATGGAGACTTCAAGTTCGATTAAATGCTCATGCTTACTCAGTCTTTATTTCTCCCATTCCTGTGAGAAATATGTCAGAAATTATTTCACAAGATTAGGAGGTCAATAAAGAAAATCACATCACATTTGAATAGCCATGGGCGTAATGGACAACGAGCAATAAAGTACAATAATTGTTACACAAAAATTTACCATACAGAGCATCACATAGGAATAATTATCTAAAAATCGTACTTGATTTGTTTGAGGGATGTACGACTTTACAGATATAGATATATAAAATATGTAGCAACAAATACCCTGATCGTATGAGTAATTTTTTGGTTTGTTTTATAAATAAAATATCACTCATACGTTCCCTATCAAGCTGCAGTATAGGAGCGGTAGGAAATTGCTGTGTAGCATTTTACTCACGTACTTCTATGTTCGGCTGAAAATAATGACCCCAATCACTAGGATATAGTACCTAATTGTTATATATGAATGTTTAGTATGGTAAAAGCTGTCTTACCGTTTCGCTGGTAATGTACAAATAAATGCGTGTTACTAGCGGTTGATTACGACTGAAAGCATGGCTACGACTGAAAGCATGGACTTCTACACTCAATTTTTCAGACATCACAGTTAAACTCTGATTTATCTCACTCCGTCTATGGCACCAATGAAAATATTGCTGGCTTCATCACGGCGATCTTTCCTGGAAGGGAGAATAAGTTGGATTTCTATGAGATACTGCATTCTTCAGAGACAAAAGACTTATGTCCTTAATTTAACATAGAAGCAAATAATCCAGAGCAAAACCGTCAAAATTGGTTAATGAGTTATGGATGTTGCTGACTTGAGTGATGGTTTCTTGTTGCTAAATCATGCCAAACCGTTCAGTTTAGTTCAGTTCAAATATTTAAAGATACGTCTTCTTGCATTCCTAAGCAAAAATTTTAGATGACATACATTGGTTTTACCTACAGCGACTAAGTCGCCGCAGCAACCGGCAAGACGGGGTTTAAAAAATATTTCTTTCAGCCTTTTTAAACCTTAAATCACTTGTAGTGCTAAAGTTTTGAGCGACATTCACCACCTCCTAGTTTAAAAGAAATTTTTCATCAGCTTCAACAACATTTTGAGACTTCTCTGCTTTACTTACAACTTTTGGCAGCTATAAACTGTAGTACAAGAATTAAGTCATCTATGCGAAATAAATCGCTGTGATGTTAGTGGCATAAGGTGCTTTAGCTGCAGTTTTAAAATTATTCGACAAAACGCTGGCAGTTGATAAAATGACGGTAAATAAGTGTGTGTGAATATATTTAAATACTGTTGTCTTAGTAGTCCAAAGTAAGAAACACATCTAAGTTATCCTCTGCCGAATAGAAGCAATAAAGGCAGAATTAGCCGAACGTTTACGGAATGTAACGGAACGGATGTTCACGTCTAGCATGTGAAAGGTAAGGAGAACAATTCTCCAATGAATTTTCGGCAAGCAATTGAATTAATTTCGTGTCCTATAAAGGAACATGCCTTGCGTTATGTTCAGTGAACGTTTGGCTAATTTTACCTTAATGTTTGGAACAGAAGTGAAATTTCGTAAATGCCTTCTGTGAGAAAATCCATCAACTTAAACGTTCTTTAGAGGTATAAAGTTTTACGTGATATAATTTGCATATTTTTTCATACATTTTGTCCCCCTTTATTTTCTTTTTCTTTTTTTTGTCCTTTCGTATTTATTTAAAACGCAAGGCAAAAAAAGGACAAAATTCCAACAACCTTACCCAAAATATGTGAAAATATAAGACTTACGGGAATATTTTAAACGATAAAGTCATAAACATCATTATCTAGATAAAAAAAAAAAAATGGAGAATGAAGAAACGAAAGAAAAAAGGTAGAAAGAAAACTTTCTTATTCAAATATTTTTTTATAACATTTTGACTCCTTTGGCTTAAGGCTAGTACTGCTGACAAGCAGTCAGTAGTCATTGCTACTATTTCAACTGAATTTAATTAAATCACAATCACTTCTCTTTTTGGGACAGAATATAATTTCTTTTACACATTTTCTTTAATTAGAATACCTACACCTTGTAAAAGTTTTCATTTTATTTTCTACTTTTTATTTTTCATTTCATTTATTCAAATAAAGTTCAAAACATTTATTAACCTGAAAAGAATGGACATAGAAACACAGAAGGATATTAATATTTGTGGCACAAATGCTTTTTATAGTCCAAAACCTTTGGGAATATTTTAGAAATTTCGTATAAGAAATTCGTACCAAGAAAATATTATACGTGTAGCCAGTGAAAGCAGAAAATGAGCCTGACAGCTGTCGTAGTCTAGTAGTTTAAGTGTTGACCTGTTGACAGTGTTGAAGTGTTGACATATCCAACAAAAACGAAATATGAAAAAAAAATTTTTTGTCAACGACTTTCTTTCAAGAGTTAAGAATGATTAAAATCATCTTGAATATTTACTCAGAAAACAGTCGTCCGCAGTAGATACTAAACTGTATGTCTCACTCATGGTTAAAATTAATGCACACAACATGTGAGAAGCCAGGTTGTAATCCTGACTAAAGGGTTGCAATGACCAATTCAAAAATGTACATCAAATTCCTAAAGTATCGTATATACTCTCCATTAATCTGCCTATCAGTTTAAATTTGAAGCATTGGTTACTTCGAATCTGGCAACATTTATGTTACTCTATTGTTTCGCAAAATTCAGAATATTATCTCCACTGAACGTAATGAATCGATTTATGATTGAGCAACGTTGGGATTTATTGGAAATTGGAAAGCAAAGACAATCCAATGGAAATTGCATGAAAATGTCATATAAAATTTGGTCGCAGAGAAGGACCAACAGTACCCGGTATACGCAAGTATATTGCTAAAATTCTTGGAAATGGTTTCACTGTTGATGCGCCAAGACGTGAGCGTACTGTGCAGCGCTTACTCCCGAAAATATGAAAGATGTGGCTAAAGCTGTGCGTGAGAAACCACCAATATCAACTCATCATTGTCCTCAGGAACTTAAGGTTTCACGTACCAGTTTACATCGAATTTTGCAAAAAGATCTCGGTATGTCGTCTCACAAAATTCAATTGGTTCAAGAGTTTAAGCCGCATGACCATTCGCTTCATTTTAGCTTCGCTAGATGGGCCAATGAGAAACTGCACAATGATGTCAATTTTGCCAAAAAAAAAAATAATTTTTTTGAATGAGGCTCATTTTTATCTTGGTGGCTACGTTAATACACAAAATTTCTGTATTTTGGACTCAGAAAACCCACACATTGTTTTACAAAAGCAAATGCACCCATCATGGGTGACTCTTTGGTGCGGCTTGTGAAGCGGAGGCATCATTGGCTCATATTTCTTTCAAAATAGGGACGGCGCAACTATTACGGTCAATGGAGACACTTATCACACCATTACAACCGACTTTTTTGTACCCGGTCTTCATGGTAGTAATGTGAACGATGTTTGGTTCCAACAGGATGCTGCGACTTACCACACATTTCATGCCACAATAGAGTTATTGCTTCAAACGTTTGATGGCCGTATAATTAGCCGAATAGGTGATGTCAATTAGCCACCAAGAAGCTGCGAGGGAGACTATTTTCTGTGGGGTGCCGTTAAAGAGAAATGTTTTGCCGATAAACCAGAGACAAGTGAGCATTTGAAGGCCAATATTCGTGATGCCATTGCCGAGATACCATCCCAAACACTCAAAAACTGGTCCGATCGATTGAGGTACTGTGTGCCCCATATACATAAATGAAATCATATTCCATTTCTAACCGGAACAATTGTAAAAAAGAAAAGAAAAAAAGAAATTTTAAAACCGTTTCTCTTCTAAATGGCCCATCCTATACGAGTATATTACACGTCATTTAATATTTAACTAAGCAATACAAACATAATTACATGGTATACATATACTATACATTGTGTAAACAATGGAATGTATAGTGTGGCAATGATGACCATAATGATGCCTTATCATTATTGCTAATTAAAAATTTTTTAAATTATAATATAGCTAAAAATGGAGAGGAAAAACATATAATAGCACGATAGCAGACATATTGAGTTCATCCTCGCTATTATGTAACACATACATATATAGTATGTATGTTGTATATCACACAACATATAAACTGAAAACAAAAACATGATAATGATGATGATGCGATAATATTGATGAAACCACAAATAAGCGGTAGATTTCTATTGCATAACTAGTGTTTACAGTCATTAATTTTTCATGAAACATTATAATACGAGCATAATGCAACACAATACATGATTAAATGCACAATAAACCAAACAAAATAACAAAAATTTTAAAAATAAAAAAAACAAATTTTAAAAAACAGGAAAACAAATGTAACGTTTGTATGCGTTATTCAGATTTCAAATATTCTGGAAAAAGTGAAAATTTTTAAAATTTAAATTGTGAACTTACAAAAGGCTACATGAAATATGTATTGTGTCGTTTTTAAACGTTTCCGATGTTTCAATTTAAATAAACTAAAGTGAATGTGTTCTCCCTTTCCTACTTCCTCTCCTTTCCCTCCTGTCCTATGTTATCCTCTCTCTTTTAGGACGGAGCGCAATGGTTCAATTTGACCTCCCGGTACTGTACTTGTCTCAATGGCAAGTACACGTCCTCTAACCTAAACCCAAATCTAAGGTGGATGTGTAATACCATTGAAATTTTGTATTCTTCTAAGCGACCTATTTTAGTCAATATATTCGTGTGGAGTCCCTGTATCCAACATACATGATCATGCATATTTATCTTTATTTGTATAAACATAATTTAAGCTAGCACATAAGCACTCTTTCTCTCGCTATGTTAAGGTACGATATTTTTTTATATGTTACTTTTGGAAAATGTATCTTATGCTCTCTCTCAAACATGTTTGTTCTCTTGGGTATAACGCAATATTGTGAAGCGATTGCCCAACTCTTTGTAAATCAGGCTAAGCATTGTTTTTAAATAAAGAACAGAATTCATACTGTGTTGGCAAATAAAGTCCTACGCTATTGATGTCTTATGTCCATTATTTACATAAATTAGGTTGAATTTGACCCATGACATGAATTATGTAAATTTTGAGAACTCTTGTGGTCTGTACATAGTTCCCAAACTAATGTGACTTAAGAAAACCACACAAAAAAGTCTAACATTGTCAAATCATACGATCTCGTTGACCAGTTCGCATTATCTCTACGTGAAATGTGATCATGCCCTCAAATCGTTTCCAGTGATGTCCTGGCCAACGTCATTCCCACAGATATACGCATCCATGACGTCGATATCCCAAAATCCACACACACAGAATATTTTTTGAATAGCATATATACATAACCTTCAGTCAGGATTACGACCTCGATTCTAACACCACTTGAGTTATGTGTGTTAATTTCATACATGAGTGGCGGGGCCTACAGTTTGTAGTCGATGGTCATCTCAGAGTTTTGGACAGGAATCTGCTAAGAGGAAGCTTTCGCAGAAATATTTTTTCGAATTTTGTTTTGTTGGAAGTGTCTGATCTGGAGTTCGAACCGAACCATCATGTGTATTAAGCCAACACACTACCTACCAGACTACGGTTACTTCAATTTCAATTAAAAGCTCATGCTTAAGCAGTGTTTATTTCTCCAATTCCTGTGAAAAATACATCAAAGTGCATTCTTGCACAGAATTATGAGGTCCATACCGAAGATCACATCACATTCGAATAGCCATGGACTTAATGGAAAACGAGTAATAAAGTACAAGAATTTTTGGTACAAAAATTTACGACTCAGAGCAACTTATTTGAATGATTATTTAAATCCAATACAATCATATGTACTCCATATATTGTACATAGCTTTAGATATCACAATGCTTTTGATAAATACCAATCAATACTCTGGTCGTATGAGTAATTTTTTTTGCTTGTTTACAAAATAAAATATCACTCATACGTATTTATGTGTGTATTTAATTGAACTTGTCATATGAGCAGCAATTTAAAAAAATAATGCAAAATTTTTAATCCAAATATTTATTAAATATTATTATTTATTTAAATATTTTTTTATTCATTTTTATTTTTCGAAGAACAAAAAATTTTTCCATTAACATTTTTTAATTAAAAAGAAAACAAAACGCAAAAGATGTAAAAATTATTCAAAAGTGTAAATTAAAAAAAAAGAAAAAATTAATTGTAGGGTAACATATGTATCTTCTGTAATCCTAATTATTAGGATGTTCACAAGTTTACAAATTTTTAATAAATTTAGAAAAGAAAACGGATCCTGTTATTTCCAAGTTAAATCAAAAAAGACGTTTAAGAACAGAATTAAAGCCGATATTAAAATTTTGTGGAACACCCTTAAATCCATGCACACATTTTCTGTCATTATCAGTCAAGTATACAGTATTCTCTGATTATTGTCTTTGGATTATCTTGTTGCATGAATTGATTGCGAACAAGTCAATGGAAATTTTCTTGCATTTCTAGAGAATACAAAAGAATTGCTATTCATTCAACATTACTACAGCCATAAGGATTAAGCAAATATGTCAAGGATATGTTAACAAAGGAAACGAAATGGGAACACAAGAGTATTTTTATTTCGAGAAACAAAACAAAACTGATATTGTGAATACGAATTCCATGTAAAATCATTGAAACATTCTCAAAATTAAGATTATATTTGCTTGTCGATTCAAATGTCAAAGACGGCTTATAAATCTGGGAAATATTTGTTTAAATTTTCAATAATCAATCAACAACTCTTATAAGGTTTGGACTGTAAGCATATAAAACTAAAGGAGGAGAAAATCAAAAATGAACAGGCGTAGCGAATTGAAATTGAATAATGACTGTAAATCGTATAGAAAAAAAACATGCTCTTGAAAGCTCAAGAGCAATGAAAATTCAAATGAAAGAAACTCCACTCCAGGATAAGTATGTTTAAATAGAAATGCCGCACATTAATGAGTTCATGAATCACAAGTACTTTGTGCCAGTCGTTCAATATATTTCAGTGGGTTACACATTTTCAAAAGTTTTAAAATCTTGTTTGTTTTCTTTCAACGAAATATAAAACCCATCATTTGTCAAAGAGGAGTGCTTGAATCAATCAATCTTTGTTAATGCATTTATAAAACTTTTTTATATCAATTGTGTTGAAAGCAAATGATTGGAATTTAAAGAAGGAATTCTATTTTATTTAAACTTGGAACAGCGAAGTAGTGCTGAACACAGGCCAACATTATAATGAATACACTCATCCTATAAAGCTTACGCCTAAGCTTTACTCTGAGGTTCCTGACTTATTTTTTCTCAATTAATTCTGGGCCACTTATCGGTTTAAATTTTAAATATTGGTTCGAATCTGGCAACACTAATGTCATTCTATTGTGTCTCAAAATTCAGAATATTATCTCCACTGAACGTAATGAATCGGTTTCAGATTGGGCAACATTGTGATTTACAGGAAATTTATTTCCAAAGCACAGATAGTCCATCGGAAATTGCACGAAAATGTCGTATAAAATTTGGACGTAGAGAAGGTCCAACAGTGCTCGTTAAACGCAAGTATATTGATAAAGTTCGTGCAACTGGTTTCATTGCTGATGCTCCAAGACGTGAGCGTGCTCTCACAGTACATACACCCAAAAATATCAAAGCTGTGGATGATACTGTGCATACGTCAACATCAACTTGTTATTTTCCTCAGGAATTTAACATTTCATGCACCAGTTTACATCGAATTTTCCAAAAAGATCTCTTCAATTGTTTCCAGAGTTAAAGCCGCATGACCATACGCTTCATTTTAAGTTCTCTAGATGGTCCAACAGGAAACTGCACGATGATGTCGATTGTGCCAAAAGAAATCATCTTTTCGAATGCAGCTCATTTTTATCTTCGACACGTTTTAAGAACACCCACGCGTTGTCTTACAGAAGCCAATGCACCTTTCATGAGTGGCTGCTTGGTGTTTGGCTTTTGAAGCGAAGACATGCATTATTGGCTCATATTTCTTTGTAAATAAGGACGGCGCAACCATTAAGTATAAGGGAGACAACCAATTTTTTGTACCCGCTCTTTATGGTATTTGGTTCCAACAGGATGGTGCGTTTTGCACACATCTCATGCCACAATCGATTTATTGCATCAAACGTTTGATGGCCGTTTAATTAGACGATATGGTGATGTCAAATGACGGACAAGAAGCTGGGAGTTGGACTATTTTCTGTGTGGTGCCGTTAAAGAAAAATGTTTTGCTGACAAACCAGTTACATTTGCGCATTTGAAGGCCAATATTCGTGATGCCATTGCCGAGATACGACCCCATATACTTGAAAAAGTGCACGAAAATTGATCCGATCGAATAAGGTACAATGAGGCCAGCTGCGACATTCCTATGAATGAAATCATATTCCATTTCTAACCGGAAAAATTGTACTTCACAACAGAGAATTAAATTTGGCAAAATTTTAAATAATTTTTGTTTTATTGCATTTGTAAATTAAACTTTCAAACGCTTTACTCTATATTTACAAAGATTTTTTTCTCTTTCTTTTACAATAATTTTCTTTAATTTATTTGTTTTCATTGTCTTAACTTTCTAACATTCATTTCAATTAAAGCTCAATCACAGGCAGTATCAGACATATAATCTGTGTTACTGCTTTAAAAGCTTAAATTCTTGAGTTCATTAATTTGTAACAACCACAGTTGAAAGAACTCTTGGGAAATATTTTGCTGAGTGCTTATTGTAAAATTTCATTTCGACATAATTACTGCTGTTGTTGGCAGTTGTTTCGTTATGGTTTGCCTTGTTGTATTGGGCCATTGACCTTTTAAATATATTTCATAAATTGTAATACAATTGCATGGAATTTGTCGTAGAAATTACAAGTTCTTGTTGCTTTTTAATATAATCTATAAAAAAAAATTTAATTCTCATCAATATACAGCTTTGTTGTCTGCAGCTGTTGTCAACAAAATGGCTAAATCATGTTCATGGAGTCTACAACTTATAATTTTTTTCTTTTTGAATACTTATTCTGCAAGGAGAAAAATAAATTTTTTAATTAACAAGCTTTAGAATATAGATGGACATGAATCATAGACAACGACGAAGGTTCGTTGAATAGACTCTGATGCACTTGGCTACGTGACCTTTCTTTATATCGGAATGTTTTCTTCAGCGATAAGACCCAATTCTAAATGATTAGATACGTGAAAAGCAAAATATTCAAATTTGAGACGATACCAATACGCTTGATATCTAAAAGCGTGCAAGTCACTGTTTCTAATAAATTTTGGGCTGGCGACGTGCGTCATCGATCCATATTTGTTTTAAAACGACGTTGACTAGGCCGTCATTGTCTACGGCTAGCACTATAGATCGATGATGATCAACTTCTTTTGATCTCCATTATAAAAACTGGCCACCAGTGACTTATCGTTTCAACGGGACGGTGCTACGTATCACGGCTCATGGCGCAATGGATATTCTACGATATGGAAACTGGTCCCCGTGAAACTGGCCACCAAGATCATGTAATTTGACCTTGCATTGGATAATCTGGACACTAATGGCCTATAGTTTCGACAGGACGGCACTACTTGCCACACAACACACGGCACATTGAATGTCCTGTATAATGGATTAAGGATATGATCATCTCCAGTGCAGGTGATGTCAACTGACCACCGAAAACGTGTAATTTGGCCCCCCTTAGACTTTTTCTTGTGGAGTTTTCTTAAGTCGCTGGTGTTGGCGAATAAGCCACAAACCACAGTAGTCCTCAAAGCCGACCTATGTATATCATGTCATTGGTCAAATTCGGTCTGGCATATGCCATAAAGTAATGGACATTCGGAACAGGTCATGGTAGACATTTGAACGATGTTTAATTCTACATATGATGGCAAAAATTTCGATGTTATTTTACATACATACATTATTGTGTGCAACCCTTCTATAGATTCTCCACGGCAGTTATGTTGTGTGTTCATTTTTATACATGTAGTGGCGGGACCTGCAGTTTAAAGTCGACTTTGAAAGACAGACTTTTGAGAAAATTTTCATGGCAATTTTATTTAATCTCAGAATATTTGCCACAAGTCTACTGAAAGGAAGGCAGGGCAGAAATTTTTGTTCGATTGATTTTCTATTTCTTGAAATCAGTTCCATTACCCACTAATAGGTGGGCGCAACTAATTGTGCGAACAAGGCGGAATAACACTACAATTCTCTTAAAATTCCAAAGGCAGAATGAAGAATAGATAGATACACTCCTTTATTTCCGAAAATAAATCCAGAAAACAAAAATTTTAAGTTTCCTAACTAAAGTATGTTTACATTATAACTCGCAGAGAAAATTGCTTCTAATGTAACAATATTTCCGCAAACAAATTTTGCAAACAGATGCCCCTTTTTAATGTTTAAACTTCTAAGCAAATTTAATTAAATAAATTCGAATAGAATTATTGATCTTTTTTCTTTAATTTTATTTTCTTAGACTTACAGAGCAAATGTGTGCTCTTACAAATCGTTATTTGGATACGGAGCAGAAACATTATAATCAACAACAAATCAATCAAAAAAGAAAAAAAAATGTTGAAAAAAATGATGAATTTCTCTACCCTTCTTGATTCTGATAAGAATGAATGAAATATGAAACCCCAGAGTATAGAAAAAAAATACAATATTTTAAAAGGACTGAAATAATAGGAAAAAAGCAAACAAAAAGTTATTGACGGTCATGGCAAAATAAGTTACACTCCTCCCTCCTTCTAAATTGTATGCAAAGCTTGAAGCGTAAAGAGAATTGTGACCAGACACTCAGAGCTTCTGATGAAGCGACTCTTAAAGTGCCAAGTATCCATGCTTGACAGTTCCTCCAGATAATTTATATAGTAGTCACCAAGGAACCTTTTTCTCCTCCGACATTGTGCTGGGCTTTTACTCAATTCATGAAGAAAAGTTTCCTCTTTTTCCTAATCGCTGCAGCTTCTGCAGAAATCGTTTGCTACCTGCTCTAAACCAAAACGCCTCTTATGTATAATTCACAAAAAATATGCAAGTCATCGCATTCAAAAATGCAAGTCATCTACCACAAATATGCCAAGTCATCGATTGAAAAAATACAACTCATTGACTAAAAGCAACACTTCATTCGCCAAGAAATGCAAGTCACCGACTAAAGAAAATACCAGTTATCGAGCAAAGAAAATGCCAGTCATCGACCAAATAATTCAAGTCATCTACCACGAAAATGCAAGTCATCGATCCAAAATGTGTAAGTTAGCCACATAAAGCTACAAGTCATTCGTCAAAAATATGCAAGTCATCGACCACAAAAATGCAAGTCATCGACCACAAAAATGCAAGTCATCTACTAAAGAAAATTCAAGTCATCAACAAAAAAAAAAAAGCAAGTTGCAAAAATACGACGTTTTGTTGGGTATATATATAGAAATGGATATTAACTCAATGAGAATTATTAAAATTTCTAAGTACATTCATAAAGCACTTTTTTGCTCATACGGTAAAATGTAGCTTCTTCGCCTATATCTTCGGTTCCATTTAAAACTCAATCCTAAGGAAAACTATTTTGGAATCATTGATACCATATCTATCCAGTCCACTACCCCCACAAGTCCATTTTTATTCGATTTTGACAGATTTATATAGAGCACTTCTATTCTTCTATTTTGACAAAAAGTTAGCTTCGTCGGCCATATCTCCGGTCCCAATTAACACCCGATGACATCTTCATGGATTCTTTTAGGCTCCTGAGTTTCACTTCCATGCAGGCGGTCATTTTCGTTTTGTTCAGATTGATTTTTACATTTGTTCGTTATACGGAGTACGAAATAAAATTTTTCTTCGTCATATGAAGTATTCAATAGAAAAATTTGGTTGTTCGCCATGATGTTAACTGAATCAAATTTTTCGTTAAATTGCAAAACTGCTGTACTTTGAAATAAATATAACAATAACGAAATAAACGTTTTACCATGTAAGACAGTGTAGTGTGTCAAAAGGGAGTCAAGTAAACAAGAACTGAAACCAGAAAATAAAAAATTTTTTTTATTATTTTCTGAATATATTTCTATGGACCCTCAAATACTCGTATAATTCTTAAGCACTTTTCTGTTCACTTTGTTTTTTTATAAGAATACATGTAAAAGCACTTAAAAAGTACACAACCCTAGTAACAGGCACACGCATACACCACTCACTTCACATCTGAGCAAAAAACGAAACGAAATTTTATTATTGAAAAGTTATTAAAAACTTTTGCAACATGAATTGGAAAATTCAATTCAATTTCCTTGAGCATGTGGGCTGGTGTATGTGAACGTGTAATGTAAGACTAAGCGTGTGATTGTGTATGCGAAAAAAAAAAATTTAAGTGTCTCCGTTAGTTAGAATGTATTTATTAAGGTAAGCTTTTTTATACGCACAACATGGTATACACAGACAGACAGACATACACAATATTCATAACTTTAATATATATTTTCATAATGGTTTTGTTACCGTTACGTTGTTCCTGTTGTTCTTGTTGTTTTTGTGTTGTTACTGGTCTCTTTTTTGTACATAAAGTTCACACACATACATACATAACGGTCTTTATACTTAAACCGGCATGTGTACATAGTAGTTGTGAGTGGGTGTTAGTAGAAGAATTGATAGAAAAGCTTTTTGGCACAGGTGTTGAAATACAGCAGACATAAAAAGTCACTCAAGAAAATTAAATTATTTTTATATGAATGTACGAGTATGTGTGTGTATGTATGTGTGTATAAAGTAAAACTTTTTTTTTAATTTTTTTTTTATTTTATTGAAAAATAAATGAAGAGAAGATTAAAAAATATTACAAATTTAATTTAATGTAACACTTAAAAACATTAACACATGCCCTCTTGGGTAAATAATTTCAAAAGAATTATGATGATTAGAATTCTTTCCCACTCCGTATTTAATTCTGATTCTGTTTAGCTTGATCAAAGAGAGTTATATGGGCTCTAAGCAAGTAGCCGTATTAACCCATCTTTCCTTTCCAACTGTGTAAAGTTTGTGTGCTTGCGAGAAAAATTGATTCGAATTTTTGTATTCCACTAGCCTGTAGCTCCTAGTATTTTTTTTATGCAACCATCGTTTTGCATCCGTTTTTACAGCGCCGCTAAGGCAACATCTGTGTCAATTTCTACAATTTTCAAAGTAGAAAGAGTTACTGTTCACTAAACTTTAATTAAAACTTTTGTTTAATTAAAATTGAAAACCCTTTTAATGCTGCAACACACGTATATAAAAATAAATAAGAGTATAATTTTCAGGTTTTTTTTTACAAATGGAGTCTATTGAGTAGTGTATTGGTCGTGATTCAACCTCTTACTGACACAACTGAAACAAAACGAAACATGAAGAATATTTCTTCGGCGACTTCCTATCAGCAGTCTTCTAGAAAAGTCTCAGTGAGTAAATAAAATTACCATGAAAAGTATCTCTAAAATTTGGAGTTCGAAGTCCACTTTAAACAGTAGGTCCCGCCACTCATAAATAAAACAAATACACACCACATAGGTGGAGTGAGAAGCCACCACCTTAAACTGTAGGTCCCACTACTCATGTATAAAATGATCACTCACAACATCAGTCTTGCAAGAAGATACGTTGTAATCCTGACTAAAGGGTTGTAATTACCGATAATGGTACATGTATGTGTAATAAAATTGTTTTATCAAAATGGGTGTTCTGCTAGCGCTTCGTTCATTTTACGATCTTAATAACCGCCCTACCGAGAGGACTATGTTGCAAATAAATTCGATTCCACTGGTTCAGTAAAGAGTTGACCAACATACGTACGTCGACGAAAAGCATAATCTGTCGAAAACATCACCATTTACCGAGGCAAACGATTTTGTGTTTTTCAGAAGACCACGGTCTTTATCAGACTGTAGCTTAAGTATCCACCTGTGTAAAATTCAACTGAAGGAACAGAAAGCAATCGTGTATTCACTGAATGGGCTCTTGGGTATTTAGTAATTTGCATCGTAAAATCCGCTTCAGCGATGAGGCCTATTTCTGGATGAATGGATACGTGAACAACTGAAATTGTCAAAATTGTAATATGAAATCCATCGACATTCTTTCTGGGCGCTTCAGTGTCTCGTCCGTCTGGGTCCCTGGGCACAGTGCCGACGAGCTCGCCAAGGCTGGTGCACTCCTTTCAGAATCCTCTTCAATCGACGTGGGTATGCCACTAACCTCGGTTAAGTTGGCCATTGCGCAGAAATTCTTTCGGGACGACAACCTATCCTGGGTCAATGATGAGTCCTGCTCCACCGCTAGACTCACTTGGCCCTTGATGGATAGAAGGCGCACCAACCAGTTACTCGTACTGGGTCGTAGCATCATCTCAATCACTGTGGCCATGCTTACAGGTCATTGTGTTATGGGTAGACACATAGAAAGCATACAGCTACTATTTAATGACTTCTGCCGTAGGTGCAGATCCGCTGAGGAAGAGGAGATTGTTATCCAATATCTTTGCCAATGCCCATTTCTTGCGAGGTGCAGGTATAGATTATTTGGCTATTCAATCTTCAGCTTGACGGAGCTATCATCTATGGATGTCAAGGATATAGCTTCGTTTATCAAACATTCGGGCTGGTTTTAAAGCATAGGGCAGCTGCAGCCCTTGCGCTGATCAACTTCTTCTTGGTCAGAACTTGATCATTACAGTTTTCACATGTGGCGTCACAACGGGTCACTATGCGTGCTCAAGTGACCTTTTGGTATCAAAGCTACCACTGCCACTTAACCTAACCTAACATGAGATGCAGAACCGTCCAATGCATTGTGAAAATAAGTCGTTGGTTTGTGTGGATTTTAGGCTACCGGCGTTATAAATTCATATTTCTTTCAGACCGACACCCAGGCTATCGGTGTCAACTATAAGCATTATAGGTTAATGATGAACAACTTCTTCTGAATTGGATGAACAACATGTAGTTTTAATAGGACGACGTTATGCTTCCAACTCCAGCTCAAACCAAATTTTATATTCTACACGATCGATCTTAAGTCTTGGATAGATCACGTGGAGGTAATGTGAATTGCTCAACGAAATCGTACGAGTTAATCCTGTTTGATTTTTTCTTGTCGTGTTTTCTTTACATGGAGGTGAATGTACCAGTGTCATTTCCTATGCTCTCCACCCAAATGCACAAAATGGAATATTAAGGTTAAAACAAACAAAAAACACTTTCTAAATAAGAAATCTTGCATTGGTTGATATAAATTATTTTAAAAAAATTTTTGTTGTTCTTTCTTTGTGGTCCTCTAGGTGTAACTTTGTAGGCATTTGTGTTTCCATTATTCCTTTTGGATACTTTTCAATTATAAAAAGTTTTATGGCATATAATTTGTACAGCATTAAGGAATTGTAAGGAAGAAGTTACAAAAAAAGATTTTTTTTTCATTTTCTTTGAATTTTTTTCAAGAAAGTTTCCATACCACAATTAACATGTTGCTTTACATTTGATGGACGGAACAGTAGAAAAAATAAAAAGAAATATTTTGTTGCAAATTTCTTGTTTTCTGTTTTGGCCAAAAATTATAGCTTTATTAACAATTGCTTTATGGGTCATAAGCAACAAAACAAGTTTAATTTTTTTTCTTTTGTTCTTAACTAAAAAACCTAGTTCATTATGATTTTATGTTGGCTTTGTCACCAACTGCCAAAGGAAAAATAATCGAAACATTTAAATGCGAAAACTGAATATTTAAAACTTTTCCTCACTTGACGTGAACTATTAAGTGCAGGTAAAGCAACGCATAAGTAGCATTGGTTTCTCAAAAGCCATGAACATTAAGTTGCCGTACAAACATCAGAAAATAATGTCAAAGAAATTCGGAAAATATGAGAAAATATTTTAATTAATGAAGGTTTCTAAGAAGTCAACTCAAGGTACTTGACAACTACGGATAAAGTTGTTAATAAGATTTATGGCTTAAATAAATAATTAATGGCCATAATACTTGGCAATACGATATGAAATATTTTTTTTTTTTAAATTTTAATAATACTCTGTTAATTACGGAAATTAATTTCAACTCATATTTTATAGTATAATTAACGTCATTACATTATAATTTCTTAAAAAAAAAATCAAAACAAAAATTATTTGTTGTGAATATAAAATGTCTGTAAAATATATTGCCACGGAAATAAGGGGCGATTTTTTAAGAGCTATAGGAAAATTAAAAAAAAAAACACATAAAATTCCGAAAAATGCATGAAATCTTTATTGAATCGATAGTACGGTCCATATAATTTAATGTTTGAAGATTATTTCATGTAAATGTTGACCGCGACTGCGCCTCAAATGGTCCATCCGCTTAGTCCAATTTTGGCATACTCTTTCCAACATTTCGGCCGGTATCTCACGAATAAATGCTTCAATATTGTCTTCCAATGCGTCAATTGAAGCGGGCTTGTCAGTATAGACATGAGCATTAATATAGCCCCACAAAAAATAGTCTAAAGGCGTTAAATCGCACGATCTAGGCGGCGAATTGACCGGTCCCGAACGTGAAATAAAATGTTCACCGAACTCGCCTCTCCATAAGTCCAATGTTACGCGTGCTGTGTGGCATGTGGCACCGTCTTGTTGAAACCACGTGTTATGCAAGTCAAGCTCTTGCATTTTGGGCAAAAAAAAAGTTGGATAGCATCTCACGGTAGCGCTCACTATTCACAGTTACGTTACGATTCGCAGCATCTTTGAAGAAGTACGGTCCAATGATGCCACCAGCGCATAAACCGCACGAAACTGTGACTTTGTCTGGATGCATTGGTAGCTTTTGCAATGCTTCTGGCTGATCTTCACTCCAAAATCAACAATTCACTCCAAAATCGACCGCTTCAGTGGGTCGATTAAACTGACCATATAATGGAAGAAGCGCGCGACGAACTTTCTTAACAGAGCACGCATTTTGATAATAAAATTCAATGATTTGCAAGCGTTGTTCGTATGTAAGAGGATTCATGGTTAAATTATAGACCAAACTGAAGATGTTTGACAGTGCAACAATACACGAAACGTGCGTGAGCTGTTTAAACCAGTGTTGCCAAAAAGATAATAGCTACAAAATCACTCGTTACTTTAAAAGTGTGTAAAACACCCATATCCTTAATGAGCTATAAGGACTTAACTTGCAATTATTTTCTTGTTATTGTTAGAGTTTATGTTTACGTCTCAGCAAATAAGACCTTTGGGACTGAAATTTACAGTAAAAACAAGATTTGTTTTGTTAAGATTTATTCTATGACCTTAAGTATGTTAATAATTAAGCTTTTAAACTGCTTTTTTTGCAACACTAAGACTGTAAAAGTTAAACAATAATATTCATATTCATTAAAATAAATTATAATTCCCACACATACACATCGTGTTATGAGTGTAAAGTGGCAGCCACAAACCATGGCACTGGTCACCACAATGTTGAAGAAGCAGAAGCATAAAGCATTTCTGTTCTACTCGCATGGTTGCCATAGGGATGTTTATCTAACCCGGAGACTCGCGCGTCTATGCTTACGATTTTTAAAGCTGTCAAGCGTAAAACTAGCCACGCTTATATGTAATAGTAATGTGCACGCGTGTTTATGTTTTTTTGTTTTCAGTTTTCTTTTGTGTTTTATTTTCTAAATTTAAAACAAGCTAAATAGTCCTTTGCCGTACAGAAAGAGGACAAGGTTGTTGATGGTAGCAAAAGCAAACGAACCGTAACAACAAAAGAGAGAAAATAAAGAAAGGATAACTAGTGGGTGCCAAGGGATATAGTTTGTGTAACACATATTTTGAAAAAGAAAACGAAACAAAAAAATATTTTGCTTGTTTAGCAAAAATTCTACACTTTTAGCTTCGTTTACCATGTTGGGTGCTTTACGCAAAGCATTACGTAAAGTAACTGTAAATGGATCTCCACTTATTTGCTAATGTTTTTTAAGGGAACATAATGGAAAACTTTGCAACATAAAATGACAGTCGTCGAAAGTTTTCTCACCTAATGGCAAAAGAAAATGACTGCAACAAAGGCGGAAAAAGGGAAAAAACTAGTCTTTGTGTCTGAAATAATAAAAGTAAAGCAAAGCAAAAAAATAATATAATATGCCACGAATATTTTCTATGGACAATGGGAAATTACATACATGCAGTACTATGCGTAAATAAAGGGCGGGCCACCTATCGGTTTAAATTTAAACCATTGGTTATTTCGAATCTCGCAATGATTATGTACGTCACTCTATTCTGTCACGAAATTCAATATATTTACTCCACTGCACGGAATGAATCGATTTAGGCGTGGGCAACGTTGGAATTTATTGGAAATTTATTTCCAAAGCAAGACAAAATTTAATCACAGAGAAGGACCAACAGAGCCCGGTATACGCAAGTTTATTGAGAAAGTTCGTGAAACTGGTTTCATTGTTGATGCACCAAGACGTGAGCGTGGTCGTACAGTGCGTACACTTGAAACTTTCAATGTTGTGGCTAAAAGTGTGCTTGAGAATGCTTCAACATCAACTCGTCATTGTCCTGAGGAATTTAACATTTCACGTCTCAGTTTACACTGAATTTTGCGAAAAGATCTCGGTATGACGTCTTACAAAGTTCAATTGGTTCAAGAGATAAAGCCGCATGACCATCCGCTTTATTTTATCTTCGCTTGATGGGCAACTGCACGATGATGTCGATTTCTCCAAAAAAAGCATATTTTCGGATGAAGTTGACATTCATCACGGTGGGTATGTTAATAAGCAACATTGTCGTATTTGAGGCTCAAAAAACTAACAAGACCTAAAAAACCTTAAAAAATGCACCCATATGTTAAATGAAGACGGCGCAACTATTACGGTCAATGCAGACAACTATCGCACCATGATAACCGATTTTTTTGTACCCCCTCTTCAAGGTATTGCTGTGAACGATGATTGGTTTCATCAGAGTGGTACTACTTGCCATACAACTCATCGCCACAATCGATTTATTGCGTTAAACTTTTGATGGCCGTTTAGTTGGTGTCGATATGGTGATATCAATTGACCGCCGAGAAGCTGCGATTTGACCCATTCTAATATTTTCTAAAGGGCACCGGGAAAGAAAAGTGTTATGCCGACAAACCAGAGACAATTAATCATTTTAAGGCCAACCTTCGTCAATCCATTGCCGAGATACAATAATTTTGTCCAATAATTTTGACCAATTGAGCCAATTGAATGAAATAACATTCCAATTGTAACCGCAACAATTGTACTTTACAACAAAAGAATAAATTTAGATAAATTTCGAACGTTTTTGTTTTATTTCAGTTTGAAATTTAAACTTTTAAATGGCCCACCATATATTAAGATATTCTTTAGTTAAGTTAGCCATCCATGGCATATCAGTTTAATTGCCTTAAATTCTAAGACAACAATTGCTTATTGTTATTTGTATTGTTGTTGTACATGTTTTAAAAGCTTACATTTTCTACATTTAAATTTACATTCTTTAAAATTAAAATCTTTACATTTCGTTTATTCACTATAAAAATAATTTTCTCATGTACACAAATGACTTTTACTGCCTCAGCCATAAATTCAGTTTGAAATTTGAAATTCATTATGAGAGCAAAATCTAATTGTTTCTCATTTTAACTTTAAATTATTGTTTGTATTTAAAAGTAATATTACATTTGGTCTGCTTGAAAACATTTCAAATAAGAATTGTTAACACACTCTTATAGATTCCGGACAATGCACGTATTTATTACAAGGCATGTTGTGCATTCTTGAAATTCCTTTTAAATTTCTGTGTGGTGCTTAAAAGTATTAAAATTTATTGCACTTTTACAAATTTTGTATTCAAAATTAAAATTAAATTTATATTTATGTTTTTTTTTTGTTGCTGTTGTTGTATTTTTTTTTTTCTTTTTTCTTTCTTTTTGTGTTCTAAGTCCTGCACTAGACCATGTAAAAGGTGTGTATTTAGATTTCCTTATAATTCCGACACGGAAACTTTTGCACAAAATTTATAAAATATCACCTATGTAAAGTTTGCATTTTGTGTGCGTAAAGTGTGTGTGTATAGTTTATATGTATTCGATTTCATATCTATGCCAACCAAGCCGTTCTTTTCAATACTGAGACCTGTTATGACGGCATATAAAAGGTTTTTAAAGCTTCTAATACAATACGATGTATCCTTCCTTGGCAAATAAAATAAGGCTGTATGGAATAATTTATTCGCCGCTTAGCTGTCTTACGGCTTTTGTGACTATGCCCAGGAACCCATATACGATTAACCATTAAAACCGATTGCCATTACAACCATCCAGTCAGGATTGCGGCCTAGATTCTCACACCACTCATGTTGCGTGCTCTAATTTTATACTTGAGTGGCGGGACTTACAGTTTAACGTATGTAGTTGAAAGTATATCAACCACATTTAGTTTATCAATATTTGATGTCGTGTACACATTCTCCAATTACTGAAGAAATTTATCAAGGCACTGAATCGAACTTATCGTGTGGTTTTAGAACTGGTAAGTGCAACATGTATATATATATATATTGATATATGATCTAAATCTTGAAGAAGACCCATGAAAACTATCAAGCTTCTCATAACACTTAGGTTTTGTGTGTTAATTTTATACATGAGTGGCGGGACCTACTTATAGTTTATAGTCAACTCCGAACGACCGATTTTGGAGAAAGTTTTTCATGGCAATTTTATTTATTAGCAGAGTTTTTGCCAGAAATTCTTGGGAGAAAATGCTCGGAGAAGTATTTTTTTGTACTTCGTTTTGTTGAAGATGTCTCAACTGGGGTTTGAACCGTGGCCGCAAGTCTAGACTACAGCGACTTCTACAGCATCATTCTGCTGCTAACGTGAAGATGTGATTTGTCTTCCAAACTCCCCCCAGACGTAATATTCTTGCACAAGGCTCCGACATGACTTCAAGAGAGTATTTAGGAGATCATTTGGCAGTAGGATTACGTAGTCGCTAATTCTGAAACAAAAGTCAACTAAAGCCCTTGTTGTTGTGTGCATGGCGAAGAATATCGAAAAGAAAACGTTAAACAAACCTGATGCATCCAATGACAAATGGATTAAATAGAGTCTTAACGGATAATACATTAACATATTGGTTCTTTGAATTTCAAATTTACAGCGAGGTCTTCTTGGGGGTACGTACACTCTTGTGGTGATTTCTTATGATTTCTGAAAAAGATTAAAAAGTTTTTGTTTTATAATAAAAGAGAAGTAAATAAATAGAACAAATACAAAAAACAACAATTATTTTTAAAAATTATTGCCTAAAACTCATAACATTGCGTATATATGCACTATATGTATGTTTATACATAGTAATTGCTGTAGCCTAGTAGGTGTACTGTGGTAGTAAGTAGGTAGGATTGAAAGAATTGCTTTGCTTTAAAATACTTTTCAAATTGGTTACTAGAATGAATCAAACATTTTTAAAGTAAAAATTCATAATTTGTGAAAAATTGCTTACCATTGCATACGTATGAGTTATTTGCTATTATGCGCAAATTGAAAATATTACTCATACGTCCAGTTGAGTACTATTGAATGATCGAACTATACAAGCATAAAGAAAGTGAGGGTTTATTTTAAATTTAAATGGAATTATTTTATAAGAACGAAATAGGAAATATTTTATACTGAATCAAATGTTTTTATTTTCTAATCCTATAAATACAATACTAGCAACTGCATCTGAGATAAATTTAAGCAAATTAAATCAAATTTACCTACTTTTCACAAGCGAATAAAAATCAATAAAAAAAAACGAAACGATTTGAAACGAAGTGAATGAAATGGTTGGATTATAAACTAAAGTGTACGTACTTAATTAGGAATTACATCCCTTCTGTCAGGATTACCTCCTAGCTTTTCACACCACTTATTTAGTGTGTATTAATTAGTACATGAGTGGCGGGACCTTTAGTTAAAAGTCTTATCTGAACGACAAATTTTTTGAGAAACTTTTCATAACAATTTTATTTATGCTGAGAGGAAATCTCCGAATAAATATTTTTTTATTACATAGTTAGTTTTGATGGATTCTTACCAGGGCCTGATATCTAATCATAATGTAGAATAATGCACTTACGAGTTGTGGTTCTAATATTTGGTGAAAGCGTAGAACTTCAGATGTTTACAATACGCTGGGCGAAGTAATGTGTAAAATTTTTTTCGCATAAGTCTTTCACACCATTTTTAACTAGTTTCAGCCGTTAAAATAGTTTGTGTTGTAAAAAGTATTGTATCTACAGCCAGATACACAATGTTCATGTGGTTAAAGTATAAGACACAATTTAGACACTTTACTCCGTTTTACCTTTTAAGCAACTTTAACAGCATAAAGTTGAAGTAAATACACTAACATATACTGACACGCACGCATATGTATATACTACATATACATACAAAAGTATATAAAATAATATTAATATAGATATTAAAGTAGACTGCCTACTAACTATGGATATAAGTATACGTACATACATAAATAAGTCTTCATATCGTAATATGAAATGTAAAATATTCTAAAAACGAATGCCTTGACAATCTAGTTAGTTACACTAATAGCGTGAGGGTTTTTGGATTGATTCCCATCGGAGTTACTGGTCTATTGAACTAAGCTGAGCTTGAGTTCTCAGTTGCTTAGATACATAATTTGTTTTTACAGCTCCTCAGTCTGGATTACGTGGCGGGACCTACAGTTGAAAGTCGTTCCAGAACGACAGATTTTGGAGAATTTTTTCATGATGATTTTTCTTACTCTCCGGGTTTTTGCTAGATACCTGCTGAGAGGAAGTCGCCGAAGTAATATTTTGTCATATTTCGTTTAATTCAAGATGTCTGACCTGCTGTTTGAACCATGACCATACGTCTAATAAGCTAACACACAACCTGCTAGACTACGATGACTTCTAGTTTAGCTCTTAATATTAAAAAATTTTTCTCCTTTAAAAATCCATTCTTTAGAAAGTGTGTATTTAAACTGGCTTGTATTTCAGCTAACGAAATGCTAAGTGTGCATACATAGAGCTTATATGTATGCATATAGAAGAGACCATAGAATGGCAACAAGAACTTCTATTATAATACCGTAATCTATGGTATTTATGCTGTAAGCCATTGTGAAAATGAAAATTATTATCATTTATAATCCTATGAATCTACTTTGTTCCAATTAAGGACACACACGTATTCTCCTGTACGCCTCCTGAACACACACATACTTTAACATGCACAACATCCGACAGCAGGACACTGGCTAAATTTGATATTATCGTTCTATTTGTATGTGTTTGTTTGTGCTCTATTATTATATATATGTATTTATATAGGATGGTGTCTTTGTAAGCGTGTGGGTGAATGTGTATTGGACTCTTTGTTATCGGTTAGAAAATTAATACTTTTACGTCCATTTATTCCATTTAGCCATTGCCCTACTCTGTATTTAGTTGCTGCTTAAATTACTATTTTTGCCTGCTGTTACCGATGGTGTGTGCAGAATGTCTGTTGAATTATTAAATTTCAGCTGCAAGTTCAGTGTTAAAACCTTAAGCATTGAAATATTTAATGGGGAGAACTGTTTGTGCTGTTAAATTGATTCATGCATAAAATGCGTGGCCTATTCTCTTAAGTTTACTTTCGTTATTTAATTTTCTTTCTTTCCAGCATTTAATAGCTGAAAAACCATGAAAATAATCTGTACATATCTTGTGGATTTTTGTAATTTAATTCCATTTTTATTTGTTCCTAAAAATTATATTTATTAAGGACTTATTTAGGGCATATGGCTTAAAGGTTGAAATTGTTTTTTTTTTCTTTTATTATTCGCCTTGTTAATGAATATTTTGTTTCGCTTGCTTGTTTTAATTAATAAACATGCACAACATAACTCATGTCCAGGAATATTTAGTTGCTTCGTTACAGCAGCAAAGATTGATTACGTAATTGTTTTCGACACGTTGATTGATGATGTTACAAGGCTGGCTTTTGTTTTCGTGGCATCTTGTTTTATTTTTGTTTATATTTTTGTTAAATAGTTTTGTTTTTATTAATTTACTGTCTGCCAATATGGTGCGTATATTTAACTTAATTATCTGTAATTAAAATCTTCAAATATTTTTGGTAATTTACTTACTTACCTAAGAGGCTATTACAGCGTTTTAGTCAAGATTCCAATCTAGCTTCTCACAACACCCTTATTGTGTGTGTTATATTCTTGTTTGAATATATTCGCCCGTGTTCGTCTTCCATATGCAGCTTTAGGTGCTTAGTTGAGGGGAAATAGATATGGTTATACCGTAGATTTGTGTCATGAAGTGTTACAGAAAGAAAAATGACAGAAAAGAAAAAGGAAAAACTTTTACAAAACTTGTCATTAACATTTGCCAGTTGACAGTTGTAATGAGCATGTGTATGAGTTAGAAATAACGGAAGTTATTGTCAAAGTAGTTTTACTTTTGATCACTTAGAAATTTCAAGTTGAAAAAAGTATAACCAACAACAATAACATCATAATTTTATACGAAGCCCTCAGTGACAAGGTGACAATTTTTATTTCTTGTGTAAAAATCAAAGCCTGCCAACAAAATTCCCCTTTAACCTAAATAATTGGTTCATAAATACGTTTGAGGTAATTAATTTGGAAAACTATTTTGATTAGAAAGTTTGGAAAAGTTGTAGAACAGATACAAACATACATAATTGGTCATTAGAATATTTCAGTTAGGATTACGACATAGCTTCTCAAGCCAGTTATGTTGTGTGTGTTAATTTTATAGATGATTGGCGGGACCCTTTTTTTGAAATTTTTGAGAAGCATTTCATAGCAATTTCATTTACTCTCAGAATATTTGCCACAAGTCTGGTGAGAGGAAATCGTCGAAGAAATATTTTTCATATTTCCTTTGGTCGGAGATGTCTAACCTTGGCTTCATGTCTAATAAGCCAACGCACTAGAATACGGCGACTACGGTGGAACAAATAAGTACGCGAAAATAAAAAACAATCCGAAGAATTCATGTGACTTATGAAAACCTTAGAAATAAGTCTAACAGGATAAAATCTCACGATCTTGGTGACCAATTCACATCACCTCCAAGTGTGACGACCACTTCCATACTTAAATAGCTCCTGCAGAATATCCAATGTGGTATGAATTGTATGGTTCTTAACGCCATCCTATTGATAAACTTCAGGGCAAAAGAATTTCATAATCATTGACTTATAGTGCTCGCCGTTAGCAGTGCAGTCCTGGTTCTCAGAACAATATTGTCCTATGATGCCACCAGGCCGTAGTCGTCGTATTCTGATAGGTAGTTTGTCTGCCTATTAGACGTAGGGCCACAGTTCAAAACCCAGTTCAGATATCTCCAACAAAACGAAACATGAAAAATATTTCTTCGGTGACTGCCTCAGCAAATTTCTGGCAAAAACTCTGAAAGTAAATACAATTTCCATGGAAAAGTTTATCAAAAATCTGTCGTTTGGGGTATGCAGGTCCCACCACTCATTTATAAAATTAACACACACAACATAATTGGTGCGAGAAGCTAGGTTGGAAGCCTGTCTCCAGCAAAAATCCACTCTACACAATCACTTGTTCAGGATGCAAAGGTTCACATGATCCAGAAATGAACTTCAAGTTGACTTTACTATAAAAACTGGGGTCAGATAGAACAATAATGATAAAACAATTTTACTGATAAATCCATCCATGGTGGTTTGATAAAACAGACTAAATAAATAACAACTAATTTGACAGATATGCCTTCACGGCTCAAACCCCAGCTCAAAAATCTTCAACAATACGAAATATGAAAAATATTACTTCGACGACCTTTTTCTGAGCAGATTTCCGGTAAAAACTCTGAGATTAATTAAAATTATCATGAAAAGTCCAACAACCTTTTGCTAAAAAATTCACATCCTATTTTTTAAATTAAATTTCTTGATTAAAAATTCTTCCGTAATTACCTCCTTGAGAATAATTTTGAGTAACTCAGGTTATTTTCAATTTTCTTTTAATGAGATTTTTCCTTTTCTTATATCCTATTAAATTACATATTCTGCCTTCATTACAAATATTTCCTGATATGCCTTCCAACAACAAAAACAAAAAAAAAGAACCCGTATAGCATTTCACAATCAAACCACAATAATAAATTACTTGGTCTTGGTATTAATTTTCTTCGATGTGCCTGTGGTTTAAAAGATACCTCTTCAATACTCATATTCTACTGATGATGGCTACACTTTTTAAAGGAGAGCCTTTCTTCTACATTTTCCCTCTCTTTCTTAATCATTTTCTTGTGTGCCTTCATTATCTCCATTAAAAAGGTATGCAATCCCTTCCGGCTTTGTGAAAATAATACCCCAGTAGTGTAGATTTGATAGAAAATATTTTAATATTTTACTTGTGTGTGCCACAAGTTGCCCTACCACAAACAAATAAGAAAATTCAAACAGTAGTGGCTGTATGATGAGTAACTGGATGAGTTTGTGACATAATAAACCATTAGTCATGGTGTTGCACGTGGTATTTGTAAGTTTTTCTTGTCATACTCGATTGAAAAATGTTTAAAATGCGTAACACGTTTCTCGGTAATGAACTCTCAAGGGAACTTTATGTTAAACAGCGTGTTAAAGATATTGAAAATTACCTTCCTTTGAATATTATTTAAAGAGAAGAAAATAGTTGGGAGCGTTCACGAAGAACTAATGGCCTGTAGCACAAATATTTGCATTACAAAACTTGAAACTATACATTATTGTTGACCTTTCATGAAGCATATTTAAAAATAACGACCCTATACTCCACTTAGGGGTAAAAACAAGATAAATGATATTTTGTTTATAGAAGGAAAATTCCAGATAATTTTGAAGCAAATCCTAATTGAATAACTTGTATTTCTAATTCCGTTTTCTAAACGAACTCATATAGCTCCTTGGTTTTTGTGCCGTCTACTACTGGATACAGCAGTTTCGAAATGCGGCAACCAGGTATGTTGTACCGTTTACGGTTTGTTGAGTTCCATATAATAACCCCTCTATCGTCTCCAACTCAGATATTTCTGATCCCTTCCGTGCCATTTCGTCCTCTTTTTGGTTTCCCTTTATGCCACAGTGGAGACGGGTGTTGTGTAGACATTCACATTTCATATTGTCCATGAAACTCCTGACGAGGATTTGACGAGCTGGGATCCTAGCGCCTTGTTTGCTGCTTGACTGTCCACATATATGATCAAATTCAATGACTAACTGTCTTCACATCGAAAACCATTCTGAGCTTGTTGAATACAGCAGAAACAACAATCAAAGGAAAGTGCTTCACAAATTTCGATAACCTTAAACAATTAATACAGACTGCGTGGTATGATATACCGGACTCGGTGTGCAAAAATGATTAGAATCAACATTATGTCACAGAAAATACATGTTAAAGTGTATTACGTTGAATCATATTAGTTGACCAAATCCCTTACAGAATAAGGGAATTTCTCCCATTTAGGGCAGAAATTATGCCCATTGCTATAGCTTAAATGTACCATAACATTCAACCCCGGAATGAAGCATTTGCTTTACAAATATCCCGACTTTAAATATATCATAATATTGCAGCAATTTTATTTTGACAAATGGCAGAAAATGATAAGTTGAACAAGAACTACGAATAAAGCCATAAATAATCTCATCATTCTCTTGAGATCCAGAGTTCCTGCAGAAATTTGAGTCAATTCCAATCAAGTCAATTGGAATTCTTCATAATATGAAAGTGGCGTGGGAGATTTGCTATAATGCGTTGGATGGTCATGTTATTTAAGGAAAGGATACAATCAGCATGTATCCTCATGCAGTCAACAAAGTTGAGGCTTCCTACATAACCTATATAACTACCAGAAAACATGCAGTTTGATCGATACAGCCAAAGTGTCAACGCTCTGTGATGTGTCTGAGATTGTGTTCTCCGTACCTTCATTGGGCATTTCAACAACAATTCAGTTTCAAACGCTATCATGTCTTGAATCCTATATTAGATTTGGCTTTAAATGATTCGAAATTTTCCTAAGAATTTCCTGGCATTCTTGAATACTGACTAACGTTGAAGTTAAGTTCGTTATTATATGAATAATGTTTAGAAAAAAATTTATATTCACTTTTTATTTGCTTTTAGCTTTTATAACTTAAACTACAAGTACATTTGAATCATTGAACAACCCTTGGAAAAGTTCGATAATCATTATAGCCAACTACAACCATTCAAAATACAAGTATGAAGCATCATTAAGACTTGTAACCTATGATGGCTACCACAAGTTAATTTAATTTAATTTTTTGAATTAAAATAGTTTGATGGGGCATTTCATTTCTTGCGTTTCATTGCGTTTGGTTTGATTTTTTATTGTCTTTTTTTTCATTATTTACATGTAAATAATCCGATTTAAATTTAAATTACCTTACTTTTCCTGTATGCATTTATAATTACTACACTTCTATACGTATGAGTAATATTTCAATGTAACTTAGAATATCCAATAGTTCCTACGCATATGCACTGGATTATAATCATATCATACATAGTATACTGCACTATTATACGTATAAGTAATATTTTAATGCAACTTATGATAGCCAATAACACATACGTACGGATCATAATCATCAGAAAAAAAATGTATTTTTCAGCCAAAAAGAAATTTTTTTTATTTTTTATAAATACTCCATCCAAACTAATACACTTTTTGCAAACTATTTTAAATCATAAGCAACAATTTGTATGCAAAAACTTTAGATAAACTTTAATAACAATGTACGTTCACTGCTTGTATTTTCCTTTTTTTTTATTAAATAATCTGTAGTTGAGTTTTGTTTGGAAAATGTTACACAAAATACACTTTATGCTGCATGTTTACATATATGTACATACATACGTCCCTAAACAAAATGCTGCATGTCTGTCTCATTGCCTAACTGACTGCATAAGATTAATAGGGAATACGTATCCATGGAAAATATATTTCCCAGTTGAACAATTTTATTTGAAATCCATTTTAATGAAAGATAGCATCTCAATGCAACTTCAAAGTTGCAAAACACAGCTCTACAAAACTCATACATCTGTAACAAATACAATACAAAACAAAAGGATATTTTACAATACAATTGTAAAAAAAAAGGTTATATTGTAAATGCACAAAGGTGAAGAAGAGACATAGAGATGTACTATGTGATACAGACAATGGCATATACACGACAAATTGCTTTTATTTTAAAGAGCAAGGAAATGTTAAGAATTTATTTCATTTTTAAATAATTTTTCTTATCGTGAAGGTATTTAAAAATATTGAAATGATTTTGGAAATTATCAGAAATTTTTCAGAGATTAAAATAAGTGGTGTGAGAAGCAAGGTTGTAATACTGACTGAAGAGTTGTAACAGCCAGCTGAGAAAGTAAACATAATGAGAAAACATATCATAAAACTTTTTTAGGCAATTTTCCTACACAGTAGTTCTATCATTATAGCATATGCTAAGTACATAGAAAGTGACGAATTTTGCTGTCATCCTTCTCAATTTCATGCCTCATTATATCGAATAAAAATATGCCACTTCCATGCATGTTCCAAGGGAATAACAGCGCTAAATATACTGCAAAGTGCAATAAGAAATGCTTTATTGACAACAGAAGTTAATGTATTATACTGACACATTGTGTCCAAGTCGACAACTATCGAGAACTTATGGAATACAGCAAAGACAACAGCGAAAGGAAAGTGCACCACACATTGAAAGAAGCTTTGGCAATTAACGCAGGCTGTATGGTATGATATTCCGGATTCGGTATTCCAAAATCAAATTTAGTTTGATAAGTAAAACAAGAATCTGGTAGGAGACCATAAATAGATCCCTTGTTCTGTTTAGATGCACAGTCCCTGGAGAAATTTGGGGGAATTCCAAGTTTATAGCCGTTCTTCGTAATATGATTGTGGCCTGGGAGATTTGCAATAATGCATTGGATGGTCATGTTATTTTAATAAAGGGGACAATCAGCTCTTACCCTCACGATGCTAACAAAGTTGAGGCTTCCTGAAAAGCAACAAAAAAAAACAATCTGACAATCGGAAAGCCTTTAACCTGTGATATGTCCAAGAATGCGAGTTTCTTACCTACGCTGGCCAGTTCAACAACAATTCGTTTTCAAACGATATCATGCCCTGTTTCCTGTATTAGAGTTGCTTCGAATGATTCGAAATTTTCCTAAGAATTCTCTGGTACTCATGGATGGAGACCAACGTAGAAGTGAAGTTCGTTAGTCACTTAATCGCATTCTAGTTGTTCGCGAAAATTAGGAGAAATTTTGCCTGCAAACAATCCTTGCGTAGTTCTAATATGGCCATAACCTATGCCAGGAAAACAGTGCAGTAGTTAGGCAGCTTATAAACAAGAAAAAAAAAAGACATTTATCAGAACTAGTACAGCATACTCTACCGTAGTATAATGGAAATTTCGCATTTACCTCAAGATTCATAACGGAAACATCCAGACCATGGCACCAGACGTCCCTTCTTGGAATATTGAAATCAAATCTATACTCAGAAGATATTTACAACATATCTATTGTTAATGCTTTGGAAGTTTTAGTGCAAATGCATTGTAATAAATAATGTTATGGATTGTGTTCCTATTCTTGAATCTCAATAAATGAGCCTTTTTGTTTGTTTTAAAATTTAAGATCCATTTTGAAATAAATTTTCTCCCTTTTATGAAAATTTTTCATGACCGTCATCAGCTTACAAGCGGAATGACACAAGTTTGTTAATTTATGCCACGCTTAGCTTCAAAATGACGTTTCTTTTATGGCAGGTATCTTTTGAAAAGGTGATGAAATGACAAACAACAGCAAGAACAATTCGAAACCAAAACAATAGGCACACGCTACCTCATTTCAATAGACAATACTAGAGAACAACAATGCTAAAACCCGTCCGTCCAATAAACTAAATGAAAGAAAGGAGTGTAAAAAGACACTGTAATATGAAGTAATAGAGAAGGAACACAAAACCCTGACAAACAGTAGCAAAAACATCATATTTAAGAACAAAACAATGACTGCAAGTATACATGAATGGCATAAAACCATATTTCTTTACACTCATTTCATATATGCATTGATGTGGTTAGGTATTGTATTTGTATATGCCATTACATGGTGGAGTAAGACTACATCAAGGCTGTTAGATAACTTAAACTACAATTGATTATGGCATCTCTTGGTTTTTTGGAAAAATTTGTAAAATTTAACACCAATTTTTCGATTTTCGCGGCATGAGAAATTTTAATCGAATCGATTTCATCAAATATTTGTGCCCAATGTTGGGGCTTAGTAAACCTATTTACCACTTACCCTTAGCATAGCCTTGAGTGATGGGCTAAATAAAATTACGGACCCGTCTATGAAATCTTTTCTACACAAAAATTTTTTTGAAAATAAATTTTTATTCCAAAATGTTAACCTGGAATTACATTTTCAACAGAAAAATGAAAATAACACCTGCGGTAATGTAGGGTACAAAAATATCGCACCTTTAAGTTGGCATATCTGTGTAAATTATGGTTTCTTCACTTCCCTCTATTCTTTTTGTATACCTGAATTGTTGCTCTTACATTGTACAACAGTTTCTTAAAAGTTTTTTTCTCGATTTCTTTTCATTATTTTTGTTTTTGTTTCTTTGCAGTCGCATTCTTTGTTTTGAAGAAACAATTTCACTTGAGTATCATTGTCTTTATTTTTAAGTACAACGTAGCAGAGAGAATGCCATTTTTATTTTAGCTGCTCCTGGCTGTATTCTTAACTGCTGTGAGTTCTGAAGGGGAACGTAACCTAACGGAAAAATGAAAAATGAAAAAGCACCACACAATACTTAATTTCCCACTGTAAATATTACTTGCAACTGTTCAGTAACTATAGACTTTAAGTTTTTCTTAAAGTTATTCTATGGCATACGGAGGGATCAAGAACAGATGTATTTACATAGACGGGAGTTTTTTGGTCCCAAAGGGAAATATTCAGATTCTATGGGAAAACACTTGGGTATCTTCAAAGCAGAAACATTTGCCACCGCAAGATGATCTCAACTCAACAGACATAAAATACAATGGACAAGACAAAATAATACTATCTGAGATAAGAGCTTTCAGGATGAGAAGAGATATTTTGAAGAGTATAATCAACGAGTTTAAAGTAATCTAAACTCTTGTTGGAAAATTACAATGAAAGCAAAAGCCCAGGAGAAGCAGGGCGCAGTAGACTCAGTACATAAATTCTGTAATTATGAAACTGAATAATCAGAACATATATTTGGACCCTGTACTCCAGGAAGTGAAATCATCGTAGTCTAGTAAGTAGTGTATTGGCTTATTGGACGTGGTGCCTCGGTTCAAATCCCAGGTCACGCATCCCCAACAAAGCCAGTAGATTTCTGGCAAAAATCTGAGAGTAAATAAAATAGCCACGAAAAGTTTTTCAAACAAGTTGTTGTGCGGAGGTGACCTTAAATTGTAGATTCCGCCACTCATGCATAGAATTAGCATACACAACATAAGTGGTGTGAAATGCTAGGTCGTAATCTTGACTGAAGGATTGTAATGACCAATTAAGTATGTCTTTATGCATACTTAGAACCTGTGGGACATATAAAAAAATATATGTCTTCCTACGCTGTTATGTTAAGAGAGCATTGGGCAAAATAAATATTAAAGTGAGGTTAAGTTAAATTTCCATAAAAAATCTTCTTAAGCAGTAAAAATGTGCATTATTCCCGTTCTGGCAGAAAAGTGTTAATCGTAAGGAGACTATGGTGGTACCAGCGGTTAGACAGCATCATTTAAATTAAGACTTCAAAAAGATGATACATACATAATTGGCCATCACAACAATTCAGTCAGGATTACGGTATAGCTTCTCACACCACTCATGTTGTGTGCCTTAATTTTATACGTAAGTGGCGGGACCTACAGTTTAACATCGACTCCGAACGGCAGATTTTTTGAGTTTTTGCCAGAAATCTTCTGAGAGACAGTCGCCGAAGAAATATTTTTTTCATATTTCGTTTTGATGTCTGACCTGGGGTTTGAACCCGGGCTTTACGTCTAATAAGCGAACACACAGTAGAAAATTTAGAACTGAATTTGATTGCCATTTGTCATAATACAAAGATAGGCGAGAATTCAAACTCTTCGTCCTTGTGCGCATTTTCAATTACTTGTGACAAGAATGGATGCAGTTTCGCAGCATTATGCCTGATGCTAGACATGATGACCATGAAATTTAGGTCGCTTGTCGTAAATACCAAATCCATGCCAATCAATAGACGATACACAGAGTAAAGGGACTCAGTGGAGCTGGCTGGAGAAAGGACCAACCCCGAACGAAGTCAGTAAGAATGACATAGAGCTAGAATGAAAGCTCAAAGCATGTAACAATGTTTCACAAAAAACAGCAAGCGGTCCGAAGAGGTGGCAAAAATTCCACGTCGCCCCAAAGAGCCGAAATCAAGAGGAGTAAATATTCTGATGGACCAGCAAACACTCCAGTGAGTGTTGCGGAAGGAAAGCGATTGAAAGCTTGGCATAGATTGCATGAGTTGTAACGACAATAATCATCTTGTTCTCACAAAATTGTTCACACTTAGAGAAGACTGAATTAGAAGAGGGATTTAACGCATGTTTTGCAATTCGATGGCATCCATTTCCGTACGAGTTACATTGGAGTTGGTAGCAAAATGCACAAAGAGCCGATTGGCTGAAGACGATAATATTCCTCCCAAGAAGTGTGTGGCAGATTATGGTTCCAAAGAAGGTCTACATACTGTTCTAGGGTGCATCCTGAAGACCAAGGATAAAGCTGATAACAATCGGAATGGATGAAGAATCGTTCAACTACCCTGTAGAAGAGAAGCACCACCAATAACCATATCAAGAACATCGAATCAAAAAATCCAACAAAATTTTTTTCTTTAATAGACAACCCAACAATTTTTTCTGAAAACTATTTTGGCTGAGCTGAATACAGACAATCCTTAGACCAGGATCAGGCGATTATTATTGCCAAACATACCCAAAATTTTATAAAAAAAAAAACATTCAACTAAGTTTCTCGGGTTTTTACCCTGTTCTAAACACTTACAATTTTTAAGACCCTGTATTGTTTGAAAAACAATGAACACTCTAAATATGGCATTTAATTTATTTCCCTCAATTGCATTTGCAGTATCACCAACAGCAACACTTGTGATGTGCAGTCATGACGAGTAGAAAAAAAAATTAAAAATCAAGCTGCCGTGGAAGAAAAAGAAAACAGAGATAAAAATAAATGTGACAAAAGCAGCAACAACTACTCATCACTCCAACTCAAGTATTCGACATCTTTAGCAACAATTGACACTTGAACTTCCATTGTTTAAGCAGCATTTCTTTTCCACTGCTCTTGTTATCATTCTCACCCTTTGTTTTGAATTGTTTTTATTTTCTTGTTTTTGTTTTATTTGTTTTAATAAAAATAAAACTATGAAACTCAATATGACAGCATTTTTAAGAACTGTTTTCTAAAGAATGAATTTTCAAAAATTAATTCTTATGTTGGCAGGTGTTTAAGTGAAACTCATGGAAAATTTATTGAAATTTAGGCAAATTCTGTTGATTTTTATAAAGCAAAAGAAAAAAGCCTAGAAATTATTTGTGAAATGACGTAAATTGACTCTGATTTTATTACGGTCTTGATTTTATTACTGAAGCACAATCACTAATTAAATATCTTTCGACACTTTTTTTCGCCATCAATTTTGCAAGTGTTGAAATACTCTCTGGAGTAATTAATTAAAAAATTCTTAACATAACTTGGGACATGACAAAAACAATAAAAAAAACATGTCATCAAATTTCTAAACATTTGCTCTTTATTGCCATTCTTTACATACAATTTGTTAAATTGCATTTTCAAAGACACCTTCTCTCAAGTAAAGCAGACTTTACGTCCTTTTGCCAACATCACAACAAAATAACTGTTAATTTAACATGAAAATAATTTATTTTACTGGAACAAAATTTAATTTTTCTTTCTGTTGCTTGTAGACTTTTTTATTGCAACAAGATTCTTGCGATATAAAATTTTTATCTTAAACTCAGATTGTTTATAACATTTTAAACTTTTTCAATTTCATTTAATGATCCTCTTTGATTTGAGAATGTCTACTACAGCACTGTTTAAATTGTTGCACAGGTATTTGAAATAATAAAACGGAAAAAGTAACGAAAATAAAGTAAAATTACTGGGCCTTTTTAAGAATATTATTGGAAGCAATTGTCCTTTGCAAGTAATTCGAAATTAAAAAAATAAGTAAAATAAAAAATGAAAGTTCCAACTACATACATACATTGTATATAATTTGGTCATTACAACACTTCAGTCAGGATTACGACCTAGATTCTCACACCACTTACGTTGTGTGTGTTAATTTTATATATGAATGGTGGAACCTATAGTTTAAAGTCTACTCTGAACGGTAGATATGAGAAGCTTCCCATGGCAATTGTATGTACTCACAGAGTTTTTGCCAGAAATCTGCTGAGAAGAAGTCGCCGAAGAAATATTTTTTCATATTTCGTTTAGTTGGAGTTATCTGACCTGGTGTTTGAACCAAAATTTCATATCTAAGTACAGGGACTTCTTGCTACACTGACAGCAATAATCTAAAAAATAAATTGAAACATAAATTGTGTGGATTTTTATCTAAAATTTTTTATTGTATGTTGTTGTGTTACTCCCAGTGCTATTATAATTTTTAAACTTAGGAAATTGCACAAAATTTTCTTCAAACTTGTAATCTCGTGTAGAAAATTACTTTATGAAGAATTTCAAGCCTTAGAGATGTAGTAGTGTAGTAGGTAGTGTGTTGCTTTATTTGACGAGAGCCTTACTTCATTAACTTCATTAGATGTCGGAGACATCTAAAACAAAAGGAAATATGGAAAAAAAATATTTCTTTCGGTGACTTACTCTTAGCAGTCTTCCGCAAATAGTCAATATAACTGCCATGAAAATTCTCTCAAAAATATGGGATTGTCTTTACACTGTAAACCCCGCTGCTGATGAACAAAATTAACACCCTCCAACGTGTGTGGCATGAGAAGCTAGGCCGTAATTCTGACTAAAGTGTTGTAGCAACCAAGTAATTGAGTATGTGAGGGAGGTTAGGGCAAAAACTACGACTAAAACTCAATATTATAAAAAGTAATTTCTGTTGTGTAGTAGCCGCAGTAGTCTATTAGGTATTGTGTTAGCTTATTAGATCTGAGGCCAAGGTTCAAAACCCATGTCAGACATCTCCAACAAAATGAAATTAAAAAAAAAATATTCCCTCGGGAACTGCTTCTCAGCAGATTTCTGGCAAAAACTCTCTGAGAGTAAACGAAAATGCCATGAAGATGTTTCTCAAAAAATCTGTCTTTCGGAGTCGACTTTAAAATGTAGGCCCAGCCACTAATGTATGGAATTAACACACACAACGTAAGTGGTGAGAGAAGCTAGGTCGTAATCCTGACTGAAGCCTTGTAATGGCCAATTATGTATGTATGTTATGTATGTAATTTCTGTGTGATTGCCTTCTGAAGGCTATGATTGATGCATTGTCATTTGCAATTCTTTCTTTTGATGGATAAGAGTTGATTATATGTATTTTGCCGGAGTCTTGGGTACTAAGTATAATTTTTCGCCAGAATGTACAGACGTACTTGAGAAGAGAGTCGTTTTTTCTTTCGCATATCACGAATAGTAGCGTTTCTCATCCGTACAACATGGCGGATATTATGTTTATATAAAATATTGCAATTATAGTACATTGGGAGAAAGATGATAAACATCAAATGGTGCTAAGGCGAGCATTTGGAAGCCATTATTAATATCCTTCCCAATTCGCACGATTCACCTTTGCTATATTAATTCCAAGTACTTTCACTGCCAACGTTATGCTTTGTAAAAGCTTTTTAAGACCAAAGGAGCTATTTGTACTTAGGATTTTACAATCTCCCCATTATCCGCGCTCGATCTTATCCAAAACAATGTTAAATAGTACTGGTAATGGGACATAGCCTTTCTGACCATCAATGCTAACTCGCAACCGTTCTACTTAGGAGTTTTCGCTGTTTAATTCCGCACGATGCGTTGCTGCATAGTTTCTCAATAAAGCATACAAGTTTTCTAGAAATTTTCTTACGTGATTTAGTTTCTCAAAGACTTTCACAATGTCTATGAAGCACAGATCGAATGTTGAAAGTCATTCAACGATTACACGCACGTTATCTATGTGGCCGGTAGTGGATCTGGTTGAATTGACACCAACTTGTTCTTGCCTCACTGCTACTGTTAGCCTGTCTAAGGTCCTTCTAGCAATTAAACACTCAAAGCAAAGCAATACCGCATTAGTTGTTAGTACCAAAAAGATCATCCCTTTTCGTTGTCGTTGAATCTCTTTTATTGAATTTTAATTAAATTTATTTCCAATGGAATTCTCATGCCTCATGCCTTCAATCATTTACAACATCTTAAAGTAATGATAAAGCACTTATACGGCTGCGTAAGGTAAACGTGCATACATGCAGTATAGAAACAATACAGCAATGGTATGCATTAGAATTTTCTCTCTCTTTCTCTCTTTCTTTTGACCTTTTTGCCATCACATACAAATACAAGCCTTTATACACACAGACACACATGTTGACTTGCACGCATAAATAAGTGATGCATGCAACAGTTAGTGTTCACAACATACACGACTAAAGGATGTTGGTAAATGTAATTTAATTATTAACAGGCATTAAACAAGCAACAAATATATTAGAACACATACATACACTCACTCTCACATTTAAGTACACGTACAAGTTATTAATGTTTAAAAAGAAAAATGCATTCGTATGCATGTGTTCTAAAGAGTTAGAGAGTGTTTAGAAACGTTATATGCATTATAAATAAATACATTGAAATGTCTCAAGCATTACAAATAATTTAAAACATTGCAAACATATAGCAACATACATCGAGATGAGAGTAATGCTTTGAGGAAAATGTATGAGACTTCAAACAGTATAGACACAAACAAACAGTATATACACTAACATGTGTAAAAATAAAAATAAAGTGAAATAAACCAGGAGGGAGAGAAAGATAAAAATCTCTTTCATTTACATTTTATACAGGCATACATGCACAATCACTGCAAATCATGTTTGCCCAAGAACTGAATGTCATCATTTCACGTTGAATGTCTAGAGCATCTAAATATCATTGTAAATTGCATTAGAGTCTGCATTTGAGTACTTTTGTTATAATACAAAAGCCCTTTGGAATGGCGTTACTTGAAGGAACACTAGACACCAAGAAATAACATTTTCTTTCTATAATTGAATCAAGGTTTATTTCATTTAGTAAGTTAACATCTTTCATATGTGTAGATAACATAGATATAAACATAATTGCTCACTACAATCCTTCAGCCAGGATTACAGCCTAGCTTCTCAAATATGTATGTAATGTAAGGTTAAACTGACAGTCGTTTCAAACAGCCTAAGTTACTTGGCTGCTAAAAAGTTGAATTTTTATGTCGATAGCAGCTATTCTGTTAGTAAGCAATGAGTACTGAACGATATCTCTCAACAATCCCTAAAGTTCCATGGAGGTCCTCTCAGAATAGACACGTTCGATCAATAAATTCTTCATATCCACAAATCTTTCGTCATAGGCTGGTAAACACGGAACAGTGACAGAGAATATGATCTAGGAGTCGTTATAGCTTCTACAAAAGTCGTTCTGAACGATTTTCAGCCTC
This sequence comes from Sarcophaga rosellei, assembly GCA_930367235.1. Lineage (NCBI taxonomy): Eukaryota > Metazoa > Arthropoda > Insecta > Diptera > Sarcophagidae > Sarcophaga > Sarcophaga rosellei. The sequence continues at coordinate 64,909,632 of OV884020.1, read as the reverse complement.
TGGACATATGCACCCTCACGTTCAATAATCCAACGCACTACCTACTAGACTACGGCTACATTTTTTTTACATTCAGTTTAATCAATCTAGTGTGAGGTCATTTGTAAAGTATGCTCATGTCGAGGAAAATTCCAATCTCAAGAACGAATTTGTCTCAATTTGTTAACTTCGTACGTACGTCAGCATTGTCATTGCCTTCAGAGTCCCAGTATCCAGAAACCTATATGAGGATAATTGACGAATATTGTGAAATATTTTCCAAAAACCTCCATCATTCTTGGATAATCTTATATGTAGCGTATATATTTTCTATGGATCTCTACGGATGTAATGATTATGACTTTGGCGCATATATCAGATTGAATTTGATGGATGGCATGGGTTTAGTTGACTGTGTTTTGTGACTTATTCGCGTACGCAATCACACGATGACTTATTCATTTACGAGTTCAGAAAAGCTCACAAAAAAGTCAAATGGAATTAAATTTTACGATCTCCGTGACCTCTTCCCATTGCCTTCATGTAAGATGAATATGCCTTCAAATCGCTAGTGCAGAATGGACAATGTGAGCTGTGTGGCATGTCCTGCGTCCCATTAAATCCACATCTTGTTGGTGTCCATTGCTCATTCAATACAGTCCAATAGAAGTTGGTAATCATCAACCTATAGTGCTCGCCATTGACAGTAATTTACTGGCCAGCATTGTTCTCAAAGAGAAATAGATGATGCCGCCAGGCGAAAATCCACACGAAACAGCGACAAATTATTTATACTCAGCTTCCAGCTTTTCAGAAGGAGAAGTGGTCGTAGTCTAGCAGATATTGTGTTGGCTTATTAGACATAAGACCACGGCTACAACCCCTCCAACAACATCTCCAACAAAATGAAAGAAGAAAAAATTTTACTTCGGCGACAATCCCTAAGAAGTTTTTTGGCAAAAAAACTCTCAGAGTAAATAAAATTGCCATGAAAAATGTCTCCAAAAACCTGTCCTTCGGAGACGACTTTAAACTGTAGGTCCCGCCACTCATGTTTAAAATTAAGCTGAATAACTAGGTAGTAATCCTGTCAAAAGAGTTGTAATCATCAATTATGTATATATGTATGTCTTTCTTTTTCGCCAGAAAGTATGGAGTTTTACAATAATGAAAGATGCGTTATCATTTTGTGTTGCATGGTGTTCCAAATGAATATCACTTTACATGTGTCTGTTAATGAATGGCACATGTCATGCTACAATTTATGAATGATAAACAAATGCACTAACAAAGTCTAATAAAATCATAAAGAGACACTTATTCATACACGCAAATACTCAGACGGGTTATACAGCTTTTAAAAAGAAATTCATTTTTTAGACGTCTGACGGATGAGTCATAGCAAAAGGCATGACATGAATTAAACTAATTAGAGAAGAAGTCACTGAAAACAACAACAACAAAAATATTTCAAATATTAATGACAGTAGCAGCAGCAATTTTTGATGCAATTATCACTAGGCGTATGAGTAATATTTTATGCTTAACATAATACTCATACGTCGTGTTATACATTGTATAGATTTTAATGAAAGAAAATAATTTTTATTTTAATTTATTAAAAACGATTTCTTAATTACAAATAAAATATAAAATTAAACTTTTTACACATCTGCAAGTACATATTTAACTGTACAATGATAAAGGATCACAAATTAACACCCAGCAGAACAACAACACAGAAAACAGAAGTTTAAATACTTTTGTATCCGTATCTTTACCTAAGAAAAATAGGTACTTTTGTTAGGTTTTCTCTCTGCCTAAGTATTAGTCTAATGAGAAATTATGTACGTTTTCTCCCCAAAGGATAGCTTAACTTAATTTAGTTGTTAGAACACAGGAAGAAACAAACACTAATACAACTGTACGAATATATTTGCACATATAAATGGACATAAATTCTAAGGCATACAAGGAAACACATGGTTGTATATGGTCATATACAATTGCGCGACGAATAAAACGAACTCTACCAGTCCAAAGTACAGCTTCACCAGGGATTGCAAACCACACTTAGAACGCAAGATGAATCTTAAAATGTACGTATAAATAAGTAAAAACACAATGTGTAAATTTCTCTCTCTCTCTCTCTCTCTCTCTTCTTTTTATCCTCTTAATCTGCCTGTGTTTCTATATTGCTTTATGTGTTTAAAAAGACGTTGAGAAAAAATAGAAAATGTTGAAAAAGTACTGTCAGTTTTGGTTTTTCTCAAACGGCTTAATAGAGTCAGAGACAGAGTCCGAGGTAGTTAAAGTCAAATGACAGATTAATGTAGACATAGCCTGTGTGCGAAGAACATTTTATGATTAAAGATACCCAAAGAATTTTTAAGGTCAAAAAGGATAGACCAATTGGCCCATACATAGGCCCACTCATCGTAATCTTTACGGCACACGTAAACGATATATAGGGAATAAGAAGCAATGAAATGAAAACTGCAGAAAAGGTAAGGCAAGAAAAGGAAGCCTATTGGGTTTCGTTTCATTTAATGAAATGAAAAAAAAACCAAAAGCAATTGTATATTTAAACACTTTCCTTCTCTTTTCGAATGGCAAGGAATAAAAATAAAATAGAATTGTAAACAGAAAAATGTTTAAAATGTAATGAAATCAGTGGCAATAATAATGAATATTAGTAATAAATTAACTCAAAGGACAGAAAGGTCAAGTAAGTCAAGTAGGCCATTTAGCACAGGCAAACGAAAAATTAATTTATACATTGAGCCAAATGACTCACTTGTAGAAATAAAAGCAATTTGTTGATTATTCCCTTACACATGCAATTGCGACTTAAGAAAGCATCCCAAAGAAAAAGTTTGACAGGATCAAATCGTACGATCCCAGAGGCCAGTTCATATAACCTACACATGAGATGACCATGATGATTGTTCGTGCAGAATATACATGATAATGGCATGAGCTTTGTGACACTTAGCATTGTCATTTATAAATAAGTATTTATATGATCTAATTCCGGCCAACAGCAATATAGACCGATAGATATCACACCAAATAGAGACTTTTTCGATATGCATTGAATGTTCTTGAATGCGTTGTAAAATTGTATCGACTCCGGACCCCATTCAAAAAACACTCGTCGTCCGTGGTGATTTGGTAAAACAGGCTAAATAAATGAAAACTAATTTTACAGATGTAAGTTATCTGAGTTATATACATACATACATATAGTATAGTAGGTACAGTGTTGGCTTATTAGACATGAGCCCCCGGATCAAACCCCAGATCAGAACTGATGACTTATAAAAAATATTTCTTCGTCGACTTCCTCTCAGCAAATTTCTGGCAAAAACTCTGAGAGTAAAATTGCCATGAAAAGTTTCCCAAAAAATCTATTTTTTGGAATCGAATTTAACCTGTAGGTCTCGCCCCTCATGTATAAAATTAACAGACACAAAATAAGTATTGTGATAAGCAAGATTGTAGTCATGATTGAAGGATTGTATTGATCAATTTAGTTAGTTAAATAAGTAATAAAGCATAAACATACTGCAAATGTCATATTAAAGCGGATAATACGAATATAAAGTATTTTCTAACCAGATTGAATAAGCTCTTTGACTTCAATTATTATCTTTTGATTTCTACAGATTTTCATAAGCAGACTAAACATCTGTTTGTGTTTTTTGTTCACTTTTATTAAAGTTCTTAAACATCATTATACATATTTTCGTACGGTATCAAATTCGAGGTAAACAGGTCGTTCCAACTGTACTGCTACCAATTTTGAGTAGCTATGGTCAAAATAGTTCATTGAACTGCAGGATTTAGTTGTTGCTTTTTACTGTTTATCAATTCATTTAAGCAACGGCAACTAAGTATAAAAGCCAGCATGAAATAAATTAAAGTTTTGGAGAACCACAAACTATCGATACAATATGAAAACAAGCAAATAATTACAATTAAATAATGTAGTGATTGTGGCTGATATCGAATTCATAAATACATAAGAGGGATACCACTACTACTCACATGGTAATAAAATTTCTCTACATTGCGCTATCCTGCTTAATAATTAGACATTGCTTTGTCCACTTCTTATACCAACAACTTTCTTTGAGGTATTGGTTACATGGGTTTGAATCAATCATCATGCTGAATATATTATTATATGGACAACTCGAACATGCTCGATCCCCACCCATTCCTCTTTCGGCATTCGTTCATTATAGATTGATATTTCGCCTTTCAATATTTTTCTCAAGAAGAGCTACATAAATATTTTCAGTCACAGGTTAAAGTTTTCAACGCAGTATTAGTATTCACAACTTAGTTTCAATATATACTTGAGGTCTTTTATATGCCATCTGTGATGAATATGTTTCTCTCTTTAAGAGGTTTCTTTATTACGGACACATACTTCACCCTCTAGTACACATACGTATGTGTTTGGTAATTTTAGCCCATCTGTCAGGATTACGACCTAGCTTTTCACTTATGTTATGTGTGTTAATTTTCATCCATGAATGGTGGGGCCTAAAGTTTAAAGACTATTGCAAACGGCAGATTTTTGGGAAACTTTTCATGTCAATTTTTATTTACTCTCAGAGTTTTTGTCAGAAATCTCTTAGGAGGAATTCCGTGGAGAAGTATTTTTTTGTACTTCGTTTTGTTGAAGATGTCTGACCTTAGTTAGAACCGGGATCTTACGCCTGATAATCCAACACACCACCTACTAGACTACGGCAACTACATACCCTAATACACATCAGAAGTTACCTATTTTCAATAAAAAGTTTGATCAAATTAATTTCCTTATGGTTCACATTTTACTGGTATCGTCGTTTAATGGATGATATGTCACTCAGATTGTATTAAGCACGAATATCAAATTGTTGGATTTCAACATTTTGTGCACTTGGCTTGGCATTATAAATTAACTACACGGTTAAATATTATTGATATTGCTTTCTGTTCTAATTTGCACTTTTTGCAATCAATAAAATCAATAAAAACTAACAAATTTGCTACCTTTTGGCAAATAAAATGATATTCAATTATTATTATATGTTTCCACTTTTTTAAATTGAATGATATTTTTCATTTCGTTTTAACATTTCATCGAGCTCTCAACGAAATTGTCTCGAAAAAATTTTTATAATTTTTTATGAAATATTTAATAAAAATATCATGTGAATATAGGTTTGACCAGAGCATACGAATTTTATTAAATCTTTTTTTTTATGGTAAAAATATGTACATATGTTTTCTTTTATATTTCATCAGAAAAATTAAATCATATTTTTTTTCTTGCTTCTACGAGCAGCACTACAATTGTACAAGTTTTGTAGCTTCACCATCATTTTAACGCTGCAGCATTATTATGCAAATAAAAGTTATTTTTTGCTTTTTTTCATTCTTCAACGCCTTTCATTTGTATATTTGTATGTGCGCATTCATATTTAATATGACTTTATTTCGTCGTTGCATGCTAAGTGAATACAATTTCCACATTTCCACCGGTAGCGGCGTCATTATTTACGCCAAACACAAATGAGGTTGCAAATTGGTTGACTGCCTTAGTTTGAAAAGAAATGCAAAAAAAAGGAGAATGAAAGAGACCACGGGAGAGGCAGTGCAAGAAACGTTTAAGCTGGATATATATTTATTTTTAAAAATACACATGAACTTATGTATGCTGCTTACCGATGCTCAAACATATTTACAATTATTTCACGTGAATGCATATGTTCGAATACATTTGCATTTCATTTTTTGATTTCCGAAATTTTAATAAAAGTCCATGAGTTTTTATGTTTATTCTAAAGATCATTTCATTTTTTTCCAAACATTTACCAAATGGAAATGCCCATCCGTGTTTTGCTAAGAATTCCGATATGGCTTATAAATATTGTTACGAAAATGGAAAGATCTCGATACTGGTGTTTTGCTTTTACATCGCTTAACATTAAAATTATAAACAAAAGCTATAAAAACAAAACAATGAACTTCGTTACAAATTATCGCACTGCTTAATATAACAACAAACACCAGAATAAAAAATGGTAAACAAGTAAACAAAAATACACCAACAACGAACACTACAAGAATGAATGTAAAGAAAATACACAAACAACGATAATGAAACAAAGATGTTATATATTTATAGAGATCTCACCTTCAAGGACATTCATTAGACTGTTTACATTGCTATATAAAAGGCATGGCAAAGCAAGCAACTGAGTCAGTAAAAGTTCAGTGGGTCTTGTGTCAAGACGGGGTGCGTTTGAAGAGAGTAATCGTGGTTTGAAGATCTCCGTTACAAAGATTTGTCGAACATTGTTTTTATAATTGTTATTATTTATGCAAAAGAGTGCAAAGAGGAATAACAAACAAAGCAATTGTTGTTGTTTACATCAAGTTGTGAATGGTGGCACACAGAATTGTGAGAATAGTATAGAATTTTAATTAAAACTAAACACAAATTTATTTTAATTTCATTTGCAATTTACGAGCTCATATTTTAAACGTTTCTAAAAGGTAAAAACATAACAACACTTTTTTGCCACATAAAGCACACTTTCATAGCAGTTACTGCAAACATTCCTGGCAGTGTTCATGGTTTTTCAAAGCATAGAAGAGTTTTTTTTTAAAATATATGGTTGTATATTTCTTCGGCCACTTCCTCTCAACAGTTTTTTTGCAAAAATTCTTAAAGTAACTAAAAATTGCCATCAAAAATTGAAATGAAATGAAGTGATAACTATGTTCGTAAAAATTATTTTTTTTTTTGATCAAATAACTGATATACAAACTCCAAATAAGTCATCGGTTTTTTTGTTTAATTTTAGTTTTTAGTTTCAGTTTCGTTGTCTTTGTTTTTTTATTTTCATTTTTCATTTGCTTTGTTTATTGTAACCCAATGGTAATGACTTTATATTTAGGACTGAAGTAAAATACTCATTCATAGCTTTACATGCAAATGTATTGTAATAAACTTTTATTTGCATACACATACATACTTTCATACCCAGTAAACATTGTCCTCAAAATATTTGCTTTCATTATGTCAGTAGAATTAAAAAAAAGTAAATTTGTATACATTTTATACAGATTCTTTAATCGACTTTCTTATACTCAGGTACCAAAATATTTTATGGTTCCACGTATCCAAGTCTTGTCGTGATTTATACGGGCTATTTGATCCAATCATAAGCTTTTCTAACAATGTTATCAGATGGCCTGAAATCGTCGTAGTCTAGTAGGTAGTGTGTTGGCTTATTAGACGTGAGGCAACGGTTAAAATTCCAGGTCAGACATCACCATCAAAACGAAATATGAAAAAAATTTCTTCGACGACTGCCTCTGACAGAAATTCTGAAAGTAAAACAAAATTGTCGTGAAAAGTTTCTCAAAAATCTTTCGCTCGGAATCGACTTTAAACTGTAGGTTTCGCCATTAGTTCTTAAAATTAACACACAACATAAATGGTGTGAGAAACTAGATTGTAATACTGATTGAAGGGTTTTATTGGCCAATTATGTATGTACATACTCGTATGTTACCATATGGCCTTCTCAATATGTGGGAGTTTTTGGTAAAGCTCTCGATGATATATCCGTATTAACTTGGCATCACAGTCAAAGATGCTCAATATTCCAGAGGATGAAACAGGACTGCATCCTTAGTCTGTTTATTCTATAATATCCAAACAATATCCACAATCTGCTTAGGTTAGACAAAATATGGAAGCCTTCGATACATACAACATACGTTATTTTGCAGTCAGGACTACGACCTAGCTTCTCACACCACGTATGTAGTGTATGTTAATTTTATACATGAGTGGCAGGACCTTCACTTTAAAGAGGATTCCAAATGACAGATTTTTTGAAAAACTTTACCATGGGAATTTTATTTTACTCTCAGAATTTTTGCCAGAAATCTGCTGAGAGGAAGTCAACGAAGACACATTTTTTCATATTTCGTTTTGTTGTAGCTGTCTGCTCTGAGATATGAACCGTGGCCTTACATCTAATAAGCCAACATATTACCTAATAGACTACGAGGATTAAATAACCATAGTCTTTATTAAGAGCACAGCCCAGTTAAGGGAAAATATGAAAGTATTCGATTATCTGCTCTCCCATTATTGCTAGGGTTGCCAGTGTCCGTACCTATATCTCGCGTTAAGGATTATAGTTGTTGCGTTAAGCCGATAGTTCTCATGCAGCTGAAGCGATGAAAATTCTTCCTGCCATTGGTTATTTCATGGTATATTCATGGGTTTTATATGAATATGTTGTGTATATATATGTTTGTATTTATATTTACATTTGTGTATGTATGTATATGTTTGATGCTTTTTATGGTAATTCTGTTTACATGTCCATGTTTGTCTGTCTGTTGTAGAAAAATTAAAATATTTGTTTTGATTTCTCTTCAAACAAATACACTTGCATACGCAGATACAATTTCCAACTGAATAAATCACACAAACATTATAGCACATACATACATATGCAAATAGAATTGCATAATGTATACATTGATGTATACATACATATAAATGTGTTGTATGCACATGTATGCAGTTACTCATTCATGATAAATGATACTTCATCGTATCGTTATGAAATTTTTTGTATAAAAACTATGATTATATAAATAAATGTGCATGTATGGGTGTGATTTTTATTATATTTTTTGCACTTCATTGCCGGAGTATTTTCTATTTATTTTTATAATTTCCAGTGTGACAATTGCATGTATGTGTAGTCGCAATAGTATTTGCTTTGCCATGATTTTCATGCTGTTGTTAAATCCTTTATATTTTTTTTCTTTGATTTTAATTTCAAATAATATTTTTACTTTTCAGTTGTTGTTGTTGGAACTTGTATGCAGCATTTTACGTAATGAAAATAAAAGAAGAAATATTTTGAATGAAATAATCCTATTCGGTAAGATAATATCGTCAGGAATCTCAGTATGAACAGTTGGTTTAAATTCTTTTGAAATAATATTTTAAACAATTTTTAAAAGTTTCAGGATCTATTCAATTTTAATTTCCTCTTCGTTTGATTGTACTATTTTCAATGATCTTAATCAAATTCTTTTCTCACTATCCAAGGATGTGTAATAAGTGGTAACAGCTCATGTGAATAGTCATGGTTGACGACTCAGCAAGACTCTGACTACAATATAGAAATCAATTTAAAAGAAAATATGTGAGAAGAGAACAGATACCCGATATTCATTCAGATGAAATCCAATACAGCCTTAAGTATGACATTTCTTGAAAATAAAGCAAAATAAATGAAATAGAAGAAACCCGGGGCGACAACTAATGTATTACAGGTCTTCAGTACGGATATGTGAAATTTGGTGAAAATGAACTTCCTGTCTCCTACTCTTCAAACTTGACCAGACTCATAGAGCAATCCGTAGCAGTCTCTCTTAATTTAATGGTGCAGACTCGTATGTACTTTTCGCAATTACTGAATTGAAAGACGAGGCTTCAATGCAGTTATTTCGACGTCAATGTATACTTACCTCAACTGTTTCACCATCCCTGCAATGTCTACAATATTTCGAACTTAGTGATTCACTTTAACGGAGTCGCAGCATTCTAGTAGGTAGTGTATGTGATTATTGAACGTGACACATCAGTTCAAACCGCAGGTCAGACATCTCCAACAAAACGAAATTTGAAAAATATTCCTTCGGCGACTTCCTCCCAGCACTTTCCTGGCAAAAACTCTGTGAATGAATTAAAATTGCAATGTAAATTTAGTCCCTTCCCAAATTGGCCATAACAACACGTTTAACGAATTTCGGCCTGCCGCAACACATCCTTCCAGACGCCTCTGCTTCTTGCGCGCCTACGCCAGTTGGTCTTCCTCGATTTGATCCTTCCAACGGATACAAGGTCGTCCTCTTCCCCGACTTCCGCAGATTCGCGCATCAAATACCCGTCTCGCCGGAGCTTCCTCATCCATTCGAACGACATGGCCGAGCCAGCGCAGCCGCTGGATATTATTACGCTGTACAACATCAATGTCGTTAAGGAGCTCATACAGCTGACTGTTGAATCGGATATGGAAATCATCGCCAACACGCACTGGACCGAAGATCTTACGTAGGACTTTACTCTCGAACACTCACAAGGCCGCTGCATCTGTCCTTAATAGGGTCCATGCCTCTGAGCCATAAAGAAGCACGGGTAGGATGAGTGTCTTGTAGAGTCTTAGTATAGTCGCACGAGAGAAGTCTCTGCTACTCAATTGCCCATTGAGACCATAGTAGCACCTGTTGGCAGGAGTGAACTTGCGCTTGACCTCCAGACTGACATCATTTTTGGTTGTAACGGCGGAGCCAAGATAAATAAATTCCTTGACTGTTTCAAAAGTATAGTTATCTGCCGTAATCTGAGAATCAATACGCTGCACGTCTCTACTTGTCGATAACATATACTTTGTTTTGCCCTCATTTACTGCCACGCCCATCTTGGTAGATTCCCGTTCAATAGCACTAAAGGCAGCAGTAACATCTCGCTTGGTACGCCCAATGATGTCAATGTCGTCAGCGTACGCAAGCAGCTGGACACTCCCGCTTTTCGCAGAACACTATCCATGACGAAGTTGATGGGGTCGCATGATAAGAGGTCGCCTTGTCTGATACCTCGCACAGTATCAAAAGGTTCGGAGAGGTCCATTTCTATCTTGACGGAGCTGCAGGAATTGCTCAACGTCATTCTGCATAGCCTTAACAGCTTCACAGGTATACTGAGCTCAGACATTGCGGCAAAAACACGATCCCTTATAGAGCTATCAAAGGCTACCTTAAAGTCGACAAAAAGATAGTGTGTGTAGACTTGTTGTTCGTGGGTCTTTTCCAGGATTTGGCGTGTTGTGAAGATCTGGTCGATGGTCTGAAGCCGCACTGATAAGGTCCAATCAGTGTTTTGACGAGTGGCTTCAGTCGTTCACAAAATGCGCCTGTAAGAACCTTATATGCGATAGGGAGAAGGCTTATAGCCCTGTAGTTGCCGCATATCGTAGGGTCTCTCTTTTTCAGGACAGGACAGAGGACACTGAGGTTCCAATCGTTGAGCATACTTTCCTCTAGCCATATTTTGTAAATAAGCTGGTACATGCGCCCTACCAACTCATTATATCCGGTCTTAAACAATTCAGCGGGGAGGCCATCAGGACCGGCCGCTTAATTGTTTTTAAGACGCATTATCACGTCTTTGACCTCTTCATGGCTAGGCGGTTCGGAACATCATCTCTAAAGGCGGAATTGGTGTCGTCATCGCCTTGTATCAGAGCAGAGTAGTGCTTCCATCATAACCTCAGCACCGCCTGCGGATCTGTTACCAAGTTTCCATTCTCGTCTTTGTAGGAAGACGCTCCGGGCTTATAACCCTCGGTTAGACGCTTAACCTTCCCCTCACACATGTATGAAATTAACACACACAACGTAAGTGGTGAGAGAAGCTAGGTCGTAATCCTAAGCGTAAGGCTGTAACATACCCCCCTTAAGAAATATATGGGTCCTGCATACTTAATTGCTGGACCCTGAAATTTATTAGAACAATAAGCTTGGAGGGGGTATTAAGCAATAGATCGTATCGACCGAGTACTATGGCACTATTTCACGACGACTCGGGTAACTAAGTCTACATCCCAACAAGAACAGCCGTCTATAACTTATTGGAAATTTCATCAGTCATCAGCCATTAACATGAAATTGTTGACTCTTTATGAAAAGTTGCTATCCTGTAAGACTATCAAAATAAATCCAGGAACAAACTGTATAAACACAAAAAAATAAGGCCTACCTTGATCTCAACATGAATTCATTCAATAATACGTTATCGTAAGTGGGTGTGGAGTGACAATATAGACAAAAAACTATCTGCTCTATCAGCAGAATAGCTCTTGAGTGCTATTGGTTATCTAAGAATATATCTGAAATTATTTAAATAATTACAACTGTTTAGTCAGGATTACGACCTAGCTTCTCACATCAACCATGTTGTCTGTGTTAATTTTTATACATGAGTAGTGGAACCCAGAGTTTAAAGTCATCTCCGAAAGACAGATTTGTGTGAGAAACTTTTTAATGGCAATTTTATTTCAGGCTCAGTGTGTTTGCCAGAAGATTGCTGAAAAGACGAACTGCCGAAAATTTCATTTTGTACTAGATGTTTGGCCCAGCATTGAACTACGGTCTCACGTCTACTTACTTTTGTTAGCAAATGAATTAATATAACTAAAACGCTTCTGTGCTCTTGCATAAATAATTTAATGTTCATTAATTGATTTACTCTCCTCTATTATTGATCCTTTTAGTTCAACACCACCACCTTGTTTTCTTACTACACATAACCACTACCAAATAGACAAGAACATTAGTTGTCTTTACTTCCCCTATGATAATGATATTATAAAGGAAATTTTATTAAATGACATACTAAAAGCATTTCATAGTTTTTCAATAGCTTTCTGACTTCAATTGTCATCTCTGCGACCCAACCAGCACAGTGGTGAACAGAAGGAGAAAACACAGAAAAAATATACACTGTGAATAATATGAGAATACTGTTACGAGAATCAGCATAAAATTATATTTATTTGCCAGTGTTCTAATGCGACAGTCTGTCCAAATGCCTGTCTATCTATTTCATTCGTTTTATTTTCTTTCTTTCTAACACATGCATTAACTTTGGCTTTTAAACATTTTTCTCTTTTTAATAATAGATGGACAACTTATTTAAACACACATACTGAGTGAATTGTATGAATTCAAAAAGGCATACATACACTCTCATAAATACTTTTTATGTATGTGTATGTGTACAGATAAATATGTTTACTTTACATAATGTATGTATACTAACGTATACACTTATGGACTTACATTCCATAACTTATAAAATAAAAATGGAAAGAAAACATATTCATAATGTCATCATAAGTTATGAAATATTCTGGATATCACAGGCATGCAGAAAAAAATAAAATAAACGAATCGGCAACTAGATTCGGTGTAGAAAGCAGCAACGATTTTGCTCTGCTAGTACTCTCATCGTACTCAGAACTGTGTAAATTCACGTGGGATTGCTTTGATGTGAAACTATTTTATATCAAATAAAATAAAGCATAGTATCTCAAGCATTGTACGCATTTTTCTTCAATGATTTCCATTTTTCCCTATGGATTTTCCCCATTTGGCTGTGCACAATAAAACAACGAAAACTCTCTAAGTTTTTATTATTTTTCATTTATTTTTCCCTTCTTTCTCTTCTTCAATGTTTTCTCCATTGACGTTGCAGTGATAAAAGTTAAATGTGAATTCAAATAAAACCATAACCAAACCAAAGCAATCAATATAGGATCTTTCATTAAGTGCTTCCTATCTTTATATTTAAATAAAACAAAGTATAATTGAAACATGGCTGGCCTCACAGTACCTCATTCGATCGGACCAATGTTTCTTATATGCATCGTATTACATGTACTACAATAGTTACTCTGAAAAGTATGCAGGAAAATATATTTAATTTTTTTTTCTTGTATGAAACTATTGGAATTAAATATGACTCATACGTCACATATGTTCATGTAATTATGTATTTTAGATTAGATTTACATTAGAGCAAATATAATGGGTGGGTAATTTAAAAGTTTAAAATAAAAATGCAATAAAACAAAAACCGATAAATTTAAACCGATAGATAGCCCAATCGATATAATATCGTTTAAATCCCGCCACGGTCTAGCTATGCGTAGTGCCTTGGAAATATCCAATTGAGCATGACTCTGGCACTCTCATCAGTCTGAATTTGATCGGTTGTTTACGGCTTATTCGCCACCTAGCACATGGAAAACCCTACATGCAAAATTTTAGCGGAGTCAGATCGTACAACCGCAATGGCCAGTACCCCTAACTCGCGTGTGTAGGATATCCAATATGGCACGGGCTATGTAGCACGTAGTGCTGTCGTATTGAAGCATCAAGTCATTGGTATCAAGATTATCCAATGTCCTGTCCTGTCCTCTCATCATTGGTGTTAAGATTATCTAATTTAGGCCAAGGGAAATTGATAATCATCATGTTACAGTGCTCTTCAGTTGACAGTGATGACCTGGCCATTGTCGTACGCAAAGAAATATGGATACGATAATGCCGTCATCATAAACAGCAAATTTGTCAGTATTTATTGGAAGTTTTTGGTCTTACGTGAGTAGGTATCGTCTCAAACTCAGCAATTTTGTTTGTTCACGTACCTATTCCTATCCAGAACTCGAACTAATCTTTGAAGATAATTTTTCGATGTAAGCATTGCCCAAGCAGAACACCCATTTAATACGTCTTTAGGACGTTGTACAATGGTTCAACTGGGACTCCAAGTACCGTACTTGTCTCACAATTGGCAAGAACACGTCTTCTAGCCTAACATAACCTAACCTTTCATACATTCGTTGTACGCTATACAAGTATTAAGCCTATTAAACTAATCACATTTAATGTAACAGATATAGCATCAGCAAGATGGCCATTATCAATCGTCAAAGTCCGGTAGTCCCTGTTGGAAGACATGTCGGACAAAAATATTTTAAAAAAGAAACATACAAGATATTATGAAGAAAAGCTTTTAAAGTAAAAGGTGTCAGTGTGTATATGTAGTAGTAGCAGCAGTGATAAAAAATAATCATCGGAATATAGCAGCATTGATGATGAGGATAATAATGGTGTTGGTTGAAACGCCAACAGCCAACATTCACTGTGTATATGTAAATGGATGCTGTTCGTAGTATTAAAACTACCTTTCAACAGCTACCAATCGATGGATGTATAAATTCTATTTGAAATCCATTAAAGTGTTACACAGTTTCGTAGTTCACAACAACTACAATGATAGAAGCAGCAGTAGCGTCAACTACAACAACACAAACTTTTCTTGATAACTTTAAAGAATACTTTTCATTAAAAAAAAATAGAAATAAAAATAAAAATGAAAAACATTACCGGAAAATAAAGTGGTTTTCCTTTTTCTAAAATGATTGAAAAGTGGTAACAACAACAACACTAACAAAGCAGAAAAATATGAAACAAAAGGAAAGTGGTCCGAAATAAAAAGCGACAGAATAAGGATTGTGGTCTAAATGGTTGGTAATGTAATGTTCAGTTAAAAGATTATGTTATGGGTCACAAAGTATTATCATTATTCATCTGTATTGTACAATTTTTTGAATTTTAATTTGAATTGCAAAAAACGTGTCTAATGGATTTCAATTGTAGATAGAGAATGGAACGCAACCAAAAGGCAAATTGATCATTGAATTGTGAAATTCTTTGCTTTAAAAAAGTTTTATGTTTCCTGTTTTCATGAAACAGCTCTGCTGCTGCTGTCTACAACTCTTTGCTAGTGACCATGCAAATTTACCACAGATCCTTCAAACGCAAGTCCATAGATCTATTAGGGCAACAAAAATTTACTTAGTCTTGTGAAGGCTTTGTTGACATATTCTAAAACGGTTTACTTTCCAGATTATTATCCTCTAATGACAGAAATTAAGGATAGAGCATAAGCCACATCTCCGTTGAGCCTGGCCGAATCTCGTATGCCTGTGCAAACCTTTTTAAAAAACATATCCACTCATAGAATCTTCTACCGTCGTGTGTAAGCGTCCAAGAGAAATTTCTGGTCAATAATAAATGGAACTACATATTTGCCTGATGCTGTTGAGATACTGCCATATATACATACATACATGTGGGATAAACACATGGGTTTTGTTTTAAATTTTTATAATTCTTTATTTAATTGTAGATAGTGTTAACAATAGTTCAATTTATTAATAGTTCAATTTGATAGGTTTAATAGTTCAATAGTGCAATATAGTTTAATAGATTAGGTTAATAATCTTAGCAATAGGTAATTTAAAATAAGTAATTTTAACAATGGCACACTTCACTTGGGTTACACTTCACTAAAACACTACCACTCTTCTCGACGTCCACTTCACTACTCTATACAACTTCAGTTCTGTCTTCCCATACGTTTAAGAAAAATACCCACGCCACTCAAACCATAAACCGCTACTTGAGCCTATTCTAACCAGTCACGCCACAATCCCGTTATGTCAGTATGTCATAGCATGTAGCCGGCAAACACGAACGGAGGGTACCCTACATTCGGCCCTCCTGACGGCAATACGGCCCGGATTGCCACACTTTCATAAACTCGGCCACGGTAGTGGTTCTATTAGGGCCCTCATGGTAACCCACTTTCTCGACCTCGTACCTTCCGTGAGGCAATTTCTTCACTATTTTATATGGGCCCAGGTATTTACCTCTTAACTTAAGGCCACTGCCGAACTGAGTGCGCTTAATGGCCACCAACTCGTCTACGGCATACTCAACCTCAGGCCTTCTTCTGGCATTATAAGTCTTGCAATTCTCCCTCTGAATTCTTCCAATATTCTCTTTAGCTTCGGACCTCACATCTTCTCTTTCTTCATCAAATTCTCGGACGGCTTCATCTTCTAATATTTCTCTAAGGTTGGGGTAGTCGGGCAATCTCATTTCCACGCCGGTTAATAATTTGAACGGGGATACGCGGGTGCTTCTTGGAGTACTGGAATTAATAAACATTTGGACCTTTCTCACGTGTTTGTACCAGTTCTGGGGCGTCGCAGTGCACAATTTTGACAGCATTGGTACGACTATTCTATGTATTCGTTCAACCTGACCGTTCCCACGTGGAACTCCTGTGGTTATCAACAGGTGCTGGATATTCTCCTGAACGCAGTAATCTTTAAAGGCCTGTGAAGTAAATGCTGCTCCGCGGTCGCTTATTATTCTTCGAGGATTTCCAAAAATAGCAGATTGCCTCTCCAAGGATTCGATAACCGTCTTGCTGTCAGTTGACTTCGTTGGATGTAGCCACACGAACTTCGTAAACCCATCAACAACCACGAACAGATGATTATACGCCTTCTTAGTAACTTCCATTGGTCCAACATGATCGACATGATAAGTCGCTAGGGGTCGATCGTCCTTATCTATTGGGTTAAGGTAGCCCTCTTTCTTGCCTGTTTTCGACTCGGTGATAATGCACTCGATGCAATTTCGTACAACGTGCGGCACTTTTGCAGCCAACCTCGGTATATAGTACTGCTTTTCAATCAACTCACGGGTCTTAGAAACACCAAAGTGACCCTGGTTGTGCGCTAACTTGATTATCTCCTCTTCCAACTGGACCGGTATCACGATAAGGTCCTTCGTGGGATCCTTGTACAGCACTCCATTCTGTATGTAATAATCTTCATATGCACCATATTCCAACACTGCTCTAATGGCCTTGGTACAGTCGTCACTCTCCTGTGCGCATCTGATTCTGTGTGTAAGGCTGCTTTCAACGACTAGACACGCCATACGGCTCAAAGCATCAACGTGCCTCATTCTAGTTCCGGATCTGTGTTCAATCTCATAGGAGAATTCTTGTAGAAACATAGCCCACCTTGAAATTCTGGCAGGCACATCATCCTCAGTTTAAACGCGTTGCAGTCAGTTACTATCTTAAATGGTATGCCAAGTAAGTACACTCTCCACTTCTTCAACGATTCTACTACAGCTAACACCTCCAATTCATAGGAGTGGTACTTCTCTTCATACGGCTTTGTGCGTCTACTCATGTACTGCACTGGACGTAGATCCTGTTCGTCCAAACTTCTCTGCAAAAGCACTGCTCCATAACCGTGCATGCTGGCATCGGTATGCACCTCTGTAATTGCGTCGGGGTCATATAACTTCAAAACTGGAGCACTGACAAGAGCCTCCTTCAACTGATGACAGGCCAGCAAGACTTCATCATTGACTGCAAATTTCACGTTCTTCCGCAACATATCGGTTAAGGGCTTCGCCACTATCGCATAACTCTCTATAAACTTCCTAAAATAAGAAGTTAGACCCAAAAATCTCCGCAGGGCCTTCCGGTCGGTGGGGATCGGGAAGTTTTTCACCGCCTTGATCTTCTCTTCTGCTGGCTTTATTGAGCCCCTCTGAATAATATAACCAAGAAAATTAACTGTACTGCGTAGAATCTGACATTTCTCCCATTTAATGCGTAACCCGTTCGATGCAGCTATCTCCAAAACCTTTACAAATCTTTCCAGGCCCTCGACCACATCCTTAGCGGGAATAATGATATCGTCCATATAAACTACTACCACACCTTCACGTATCAAATCCCTAAATACAGCTGTTATGAATCTGGTGAATACTGCAGGTGAGTTGCTCAAACCAAATGGAGCGAACAGAAACTCAAACTGCCCATTATGGGTGACAAATGCCGTATACTTTCTCGAAGATTCCTCCAACGGCACATGGAAAAACCCATTTCGTAGGTCCAATGTCGTGTACAGGTTAGCCGTTTGCAGTTTGTCCAACACCTCATCCATCAATGGCATGGGGAAATGGTCCCTCACAATCTTCTGATTCAATTTCCTGTAGTCGCAGCATAATCTTTTAGTGCCGTCTTTCTTTGCAACCAAAACGATCGGGGATGCGTACTCCGAAGTACTAGGCTGCACAATTTTTTCACGTAACCATTCTGCAATCTGATTTTCAACGATTACTTGATCGGCGATGGGTAAACGTCTGGGTCTATGATAAATTGGTATGTCATCCTTCAACACTATGTTCATCTTCACCGGGCTCTTCATATTTCGTTGGGGTTGATATCCGGTTATTGTCTTCTCTATCTGGCTCCCGATGGAGGCATTCAGGTGCTCCAGGTCGACTGGGATATCTGGCTTGCACTCGTCGATGTTCAAACAATCCCCCGAAAATTCATTCGGAACTGTATTCTCTTTCACCGGCATCTTGAACCGCGCTTCACCATTCGATATGGTCACATCAGCCTTGCGTATCAAACTATTTCCCAGCATAATTGGATGGTTAACATCGCGTTCCCCAACAACATAAAAAGTGACCTCTATATCCAAGCCATCAACGTGAACAATCTCAACAAACCGACCCAACGTGACTATAGCGCTATCACCAATACCAAACAATTTCACTCTCTCCGGTACAAAAGCTATCTCACCCAATACGAACAGCATGTCGAACCGTATTATGCATACATCACACCCTGTATCCACCAACGCTGTCAAATCCTTACCACGTATCACTATATCCTTGAATATCAAACCCGGTCCCTTACGAATCATATTCACTTGGCCACGTTCCGTTTTAACCTTATTCTCCACCTTGGAATTAGGGCATTCAAAGGATCGATGGCCAAAATTCCTACAAGCGAAACATTTAGGTTGCCGCTCGGGACAATTTTTAGCAACATGGGATTTTCCGCCACACTTATAACACCTGATATCGGCGCCACCTGCTTCTCCCTTCAATACGCTGGACTTCTTTGGCACAATCATCGGCTCTTTCCCCTTGTATAACGACTGGGAAACTGGCCGTGTCTTTTCGTACACTCTGATCATCTTCTTCAGGTCGCCGATACTGTCGGCCTGATATAGTACTGTCTTACTTGATCTCGAGTCTGGTATGCCCTCTATGAAATATTCAATTACGCTCCTTTCATCTAAGTTAATCTGGGCCCCAATTTCCATTATGGCATACAAATATTCCATCAGTGTCTCGTTCTTGTTCAAGCGTCTGTTCTGAATGCGACGAATAACCTCCGCTACTGAAAACTGCACACCGAACTCGTTCTTAAGGGCCGTTTTCAAAGAACACCAGTCGCGTATGCCCTTTTGACTCCTGACGAACATTTTCGCGGCCCCAGTCAATAACTGCTTACCGTAGACATAAAACTGTAGTTGTGACCAGTTCAGTATACTGCCCATCTCCTCGAATTCATCTAGCCACCGAATAACGTCAGGTGAGCTAGTGCCGGAAAACTGGGACAGACTCTCCTCCACATCCTTGAGGGTGTACAAGCCTCTTTCCGACCGGTCATTCCCGACAATCTCACTATCGGCCCGCCGCGGAGAGCCTCCTGCACTGGCGCCCTCCGCCACTTCACCGCTACAATTGTCCGTAGTCCCGCCCTGGCCCGTTGAATGTAGTCCTAATCTTTCCAGAAGTCGCCTCTGCAAATCCTCTTTCAAACCCTGTGTCCCTAAACCTAACTCCACTAGCCTTGCCCTAAGGGCACCAACACCCATACTTAAAATCTCCTCACGATCCATATTACCTCCTCACCAAACTACTCAAGAAATTAACCAACGCGTGAAAACTGTAAACCCAAATGTTACAATAGAATATCAAATCAATTAAATAATAAATCAAAAAATAGAATATTAAATCAATATAATAATTAATCAATCAATAGAATATTAAATCAACAAAACAATTAATCAATCAATAGAACACTAAATCAATAAAATAATTAATCAATCAATATAAAAAAAAGAATTCAATTGTCTCAAAATTCGTCAAATACAAATAATTCCATTAAATATTCAAGTTAATAATAAAAGTTCAACCGATTAGTTAATCGTTTAATTAAATTTCATTTCGCCTACTCTCTCTCTTTTCTCTAAATTCCCAATAAAATCATTCAATTTTAATTACATTCTCTTTTCATAAAAAAAAATCTTCTAATTAAAATAATTAAATTATATCAAATGATTATGTAAAAAAAAACTTTTAAATATGAAATAATTCCACTTATCGGATAACTGCTTCATCCCACTGTACTTTTATTCTGCCACGCTGTCCACCGCTCAGCCGCAACTTCAATATAACGCTCTCTCAAGGTAAACTGCGCAACTGCAACCCTCAGCATCAAATTTAGCGACTCAGCTTTACTCACAGCAATCCACCTCTCATTACTCACGATACACAACACTCTCACCGTACAAACAGCTCAACAGCAACCGCTAGCATCTCACACACAGCACTCAACACCGCGATCAACACAGCACTCTCACTCAACTCAGTCAACATAAGGGTGTGGTTTCACACTATTTTCAGCAACAGCACTACGCATCAGTTTTTCTTTCCCTCAAAGCACTCTCACTCTCTTTGTTTTAATTTGGTGGTGGGTTTTTTTTTCAAATTTACTCGCTCTCGTAAGTTTTCAATGGAAGAAACACTCACCATAGGCCTGATCTTTTATTACAGCTCTCTCTTGAGTCTCTTTTCTAACGTTCTAGAATATTCTTTTGAGCTGTTCTATTTTCTCTTCTTTTATGCTCTTTTCCTTATTTGCAACCACTTTTACACAAAGGCCTCAATAAGTATTTCAATGTTTACAGCGAAAATTTCAACTATTTTTACGGCACACGCACAAACACTAGTTTAACTGTTTAACGACGATTAAAATGTGTTGTTATTCTGTTTGAGCGGAATTTTTCGTTTTCTCTTCGTTTTGTTTTCTTTCTCTTAAACCACTTTAACACTTTTCTTTCAGTTTTTTTTTTCTCTTTTTTTATATGTTAAATATTGTTTTGTAAACTGTTATTGTCGTTTTATGTATATTTTAGGTATTGTTTCATGTATATTCTATGCTCAGGTTGTTCAATCCCGGACGAGCCCCCAAAAATTTGTGGGATAAACACATGGGTTTTGTTTTAAATTTTTATAATTCTTTATTTAATTGTAGATAGTGTTAACAATAGTTCAATTTATTAATAGTTCAATTTGATAGGTTTAATAGTTCAATAGTGCAATATAGTTTAATAGATTAGGTTAATAATCTTAGCAATAGGTAATTTAAAATAAGTAATTTTAACAATGGCACACTTCACTTGGGTTACACTTCACTAAAACACTACCACTCTTCTCGACGTCCACTTCACTACTCTATACAACTTCAGTTCTGTCTTCCCATACGTTTAAGAAAAATACCCACGCCACTCAAACCATAAACCGCTACTTGAGCCTATTCTAACCAGTCACGCCACAATCCCGTTATGTCAGTATGTCATAGCATGTAGCCGGCAAACACGAACGGAGGGTACCCTACATACATACATACATAATTGGCCATTACAACTCTTCAGTCAGGATTACGGCCTAGCTTCTCATTACAATCAATCCTTCGAGCAGGATTATAACCAAACCATCTCATCACTTATGTTGTATTTGTTAATTTTACCCATACGTGGTGGAACCTAGAGTTTAAAAACGACTTCGAACCACAGATATTGAGAAACTTTTCACGTCAACTTTATATTTCACTCCCAGAGTTTTTGCCAGATGTCTGCTAAGAGGCAGTCGTCGAAGAAATATTTGTTTTCATATTTCATTTTGTTCGAGATGTGTGACCTAAGATTTGATGCGAGGCCTCATGTCTAATAAGCCAAAGCAACACTTACCAGACATACGACGAGTGCAGATTATTATGCTTTAATGGCAGGAATTAAGCATAGAGAATCAACCTGGTCTTAGTTGCGTCAGGGTGAGTATCGTATGCCTAGGGAAGACCCTCTAAATAAACATATCCACTCCTAATAACTCATACTGTCATTTGTGAGCATCCGTGAAATATATACATATATTCCTGATGCCGCCCTTTATCCTTCCTGATATATTGAGAATGTGGGTCTTCAGTTGTAAGACATGGTAACATCCGTCAGGAATTGTTTGATCAGCAGAATATTGGTTTTGAAGTCACATCAATGATCTTTACACTGGTAGCATACATCGAATCAAATTGGATTCTCAACGAATCCATTTCTATCCACTTCTGCAATATTTTGATTTTTCATAGCCTGATTCTCACGCTCTTTTTAGTGTCCTGAAATTAAAGGATATTTCTCAACAAAAATATGGAAACATAACGGAGTGCATGAGTCTAGAGAACAGTTCACTTTCGAAACTTTCATGTTTACGAAATTGACTTCGATGGGTATTGAATTGTCAATTTGCTAAGTCGGAATTCATGCTATTAAATAAGAGATACCCGAATATTTTGTACGTTTGGATAATAAAACAGCCAGTTGACCAAACTTTACCTAGCTCCTGCTTTAATTAAGCAAAGCAAACTAAAGCCATTCAACGTTGAACTTTATGGGCCAACAAGCCTATGGTGCTATATTCAGAGCATAATTTTAAAACACTGCCAGGACTTCCAAAAAAATTAAGAGCATTGGTCAGTTTTAGATAAGTACGTAAACCATTACTGATACTAAATTAAAATTTTGATTTGAGGATAAGGCAATAGGGCTATATGACATGGATTTAATGCTAAGTGGTTTAAATAGGACGACGTCACCTACATCGAAACGCATCAAACATCTGATTAATTGATTTCTAGACCAATTCATCACCTGACATACAAACTTCATTTGACATTTAACTCCAAGTTTTAATTATTTTGCGTAGGCTTATCCCATAAAAAAAAATATTACAAATAAACAACCATAAAATCAAAGTAAAGAACTGAAAGCTATCTTCCTGACAAATGTTATTTTCAAATATTTTATAATGAGTACGGTTACTAGGTCAGTAATGTTTACATGACCAAACTTAACGACACTTTTGCACATATGGGCGGCGAAGAAAGTCTTCCAAGTAAGAATATTGGTTTAGTAAGGTACGTTTATAAAGAAAACAGTAGAAATTGTAATTAACTACAGTTCTGATGTAATCAAGAGGCCTAATCAAATCAGAGTCTAATTTATTCTTTTTCTTTTTTTCTTCTTTCATTAGAAAGAAATAAAAAATTTTGTCTTTAAGTGCCCATGGTAAGACTAATCAAGTGAGTGGTTTAAAGTGGCAAATGCAGTTCAATGCCTAACAATGATAAATAGTAACAGAGAATAAAAGCTATTTGTAAGTAAGTAACAGCAAAAGAGTATGAAAGATAATGGTTAAAAGTTGCAGAGCAACTGATAACATGACAATGTACAGGATAAGAGAAAAGAGCTTTTACTCTTCTTACGACATCCAGCATCCTGATTGTAATGTACTAAAAATATATACGGGACTAAGTATTTGTTTTGCCATAGCCTCTCTGCTTTGTTGCAGCTTTAAAGGACAATAATCTTTGGATACCAACACATTGCCTTTTGAAATAGAACACACACTCATGTTGTGCCAGCAGAAGAGAAATTAAATGCCAACATTTATTACTTCTGCCGTGTGCTGTGGTACATGCATGATATAGCTTTTGTATGGTGACTGCTCTGCTACTGCTAAAGCTGTTGTTATTTGGCTGATGCTAAAATTGAATGTATTTTTTAAGCCAGCAGGAGAGACTGACTGGGTTTTTTTTATGTTTTCTTCTTCTTGCTCTTCTTCGACTACTACAGCTTGTTTCAGAACAGCTACTACATACAACAAAAAGGACATTCGTGGTGTTGTGAGCATATTTCGGCTTTTACGACACAATACAATCAAGTGTAATTTGGGCATGTTTGTGTGTGTGTGTGTGTGTGTGTGTGCGAGTGTATGCTTGCAAGAGTAAGCATTGGGTTGGGTAGATACGATGAGTGTGATGCTGTTGATGCTTTAATCAACGTACATATACAAAAATAACAACAACATCGTTATAAGAGCTGCAAAAATAATAACAAGAAGAACTCTTGTTTTGGGGTTTAAACTACGTTATAATTCTAAAATACTTTTAGTACTTATTAGAACGTGTAATGTAACGGTCGCTTTTTCACACAACACGACAAAAAATCTAGAAGAAATACATAAACGGGTAAATGTCTATTTCTTCAACTGAAATTAAAAAAAAATAGAAAAAAGCAGAAAAAAATTCAATAGAATCAAAAAAAAAAATACACACGAAAAGAGTGTCCCCTTTATTTGTGTAAAAGCTAGTGAGTGTGAGATTCCTGCCATTAATCTACTACTTAAAACTTAGTATGTGGTTTATTGAAATTCAAATTAAAATAAAAAGAAAATTTTGAATAAAAAAATTAAGAAATAAAAAGTGTTTAAGAAAATATCTGCAAAAGCAAAATTTTTATGGTAAAAAGCTGCAAATTCTCTACGACTTCATTAAAACATAAAAACGACAATTTAATAATAAAAAATAAAAGCCTCATATAAATAATATCACATACCATAACACAATTATAAGAAAAGAAAATCAAATCATAAAATATATGTATAAAAAAAAAAAAAAAGAAAACGAAAATACGAAAATAATAATAAAAAACAGAAACAACTTTCGCTATCAAGGATTTCTGGTTTTCATTACGTTTATAATTTACAATACAATTACATGCAGATAAAAATCTTTCCGTGAATACATACATACCTTAACGTTTCTTCACAGCAATTAGAGCTGCTTTTAAATGATAATACTCGTTCTCTCTTATTTTACTTTCTTTCTTTTTCTTTTTATTTCCCTTTTCTTACAAAGTTTGTGTGTGTGTGTGTGAGTGTGTCATGTGGCATGGTGTGTTTGCCGTTCTATTAACCATTTTTATACGTGGAAATAATAAGCATCTCAAGACATTTGAATTTTTACATCTTTTCTCGTTTCGGTTTTGTTTCCGTTTTTAATACGATTTTAATGTTTTTCAACATAAAATTACGCTGTTAAAGATATTTATAGAGATTTTCCTTGTAAACGAAATAATTTTGAAAAAAAGGTTTTTTTTTCTTTTTTTGCTTGTGCTTCTAAATAAGAACAAAATAACAAGTGAAAGCAGGGAAAAGAACATGAAAAAAGGTTTGTTTTTATTTTCTTTTTTCGAAAAATAGCGGCAAAACAGAAGGAAAAGATGTAAAAATAATGTATAATACCGTGAATTGCTTGTTACAATATGACTTACAGTTGTGTGCAAAAATTAATGATACATTTTATCTTCATAATATACAATAAATCTTTAAAAATTAAAATGAATATTAAAAAGAATAAAGTGTTAATGGCCGTGCTAATAAATTATAATCAAGAAAAATATAAAGAAGTTAAAATTAAAAGCAAATAAAAAATAATAAACCATCAACAATAAAACCATAAAATAAAATTTATTTGAAAATTCATATGAAAATGCTGAAACCATACTGTGAAAATTGTTTGGAAACAATTCATCAGTTTCTAACGTAAAATTCATAAAACCTTTATAAAGAATAAAAGAAAAGTCATCAAAAAAGCACGTTTATCATATTCTTGAAGATATTTAAAGAATTTTCTCAATTTTGTATTTACTTAACTAAATATAGACCGAAAGTCAAAGAATTCTAAAATAAATGATTTCTGACTATATCATAGGAATATTCAGTTATAACCAACCTTGCTTTAAAGTTGCCCTTTAATTTTCCATAATAAACTTCGGACAAATATTTCGTTAGCAAATTCAGTTACTTAAAGTTTTCTGCCACCAAGTTGGACAAGAAAAACAAAAAAATGTGGCTCTAGGGAAGTAAACAATAGAGAATATAAGATTTTCTAATGCATAACAAGAATGGCATAATAATAGTTAAATATGTGTGTTGAAGTCGCCGTAGGCTATTAGATAATGAATAACGTATTAGACATGAGGTCTCGGCTCAAATCTCAGGTTAGACATTTCCGAAATATGTAAAAATATTTCTTTGGCGACTTCCTCTCAGAAGATTTCTGGCAAAAACTCTGAGAGTAAATGAAATTGCGATAAAAAGATTCTAAAAAACCGGTCGTTCGGAATCAACTTCAAACTGTACGTCTCGACATACATACATACATACATAATTGGCTATTACAACCCATCAGTCAGGATTATGGCCTAGCTTCTCACACCACTCATGTTGTGTGTCTTAATTTTATACTTGAGTGGCGCGACCGACAGTTTGATGTCGATTTCGAATGACAGATTTTGAGAAACTTTTTCATGGCAGGTTTATTTACTCTCAGAGTCGAA
The DNA here is from genome assembly GCA_930367235.1 of Sarcophaga rosellei. Lineage (NCBI taxonomy): Eukaryota > Metazoa > Arthropoda > Insecta > Diptera > Sarcophagidae > Sarcophaga > Sarcophaga rosellei. Next base: position 64,882,786 of record OV884020.1, on the reverse strand, counting down.
GTCGCCGAAGATATATATTTTTTTTCATATTTTTTTTGATATCTGGCCTGGGGCTCGAACCCGGGCTTTACGTCTAATAAGCAAACACACTATCTACTAGACTACGGCGACTACAGGTATCGACACTCATGTATGAAATTAACAGCTACAACATAAGTGGTGTGGGAAGCTAAGACATAATCCTGACTGAAGGGTTATAATGACCAATTGCGTATGTATTTACGTCTGTAGTTTAAATATGTACTTTTATTTATTTTTCTTATTCAAGTACAACTTAAACATGAATTTTTAAAATTGTTCACAGAATTTCTTCCCCAGCATCACTTCTGTGTTTGAATTTTTGAATTTAATTTCAGCTTAAATTATTCTCTGTCTTCACAATTTTACAGATTTTGTTGCCTTAAAGATATCAGTTATATCAGGCTTATATGAAAAAAAAATCATGATTTTTGTGACAGTCCCACTGGAAGCAGTTTATTGGGCGTAAATTTTGGAAGTTTTTCCAGGCAAATTGTTGCAAAAATCCGTACAACTTTAATTTTAATTAGGCATCTTAGTCTTGGAGATAGTGTAAGGAATTATAAGACCTGAACCCTTGGAGCAAGCCCTAGCTTAGGCATCTCGAACAAAAAAATATATGAAATTTTATTTCTTCGTTGACTACCTCCGGCAAAAACTCTGAGTATATATAAAATTGTCAATGAAAGGTTTTCAAAAATCTGTGGTTCAGAGTTGTCTGTAAACTGTGGGTTCTGCCACTAATGGATAAGGTTAACACACACCATACTAATGATGTAAGGAGCTAAATAATAATCCGGACTAAAGGATTATAATGCCCACTTAAGTAAATAAGTGTAGCATGTTGTCCTATGAAGCTTCAACTTGTTACACATGTATAAACATTACAACAGACAGAAACGTGCTACATACTCTAATATTTACATGTAATAAAGCAATAAAAGTGATCTTCCTTGTAAGGCTTAAGAGCAAAATTTTTACTTAAAATTTATTATGTGTTGAGTGAACACAAGCTTTTTCACTAGGATTGCTAAATCATCTTATATCACAATTGAACGGCTGCCTAATCTGACTGAACATATATTTCAAAAGTGTTAATGTACCAGATTTGGGAAAAGCATCGTCAAACATTATTGCATCAGAAACCACAAACTTATTATTGCTGATATCAAGTTACAACACGCGATAGATATCCTAAAAGTTCGACTCTTGATATAAAATGATCAGTCAGTATTACGACCCAACTTCGCCACACCACTTATGTTGTGCATGTTTAAAGTCGACTACAAATGATATATTTTTGAGAATCAGCCGCCGAAGAAATAAATTTTTCGTATGTCGTTTTATTGAAGTTGTCTGAACCGTAGACACACTTCCTTCTAAGCAACGGCCATTTTATTGGAATACATAAACCTATATTCAGTTGTTAAAAACTTATGCCTTCTTGATAATCAAGAATAAAAATTTTTTAAGCCAACAACATTTCCGATAATAAAAGTTCTTTAGAACTTATAAGGATGTAAAGTGTTTTTGTAAAATAAAATACAGACCAAACCACATTATTTTTCATTTTTATTTTGCTTGTGTTGCAAAGTAAGATATTTTTGTCCTAAAAAGTATCTGTAGTAGCTTAAGCTCTGAGGTCTTCGATGAACTTTAAAACGTAATTGAATCCTCTTGATATCCTGAATACAAATATGTGCACTTTTTGTTGCATATATTTTTAACGAGCACTGTTGCCTACAGGTCAATGTTGTCAGTTCTTTTTTCTGATATTTAACGTCTTTAAATGCCCTCAAAATGATTTTTTACATGTACACCTTGGGATAATAAAATTATATAAAAAATATGCCAAAACAATGGGTGCACACTCAGGTCTTAAGAGAGTATACAAGATTCAAAAAGGCTTGCAAAGACATCTCTTATGAAGACATGACCAAATATTCCTGGTCATTCTGATATTGTGGCATGCATTTCATTGCGCTTTATTTAAACTCAACTGTTATAAGCAATTATTACAATATCTGTGTAAATAATTTCGTTACGTTGACAAGTTAAACTGAAGGTGCTAAATTTTCAGATAAAATCTCACAAAAAATATTTCTTCTTAGAGTGGCAATAAAAATAAAAAAAATATTAGGAAATAACGAAGAAACAACGGCGGAAACCATAAAATTTCTGAAAACTTTCGGAAATTGTAACAAAAAAAAAAGAGAATTACTCAATAAAAAGGCAACAACAACAACAGCAAAAGATGCAAACAAACGGAAATTAGTAGAAAAGAATAAGAATCAGTGGAAATAATTCACTACCCGCCGACCGATGCTTTCAACCGAACAGAGTCCATGAAAGTGTAAAATATAATAGAAGAATAAAACTTTTTCGCTTTCAAGACTACAACAAAAAAGCGAAAAAGAGCAAAAAAGAACAACAAACATAAAGAGGAAACTTTAAAACTTCTTTTGGTAAATATGGTCTAAAAAAAACTCAAAACAACAAAAGAAAAAAAGATGAAAGGAAACCTTTAAAAACAAAACCAAAAGGAAAAATTTAAAAACAAAAACAACAACAACAATAGCAACAAAATACCAAAACAACAAACATATTAACGCTTGTCAACATAAATTTTTATTAACGCTTGGTCAGCGAAGCACCACCACCAAAATAAAAAAAAAAAAAAAAAAAAAAGAGAGCGAAAAAGAAAGGAAAACAACCACAACAAAACTAAAAACAAAAGTGAATTATTAAGTAAAACATGCACATACAAATTAGAAAATTTTCTATTTGTTTTTGTATTAAAGAACGAAATACATACACTTCCCTGACAATGTCTCCTTCTGTTACTATATTCCAAGAATTGAGTCACTTAAGTAGCATCATTATTCTCCCACACTTGTGCACAGTATAGAAGTATAAGAGTATGTGTACAACGCCATAGATGGAAAGTTCATGTTCATTTATCTTGTCAGTTTATTTTTATATTTTTTTCTCTTGAAACCCTCGGTAATAGTTTGGGTTGGTGTCCTGTCATTTCATCCCATTTTAAGAAAATTTCTCTCCATGAAAACAAACCATTTTTTACAACGAAAAACAAACAAAAAAAACAAGAGAAAAAATACCATAAAAGCCACGCAGAGAAACAAAACGAAATTAAGTGTTAATGAAGCATAAAGGTCATGCTATGAAGACAAAATAAAAAACAACAAACAAACAGAAAAAATTACCAGAAAGATAAGAAAATACGTTTTTTTTCCTTCGTTTCCTTTTAAAGAATAATTTGCCAGAAAAAATAGAAATTTTATAACAACAGCCTGTATATAGTATGTGTGCACACATTTCTATGATTTGACCTCAAATTATGGTTTAATTAGAGTCAAAATATTAGCAAAAAGCAAAACGTTAATGGAATAATGTTTCCAAGTCGTTGTGATGGAAACAATATTTTTTTTAATTTTTTTTTGTTGCTACAAATGGTATCAAATAGGAATTAAGTAGCCCATTGCCTTTTGAATTTTTTTACAGATACTGGTTAAGAATTTCTCTATAAATTTCAATTAATTTGGCAGCATCTTGAAAGGAAATGTTTTAAATGTTACCCAAAAAAATTTTCTCTGTAAATATAGGCACGATTTTTCTGCGATATTTTTAGGAGATGTATCCCTGATTTATGCATTGGATTGTATTGGAAAACAGAAAATAAAGGCAAAGAGATGAATTATTTAAAATTCTTTGCGAGATATAACTAGTGTTTCTTGTGAGATATAACTCATCAGGGTGACTAAGTGCACACATACATCAATCCGGCATAGTGTAAGAGTCCAAGGTGACTGGTGTCTGGACATTAGGCCACGGCTCAAATCCCATGTCAGACATCTTCAACGAAAAGAAATATGCGAAATATTTCTCCGACGACTGTCTCTCAGAACATTTCTGGCAAAAATTCTGAGAGTGAAATAAATTTCCATGAAAAGTTTCTCAAAAAATCTGTCATTTAGAATCGACTTTAAAATTGTATGCCCCGCCACTCACATATAAAATTAACGCACTAACTAAAGGGTTGTAGTAACCAATGAAATCGCCATAGTCTAGTAGGTAGTGTGTTGACATAATAGACGTGAGGCCACGGTTCAAAAATATTTCTTCTGCAACTACCCCCCGGCAGATTTCAGGCAAAATTTCTGAGAGTGAAATCAAATTGCCATGATAAAGTTTCTCACAAAATATATCGTTCAGAGTCGGCTTTAAAACTTTAGGTCCCGCCACTTGTGGATAAGGTTAACACACACAACATAAGTGGGGCGAGAAGCTAGGTCGCAGTGACCAATTGTGTGTGTATGTATGTGTAATTGGGATCTATTTGCTTGTGAAATTTGATTCATTAAACATTAGATTTTTCAAACACATATCAATCAGCAGAAAACCATTGTATTTTATCTTTTATTTTGTGGTTTTTAGACTCATGTACTGTCTTCGTTATAAGCAATTTGACTACTTTATTTCAAAAGACCCCTTCTATGTCATGAGGCACATGTACTGAGGCACAAAGATAGGTCCTTGACTATGTCGTACTACCAGTGCCCTGTTACATACATATATATCGTCTATAATTGTGGAGGTTAAAAGGAATGCCATATGAAATTGTTTATTGTTTAACCTTTCAGTTTATAATTTTCAATAAGTATCGCAGTAGCCTAGTACGTAGTGTGTTGAGTTGGAGAGCCCATGATTCAAACCCCATATTTAACAAAATGAAAAGTATGGAAAAATATTTCTTTCGACAGTTTCGTTTCAACAGTCTTCTAGTGAAAATTCTGGCAGTAAAGAAAAGTGCCATGAAAAGCTTTTCAAATATACCGTTTGTACATACGTGCATACATAATTGATCATTACAACTCTTCAGTCAGAATTACGACTTAGGTTTTCACACCACTTGTGCTGTGTGTGGTAATTTTATATATGAGTGGCACCTAGAATTTAAAGTCGACTTGAAAAGATAGATTTTTGAGAAAGGGTTTTTTCCAGAACGACTGCTTTCAGGAAGTCGTACAAGAATTGTTGCCCAGAAATTTATAACTCAGAGCAACGTATTGGAGTGATTATTTTAATCCAATACAACCTTTTGTATGTTATACACAGCTTTACATATCACAATGCTTTTGCTAAATAAAGTACCAAAAAATACTCTGGTCGTATGAGTAATTTTTGATTTGTTTGGGTTTGGAAATAAAATATCACTCATACGTCCAAATCTAGCTGAGTGCATTTTACTTCGTTTCAGTCCAAATGAAGTGATACTTGGATATAGAACCTAATAGTTTTACCATTTCTTTCTGTTTCTGAGAAAATCTGTTGAGAAAAAGTCGCCAAACATTTTATCATATTTCGTTGGAGGTGTCCGTCCGACCTGTGGTTTGAGCAGCACCATCACGCCAATTAAGCCAACACACTACCTACTAGACTAAGGTGAATTCATGTCTTTTATAGCTGACATTAAAGTGTAGATTACGCATCTGATCTATAAAATTAACGCATAGAACAAGGGCCGTGTGAGAATTTAAGCTGTAATGCAGACAAAAGGGTTGTAGTGACCAATTCAGTAGATTAACTACATCGGAAATGTCATGGAAATCATAAATTATGGAATTACTTTTGCTCTATTCCAAGTGAAGTAAAAATTTGCTTCTGCTGATGAAATCATGCGTCGACTCTATGAAAACAATGTCCAATGAATAAAATTATTTGGATAGTCAAGGTGTATTAAATTATTTTAATTTCAATGTAGATATTTACTCATTGTGCTCTATTAATTCAATGTCAATCGTTTTCTATAATTTCAAAATGATTTTAATGGATTCCAGTAAATTTAATCCCTAAAACGGAATTAAATCTTTACACACATTAATTTACATTCATGCAGCAAAAAAGAGAGCGAATGCAATTAAATCCATTTAAAACATTAATTTCTATAAGCAATTAAATACTAAAGTGAATGTTGTTTTTGTAGAGAATATTTGGCTCATAAATAATCAATTAAATTGATTGCTTTAAGAACAATTTTAGTTGTAATTAAATTAATGCAATCATGATTATTATCGTTCTCTTAATTTTTTGTAAAATTTCTACAAATAGCCAAACATTATCAAAATCTAATTAAAAGCACTTTTAGAGTTAATTCCAACACTAGGTTTTATTTATATAAAGCTGCAGTAATAATCGCAATAACATACGAGTACATGGAAATAAAATGTAAATCAAAACCATTTACACAACTGAATAACTATTTTAATGACAGGCAAACAAACTCAACTTAAACTAATTAAAATTTGTATAAACAAGTGTTCTGTGGTGGTATATTGTTGGCAAAATAAATAAACAAATAAACCATCAAACGGCATATAAATATATATACAAACAAAACTCTCGAAATGGAAATAAATTGTGAAATTTGTGCAACAACAAAAAAATGTTTTTGTTTTTTGCTAATCAACTAAATTAGTGCAAAGCCAATTAACAAGAAAAATACATAAACAAAATAAAATTTGTGCAAAAGTGTTTAGAAAGTGTTAACAGCCTCAGTTGGCTAAAAATTACATGAAATGAAATTAAAAAACTTTGTTCGGCATATAAATAAACGCGTTAAAAGTTAATCAAAAACACAATAATTTGTGTGTAACAATAATTAATACATATTACAACAACGAAATAATATCATGATTCGTTTAAAATTTCAAATAAAACAACACACCCAGTCTACCTTACTTCAAAGCTTAGCCTAAGTAAACATTGTGTGTACATTGTGTGTGTATACAGTGTATGTAATGACCCAGAAAAATTTCGTAAAATTTATTTGCCTTTGTGTTTGTATATCGATATAAGCTTGTATGTATTAGTAAGAGTTGTATGTAGTTGCGAATTAATTCCCTAAATATTTTCATATTTGTTTTACAGTTGATTGCATTCACTCTCTCTCTCTCTCTTTCATACTAACTCATCAACACTGACATACCATTAATACACTAACGTGACACAATTTGTTTTTTTTTTCTTTCCTTTGCTTTTATTTCCGTCCGTCTGTGCATTATAATTGAAAAAAACAAAACCTCCAGTGAAATGAATATCGTTTTTACAACAACAACAACAACAATATAACGGCGCCATTGCTTTGTTGCTAGTTGTTATTGTTACTAATGGTATTATTCATCAATATATGTTGCTTTCGTTGTTGCTGTCACAGATTTTCCTCCTTTTATACACTCGTTAGTTCGTTCAGCTTTTTATGTATGTCTGCATCAACATGTGTCTGTAACAACAGTATTGTTGTTCATGTGGTTTATATGTATGTATGTATTTAAAATCAGGTGCAAGTGGCACGTGCGTGTAGTCTGTTTACATTAACAACTACAAGCACAATATGTAACACACTTTGAATACAACATGGAAAAAAGGATAAAAAGCAACGACTCACAGGGAGAAAAGCTTATAAAAAGCCGTACAAAAAAAAAACAGGAAATAAAAGACCCACTCAATCAGTTTTCACTTCGTTACATATAACACAGCCAGACTGTGTATCTTTTTCTATTCCATCTCAATAAATGACTAAAACATCACAGTGGAGAGAACTGAAGTAGCAAAAAAATATTAATTCAATAATTTTTAAAGGCTCTACAATGTATTGTAGCTTCAAAAACATACAAAATGTTTTTATACAAGAGGTATAGATAAGAAAAAATTTGGAAATACGCTTTTTCAAACTGAATGGCAAAATTATTTCAAACTCCCTTTAAATTAAAAAATATACATATATATATATTGTTTAAGCTATAATATCAAAAAAAAATGTAAAGTTTTTAATAGTAATAGTGGAACCAAATCGCAATGTCCAAATTGGTGGCAATACTAAATTTTTTGAAGTGTCTTCAAATTTTTTTCATCCTGAATTTCTCTTAACATTTCCCCTTGAAATGTTTTTGTTCATGCAACTGTGAAAAATCAGCCAAATTCAAATGTTTCATTGTTCATTTAAGGCCACTTTATACCTATAAGGGTTTAGTGCGTATACTCAAAGTCCAAATATCACAGAATTCCAAATATCACAGAATTCTGCATATATCTTACGATAGAATTTTCTTGGTGCGCTTACAAGAGCAACAAAATTCCATGACAAGGTAAAATGAATACATCTCTGATCTAATGGAGTTTACTGATCTAATGCAGTGTAGCGCCACAACTGCGGAATTTTCTCTCAATTTCGTACGCTCTCATTATGTATGGAGTTCACCAAATCTGTTCTCTTCTACTAAATAATACCACTTTATTAGAACTCATATTTTTTAAACTTCTCCCACATTTTAGCCCCAAGTTTTTTCTCTGGCATACCCTGTTTGGATTTTAAAAGTTTTGAACCTTACTGGCAACAGATTTAAGGCCTTTCAAATGTCCATAAAAAGTTTACTACTTCTGAGCTTACAAGTCCTTTCTTGCACTTTTAATTCGTTTTTTTAATAACTCTTGAAATAATTTCTCAATTAATACCTGAAAGCTGGCCGATTGGTTTCGGTAAACGAATTCGTTTTTTTATTGAAAATTTTTAATTATTTTTCGATGCTTATTTTTAAAAACTTAACTTTGTAATCAAAATGAAACTTTAGACGTAGTTGCTAATACAGATGGACAGACAATTAAAAGAAAAGTAACTAGTTCTATTAAGCATAGTAATGGACATAAGTTATAAATTGATTACAAATCTCATTAATGCTCACTCCTTAATTGCTGTCTTAATGCTGAGTGTGTACAAAAATCTATTGAAATAATTATTTTGTAATTTACTCGTAAACCTTTACATATCTGAAGTGTAAAGTGTGTCCTGATAGTGGGTAGTGTGCTAATATACTGAAGTGAGGGCCGTGGGTACAGTTCCTAACAGAGACTCTGATCTGTTACGCTACACAGAGTGTATGATCTTTATTGGCTTGTCCACAATATTTATAATGAATTTGTAATGAAGCCACCGTAGGCAGCGTGTTGGCTTATTAGACATGAGGCCATGATTCAAACAACAGGTCAGATATCTCCAACAAAATGAAGTACAAAAAAAAATTTCTTCAGCGACTTCCTCTCTATATATAAGACGAACTTTATTGACAATAAAGCAACTATCTTCAAGAAAAGGGACGATTGAGAAAAGTCGCCGTAGTATAGTAGGTAGTCTGTTGGCTTATTAGACGTGAGGTCACGGTTCAAACTTTAGATCAGACGTCTCCAACAAAATGAAGTAAGAAAAAATATTTCTTCAGCAATTTCCTCTTGGTATATATATTGGCAAAAACTCTGAAAGCAAAACAAAATTCTCAATTTCTCAAAAAAATCTGTCGTTCGGATTGGACTGTAGTCCTTGCACGTATAAAATTAACACACACAGCATAGGTGGTGTGGAGAAGCTAGATCGTAATCCTGACTGAAAGGTTTTATGTATGTTGTATATGTAGTTTGTAATTGTATTGTAACTAATAAATAAAAAAATATAATCGGGATAAAAGTATTTGCTTGAAAACACTTGAAAACTAAACGAAAAAATGTGTGTCTGCAAAAAAACTGAAACTATAAGTTGTGATATTGTCAAATAACGTCCATTATTTTATTAAATTAAAAAATGAAATTTTATTATAAAACATATAAAATAGCGTCAAAAAAGCAATTAATACGCTTCAAAAAAAAAAAGAGAAAAAATATTATCAACTTTTTCTTTGTAAAAGAGATCAAGTATTGAAGAAAAAATAATCCATAATTCAACTTAAGTGAACCGATTTGATTAGTAGCTCAATAATGCTGCGTTCAAAATATTATCCACTTAGACATAAGCCTTTAAATATAAAAATTTAAATATAAAAAAAATAAATTTTTTTCCGAACTAATATTTTGCACGCAACTGCTAGTTGCAAGCATTGTGATTATTATTAAAAAATAATTATTTTTACGTAATAATTTCTTTTCATTTTTTATAGCCAAATGAATAACAGTGAATATCAGTGAATTCCAATGCATACCATAATAACAATGATGATAATAATGAAGCGGAATAAAATAAATTATTAAAAATACAAGAACAAGAATGTTTAATTATTTAGCGAGCGAGAGTCAAAACAAATGATGCCACGGGTGGCAGCAATGGCAAAAACAACATTGAATATAAATAATAACAAACAAACAAGTATACATGATGATGATAAACAACAAGAATAAATTTGTTTAAATAATTCATTTATAAAACTGTACAACACTGCCAACGTATTCAATTGAATATTTATACGCAACGTAACAAGAAAAAAAAAGAAAATACAAATCTATTTTCATGGTTCACAATACGAGTTAAGCCTTTAAAAACCCCGGATTAAAAATAGAATTGTAACAAATTTTTTAAAAGGAAACATAAGAATCTTTTAATTTTATTTTTTTTTAATTGTTCATTTAAATATTTAAATTTATTGAAAATCATTTACGCTGCTCAAAATGACAGTGAACACAAAAAGTAAGCGTTGTCATTATAACGCTTGTGTCAGTGCTTATTTAAGAAAGTGTTGAAAACGTAATGTAATGCGGGGCGAAATAAATACAAAATAAATTCCAAAGTGTTACAAAAATAAAAATCAAAATAAAAAGCTAAAACACAGTGGTGTCATGTATTTGTTGTTGTGCCACATGCCACTACAACAACAACAACAACTGCAATAATAATAATAATAAAAACCGACAATTTTTAAAAAAAAAAAAAAGGAATTATACAACAGCAACAACAAATACTAAAACAAAATGCCTTTTGGATTAAGATTCTATACATTTCTATGGATAACGCTGTCAAACTCATGGCTGCCATTCATGCCATTAAAGTCATCAACAACGTCAACATTGTCGCCGTCATCGTCATCATCATCGTCAGCCGTACAACCAGTGCAGCCATCAAGTGGCATCTTTTACTATCACAATGCCCTGATGGGAGCTGAGGCCCAGCCATCATCATTAACCGAGAAAATTCCATTAGGTAAGTGAGAAGCTTTAAAGCAAGTGTGCTTCAAAAGAAAAAATTTTTTTTTGTATATAAAACACCACTACCACTAGAACCACTCACACTATCACTCCCTTTCTTTCACTCATACATAGACGAGTGGCAGAAAATAAATCTTTGCAAAACTACAACAAAAAGAGAAACTAAAAAAAAACTATGAACACAAAAAAGAACCACAAGCAAAGGATATGAGCAGCCACTAACTCACTGGCATATGTGTGTCATTTCTAGTTGAGCATCTATTTAAAGCTCCTTTTCAAACACTCTTCTTTAAAAACCACTAAAGAAAGTAAAAGGCTTACCATAGCTAAAGTAACTATAAAAGGCGGTTAAGTTTTATTATTAAAGAAAAAAACTATTTTATATTCTTGACTGGTAATGGAATTAAAACGAATAATTTTGTAAAGCTTCTGCCAGTCTTCACTGCCGATTATTACACGGACACCAACCAGTCTCTTGCTTTTTTCTGCATTTGTTTTAAATTGTCTTCCGCTGTTGCCATATTCTTTTTTTAATACAATACAAAACCATTGAAACATAATTGAAAAACCCTCTACACTACAACAAAAATTTTGAAGTGTATTGACTGCTCCGTACAAGCCACCGACAGTGGCTTTTAATAAAAGAAGATATCGCCAGGGTAACGTACTATCGCAGCTAAAATATATCCGCAAAGCCTGAATGCAGACATGCATGACAAAACCAACATGCTTTCAATAGTTATGAGCCACAGAAAATATTCGTCCCTTCTCTCCTGCTATGCTTTCTTCCAAGTAAAATATTTACTCAAACCCCGACTCAAATCTTTACATGCGACACACACCATACGTTGTGTTACCAAAACACAATGTATCTGCAAACATTCTCTAGCATCCACACGAATATTGTATGTGTGTGCAGATTTGTGTGACTACTGTATGTGTAAAATATTTGCTCTTCTTTTCATTTACTGTAAAAGGCAAATGTTCGAGTATTTGTTTAATTTTTCTCTCTAACCGTTGTTCACATTCATTCACCTTTAGATCCAGATTAAATAAGAAGAGAAAAAAAGGTGAATCATAAATTTATGTGAAGTCCATAACTACACTAAATTGAAATTAAAAAAAAAAATCTGGGATTCCTAAACAGATGGAGGTATTCGTTAGAAATTTTTAGTGGCTTTAGTAGTAAAGGAGTTTAGTTTTATTAGGTAAATTTCTAACAATTACAATTTAGATGTGGAAATAATGTATCAAGGAATTCTTATGCAATAAGACTAGAATGGGTCGTGTTACTGGACTCGTCGCATTGTCAAAACTTTGCATTGCAGGCCCAAATAAAAGGCCTACGACCATATCACTGTGAACTAATAGCAACAGTTCTTCCAGATTAATTTTCAATTAAATACGCCCCAAACCTTTCATATCGCCGAAGCCTAGTAGGCAGTGTATTGGGTTATTAAACGTGAGACCACGGTTCAAACCCTATTTCGAACATCTTCAACAAACAACAACTGAAGTATGAAAAAATACTTCTTCAGCAAATTTCTTCTCAACAGATTTCTGGCTATAACTCAATAATAAATAAATAAAATTCCCATGAAAAGTGTCTCTAAATCAGTATTTCAGTATCGACTTTAAACTGTAGGTCCCGCCACTCGTGTATAAAAATAACACACACAACATAAGTGGTATGAGAAACTAGGTAGTAATACTGGCTGAAGCGTTGTAATGAGACACAAAACTGTCCAATGAAATGTAGGCCACATTTCATTAAGTCACAATTTTTCTTATTAAGACAATACCGAGTGAGAAATGAGTTTCATTCTTAAAATACTTTTTGTTCCTAAAGTTAACACAGATAACCCGATCAGCATCCAATCCATGGTGTTGTGAACAGGTCGTTGGCTTCAATTTTGGAATGTATATGGATGAATGAGCAAATCCTAATGAAAAATATGAAGTGAATACTTCGCAGGTTAGGCAAACCCCATGTGAATATTAAATATGGGTTATATACTATACATATATATACATATGTTACTTTTACTCCTCTAGGGAGCATAGGGCCGCAAAACGTTGATTCCAATGAGCTCGATCATCAGCTCGATGTTTGACTTCGTTTTACGGTAGACGCAGTTTGGATAGTTCGGTTGTGATTTGGCGTTTCCAGGTGTGTGATGGTCGTCCGATGGGGTTATACGCCACACTTTCTCTAAAATATTCAATCCGTCTCTTCAGTTTCATTTATGATCTTGTCATGCTATTCACAGAAGTTTGGTTCTCGAAAACTACCCACAATTAAGTCAGCACTTCTACAGTAAAACTTCACAATTTGTATGCCTACTTTGGTAGTTAAACTAATCATATTTATAATGAAAGTCCATCTCTAAATGAATGGCACTTTATTTGAAAATGCTGTTTATGCAGATTCTACTTCCAAATCCTCAAACCTTCCATATTTATTTTAATAAGCTCTCCCACTAAAAAATTACTTAAGCTGGGAAAAAGATTTTTTAAGTAAATCCTTCTTACTTACCTACTTAATTCAATATTACAGCGCTTTAGTTAGAATTATGACATATTTTCTCACATCAAACATGTAGTGTCTGATGAAGTTTACACCTGAGTGGCAGGATCTACAGTTTAAAGTCGATTCCGAACGACAGATTTTTGAGAAACTTTTCATGGCAATTTTACTTACTCTCCCAGCCTTTGCCTAGTTTTTCTTAATCATTCGTCAACAAACTCTGGCTTCACAGGCATCCTTCAGCGGAGACTCTTAAGTGCCAGACAAAGGTAGAGAAAATAAATCTTAGTTTCCACGTCATTGCATCCTCTGCAGAATTCGCTGCCACTGAGAGTGTGGACTCAAAGGCCAGTGTCCTACTACCATTGCTATGAGGTCCTTAAGATGGATTCTAGTCAGTCGTAATGCAAATTTCGATCTGTCTAATGCTTATTCGTCGTCGGTCTATATGTGGCCTACTTCAATGTTTTTTAAAAATATTTTCCTTTTAATTTCTATCCCTTGTTGAGTATCTAGGAAGATCCTGTAGTTTATGTATGGAAATCAATATTTTTAATACTTCAATACTTATGATTTTCATTGTAAAACCTTTATTACAATGTTACACTGTGTAACACTTCGACAGCGTTGAATTGCTTGTACAAACATATTAGAGCACATAGAAACCCAATTTTTAAAATATAATCACATAACACAGGCCGGCCAGGCCATTCATAAAATTCTAAACACAACAGAAAGAGAGAGAGTAGAACACAGGAAACAGAAACTGAGAGTGAGTAAGAAATATACAAATGTCACCCTGTTACCCCAAAAAAGAAAAAAAAACAATTTTTTATGTATGCTCTCATACATAGTGAAATACTATAGTGCATCCATAGGAAAGCGGATGTATTATAAACGAGAGCTTTGGGAATAGGCACAACAAAACACAACGCAACACAGTAGCACATGCTCTCTCACACCCAGAAGCATTTATAAACACTACAAGTTCATAAGCCGTATTTATATACTATACTGTATAAACATACACACACACATATGTATGTATGTTTGGTATATGAACACATAGGCATAAGCATGACCATGTATATGCATGCATGCATATTTTGGTTGTTTTTTTTATATTTTGGTGTGTGTGTGATGCTGTTTATGTGGTAGTAGAAAACGAAAAAAGGCAACGAGCCGTGCTCATTTCTGTTTTAAAATTGCATTCACTGCATCAACACTTCTCGTTTTATAGCCTGTTATGCAATAATATTGTACAACATAAGCAAATTTAGAAATAAACTTTCCATGCATATGTGTGCATGCATGTGTGTTTATAGAAAGGAAAATAGAAAACAAAAAATAGCAACATTGCCGTAAAATGTAGCAGCACAAGCAATGGAATGTTTTTCTGTGTGTGAGTTTTTTTTAGAAATAGAAAAATAAATAAAAGAGGAAATGGCAACAACAACAAACCTACTGTTACCAGTAGAATTTTACAAAAAAAAATTTTTTGTAAAGTGCATTCATTTCAAAAAACGTGACATACAAAATTTTATGCTACAAAAGGCCTGCATTTTTATAGAAATTCAAATACTAGTCAA